>CM073933.1:10907500-12157500 GCA_037179545.1 Sesamia inferens | reverse complement strand
CAGTGGCAGAAAAAAACAACGGAACTGCAAAGGGCATTATTGTTGAGTACTTGTCGGATTCTTATCTTGGATTTGCACGAGACGAAACTACAGCTAAAAAGATATTTCGGAATTTAAATGCTCTCTCTGTACGAGCGTAAAAGTATAGCACACACGTACAAGCGTGTAAATTTTAGTATCATTATGTTTAGGTAAACATAGTGTTGGAATATTTGTTTTGTTAGAATGTTAGTTAATTTTGTCTTAGCTTATTTTATTTATTTCTCTATAATGTTTAATATGTTCCCTAATTTATTTTATTTTATTCACCAAACAGTGTGATCTTTACTTAAACGAAATGAAATATTTTTTCTGATGCACGGCTCATCATAGGAAATCGCAGAATTCTTAACATTAAAAAAAATGTATACACAGTCGTCAACACACGAACGTACGACAATCTGTCAACATTTTTTATTAGATTTTCAACTTTATCGCTAAAACTTTTAAGGTCAAGGTTGGTTGGAAATATGTGAAGAATTCGGGTAGTTAGACCTTATTTTTTGCCGTCTGTACATTACCACTTTAAGAGCAGTAGTTGGCCAGTGTAATCAGGCACAACTTACGTGTAGTTCACAAGTTCGAACTTAGGTAGATGCTTTACTTTGTTTATTTGATTTCATCACCAATGTGATGATGATTAAATTCATCACCAATGCGATGATCATTACATTCATCACCGATATGATGATGATTAAGTTCATCACCTCATTGGTGATGATTAAATCCATCATCACATTGGTGATGAATTGCATACACAATGGATAAATCGCCACATCCTAGAATACATCAATTTTCTTATTGAGTCTTCAAGTTTAGAACTAAAGTTCACACCAAGTAAGTGTCAAAGAGATAAAGGATATATATGTCGGAGATCGTCGATATAATTTTAATAGAAGTTGCTGATTTGATTTACGTAGTAGAGGGGCAAACGCTTGTGACGTTATTTTAAGATGGCGGCACATGGACAGAGTCGCTTTGGAAAGTGGGGTTCGTCGAACGGTGACTTTGCATCGAGACGCGGACCAAGGCACATCTCCGAACCGAAACTGTCGGTTTGCCTATTCAAATTATTATTATGAAGATTGGAGGGTATATCTACACGTCGTGCTTCAATTCAAAACTCACCTACGAAATGGAACATGTACCACCACACCAAGATGTTGTCGACCCTACCGCTTTGCCGTCGCTGTCTCCGACATCAGAAGTTGGATCAAGAACTGCACTGCTCACATTCTCGTTATAAATCAAGGAACAGAATAACAGTCGCTTTCTGCCAATATTTTTAAAGTACTTGTGTGATTACTTGTGTGGTAGTTGGTGGCCTTTGTATGACCTTCTGTAAATGCTGGATGTACTGGCAGTGAGGCTGGAAGTGAACGTCACGTTACGAGGTGCTCAATTGCTGACGCAGAAGAGATCGCTCCGCGTGATAGTGCGCTGCAGGAGTGCGCTGCAGAAGTCCGCTGCAGGAGTCCGCTGCAGGCGAGCAAGTGCGGCTGGACGCGGCGCTATCGCGACAGTGCTGGCTGATCCTTGGCGCGCGACAGTGTTGGCTGTTGCTTGGCGCGCGACAGTGTTGGCTGATGCTATGCGCGCGACAGTGCTGGCTGTTGCTTGGCACGCGACTGTGCTGGCTGATGCTTGGCGCGCGACAGTGCTGGCTGTTCCTCGGCGCGCGACATTGCTGGCTGTTGCTTGGCGAGTGAGGTGCGCTTGCGGAGCGCGCAAGGTGCGCTTGCGGAGCGCGCAAGGTGAGCTTGCGGAGTGCGCAAGGTGCGCTTGCGGAGCGTGCAAGGTGCGTTTGCGGAGCGCGCAAGGTGCGCTTGTGGAGCGCGCAGGGTGCGCTTGCGGAGCGCGCTTCTAGCTGCTTGGTGAATCGCATCAATGGCGTGTGGCGCTGCTGGAGCTGCGTGCGGCGCAGCCGGTGCTGCGTGCGTTTTGCTGAACACCCAAGGTTTCAAGACTTGAGCCTCTACTCTGCAGGCGATGAGAAGATTTCAGGACAGCATCTATTCTGCAGGCGATGAGAAGGTTTCAAAATACCCAAAACGTTTGTGGTAATGGGATTTTATGAGAGCTCGAGAGATGTCTGGTGTGCAACGGTTGACAACTGCCAACTGACAGGTGTTTGTGGGACATTGCCATAATCCGGTGAGTCGTACTATTTTTATTCTGATTTCGATGCTGAATGTTCTCTTGTCAAGCTATCTGTAATTTCATTGGTATACGTACACACGCGATAGTACGTATACAGGGTATGGGTAGTACCAGCGTTGTGTACTGAACCATTTCTTTGCGACATGATAATAAGAGTTATTTTTGCAAATTTTATTTCTTGTACTACCCGATTATTGTTTGTTATAATGGGCTGAGAAATTTTCAATCAGGGTTTTAAAATTATGATGTCTGGTTTGTCTTTATTTCGAAACTAAAGTTCACTGTGGCCTATAGTTACGAGCTCACTTGAGCT
Organism: Sesamia inferens; assembly: GCA_037179545.1. Lineage (NCBI taxonomy): Eukaryota > Metazoa > Arthropoda > Insecta > Lepidoptera > Noctuidae > Sesamia > Sesamia inferens. The sequence continues at coordinate 12,154,988 of CM073933.1, read as the reverse complement.
TATGATAGTATGTGTGGCTAGACTATTAAATCTTCTCAAGAGAACAAGCGGTAACGAACATAGAAATGAGTGCTATTTACGAAAAATACAAATTTGATAGAAATGAGCTAAAGTAATGAAATTTAATATTGGTGAGTTGTTTGATGGCGATAATGGCGACCGTTACCTATTGAAATCGTTGATTAGAAACAGAACTTATAAGTACCCCACGATCGCATAGGTACGAAAGATTTTTCCAAGTAATGTCTGCTGAGTTAGATTTTCATAATGTAGAAGATGGTGAGGAGGGTGCCTCCGCCAGCAAATGGAACACGTATCATGGCTATGTGGTCGCGCTGCACGCACTAGTCTGTAGTCGTAACTGCAATCCAGTGAGGGGTTGTTCAGGGCGCGATGGGCAGCTAGTGGTGTGGCGGGGACACTAGTAGGTATGGTCGCGCTGCACGCACTAGTCTGTAGTCGTAACTGCAACCCAATGAGGGGTTGTTCAGAGCGCGATGGGCAGCTAGTGGTGTGGCGGGGACACTAGTAGGTATGGTCGCACTGCATGCACTAGGCTGTAGTCGTAACTGCAACTCAGTGAGGAGTTGTTCAGGGCGCGATGGGCAGCTAGTGATGTGGCGGGGACTCTGGTAGATATGGTCGCACTGCATGCACTAGTCTGTAGTCGTAACTGCAACTCAGTGAGGAGTTGTTCAGGGCGCGATGGGCAGCTAGTGATGTGGCGATGACTTTGGTAGATATGGTCGCACTGCATGCACTAGTCTGTAGTCGTAACTGCAACTCAGTGAGGAGTTGTTCAGGGGGCGATGGGCAGCTAGTCATCACTAGCTGCCCATCGCCACCTGGGGACCTGGGTCTCGGAGGAGACTATTAGTTGTACGGTCATGTGTTGACCTGGGAGTCGTGGACTCTAGAGTTGGTCGTATCACAAGAGGTGATGACGATATGGGTGTCAACTATGAGTTGTCACTAGCTACTGTGGTAGCGAACCATGGTGTGTTTTCTTTTTGACAATTATGATTATGATTTTGATTTGATAATTATGAGGCTTGGAGGAACCTTTTGTTTTCTTTTTGAAATTTGATAATTATGAGGCTTGAAGGAAGCTTTTGTTTAAGTTGTTAAAATAATGAAGTCTGTTTGGTTTTGTAATAGTCATTGTAATTAAACGTGACGTGTGACGGTCAGGTTGGCCGAGTTCTCAAAAATGCTTCAAAGTCGGTTTTCTGTGCTTTTTTTTTAATTTGTTACAGACATGCACGAGGACGTGCATCGGGAAATATCGAAGTTTGGCTGGAATCGGCGGTTGGCCTGGTGAACCGGATCCTGGACTCCGGGGCTGAGGAGGCTTTGGATGCGACTGGGATTGGCGCTGGGATGATGATGATGATAATGATGCATGAGGGCATGCAACTCGTCAGGCTGGCCGTGTCGGAGATCGTCGATATAATTTTAATAGAAGTTGCTGATTTGATTTACGTAGTAGAGGGGCAAACGCTTGTGACGTTATTTTAAGATGGCGGCACATGGACAGAGTCGCTTTGGAAAGTGGGGTTCGTCGAACGGTGACTTTGCATCGAGACGCGGACCAAGGCACATCTCCGATCCGAAACTGTCGGTTTGCCTATTCAAATTATTATTATGAAGATTGGAGGGTATATCTACACGTCGTGCTTCAATTCAAAACTCACCTACGAAATGGAACATGTACCACCACACCAAGATGTTGTCGACCCTACCGCTTTGCCGTCGCTGTCGAAATTTATATAATTCCTAAATTTGCTCGGAAATGTGTGAAATAAATTTTATAACACACATTTCCTAGTAAATCTATACATTTCCTAAATAGCTAACGGAAATGTATTACTTTAAAGATGTCCATTAGTATGCGGGGATTATAACAGAAGTAACCTAACCTAACCTAATTTTTTCAACCGGAGTCCAAATAATAAATCTGTTTCTAAGTTTAACAACGTGTTTTATTAATTTTATTCATAGAAAGCATGGTTTTATACATTTCCTAATACGATATAGGAATTTTATACAATTCCTAGGAAATGTATACATTTCCCAGGATATGTGTGTATTAAATAATGTTTGGAACAATATTTTACACATTTCCTATATATAGCTTCGGAATTGTATACATTTCCTAGTAATTGTATATAATTCCTAGGTTTCATACATTTCCGGTAACATATATAAGTTCCGACTTTTATTGTTTACTTTATTCACGAATTTTTCAACTGAAAAGGGACAGTTTGAAAGTTCAATGGATGCAGTATTTATCCCGGTTTTGTTTTGTTTGGGTACATTGGGGTCCCACCACCATCTTTGGGACTCAAGTCAACCCCACCTGCCAGACGGTGCATCTGCTGACTTACGGACGGGGCCCTGATGGCGGCTTCCCCTTCGGGGTTGAGTGGTCGGACGGCAGTCGCACTCGTAAAAGCCAAAAAACGCCAAGCATGAAAAGTGTGATGTATAAGGAAAAAGTACCTACATTACATTAGTTTATAAGTGTTTATCAGTTTATGAGGGTAAACACACAACATGTTCGTAGCTTGTTTGCTTGCAAATTATACATCAGTGCTATTTAGAATTAGGAAAATTATTATAAAAATTATGTACAAAGCTAAGAAATAAACAATTTATTATAGTATTATTATTGTTCTACAATAATTAAGACATAATATATGTGTGAAAGAGATCTGCTGTTTCATTCCTTGGTGCCCGTATATACTGGCATTCCCGAATGTTTCAGTGGCGACGAGGACTATAAAGAAATGACGTGTAGTTTTCTGTGTTGTGGTGTGTGCGGGATAAGTAGTGAAACTATACGTCAACGTTTATTTGCTGAGGATAAACTTTACTACACAAAGGCTTACAGTATGGCCATGAGCATGGAAGCAGCAGAGAAAAATGCAGCTGTGGTCGAGGGCGGCACTAGGACTACGGACACTGCGACTGATTGTCTATCTGTGGTGACAACGAAGCGACGTGACGCGGCGCATACACTGAATAGGCCGGCGGCGGCAGCGGCGAGTGCGGGCGGCGATAGGCGGCGCAACGCATGGAGCGGGCAGCGGCGCGCGCAGTTCCCGCTTTGGGGACGAGACACCGGTAGCGTTGGCGCCTGGGGAGCGAGCTCGGCGGGACCAACAGTGCAACGCTTGCGAAGGGTTGCATGGCACAGTAGGGTATAAATTCACGCGATATGTGTGTCGGGTATGCAACAAACAAGGGTATTTGGGCCGCGTATGTCCTTTACAAGTAGCACACTAGCTTCTCGGACGTCGAGCAAAGCGATGAAGCTATTGATGTATAATTAATTTATCAATAGCTCAGTATCTATCAATATATTGTGCACTAAATGTACATGGCAGTGATTTAAAAATGGAACGCGACACGGGAAGTGCGATATCTTTTATTAATTATGAAACATACAAGAGATTGTTTAGCGATTAACGGATAAATAATTGTATTAAGATACTAAGATACTATACGGGAGAAATGGTAAATGCTATTGGGGTCATAAAACCAAAAGTAAAGTATAGAGACGAAAGTAAAAAGTTAGACTTATTTGTAATCAATAGTGGAAAAACGGTATAAATAGGTAGAGAGTGGATGACTGAATTAAAATTACAATTATCTTGTTCCTTAAACGACGGAGTAGTGTCTGTAAACAGTTTACAGGACAAAGTGTTTAATGTCTCTGAATTTAGTTCCAGAAAACACATAGATCATCTGAAACATAGGTCCCGTTATCCAGACTTCATCAGTTCTGATAGTACAGTCACAGACAGCACACCACCATTATCAGCTGAAACATCAGTGGTCTAGGATGTCGTTCAGACATGGGTCGATTTAGGGAGCAGAAGCTGGTTAGTGAGGGTGAAAAATAGAGGCATGAAAGTATTAGCGTCTCTCAAGTTGTGTCAGAGACACGTCACTCCCCAGTAATATCGCCGCCGGTGAATCGATCCAAACGTACCCGGAAATCTGTGGTTAGATTCCGAATAGCATAGTCAATTATATATAGGTATATATAGTAAATTAGATCTTAGTTGTAACTGCCTAGAGATTAAGTGGTGAGGTGTGACGTATGAAGAATAAAATACCTACATTACATTAGTTTATAAGTGTTTATCAGTTTATGAGGGTAAACCCACAACATGTTCGTAGCTTGTTTTACAACAATTTAGTGGCAATATATATGTGTAAGAAAGAGATCTGCTGTTTCATTCCTTGGTGCCCGTATATCCTGACATTCCTGAATGTTTCAAAAAGGAACAAAAGAAAGGCACGAGTTACATTTAGGGTGCCGCTGCAAAACGGCAGGCAAGAGCTCCGCCCGATTTCCGTGACCTATAGGCTAGGGCTACCGTGGCCGTGTACCGTCAGGGGCGCACACGGCTGAAGAAGTGAGCCCAAATCCGGGAACTGCTTCATGCATTTTTGCATCCTGGAACGTTGGCACGCTAACTGGACGCGCGAGAGAACTGGCCGTAACTCTCCACAGACGGAGGGTGGCCGTGCCGTTCCTGCAGGAGACTCGATGAAAAGGCAGCAGATCCTGGCTACACGGGTGCACCTAGTGGGAGAAATGGGGTCGCCGTGGTGTTGTTTCACGAGCTCCAGGAGAGAGATGCCCGAAGATTCGACAACCAGTCTTATCAAGGGGTATCTATTATACAGAAATTGGGTTGTGGAGGAAAGGAGGTCTGAGGTAGTCCGCTCCGTGTAAATACTGATATTCACTGAATGGGAGCCGATCCCTACAAACTTGAAAAATGTCTAGAAATATATTGTAGGCCCCCAGCTGGTGGATAGCCTGTGGAAGGTCACGAGAAGCCAAAGGATACGGGCAGCACAAGCCGGTCATTGTGGTCAGCCTTAGAGGAGGCCTTTGTCCAAAAGTGGACCTATCTGTTTATGTGTTACCTTTTCACACGTAGACGGCTGAACGGATTTGGATAGGACTCTTGTTGAAATAATTAGATAGAATCGATATGATACAAAAACTAATCTATTGATTTAATAGTTTATGTCATATTTATTTTTGTTGGCAACTCTCTCTTCCCTTTTTGATACTGATAGGTACCGGTGCATGGCGTCTTTCTGTGCGTTCTTAAAGAAAATATTATACTGAAGATATTACTAAGTATTCCTTTGTTTAATTTAATGCCCATGAACCCAACAGGTTATGGGCCCAGTCCGCGAATATAAAGTCGAAACCTGTGTGTCAGTACTTACAATTATTCGTGCGAAAATTGGCTGTGTGAAAATCCGAAATGGGTCTTCATTTCACACAAATCAAAACGTAATATAAAAGCTTTTGATGGCGAGAAGTATAGCAATTGGAATTTCGTGTCCGTGCACTTTTAAACGAAATGGAGGCTTTAAATGTAATTGACGAAGATCCAAAAACAAGTTGCCGTCAGTGGCAGAAAAAAACAACGGAACTGCAAAGGGCATTATTGTTGAGTACTTGTCGGATTCTTATCTTGGATTTGCACGAGACGAAACTACAGTTAAAAAGATATTTCGGAATTTAAATGCTCTGTACGAGCGTAAAATATAGCACACGCATACACGCGTGTAAAGTATACGCAGATAGCACTAAGAAAAAAAAATAGGTGACGCAACTTTAGTGCGACACTTTGTAATTTTTGAAGACTTGGTCACAGAACTGCTTGCAGCTGGAACGAAACTGGAAGAGACGGATAAGATAGCCACTTATTACTTACGTTACCTACGTCATATGATGGCATAATAACTGCTATTGAGACATTGTCGGAGGATAGTTTGACTTTAGCTTTTGTAAAAACTAGATTACTAGACCATGAGGTTAAATTGAGAAATGATTGTGCTGACACAAGTTCAAAAGTATTGCATGTCAATGTGGATAACAAAACACAGAGTTTCAAGACGAATAATAATTACCAGACTCAACTGTGGAAAAATACTCACTTTATGAAAAGTCATCATTGTGGACGTAAAGGATATTTGAAGAAAAATTGTTTTCATTATAAGAAATCAACAAATCAGCAAAAATATAATATTGAAAATAAAACTCGAACAATTCAAAATGTCAATACTATTCAATCATCTAAGCCGGATGAATTTTCTGGATTTGCGTTTATGACCGGCATGCCAATCAAATTAAATAACCTTTTTACTGGACTCAGGGGCATCAGATCATATCATAAACAGAGATGATCTATTTTCTACATATACAACTTTAAAAGTTTCTTTAAAAATCTCTGTCGCAAAAAATAGTGAATTTATTTCAGCAACTAAAAGTAGTACTGTACAGGTTACCAGTGACATGGATGTTCTATATTGTAGAGATGTGCCATACAATTTACTATCGGTGTCAAAAATGCAACAGGCTGGACTCGGCATTCTATTTGAAAAGGACAGTGCCCAAATTATCAGAGATGGTAATTAATGTCTGGTAAGTTATCTAATAATTTAATTGTTTTGAACTTTGTTGCATCAGTTAATAAACATCAGTCTGTTTCTCAGGTATGTAAAAATGATAATAATATTTATTCATTGTGGCATCAACGATTAGGCCATATGAGTTAGAATAAATTTTTACAATTAAAGAATTATAACATGATTGAGGACATAAATCAAATATCTACTGTAACACCAACAAACGTTTTATGTGAATCTAGCATAAATGGGCGATGGAGTCGATTACCATTTCATAAAGGTAAGGACAAAAGTCATATTAAACGACCATCGTTTATTGTCCATTCAGATATCTGTGGACCTATCACTCCTAGTACTGTTGACAATAAAAACTCTTATGTATTGGTTGTAGATCACTTCACTCATTATTGTGTTACATATATACTTACTTACAAATCTAATGTATTTGCATCATACAAAGATTTTATTGCTAAAAGTGAAGCTAAATTGAATACTACATTGGTTAACCGACATTGTGATAATGGTGGAGAGTACTTATCTTCGGAAATGAAATCTTATTGTGTTGACAAAGGAATCACATATCATTTGACAGTCCCTCGAACTCCACAGATAAATAGTGTCTCTGAACGCATGGTAGGAACCATAACTGAAAAAGCTCGATCTATGATTAATGGTGCTAAGTTGGATAAACAATTCTGGAGTGAGGCAGTTTTAACTGCAATCTATTTAATTAACATAACACCAACAAGAGAATTGGCATGGAGTAAACCCTAAAATTAAATATTTAAAGGTTTTTGGTTCGACTGTTTGCTCACTTTACCTAGGACTGAAAAGCTTCTCACTTTACCTAGGACTGATAAGCTTCTCACTTTACCTAGAACTGACAAGCCCCTTACTTTACTTAGGACTGACAAACCTCTCACTTTACCTAGGGCTGACAAATTTCTTACTTTACCTAGGACTGACAAGCCCCTTACTTTACCTAGGACTGACAAACCTCCCACTATACTTAGGACTGATAAGCTTCGCACTTTACTTAGGACTGACAAGCCCCTTACTTTACCTAGGACTGACATACCTCTCACTTTACCTAGGACTGATAAGCTTCTTACTTTACCTAGGACTGACCAGCCCCTTACTTTACCTAGGACTGACAAGCTTCTCACTTTACGTAGGATTGACAAGCTTCTCACTTTATCTAGGACTGACAAGCCCCTTACTTTACCTAGGACTGACAAGCCCCTTACTTTACCTAGGACTGACAAACCTCTCACTTTACCCAGGGCTGACAAACTTCTCAGGGCACCAAATGCTGACAAACCTCTCACTTTTCTATTTTCACAGGTGGGCGCAGAACAGGTACGAGGTAGCAACAGAATGGGCCCTTCCCGGGCCGCAGAAATGAAATTGTTTATTATGCAAGTACATAGGTTCACTGATCATTTTTACACGTCATATTTTTTAAACTAGCTGGAGTCGGCATTTCTTAACTGACTACCTCTGAGAAGAAAAGCCGAAACAAACTCAAGGATCATCGTTTTTTTTCAAGTCCAGACATTAAAAATTAAAATATTTTCAATAACAATATGTGTTTGCTTTGTACATAGCAATCAATTTACGTGATAAAAAATACAGTTATTAAAATATTATAATTGTAGCATAATTACTTATATTGCTTAATGACATTGCTTAGCAGAGCGAGCAGCTCAATCCCAAGCTAACAAAATAAATATAGAATAGAATACTCTTTATTATGTATACCATATAGATTACAGAATATAAATATAAAGATTTTACAAAGGGTGACACAATGGGCGGTCTTATCGCTAAGAGTGATCTTTAGTACACTATATGCATGATCCGAGTTGGTGTGATAAGCAAGCCCGGTGCCTTGTCAATTAAATTATTTTTATTTACAGGAACAAAACTTACAAGTTTTCTTTGAGCTCTGACTTCACTTTTTGTGGACTGAGGACTGAGGACACTTCTGAGGAAAAGTGACTTACTGGCCACAGTGATCAGAGTCTAAATCATTTATAATTAAATGGTCAGAAGGTCTTAAAGTTAGTTAAAATGTTGTCTATTCAGGTGGCACTTATGGCAGTTATTCTAGTCGGCTCTTATAAGAGTTGAATCATGACATTACATAATTTATTAATTGTAGCTGATGTCTCTAGAATCTTAATATTGAAGTCTCCACAGATAACAACTGTTTTGTTACTGTGACAAGTCTTTAATAAAACTTCATATATTTTTCAAAAATATCATAGGAAGCACATGGGGGCCTGTAGACACTTATTACAATGAACTGCTCTAACTCGATGCAAGCAATGTCAATAACTCGCTCAACAGAGAGGCTCACAATATCAGTTCTTTCACGTTCTTTAAATTTGATTGATATTTCACGAACAATTATTAGGGAGCCACCCCGTATCATATTCACTCTGTTGAACGAGCTAGCAATCTGATGGTTATTAAAGCTGAACATGAACTGATGGGCTTTTAACCAAGACGACGCACCGGGCGCAGGGGAAGGGCGTACAACGCCCTTTTGTGGCCCCCATGAATGGGTCCAGAGGCGAGGGATATGGGGAAGTTCCCGCCCTCTATTAGATGGACCTCGAGGCGGAGGCGCGCGCCTCAGAGGCGATGCACGGGGTAGTTTAATACTTCACTACCCCGTGCAGGAGACGAGGCCCGGACAGTCCGGGCCAGCACGAGAGTGTTGGGCCATGGAAGAATGTAGACTACCGTGGCCCCGCGGGCACGTGACTAAAGAGACACCGGGGTGGTTTTTAGTCAGTAGGAGTCTGACAGACCCCATCGCCCAACCCAGGGGACATCCATGAGGATTTTCAACCCCGGAACAAAAAATACGGTATTCTCGCCAAGTTCCACACAAACAAACCAATTAAGGGTTATCACAACTCACGTTTTACAAATCTGTCATTTACATGATTATCGACTTTTATATGCTAACTATTTATCAACAATTCCTATTACAGCATATTTCAATAGAACACTAAAATTACACGCATAATAACTTGGTATTTCGAAAAAACAGTAAAAAGTCGACATTCGTACAAAAAAGAAACATGGATGAAATCCAGGTATTAAACACATTTTGTGGAATTCAGCCAATGAATAAAGTTGAGGCATTTGGCAATAGCGACCGTATATATATAGACCGTATATATACTTTTATAAATGTTGTTCGCTTCGTCGTTTATGAACCGATTTTCAAGTTTTTTTTTTTTTTTTTTTAACTAGATGAAGCCGGCATTTCCTAACTGACATCTGAGAAGAAATAGCCGAAACAAACTCAGGGATCATCGTCTTTTTTCAAGTCCAAACATTAAAAATTAAAATGTTTACAATAATTTACGTTATAATTGATTGCTTGCTGCTTGGGATTTCACTGCGCGATCGAATCAGGAATGAGGAGATCCGCAGAAGAACGAGAGTAACCGACATAGCCCGAAGAATTGCAACACTGAAGTGGCAATGGGCTGGACACATTGCCCGTAGGACCGATGCCCGATGGGGCCGACGGGTTCTCGAGTGGCGACCACGCACCGGAAGACGTAGCGTGGGTAGGCCCCCGACAAGGTGGACCGACGACCTGGTGAAGGTCGCGGGAAACCGCTGGATGCGGGAGGCGCAGGACCGGTCGTCGTGGAGAACCTTGGGGGAGGCCTATGTCCAGCAGTGGACGTCTTTCGGCTGAAATGATGATGATGATGATGACGTTATAATTACTCATATTGCTTAATGACAATGCTTAACATAGCGAGCAGCTCAGTCCCAAGTTTTTTTATCTTCTAAATAATCTGTGATTTTATAATACCCCTTTTTGCAAAGTTTGGTATTTATATAGTTTTTATTTCGTTTAATGGGTAAGTTTCGAATGTCCATGGGAAGCTTGTTGTAAAAGTGTATACATTGACCCATGAACGAGTTGCCTACTCTGTAGAGACGAGCGTGATGTACAGCAAGATTGTGTTTGTTCCTGGTATTTATATTATGAATATCGCTTATTTTCTTAAAATTCGATATATTTTTATGTACATACATAAGATTTTCAAATATATACTGTGAAGCTACAGTCAGAATGTCCACCTCTCTGAATTTTTCTCTAAGAGAATCTCTAGGACCAAGGTTGTAAATGGCTCGAATAGCCCTTTTCTGTAAAACAAAGATGGTATTGATGTCCGGAACTCCTCAACGATTCACAGCAGCTACCTTGTGTTTGTGCTTGAATAATTTGTATTAATAAGAACTTTACACCTAGATGAGTTGTGACTGTCATTAAAGGGCTAATGATGAAGACAAAAGTCAGTTCTGGGAACTCCTCAACGATTCATTCGAATTCAGTCCAAACACAAGGTAGCTACTGTAGCTACCTTGTGTTTGGATTGAATTCACTTATATTGATGAGAAGTTTTAGATCTGATAATTAAAACCATAGACATAGACAGTCGAGGGAAGTCCTCAATAATTTATAGCATGGAATTTTAACGTACAACAATTACTAGCCACTGCTACTCGCCATGCTTAAGCGACAATGAAAAAAAAAACAAAAGAATGAATTTAAGTCGCGTAATCATGTCATCTCTAGAGCAATCCAGTATCAGAGAAGTTTTATGAAAATCGGTTTAATAGTTTAGTATTTAAACAAATATTACGAGTAAAAATTCTAGTAAACAAAATGCATCGATTGGTTGTTAGCCTATTTCTAACTATGTTTGCGGCAGCGTCCCGTCTGACCGGATGCAACTGAACAGTACTTACTTTTTGAACTTGAAAAGTGTAAAATAAAAGCTTTTCAGTCAGTGGCAAAAACGAATATACAAAGACCATGACATTCATGGTAATAATATTCGTTTTTGCAACCGACTTCCGAAATTAGTTATTTTTTAACTTATTTAGTTATTTTTTGGAAAGTCGGTTGTTTTTCTTTGTAAAAAAGTTTTTATTACTTTCAAATCAACTGCATAACACATGCATTGTAATACTTTCAAGTATGGAATAAGTATAATATATATGTATCAAAAAATTTAACCTATTATAAATTAGCTTACATGTGTGTCATATTTCATTCAAATCGGTTAAGCGCTCTATGCAAATCAGAAATATCTAAACAAATAAACTGTTTACATTCGTAGGAAGTAGAATTATTACTTTTATGAAAATCATCTATGTAGAAAAGCTTGTTAACATCGTCTTGTAGGCCAAACCTACTCGTTACCGAGCAACGGTTTATTTACCTCTGTTCTTTATCGAATTTGGCCGACTTAGTCATAGTCATTTATTCATTAACAAAAAATGTATCTGAAATTAGACAATGACAAAAGAGAAAATTATGAAATGATATTACATCAAAAAGTCAAATATTATAATTGCATATCTACACATACATAAAAATTCTGTTATAGATCGTCAACAGCATAATGACACTTATTCAACAGGAAACATGTAAGTTGACTTTTGAATGAACTTGAATAGATAGCGCTTTTTATATCTAGAGGCAACTTATTAAACAATATAATCGATAGATATCCAGAACTGTGCTTTACAATATTCGAAGGATGGATTCGCTTGGGAGGAGCCGCCCAGTCTATCTCAGAAGTAAGCCGTCGCTGCCGGCCGTAATCGAGTCGATGGTCGGCAGTGAGGAGTTCTGGGACGCAGTGATTTTCTTCAAGCTTCAGGCTGTGGAAAGGCAGAGGGGGAGGGGGAACGGGCATCGGTGGAGGTCTAATAATGCCCGCCAGCCCCCCTAAATGGGTCCAGACGCGGTGACAGACGTCTCCGAGTGTCACCCCTCGAATATCAGGACTCGAGGTGGCGGCGCGAAGTGTTCCACGCCACTTTAACGACGTCGCAGGAGGAGTCAAACATCTTACTCCCCCCTGATCCGAGGAGGCCCACAGTGGCGGGCTGGCACTAATCGGGGGTTGCGAAATTTGACAAGCTTTTATGCTGTATGTAACACTTGAATAATTGTCTAATTAAATTTGCGAAGAGGCAAATTGGCGAACTAGATTTAGGTCAAAACGGTCTCTAAAACCCGGAGCACAGGCGAAGAGTAGCCAGCCTGTCGGTGTTCTATAGCATGCATTTTGGAGAGTGTGCGAGGGAATTGCATGATGTAATTCCCCCGTCTCCGTTCCATCATCACACGACCCGTCGTATGGCGAGTTTCCACCCTTACGTTGTTGACACCACAACGATCCGTACGAAGCGTTTCGCCTCGTCTTTTATACCGCGTACATCGAGGGACTGGTCACTAAATATTCAACAATAACACAGAACATAACAACAATATCATTACTTTTTCAGAAAATGTATGAACGATATATGATCGTACATCCAAAGGAAATGGAAACTTGTCAGGAAAGGAAAATGGTGCTAGAAAATAAATGCAAGGTGAAAAATGGACAAAACCCAACATAGAAAGGAAGATGAAAATAGACGTAACTGTGGTACATGATACATGTTTACGTTGTAAATTGTGAAAGTTTCAGTGAAATACTTTGTTGCGTGTTAAATATAGGCTGGCAGGGATAACGACACACAAAATGATCATGAATTTAGCAGCTGATTCTCTATGTAAACGCCAATTATGTTGCAACAGTTTGGTAATAATAACGTTATATTTAAACAAATATCAACTTTATTGTAATGGTAATAAAAAAAAACGGTGGTAATTAATTAGATTTCAAAGTGAGTAGCACCTTTGTAAAGTTACAAAATGTTTTAGGGTTTAGCGTTGCAGCGGTATCTTCAAATGCCAGCATACTAACAACGCATCATAGGTACTGACGTCACATGGATTCTAGATCTCTCAAGCAGCATCTAGTATACATATACAACATACTTCTTACTTTATACGAAACCTAAATATAGTTTGTTCAGAATAAGCAGCTGAATCGACTCCAATTATTTTTACACCATATTATATTTTTTCCCAAAAACATTTAGAAATTGTTGCAATGTGGTTACCGTGCGCACAATACACCTGGCGGTAGATTATAGTAGATACTAGGGGCAGGTGAGACAGGCGCCACCCCCGCCGGGGCGGGTGAACGATGCGTGATGGGACAATCAGATAAGACAACAAGCTCATAACTTTGTGATTTTTCATCATATCTTTTTGAAATTTTGTACATAGATTTAAAAATACTTAACACGTGTTTCGGGTTTCGCATAAACAAAAAATAACATTATAAACAACTTGCCAATATCAACCTTTGGACAAGACGTGTCCATCAGACCCAACACCTGTCTGTCGGAGGGTTCTCTTTTTTCTACGGAGGATCAGTGAACTTTACACTCTGACTGATATTTATGCTAAAATTACTAGTTTACACTTTTGGCGAATATAATGCAATATTGTTTACATTATTTTACACCAGCTACACAATTACAGTGTACGAATTTTTCGTCAGTTATCAAAGAAAATATTTGCTATTTCAGAAGGGTGTATCTACGCGGTCAAAATGTAAATGGAATTTTACCGCGTAGGGCTTTAATTTTTTTCATTTTCACCACGTTCAAAACCTTTTACTGAATCCAGCATAACAGATTGAGCTTTGGTAATCCTACTAACATATGGACCAAGTCTCAAACCAATCGTATTGTTTTTGTAGAAATCCTTTATAATGTACTTTTTATCGAGTTTGATAAATTCTCCACTAAAGTAAATTAAAAATAATAACAATTGAAAACGTACGGCACTCGAGGACGCCGCGGTAAAGCCTACTTAGTTAACAAAAATATTTTTTTAACAATTACACATTTATATATGTAATTGTTATTGCTATTAATTCAATTTATACTTTTTGAGCATGGTGAGATGACCAATAAGAAAACATTTCTTTCTTTTATTGAATAAATCAAAAGTTAATGCTGCTTAAAATATTTTTATTGTTTTACAATACATGTTGGTTATTCAGGATTTTAACTCAACAAGCACGCTGTCTCTCAGCGTACTTTTTAGCCGCCTGTCACAGCATGTTTTTGCCTAGCATCCTATCTAAAAAAGGTAGAATCACTTATGAGCAGTTTACAATTCGCACACAAATACCGTGGGCAAAGTCTGCCGAACTGAAACGACGTTAGACAATGCATGGCTTTCAACGCCGCGCCGCGGTGCCGGTCGGAGTGGGGATGTTAGGTTTTAGTTACGTTACGGAATTTATTAATTCAGTCGGCACGCTTAATGCTCGCAATAAAATCTATGTAATAACTTAATAATAATAAAATTATATAAAGAAAATAACAAAGAATCAAAAATCAATAAGTAACAGACAGGACCAAAACAACTCAAGAAGATGCTTCGACGTTAAAAAAAATAAATGACGCAGCGCTGCTATTCTGATACCGGCCCGCTGTAATGTCAAATATTATCAAATAAAATCAATTATTTATTTTTAATCCGCGCAAGATGTACCTACCCTTAATAACTTGACCATGCCCTGGAGGGCAATCGCGCTAAAATAATTCAACCAAAACAGAATTGGATCGCAACCAAACCATAACTTTTGTTATGTTTCGTATCGCGCTAACGGTTTAACCATAACTGGATTTCAATTGGAACGTAACCATTGTCAAATGAAAAAGTTTTCTATGCCATGTCAAACTTACGTCTAAACGATTAGATTTATTTATAATTGATTTAGTTTTAATAATTATCTCTGATGAAATGTATCACACATATCTACATTGATTTTACTTCAACCGAAGTCGAAACTTTAGCGCGATACGAAATATGATCGAAACTAAAGCATAACTTTAACTGGATTACATACGAACAACAGTTGAACTTCTACTGTTTATTTAGCGCGATTAACCTCCTGAGTGTCTTTATGTAATAATTAAGCGCTCAGTGCGTGACAAGCAAAGGGCGCACACGGATTCCCGTGGTAACTGGCGGTATTACCTCCTCGGTTAGTTCATATGGTTGATTGGAAATATTTGATAGTTTTGGGTAGCTTGACCTGCTGTCTTCCGTACTAGCTTCGTCAATATACCTTGTTATAGCTATATCATACACGAATTTTTAAACATGCGGTAAATTAAAGTTTTTTCATTCTCTTTGTAATTGCATTACCTGTTTTTAAATAAACTTCTTTACAAGATACATGCCAGACTCATCTGAAAAGATTAATGTTTAATATTCATAAAAGAATGCAATTTACTTGCTGCGGCATCAAGCACGTGGTGCCTTCGCCTTTATATAATTTCACCAGCTAGAAATAACTGTACAGAATATATATGGTCTTCTCTCGTCATAAATAAACTGTGGTTATAGTACATTTATTTTTGCAGCTCGCAGATACTCTCTCTTTTGTTTTTCACAATCTAATCATCCATAAATAGTATCCTAATTACGTCACACACTATTACTCATAATTTGAAGCATATTGCTAATCCATTGTTTTATAACCGAATAGTTTGCGTGACAGATGCTTTCAAAGTGGAAAAAAGTTCCACTTTGAAAGCGTCTGTCAACCCCCCCCCCCCCCCCCTTCTAACTTCTAAAATAATAAAATGAAAAATCTAAAAAATCATATACATTACTATAAAAACTACCAACGAAAATTGTTTTGAACGAGAAAAGCGCTTATTACCGCGTAATCTTTCATACAAATAACTTAATTCCTTTAATTTCCTAAATCAATGGTACGGAACCCTTTGTGCGTGAGTCCGACACGCACTTGGCCGGTTTTTTTTATATCTTGTTACGTTAGTAGATGAATGAAACAAAAATTAAGATATCGAATTCAACGAGTAAATATAGAGCATTTCAATAAGGAAAGTCATGCACACTCGTACGTGCCAGTAGGCGAGCGATTTGTCAACGTCGTCGCGCGTCCTTTGTTTCGCAGGAACGGTCAAATAAAGACCTTAGCGATAGTACAAACGACAGCACATTAAGCTACTACAATCTGTCAAATTTCTTTATTATATTTTCAACTTTATCGCTACAGCATTAAGGCTAGAGGTTAGGTAAAAATATTTGACAGTTTCAAGTAGCCTGACATGCAGTCATCCGTACAACGAGTTGCTAACAGTTGCGAAAAGGGGGCGCAATGACATTGCCAGATCGTTTCAGTGGTGTGAACTCTGTGATGAATGGGATCGTTTCTCGAGCACGCACTGAATACTTTACTTATTTTCTTGTTTGTTTTAAAAGTTAAAAAGGGATTTTGTTTCTTACTGGAATGATAATAACTACTGTCGACTTGAAGGTAATAGGTAACTTAACTTTTTTTTTTTTGTTAAGAACATTGATTTGAAAAATAAAGAATTATAATCATTATTATGTAACAGTTAAGTTCTTACGCCTACTTTGTAGATTGGATTGGAGTTTTATATTTCATCATGTTTTATAAAAAGGTGTTTCTGCACAACAGATTCCAGCCCCCTAATCGGCGAACACATTTTTGTCAAATGATTGCGACTAGTTGGGATCGTTTGAACTGAACGGACCAATGGGCGGTCCAAACGATTCCAACTGATCACAACTAGTCGCAATCATTTGACAAAAATGTGTTCGCCGATTAGGGGGCAGTTTCATCAGTTGTAAATCGTAGGTTCGAACCCAATCAGGAACTTTGTGTTAATTATTTCATCACCGCTGCTCTCAAAACGGTGAAGGAAAACATCCTGAGGAAACTGGCATGTCCTATAGATACATAGTTCAATCCACGAAGACGCGCCCCACCAATTTTAGGTTGAGGGGATCGCGGGGCGCGGGGAGTTTTCTCCGAGCGTCAGTCACGGACCGTCAGTGGTTCGATGCACACAAGTAGTACAACCTGTATTTCAAAAATCCAGACTCGACACGAAAGTTGCTCTACTTTATATTTTTTTAAAATGTCGAAAAAATCTCAGCGTGTTGTACTTAAAAGCCAGGTATGTAAATTATTGTTACGAAACACATAAAATAATAAAAGAAAAGTAGTTTAATTCAAAATTAAATTTTACTAACTAGACTTCATTTTATATTTAAAAGTAAGACTAATGTTATTTCTTTTTATTTTTTTTTAATTGTAGGCAAGAGAAATTATTTCTAAAGTTTACGATTTCATGAAAAAAGAAGCAAGTCAAAATTTTGCAGAAAAACTCACTGATGCTCGATGGAGAACCGCACAGGCTGTTGGAATATCTGAAAGCACAGTGACTAGAATTCTACGCGAAAGAAAGGCTTATACTGAGACAATAAAGCAAACTACAGTATCTACTATGGAGTCTAATATAACTATGGAGACGGATGCGATAGTTTCTGTAGTCCAAAGTGAAGAGCGTACAACAGAGCCGACTACGGAAATGGATATTGATTCTAAAAATGAAGCGAGTACGTCGCATTTGAATTTAGCAGGCAGAAGTGCTTCTATTTTTACATCACCTATGAAGAAAAGAAGGGTAAGACCACGAAAAATTAATTTAGACAAATTTGATATTGGTGTAGTCCGAAGAACTATCCAAAACTGCCATAAAGAACATCATCAATTTCCAACATTATCACGACTTAATACTATTTTGAAAGACCGTATACAATTTAATGGATGTAGAACCACCCTAAGAACATTGTTACTTAAGCTTGGTTATAAATGGAGAAAAATTGAGAATAATAGGAAGGTCCTAACCGAAAAACATGATATTCAAATGTTAAGATTGAAATATTTAACACAGGTAAAATCTTTTCGTAATGCAGGTAGACCTATAGTGTACACAGATGAATCATATATTCATACCAACCACGTGCAAAAAAAATCTTGGGCCGACAAAGGCTCTAAAACAGCAATGAAACAAAATTTGACAAAGGGTGTGCGCATAATTATAGTACATGCCGGAAGTGCTGAGGGTTTCGTACCAAATGCGTTGTTAACGTACAGAGCAGAGATCAAATCCGGTGACTACCACGATAATATGAACTCGGATAATTACTTAAAGTGGCTTAAGGAGAAACTAATACCAAATCTCCCAAATGATGCCGTGGTAGTATTGGATAATGCAGCCTATCACAATACTAGTTCGGAAAAAATACCCACATCCAATTCCAACAAATTAGACATGCAGACTTGGCTGAATGCAAAAAATATCCATTTTGTACCAACCTACAAAAAGCCTGAACTTTATGACCTTATATTAAAAAACAAAGAAAACTTCCGCAAGTACAGAGTTGACGAATTATTAAAGGAATATGGATTCACAGTGCTTCGGCTGCCTCCTTATCACCCAGAGTTAAATCCAATCGAAAACATTTGGGGTATTGTAAAAAACGACGTTGCTAGCCGCAATATCAATCAAAACTACACTTCGATTATGCCCATTTTAAATGAAGCATTTGATCGAGTAAATAAAGATGTCTGGTTCAATACTTGTCAGCACGTGGAAAAAATAGAAGACGAATACATCAGACACTGTGATCTTGATTTCAATTTTATTATAAATGTCAGTGATACTTCAGAATCTGAATCAGACATTTCTGAAACGAGTGATTGACGATTTTTATTTCAATAAAAAAAGTTCCATAAAACTTTTTCACGTATTTCATTTATGTCTCTAATTACCTCCTATTATTATATAAAAATGGTATTATAATCGTATATTAACTAATAATCACATAAAATATCCACACCTCAATTTTCCTTGCAGTCGGGTAAAGAGTATAAAATTGAAGTAGAGCATCTTTCACTTTGACCATGACGCTCTCTCCTGATTAGTCAATTTATTGTAGTGTGGGTGTGCACTCATAGATAATTATTGTGTACGGATAACACTCAAACATTGACGGAAGCTTGCACACATATACTATAAACGGTTAGGAGAAATAGTGGGGCGCGTCTTCGTGGATTGAACTATCTATAGAGCCAAACTTGGAAGATGTGTAACATTGTAACATTTAAAAATCTAATATAATTGTAAACAAGATAAGTAGCGACATCTAACGGCAAATGGTGGAATGAATTTATAATCGGTTACAAGTAGGTTTATACAGCTGGCGTTGCTTACTTATCGATTTCTTTTAAAATAGTAATAATTTAAATTACAAGAAATGCATAATGGATGAATAAATTAATATAATAATTAAAATCTAAAATGAGTTTTTTCTTGACATGTAATTGGTGTTGAAATTTAATATTGTGAAAAGTATAATAATCTGTGGTCGTTAGCTATGACGTTTAAACTTTGAAGGAATGCTGAGGCTATAGTCTATTGGGGAAGAGAATTTTTTTTATAACCTCTGCTCCTGAGAAATCGAATTAATAGTTAAAATATATTAAATGTCGCGTGAGAGGCAAGGAACCTGCGCGAAGATGAAAGCCGGTATTGGATATTGGACCACGATGTGTATGTAGAACTTTGATTTAACTCTTAACACCATGAGGTTGCAACATGTACTTTGAGAGACTCACATTTTCTTTTGTTATCAACAGGGTTTAATTGCCTACTTTAATGGCATTCTCCAATATTTAATTTTAATAACTTAGAAATTTAAACATACTAAAATATTGTCTCCTCAAGAATGGCATACAGCTGCGTATAAGCCCGTTGATAGCATGCGACATTGAAGCGAATCAGCTAGTTGGGAACACAAGTGCATGCAAAATTTATAAGGATCGCACACACATGCTGGCTGCGACGGCGGATCCATGGATTGACCTAATTTAGGGTAATGTGACATACCCATTGTATGTGCTCACGTATATTAATAGTATCAGACGCGTGTGCGAGAAGTATCTAGTTAAAGTTCTTGAGAAGACCGAATCACATTTGTTTTATTCCAATCAAAACTTCATGCACAACATACCCTAGTCTCATGAATATTATCACCGCTGAACCAGGCCAGTGGTAAGTGACTTGAAGGTTGCTACAATATCTACCAACCTAAGGAAATACGTGTCCTAGGTAAGGGAGCTGATTATGATGAGAACATAAGTGACTCCTCCAGTAATGAATATATCATATATCTAATATGTAAAATTCTCCTGTCACATTGTTTATCTTCGAACTCCTCCAAAACAGCTGAACCGATTCTATTGAAATTTCGTAATTTCGTATATATGTTAGGCATGAGAAAAGGTTTTTATCTATTTTTATATTACTACTACGTACGCGTTTGAAACCGCGGAGTGCAGCTAGTTTATCTATAAAATAAAAACAATAAATGAAAAAAAGAAATTCATAATTAAAAGTGTTATTCAAATCAGTCTGAGAATAAGCATTTATCGAACTAGCATCTTGTTTATGTACCATTCTTTGATTCCGACTCACTGGGACTACTAATTAGCAAAAAGTTTTCGTTTTCCTCCTTCCTACGTATTTTGTTTACCTGTTTTCTAATTAAAATCTACCTCGTGTTCCATTTGTTTTCTCCCGGTACCTTGTTCATGAAATAGGTAGGGATATGTATGAAATAGTTATAATCTGAGTACGCACAAAGTAACAGCTTATTTCTTAAGACATTTCTTCCAGCAGAAATGCAGAAGGAGAAGAAAAACACATTTTACAAAAAAATAGAAACCGAAAAAACACTTACAAGGAATAAAAAACAATAGCAGTCGGTGTCTCGAGGTTTGTGTTGTTAAGCTCGCCACCGATTTCTAGAGCCATGACAAAAGTAAAATGATTTTTCCTTATAAATGTTCTTTTTTTAAGTGGTTTTTTATGTTTTTGTAAAAAAAAAAATATTTTACGCTTTTCAGTGTCTTTGTCGAAATTCGAAAATTATCTCGTCCGATGATGGAACGGAGATGGAGGAATTAAGTCATGCAATCCCCTCCCATACTCTCCAAAATGCAACCTATAGAACACCGACAGGCTGGCTATTCTTCGCCTGTGCTTCAGGCTTTGGATACCGTTTTGTATTAAATCTGGGTCGTCAATTAGCCTCACGCCTCTCCACTGAATCCAAAAATTCAAAGGCGCCATTTAGCAGCACTAGCCCAATTGTGGCTGCAATACTCCACTGTATACCTACGAACGGACTTGTGCTTTGTTAGTTAAAAGGCGTATCCAAATTATTCTTTCGTTGGAATTTTGTGTAAGTTTAGGTATATCAGCGCCGTCATTTCCGTTCTTTACTTATAACATTCGCGACCATTGTGCTAGGTACGTAAAATAAATTATATAGTGTTAATGTTATATTTCTCCTGCAATTAAAAAGAGGATTAAAAATATGTTTGGAGTTGAAACTATAAAGGTAAAGTGATTCTCACTATACATATAGTTTCAACCCAAAATAACTTACCCTAAGAATTGATGCCAAAATTTTCGGGTTCATAAGTTTCGAACTCGATTTATAAAATTCAGATCATAACATACTATGTATGTGTCACCGTACTATGTAGGTAGGCAACTACATCTGTATTTCTAGCTTCAAATTAATAAACGTTTGATTTGGTTTGATACATCTAACATGTATCAAATCAAATGTTTATTAATTTGTTTCTAAATCCATACTAATATATAAAGCTAAAGAGTTTGTTTGTTTAAACGCGCTAATCTCAGGAACTACTGGTACGATTTGAAAAATTCTTTTTGCGTTGGATATCCCATTAATCCAAGAAGGCTTTAGGCTACATTTCATCATGCTGCAACTAATAGGAGCAGAGCTCAACAAAAAATTAAAATGTATGCTGTATATTTTAAGATTAAAATAAAATGTTCAAATAACTTACTCAAACGTATCACGATAAAGTGATGATTACTTCAAATACTGTTTCTGGTATTTCAAACTTGGCATAACTTTAAAACGTGTAGAGATAGGATTAAAAAAACACTCCCAATATCGTTTGATATCAACCAATAAAGACGAGCCCTTGACACGTATATATACTTCACGTTAAACGTTCCATATTAACATAATATTAGACACAAGGTCAACAAACAAACATCAGAATTTATAACATTGTTATTGCTTGGCACACGACTTCACATATCCTATAAATTTCTTACCCATAATCTCCCCTCAGTCGTCCTTCGAACCTCTCATCTGCTTACCAAGCTGAAAAGTTCATAGCTAATAGTTCCATATCCATTTGCATAAAATTTTAAGACCTAATATAACTTGCCATACTTTTATTTTTCCTGATGTGATGCTATTTTTGTATAATAATTGTAGTGTTATGTAGTTACCTACTTATACTTACACTTATGTATTTATATTCATATATTTATATCATTCATTTCTGCAGATCATAACACGCATTCCAGTATTATGAGCAAAGACATTAAAATAAATCTCTTTGATTATGAGGCGCTGTTCTGATAACATTTTACTAGGAGTTTTGACAGGAAAACTAAGATGAGTGTCACGCGCATTTTTCATTGGACTTTTAAAATTATTTATAGTGTCATTTACTAAATAAAAGCGCGTGATTTATGTAGTAAAAAGTGCATTCAGTGAATAATTTATAAAGAACAGTGAAATATCGTAGCATAGAGGCCACATCATGGCTTTGCATCAAATCTCCTAGTAGTCGGCAAACGCGGCCGTTTTTTCAACTGTCATTGGCGATATCCGCCATTATTGTGAAATATTTTTTTTAAAGAAGTTCTATAATTTGTTACACGTGTTATTGGCAAAATTGTGGTGACTAACCACAGAGGCCATTGAAGAGTTGAAGTAGTATTCACTCTTAAGAAAAGAAAGAAAGAAACATTTTACTACACCAAGACTCATTATTCAGCTTACAGACACGGTCCTCAACTTTTAGCGTAAGAAGCTGTACCTACGCTGTGCTGTATTAATTTTCCTACTCAACACAACACTATAATTTAATTCAATTCAATTCTTGATTAATGGCTATAATTTAATATTTACTTATATTGACAATAATATTTTCATTTTTATGACAGTTTTTCACAACGTTGTTGATAATGTCTCTTTATTCTTTCTTTATTTTTTGGCTCCGCACGGTTTGTGCATTTAGCCAATGTCATGTAATTATGAATTATTCATGTAGAAAAAGACTGCAGCGTGACCCATCTTACGTGTGACGTTTGGGGCAAAGTCATGATGTGGCCACTATGCTGCGATATTTTACTGTTCTTTATAAACTATTTACTAAATGCACTTTTTACTACATAAATCACACACTTTTATTTAGTAAACAACACTATAAATAATTTTAAAAGTCCAATGTAAAACGAGCGTGACACTCAGCTTGACTTTCCCGCCAAAACCTCGATTATGGCTCTATGACAACCTTTTCTTTAAAATTCTTGACCGCCTGCTATTTTTCTACCGGATTTGTTATCCGAACTCCTTTAAGTTATTTCATATTGCTTATAATTTTTCAAATATTTAAATTTCGTGAAAAAGCTGTTCTCCGAGGTTTCTTCGGAAGCCCTCGCTGACCCGTGTCAGTTTTTTGAGAGTTTCGGTCTGACTTCTATTCAGTTACACTATATTAATTGTGATATTTTGCCTCCAGAGTACCTCCCAGGGCTCCTTCGGGGAGAGGGGAACCTCTTCCTATGACCTCAGCGACGGGCCCTCACCGCTACTACTGCCTCTTCTGTGCTGTTGTCGCTGCCGCTCTCACATGCGCGTAGCCTGTGACAGGCCCTCGCTGCGGTCGTACTAACTCGCCTGTGGCCTTTGTCAAGCCGTTCCTGCTGCGGAACTCGTCCGCCCTTGCCTTCGAGTGGTTGCTGACTTCAAGAGGCTGTACCACTGAGTATAGCACTCGTCTGCAGCTACCGAGGGAGGCTCTCTACTGCTGTCTACCACTGCTCTGCTGTTACCCAACCTACCTGTGCTGTTTCAACCGCTGCTCTGCATCTGTGTTCACCGTGACCGCTGCTGATGATTTTCTACATTATTGACCGCTGCTGATGATTTTCTACTATTTATTTTATCTTTTTTCACCTCACTCATCATCATACGTAATAATGATTTGCATAATAATAATCTAAAGAACAAATTCATTTGCGCACCATCATATTAAAACATATTTTTATGGTCATAACATAAGCATAATAAAACTCCTAAAATTTTGAACACTAAATACACATTTTTGTACTACATTTCTCTAATGAAATTTGTAGGCTCATATATTTTTGGGCCGCCTCTTTTGGCGCGCAGATCATTTATAACCTACATTAACAAATAGGGTACTTTTTTCCCGGAAGCACGTTCCCATGGGATGTGTTTCGACATCCAGACGGATGAAGCTGCGGGCAAAAGCTAACATAAGTATAAAAAGTACATTTTGGTAACGAAGACTTATTTTGTTAATATCATTATTATAAGATTCACGTGTGGACGATAGCGGAACGTCTGCAATGAGCCATTTATACTGGAAGATATTACAAAGATATTTATATATTCCGTGGAAATCGATATAATTTTAATAAAAGTTGCTCATTTGATTTATGTAGTTTGACCCACGCTAACACTGTGACTTTATTTTGTAATGGCGGCACGTAAACAGATTGAACGTTGACAATCGTTGATGATAAAGCGCGCTTGTTTATTAAGAGCCTATTCACTCTAGCCTTGAAGACACTTAAATTCTAGTCAGAAGGAAAGACCGCCGCTGGCAAATTATTCCAGTCCCTCCATGTAGGCGGTGTAAAGGACGTGGTGAAACGCTTCGTCCGGGTTCTAGTGGTGTCAACAACACAAGCACACTGTCCAAAATGCATCCCATAGAACACCAACAGGCTGGCTACTCTTCGCTTTAATAGGTTTCTGGAGGGATGTGGGCTGGTTGAAATAACCACCAACGGCTGCAATGGCCATCGTACCATGATCCACACGAAAAGACTTAGTGCGGAAATCAAATCCGTAACATAGAACACATTTAGGTGTATACAAAAAGGTGATAACAAAACGACAATAAATTAAACATCGTGTACCTCAACACATTCTCAGTCTATCCATATAAATATAACATATCCATTAGTTTAGTAACAGGAAATTATTTTTCTTTTTTCACATTTTCTACATAATGTACATGTTGATAAGGAAGCGCTCACAGGTTGATGACCGCCACATCCAGCGGTAGGTACGAAACTTTAATAATAATGGCTCGAAAAAAGCAAGTCGATACAGGACCGCGCTGACGCCATTCGGAGGTCAATGAATCAATATTTTAATGGATGTTCTATTCCTAATATAATAATAAGTCGTACCTTTAACGCGACAGCCAGCAAAATACTTTGACGATTTTATTCCACTTAATTTTCCCATGAGTCCTTCTGAAATTTATGTTTTATATTTCATTTCGAGCTAATATAGTATGTTTTACCTTGGCGCAGATTTACGTTTCCCATATTATATCAAGGTTGGATTAAATCAAGACCGAGGTTGTATTTTTATTATAGGGTTTTAAATTAAACAGTAAGTCCCCTATTTATACAGAGAAGTAAATAAATGTAATTTCTCAGTTATTATGCAATAAATTGATATCAAAAAGTTTGTAGTAATAACAATTATTGTGTTATTATTTAAACATTAATAATAATAATAATAAAAAATGGCAACACCAACGTCACTGTCAATATCTGTTTTGATAGCTCTTCAATATTTAAATATATATAAAATAATTAGAAGCAGTTTACATATTTATATACACGTGGAAATCAAAATCAAATTTATAAAACATATTATTTAAATATACATTTCAAGATAAAAAAATGAAACGAAACCTTACATCAGGAAATATAAAACCAATGACATCTGACATGTCACCTCCACAGTCTTATAAACTATGAAAATTACAATAGTTTGAAGATGTTGACACGATCAGCCACACGAAAAGCACGCCCACCACCTCCGGACTCGTTGCTCAGCTCCGCCTCGCCGCCGCCGGTCTCCAGCCCCACTGTGAACGCTGTGACGACATCGGCCGCGGCAGTTGCGTCGAGCTCGAGCGACGAGTATTTCTCTCCGCCGACGTCGCCAACACCTGTACGTCGGCAGGGGAGAGGCCGGCCACCGAAGAGCTTGGGACTTAGGGGCCATCCGGCCCCGAGCCGGGTCCCCGCTGCCGGTGGTTGTGTGCAGCGCATGAGATGGACTCAGACAATGAATGAGAACGTCATGCGCGCATATTACGGGGCTACAGAGGGGGGAACTAACCTCACTGCGTACCGTGAAAGGATGCTGTCTCTGTTTCAGGCATTGGAACCAACTGTCAACGTCTCGGCCCAACGACTGTCGGATCAGGTGCGGGTCATCCAACGCAACCACAGGTTGGACGATATCGCACTTGATAGCCTGCCCTCAGAGGTACTGAGCAACCAAATCGTCCCGACTCTGACACAGACCGCGGCACAAGCGTCAATTGTTGATGCTGTTCCGCCGCGGTCCAATCGTGTGGAAGAAGAGGATGATAGGGTTGAAACAGTAAGTAGCCAGTATAACGACGAACTGAGGAGCACACTGGAGGATGCGTTCTGCGAATACAGATACACTCCAACAGACCTTAGACCACGATTACCACGGCTACCCATGCACAAAAAGAATAGGGCGCTGGTGTGTGCTTTGGACTCGCAGCTCAAGAATGTCTTCGAGAGCAGCGAGGATCTCATTGATACACACTCGATCCTGTTTTGCGCGGCTGTAGCGGCATGTCGATTAGCCAATATTAAGTTCCCAAACTGTGATGAAGCTAACCGACCAAAACCAGCCGTACCAGCCTGGCAGCACAGGATCGAGCGTCGTATCGATGGGGCCAGGGTACTCATTGGCAAACTATACTGCTTCAGGGAGGGCAATACACGACCAAGAGTGATGCGCTTTGTGAGACAGGCATTCTCGGGGACTGGAATCAGTCCTCGAGAATACATATCACATGTCACAGAGCGCATCGACTTCCTGAAGCAAAAAGTTTGTGCATGGGCGAGCCGTATACGGCGGTATAAGAGACGGGTGGATCGTTATACGCAGAATCGCATGTTCCAGAGTGATGAGAGGTGGGTTTACAGAGCTTGGGAGCGTTCTGAACAAAACGTGACCGACGTGTGCCGCCCGGATGAGGCCGCCACGAGTGCATTCTGGCGCAGCATTTGGTCAGTACCCGTCTGTCACGCTGAGGGTGACTGGATAAAGGATGTCGAGCAAGTGTGTGAAATTTTACCAGAAATGGATACCGTTTTAATAACACCATCTGGTTCGCTACCCCAGTTCTTAACAACTGGAATTATCCACCTGCTCCACAAATCAGGAAGCACCGCGGAACCCAAAAATTATAGACCGATCACTTGTTTACCAACGGTCTATAAAGTTCTTACATCCATTTTGAAAGCTAAAATAAACAACCATCTTGACAGTAACTCCATCATGTCTGTCTCTCAAAATGGATGTAGGAGCGGGTCCCGTGGTACTAAGGAGCTACTCCTCGTAGACATGGCCATCAGCCAACAGGTTCGTCGATCCCGCAAGGATCTCTCAACCTGCTGGATAGATTATAAGAAGGCCTACGATTCGGTGCCACATACATGGCTTATGAAGGTGCTGGAGTTGTACAAGATAAATGCAACTCTACGCACTTTCCTTAAGTCGTGTATGGGAGGGAGTCGACAGATCCAGGGGAATGATGAACCTGTATGGTTAAGCGGGGAATATTCCAGGGCGACAGTCTGAGTCCACTATGGTTCTGCTTAGCTCTGAATCCTCTAAGCACACTGCTGGAGGATTCAGGTCTGGGTTATCGATTGAAGAGAGGTGGTCAGGTCATATCTCACCTCCTCTACATGGGTGATTTGAAACTCTTTGCCCCCAATAAATTGCATCTGATGAAGCTACTGAATGTGACAGAAACTTTTAGTAGTGGCATCAAAATGGAATTTGGCGTGGATAAATGTGCAGTCATGCATGTAAAGCGAGGGCAGATTATGGAATCCGAGGGAATTACACTCCCGGATTCCATACACCTTAGATCCCTCTCCTCATTCGAGAGCTATAAATATTTGGGTATGTCGGAAGCGTTAGGTATCAACGATGCTGACATGAAGCAATCGTTGAAGGAGCGCTTCTTTGGTCGCCTGAAGAAGGTATTAAATAGTCTTCTTTCGGGCGGAAATAAGGTGCGCGCCTTCAACGGGTGGGTCATGCCGGTTTTGATGTACTCTTTCGGCATACTTAAATGGACTCAGGCCGAACTCGATGCTCTGGATAGAAGGGTCCGTACACTGCTGACAGCAAACAGGATGCATCACCCACGATCATCGGTGATGAGACTGTATATTCCGCGGAAGTGCGGGGGTCGAGGCTTTTTAAATGCGAAGACCCTCCACAACCGAGAGGTATGCAGTCTCAGAGAACATTTTTTTAAAACCGTAGTGGGTATGCATCATGATGTGGTCACAGTAGACAAGGGACTTACCCCGCTATCCATGGCGAAAGGGAACTGGCACAAGCCTATAATACTTACCACAGATGACCGCAAGATGGTATGGCAAAGCAAGGAGCTTCACGGGCGATTTTATCGGGCTCTTCATGAGCCCGATGTTGACTTTTTAGCTTCCGTATCCTGGCTACGATTCGGTGACCTTTTCGGGGAAACTGAAGGTTTCGTCTGTGCAATTATGGACGAAGTTATCTTAACAAATAACTACCGGAGATATATTATGAAGGACGGGACGATTGACGTGTGTCGGGCATGTCACCAGCCGGGTGAGTCCATCAGACACATTATCTCCGGTTGCTCTCGTTTAGCTAACGGCGAGTATTTGCACAGGCATAACCAAGTAGCTAGGATTATCCACCAGCAACTTGCTTTGAAATATAAACTTGTGGTTTCTGAGGTACCGTATTATAAGTATGTGCCCGACCCAGTTCTTTAAAATGGCCATGTCACGTTATACTGGGATCGGTCTATCATTACTGACAAGACTATTGTTGCCAATAAGCCTGATATAGTGGTGATAGATCGATTAGCGCGCCTCGCAATGATTGTCGATGTTACCATTCCACATGACGGGAATCTCGTGAAAGCTGAGAAAGAGAAACAAATTAAATATCTCGACTTGGCGCACGAGATTGTTGACATGTGGAATGTGAACTCGGCAGTCATTGTACCGATTGTCGTATCGGCCAATGGTTTGATAGCCAAGAGCCTGGACCAACATCTATTGAGGCTCTCGTTAGGCAGTTGGATCAAAGGCCAGATTCAAAAGGCAGTACTCCTCGATACGGCCCGCATCGTGAGGAGGTTTCTGTCTCTGGAGCTCTAACCACCGGTAGCTTGGACCCCGCTCCCGCCATCGGTGGAACACTATTTTTTATATTTTTAAATGTTTTTATGTTTTTTATAAATATTTAAAAATGTAAATTAATATGTATATGTATAAAAATAAACGGAATAATAATAATAAATTTATTTATTTCTCCACAAAGGTAGTAACAATTCTACTAAAAGATAACAGTTTAAAAACTTTTTTCATAAACCAAAAACAAAACTTCAGTAAAAGTTGGACTCAATATCTCAGTGACGTAGGTTCCCAGATATTAACGATGTCTGTAACGTTGCCCCACACTAGGAACTTCTCCTGTATCATGGGTGCGTTTCTTCTTCAGTCTATAGAGGTTCACTGCAGGACAAAGGCCTCCCCAACCTTTCCACAATGACCGGTCTTGTGCTGCCCGCATCTATCGATTTCCTGCGATCTTCACCAGGTGATCGGTCCACCTTATTAGAGGCCTCCCTATGCTGCGTGTGCCGCTACGTGACCGCCACTCCAGATCCTTACTGCCCCATCGGCCATTGGTTCTACGAGCAATGTACCACGCCCACTGCCACTTAAGTTTAGCGACTCGAAGAGCTATATCGGTGACTTTGGTTCATCTACGAATCTCCTCATTTCTGTTTCGATCGCCCATTATGAGCGACCGGGTTTCAGTTCCGTATGTCATCACTAGCAACACACACTGGTCAATGTCTTTAGTCTTGAGACACTATGGTATCTCACATACGACGAAATAATATAGCGCAGCTTTCCGAACGCTGCCCAGCCGAGCTGGATTCGACGAGACACCTCTTTCTCGAAGTTGGATCTACCTATTTGGACTGTCTGTCCCAGGTCGTTACTCGTCCCTCGTCGGTACTTGTCAACAACTTTGGATGCAGAACAACCAACTAGAACTGGAGTAGGTGCGACATGGAAGTTCGACATGATCTTAGTTTTATCCATGTTCTGTTTTAGACCCACTTGTTGAGAAGCTCTGCTGAGGTCATTGAGCATTCTGCGCAAGAGTCTCCGCCTTAATGGGTGTATTTACAAAGATATAAACTCAAACACACAGACAACCAAACCCGGAACTTGTAAGTCATACAAATAATTATTCCGCGCAGCACAGCAGCCAACCGTGACGTGCAGTCAGTTAAAATGACTCCTAGCTTCGTTAAGGGTTTTTATACACCCGTCATCCATGTAAGCAGACCTCGTGTCACGCCGGTCACAGCAGCCACATGCATAATGAGCCCTGGAGGAAAATTTACACACAATGGGTTCCTGAAGATGTACGCCGCCGCCGAGATCGAACCAAAAAGGGATTGCTGGATGTACCGGGGGCTTGTTCGAGATGGCGCGGGAAAAGAGTTCCTGGAAGGATTTGTTGAGACATGAGACACTGGAGAATAACAAAAGAAACTGACCTAGATAAGCATTGCATATAGAATGCTTTTCTATGTGTAGCATTCCGAAACATTCCTTGACAAACCCCATTCTCTTTAGGTAGCTCGTTTGTGGATTGCATTGCTAGTTAAAGTAAAACGTGCGCAGTCGTTACGTGTGTTTAAAGATCGTAAAGGTAGTAGGTACATTAGTGGGCTTGCGTTCTTCTCGCAATTACAATTACCTACAGTTTTTATTTATTTTCGGTGCTTATTTATTTTGTATGTTTTATTTACTTATTATTATGTTTTTTTTTTTCTAGTGTATTCTGTACATGATTTTTGGACCAACCTGGCAATAACACGTTTTTTAAGAAAAATAAAATAATAACTGTCTTATGTTATAACCAGGAAATTCATTATCCATTCTAAGGTTGCCTGGAAGAGATCGCAGAAATCGATTAAAGGCGCCCATTGTATATTTTGTAGTGCTTGATTTATTATTTTACTATAGTAGGATTCTTGTGGTACACAGTAAAGTATACAGTATGTTAAGAAAACCCTGTCCGACCCGTGAAGGTGTTGTTAGGTATCGATAACTGATTCTACTAATGGATAGAAAACCAAGCTAAATTTAAAGAAAAATCCCCTAAAAAAATAAACATTATTTCGCAAAAAGAGGTAACTTAATAAATGTGAGATAAGCACCCTTCCGAGGCGCCGGGCGGCAACGCACGCGGCACATGGTCGCATCGCTATTCGCTCATAATAATAACGGTGTTGTCACTTTTTTAAAAATTACCAAATTTCGGGGAAGTTGGAATTAATTTGCAGAAAAAAAAGATTTCAAAATTCATTTGTATTGGTACTATGATGATTACGTAAAATTTTATATTATATTTGGTTATGTGTTTACCTAACCTTTATTATCCTTATGGGTCGGACAGGGTTTTCTTAACATACTGTATATGAATAAACAAAATAAGTATACGATTTACGATCCAGTAACTGGTTACTGTAAATGACATTTTGCCACATTTCCAATAAACGCTGAATAAACCTTTCCTATATGATTATGGAGCCTTCTTTTCATCGCTCTGCAGAAAACGATAGAAAAAATAAAATATTAATTAAAGAACTGTTCCTCCAAATAATTACAAAACATTTTGGTAATATTGTAATCCACCTCAAGGTTGCGAAGAGAATAAATTAAAGTCTTGTATAAGTTGGGTTCTATAAGTTATTTTAATAACAATATCACTTTAACTTAGTTTACACTTATAACAAGTACACCTGTGCAGCCTGCGACTGCTCGAGCTCGAATGCCGTGTTCCCAAATGAGACCACCCACGTTGACAGCTACCTACTTGCTGTCAACCGACAAAAGTCATTTTAACAACTATTGAAATAGTCTCTCTTGGGAACACGGTTACAATTTGAAATTAAATAAAACATTATATTGATTTAGTTAATATATAGCTACTAAATTTAAAAGGCTAACAGTCGGCCTTTCCTGACATTTCACGTCTCGTGAAAAAAAAAAAAAAAAAAAAAATATAAAAGATTGTATAAAATAACATATTAAATATCTGTTTCAATCTCTAATTAACAACAAATAGCACAAACTGAATCAACATCTCATCTCTGATTTCATCTCTAAATTAGAATTACATTCGATACGTAACTACATCAAATATTTTACATTGATACGAGTAATTCAACGAGAACGAAACCCCTTCATGTTTTCGCCTCAAAATACTATATCTGATTGTAGCCTCTACATATCTACATCAAATATCTAATGATCATCCGAGGGCAAAACCCCTTCATGTTTTTGCCTTAAGATGTCACACTACGGTACTGAAGCCCCTTCATGTCTTCAGCACTGTCTAGTCATTCCACTGAAACCTCTACATTTCAGTGGCCTGACAACTATAAAATATCATACTACAGTACTGAAGCCCCTTCATGTCTTCAGCACTGCCTAGTCATTCCACTGAAACCTCTACATTTCAGTGGTCTGACAACTATAAAATGTCATACTACAGTACTGAAGCCCCTTCATGTCTTCAGCACTGCCTAGTCATTCCACTGAAACCTCTACATTTCAGTGGTCTGACAACTATAAAATGTCATACTACAGTACTGAAGCCCCTTCATGTCTTCAGCACTGTCTAGTCATTCCACTGAAACCTCTACATTCCAGTGGTTTGACAGCTAGAATATAAAGATTAATTATATTATGATTTCTCTGAAACAAACTATTAAGATACACATAGCATGCAGAAATAGAAAATTAATTTGCAGAAAATCAAACGGTTATAAGCGAAGACTAGGTTTCGTCATCATGAACAGATTTTTGATCATCATTAGAATCATTATCAGATTCAATATTGGTTCTATCAAATACTAACCATGGGTGAATCTTGTCTACGGAAAAAGTGCCAGTAAAACGACGGTTACCTTTACGAGATAAAGGAGTATCTTCAACAATATATCTACCATGATCCAATACAGTTAATATGCGATAAGGACCACGAAGTTTTGGAAGAAGCTTTCGACTCTGACCACAAGAAGGAACATCTCTTTCTACCCTGACTAAATCACCCACAGCGAATGTGACCTTTTTTCTATTTTTATCAAAATTTTCCTTCTGTTTAAACTGATTATTGGCGATGTGTTCAGATACTTGATTTCGAATATTCTCTATTCTCTCTTCATGAGTTTCTTCGGTGTTAGTTGGAAGAGACAGAGGAGAGTCATTAGTTCCAATTAATTTTAACCCAAACAATGCCTGAGTTGGTGTTTTTCCTGTTCCTTTATTGAGAGTATTGTTAAGTCCCCACTGTACTTCGGAAACCCCTTCATCCCACAGTCTTTCGTCTTTATTAAAGTTTGTAGCACTGAGAGCAGCGAGGACAGTCCTATTGTACCTCTCTACTTGCCCGTTTGCTCGCGGCGTTGCGACAGCATTTAAAACATGTTTAACTCCTAATGAATTTAGAAATTTCTTAAATTTTATGGAAGTGAACGAGGTTCCTCGGTCAGAGATTAATCTCTGCGGTACACCGAAAGTATGAAAATAATGTTTTAATGCTGTAATACTATTTGTACTTTTCGTGTTTTTAACTGGGTCAAGAATTATATATTTAGTAAAGGCATCTATAATCAAAAGAAGATATGAATTCTTTTTCTTACTACGTACGAACGGGCCTAAATGATCTATATGAAGTGTGTGGAATGGGCGATCCACCTTTGGTATAGGGTGTAATTCCCCGGACCTTTTGCCAGTGGGAACTTTAGTATGAGCACATTCAAGACAGGAATCTACATATTTTTGTATGAATCTTCTCATTTTGGCAAACCAATATTGACTTTTTATTTTGTCATATGTTTTCTCAAAACCAAAATGTCCTAACATATCATGATTTGATCTAAGTAAGTGCCACCTTATTCCTTTTGGTACAACCCATCGTTCGCCCTCAGGCGTCTTCCTGTAAAGCATCCCTCGTTTAAGCACAAAATTGTTTTTAATTTCAAGAATATTTTCAGTTTCTTTATCGTTAAGTATAGTTATTATTCTTTGTAATTCGGAATCATTTTGTTGGGCGGTAGCTATCCAATTAGTATCTATTATTCTAACTTCTGTATACTCATTTATTGACTTTAAAGGATTACGACTGAGGGCGTCGACATGACACATACTTGACCCTGGTTTGTATTTAATATTGAAATCAAATTCCTGTAAAGAATTCCACCACCTTGCAACCCGTGGTAGCATGTCTTTCTTTTCAAATGTAGCTCGAACTGAGTTGCAATCAGTGACTATTGTGAATTTCAGCCCTAACAAATACACTCTGAATTGTTTTACGGACATTACTACAGCCAAAGTCTCTAAATCATAGGAAGTGAAACGGGCCTCTTCGGGAGAAGTCTGCCTACTGTAATAAGCAACAGCACTAAACGGGGAATCCTTCGTTGGTCTCTGCATTAATATTCCAGCAATCCCTAATTTAGAGGCATCAGTATGAACTTCCGTTTTATAGGTCGGATTTTAAAAAGCAAGAACAGGGCGTTTTATCAATTCCGCTTTTAACATTTGGAAAGCCTTTTCTTCAGAACTTCCCCAAAGCCAAGTACAATTTTTCCTAAGGAGTTGAGTTAGTGGTCTAGCGATTGTAGAAAAGCCCCTTATAAAGCGCCGAAAGAAACTGGACAAACCAATAAACTGACGGACTTTATGTTGGTCCGTTGGGAGAGGAAATCGCTTGACAGCTTCTATTTTATGCTGCCCAGGCCGTATTCCATTTTCATTTACTTCAAATCCTAAGTAATTAATAGACCGCATAAAGAAGTTACATTTTGATAATTTTAATGTTATTCCAGAGGTCCTAAATAAATTTAAAGTATTACTTAATTTCTCGAATCCTTCTTGTAAAGTTTTAGATGGAATGATAACATCATCCATATAAGCAAATGCATCTTTGAAACGCGCGTTACCAAGGATATTATTAATAGCTCGTTGAAAATTAGATGGAGCATTAGCCAAACCAAAAGGCATCCGGTTAAATTCAAAGTGGCCATCAGGTGTTACAAAAGCTGTTAAATGTTTGGAAGTTTCTGACATACTAATCTGGTAATATCCGGACGCAAGATCTAAGGTTGTATAATACTTGAAACCGGATAAATTGTCCAGCTGATCATCAATCCTTGGTAATGGATAATGTTCTTTAATTGTCTTCTTATTCAAGGACCTATAATCTACACAAAGCCTATAGTCTCCAGTTTTCTTTTTGACTAACAAAATCGGAGATGCGTAGTCGGACATGGATGAACGAACTATTCCCGATTCCTCTAATTCTTTAACAATACTTCTAACAACTTGGCGTTCCGAATGAGCCAATCTATAAGGCCGGTAAACAACGGGACTATTGTCACTTAAATTAATATTCATCTCAACCCCTTTTATACATCCTAATTCCTTGGTGGAAAAAGCAAAGCAATCCCTATAGTCGTTTAATAAACGAAACAGCGACTGACGTTCCTCTTTTGTTAATTCGTCATCTACATTGACTAACGAGTAGTCTAAATCGGGATCGGGCAGATTCATGTCATTCCCTATAATTCTATTAACACGGTATGACTGGATTTCTGCAAACGGAACTGCACGAACTATCAGCAAGCCTTGTTTGAGAGTAAAACCTAACGAGTTTAGTCCTTTTACCACAATTTGACCTTGGCCATTTGTTAGTTTCACTAAAGCCTGAATCACTTCGTATTCCTTATTAGGTTCGCAACTTAAACTGGATTCTATTAAAACATCACCATTATATTTATTATCAGTATACACATCTACACCAGTATAGCCCTGTACATTAATATCGTCTAAAACATGTAAAGCAATCTTGAATTTTGAACTAAGCTTATCCTTAATTAGAAGAGTATCGTTGGTTTTAATAACAATAATGTGCTCCTGTTCGGTAAAAGTTTGTCCCAATAACAAGGGAACTTGCAACAAATAATCAGAGACTACTAGTATTGGTACTACTGCCACCACACCATCAACTTCAATTGTTAAATCGAATCTTCCTAAACAATTAACGACAGAATCTCCAAATCCTTTAAGGATCGGCAAATCAGTCACTGACCACGAGTTAATTAAACTTCTGGCGATAGATTCTCTCAACATTGAGCATTGGCTTCCAAAATCAATATAACAGTCAAGAATTTCACCTTTGACAGAGGCTGTTTTAAAGTACTTTAAGTCTGTATCAAGCTCTGCACAAACACGCAACACCGTTTTTGAAGTAGACTCCTTTTTCTCGCTACAGTCATTAACTAAATGTCCTACTTTATTACAAGCAGTACACCGTTTGATTGGCTGCTTACACTTATAATACGGGTGACCTTCATCACCACAGTTATAACATTTAGACGAAAATTCTGTTCTGCTAGATTTAGACCATTTAATTTTATTGCGTTTATTATCAATTACGCTTGCCTGCTGTGTATTTTTTTCCATTCGTTTATTAATTTTAACTCCCTTTAAGTAGATAAGTAACTTATCAAGATCAGAGTACTGAGCCGCTTCTGCACTAGTCCTTATTGATCGATCTTCGATCCCAAACAGTACACAATCAATGGCATTCTTACCAGTAATATTGCATCTGTTCAATAACACCATCTTGTTATAAAAATATTCCTCTAGAGATTCCCCAAAATGAGCTTTACAGGCAAGCATATCCGATAACAATTGAGCATAATTTTCGTCACTTGGAAAAGCTGACCGTAGTTTCCTTTGCCACTCAGACCAGCAAAACATTACGCTAGGTAACCCTTGATACCACTTCCGCGCAAAACCTACAAGTTTAGGTAGTGCGTAATGGATCGTTTGTCTTTCTGACCAATTATAAATTTGAGCACATTCATTTACTTTATTTATCCACGTTTCTATGGATTGGTTTCTTTTAGATGGATCGAATTCGGGAATAACATTAAAGACAGGAAAACGTTCATTGTTCCCATCAGCTTTCATGGTTTGAACACTTTGAACAACATCTTTCAACATTTGCGCTAGCAATACTTTCTCACTAACCTGCTCGGCAATGTTACTATCACCTTGGAAATACCTTTTATTATGGTGACTGCTCCGTCTGGTGCTGCCACGGCTGCACCGCACGCCGCTCCGGCTGCGCCGCACGCCATCCCGGTTGCGTCGCACGCCGCTCCGGCTGCGCCGCACGTCGCTCCGGCTGCGCCGCACGCCGCTCCGGCTGCGCCGTACGCCGCTCCGGCTGCGCCGTACGCCGCTCCGGCTGCGCCGCACGCCGCTCCGGCTGCGCCGCACGCCGCTCCGGCTGCGCCGTACGCCGCTCCGGCTGCGCCGCATGCCGCTCCAGCTGCGCCGCACGCCATTCCGCTTGCGCCGCACGCCGCTCCGGCTGCGCCGCGCGCCGCTCTTGCTGCGCCGCATGCCGCTCCGGCTGCGCCGCACGCTGCTCCGACTGCACCGCACGTCGCTCCGGCTGCGTTGCACGACGCTCCGGTTGCGCTGCACGACACTCTGGCTGCGCCGAACGCTGGTGCGGCTGCACCGCACGCCGCTCCGGCTGCGCCGCAAGCTGCTCCGGCTGAGTCTCGCACACTCAAGGCGTTGCGCACAGGACGGCAGCTCTGGATCCGGAGTTTGCAAGCGTCTGCTTCGACTATTCGATTGATCTTCCATTTGATTAGCTGAAATAGCATTTTACACACGAGAGAAAAAAAAAATTTTTTTTTTTTTTTTTAGGGTAGGTACATAAAGAATAACGAAAAATGGTTGATGTGCGTTTCATTTTATACTACATCATTGTTTGTTTTACACACACTAAAAAAATATTAGTCAATCGTATAAATCTACTAATTAAAATAATTTCATCAAATATGAAAAATAATAAAAAGAAATAAACAAAACTAAAACAATACCTTAACTTATTGCGTTGTGCTGGGCGCTTTGGTTACACTGAGAATACAATATTCTTAGTGCTATCCCAATTCTGAACTGTAATCCACCTCAAGGTTGCGAAGAGAATAAATTAAAGTCTTGTATAAGTTGGGTTCTATAAGTTATTTTAATAACAATATCACTTTAACTTAGTTTACACTTATAACAAGTACACCTGTGCAGCCTGCGACTGCTCGAGCTCGAATGCCGTGTTCCCAAATGAGACCACCCACGTTGACAGCTACCTACTTGCTGTCAACCGACAAAAGTCATTTTAACAACTATTGAAATAGTCTCTCTTGGGAACACGGTTACAATTTGAAATTAAATAAAACATTATATTGATTT
This sequence comes from Sesamia inferens, assembly GCA_037179545.1. NCBI lineage: Eukaryota > Metazoa > Arthropoda > Insecta > Lepidoptera > Noctuidae > Sesamia > Sesamia inferens. Next base: position 12,116,126 of record CM073933.1, on the reverse strand, counting down.
AGTTAATATATAGCTACTAAATTTAAAAGGCTAACAATATTTTTTCACGATTTAGCTAAAATGTTAAGTAAACATTTCAGCTTAATCTTAAAAAAATATTACCAATTTTGTTAATTGAAGGAACAGTTATTTAATCAATTATAATAGTACCTATTAATTTTATTTTGTTCAAAGACACAAGCGAATACATTTTCTTTTAATATCACTGGGTAAGCGTTTTATCCCGGAATTGGTAGAATTTCCGCCAAACGACCGATTAAGGTGTGTTTTTAGGATGACTTCATTAACTTTATGGGTTTAAATGTGGTTGTAATAGACAATCGATTTATATTTTGCAAGTAGGTCAAAACATTTTAACACGTCAATCATATTTTTAAATAAACTCATCCAGAGTCAAAAAAAGAGCAATCGGATTGAACTACTTCATTTTAATTTGCTGACCAAGTACACTAGTACCGAAAATTACATTTCAACTTTTAAATAAGACTCTGGTTCAAGGAACACCTGAAGCCCGCGTCAACTTTGAATGGACAAAAAAGGGACTCATTACCAACCTTCGTCAAACCTAATTGTATTAGGAAAACTATGGACGACACGGTCCAGCTGTTTAATGTAATCAAAGAATCTTTCTGACAAAAAAAGAAAGAATATATAAGCTAATATACTATTAACTGGTTAATTAATTGGTTTCTTCTCTGCCTTATCAGAATTTTTTCGAGATTGACGCATTTTCTCACGAATCTGTCACGTAACAATATGGAAGCATTTGGGGACAAATTTTACTGCTCCATTTTCCTTGATACGCAAACTCTCTCTAAGTTCGCTCGTAAACTGAACTAAACAAGGAGTTTCTGGTTCGCTCGCAACACGTGCGTGTTACATGCCAATCGACATTCTGACAAAGTATACGAACGTATTGGTATAACTTGTACTTCGCCGACGCAGTCTCACACTACGTTTTCACGTGCACAGGATGGGAATGGTACATACATAATCAGTCCATAACGTTCCCACTATTGGGACACACGCGTCCTCTCAGTGTGAAGGAGTGGACTCTAATCTGCCTCGCTAGGCCAGTGCGGTTTGGTACGAGTAGATGTCACATGTTTTCGAAGTTTTTGGCTCTAGGACATTTTCTCATTTCATTTCCTCACTATGTTTTCCTTCAGCGTTTTGTGAGCAGTAGCCATTAACACAAAGTAAAACGCCTGATGGGATTCGAATCTACGTCCTATGACTAGTAAGTCGCGGCCGATACCACTAGGCCACCGTAGCTCCTGATACCTGTTTGAAGGTAAATTTTTGAACAGTCTTTGCAAATATTAACTTTAAACTTACTCAAAAACAACCGAAACGATGCGAGCTACTGAGGCAACAGTTTTGTATTTTCTCCTCTGGCGTTGTATTTACCCGCAAAAATTAAACAGGAGAAGGTGCTAAGCTACTCTATACAACTTCATTTATTTTTATACGAAACCTGAATACAGTTTGTTTAGAATAAGCAACTGAATCGATTCCAATCATTTTTACACAATGTTTTATTTTTTTTTTCCAAATACATTTAGAAATTGTTGCAGTGTGATTCCGAGCGCCCAAGACAGCTGACGGTAAATCATAGTACTAGACACAGTGAGACAGCTCCCCCAACCCCCTCACGGAGCGGCCAGGCGAGCGGTCGAGCGGTACATTGCCTATATTTTTGTTGGAACAGCCAGGTAAGAGATAACAAACTCATAACTTTGTAGATTTATGTAGTAAAAAATGCATTCAGTAAATAATTCATAAAGAACAGTGAAATATCGCAGCATAGCGGCCACATCTTGACTTTGTCTCAAACCTCCATCGTAAGACGGGTCACGCGGCCGTCTTTTTCGACCTTGAACAATTCATTACGTGACATTGGCTAAATGCACAAACCATGCGAAGCCATAAAAGAAAGAAAGAAAGAAAGACATGCCAGTTTCCTCGCGATGTTTTCCTTCACCGTTTCGAGAGTAATGGTGATGATATTATTTACACAAAGTTTAACCTCCGACCTGAAACTCGTAAGTCGCGGCCGTTTCCACTAGTCCACCACTTTACTTTTTTTTTAATAATTATAAACTAGCGCTTGACCGCAATCCCGCCTGATGGTAAGCAGTGATGCAATCGTTGATGGTAAAGCGCGCTAGTTTATTAAACCCATTCACTTAAAAAACTTAGTAAATAGGAAGGAAGACGGCAGTTGAGCGAGGTGATGCAATATTAAACCCAACAACACGACTAACGAAGCTGCGCCAGAGGGAGATTGATCTGAAGACCCTCCACGACTAAACTCCCAACACAACAACATTAGGCGCATGCAACTGCTCAGACCGTCCTCCGTACGGCTTCACCAGACATCATGCCGGAACACGACGAATCGCTTGGCGGCAAGACTTTGTCTGGTGGGTGGTAAATTCTGCCACCGAGAAAACTAACTTATTATTCTGTTACCTACATAATTTAATAAGGTGGCGAATCACATTATGATCAATATTCAATATGACACATCAGTGACTTATATAATTAAAACTTTATGAAAGAATTTGAATATCTCCAGCTCCGTAGTGTATCCCCCCTTTTTGGGTGGGAATTAATCAAATGAACTCTCCTGCTCCGAGCGAAGAGGATGGGCGTGTCAGACTTGTACTAACTTCATTAAACCCACCCGTTTCGTCACTTGCTTGTACCAGGTGCCCAGTACATATGTGGAATAACCCGCGGCCCATGCACCGGTCCTTCAGGATCCCGTCACGATGTGCTGATATCTGTTTGAGGCATGCGCGGTACACAACGCGCCGTCGACCCGATCCTTATCCTTAACGACTAATGCTCGCCGCCAGTTAGCCGACGCCTTAATGCAACCCCATAAAGTCAATATCAAAACTGTTATAGATAATCCGATTGACAAATCAATGGAAATTGTCGTCCTTTATCTGTACATTTATTTGCAAATAATATAATATTATTACGTCTCACTTGTACCACTAAGCAAATGGTGTCACCATGGGTAACACTATTTCACGCTAATACCGTTGATGGCACAGTTCGATAGTACTAGTGGGAACAAAGACTTTATATGTACATTTATGTGCAAATAATATTATCCCACTTACATACAATGCGCTATTTGTAGTGTGGGTAATTTGCTTTCAAGGTTTCCGCCTTCCCGCATCCGCAGAAGCTTTGAACCCATTGAATGGAGAGAATACATTTAAATACATAGGAATCAGAGTAAGCTTCACGCAATTGTCAATGCGTAAATTGCACTACAATCACGATGGTATTAAAGGGTATGTAATCGGTATTATACAATGAAGTATGCTCCATCTATTATGTTGATTGGGAAACATTGTGTTGTAACACAGTGTAATCCACAAAACTTGACATTATTTGGCATATATTCATATCAATCGGCTTCACACAGTTTAATTTTATATGAATCTGTAAGCGACCATAGGTACAAACGATTGAGACGCGGCAATAGGTTTGGCAACTACGGCCGTCGACGAGCATTACCGATCGCATACGAGCATATCGGCGACAGATTGAAAATCCTCATGGATGTCCGCCGCCCTGGGGCGGTGACGGGTCTGTCAGACTCTTACTGACTAAAAACCACCCCGGTGTTCTATCTCACACCTACACCGAGGGTTGCGAGAACAAACACTGCTTCCGCAACCCCTGATTGGTTTTGGCCCGCCACTGTGGACCTCCGCGGGTCAGGGACGGGAGTGAGGTATATGACTCCCCCCGTGACCTCTAAGAAAGGCGCGCGTGGAACACTTCGCGCTTCCACCTCGGGTCCTGATGTTTGGGGGGCGACAGATGCGAACCGGGTAATAGGATGAGTTCTCCCTCTCCCTTTTCGCAGCCTTTCCAGATGCGGTGGTTTCCTTCTGCGAAACAGTCGTCCCGCAGAAGGAAACAACCGCATCCCAGGACGGCAGCTGCCTCCGAAAACATATTAATTACCATTCATGTATTTTATGACCATACTCAGTACACTAACGGCATGTTGTTGATGGTGACTTGCAGCTATCTGTACCGTGTATGCGTGGTCGCTCATATGTATACATACTAACACATCGCAGCGACAAAATGTGGGCAAGCATTGTGCAGCTTTTTGAAGTTTTATTTTTAAATATAAACTAGTGCTTGACCGCAATGTCGCCTAGTGGCAAGCAATGATGCAATCCTCGATAGTAAAGCGTACTAGTTTATTAAGAACCTATAAACCATGCCAGCCATCTAATACTTGCGTTTAGTAACTGTTAAATCAAATCAAATGATAAAACTATGTTATTTTTACTGTGTGGGCGGTCACTGGTGCGTTTATGTCTTTGGTAGTTTCGTTGTGGATGCGATAACGCCTCGATCCTGTCGGTATCGCCCACATGGCCTTTGTGATGAAACTATGAATTTTTTGAACAAAGGTTAAGGTCAGATAAATGTGACCTTTTTTTGAGGCTAACTTCCAGCATTGTAATAGGTGTTAAATATTTTCTTATTTCTAACTTTGTCCCGTTATGGCTGTAGCACGTACTTTAAAAAATATAGACTACAATAATAAAATACTTAAGAGGGAACTCTAGTGGTGCTTGGTTTGGTGTTTCTCTATACAAACGTATTCTACTGTTTTCTTCGAGAATAATACGTGCCAATATCATTTGATTTTTTTCCGAAACTTAATTAATAAAAGAAATACAATACTTCAAAATCGCGAAAAAACCCCATTTTTATCGTGATGTTCAGATGACTGTTAGAGAAACGTGATAAATTTTTGACAAAAAATAATGATTTGATGAAGACGGATCTCAATTATTTTGATATGAAAACAGTTGAGATCCGTCGGTTAAATCAGCCTGAGCTGCAACTGTCCTTTTCGCATATTACCGGGAGAGGTTGAAAGCAGCGTGACGGCAATAGTTTCTTCAAATATCTATTTTCCAAATTCCTCGGCACTAGTCCCCTCTTAATTTAGTTCCGCCATTTCCGTTTCTAAAATATGCATTTCGTAAACAAATTTATTTGTTTATTAATTAAATAAAAGCTTTGAAAATGTTAAGCTTTGTTCTTGGAAATTGCATAACCTTTCGACACAATTGAACAAAAATACTACTTTATAATAGTCTCATTCACAGCAGCGAATTCATAAAGGATGGAGTATAATAGTGTAGTTTGAATGCCTCACTACGCAACACATTCATTGCGACTTGGGCGTGTCCAGAAATGATTCGCTTGGCACCTCGCATTTTTTCAGTGTCTCAGAAAACTTACGGTCTCACAATAAAAGACTTAAGCATTTTATCATGTCTTCCCTGGAAAAACGTAGACACTTAATTGATAAAATGTTTGCCTATAATATCATTAAACATAAAATAGACAGTCCCGATAGTAAGTCGTGGTAGCCTAGTGGTTAAAACACCAGCCTCTCAAGTATGAGTGCGCTGGTTCGATTCCGGGTCAGGCAAGTACCAACGTAACTTTTCTAAAATTGTATGTACTTTCTAAGTATATCTTGGACACCAATGACTGAAGGTGAAGGAAAACATCTTGAGGAATCCTGGACTTTAAATGTGAATTCGCCAACACGCATTGAGCAAGCGTGGTGATTACGCTCAATCCTTCTCTATATGAGAGGAGACCTGTGCCCAGCAGTGGGATGATAAAAGGTTGATGATGATGATGATGAGACAGTCCCAGTTTGCTCTTTTCAGTTTTACTGCACCCTCTAGAATCCCGCGCAGTGCCATGACGGCCATTTGTCCACCTTTCTAAATATCAGTTTTTGGTGTCAATTCACCCCTCGCAAGAATGTGTAAGGCAATAATTGGCTACAGTGATTACAATAGATCTTCACTTTGATGCTCTTGCCAAACGGGAAGCTACTCTGTTTAATTTACAGAGCAAACCCTAATCCTGGTTAATTTTGATATCATTACTAATGTGTCAAGTTTACCACTGTTATTCTATGTATTATTTTGTTAATATTACTATTACTATCAATTTATTGATTTTTTAAATTTTAATCTTATTTCTATTTAGATTAAATTCATATATCCTACATGTCAAAAATTTCTTGAATTTACTTAACGTTACTTGTTAATTTATTAAGAATTTCCTTTAATATTTTTTTTTTTTATTTACTTCAGATCAATATTAGCGCTTGAATACGCCAGATTAACTAAAGCTTTCTTAAAAGGTTCTGGAAAAAAACCTGATTCGCTACATGAGCTAATACAGGAACAAGAGGTTTGCAACATAATTTAAGGAGAATAGAGGATATTCGTTAATCGTGTTGTTGCGTTTAACATTGCATCACCTCACTCAACTGCCGTCTTCCTTCCTATTCACTCAGTTTTTCTGAGTGAATAGGCTCTTAATAAACTAGCGCGCTTTACCATCAACGATCGCATCACTGCTTACGATCAGGCGGGATTGTGGTCAAGCGCTAGTTTATAATATTAAAAAAAAAAAAATATTCCATCTCATCCGCTGGCATAGTCAACATCAAGAATGAAAACAAGGTTTTGTGAGGTAGTTTTTGAAGAAACTGACTGAGGGGGAGGGGTGCAAATTCGAGGCTAGGTTCTGTCCTGAAGTTCTAATATAGGCTCTGGCCTATATTAGAACTTAGACACTTGATTGGCCACTGTATACGTATCCGCACGTGATTTTAAAAGTCTAAAGCACGAGAGTACACCTTTTTTTTGGTATTAGTTATCTCTTTTATTTGGTTCCAGAATGTCATTGCAAAAATTGCGGTATCGTTTATATATATATGTTATTTTGTTATTATTGGGTGAGTCGCTAAGTTGATAAACTCCAGAAAAAATCCAGTATTTTTATTGAGTTTATCGCGTTGACGAATACAACGTAATAAACCTGGAGTAATCCTGGACTTTAGGCTTCTTTCTTTTTTAGATTATCAAGCTATTACAATTTGTCCGATTTCTTTATTAGAATTTTAACTTTATCTCTATATCATTAAGGCTCAAGGTTGACTGGGAATATTTGACAGTTCAGAGTAGCTTGACCTGCTGTGTTGTTTTGTCATAACAAGATTCGTGTGTGTTTTGCCATAACACATAGAAAGATATAGCTGCTACGTGTCTAATAGACATAGTTCACTATATTTATTAGAAGAGTAGCAGCTATATTAAGGTCTTCTGGGTTAATGATTTGAGAGAAATATGTATGCTAGTTGCGGGGTAAACTATGCTAATGAGATGCAAAATTTGCGTGACATCAGTTTAACGCGTTGTTTATGTAAGACGTTGTATATACTGGACCGGCCCACTCGTACTAAGACAATCATACTTATAAGTATACATGTAGTGTGAATAACGCGTCATGTTATTCGCATGTGGCGTTATAGAAACCGCTACAACGTAAAAATTAGACGAGAGTCGAGACGCCTTATTACTATGACAAAAGTTTCCACTCATTATGAGTTGTCCCCTAAACTTTTGATTGCCATAAAAATCCTAAAATTAGTTTTATCAAGTCTTGTTATAACTTGCTCCCATCTGGGATCAAGTCAAATTAAGATACTCCATAGACAGCTTAATTGTGATTAAAAACTTGGCGTCTAAAAATACATCAACTAACGTCAGGCGCTGACTAATTTGATGGGACTAAACAATTATTTATCTTCTGTGTTTTTTAATGAAATACAAAGCAAAAGATCCACTGAACTTAGATTAAGTTTAGATTGTGAATAAGAGATTCAGTGTCATTAACACTTACCTACCCGGATGTCCGGGTCCCGGAAACCCGGTCAAAAGTCGCGTTTACGATTACTGAAACATTAAAGTTTTACACTTACATTTCCCGCATTACACTTTTATTACCAGGAAATGTCTAAAAGCTGTTTTGCCTTTATTGGATGCGGAAGAAGACGAAATCGATTTTAATATAGGTATTATTATGGGCTAGCAAAATGTACCTCTCCCTAACGGTCCGTAACATTCGCCCAGCGAACAATTCGGGCTGTAGTTTATAGGAACCTAATGTGTCCCTTGTAAGTTATAAAGATACCTTTGTAAAGATAGTAAGTCGGCATTTGTGGTTATGTAAGAAAATAATGGGAAGTAAAGTAAGTAGTGGTTACTGTGTATCTATTTAGTACTTTCATTAAATGAAGATAATGGCGCCGATTCTCTTCTATACAAACTAAACTAATTTTATGTTAAGTGAATCTTTTTCATTCTATTTCATTAAGAAAAGGATAGAAGATAACATTTTCGTTTAATCCTGTCAAATTAAGATACTCCATAGAGAGTTTAGACGCAATTTTTTTTTTTTTTAATAAGTTATAAACCAGCGCTTGACCGCAATCCCGCCTCGTGGAAAGCAGTGATGCGATCGTTGATGGTAAAACGCGCTAGTTTATTAAAAGCCTATTCACTAAAAAAAACTAAGTGAATAGGAAGAGAGACGGCAGTTGAGCGAGGTGATGCAATGTTAAACTCAACAACACGATCAGCGATGCTGCGCCATAGCGAGATTGATCTAGAGATCCTCCACGACCAAACTCCCGACACAACAACATTTGACGCATCATAACCGGCACACATCACAACACAACTTCTCAGACCCGTCCTCCATACGGCTTCACCAGACATCATGTCGGAACACGACGAATCGCTTGGCGGCAAGACTTTATCTGGTGGGTGATAAGTTCTGCCGGCAGCCGATGTTATGGCCTACCACCGAGACAATAAGGTTGAAAGAAAAAATTTGCTTATTGTATATGTTGAATATGCGTATTGATGTATTTAATTGTTAAGTACGTGCATTAACACTAATCATGGTTACAAATAGAACCAAAATGGTGTAGGTTTTTATTATTCTAATTTTGGTTAGAGGCTTTTATCAAAGATGTTTCAGTCCCATCGTACCCTTTCACGTTAATTGGCTTAGTTAAACAGTTTTAGCTTATAATATTCTTACTACTAAATGCATTAACGCTATTCCTGCAGGACCATAAAAAATGCTGTACTTAGGTGTAAAGCTATATTTTGGATTAAAAATATTTCTAAATTACGTTCCATTCGTGTGATGTATGTTTGTAGTATGCTGAGAGTATTATGAAGTATTAGAGAAAACTTCATAATATTTAGCTCTCGGCACCTTACATACCGCTGCGCTAACGAGGAAGCGACTAGTTCCTATCAATGATTTTCATGCTGGGTTTTCAAGCAGACAAAAAACTGTGGACGAAAAGTTTGGAGAAAACCGTCAGATTCTAGAAACTAAAATCTGAAAACTTCCTCCTCTCTGTTTTATCATCGGGAACGTTTTATGCTGATTACTATTCCCGCTTTTCGTTAATTGCCGGCGGTGCACAGATATTACCAAGTGAAAGCCTAAAAATCTACCACCAGGCAATAGGTTTTAACATTAGTATTGATAAATAATTATTTACTCGCAAATTGATTGATTTGTCTGATGAAAAGTCTTTATTATTAAGAGGGGACTCTAGTGGCGTTTTCTCCATACAAACGCATTCCGCTGTTTTCTTCGTGGATAACGCTTTTAGAGCAATGTTTTTTTCCTACAATTTAACACCTGTATAATCAAGGCGCCTATCGTTTGATTTTTTCGAAAACTTAATTAATAAAAGAAATATGATATTTCAAAATCTCGAAAAATAACCCATTTTTACCGCAATATACGACTATTACAAAAATGTGATAAGTTTTTGACTAGAAATAATAATAGAGGCATAGTTATACTCATCCTCTAAAGTTTAATATAAAAATAATTTGAGATCTGTCGTATTTTGAAAAAGGAAGCAGCGGAATACGAAACGTCTTTTAGTCAAAGTTTTTGTAGCTAAAATCAGCCTGAGTTGCAACTGTCCCTTTCGCACTTTACGGGGAGAGGTTGAAGCAGCGCGACGGCAATAGTTTCTACAAATAACAATTTTTCAAATTCCTCGGCACTAGAGTCCCCTCTTAACATAAAGCACAAACAATAAAATATTGGTTTAATTGTGTAGCATGTAACATAAATAGTTCTTAGGCTATATCCCTTTTAGAAACATTATACACTGATTTTACTATTCTATAATCATTCTGTAACAATAACTCCTCAAAAGTCTTGGCATTTAATTTAAATTCATTGGTACTACTGTTTTTCTTGTAAAGATAATGTACGCATTGTAATATAACATAGATTTTAAAAATGGTCATCGATGGGTTTAAACAAAAAAATGATCATTCCGAATTAAGGGTAATTTGAGTATCTTTTCACCAAATACGCTTATTGCGACCGAGTGAAGACAGCACGGCGACTCGGCTAGTCCGGTAAAGATTGTTATTCAATCGATAAATAGAGTTGTAGTGCACAACATCGATTATAGGTTCTTAAATACGATAAATGTATAATATACATAAATCATGTCAGTTTCGAAGTCGAAGTCAAAATCGTGGTGGCCTAGTGGTTAAAACACCAGCCTCTCAAGTATGAGTGCGCGAGTTCAATTCCAGGTCCGGCAAGTACCAATGTAACTTTTCTAAAGTTATATGTACTTTTTTTTTGACCAATGACTGAAGGTGAAGGAAAACATCTTGAGGAAACCTGGACTTTAAGTCTGAAATCGCCAACCCGCATTGAGCAAGCGTGGTGATTACGCTCAATCCTTCTCTGTATGAGAGGAGACCTGTGCCCAGCAGTGGGACGATAAAAGGTTGATAATGATGATGATGATGCCAGTTTATAATTATCTTTGTAAACGCACCCACGTTACAGAAGTAATTTTTAGTGCGGGGCGACGATTTTTTCTTTTTATAATATTTTAAACTAGTACTTGACCGCAATCCGGCCTGATGGTAAGCAGGGGTGCAATCGTTGATGGTAAAGCGCGCTGTATATTAAGAGCTTATTCACTGTAGCCTTGAAGACACTTAAATTGTTGTCAGACGAAAACACCGCCGCAAATTCTTCCAGTCCCCCGATGTACGCGGTATAAAAGTCGAAAAGGCGAAACGTTGTAAAGGTGGATACTCGCCGTGCAACGGTTCGTACGATAATGGAACGAAGGTGGGGGAATTAAGTCATGCAATTCTCTCGCTAACTGTCCAAAATGCATCCTAGAGAACACCAACAGGCTGGCTACTCTTCGCCTGTGCTCTATGCTTTCAAGACCGTTTTAAACCAAATCTTGGACGCAGATTAGCCTCCTCGCACATTAAAAAAGAGGATAAGATCTCCCTTTTTATTTAGATGAAATGAATGTATGTAATGTCATCATTTCAGCCGAAAGACGTCCATTGCTGGACATACGCCTCCTCCAAGGTTCTCTACGACCACCGGTCCTGCGCCTCCCGCATCCAGCGGTTTCTCGCGACCTGCACCAGGTCGTCGGTCCACCTTGTCGGGGACCTACCCACGCTACGACTTCCGGTGCGTGGTCACCACTCGAGAACCCGTCGGCCCCATCGGGCATAGGTCCTACGGGCAATGTGTCCAGCCCACTGCCACTTTAGTGTTGCAATTCTTCGGGCTATGTCGGTTACTCTCGTTCTTCTGCGGATCTCCTCATTCATGGTTCGATCACGCCATTGCCCATTGCCCTTCGAGTGACTTTGAGACTTCTTATAAGGCCCATTGTTAGCGACCACGTCGCAATTCCATAAGTCATCACTGGCAACACATACTGGTCGAAGACTTTTGTCTTGAGACACTGCGGTATTTCGGATGAGAAGATTCTACGTAGCTTCCCGAAAGCAGCCCAGCCGAGTTGGATTCGATGATTGACCTCTTTCTCGTATGTTATGTAATGTATGTAAATGTAAAAATTAATGGGTTATCATATTTGGAATTTTACTGCAAGTAAAACATTAATACACATTTGTCATCTACTATAATTAGTAACCGTAATCATATTACGTAAACTTATGACAAATTATCCCGTTAGTGTAGATAGATGTAAGTGAGAGTTGTAAGTTTGTGTGTGAATGTGAACTTTGCCTTTATTACGTAAGGTACAAGATTAAACAGTTGTTTTAAAAGTTAGACAGAGCGTGCCTACCGGTAAGATATGCGACGAGTTACGACAAGGGAAAGTCAAAACTTTGAAATGAGAAATTCCTAATGGAAAAGTAAAGTAACAATTTTCCCTATACAGAGAGCAATGGTGGCCTAGTAACAATGGAGGTATTTATTATAAAAATTATTGTTACAATATGTAAAGAAAACCCCGTCCGACCCATAAGGACAATAAACGTTAGGTAAACACAGGAGCAGGACCAAATAAAATATGAAATCTTACATAATCATCATAGTAACAATGCTAATGAATTTTGAAAGTCTTTTTTTTTCCGCAAATTAATTCCCTAAAATTAGGTATATTTTTTTAAAGTGACAACACCATTTTCGACGATATTATTATAAGCGATGCGACCACGTGCCACATACCCTGCCCTCTTCGCCCGCGCATGTATTGCCTAGCGTACATGTATTAAGTTACCTCCATATGCGGAATAATATTTTTTAGGGGATTTTTTTTAATTTAGCCCAGCTTTGTGGGCATTTGTAGAATCAGTTATCGATACCTAACAGTACCTTCACGGAACGGACAGGGTTTTCTTTACATATTGTATATTTACTAATGATATAATAAAGAAGCAGGCGATGTTAATGCATATCATTTTATTAAGAAATTCCTACAATAATTATTGGTAGATATCTCCTTGGCTAAAAATAGATAATACCCTCATGACCTATCGAAAATGGAAAAACGAATGGATAGGTACAGCCTTAAATTTAACAAACATGAATTAACTATAGAAGCTTTTACAACAAATACTTTAGACATGTACTCTGAGAGGAATAAAAGTACTGTTCCCGTGTCACATTGATCATGAAATACTCTCCTAACGAAGATACATCGGAGATCGGAGAATGAAGGCACTTGATTAATTTATTTCTTTTGTTATCGCGACGGGATTGTAGATACGAGCTTTGTTTAGGATGAAAAGAAATAGTAAAAAGTGTTGCTTAGAATTGTGTAGTGTAGTTTCACTCATATTAAAAGATTGTGAAATGTGTTTGCGTTGAGTAGGTACTTATTTATTCTTTTTCTAAATAGCGTCAATAGATTCTTAACCAGTCGACGTCATTTGCAAACAGTGGAAGGATACTCTTTGTGTTATGTATTGATTTTGTGGGCACAGGGTACAATAATGTTTAATAGAAAAAATTTTGGTCCAGCCTATTTTCCGCCGAAAGGCATATAAAGTTGTGACGCCGAGTGTTATATTTTATCAAAATATTAATACAACACAAAATCTCAAAAATTAGGAACTAGAAAGTAAAATAAAATGTCAGCAATATTACAATTATCAAACTTAAAATTAATTTAAAATAAAACAAAAAATACTGAAGTACAATACACTGTCCTCTCTTAATAGAGCATCCTCTCTGTAGGGTATCACCATTCGTGGTTCACTTGGAAGTCCCTGAACCATTTTCGTACACAAGTAGGAAGATGTTAGTCCAACCTGGTAAAGATGGACTACTTTGTCGGAACGAAAGTAAGGTATGATTGAGGGGCTATGTCGCAAACCACAATAAACATCGGTGCCCTCCGTGTTCCTAAACAAGCAGTCAAAAGTGACCTCTGCACTGCCACTGACGACGCCGTGAAAGTGCCAAAATTAACAAACAGGGCATAAAATTTAATCTACACATAGAAAAAAAAGAAGCGTGTCAATGGGAAATATAAGGTTGTTACCTGAGTGGCGCAGAATATTACAACGCTTCAAGTTCTTGTATTTTACTTTGAATGTGTTGGCCATGAGATTGGTCAAAATTTCCAAGACAGATGTCAGTTGCTCTGTGTATGCCCGACGTAACAAAGCTCTCGAGGAGGCTCCTTTCATTGATATACATTTTTAGATTTTCCGGGATAAAAAGTACCCTATTATTCAATTGGGACTTCTAACTTTACGTCTGCAAAAAGCGGAACAAACAAACTAACTCATTTTCCGATTTATGATATTAGTAAGGATTTACAGGAACTATTGAATTGTCTTTTGAGTCGGTGAGTTCGTCAAATAATAACTTAAGTGAATTTAGATCAAGACATAGATATTGTAATTTTACCTATTGTCTCAATACTCCATCTTTATGACATTTTTTTTTAAATTAATCCTAATCGTCTGTTTAGCTTTTTCCCAACTATGTTAGCGTCGGCTTCCAGTCCAGTATTTTACATGGAGTGATTGCTATTCTGATCTCCAGAACTCAGTTAGTGTGTATACCCCATAGACATGTTTGGATCGAGACGGAAAGTTATGGCTAAGAACTTGTTCTTAGCCATGACTTAGCCAGCCTTAGGGCTGTCCGTGATAGGAGTTGTGCGCTGAAAACACATTTGCCTGCACCAATTTTATTACAGTCCATTCATATCAATGACCTAGTCAATGACATGTGACAATAAGGTTACTGTTAAGCTTGGGAGGTTCCTGTTCTGGATAAGGCGGGAAGAAACACCAGGTTGTCACCACTGTGAATATCGCTTTTAAGACAAGGTGGAGCTTACGGTGGGGGTCTGCTCAGTTTGGGCGGAGCACCATTGTGTCCTATTGGCGGCGATGGTTCGGAGCGAAGCAGTGAAGCTGGCTAAGGAGGAAGCGGAACGCGTAAGGTACCTCAGCACCCTCACGCCTCTGGCCACCGCAGGAGACGACATCGAACTCCCGGCAACCGTAAGTGCGGGCCTCAAAGCCCGGGTCAACAGCGCGGTGTGTTTCACGCGCGCCTCAAAGAGATGTCAGCACACCGTGACGGGGTCCACGAAAACCGATGCCTCCTGGATCAGGGTTGCTGGTTGGTTAAAAAAGAAGCCGTGACCCTGGCGCACAGGCAAGTGAAGGAACACGGCTGAGTTTTAGTCAGTAAACGTTTGAAACGCCCTTCCAGTCTGCCCAGAGCGGGGAGGTCACTTGATGATTTTCCATCCCAAACAAAAAAATAGGCTGCAACTATTAAATCTGTCAAAAACACAGTGAACTTTATTGTGATGTAATAAGGTCAGAAATAAAATGTGAAAGGACTTTTTTACTGCCGTCACTAACGTTTCCAAACTCTGTGGGTTTTATGTAGCTTCGAAAGGTACCCAATGTAATAAAATAACAAGCATTTATTTACTTTGAAGTTAATTGAAAAGGACTTACTCATTCAGAGAAGCGACAATTTTGAATTAATTAACGCGAAAATTAACTAAATAAATGATTTTATTCCCGTAATTAGGTGTGTACAAAAACTTTTGGAAGTAAATCATATTTTAAAAAATAAATGAATTTGGTGTTTTTCAGACTCTAAGAAGAAACGCTGATAGACACTCAGAGCTAATAGTCTCTTTTAAAGTCCGGATACAATCTTGGTCAGATTATGTGGAGACCATAGAGATTAATCTCTAAAATAGTATTATGAGGAAATAATGACTTAGATTCATTTCACCTTCATTTAGTCTGTATATACAATATGTAACAAAACCCTGTTGTTCCTTCAACCTACGTTTTAAGAATCGGCATACGGACGTAATAAAGCAAGTAATTTATAAAAATTATTCAACAAAAATAATTAAAATAAATGTTTAATTATTAATATTTATAATCTGTAACTGATTTCTTAGCTCTGCAATTCTGCATGAAGTAACTACACATAAGTAGAACGTTCCTGCCAATTTATTTAACTTATAAAATCAGATATTCAAAAAAAAAATCGAATTTATCGGTTTTAATAGGTATTTTATTGTGACCCCTCGACTAGACAATGATGACTGTTTTCTAATTATGACTTCATTAATGATGTGCTTGTAGGTAAAATTATATGTCCCTGAAAGGAACAACAGGGTTTTTGTTACATAGTGTATACAGGTGATTGTCAGACGGTGTCCCCGCGGCTAACTAGCATTTTTCTTTTTGTTTTTGTCTCTGTGTTTATTTACTAACATTTTTTTTTTCAATGATATATACTTACAAATAGGGGCTAGATGCCATAAATAAAAGAAAATGATTGATTGATATACGTAATCGTAAGTACACTTGATCGATGATGAGAAACGTCGTAATAAGACACGTATTCCAAGAAATAACAAATATGAAGTTCCAAGCAAAATAAGCATACTATCTACAACTGCATACTACATAGATTATATTATGAGTCAACAATTTCTCCGTCGCGTCATGGCGCCACTGTTCGCCAACACTCAATCTCTCTCAGAAACTAGGATCACTACACAATCTACTCAAGTGCTTTGTTATGTAATCTTACCACTGACATTCGTAATTGGTAGTATAAACATGTACACCGAACAACACTTAAGTCGTGAGGGCTAACTGTAATCATACTCAAGACAAAAATAATTTAAGCCCTTTGTTGTTTTGAATGGGATGTTGCCCTAGCTACCGGAGGGGCCACTATTGTGTGCGAAAAGGATTACCACCTGTATAAAAATATAATAACACTTAACCTAATCCGGTCAATGATGCCAAAGAAAGCTGGAACTCGCGTCTTACAGCTGAGTGACGTCAAATGTGGGGCGCACTATATCAAAAGGAAAAACCGCCGTCCAACAACGTAAAGTACCATCTACTTTGTTTTAATGTTTTCTATAATGGACGCTTTTAACGTAGACGTCGTACAAGTCTTAAGTAATGCTTTGTTCTCAAGTGGATAAATTCAACATGAACGATTTAGTCATATATTTTTATAATAATTTTATGATGTCAAGAGTATCCGTGGAGTTTCTTGCTCGTTCTTCTGCTTCGCTTTGGAATGGGCAAAATATTTGATTTTATTATTTGAATTTTAATTTAAATAAACGTCATTGATGTATTAAAATTAAAATTCAGATAATAAAATCAAGCATTGTGTCTAGTGGTTTGGACGCGATTTACAAGTGTGGGAACCTTGATTTTCGAGTTTACCAAGGGATGTCGTATCACCCAATAACTTGGTTGTGAGGGTATATGCAATCGCCCAATGTAATACTGGTTTACAACTGTATCAGGTTAGACTGGAAACTGACCCCAGGTAGGTAGGAAAAGGCTCAAAGTTGCAATCGAAGTTATAATCCATGGGAAAATCGCTTTGTAACTTTGAATATTGCGTAGCACAGACAGTGCCGCGAAAACTAAAATCATGAATTCAATTGAGCGCCTCCAGCGTATTATTTTTGCCGATTAATCTCAAAGATAATCTGCTGTAGCATAGAAAGTGCAATTGAACCTACTTTGACAAAATATGATTTTTTCTTTTTTTGTTTTAAATACTTGATAACTTTTCACGAGAGACTAACCTCCTCTCGGTTAAAGTAAGTAGACTAAGTTCATATCTCTAGACCGCACTAGACCTGCATAGTAGACGGGCGAAGGTCCCGGACAGTCCAACGTCCGTCACATGGCCGAGTTGACGTTTTGACGCGTCACCGCACACACCACTCAGTAGAGGAGAGCAGCCGCTGAGGGCTGCTCGCGCGAGAAGAGTCCAACTCGCGAAGACGGGTCAAGGCCTGCCGGAGGTAGCGTAGAATCGGGAGGATCCGGTACCCCGGAAAGGCAGATGACGAACGCTTAGATAGTTTTTTAGCCGGTAAGCCCCTCCGCGTTCCCGAGTTGTGGATTTTTCCTCCTTCGTAAAAAAAAGGCCCGCATAGTACATACAAAATATCATCATTTCCGTCGAAAGACGTCCACTGCTGGACATAGACTTCTCAAAAGGTTCTACACGACGACCGGTCCTGCGCCTCCCGAATCCAGCAGTTTCCCGCGACTTTCACCAGGTCGTCGGTCCACCTTGTCGGGGGCCTAGCCACGCTGCGTCTTCCGATGCGTGGTCGCCACTTGAGAACCCGTCGGCCCCATCGGGCATCGGTCCTACAGGCAATGTGTCCAGCCCACTGCCACTTTAGTGTTGCAATTCTTCGGGCTATATCGGTTATTCTCGTTCTACTGCGGTTCTCCTCATTCCTGATTCGATCGCGCAGTGAAACTCCAAGCATAGCCCTCTCCATTGCCCTTTGAGTGACTTTGAGCCTTCTTATAAGGCCCATTGTTAGTGATAAAATACAAATATCATATATTCGATGACACGTGATATCCTCGTGTGACATCACACGTGTACCACATGTCATTTTTCATTCTTTGGACGGTAATAAGTTTTAGGATATGCTAGTTTGCTCACGAATTATTCCAGCAAGGTATTTACGTAATGCATTATCATTAAGATAATACATAAAACATTGTGATGGAGTTAATTTTGACATTTCAACAACTTTCATTACTTTATTTACGTTCTTAAGCAGACAAATTTTTCGAACATATTGATCAATGGATTAGCAGTGTGCTTCAAAATTATTCCAAATGATACTAAAAGTGTGATATAAAATTATGGTGCCGATCAGTGTAGAGCAGTGGTTATGAAATATTATTCTTATTCATTCATTCATTTCAGTATTCTTGGTTCGAACCTATGAACTACAATCCTTTGCAATTAGTGCCGTTGCCCAGTGGCCACCAACGTACGAAAAAAGAAAGAAAAGTATTGAACACTGGTGCATAATCAGACGTTAAATAACTGTGAACAGATTGAGTGCTTAGCGTCAACTTTATGAAGCCTCTGAAGTGCGCTACTGATTGCGCAGTACTAAAGCCTGTCTGACACGTTAATTTGTTACTGCAAAGTGCCTCGGCTCATATTCCGCAGTATATGTATTTTGATATGGACTGCACAAAGATTTTAAAATGTGTCTGACATTGACAAGGTCAAATTAGTCTTTAACCTTCTTTTTTTTTTGTTGGGATGGGAAATCATCAAATGACTTCTCCCGATCTGGGTGGAGCGGAAGGTCATCAAAGACTTTTACTGATTAAAACCCACCCGTGTTTCTTCACTTGCCTCTGCGACGGTCAGGGCCACAGTTTTTTACCAACCCGCAACCCTGACCCAGGAGGCATCGGGTCTTTAACCTTAAATTAACTTCAGTTTTTGTAGAGATAGGTAAGTAAATTTTTAAAATTCTGAATATCTGATATTTATGTAAATAAATAAATATCAAATTGAAGTCAAGCTCTTATTAATATTAGAAAGGCAAATATGAGAAAGCCTTATTTTATTAATGCTCACAATTTTAATAAAATATGCTAAGTTTTAATGCAATCCGTGAAACCTATTTAGTTGGGATGAAATTTAGTTTAAATCTTAAGTGTATATTGGTATGAGGCACTGGGTGTCAAGTTAACTCATCTTTCATAGAAAAAGGAAGAATTCGTCAGTCACCCGTCGTTAACTTCGGGAAATTTTATGTATGCTAGTTAAAGGAAGTAAATGTTATAAATAAAGACATTTATACTTTGGTACATAGGTATACATTTTTACAATACTACATTAATACTTATAAGTGTGTACAAAATTAGTCGAAGACTGACATATATTTTCGTTTTTTTTATTTAAAAAAAAAGAAAAGCTTTGCCCCACACTAGAAATTTCTCCTGTATCGTGAGTGCGTTTACAAACATAGGATAAACTCACATACACACACAGCCAGACCCGGAACAAGTAATTGTAAGCCATACAAATATTTGTTCCGAGCGGGGATCGAACCCGCGACATGCGGCGCAGCAGTCGACCTGCTCTATCGTCTACTGCACCAACCGTGTCTTTTTTTTCAGAATTTTATTGGCCATGTTGGAAATCTCGTCAAATTTGTCAGTGGACTACCTTAATTTAAAAATAAATAAATAAATAATAAAGCCTGTATTTCTCGCAAAACAAGTGTTACATATATAGTGTGCAAAACAAGTGTTACATATAAAGTTTTGTTAGTATTATTTACAGTATTTATCTAATATATAACTTAAATATACTATTTTATTTTATATTATTTAAAAATAGAAATCATATTATTTGTCTGCAAGAACCCTTTTGCAGGTAAAGGCCTCCTCCAAATTGTGCCAAACTTCTCTGGAGTGTGCAGTTTGCATCCACTTTGGTCCCGCTACTTGTTTAATTTCGTCCTCCCATCTTTTGCGAGGTCTGACCTATGCTTGCCAGACATGGAAATTTAACAAAAATGTCAAAGACAAAATTATAACATGCCAACGTGGGATAGAGAGAAGTATGTTAAATATCAAAAGAAGACAAAAAATACGACATACAAAAATTAGAAAAACTACCAAAGCAACAGACGGTCTGGCTCAAGCTCTAACACTGAAATGGAAGTGGGCCGGACACGTAGCACGTCTTCAAGACCAGAGATGGACAAAATGTGTCACAGCGTGGAGAGGTCCGGCAGGCAAAAGGAAACAAGGAAGACCTCTACCTTAATTTAACATACTGTAATTATTTACAAGTCTCGAACTTACTTTGGGGCTAGCCCAATCTGTGTGATTTGTCCGTATATAGTTATTTATTTATCTTCTGTCCTTTATTTATTGAAATCGAAAAAAAAAGATGCACTGGACTTAAATTTAGTTTAGTTTTGAATAAGGATATCGCCGCCAATGCCACTCTTATCCGACCGCCTCCTCGGTTCATAGTAAGTTCGTCATAAAATTAAACGGCACAACTTAAATTTAGTTTAGTTTTGAATAAGGATATCGCCGCCAATGCCACTCTTATCCGACCGCCTCCTCGGTTCATAGTAAGTTCGTCATAAAATTAAACGGCACAACTTAAATTTAGTTTAGTTTTGAATAAGGATATCGCCGCCAATGCCACTCTTATCCGACCGCCTCCTCGGTTCATAGTAAGTTCGTCATAAAATTAAACGGCACAACTTAAATTTAGTTTAGTTTTGAATAAGGATATCGCCGCCAATGCCACTCTTATCCGACCGCCTCCTCGGTTCATAGTAAGTTCGTCATAAAATTAAACGGCACAACTTAAATTTAGTTTAGTTTTGAATAAGGATATCGTCGCCAATGCCACTCTTATCCGACCGCCTCCCCGGTTCATAGTAAGTTCGTCATAAAATTAAACGGCACAACTTAAATTTAGTTTAGTTTTGAATAAGGATATCGCCGCCAATGCCACTCTTATCCGACCGCCTCCCCGGTTCATAGTAAGTTCGTCATAAAATTAAACGGCACAACTTAAATTTAGTTTAGTTTTGAATAAGGATATCGTCGCCAATGCCACTCTCATCCGACCGCCTCCCCGGTTCATAGCAAGTTCGTCATAAAATTAAACGGCACAACTTAAATTTAGTTTAGTTTTGAATAAGGATATCGTCGCCAATGCCACTCTCATCCGACCGCCTCCCCGGTTCATAGTAAGTTCGTCATAAAATTAAACGGCACAACTTGAATTTAGTTTAGTTTTGAATAAGGATATCGCCGCCAATGCCACTCTTATCCGACCGCCTCCTCGGTTCATAGTAAGTTCGTCATAAAATTAAACGGCACAACTTAAATTTAGTTTAGTTTTGAATAAGGATATCGTCGCCAATGCCACTCTTATCCGACCGCCTCCCCGGTTCATAGTAAGTTCGTCATAAAATTAAACGGCACAACTTAAATTTAGTTTAGTTTTGAATAAGGATATCGCCGCCAATGCCACTCTTATCCGACCGCCTCCCCGGTTCATAGTAAGTTCGTCATAAAATTAAACGGCACAACTTAAATTTAGTTTAGTTTTGAATAAGGATATCGTCGCCAATGCCACTCTCATCCGACCGCCTCCCCGGTTCATAGTAAGTTCGTCATAAAATTAAACGGCACAACTTAAATTTAGTTTAGTTTTGAATAAGGATATCGTCGCCAATGCCACTCTCATCCGACCGCCTCCCCGGTTCATAGTAAGTTCGTCATAAAATTAAACGGCACAACTTAAATTTAGTTTAGTTTTGAATAAGGATATCGCCGCCAATGCCACTCTTATCCGACCGCCTCCTCGGTTCATAGTAAGTTCGTCATAAAATTAAACGGCACAACTTAAATTTAGTTTAGTTTTGAATAAGGATATCGTCGCCAATGCCACTCTTATCCGACCGCCTCCCCGGTTCATAGTAAGTTCGTCATAAAATTAAACGGCACAACTTAAATTTAGTTTAGTTTTGAATAAGGATATCGCCGCCAATGCCACTCTTATCCGACCGCCTCCCCGGTTCATAGTAAGTTCGTCATAAAATTAAACGGCACAACTTAAATTTAGTTTAGTTTTGAATAAGGATATCGTCGCCAATGCCACTCTCATCCGACCGCCTCCCCGGTTCATAGTAAGTTCGTCATAAAATTAAACGGCACAACTTAAATTTAGTTTAGTTTTGAATAAGGATATCGTCGCCAATGCCACTCTCATCCGACCGCCTCCCCGGTTCATAGTAAGTTCGTCATAAAATTAAACGGCACAACTTAAATTTAGTTTAGTTTTGAATAAGGATATCGCCGCCAATGCCACTCTTATCCGACCGCCTCCTCGGTTCATAGTAAGTTCGTCATAAAATTAAACGGCACAACTTAAATTTAGTTTAGTTTTGAATAAGGATATCGTCGCCAATGCCACTCTTATCCGACCGCCTCCCCGGTTCATAGTAAGTTCGTCATAAAATTAAACGGCACAACTTAAATTTAGTTTAGTTTTGAATAAGGATATCGCCGCCAATGCCACTCTTATCCGACCGCCTCCCCGGTTCATAGTAAGTTCGTCATAAAATTAAACGGCACAACTTAAATTTAGTTTAGTTTTGAATAAGGATATCGTCGCCAATGCCACTCTCATCCGACCGCCTCCCCGGTTCATAGTAAGTTCGTCATAAAATTAAACGGCACAACTTAAATTTAGTTTAGTTTTGAATAAGGATATCGTCGCCAATGCCACTCTCATCCGACCGCCTCCCCGGTTCATAGTAAGTTCGTCATAAAATTAAACGGCACAACTTAAATTTAGTTTAGTTTTGAATAAGGATATCGCCGCCAATGCCACTCTTATCCGACCGCCTCCTCGGTTCATAGTAAGTTCGTCATAAAATTAAACGGCACAACTTAAATTTAGTTTAGTTTTGAATAAGGATATCGTCGCCAATGCCACTCTTATCCGACCGCCTCCCCGGTTCATAGTAAGTTCGTCATAAAATTAAACGGCACAACTTAAATTTAGTTTAGTTTTGAATAAGGATATCGCCGCCAATGCCACTCTTATCCGACCGCCTCCCCGGTTCATAGTAAGTTCGTCATAAAATTAAACGGCACAACTTAAATTTAGTTTAGTTTTGAATAAGGATATCGTCGCCAATGCCACTCTCATCCGACCGCCTCCCCGGTTCATAGTAAGTTCGTCATAAAATTAAACGGCACAACTTAAATTTAGTTTAGTTTTGAATAAGGATATCGTCGCCAATGCCACTCTCATCCGACCGCCTCCCCGGTTCATAGTAAGTTCGTCATAAAATTAAACGGCACAACTTAAATTTAGTTTAGTTTTGAATAAGGATATCGTCGCCAATGCCACTCTTATCCGACCGCCTCCCCGGTTCATAGTAAGTTCGTCATAAAATTAAACGGCACAACTTAAATTTAGTTTAGTTTTGAATAAGGATATCGTCGCCAATGCCACTCTCATCCGACCGCCTCCCCGGTTCATAGTAAGTTCGTCATAAAATTAAACGGCACAACTTAAATTTAGTTTAGTTTTGAATAAGGATATCGTCGCCAATGCCACTCTTATCCGACCGCCTCCCCGGTTCATAGTAAGTTCGTCATAAAATTAAACGGCACAACTTAAATTTAGTTTAGTTTTGAATAAGGATATCGTCGCCAATGCCACTCTTATCCGACTGCCTCCCCGGTTCATAGTAAGTTCGTCATAAAATTAAACGGCACAATTTTACTGCACTTTACTTGGAAAGAAAAATTAGAGTGGATAGGGACATTATTAACTAGTACGCTTTACCATCAACGTTTACATCACTGTTTACTATAAGGCGGGAACGTGTTCAAGCACTAGTTTATAAGATTAAAAATAATACAATATCTCTGATTTCGCCTATTTCTGGAAGATAAAATAAACACAATTAGCGCCATCTAAAATGCTACTGAAGAATGAGATACTTTCTATTTCAAACTTAAATATTGTGAAGCAGACATTTCTATCAGCCTGTAAAATTAACGTCATATTTTGTGGTTTTAACTTTCAAACAACTTTATATGCCCGTTATATAACATTGCTGGCTTTGCTAATTTTACTTGACTGTAGTTATAAAAAAATTTTTTCAAAAATAAAAAAAGAAACAAACGATTTCCAATGAAAATACTACAAAGTAAAACTGAACTGATACACTACAAGTGAAACACTAAAAATGTGTTAAAAATAACAAATTTCTACGAAATTCTTTAGTTTTAACTTTGTTTTGTTTTTTGGTCGTCAGTTAATTATTTTTCACTTTTTTTATTATGAGAAATAAGTGTAGAACTAATCTTATCCAATAAAAAACAATCATCGAAATCGGTTGGTGTCATATTGAGATATTCGCCCATTTGTCGCGCACATAAGTACTTAATTCAAATTTAAGACTTATACGATTTTCCGGACGCCATTGTGAAAACTACGCTTAAGTGAAATGGGATCAAACGGAAAAAAACCAGAGGCAATCGCGCTAAATACCAAAACAGAAACCATAAAACCACCACTAAAACCAGGGGGGCAATCGCGCTAAATACCAAACCAGCGCGATTACCAAACTAGAAACCTAAAAACCACTATCAAAGCCAGGGGGGCAATCGCGCGAAATACCAAACCAACGCGATTACCAAACCAGAAACCAAAAAACCACGACCAAAACCATCGTATTTAATCCAGTTATAGTTGTGTTAATTTCGATCCAATTTCATATCTCGCTAAAGTTTTGACTTCGATTGAAATAAAATCAATGTATGAATGATATATTTCGTCAGATATAATAATTAAAACTTAATAAATTACAAGTAAATACAATCGTTTAGACGTAAGTTTGACAAATGGCACAGACAACGTAAGCTTTGTTTTAACTTTTTCATTTGACAGCGGTTACGTTCCATTGTGATCCAATAGGGTATTTGACTAAAAAAAACTAATTAGTCTGTCAGTCAGATTTCCAAAAAATACTAGGCACGTATTTTTTCTTTTTTCATATAAACAAAAAATGCAGACGACACAGTGCGTTGAAAACTCGAGTGACGTCACAATACTGTACACTTTTTACTGGCCAGTGACGTCACCAGCCACCACTCCTGATCTTTGATGCCTTTTATATTTGTAAATATTTATTGTTTTGATAAAACAAAAAATACGTGTCTAGTATTTTTTGGAAATCTGACTGACGGACTAATTAGTTTTTTTTAGTCAAATACCCTATTATGGTAAAACCATCTGTCAAAAGGTTAGCGCGATACGGAACATAGCTAAAGTTTTGGGTTATTTACGATGCAGTTCTGTTTTGATTGAATTATTTTAGGGCGATTGGCTCCAGCTTTTACATACAGAACCATCAAAATCCGGTGAACGAAAGTTCTGCGGTAACAAATATAAAAAAGTGTCGACGTATTCCACTTTTTTTAAAGTCTAATGGGTTTGAGTCAGAGGGGAGCACAATAGGTTTCATTTGAAAGTTCAATAATATTCATCATTTCAGAATGACGTCCACTGCTGAACATAGGCCTTCTCCAAGGATCTCCACGACGACCGGTCTTGCGCCTCCTGCATTCAGCAGTTTCCCGCGACCTTCACCAGCTCGGTCGGTCCACCTTATCGAGGGCCTACCCACGCTACTTCTTCCGGTACGTAATCAAATCAAAAATGAGGAACGAGAGTAACCAACATAGCCCGAAGAATTGCAACACTTAAGTGGCAGTGGACACATTGCCCGTAGGATCGATGCCCGATGAGGCCGACGGGTTCACGAGTGGCGACCACGTAGCGGAACATTCATTGTGTTATTAAAGTCGTTGGGCAAACATTATTTGTGAACATGTGAAGCAAGATAATTCAACGGGTTCAAATTGTGATTATAGTATGTTACGCAATTATCGTGCAGGATTATATAGAAAATTGTGCCAACTCGAAATAGAAGGTTTTATAACTGCAAACTAAACATTATAAACTGTCATTTGATACTAGTTCTATGTTTATGTTGTGTGTGGGCCATGGCGGACGTTGGCGGTTATTCCAACCAGCCCATCTCCCTAAAGAAGCCCATTGAGTCTCCTGGCTTGTTGAGAACATCTGTGTAAGATCTTGGTACCCTATGGTTTGGCAAACTAGTTTATTGCCTTCCAATAGACAGGAATTATCGGCGTTCTAGTATATTATATGTTCTTACGAGTGTATATCTATCAAAATAAAAAAGAAAATTATAGTATTTATTTTAGCGCAATGTTCACAACATGAAGTTAATTCGCAACATCTTTACATAATTTGTATTATACAAAAAGGACGCGCCCTTTCTCGTAAGAACGTAGGATTTGGTAAATGACAATTTAAAATAATTATGTAACAGCTACTGTCAATTTAATCCTGTGTACGAGTTTTGCCCGTGTTCAAATTCTCTCTAATTATTATCAACTCTGCGAGAATGAATCTGTCGTTTGCACGTATGAGTGATTCTGTAATTACTAATCCGTAAAAGGGAGACACAAATTAAACTAAATGTGTATGAGAGTATCCTCTATGGTATATTAACCTTACAATCGAAGGGCTTTTAATTTAAGTAGGCGCTAACGCTTATATTTGTTTTCCCCGTTAAAGGAATCGCTTCCCGAGATGCGTATACTATAAAGAAGGAAATTCCCGTAGGTAATGTGACTAGAAAAAAAAAATTTTTTTTTTTTTTAATGTTCATCCATATACTTCAACATTGTAAGACTTATAGCCAACTAACAATATAAATCGAACTTCATTTTGTAGTCAGAAAAATTGAAATTATATTTAAACTAAAAGATAATAGAAGTTAAAGTATGATTTTATTAATTTTTAACTAATTTATTTGATCAAAACAGTTACCATTATAATCTATACATTGCTGCCATCTAATAGGAATGTCAATTATGCCTTTGCGATAGAACTCTGAGTATCTAGACTGTACAAAATGTGTGAAAGAAATTTGTACAGCCTCCTGGGAATAATACTTCTTGTCACGTAGATAATTATCCTAATCACGAAAGAAATGGTAGTCTGTTGGAGCAAGGCCTGCCGAATACGGAGGATGACAAATGGTTTCTAACTGCAATTCCTGAAGGGTCAAAATAGTTTCTCGTACTGTATGAGGCCTCGCGTTGTGATGGAGCAATAATGGTAAAGATCGATTCAAGAGTCGGGGCTGCTGTACTTCTAGTTTTGTCAACATTATTCGGAGTTCGGCACAATTCGGAAAACTTTAGTGAATAACACCACGCTGAGACCACCGAACAGTTATTATTACCTTTTTATTGGTAAGTTTTGCTTTAGGTCATCGTTTTGACCTAGGGTCAGCCATTGCATTTTTCTTAATAAAGATAAAGATAATTTTATTTTGCAAACATGGGTAAAAAGATAACAAAAAATAAATGTATGTATAATAACAGGTTCAGTCATGTTTTGCTATTTAGGCATGCAATTCTTTTTTAAAACATTCAACTTAAAAATAGAAAATGCAGTTTAGGAAAATACTTAGTTCAAAACTACATTATTCTAACTTAAAAGAAAAATATTTTTCAATAAGGTACTCATTTATATTATAATAGGTTTTCACGACTAAAAGGCTTCGGAGTCTATTTTTAAATAATTGTAAAGGAAGCTCTTTGGTAACTTATTATAAATAACTGGAGCCATGCAGTAGGTAGACACTTTTGCGCATAAGTGCTGTCTTAGCTGGTTCCTGACATAGCAAGGTATTGTCGCGTCTATTGCGGGGAAAAACGTCAGCTATACATCTGAAACGACTCTGATTTTCCTTCACAAAAACAGCTACTTCTAATATATACAGACAACATAATGTCAATATCTTATATTTTTTAAAATATGGTTTACAACTATCAGTGGGTTTTATTTTAAACATCGGTCGAATGCATCTTTTTTTGCGCCTTGAAGACAGTTTCTTTTTCAGTAGAGTTTCCCCAAAATATGATCACATACCTTAAATGTGATGTTATGTAAGTTTTGGATACAATAGATTACAAGGTTTTGTACTTTCATCAGCAAATAGTGTAACTGGTCTTCCTAAGGATCTCGGTATGTGTAATATAAAAGTAAAATGAAATGAAATGAAATCGTTTATTAAGGAAGTAGGATCACCGATCACTTCTACACGTCATGCTTTTTTTATTTTTTATTTTTAACTAAATGAAGCCGGCATTTCCTAACTGACTACCTCTGAGAAGAAATAGCCGAAACAAACTCAGGGATCATCGTCTTTTTTCAAGTCCAGACATTAAAAATGAAAATGTTTACCTTATAATTACGCATATTGCTTAATAACAACGCTTAACAGAGCGAACAGCTCAGTCCCAAGCTTTTTTGTCTTCTAAATAATCTGTGATTTTATAATACCCCTTTTTGCTAAGTTTGGCCTTTATATACTTTTTAAATCGTTTAATGGGAAGGGAAAAGGACCTAAAACGCTGCCTTGCGGTACCCCAAATAATAATTTACGTTCTGAAGACCGAAATATCTCTTCACGTTTAGTTTTTGTATTAACTTTAATGATTTCTGACCACATCGCAAACATTGTATTAATTCGAAAATTTTATGTTCTAGTTACCACAAAGCAATAGAAATCCAATAGGGGTGCCCTCTATCTGGCAGAAACTTGTTGCTCCGAAATCTATTTGGCATAACTCACTTGGCATAAACTTTTTTAAACGAACATTGTTAAGGTATAAAAAGTATTTAATAGAATTGTTTTTTGGCCTAATGTTTTTATGTCCGAATTTAAAATAGGATACATTTAAGATGGCAGAATTGTATTGGGCATAATTACCTTTGTCAGAGTTACAATTTTACATAATTTCGTTTAGCATAACGTTTATTTAGAGCGCCGATTATTTCGCATAATTTGACTTAAATTAGTTAGTCATATTGAAAAAGAAAATTGTTGTTGTAGTGTGAAAATCACTATGCTGTGCTACAAAAGTTAGTGACAGAAATGAATCGCTGCAAAATCGACGTTACGTAGTCTTCTCTGCCCTACCCTGGAGTATAATCTAAACCCGCGAAGGCGCGGAAGGGCGAGGCGGCCCGCGAGCTGAGGAGCAGGTTTCAACGCACACCGCCGCGGCTGAGGCTGGCTGGCAAGCCGAAGCTGCGGTGGTGGCCGTAAAACCATCTGCGACGATTAGCTCTTGTGGTAACGCCGGAGCCCCGCAGCGCTGGAGCCGTGACAGAAGCCATGACTGCTGCATGTTGCATGCTTAATGCATGCTTGTATGCTTGCTTGCTGCATGCCTGCTGCATTATGCATGCTGCATTATGCATGCTCCATGCCTGCTGCATGTTGCATGCTTGCTGCATCCTTGCTGTATGCTTGCTGCATCCTTGCTAAATGCCTGCTGTATGTTGCATGCTTGCATGCTGAAATGCATGCCAAAAGATGATTCTGGTTGTGAATTTTCTGCGATGTGATGGTTCTACTTTTGATTATTATGGAGTTAAAATATATGCCAAAAGATGATTCTGGTTGTGAACTTTCTAAGATATGATAGTTATACTTATTGATTATTATGGATATGAAAGTTATGCCTAAAGATGATTCTGACTTACAAAATTATGGCTTTCGGTGTATGGTAAATGAGTGTATGCCAAACGGTTATCTGCGAAAAGAGGTTTATGCTATGCGTTGCTATGCAAAATAAAATTATGACGTAAAAAGTTCTGTCATCCTTACTACAATATTATAAATGGGAAAGTGAATTTGTTTGTTCCGCTTTCACGCCGTAACTACTGAACCGATCGCTTTGAAATTTTGCAGATGTAAAGTTAGAAGTCTGGATTAAATAATAAGGTACTTTTTATCCTGGAAAAAATTGATGTTCCCAAGGGAAATCTAAAAAGCGCGATATGACCGAAAGCGCGACATAGCAGAAAGCTAGTAACATATAAAATACAGTTCTGGTATGGTTGTGACACGTGTAATTTGATCCTAAATGTGCGCAGAATTGTGTCACTTTATAGGAAATATAAGCATATTTTTTAGACGTTTTTAGGCGACTTTTTTTAGACGCCTGTTTCTTCGGAAAAGGAACGTTGTAGACATATAATAATATAATTAGCATAATAATATTATGTTCCCAACACGACTCCTGTCTACGAGAGTGAACTGTCTACCACAAGTCGGGGCTGAGATGTGCTCATATCTTCGATTTTTCGGCTCTAGGATATGCCGATTTCTTCACTATAATAGCATCTACCATTTCGGAAATATTGGTGATGAAAAAATTGGAAACTTGGTATGGTGTGGTATATGCTTACACAAATCGTATTTATTTGCTACATACGTCTTCGCAATTTTATACTTCTATCCCGCTTTAACTCTTCGCATGCCGAACGTTACTCCACGTGAGACACAATTGCTTTTCGATTATTTTTTCATACTATTTTTTGCTTTTCTAAACAAATCTTTAAGCTGAAAAGTAAATATGTATTAAATTTTGTAGAAACTGTTGAACGCATTTTACCTGCGGCGGTCTTCCCGTTTGATTACAATTTCAACGATTGCATCACCGCTTACCATCAGCGGGATTGTAGTCAGGCGCTATAGCATTTAAAAGGAAGGTAAGGTTTTAAAGAAGGAGGAAGACATTAAATTTTAATAACAACGGCCAAGTGTGGTTGGACCCGCGCACGAAGTGCTTCGTATCATCTATACAAATCACGTCTAATGTATGGGGGAAGCCGGGTCGCGGGAAGCAGATAGATGCGGGCAGCATAAGACCGGTCATTGTCCAACAGTAAACCTGAAGAAGAAGTATAGGAGCCCCCTTAAATATTTATTTTATTCTAGTTTTAATATTTATTGGTATAGCAGTAATAGACATTCATCATCTATAAAATCTTCGTGCGTCTAGCTATCACGGTGAAAGAGACGAGATACAGCCTTATACAGACAGTGGAGTCTTAGTAAAACGATGCTATTTTTTAACCTTTGGGTAAAGAGCCCAAAAAAATGAACTACGTATAACGACTTTGTAATATTTTATGGTCTGTAATTAACACAAATAATTTTCGAAAGTCATTAAATCCCCTCCGTACCTCGAAAAGCACACTAAGATGTTGGTCCCTGCTTCTCTTTCGTGAATCTTTTATAGTCTTTACGGGTCGTCAAAAGTCCAAAAATCTAAAGACTCAATGGCTATCGTATCGTATTATCTACTAACCGAGTTGTGGAGTCATAGATAGGAGAGTAAGGTAGTCGCTTTCTAAAAAAAATGGTATTCAGTCAACTGCATCCTGTAAGATTAGAAGTCGCTCAAACATAGTTGGGAAAATACTGGGCTAGAAATAAATAATTTGGGAATGGAAGTATAAAATTGAGAAGGCGTTACGAAATAAATCAATTTTAGTAAGCGTATACCACACCATGCCATATTCCCAATTTTTTCATCACCGATATTCTCGAAACGGTAGATGACATTACAGAAAAAAATCCACAGGGCAAGAGGGGTGTTAAGGGATCAGAAATATTAGCAGATGACCCTTTCAGTGGAGCGTTTCAATTTGCGGTTGATGACGTATCAGTTAATGAATGTGCTGAAGTACATTAATTTATTTCAATGAGTACCCACTTTAGCACATCCATTTGAATGAGATTCAAGTGAAGTTTAGAGTGTATACAAAAGTTGAAAAGCAGAAAATATTTTAAAGAACTATTAATGTTACTCTGGGCCTGAATCGTGATATGAAAAATTGCACTACTTAAAATCTCATTACAATATTACCTCAGTGACTACCAATGTAAAAAAATTGACAAAAATGTAGTAAAATTAGACGATTTTTTAAACACAACCCTCTTATCTTTATATATAGAATCGTACCAACAGAAGGAAGGTGCCGTTTCACCCAGCAGAAATCAAGTGTCAACTGGATGCGTCTTTGAGATACATGTTATCAATCTTGCCGTCCACTGCACGTGCTGATGAAACGTTATTAAATAGAAACGTCTTTAAAGGTATTGAGCGATTTTCGGCAGCGGAAATGTTTTCGATTCGCATCACCGATACGATACGATTACGTTGAAATTGTCAGATGTAAAATGTGATATCGTAAGTTCGGACATCTGATAATAACATACACTTAGAGTACTAGTGACTCTGTATCAGTATCACATATTTATTTTTAATAAATATATATCTATAGACAAATCACACAGATTGAGCTAACCCCAAATTTAGTTCGAGATTTGTGTTATGGGATACTAACTCAACGATACTATATTTATAATAGATACATATATAGATAAACATCCAAGACCCAGGCCAATCAGGAAAAGATCGTTTTACATCATGACCTGCCCGGGGATCGAACCCGGGGCCTTCACGTCACAGGCAGGCGTGTTGACCGCTGCACCACGGAGGACGAGAATAATGTCAAGTTTTGTGCCGCTGCCAAATAAGCGTCAATTGCGGTTACTTCTTTAATTTGAAGAAATATGCAGCTGAGGCTCATCGATTGCTTGTAGAAACACATGGTGAAACTGCTTTAAGATAGAGAGGTTGTCGTGAGTGGTTTCTAAAGTTTAGAAACTTTGAAGACAAACAACGTAATGGAAGACCGAAATCGTACGAAGACACGGAATCGGAAGCAAGAGGAAAGACTCGCCCATTACTACTCCTGATATGACAAAAAAATAATTTAATGTCCATCAGATAGATTTATAAAAAATATTGAACACGTATTTTTTATTTTTTCTTTCATTCAAATACTTAGGAAGATATATTGATTTAAAATGTCGCATGATGTCACGCCGTGGTACAAAATATACCAGGGCGTGACGTAATTAGCCCCCACTCCGTAACTTTAATACGCCATAATTCAGAAGTTTTTGGTAATTTCGACAAAATAAAAAATACGGGTTTTAATTTTATTTATTATCTATAAGACGGACTATTATTTTTTTTTATACCTTGGATACTTCCCTATTGTGGAGAACAATAGGGAAGTATCCAAGGTATGAAAATCAACGTGATAATGATCGTCTGCATGTTCAAGAAAAGAACGGGAACTTATTTTTATACCTATTATTAATATTAGCGTGTCGGTAACTCTAAACTTATGTTACGAAAATCACCCTTATAGCAACCTATAAGGGTGGTTTTTGTAACGTAAGTTTAAGTTTTCACCTATGTCAGAACTTCCCGTGACTCCTTTTTCTACCATACGAGAAAAAGGTAAACCTTTTTTGATATCATTAGACGATTAGGATTATTGAAATTCTATATTCTGGTTGGACAAAATGGTTCGAGGGTGTTACCCAATTAGCGCAGTGTAACGATCATACCAACCAATCTTCCAAGCCTTCTTAATCATTACTGTTGTTCGCAATTAACCAAGGATTAGCAAGTATTTTTGCAAAAATCCTTGTTTTAACTCTTTTCATTAACGTAAATCTGTCTTAGTTACCAGTAATCCGGCCCCTAGGGCGCCCCCTGAGTAATATTTTTGCAAAAAAAAATTTTTTTTCATTGTAACATCTGTATAAATAATAAAATAAAATCACTATTAGTTGGAAAGCGCAGTAGGTACTTAAAAGCGTTTCGTACCGAAAAATTGGAAAATTTGAGCGGAAAAATTAAAAACTTCGGAAAAACCTGAAAGTACTGATTGCAGTGGATTTTATGAAAGAATGTTATTCGGGACAGGATCTGACATGTAGTATATCATGAAAACAAACCACCTACCTCCAGCGGTATGACGATGAATAGCACGATCATGTCAGCAACCACCAGATGCGTCATCAGCAGATTGACGCGCGATTTTCGTCGGCGGGAACGCATGAGCGATGCGAATACGCCAACATTTCCGACTGCCCCAGCAGCCAAAAGCGCGCTGTACACTCCCACAACGAACCCCTGCTCCGGCGCAGGTATTGTAGTATCAACCACTTCGGTGACATTGACTGTCGATGTACCCTCCATATTGAAATAATCCCAGAATTGCTGGTTGCAGTCGACTTCTACATCTGGAGGAGAGACTTGAAGCATTTTATTTTATGTCATTTTTGTTTTGTAGCTTGATGGTGCTACTGTACACAGAAATCTGCACATTTTTGTAGATATTAGTATTAGTTTTGTTGTTAAGATAAGTTTTTTGTTCACATTTTTATACACAATTATACGCCAAATTTGTACTCACTTTACTTACACATTATTATAATAAAATAAACAAATTCTTTTTTATTTACATTTTCCACTTGGTTAATTTTGAATTACTAATCACTTAGAATTTTTTTTAGTTACGAACTTCTACACACTTCACTAAAACATTAAATGTTTTATTTCTATTTTTTATTTTATTAGAGTAACTTAAATTACTTTATTTTATATTCAATTAAATTATTTTATTATATATTGGTTAGAAAAAAATTGTTATAATTACAATTAAACACACACTTCACTTAATATTAAAACTTTAAACTTGATTTTATTTTTATTTTAACAGAGCACAACACACTACAACTCCACGAAACGTATTAAATAATTAAATAATCCTATTACAATATTTTATTCACCAATAACATCAGTTCACGAAATATTATTTCGACGCGTCGGAAGTCTATGAAAAGTCGTAGCGCTACGAGACGTGTAACCGCCGTAGCCTCGTAGCACGGTTTGACGTAGGCAGCAAATATCTTAGACATTATGAATGAATCTCATTCAACAGTCACTGATTGAAAACGCAACGGTTTTATGATAATATACAATTAAAACGTCGTGTATTAAGAGTATAATAATATAGGCAGGTATAATAACAAGGAGTATAAAGAATTTCATCACATCGAACTTAATACAAGAAATTATGTTTGTCGATTTTGGCCTTCTTTCCCGTGACAATGAA
The DNA here is from genome assembly GCA_037179545.1 of Sesamia inferens. Taxonomy (NCBI): domain Eukaryota; kingdom Metazoa; phylum Arthropoda; class Insecta; order Lepidoptera; family Noctuidae; genus Sesamia; species Sesamia inferens. The sequence goes on along the minus strand of CM073933.1, from coordinate 12,081,089 downwards.
ATGTAGTGATCTTTTGTGATATATAGAAGCTAGACCGGAGGTAAAAGTGAGTTAAAAATTTCTTCGTCATACAGCTAACCAATAAAAATAGTTATTAATTAATTCACGCCTCATCCGATAGCGTTGAGCATTTTACGACATGTAATCTTTAAAATGTTTTTTGTATTAATCAGCCCATAATGTTCCACTGGACTGGGCCGAAATCCACTACATATTTAGGTCCTCGAATTTTCGGTTCTAGAACAATCTTCTTACGAAGTTTTTCTGATACGAAACATGGTTTCCTAACGAAGCTTTTCTTCGCCGTTTTAAGAGCAATCGTCATCATCATCATCATCATTTCAGCCGAAAGACGTCCACTGCTGGACATAGGCCTCTCCCAAGGTTCTCCACGACGACCAGTCCTACGACTCCCGCATCCAGCGGTTTCCCACGACCTTCACCAGGTCGTCGGTCCACCTTGTCGGGGGCCTACCCACGCTACGTCTTCCGGTGTGTGGTCGCCACTCGAGAACCCGCCGACCCCATAGGGCATCGGTCCAGCGGGAAATGTGTCCAGCCCACTGCCACTTTAGTGTTGCAATTCTTCGGGCTATGTCGGTTATTTTTCGTTCTTCTGCGGATCTCCTCATTCCTGATTCGATCGCGCAGTGAAACCCTAAGCATAGCCCCCTCCATTGCCCTTTGAGTGACTTTGAGCCTTCTTATAAGCCCCAAAGAGCAATAGTAATGAAATAATTTAAACAAAATTAAACTCCTGTCTGGGTTTGAACCCACGTACAACTCATAAATCGCAGTCGTCACCACTCAGCCATTACTGTTCTCCGTACCACTCCATATATACAATATATGGAGTTCGTATATGGTAACTAATGCAAGTAACAAATATAATAAAATTTTGAAACGAAAACAAACTTTAAGGTAATCGAATAACTTAGTGCTCGAAATGCCAATGCATTCTACAACAATCTTCGACAAATCCTTTTCTATTTAGTTCGCTCGCTTGTGGAATGCATTGCCAGTCTTGGACTTACCAACAGAATTTCGATCAGCCGTATTACGCCAAGATTTTATTTCGCGAATATGGAATTCCGATACGTATTCATTTCGACAATATTTTAGTTGGATTACCTTAAGTCCGACAATGCGTTCCTTCAACATGTCTGAACTAGGATACGATGTGAACTCGATAGTATGCTGTTGCGACAACAATGAGAGTACCAATGGTAGTCCGTTCTTTCTATTTCATTAAGAAAAGGACATAAGATAAAAGAATATGTTAGTTTAGATCTGTACATATAGTCCGCCGCTGACATTAATTGACGTATCTTTGGTCGCCATGTTTATAATCACTAAAGTGTCTATGAAGTATCTTAAATTTTTCTTTTTTTTAATAATTATAAACTTGCGCTTGACCGCAATTCCGCCTGATGGTCAGCAGTGATGCGATCGTTGATGGTAAAGCGCGCTAGTTTATTAAGAGCCTATTCACTCAGAAAAACTGAGCGAATAGGAAGGAAGACGGCAGTTGAGCGAGGTGATGCAATGTTAAACCCAACAACAAGACCAACGATGCTGCGCCAGAGGGCGATTGATCTGAAGACCCTCCACGACTACACTCCCGACACAACAACATTTGGCGCATCGTACCCGACACACATCGCAACACAACTGCTCAGACCCGTCCTCCGAACGGCTTCACCAGACATCACAACAATATTTATATACAATATTTATATTTTGTCATCTTAATGAAATAGTTAGGAATAATAGTAAGGACATCCCGGTTTCCTGACGATGTTTTCCTTCGCCGTTTTTGAGAGCAGTGGTGATGAAAGTAAACACCGGATGGGGTTCGAACTTATGTAGCGGTACCTACAAACGCCACAAAAATGAACGACGCGTCATACTCACTTCACACGAATTCTACATCTCGCAATCAGAGTTTACCGTGCAATTAGCATAGATACAACTTGCCAATTTCAACCATCGGGCAAGTGCCCGCCAGACATAACACCCGTCTGGTTGGAGGATCCTCCCTTTTCTATGGAGGATGAGTGAACTTTACTCCCTGTTCCTCATGCCTCCACACTGGTGACCCCGAGCGTGAACGTCAGCGCAGCCTTCGTGCAACAACTTCAGCGTGACGTCATCATCATCACTCCCGAATGCTTCATCAACGAATCACCCAGGCAGCCAGCACCCACGGCTACAACGGGTATCCTGACCACAAGCATGCAGCGACCGCGCATCCCTGGTCATCACCCTCAGCCTCATCAGCAACCTCGGCACAGCACACTGCACTTTCGGCCGGTCAACAAGCAGAGCCCTCTCTCCTGGTCGACGCAGCAGCCAGCCTCAACCCGGCGCTGTACGACATCCGACGCACTGGAGTATAACGCAGCGCCACCACCCCGACTCACTGGGGAATATTCAAAGACAGTTCCGACTCACCGTGAACTACGCGGCAACCGGTTCCGACTCACTGGAACCTCAGCTGGCCTAGCAAGAATCACAAGATACAAGACTCAGCCCACTATCGACCTCCGGTCTTCGGAGGGGAGTGATGTAGCGGTACCTACAAAAACGCCACAAAAATGAACGACGCGTCATACTGAGGTCACACGAATTCTACATCTCGCAATCAGAGTTTACCGTGCAATTAGCATACATACAACTTGCCAATTTCAACCATCGGGCAAGTGCCCGCCAGACATAACACCCGTCTGGTTGGAGGATCCTCCCTTTTCTATGGAGGATGAGTGAACTTTACTCCCTGTTCCTCATGCCTCCACACTTACAACCAGTAAGTCACGGTAGGTACCAGTAGGCTACTGCTGCTCTGACTATGAGCATATAGAAATCGATTGTGAACCTACGTTTATGCACATATTTGTACACTATATCTCCTGTGCATCTAGCTTATCTCAGTTGTTTGCTAACCGTTACTGAAATCGATCGATAAACTAATAGGTATTTGTCTATTCATTTTACTACATCTGCGGTATCTATGTACCTATTACGGTATCTAATTGATACAGGGGGAAAAGGGGAGGGGTAGATATAGCGGAGTTGAGTGTTGTTGTAGTAGTAAGGAGGGTTCCGACTACATGGTATATTTATATTTTGTAATTTTTCTTTGTAATGTCCATTAATATTTTCTTTTTTTATATTTTACTAGCTGACCGGCAAACGTTGTTTTGCCATATAAATAATAGATTAAATTACTAAAATGGCTATTAAAAAATAAGGGTTGATCGTAGAAGGGTGAAAATTGGGGATTGTATGTATTTTTGTATGTTGTATCATAAAAAAATAGAAATTAAAAATTTTGTCTAAAAAATAAAAATAAAAATTTAGGGGTGGACTACCCCTAACATTTAGGGGGATGAAAAATAGATGTTGGCCGATTCTCATAGATACCGGTTAAGCACAAAAAATTTCATCAAAAGCGGTCGAGCCGTTTCGGAGGAGTTTAAAGCCGAACACCGTGACACGAGAATTTTATATATTAGATTTATGTATTTGTTATTACGTCATAATTGACAACCCCATATTTAAGACCACGCTATCATTGTCCATTCCAAGGTTGACTGGTGGAGATCACAGAAAGCGACAAGGGCGCCCATTGTATTTTGTTGTAGTGTTAATTGTATTTCTTTATTTCGTTGTATATTTTATGGTATGTCACTGTGTTTGCGGATCGGTGGGATTCTCCAATCCAGGTGCATGCAGCTGGATAAGTATTAATTTTATGTATTTACATCTGTCTTATATTTGTTTCTGTAATCTTCTAATACTAGATGTTAAGTAAAATTGGCAAGCGAGTCGTCGTGTTCCGACATGAACTCTGGTGTAGCCGTACGGGGGACGGGTATCAGCAGTTGCGTTGCGATGTGTGCCAGGTACGATGCGCCAAATGTTGTTGTGTCGGAAGTTTGGTCGTGGAAGGTTTCCAGATGAATCTTCCTCTGGCGCAGCATTGTTGGTCGTTTTGTTGGGTTTAACATTGTATCACCTCGCTCAACTGCCGTCTTCCTTCCTATTCACTTTTTTTTATTTTTTGAGTGAATAGGCTGTTAATAAACTAGCAAGCTTCACCATCAACGATTGCATCATTGCTTACAATCAGGCGGGATTACAGGCAAGCACTAGTTTATAATAATTAAAAAAAAACCTTTTCTTTCTATATATATAAATAATTATGCTTTGTACATATATGAAGTATTTTTTGATATGCTCGTAGATTTTTTGTGTATTATTGCATGATTTATATGTAAGTATTTATATGTCTAATCATGTTTAACATTATTCGTAAACCATTAACCTGTGAGGTTTGAACACACTATCTCTAATGTCACCCTTTAAGAGTTCACTCTTAAAATATTCTGTTGCCACTTCTAAAACTTGGATGATAAAATAAATATAGTACAAAAGTGCTGAGAAGAGATTCGACCCTCCTTTAGTGTATTCAAAGTCAGTTTTCAAGAATATTGACATGAAAACACAATGCTAGCGTGTTTTTAAACTTGCACTTACTGAAATATCCACAGTTCTCTTAAAAAGTAAAGGAGATAAATAAATAAATCGAACTATTTATTTATAAGAATGTAGGTTTATAAATAACGTTGTGAAAAATTCAAGTTGAGGCATAAATCCTGTCCAAAATTCGATAAGAAAAATTTAAATGAATCAAAATAAGAACATTAAACACAATTAGGAAATAAAAATTATAAATCCTGTCCACAATTCCTTAAGAAAAAAATGAATCAAAATAAGAACATTAAACACAATTAGCAGATAAAAAATTAACGGTTCAATCAACAATTAAAATCAATTTAGTCAAAATGCACAAAGCATCGCTTCACAGCCGAAAAGCGGTTTAGGTACTTCTTTATATATGAATGAAATTTTATGATGTTAAGAACATACCGTTTTCCAACCTATATGTATATTTATATGCGAATGAAACTTGCTAAGTGTTGACATTTAAAACGCAATTGAAACGTGCTAATTTTTAACATTTAAATCACACACACTTGTGTCCACATTTGGTTTTGCCTTACTCAGCGCTTTTCTTCCACGTTTAATATGCCACATTTAATCAATCTGCTTCAAAGCAAGCGTGAAGATACCTTCTTCTGGGTGTGCTTGTTCCTTTATAGATTATGTGATACCTATCACTTTCCATAAGGCGGGATCAAGGTCAAGAGTAGGTCCATTTAGCAATCAAAAAACTATCAATTCCGGAAGAAGCTCCGAACTAAATTCCATTTGTAATCAGATTACATATTGAATAAACGTTTTTACCGTTCAACCGATTTTGACTTCTATTGCGTTATTGGCATGACAAATAACAGCATTATTAGTAGTTTTAAATAGTTGGTATTGTAACAATTTTTTTTGCGTTAAATACCATCCTTTTAAATACGAAATACAAGTCAAAACACGTTGAATGGCCCGTAAAACTTAGATTTGTTTAAGTTTTCAATCTATTAGACTTAGATTTGTTTTAGTTGAAATGAAGTGTAAGAAGCCTTCGCGTAAAAATCTGGATACAGATAAATTTTCATAAGTAGATGGCTACTTTTTTATACTGCCCCGTTGGTAGTCTCTATTATGTACACCACTAATACCTACTCTTTATTATATTCATCATAAAAATTACACAACAAAATATAAACATTTTACAAAGGGTGAGACATTGAGCGGAATGTAAAAAGAGAGTGGGAAAGTGTTAATGTGTGTTCTAGATTGGTGCTCGACTGAAGGCAATAGACTTGATCTATTACATGAACTTCTGCACATCTGGCGAAATATGAGTTTACTATAGGTGCGTCTCTGACTAAACCTTTCGGGAAAGACAGGCATGATTTTATAATGGAACACTAGACTAGCGTAAGTGGGCGTGAGTTTTTTTTTTTAATATTATTTATTTTTTATTTTTATTTTAACGGTTTCATACATGCAAAAGCATGTTAAGTCGCTGGTCTAGTTTTTGCGGGAAAGCGAAGATGAGTGCCACGCTAATTTTTCATTAGACTTTTAAATTATTTATAGTGTCGTTTACTAAATAAAAATGCGTTATGAAGTAACAAGCGCATGCAGTGAATAATTCATAAAGAACAGTGAAATATTGTAGCATAATGGCCACATCATGTCTTTACGCTAAACATCTTCTAATCGGCCTCATGCGGGAAACGAAATCAATTAGGTTAGATTAAGTTAAGTTAGGATAAGTTACAAAAGAAAAAGTGAAATTAAAGTGCTAAATTGAATTAAAAATCAGGCTCTATGGCTCTGTACCGTTGCCTTTCCTTATGGGAAAATAAGAAAACTACTACTACTACGGTTTTATACACGCAAAAGCATGTTAAGTCGCTGGTCTTACGCCTGATCTCTCCCGTGTCATGTCGGTTTGCCGTCCAATAGGACTATGAGTATAACATAACATAATCAATCCACAATCTATGGTAGGTGGCAAAGCACTATTTTTTTAAGAGCCTGTTCAGTCTAGCATTGAAAACTCTTAAATTGTAGTCAGACGAAAAAAATCGCCGCTGGCAAAGAGGAATTAAGTCATGCAATTCCCACGTACACTATGACTTAATTTCGCCATCACTGTTTCATCGGACAACCTGTCGTACGGCGAGTATCTATCCCTATGTTTTTGACACCACCAAGATTCGGACGAATCGTTTCACCTAGTCGTTTATCCCGTATACATCAGAGGATTGGAACAATTTGCTTACAGCGATCTTCTCGTTCAATTATAATTTAAGTGTCTTCAATGCTAGGAGTGAACAGGCCTATAATCTTATTAAACTAATGCGCTTTACCATCAACGATTATAACACTGCTTACCATCAGGATCACAGTCAAGCACTCATAATATAAAATTTAAAAAATAATATATTAACAAACATTGCACAGAAATTTCCATTTTAAAATGATCATTCAATGTGACAAGTTGGCAATTTATGTTAATTGAATTAAGTAACGAAACCATTCATAAATTAAAATTAATTAGTATTTTAATCACATACAAAATATTTTGCAAACAAACACGAAACCTGGTTATTAATGACAACCCAAATCGTGTCTCAGAAGACTGATATTCTGTTCTCGTTACTAAACACATAATATTACATAATTATTCATCTATAGTACCTATGTTCAAAAGTGAGATGTAGGATGTCGACGACCTTTTTGTATGCCGGCAATAAATGCTCCCTTGTGTGGAATACATTATCAGTGGAAAGCGAGGCGAAGGAGGTTTGAAACCTCGCCCACGTCATATTTTACTTTATTCGCAGTTATACACTTCTGGACACATCTATTGGCCCACCTTGCATTTTCAGTTTCGTTTGGTCCTAGCTAAAATTTTATATTAAGTCGAGCAAAAAGGTTTTTATGCAGTTTTAAACATGGCACATTCACAATTTCGTTCAATAGTCTTTTTTTGAATTTCGAACACAGAATTTAAAGAAACAAAAGACAATTTGGAACCTGTTAGTTGATATCAAACAATCGAATACTAAGAAAATTTTATTTTATTGGTTTACTTGGATTTAATTCTTGAAAAAGTGATTGCTATCTTTGGTTTTGCAACAAATATTACTCATTCTTAACATTAAGGTGAGATTCTATCAATAATGTATGGATACTTCACCTGAAGTCGCCGCCCAGTCTCTGGTACTTATCCAGGCCGGACACAGCCGAAGTAATGTGAGTGCTCAACTTAATTTAAGTCTTGCGGTCCGAAATGTTTATCGGAGGTAATTAATGACTGGCGGCTTTGTTCGTCGCCAAGGAAGGCCACGATCTCGGGTCACAACTGAAAGGCAGGATCGAAAGAGATGGTAAAATGTAAAAGGTTTAAAACTGCATCAATAGTTTTTGTTCAATCTAGCAATCATATTTCGGTAGGGGCCATCGAAACCTAAACTCTATGGTGGGCCAATAGATGTGTCCAGAAGTGTAGTGTTAGAATAGGTTTGTAGTATACACTCATACTAATGAGTGTCGGTAGATCTTATGCCGTTATTATTATAGTGCAAGGGTATAAGGAAATAAAGCGGTGTTGTCTTTTAGTGTACCTACATCAATGATTATTATAAATAGACATGTATGATAATTTCTTGTAAACTCTAGCAATATTTGGATTATATATAATATGTATATAATACTTCAATGGAAAGTTTTTTTATAATCTAAACTGTGTACCTAAATACTTATGTATTATGTCTGTATATTAATTAGGTAAACAAGCATTATCACTGATTATTTTTCTTTGCATAACAACCTCTGCAACAGGTAAATGTAAATGTGTGTTGGTAGTAAGTTTATGTTTTTACATCTATTTTGTGATTATATAACCTATTTACTTTAATAGTTCCATAGTCAATCCAAGTATCAAATTCCCGACGATAAACTTCCCGACCTTTATAAAGACATTGATCCACCTTGTTGGGGGCCTCCCTACGCTGCGTCTTCCGGGCAGCACAAGACCTGTCATTGTGGAAAGCGTTGGGGGGGGGGGGGGGAGACTTTGTCCAGCAGTGGACCTATATAGGCTGAAGAAGAAGTTAGGCCCTCCGCACATGGAGCTACTCAAAAGGAACTAATCACAAACTCAAATTACTAACGAGTTTTTTGAGCGTCACCGCCCATACATTGCCATACAGGTTCGCACACGACGCGACTAGTCACTAACCAGTTAGTAACGCGTTGGCAACTGATCGTGCGCGACGCGTCGTGCCGGTCGCCGAGCTACTAGGTTACCTGAGTTTACTGCGTTTTGATGTGAAAAATGAATGATCAAGCCTTAAATATTAAATTTGTGCAGAAAGTGGAAGAGTATTTATTATCTGTTTCACGCAGCTCTCGTGCTGCAACTGACAATCTGAAGTTCACATTATTTTGCATATATGGGTGAATCCAAAATCTGCGTCGATTCCTTCGGCGTCTGTTATGATGATAATATTGTATAATCATCATCGCTTGATCCACTCGACATTTTTATTGCTTCCAATATTTCCCCTTGCTAGGTTTTTCGCACGTGTTTATTTGGTAGTAGAAATAACAGGAGTGACTGAAACCTTGCAATGTTAGTAGCGTCGTGTGCGAAATACAGTTTATAACTAGTTTGTAATTCTAATTACTGATTAATTCCGTCATATTTGAGTAGCTCCATGTGCGGAGGGCCATAGTTAATCCTACTAATATTATAAACTTGAATTTTCTTATGGTGTATGTTTGTTAATTTTCACGCAAAAACTGATTAACTCGAGTGTAGAGCACATTCATTCATAGTAGTTTGCGGTTGAGAGTATATCTTGCTCACTCTAAATAGCTCGCTGATGGTAGCGTGTCTGGATTATTAAATTCCTTTCAAAATGGTTGAGCTAAATGGTATTGATCCGTGCGTCATTTTCGTGAACGGGCGCTCTGTCAGTGGGTACTGGTCAACTCTTAGCTGCTATGGCATAGTTTGATTTCTTAATATTGCTTTTATGTTTTCGACATATCTTTCAACATAAAATGCAATGGATAAATGCAACATAAATGATGTGTTCACATACTTTGTAACAATTTTATGACTTTGGACCATGGAGTTCCTCTCTTTCTCTTCATATTTATGTATAGATTTATTTTTTTATATATTTTTTCATTTCACACCAAAACAAACATTAATTTAAAAAAAAAAACATTCAACACAAAACATAAAATGGGCGGCCTTACCGCTAATGCAATTTCTTCCAGGCAACCAAAGAATGCTTTACTCGGTGGTAGGCCATAACATCGGCCGCCGGCAGAAGTTACCACCCACCAGACAAAGCCTTGCCGCCAAGCGATTTGTTGTGTTCCGGCATGATGTCTGGTGAAGCCGTTCGGAGGACGGGTCTGAGCAGTTGTGTTGCGATGTGTGCCGGGTACGATGTGCCTAATGTTGTTGTGTTGGGAGTTTGGTCGTGGAGGGTCTTCAGATCAATCTCCTTTTGGCGCAGCATCGTTGGTCGTGTTGTTGGGTTTAACATTGCATCACCTCGCTCAACTGCCGTCTTCCTTCCTATTCGCTCAGTTTTTCTGAGTGAATAGGCTCTTAATAAACTAGCGCGCTACACCATCAACGATCGCATCACTGCTTACCATCAGGCGGGAATGCGGTCAAGTGCTAGTTTATAATTATTAAAAAAAAAAAAAAAAAAAAAAAAATGGGCAGATTCTCCCGAACCACAAATGGACCTGTCGTTGATGCAAATATTATTAATACTCTACTTCTCCATATTTATAGATCTAAGCTCTCTCTCTCTTCAGTCTCAAAAGGAAAAGTAGGTGTGCACAACGGGCGCACATGCTCTCGTTTAAAGTGCACCTCTCAAACATTCGAGGTTTGCATTCCAATATCGATGCAGTCCATCACCACATTGAGACTGAAAAGCCCCACCTACTTTTCTTGACGGAGACCCGGACCAGATGTCCGTCTGATGCGGCGTACCTCATGTACCCGGGATACTCTTTGGAGCATCATTTCCTACAGCATGACAATGCAATGACATCTGTTGCCGTCGTCTTCGTCATCTCGAAGACGCTCATTTTTCGTCCTTATGGCTATTGGTTGACACTGGTGTGGACAAAATTGTCTCCACGAGATGCGCCACTCTTTGCGTCGTATCCTTGGCAGCAGGTCTGCTTTACATTACTTATATTGGCAACAAGCTTTCTGCGCAACCATCCAGTAGCAGATCTGTCTGGTCCCTAGCCAAGTCGGTAAAGGTGAACTTCTGTCGGCCCACACTGCCTCCGCTGGTTAGGCCTGATGGAGCACTGGCTCATACGGTGAGAGAAAAAGCAGGTCTCTTTACATCTCTCTTTGCCCATAATTCGCGTCTTGACAGTAACAGTGCTACTCCACCTAAATTACTCCTTTGCGGAACTTCAATGCCGGAGGTTCACATTAGGAACAAGGACGTACTGAGAGTATTGTGTCGTTTGGACGTGGATAAGGCTAGTGGTCCGGATGATATACCAGCGATTGTTCTTAAAGCATGTGCGCCCGAGTTGTCTCCTATATTGACGCACTTGTATCGGCTCTCATTTAGGACTGGTACAGTGCCCAAGTCCTGGAAGCTTGCCAACGTACAGCCCGTGTCCAAAAAGGGTCATAAATGTCTGAATAGTCCAGAATGGGGCAAAGCCACTCTTGTAGCATTCAATACTTCAAGATCGACATTCATCAAAACACAGGCGTGTCTTTTTACCACCAAAAGGAGCCCGTTCACCTTGGCTCCTACTTTTCAGAATGTATCCTTGGTGTATACCGACTGCCTTCAGCTTTTGGGAGTTGAGATTTCCTCGAATCTAAACTTTAGGCGGTTCATTGAGTCCAAGGCCAAGGTGGCCGCCAGAAAACTTGGCGTCATCGCAAAGGTCCAACGGTACTTCACACCAAGGCAGCTTCTAATGTTATACAAAGCACAGGTCCGCTCGTGTGTGGTGTACTGCAGCCACATTTGAGCGGGTGCTGCGAAATGTCACCTGGCTACTTTGGATTCAGTGGAGAGGCGTACGAAGAGGCTGATTGGCAACCCAGATTTAACTCGAATCGATCTACAAAGCCTGGAGCACAGGCGTAGAGTTACCAGCCTTTCGGTTTTCTATAGGATACATTCTGGTGAGTGTGCAAGGGAATTGCATAATTTAATTCCCCCATCTCCGTTCCACCATCCGTCGTACGGCGAGTTTCCACCCTTACGTTGTTAACACCACTACGATCCGGACGAAACGTTTCCCTTCTTCTTTTATACCGCGTACATCGAGGGACTGGAACAATTTGCCGGCGGCGGTGTTTCCGTCATACTACAATTTGAGTGTCTTCATGGCTAAAGTGAATAGGCTCTTAATAAACTAGCACGCTTTACCATCATCGCATCATTGCTTACCATCAGGCGGGATTCCGGTCAAGCGCTAGTTTATAATTTATAAAAATAAAAAAGCTTTGGAAGGAACGACTAGCTTCATCTTAGTCAATCGGACCGAAACTTTAACAATGCTTTGATTTTGAAATAGATTTGGATGAAAATTGGCACACAGATGGTTTATAACCAGAATTAATATATGGGTTATGTTTTATCCAGATATTTCCACCGGATCGAGAATTCGAGACCAATGCGTCTAAAACCGCGCGGCGCAGCAAAATATAACTGAATACATACACTGAAACATACACTGAATCCATGAAAATATGCATCACGTCGATAGCCCTGTCACCATCAATTGTCTGCGTAGCGTTTTCCCAACTATGGGATCGGTTTTCAATATAATCTGATAGAGCTTATTATCAGTAGTTTAAATCGGACATCCACAATCCACTTACTGGCTAATACGATACGATAAGATCAGTGGTCAGATGTTGCTTTTAATTTTTTTTTAAATTAAATTGATATAAATTTATGATGAAAGATCTCAAACTAAAATGAACATCGGTAAAAATATGCAGTATGTTAAGAAAACCCTGTCCGACCCGTGACGACCTAAAAAAAATTATTTCGCAAAAAGAGGTAATTTAATAAATGTCGGTTAAGCACCCTTCCGCGGGCAGCGGGCGGCAGGGCACACGGCACGTGGTCGCATCGCTATTCGCTCTTAATAATACCGGTATTGTCACTTTTTTAAAAATTACCAAATTTCGGGGAAGTTGGAATTAATTCGCAGGAAAAAAGATTATTTCAAAATTCATTTGTATTGGTACTATGATGATTACGTAAAATTTTATATTATAATTGATCATGTGTTTACCTAACCTTTATTATCCTTATGGGTCGGACAGGGTTTTGTTAACATACTGTATACATAAAAAAAGCATACTTACAATTTATGAAATTACTTCGTAGAAGTAAAAAAGCTCATCATCTTAAAACGATGAGAGAAATGTAAAATTTCGGATGATTAGAGGAATGTAGCCGTAGTCGTGGTGGCCTAGTGGTTAAAACACCAGCCTCTCAAGTATGAGTGTGCGGGTTCGATTCCAGGCCAGGCAAGTACCAATGTAACTTTTCTAAAGTTATTTGTACTTTCTAAGTATATCTTGGACACCAATGATTTCGTGCGCTTGTGCTGCCATTGCTAGAACTAATAACGTGAAATATCTGGGGGTGCATTTAGATGAGAGGCTGAGATGGGACAAGCAGCTTGATATTCTAACCACCCGAACTATTCGTCTCATTCACATCTTTAAACGTCTGCGGGAATCGGCTGATTGTAAAATTCTCAATATGGTTTACCTTACTTTGTGCCAGTCAGTCCTCGGATACTGTATAACCGTGTGGGGTGGAGCAGCGAAGACTTTTATTCTGAGAGCCGAGAGAGCCCAAAGAGCTGTGCTAAAGGTGATGATCGGGAAACCTTTTAGATACCCCACAACAAAGCTCTATTCTGACTGCAAGGTTCTGGCGGTACGTCAGCTGTTTGTTTTGCGATCTGTTCTCAGAGTCCATGGCTCTCTACTCCCACCTGACCCTAGAAAGCGTACATATGTTGCCCCAAGTGTAAAACACAAAACCTCTGTTGCAAAACATCAATACTACGTGTTAAGTTTTCACGTATACAACATTGTACATAAAAATCTAAATATGATAAACCTAAATAAATTTGATTTGAAATCTAAAATTAAGGACTGGCTCTTTCAGCAGGATTACAATAACACTGAATCCCTCTTGACATACATCGCTTAACAATTACATAACATTATTCAATTTGGAACTCAAACTGTATATATAAACAATCAACTCATAACACACAACACATACACTATCTATCCAATAAACTCACATTACACTTACGAACACACATGCTCTCTCTACTCCATACTCAAATAATCTGGAATTGAATTTTTACACCTATTTTTGTAATTAAACATATAGTAACTTAAATTACTTTAATTTATATTTTTATTTCTCTATATAATATATATATTTGTGAAGATAGGACGAAACCAAGGGCTCAACACGTATGTACAGTTCAACTCGATCAGTTCGAATTACTGTCTCCTAAGACACAGGTATTCCCTAGTTTAGGAGGCAGGATTTATTGTTTTGTTACATAGAATTCTTTTTTAAGGCATATACCTGCAAACTTTATCTATGTATGTTCTTGGTCAATAAAGTAATTATTATTATTATTATTATAATGACTGAAGGTGAAGGAAAACATCTTGAGGAAACCTGGACTTTAAGTCTGAAATCGCTAACCCGCATTGAGCAAGCGTGGTGATTACGCTCAATCCTTCTCTGTATAAGAGGAGACCTATGCTCAGCAGTGGGACAATAAAAAGGTTGATAATGAAGAGGAATGTAAAATTCCGGGTTGCGAATTTGTAGGTTTTATGTAATAATGATCAAATTATTTTATATTTTAGTCCTATATTTTACATAGAATTATTTAATAAGAGTTTATATTTTCGATGAATGTTACAAGAGCCTGATGGTAACTAAAGAACAAATTTAAAAAAAGGGTATGGTTGGATACGAAATACTGCAGTGTAGTGATCCCTATCTCATTTATTTTATATTAAATCCTATGAATTTATATGTCTATTTCTTTTAACTGTCACTATTTCGTTTCAACGAATTTTAAATTAAAACTAAGACTTGATTTTCATGAATGCTAAAGAAGTTTTCACTTCAAAAGTGACAAAAAGAAAATAAAATAGTAAGACCAAAAGGCTCTTATCTCAGCATGGTGCTTTGACATTTAAAAAATAAATATCACAGCGCTGGTATCCTGATAGCCCCCCCTTGATTGATTGTTGGCTGCCGTGCGGGGTTAGATTTTATGGTGTTATTAAAAGCTCTCAAGGATAACACATTCCAGAAACAATGTGTCAGTGACGTCATTCACCGGTAAATTCAAAGGTAAAACTATCTAGGAATCCGTAGATCGTGCTTTACGTTGAAGAGGGTAACCATATATATAAAATATATAGCATAAACACAAAGGAATATTTCCAATAATTATATCTAACTTACATCAAACATACTAGAGGTTGGATATTCCGGCGCTCAAAATACCTAAACTTGAATTGACGTAAGAAAAATATGGATCAACCTTTCGGTACACGTAGTAAGTGTACTACCAGTCTACCACTATAGGTTTGGTTTACAAATATCTTTAATAAATACCACCAGATCGCGTATAACAAGGTATTTCGTCATTTATGAAGGAAAAAGTTATGTACTAGTATACAATATGTAAAAAAAAACCCCGTCCGACCCAAAAGGATAATAAATGTTAGGTATACACATGACCAAATAAAATATGAAATTTTACGTAATCATCATAGTGACAATAGTAATGAATTTTGAAATAATCTTTTTTTTCCGCGAATTAATTCCACCATCCCCAAATATTGGTATTTTTTTAAAAAGTGACGACTCCATTTGTGACGGAGCGAATAGCGATGCGACCACGTGCCGCGTGCCTTTTCCCCCTACACCCGCGCATGTACCCCTTACGTGTGGCCGACCGCACATTCATTAAGTCACCTCGATTTTTCCAAATAATATTTATTTTTTTTAGGGTGAATTTTTTTAAAGTTTAGCTCGGTTTTGTTGACATTATTAGAATCAGTTAACGATACCTAACAATACCTTCACGGATCGGACAGGGTTTTCTTTACATAATGTATAAATATATGACGAAGTCAGGGACGGCGGAGTGCTAACGTCGTCACCATCTTGGTGTGGCGGTAAGGGCTCCATTTCGTAGTTGAAGTTTTAATTAAAGCACGAAGTGTAAATATACTCTCCAATCTTGGCAACAACAATTTCAATAGGCAAATAGACAGTTTCGCCCCGGAGAAGTACCTTGCTCCACGCCTCAAAGGGAAATGACCGTTCAACAATCCCCACTTTCCAAAACGACTCTGTCCACGTGCCGCTATTACAAAATAACGTGACAGCGTTTACCCCACCACTACATAAATCAAATGAGCAACCTTCATCAAAATGATATTGAAATCCACGACATATAAAAAACTAAAATATTTTACACAATTGTTAGTTGAAAGGCGTATTCACATTATTCTTTCATCGGTATTTTGATCAAATTTAGGTATAACAGCGCGGTAATTTCCGATTTCTAACTATAACATATTATAAACTAAGTAGCCAACAAGTTCCCACTTCGTTGCAGGGTAAACATTTATACTTGTAATAAATTCCACTACCCTGATAACCTTTTTTTTTCGGGATGATATAATAGGGTAGTTGACTAAAAAAAACTAATTAATCAGTCGGTCAGATTTCCAAAAACTACTAGACACGTATTTTTCCTTTTTTCATATAAAAAAAAAATGAAGACGACACAGTGCGTTGAAAACTCGTGTGACCTCACTGCACGCTACACTTTTTAGCGACCAGTAACGTCACCAGTCACCACTCCGGATCTTTGATGCCTTTTATATTTGTAAATTTTTATTGATTTGAAAAAATAAAATATTCGTATCAAATATTTTTCTATAATCTGAATGACGGACTAAATAGAATATTTTTTCAACATCCCTAATCCATCCTATGAGACTCACAAATAACATACCTTTCTATTGGTGAAAGAATTTTCAAAATCGATGCAGTATATCCAGAGATTACCCTTCACAACCTAACAAATTGTACCTCTTTATAAAATTACTATAGAAGTTTAAATAACAATAATGGTTAAGAGTTTGTTTGATCGAGCTAATCTCCGAAACTATAGGTCAAATTAAAAAAAAAAAATCATATTATAAATAATACATTAAATATCATTTAATTTAATAAACAGAGTATATTTTATAGACATAAGAAAAGCACACACATTTATCTTGTAGTAATAAAAAAGAACAACCAGTAATCTAACTCCGATTTAAATTAAATTGACGTATAGAAGACGGCCAGGATTAATAATCAAAGGTAATAAAACCTCCAACAAATCATAGCCCAATTTTAAGGAAGGCTATAGGCTTAGATAAGGGTTTTGACAGGAAAGCCAAGATGAGTGTCACGCGCATTTTTCATTGGACTTAAAAATTATTTATAGTGTCGTTTACTAAATAAAAGCGAGTAATTTGTGTAGTAAAAAGTGCATTTAGTGACTAATTCATAAATAACATTGAAATATCGGAGCATAGTGGTCACATCACGGCTTTGCATCAAATCTCCTAGTAGTCGGCTCACGCGGCCGTTTTTTCAACTGTCATTGGCGATATCCGCCATTATAGTGAACTAAAATTGTTAGAGAATTTCTATAATTTGTTACACGTGTTATTGGCAAAATTGTGGTATCTAATCACAGAGGCCATTGAAGAGTTGAAGTAGTTTTCACTCTAAAAAAAAAGCCTTAGACAATTAGATGCTGAGGAAACGGAAGAAAAATCAAAAATGAAAAGCGAGGTCGAAATATTAGTGAAGGCGGGCGATGCAATGCGTCTGGGAGCAACAATTTCAAGCGAACCAAATTGCGGGTTTTTTTTATTATTTTATTTTTTTTATTTAGGTGCCTTCGCACGATTTCTCATATCACATTAGACATTGGCAGAATTGTCGACATCGGCACCATTGCCATAAACAAAAATAGAATAGAATAGAAATCACAGGTAGGATTTCGAACGTTCTTTTAATACCCCTCCTTGATACAATGTGTTGCACATTTCTAGTATTCCTCGATCTAATTTCATATGATAACAATATTAGAACAGAGCATACCGACGTCTATTGCTCCCTTTCACGATATCATATACAAATAGTACCTACCATGCGGTATACTCGTATATTGCATTCTATACAAAGACAACGTGACGTGCATGGAAAGGAAAGGACGTTTGCCAGTAGACTATGACGTCATGGTATTTATTTGTTCTGTTAGGACAGGGCATTCACAGTTACTACATCTCTAATCTTGTATAACTACCAATATCGAAGTGACCTTTAATATCTTTGTCTATAAGTGTCACACATAAACCAAGAAATGGTCGGTCGGTCGGATAAACTACCTCTGTCAGCGTCATGGATTAGAAATTTATATTTATTTTACATTTGGTGGTGTTTCCCTTTCGGAAGTCCAATGTACAATATATGAAGAAAACCCCGTCCGACCCATAAGGATCACAAAGGTTAGGTAAACACATGAGGAAAACAATTCAAAACTTTACGTTTACATAATCATCACAGTAACAATACTAATGAATTTTGAAACAATCTTTTTTTATTCCTCGAATCAACTCTAACTTCCCCAAAATTTGGTAAATGTTTAAAAAGTGACAACACTATTTACGACGGTATTATTGGCAGCACATTGTTTGACCCTTTGACGACGTCCGTCTGTGAAGCCGCCGACCGACGGGGACTATAATTAGAGCTGTAGGTACTATTTTTTGCAGACTATTTTAACATGCTGATGTGTCTGGATGACAGTGACTGCAATAATGCAGAAGATCGTAGAGACTATGAGATCCATTTTGTGCCACGGTGCCGTCTGAGCGTGCGTTTCAACGTCAGCACAATCGCGTAAGGATTACGGATAAGCAATGCGACCGCCTGTATGAGAGGAGACCTGTGCCCAGCAGTGGGACGATAAAAAGGTTGATGATGATGATGGTGATGAATACGGCCGCCTTCCCGCTGCCCTGTCCGCCGTCATCCGCGCAACCCTGTATTCCCATGTGAGTTACCTCCTTTTGCGAAATAATATTTTTTTATTTAGGGAGTATTTTTTAAAGTTTAGCCAGGCTTTGTAGGCATTAATAGAATCAGTTATTGATACTTAACAATACATAGTATTTATGTCGTGGTGGCCTAGTGATTAAAACACCAACCTCTCAAGTATGAGTGCGCGGGTTCGATTCCAGGTCAGGCAAGAACCAATGTAACTTTTCTAAAGTTATATGTAC
The DNA here is from genome assembly GCA_037179545.1 of Sesamia inferens. NCBI lineage: Eukaryota > Metazoa > Arthropoda > Insecta > Lepidoptera > Noctuidae > Sesamia > Sesamia inferens. Next base: position 12,062,164 of record CM073933.1, on the reverse strand, counting down.
TTTCTAAGTATATCTTGGACGCCAATGACTGAAGGTGAAGGAAAACATCTTGAGGGAACCTGGACTTTAAGTCTGAAATCGCCAATCCGCATTGAGTAATCGTGGTGATTACGCTCAATCCTTCTCTGTATGAGAGGAGACCTGTGCCCAGCAGTGGGACGATAAAGGGTTGATAATGAATACGTAGTATTTTATTTAAATTTTAAGTTTAAAGATTTTTTTTTAAATTTAAAATTTAAATTTTGAAGGTATATACTTACCTATATACCTTCAAAAAGATAAAACGGATTTCAAATGAGATCACTATGTTCCTCATCCATCGATCTGTCTATCTGTCAAGACCCTTTTCACTCAAAAACGCAATCAAGTTGATATTAAAGTCAAAATTGGGGACCTACCGATCTACGGTCCCTTAATCTGTGGGGTCCGCAGATTAAAGAAATAAGCTTCTAAGACAACGCAATAAAAAATAATGCTACTTATGCGACATGTATACCCGCTAAAAAGTCAAAACCTTAGAATTGTTTTGGTTTGGTACGTGGTACCTACATGTCGCTACACGATCGGCATTGTTGTCAGACATTTATAGATTTACAACATATCACTCAAATATGTACACCGTAACATAGGAAAAGGAAAATGTTTAAATGAATACAAAGAAAATACCTCACTTTATTTCTGGGTGTGTATATTCCACAAGCAGCGAACCAATAGTATAACAATATAATATGCAACCAAGAATGTCCAGCCTTTCGCGGATCAGCAATTTTTATACTCACAACATTTTAACTAAAACATGTCAAACTAATTCTAAAATAACTAAACCGATGCGGCGAGATAAATGTTTAATAGCAACATAGAGACTATAAAGTTAACAGGAAACTAGAATATTTTAAATATCACAATAACAACTTATCATAAGACTTAAATGGAAGTAGGGTACAAGTATGAATTCAATAAATAACACGGGAGTCAAATCAAATACAAAATAATCAAAACAAGCTTAGAAGTAAACATACAATTGAAGACATACACACAATGAAAGGCATATACACAATTAATGATATTTAAACAATAAAAGATATATACACAATTAAAGACAGATACAGAGGGACTCTTGCAACGAGTGACCTAATAGAGTGATATTAAATTGAACAAATAACATTTCTTTTATTTATTCACGCACACACAAATATTCACACACACACACACACACACACACACACACACACACACACACACACACACACACACACACACACACACACACACACACACACACACACACACACACACACACAAACACACACACACACACACACACACACACACACACACACACACACACACACACACACACACACACACACACACACAATCATAGAATAGGCATCAATAAACTAGCGTGCTTTACCGTCATCAATAGCATCACCACTTACCATCAGGGGGCAGTCAGGCACTAGCTTATAGTTATAAAAAAGAAAGTTTTAAGGTTTATGGGTGAAATGGCCAATTTCTGTACAGTCTATTAACTTATTTGATTTTCTTATGACTTTAATTAAACTTGTGCAGCACTGGCTACATAAATTACAAAATAATATTCTAGACGCCTTCACCAAATCCGAAGGACAAATAAACCCTTCAAAGGAAATTTATTTACGTTTACATTTACTGAACGTTTTTACATAATACGGACTAAACTAACCCAGTATTTTGCTAAACCAGAAAAACCTGAAAAAATATAATACCTCCTTCTAAACTGTCTTGAATATTAGAATGGAACCCATGCTGAATTAAATCTAGCCTGCATTACATAAGGTTGAATTTAGTGAACACTTTTACAGTACCTATTCTTGCTGGCCCGTCTCAAAAATCCATTCTGTATAAGCCCTTTTCTGACAACCCAGTTACAGGACCTAGATACACAAATGGTATAAATATTCTAGAATCAAATTACTGTACGCCATAGGGTAATTGGATTTATAACTGTCATTTCGACCTACGTACTGGCAGGCAAACATACTGATAATTTAATTCTGAATCATAACATAAACGTATTAAGTGAAGGCACAAACATACACATTTTAGAATTACATGGTAGTGTTATTCTAAGCATCTCGCTGAGAATAATACTTGCTTATAGTTCTAAAATAATATTCAAATCATGAATAGTGTTTTGTTAAACAACACTGGCTTACCATACTGTGTTCATCACACTAATTGTGTAATCTGAATGATTTTCAAAGATTTTGCTAATACATTGCTTCAGATGTTCCTAAAATATATCTGCTCCTCAAAGTAAATAACCCATTGAATGTTGTGTTCAATTGTCAAAATTAAATCGTACTGTAAAACGAGTGATGAGCGAATGTTTAACCATTCATTTTTGACGTTTACACTGTCACTTTAATCATCGTTTATGAACAAACCCCTTAAATACTATTGTGCTTATTCATAAACAATGATTAAAGTTAAATGATGCGCAAACAACTTTCGCTAATCACTAGTTAACTTTAAGGAACGTTTATGAATAAAGAAAATCTGTCGGAGATAATGTGTTTGTCTTTCGTTGTCATCAGGCACATTTCAAATTCAGTAAGCGCATTGTAGGCATATGTAGTGGTGGCCTAGTGGTTAAAACACCAGCCTCTCAAGTATGAGTGCGCGGTTTCGATTCCAGGTCAGGCAAGTACCAATGTAACTTTTCTAGTTAGTAGTAAAGTTAGATGTACTTTCTAAGTATATCTTGGACACCAATGACTGAAGGTGAAGGAAAATATCTTGAGGAAACCTGGACTTGTAAGTCTGAAATCGCCAACCCGCATTGAGCAAGCATGGTGATTACGCTCAATCCTTCTCTGTATGAGAGGAGACCTGTGCCCAGCAGTGGGACGATAAAAAGGTTGATAATGATTGTGGGTAGTGTTGGTTAATGCACAAAAATGCTACTAAGCTCATAAGTGTAAAAAACACTATGTGTGTCATTTTAAAAAACTTAAAAGATTCAGAGGTGGTCAGTAGGTACCTACCTGGAACGTTGTACATATTAACGTTTTGTTTTTCTTACAATTAGATCATACGTTTTGGCAGCTGAGTATATTCTTTAATTTTGATGCGTTATAATGGCTTCCATCGAAATACTAGAAGCTGTGTTTGATTGTCATTCACTTTTCGATACTTGTGAATGCTATCTCACTTATTCTTTGCCAATGGTCGTTATTCAGTTATTTGTTTTTTTTTAATATGATTTTTATTATAAAATTAGATGTTGTACATCTCTGCTTCTATGAACCTCTTTTCTTTAAAGCTATTGTGAAAGGAGTTATATGTTAGAAAAATGGTTCGATTTGTTATTAGAAAAATATTGTTGAATCGAACCTACCGACTGACCTTTTGTACCATCAAGACAAAAAGGGGCTATAAAATGTGAACGGAGTACAAACCGGATAAGGAGTAGACAAATTACACACACAAATCACTTTTTTTTTCATACAGGTGATATTTTTCTTCTTGGTATTTTGCTCAATTGAACTGTTTGTGGCTACAAACGGTAAATGTTCTGTGAACATTTCAAGCATCTATATATTTCCGTTATTAATATGGAGCAAAAATCGGCAAAAAAAAAACACGTTTGATGTATAGGAGCCTCTTGAATATTTTATTTTTAGTATTTGTTGTCATAGCGGCAACAGAAATGCATATTCTCTGAAAATTTCAACTGTTTAGCTGTTACGGTTCATGAGACAGATAGTCGGACAGACGGACAGCGAAGTCTCATGAATAGGGTTCGGTTTTACATTTTAGGTACGGAACCATAAAAAGGTCTCTAGCTTGTGCAGCTTACCTCTGTTCCTAACAAAAATCTTGCGATTATTCTTCTTACGTGGTGAATTGCAAATATTCGAGTTTCTTTTAATACCGATGCGATGTACTATCATGATGGCGGGCTTGCACTCCTCAACCAGTGGGATACTGAATGTGTTTTCAGACCGTTGAGACTGTCTCCTCCTAAGGAGGTAGGTTAGAGTTAACATACACACACAGACATCCTTAATTAAGTTAAATAAATACTAACATTAGTTCAGCCTAATTTACTCCTAATGGCTTAGGCCATTAAATCGATAATTATTAATCTATATAAAAATGAATCTTTATTTTCCTTAGTCACGCCATCACGCGTGAATGACTGAGGCGCTTTCGCTAAGTCTTTTATGTTGTGTTTATTATTACCAGGAGAAAGTTCTATTGAAAGAAAAAAAAATACGGGGAAAATTATAATCCACGTTATTGATGTGGCTACAAGTCGCGTTGTAATACCAACAAAACTCTTATAAAACTATTTTTTGTTTATGCAAAACCTGAATATAGTTTGTTCAGAATAAGCATCTGAATCGATTCCAATAATGTTTACACCATGTTATATTTTTTCACAAATACATTACAGTATGGTTACTGAGCGCGCTATGCAACTTACGCGTGCGCGCTCAGCTGACGCCATAGGTCAATGCACCCGGCTCGCCAGTCCAAACGGAGCGTGGACCATAATTTTGTTAGGACAACCAAGTAGGATAACAAGCTCATAACTTTATGGTTTTTTATGATATCATTTTGGAACTTTGCATATAGATTCTTTACTTAAAAACACTAGACACGTGTTTCAGGTTTTGCATAAACAAAAAATAATGTTGTATAAGAAGAAGATATCAATTTGAATTCAATATACATATTATAATTAGGACAGAACAAAATCTGTAGGGTCATCTAATGTAAAACTAAATATCGCGTCGATATCTTCACTCTGTATGTACTATGCCTCAACTTCTGCCTCACTTCCTCAGATAAAACAAGCTTGATGTGGGTTACGAGTTATTTTTAACCTTACACAAACAACGCCAAAGTTACAACCTTAGAACTCACTCTGTTCGAAATGAGATATTAAATATTAAGAAACAAAGTGAAATCATCTATTCGAGATGGTGCTCTGTAAGGCACACACACACAACTATCTAACACAGTATCCACATTCATTTTGGGTTTTGACGGGAAAGCTAAGATGAGTGTCACGCGCATTTTTCATTGGACTTTTAAAATTATTTATAGTGTCGTTTACTAAATAAAAGCGCCTGATTTATGTTGTATAAAGTTTATTCAGTAAATAATTCATAAACAATTTTGAAATATCGCAGCATAGTGGCCACATCTTTGCCTCAAACCTCCCTCACAGACGGTTCACGCGGCCTTCTCTTTCAACTGTCATTGGCGATATCCGCCATTATTGTGAAATAAAATTTTCAAAGAATTTCTATAATTTGTTACACGTGTTATTGGCAAAATTGTGGTATCTATTCCACAGATTCCATTGATCAAGAGTTGAGATTGAATCTCACCTTGAAAAAAAAAAAAAAAGAAAGGGTTTCATTTTGACAGTTCAACAACATTCGTTGAATGATTTACTTTGTTGAGCTGACACATTTTTCCAGCATATAGAGCAATGGGCTAGCAATATGCTTTAAAATGATTCCCATTTATAGTAATAATGTGTTACGTAATTAGGATGCTGTGTTGCTGTTTTTGAAGCAATTGGTTACATATTCCCTTTTATGTATGTATACACCAATGTGTATACATACATATCACCGACAACCTTAAGGACTGTGTTGATATCGAGAGGGAGCACAGGCCGCTGTCTGTTCGGTGCGACATGTTGGCCCGTAGGTTTGCATAGTGCTCGGGGACTGTCAAAGTTGTCCTTTTAGGCGATTCTCACACTGCCCCGCATGATGCAGCGTAGCGCATGGATGCGTGTTCTTCCGTTGCTTGTAAGTATCTCCGTTTGTATGGAAAACACGCACAGTCTAACACACAGAAACATGCATACACGCGGAGAAACATGCACCCCCGCGCGTAGCTGTGCGGGGCGAGACGCAAGGTATGGCACACCGAATCCTGCAGTGCCGCGCGTGATTTTGAATGGGCATGACGTGTGTGTTTGAAAATGGATCTCGATATCGATCGATTTATATTCGAAATCGAAAACCACTCAGCTATCTCGAATTACTTAATGGAATTCTGGAATTAAAAAATATTCTGGAATTACATTAATTAGTACTGCACGACCACCACAGAGAACGGCGAATAAATGAGAGCCGCCGTGCGTGAATCTACAAAACGCACCAACGCGCGTGAGTGCGCAAATAACCCGCACGATGATGCAGATCTGCACTCCCGCAGGAACGCGCGTAGGTGCGTCGACACGCAATATGCAGCATGATGCGGGGCAGTGTGAAAACCGCCTTACACCTGCTACCTCTGGGTTAACTTTACGCACCATATATACAGCGATCTGCGCATTCAGTAAAATAACTACGGGTACTAATGGGCCTGCCGCGCAACTGCTGCGCCTCGACAATGTTTGCGGCAGCTGATACGGACGGCTTTGCGCTTGCGCTTTGCTTACGCCGCACGCAAGACTTTCCCAGTACCATCTTGCGCTCGTTGGTGGCGCGATGAGAATCTCCGATGCTGATTCGTTGGAAAACGCTGCACGCGATTTTCCACCCTCATCAGGGACTCTACTCGAACCACCACTCATTGATAAACAATATCTTTGTAATATTTTATGCATTACTAACACTCGTTTTAGAAACTCACAATTGTACTAACAAATATGATTAAATATGGATGTAATCGGATGAATCTGATATAAATGAATTTAATATATAGACCATCATCAACCTTTTTTTTTTATTGTCCCACTACTGGGCACAGGCCTCCTCTCATACAGAGAAGGATTAAGCGTAATCACTACGCTTGCTCAATGCGGGTTGGCGATTTTAGACTTTAAAGTCTAGATTTCTTCCATATGTTTTCCTTCACCTTCAGTCATTGGTGTCCAAGATATGCTTAGAAAGTACATATAACTTTAGAAAAGCTACATTGGTACTTGCCTGACCTGGAATCGAACCCGCACACTCATACTTGAGAGGCTGCTGTTTTAACCACTAGGCCACCACGACTGTTTTATTATATAGATACCATCAACAAATGTAATAATTATAATCCTTTTATGCCTACTTCTAATATATAAAATTCTCGTGTCATGGTGTTCGAACTTAAAGTCCTCCGAAACGGCTCGACCGATTTTGATGAAATTTTTTGTGCTTATCTATGAGAATCGGCCAACATCTATTTTTCATCCCCTTAAATGTTAGGGGTAGTCCACCCCTAAATTGTTTTTATTATTTATATGGCAAAACAACGTTTGCCGGGTCAGCTAGTAATATTATAAACATGAAAGTTGTTATGGATGGAAGTTTGTTACTTTTTCACGCAAAAACTACTGAACGGATTTGGATGAAATTTGGCATACAGGTGGTTTATAACCAGAATTAAAACTTAGGGGCGTTTAATACTGATATTCCCACGGATCGAAGCTTATACGTACGAAACCACGCAGCTAGTATATTTTAATGCAATATTTTGGTAATTCATCTTTAATTAATTTTAATCTACATAATAGGGATGTATACTGGGTAAAAAACATGATTCTATTTAGTCCGTCATTCAGATTATAGAAAAATATTGGATACGTATATTTTGTTTTATCAAATCAATAAAAATTGACAAATATAAAAGGCATCAAAGATAACGTATGGTGGCTGGCGACGTCACTGCTCGCTAAAAACTATAGCGTGCAGTGACGTCACACGAGTTTTCAACGCACTGTGTCGTCTTCATTTTTTGTTTACATGAAAAAAGATAAAATACGTGTCTAGTATTTTTTTGGAAATCAGACTGACGGACTAATTCGTTTTTTTTAGTCAACTACCCTATTAATTAAAATAGTTGAATACAGATTCATGATTTATTTGCTGAAGTTCAATTTTCCTTGTAGAGTTTACCTCCACAACCAGTTACTGGGTATTAGAAATACCCCTTGGTACGAATAGTTGTAAGACTTTCGGGCTTCTGACTACCAGTAACCAATTCCGTGTCCGCGTGACAGTTGCTTGACCCTTGAATGGTTTTTTTTTTTTAATAGACACCCGTCATCACAGGGCGTTGCCGTCCCTACGCTACTTGCATGGCAAGAAATTTTGTTAGTCTGTTTAGTAACGCCAATTCACTTTTTTCCGCTTTATGCTTTTTTGCGGCATTGGCTTTGTTTTATTTTCCATATTTTGTCAACTTACATTTATAATCATAGCAATAACAATTATTGTCTTATTACTATATATACATTTATACTAATATCTTAATTACATATAGGCATTACATATTTATTCCTAACTATATCTATTCTTGCCGACGGCAGCACTGGTTGTGCCGCTCACCTTGTCCTGTTTCTTTCTATACTGGTTTTTGCGACCTTGAGGCAGAACCGCTCCAGGTACGGCCTGGAGTGCTTATCAGCCATTAGGTCGGCGATGGTTGTTTCATTTAATAATTTACCTGTACTTACTTCCAGGTCGTACCTGTCGCGGCTATGCCTCGGGCATTCAAACAGTAAGTGCTGGATAGTCTCAGTTGCCTGTGTGTCACACACACAGGACGGGCTGTCCTTCAGCTTAAATCTATGTAAGTACACAGCGAAGCCGCCGTGACCTGTCAAGATCTGCGCCCAGATAGACGTCCTGTCGAGGCTCCTCAGGACCTTGCGCGCGCGCAAATCAGATGAGCGGGGAGCTGTAGCTGAGCCACAGTTTCGGGGAGCATATTCTCCAGACACTGATATTCAACATCTGGCTCACTGGCGGGGTGAGGGGCCTCCGTGAAGGCCCTACGCTCCTCCAGTTCGCGGGATTCTAGCTCATCAATCGGACGTCCCCGTTTGTACTCAAACAGCCGGGCGACCTCCAACACTCGAAGATCGAGCGGGAGGAGACCCAACAACGTGAGTGCTGCATTGAGCGACACCGTACAATGCGACTTGGCGATCTTCTGTGCAAAGCCCCTTTGGACGGACCCTTGAATGGTTATTGTCATACACATCTTACCTTAAATCTTCACATACCAAATCGGTTAAGAATGTCACAGCAATAGTATTTCAATAGTGTTCCGTACACAACGCACTGAATCACAAACTATAGTAGTTAATAACGCGTTAAAGGTCTTTCACAGATACAAAATTGTTCAAAATGATTGAGCTTCATTGTTGTAAAACAGAGTGGTGCTGATAATACGACAATAAATGAAAACATGGACAGTGCTGTTTCATTATAAATAATCCTAAACCATAGCAAAAAATTTAGCAGCAAAAATAAAAAAAAGTTTCAAATAAACTAAATCATAAAATTGGAAACAGAATAAAACATCCTTTGAAATATTGGTCCACTGACTTCCGATCGACGAAAGCGCGGTCCTGTATCGACTTGCTTTTTCCGCGCCATCATTTTAGTAAAGATTAGTACCGCTGGATGCGCCGGTCATCGACATGTAAGCGCTTCCTTATCAACTTGTACATCTTGTATAAAATGTGAAAAATTAAAAATAATTTCCTGTGTCTAATGGATATATTTATAATACAAATATTGAATTATCGTGGATCCACTCCTCAAACTGTACAAAAATATTGCACATGTCGGCGCTGCGCTATGGATCCCCTTATAGCATTATGCCGACAGCAGTTAACATTTTTTTTTTCTTTTTGCTCATGCTTAAATACCTACATAAATTTTGTTTTTATTTTTCCTTTTTATTAAAATCAATTATATCTTTGTATGCACGTATTTCTTCGACAAATAAACCTATAATATATTTCATTCTTTAACAACGACTTCTCACGGACGATTCTTTTTTTTATTTTCGTAGTAGCTACTCGTATATCTTACTTACAATTCTCTAATGGTATCTTTTTTAGAGATATATTACTTTGTCCTCTGACAAGGTTGTTATTAGCACACAAAAGGGCCCTTCTTCCCAACCACTTCAAATAATCACTATGGCCCATTTAGCGCACAGGAAAGGCACTCCAAACTCGCCACCGTAATCGTAGGGTGACCCAAGTTGAGATGAAATTAACGAAGTTCTTCGAGTATCGACTCCAACTCAAATTAGCAGTATGTATATAATTCTTATTACACACTAGCGGCCGCCAGCGACTTCGTTCGCGTAGAGTTAGTTATGCTCCGTTCCTATTGGTAGTAGCGTGATGTTATATAGCCTAAAGCCTTTCTGGATTAATGGGCTATCCAACGTATAAATAACTCAGGAATTTTTCAAATCCCTACTGGTCCGATTTGAAAAATTCCTGAGGTAAGTGCGTTCAAACAAACAAACAAACTCCTCAGCTTTATATCTATATATATAAAAGAAAGTCGTGTTAGTTACATCATTTATAACTCAAGAACGGCTGAACCAATTTGGCTGAAAATTGGTAAGGAGGTAGCTAAGAACTGGGAGAAGGACATAGGATACCGCTATGCCGCTCCCCGTCGTTCCTGTGGGAATAAATGAGCTTCTTTGTTTCGACTTCTCCCACACTTTTATGCTACCCTGGTACATTGCACCTCCACAAAGCAGGCAAAACAAAACTTCTTCCATTGATTTAATGATGAATGAGCTTCATTGTTTCGAATTCTCCTACGCTTTTGTGCTAACCTGATGATACCTTGCCCCTCCTCAAAGTAGGCAAAATAAAATTCATCCATATAATATGATTTTAGTAATGATGAATGACTTTAATGTTTCAACTTCTCCTACACTTTTGTGCTACCCTGGTACCTTGCACCTCCACAAAGTAGGCAAAATAAAAGTTCTTCTATGTAATTATCATTTACAACAAAAATATTGTTGTTTATATTCAACATCATTTCTTTCACAATTGTTTCAAGTTCTACACTTTTGTGCGACCCTGGTACCTTGCACCTCCACAAATTAGGCAAAACAAAATTTCTTCCATTGATTTAATGATGAATGAGCTTCATTGTTTCGAATTCTCCTACACTTTTGTGCTACCCTGGTACATTGCACGTCAACAAACTATGCACAATAAACCTTCTTTGATTTGATAATGATGAATGAATGAATGAGGTTTATTGTTTCGACTTCTCCTACACTTTTGTGCTACCCTGGTACCTTGCACCTCCACAAAGTAGGCTAAATAAAAGTTCTTCTATGTATTCATTTACAACAAAAATATTGTTGTTTATATTCAACATCATTTCTTTCACAATTATTTCAAGTTCTACACTTTTGTGCGACCCTGGTACCTTGCACCTCCACAAATTAGGCAAAACAAAATTTCTTCCATTGATTTAATGACGAATGAGCTCCATTGTTTCGAATTCTCCTACACTTTTGTGCTACCCTGGTACATTGCACGTCAACAGACTATGCACAATAAACCTTCTTTGATTTGATAATGATGAATGAATGAATGAGGTTTATTGTTTCGACTTCTCCTACACTTTTCTGCTACCCTGGTACCTTGCACCTCCACAAAGTAGGCTAAATAAAAGTTCTTCTATGTATTATATCATTTACAACAAAAATATTGTTGTTTATATTCAACATCATTTCTTTCACAATTGTTTCAAGTTCTACACTTTTGTGCGACCCTGGTACCTTGCACCTCCACAAATTAGGCAAAACAAAATTTCTTCCATTGATTTAATGACGAATGAGCTTCTTTGTTTCGAATTCTCCTACACTTTTGTGCTACCCTGGTACATTGCACGTCAACAAACTATGCACAATAAACCTTTGATTTCATAATGATGAATGAATGAATGAGGTTTATTGTTTCGACTTCTCCTACACTTTTGTGCTACCCTGGTACCTTGCACCTCCACAAAGTAGGAAACACGTGTCCAGTATTTTTAAGTAAAAAATTTCAAAAAGATATAATGAAAAACCACAAAGTTATAAGCTTGCTATTCTACTTGGTTGTCCCAACATAAATATGGTCAAAATCCGCGGGCGAGCGAGCGCGGTGCGTTGACCTCTAGCGTCAGCTGTTGCGCGCGCGCAATACTATGATGTATCGTAAGCTGCGTGACGCACTCGGTAACTACACTGTAACAATTTCTAAATGTATTTGGGACAAAATATAACTTGGTGTCAAAATTATTGGAATCGATTCAGTTGCTTATTCACTATTTATATATAAACTCAAGAACGGCTGAACCGATTTAGCTGAAAATTGTCAGGGAGGTAGTTTAGAGCCGGGAGAAGGACATATGATACTTTCTATGTCGCTCCCCGTCGTTCCTTTGGGAATAAATGAGCTTCTTTGTTTCGACTTCTCCTACACTTTTTTGCTACCCTGGTACCTTGCACGTCCACAAACTATGCACAATAAACCTTCTTTCATGTATTATGATGATTTGATAATGATGAATGAGCTTTTTTATTGTTTCGATTTCTCCTACACTTTTGTGCTACCCTGGTACCTTGCACGTCAACAAACTATGCACAATAAACCTTCTTTCATCTTTCATGTATTATGATGATTTGATAATGATGAATGAGCTTTTATATTGTTTCCATTTCTCCTACACTTTTGTGCTACCCTGGTACCTTGCACGTCAACAAACTATGCATAATAAACCTTCTTTCATGTATTATGGTGATTTGATAATGATGAATGAATGAGGTTTATTGTTTCGACTTCTCCTACACTTTTGTGCTACCCTGGTACCTTGCACCTCCACAAACTAGGAAACACGTGTCCAGTATTTTTAAGTAAAAAATTTCAAAAAGATATAATGAAAAACCACAAAAGCTTGCTATTCTACTTGGTTGTCCCAACAAAAATATGGTCAAAATGGAGTATGGAGCGAGCGCGGTGCGTTGACCTCTAGCGTCAGCTGTTGCACGCGCGCAATACTATGATGTATCGTAAGCTGCGTGACGCACTCGGTAACTACACTGTAACAATTTCTAAATGTATTTGGGACAAAATATAACATGGTGTCAAAATTATTGGAATTGGGATTCAGTTGCTTATTCACTATTTATATATAAACTCAAGAACGGCTGAACCGATTTGGCTGAATATTGGTGGGAGGTAGCTAAGAACCCGTTCCCGTCGTTCCCATGTAACGTGGTATAACAAAACGCAACTGACATGGAATAACAAACCAACTCATTCAAAATGTAAGTCAGCGATTCATATACCAAAAATGGCATAACGAAAAGCAAATGACAGCTGAGCATATTTAAAAAAACGTCTAACCGGTTGAAGCAATTGTTTAAAGCAAAGAATATAAATACTCTCTGCTGGTTTAAAGTTTCTAATAAAAAACCACAAAGCCAACTTCAACTTCAAAATTTCTAATATTGTATTGCTGTGCCATTTATCATCAATAAAAATACCATGCCGCGACCAAGACCATCAAATCTTTCTCGACAATGCCGTAGTGCAAGAGTAAATCGAAACATTCTGAATGAAAGCACTGAAGAAGAGCAAGAAATTGCACGTGAAGAGCGCCGCCTTAGTATGACCCGACTTCGTTCTTCTCACTCACAAGAGCAAAGGGAGGCGGCAGTCCGTGAAACTGCTCCGTTGACAATGCGAAATCGGCGAACAAACCTCAGAGATCATCATCATCATCATCAATCTTTTTATCGTCCCACTGCTGGGCACAGGTCTCCTCTCATGCAGAGAAGGATTGAGCGTAATCACCACGCTTGCTCAATGCGGGGTGGTGATTTCAGACTTATAAAGTCCAGGTTTCCTCAAGATGTTTTCCTTCACCTTCAGTCATTGGTGTCCTAGATATACCTAGAGAGTACATATCACTTTAGAAATGTTACATCGATACTTGCCTGACCTGGAATCGAACCCGCGCACTCATACAAGAGAGGCTGGTGTTTTAACCACTAGGCCACCACGACATCTCAGAGATCAACAGCTAGATTTAATCGAAACATTCTGAATGAAAGCACTGAAGAAGAGCAAGAAATTGCACGTGAAGAGCGCCGCCTTAGTATGACCCGACTTCGTTCTTCTCACTCACAAGAGCAAAGGGAGGCGGCAGTCCGTGAAACTGCTCCGTTGACAATGCGAAATCGGCGAACAAACCTCAGAGATCATCATCATCATCATCAATCTTTTTATCGTCCCACTGCTGGGCACAGGTCTCCTCTCATGCAGAGAAGGATTGAGCGTAATCACCACGCTTGCTCAATGCGGGGTGGCGATTTCAGACTTATAAAGTCCAAGTTTCCTCAAGATGTTTTCCTTCACCTTCAGTCATTGGTGTCCTAGATATACCTAGAGAGTACATATCACTTTAGAAATGTTACATCGATACTTGCCTGACCTGGAATCGAACCCGCGCACTCATACAAGAGAGGCTGGTGTTTTAACCACTAGGCCACCACGACATCTCAGAGATCAACAGCTAGATAATTTACGAAGCACAGGTAGAAATTCATAATTTCTTTCACAAGGTGCTACAATAAATAAATGACAAATAAAAACATCATGGATTTTTTACTTTTTCAATTAGGAACTGATTTCAATTAGAAATAATAATATTATTTTTTTTATTTACAATGTTCCTAATTGAAAAATAAAAAAATGTGATCATGTGATATTTATTGCCTTTAAGGCGGAACAAAGTTCGCCAGGTCAGCTAGTATTAGTATAGATTTGTAAATCTGTCACTAAAAAAAATATATATATGACGTATAAAAGTGATCGGTGATCCTACTTGCTTAATAAACGATTTCATTTCATTTCATTTCACTAGGACCTGCACCTTTATTGCATAACACACTATTAATACCAATTGGAATTATTCTGAAGCCAATTGCTAAATCATTGCTCCATATGTTCGGAGAGTGTGCAGAAAGAGCGCGTGAAATATGCAATGAATATTGTTGAACTGTCAAAATAAACCCATTTCTACTGGTGATATGTTACGCAATTACCCTGCTGTTTTGATACCTATAAAATAACAGACAAGTAACACAAAGTGAATAAGCGTCAGCTCTGAGTTTTCGCTGTCGCTGTAGTCACTCAACTTAAAATATCAAACCTCATTTATTTAAATTATTTAGACTGAGAATCAAGACTCTTCAAACGTCAAAATTACAAAAGACACA
This sequence comes from Sesamia inferens, assembly GCA_037179545.1. NCBI lineage: Eukaryota > Metazoa > Arthropoda > Insecta > Lepidoptera > Noctuidae > Sesamia > Sesamia inferens. Next base: position 12,047,110 of record CM073933.1, on the reverse strand, counting down.
ACCCCGCCTTTCCCACCGCTTCCCAGTACTTTCACTGGGATAATAAGTAATGAAATATTAACACACTGTTACATTTGAACTTAGATGCAAGTTATTAAGGAATGAGATGGGAATCTTGGCGAAGTTACAAAGAAGACTGCTTTTATTGTAAAACACAAGGAAACTCCATTTTCAAGAAAAAGTTTATGACATATCAGGTTTTTTAGTATGAATAAGCCCTAATGAACCTGTTTTTGTAGAGTAAATTATGTAGTGTTTATTGTCTCGGGGAATGTTTTCGCTGTCGATTTTGCTCCTATTAGCTGCCAAGCAAAAGGGAGACGTAAACAGTGCCAGTGTGTGATGGACGGAGTTCAGAGACTCGCCGATCGATTCTGTAAAAGATCTTAGTTGGGTGAAGTGAGCGTGAAATGGGTTGTCATTCAAACTAATGCTACGGAATGATACTGTTGACAGTTTGGAAAAATATGCGTCATATCCACGCAAAAGAGGTATCACTCAACATAATAATATAATGTTTCGACTTTATGCGGCACACACCCTTAGCAGACAATACAATGTTCAATTAGACATAGTTTGAGTCGGATAACTTACATTTTTCATTTTCATCACTATGAAATACTTTGCATTCCATGGCATTTTATTCATTTTGAAGTTTAATTTGACATTCTGTATTGCATTTACATTTTATATTTGCATTGACAATACTTATGTTAGGGATGCACATTACATTGCGTTATTTTGTCTTTTTATCTTGTCGTGTGTGTCACCTGTGCCGTGCACGATAGGCTATAAATGATAAATTAAATAAACACACGTATTGTAAGACTTGACTAGGGGCGTAAATAAGAAATGGAAATATGTTTTCACAGTTACTCCAACGTTCGGCCTAAGCTCATACTATTTCGTTTCGAAAGACTAACATGGCACTTTCTTTAGCGAATTCCAATCCCCCTGGATTGCAATGATTCACTAAGTAATGTACCCACTGCTTAGGATTAAAAGATTAGATTCCGGGACCACAATTTATATACTCCACGTCACTATTAAAAACAAAACGTCAATGTCTTTGACGGAGGATTCGACAAGAAATCTCGATACGGGCGAGAATGTGTGTTTAGTAATAATTTATTATTGGGAATAATTCTACATATAAGTGATTCAAATCCGGCGCATAGGGCGATTGGTCGGTACCTAGATTTATCCAGCGGGTTCTCAAAACTAGATCGGCAGTTGTAAAGACAGACAACGCACGTAACTTGGAACGCGCGGCGTCATTTGGAATTCACACGATCAAGTATCTAACTATATCTATTAATATACTATAGTACACGACAATACAATACAGAACTCACTACATAACACGTAATACATTGCCAGCAGTTGGAATGAGCAACAACGGGTGTGTCCTCAAAATTGTTATAAAACCTTGTAGGCAGGCGGCTGTTGACACATTTTGTAAGGGGTAGACTTGTGAGGCATTGGGGCATTGCAAGGCTCATATCGGTAGCTCAGAGCGGAGTATACATTTGTGGTAGCAAGAGTGTCGGCTGCTGGGCTGCCGTATTAAACACCTACCTTGTCTCCTAGAGTACAAGTTTTGCCAACTAGGGAGATACAGGTGATCTGCATAGTTTTTGCTTATCTACAATGTGTAACAAAAACCCTTTTTAACCGAATTCAAAAAGGAGGAGGTTACTCGATTCGACCGTATATATGTTTTTTTTTATGGTTGTTCGCGCATAACTTCATCGTTTATGAACCAATTAATTTTGATAATTCTTTTTCTGTTGGAAAGAAGACATTCCAATTCAAGGTGGTCCCATGATAAGGTCATCAGGGTTTGATATCATTTATAATAATTAGAACTTTGCATTCATATAGGTTATAATGAAGGTCTGCAGTAGATCTGATGATAGAGCCGAAAGACAGTCGAGGGAACTCCTCAACGATTCACGGCAGTTACGTTATGTTTGTGCTTGATTAATTTGTATTGATAAGAACCTTACGTCTAGATAGGTTGTGACTTTCATTAGGGAGCTGATCAAGAAGACGAAGGTCAGTTCAGGGAACTCCTCAACAATTTACAGCATTGAAGTTTAACGTAGGACAACCACTAGCCACTGCTACTCGCCATTCTTTGAGCGACAATCAAAAAAATCAAGAGACTAAAATTAAGTCGCGTAATCGTGTCATCTCTAGCAATGCTCATACAAACAGTGCGGTCCCAGAATTTTTTTATAAAAATTGGTTCAGTAGTTTGGTGTTTAAACCAAAATTACGGTTAAAAAATTGGTTGTCTGTAGAACTCCGTCTACTGCCGATATTTGAACGTGACAACGTCTATTACATGGTATTTTTTTCTAGGGGTGGGGGTAAAGTAGGCGTGGACTCCGTGTGGCGTCAGATTCGACCGTTACGGTGTTTTCGAGAATGACTCCACGCCGTACCAATTTAATAGACGTTGTCACGTCAAAAATACGTAAATACAAAAAGGCGTCATTTTCTTGCTAGCCTATTCCCGAATATATTGGCGGCAGCGTCCAGTCTGTCCAGATGCAGCTGAACAGTACTTTTTGTAACTAAAAATTGTAAAATAAAATCATTTTTACAAAAAAAAAAAACGACCGACTTCCACAAAAAAAAGACACTACAAAATGAAAAATAACTAATTTCGGAAGTCGGTGGCAAAAACGAATATACAAAAACCAAAGACTGACCATGAACATATTCATTTTGCCACCGACTTCCGAAATTAGTTATTTTTCACTATGTAGTGTTTTTTTTTTTATTTTTGAAAAGTTTTTGATCCTTGTACCTACGTTTTAAGAATCGGCATACGGGCGTAATAAAGCAAGTAAAAAAGTTAATTATTTGTAATATTTAACTAATGTCTTACCTCTGCAATTCTGCATGAAGAAACTAGACATAAGAAGAACATTCCCACTAATCTCTTTAACTCATAAAATCAGATATTATTTGATTTTGACCCCTCAAGTAGCGTTAACGCGCTGTAGCTGCTACTGTCGTAAACGCGTTAGTTATAATTTTATTAAAGATGTGCTTTTAAGTATACATGTGTCTACATTTCTGTTTTACTTCTCCTTTCGCAGGTCTGCTGGAAGAAATTTCTTAATAAATAAGCAGCACCTTTGTACTCAGATCTTAATCTTGTCTTATCCTTATGTATTTTATAGTGTGTACAGAAATAATAAAAAATAAATATGTCCCTGAAAGAAACAACAGGGTTTTCTTTACATACTGGTGGATAAAACCCTGAAAACCCTGTAGCACTGCAGTTGGAACAATTTAAAATATTTAATTAACCAGTCACAATCACAACCGTCACATAATTCGTTGCGGCATTAATAAAAAAAATCTAATAATATTTTAGTTCCCACGCTGTCTAAGAATGTAAAAATGAAATTGGAGGATCGTACAGCGAGTGTCCATCCTTTTATTTTGGATGGGAAAACACCAAATGACGTCTCCCGCTCTGGGCGGAGCGGAAAAAGCAGATTTTAACAGTGCGTCACGGCCACGGTTTCTTTTTTTTTTTTAACCCGCAATCCTGACTCAGGAGGAATCAGTTTTCGTGGAACTTATCAAGATGTGCTGACATCTCTTTGAGGTGCGCGTGAAACACAACGCGCCGTCGACTCAGGCCTGGTCCTTACCGGGCGGGGAGCTGCCCACTGCTCACCGCCTGCAGGCCCGTGCCTACGGTGGCAGGGAGTTGGATGTTGTCTCCCGACAAAGGAGTCTCCTGCAGCGGCTAGTGGCGTGAGGGCGCTGGGATTCCCGATGCCTCACGCGCTCTGCCTCCTCCTTTGCCAGCATCACTGCTTCGCAAGAAGGTGACGGCCTTCCATACACTCTCGCTCTGGACCATGGTCTGGACCAGGGTCGGACGCGAGAGATCGCCGCCGATCGTCGCTACGAGGACGCGGCGGTGCTCTACACAAGCCGGGCAGACTTCCACCGTATGCTTCCTCCCGCCTTATCCGGAACAGGAACCTCCCAAAACAACCATGTCCGGTAAGGATCTGCGTCAAGTGACACTTCTACAAACTGGACGAAGTGTTTCGCCTCGTCTTTTATACAGCCTTCATCGAGGAACTGGAAAATCTGCCTACGGCGGTCTATGTCTCTTTTTGCAATTTAAGTATCTTCAAGGCTAGAGTGAATAGGCTCTTAATAAAAACTTACAAGCATTATAACGTTTATTTTTTTTTTTTTGTTTTGAAGGCATTAAATTATTATTAAATCTACATTACTTAGCGATTGAACCGGATGTAATTAGGTACTAAATATCGGAAATAAAAATGGTGCAATAGCACGCATTAATAATACACCTAAAATGTACACAATGTTATTTATCATTGTTCAAAACAAATCACTACCAAAATATTCAAAATATAACAGGTCTATCAATTTAATATCTAATCGACTTCCATTTTAATAGGAATCCACGTTATCAGCAACTGTCCTATCCTACCATAAAATCAGTAATTATGATAATCAGCAGTCGTCATAGATAATGCATTGTTGAACAAAGTATGCGTGTGTATTGTTTTCGCTACAAAGTTAATTTAAATTATAAATTCAAAGTGTCGTATTAAAGGTTTATTTTCAAAAGTATTTGGTCCTTCGGTACGGATTTTCAAAACGAAGTAAGTGAAATGTTCTTTTTCTAAGTCGTAAAGTGTCTGGTCCTTATTTAATGTGACAACCAAATAGGATTTAGGATTTATGTATGAACCGTTGTGTGATGAAATTGTCTTTAAGATTTTTATTAGATTCTAGTTGCATTTAATTAAATAGTTCGCTTTTGCGATTACCTAGATGCGTTTTTAGGACATTGCCTGGTTTAAGCAATTTTATTGAACCGCGAATGATATATTTGGGGCTTTAGCCCAGCAGTGATACAATACAAATTTAAAAAGGTTAGCTGCTTTCAGTGATCACGAAAAACGTAACATAAAATTTCAGTAAAAGCCATGAATCGTTTAAAATAATACTATGTCACAGAATTAGGGGAAAAACATGTTGACGAGTAGCAAGTTGGTATCTATGTACGTATTTACTAAATATATCGATTACATATTTAATTCGAGAAATCATATTTTCATGACTTGAGTTAAGGCGTATTTACTGTTATAAATGATAAGTAAATTATTTATTTTCTGTAAATAGGTTTATACAAACACTTTTACAAGTAAGTTATATATTTTTAAACTAGACGATTTCGGCGTTTTCATTTCGTATATGAATTTCTGACAGAAGCATTTAAAAAGATATCATATGAAGACCACGTAGAATCGATTTTTGGACTTCAATTTTTTCTTACGTTTATTGCAATTAACAGTTTAGATTCGTACCTATGTATACTAAAATGCTAAAAAACACGTAAGTAAAATTGACTTTCGCTGGTTTCACCTACTGTACGTTCGCCTTAATACAAATATATATATATATATATATATATAATAGGTTGGACGATACGAAAAAAAAACCACAGTTTGATTTATCTAAAAATAGAAAATTTAATGTTAGTATAACTTAAATATCACAATCAAATGAAAAACACGTGTTTAAACGTACGATGTACCCTAAAAATAGAAAAATCGTCAATTAAAGGTTTTTATCGACACTGTATCACTTCAATTAAGTTTACTTCTTCTATTTTCTTTATTATTTACTTTAATGTAATCTTTATAAGTATAGTATTATAATTTTAACAAGCAGGCTGAAAATTCTTTCACATCTTTTGACGTGGGCTGTCCTGTTCGTATGGAGAGCCCTTAGGCGACGTAAACATAAATAATAAAGTTAATACTAAGCTATGTACACACATATAGTAAACAAATCTTACACATATATTGACAGTAAACAAAATACAGTATTAGGTATACCAATCAAAATTAGTTAGTCTCAAAGCTTTCATCTCGTTACAAAACTATTGAGCATTTAATCTTTAGAGTCATCATCATCATCTCAGCGTATAATCCCGGTCGCATCCGCGGCTTCCGCGTTGGAGCCCGGGGTCCGCTTTCCTACTATTACGCCTCCATTTCGCACGATCTCTGGCATCCTGTGGTGTGAGATTATTGGCAAGCACGTCATCTCTTACAACGTCAAGCCAGCACTTCTTTGGCCTGCCTCGCTTGTTCCGGCCCGGCGGAGGCGCCATGGCAAGACATTTGTTACCCACGTAACATGCCGGTTTACGTAAGACGTGGCCGTACCAGCACAGGCGACTCTCTTGCAGTTTGTCTGCTATGTCACGGACATGGAGACTGCCACGAATGCGGGAGTTCCTGATGCGGTCTTTCCGCGTAACTCCACACATCCACCGCAGCATACTCATCTCCGTGACACGCAGCTCCTGCTTGTGTCGCTCAAGCACAGGCCACGCCTCACTGCCATACAGAAGGACAGGTCTAATGATGGTCTTATAGACCTGTCCCTTAAGCTTAACCGGCATTTTGGGGTCACAAATGACACCTGTCATCTCACGCCATTTTGCCCAAGCTGCGGAAATGCGTGCTTTAACGTCGCAATCAATGTCGCCGGACGCGTGGAGCACAGACCCCAAGTATTTAAATTGGTCTGTGCACTCGACCCTGTCTCCGCCTATGCACACAGGCATAGGGTCATTTAATCATTAGAGTAACCAAGATATTTAGGAAAGGTGAAATAGATTCGCGTAAAAGTGTAACGAGTTTACTATTAAAAAGCATAATGTTTCAATTTATATACAAGTTTCTTTTTAAAACACTAATAACCTCGAAAAATTGTATTAGTAATAGGTGTAAATAAGTTTCAGTTGTTGTTTGAACATTCGGACGGGCTTTAACATGTAGGAGAATAATTTTGTCATATCTGGAGCAGTAATGGTAAACGTTATTCCTCTTCCTTCTATCTTCCTCTAATAATGCTTCCGATAGGGTAGTTGACTAAAAAAAAACTAATTAATTACTTATGTTATGCGACAGTCAAAAAAATCAAGATACTAAAATTAAGTCGCGTAATCGTGTCATCTCTAGCAATGCTCATACATTCAGTCCGGTCCCAGAGAAATTTTATAAAAATCGGTTGAGTAGTTTGGTATTTAAACCAAAATTACGGGTAATCAGTCAGATTTCTAAAAGAAACTAGACACGTATTTTTTCTCTTTTCGTATAAACAAAAAATGAAGACGATACAGTGTGTTGAAAACTCGCGCGACGTCAGTCCTCGCTTCATTTTTTAGCACGGAGTGACGTCACCATGCCCCAATTTTATCTTTGATGCGTTTTATATTTGTCAATTTTCATTGATTTGATAAAACAAAATATGGGGTTTTGGCGGAAAAGTCAAGCTGAGTGTCACGCTCGTTTTTCATTGGACTTAAAAAAAAAATAAAAAATGAATTATTGGAAAATTATTTATAGTGTTGTTTACTAAATAAAAGTGCGTGATTTATGTAGTAAAAAGTGCATTTAGTAAATAGTTCATAAAGAACAGTGAAATATCGCAGCATAGTGGCCACATCATGAGTTTGCCCCAAACCTCACTAGTAAGACGGGTCACGCCGCCGTCTTTTTCGACATGAAATGAACAATTCATAATTACGTGACATTGGCTAAATGCACAAACCGTGCGAAGCCAAAAAATAAATAAATAAATAAAACAAAATATGCGTTTCAATGATGGACTAAATAGAATCTTTTTTTTTTTTTTTTGACCCATGAAACACCTTTAATCCCTGTCTTCGTACGATTTCGGTCTACCACTACGTTCTTTGTCTTCACAGTTTCTAAACTTTAAAAACCACTCACGACAACTTTTCACTCTTAAAGCAACTTCACCATGAGCTTCTACAAGCAATCGATGGGCCTCAGCTGCAGATTTTTTCAAATTAAAGAAGTAACAAAAGTTCCAGCAATTAACGCTTATTCGGCACAAAACTTGACATGTTTGCATAAAAATAAATATGTAATACTGATACAGAGTCACTAATACTCTAAGTGTATATTATTACCAGATATCCGAACCTACGATATCACATTTTACATCTGACAATTTCAACGAAACCTCTTAGTGAAGACGTCTTTTGTTAAAACGGCGGAAACTTGTTTGTACATCTAATAATATAAAAAATTTAAAAAGTGAAAGCATGTCAAATTTATTTAATCCCTTTTTAGACCTGTATGTATTCTATTGAAAGTACCCCTATATTTGCAACGTATTGTTTATTTATTTATCTACTCTCATATATTAAAAATATAAAATTTAAAATATAAAACTAAAAAGGAGTTTATATTGACGTAGTTTACCAACAGTATATCGAAAGGAAATTAAAAAATTTAATTATAACATTATTTCTCTAACAAAATAATGTTATAATTTTCTTTTTTTCATTACCGTACAGATTACAAACCATAGACAGCACTATTTCATTTTTTATCTACGGCTGCGCGTAATTAGGTATTGCACACTCGTGTGATACTATAAAAAAACTCGCTTCGCTCGTTTTTTAAACTCGCACTCGTGCATAATATCCCTCATTATGTAATAGTTTAATAAACTACTATTATTTGTCTAGTACTCTATTTTGGTACTAGATTTGTTCACATTTAGATCGATTAATTTGAATATCTTTAAAAATATTATGATTTTTTTTATATTTAAAAGACATCATCTCTGTACCTTTTTCTGTTTTTTGTTTATTTATACATACATCAACAATGTCTAGGGATATTACACAAAAGACTCAACTTAAAAAACTATTAACAGAATAAAAAAAGTTTGTATATAAAATATTTTCTTCTCCACCGCCTCTTTCGAAATTCAAAAAAATAAAAACTCATTTTGAAACAAAAGAACATCGATTAATCGAATTTGACGGTATTTGACGGTCGAAAAATTTGTTAAAGTTATAATGTAACAGTAAAGTCTTGAAAAATTAAAAGTGATCACACACTTTCTTTATTATAATTTAAACGTGTGTTAGATTTATTGTTATGTCACATCGACATTTGGCAAGGTATGAGCAGATTACAGCTATAGCCATTTTGGAAACTGTACAACGCATGGTTTCTGAAATTCTGCAAATAGGTCAAAATGTAATCTCCATGTTATGGCGAGCTCCTGGTAGACGAATCCGTCTCCAGCATCCACAATAACTCCATTCATATCAAGGCAGGACTATCATGGTATGGTGGGTGCGCGAACCGGTCTCATTTGCATAAGAGGGAACATGAATGCGTTGAAATACTGCAATGAGGTAATGGAACCTGTGATTATCCCACACAAGGTATGAATGGGTCAGGAGTTCCAAATCATGCACGATAATGGGCGTTCCTATACGGCTGAGCTGATATCGACTGTACTTAAGGAAAATGAGGTCAGGATTATGGACTGGCCTGCTCAGTCCCCCGACATGAAGACCATTGAACACGCACGGGACATGTTACAACAAAGAGCTATGGTGATTTTATCTCCAACTCTGAAGACAGAACTTTTCCTGCACTTAAAAAGAATCTGGGACCTGATATCGCAGCTCGATTTGGATAATTTATTTTGAGTATGAATAGCCAATGCCGAACTCTAATTAATGTTAGAGGAGGAAATACTGTTTATTGAATTTAATTAAATGCATTTTTTGTTAATTTTCACTTTAATTTTGATAGTTCCCTATAAAATCCATTATATACCTACGAAGGTAAAAATTACCAACACCCAAAAATAAAATAACAAAAATAAAAATATTAAAAACTTTGATGCATCTTTTTTATACAGAGTGGTGCTGATAATACGACAATAAATTAAACATCTTGTACCTCAACACATTCTCAGTCTACACATAAAAAATGATATAAATATGTCCATTGGTTTAGTCACAGGAAATTATTTTTCATTTTTCACATTTTCTACATGATATACATGTTGATACGGAAGCGCTTACAGGTTAATGACCGCCTCATCCTGCGGTATGAAACTTTAATAATAATTTCGCGAAAAAAGCTGGTCGATACATGATCGCTCTGTAGCCGATCGGAGGTCTGTGAACCAATATTTTTAAAGGATGTTCTATTCCGTTTGTAATTTTATGCGATTAAGTTTGTTTGAAATGTTCGTTTTTTTTTTATTTTTGATGCTAGGTTTTTTTCTAAGGGGTAGGATTACTCCTATGAACCAGCATAGTTCGTGTTTTCATTTATTGTCGTATTGTCAACACCACTCTGTATATTGCAAAGATAAACAATAAACTTTAATTTCATATATAATTATTTTAAGAAAATATTTACAGAGTTTTGTAAAATAGGATAGAAATGAAATATCTCTAGACATTGTTCATGTGTATACAGTATGTTAAGAAAACCCTGTCCGACCCATAAGGATAATAAAGGTTAGGTAAACACATGACCAAATATAATATAAAATTTTACGTAATCGTCATAGTACCGATACAAATGAATTTTGAAATAATCTTTTTTTCCCGCGAATTAATTCCAACTTCCCCGAAATTTTGTAATTTTAAAAAAAGTGACAATACCGGTTATTATGAGCGAATAGCGATGCGACCACGTGCCGCGTGCCCTGCCGCCCGCCGCCCGCGGAAGGGTGATTACGCACATTTATTAAGTTACCTCTTTTTGCGAAATAGTATTTATTTTTATAGGGGGATTTTTTTTAAGTTTAGCCCGGTTTTGTATTCATTAGTAGAATCAGTTATCGATACCTAACAACACCTTCACAGGTCGGACAGTGTTTTCTTAACATACTGTATAAGTGTGTACCTACCTATTAATGTAAAAAAAAAGTAACAGCCATAAGACAAAAATTGTTATTTATAATGTTATATCTTACAAATAACCCTATTTATGTGCAATATTTTTCATTTAAGTTATATTTCAACCTTATATATTTTTATTTGTTCTGGCTGATAATAAAATAACTGAGATGACGACTTTGACAATAAGAGACGTAGAGATGAAAATGACACGTTACACAGACTTCAAATAAATTGATTTATTTAATTCGTTTTTGTGTAATTTTATTTATCTATACTAATATATAAAGCTGAAGAATTTGTTTGTTTATTTGAACGCGCTAATCTCAGGAACAACTGGTTCGATTTGAAAAAATCTTTTTGCTTTGGAAAACCCATTAATACACGAAGACTTTAGGCTTTAGGCAGTAAGAGTGTACGACAGAAGTGAAAACTGAAATCGTTAAAATACACAATAACCAAAAAATAAAAAAGATAAAACTATCACGATGTCTGACCCTGGCCTACATGCAAGTGAAGGAACACGGGTGGGTTTTAGTCAGTAAAAGTCTGACACGCCCTTCCGCTCCGCCCAAACCGGGGCCCATTCCAAACAAAAAAAAGGGTCGGTCACGCTCACGCGAATTCAATGCTTTTCCCCATCCAACAATAGTGACCAATGTCTCTAAAGAAGTTATCAATTCAAAAATATTGTACCACACTCAAAAACCAACATTAGTACTTCAGTAAAATGCTATCAAAATGTGAAGATTATCTCGCAGTGATAGGCAGCGGTATATTTGAACACACACAAATCTGTAGCTTATAGAGGAGATTATAGTGGACCTTTCGTGACGACTAAGGAAAAATACAATAACTATAGTGTGGCCGTTGAAACACCTGTTTATATTTATTTAATACTAGAATAGGGATGTTTTTGATAGAAAAATATTGGATACGTATATTTTGTTTTATCAAATCAATAAAAATTGACAAATATAAAGTGCGAAAAAGATCATGAGTGGTGGCTTGTGACGTCACTGCTGACTAAAAAGTGTAGCGTGCAGTGACGTCACACGAGTTTCCAACGTACTGTGTCGTCTTCATTTTTTGTTTATATGAAAAAAGAAAAATACGTGTCTAGTATTTTTTTGAAATCTGACTGATGGACTAATTCGTTTTTTTTTAGTCAACTACTTCATTGTCACACTGATAAGTACGAAACGTATACTCTTGACAGTCTAACTGTAGTAAATAGGCTAAAGGGTTGACATGACGAGACATTTAAATCTTAATCTTATAGCCTTGCATTCAAGAGAACTCTCCGCGTGGGCACCATTTGTTTATAAACAAAGATTAATCAATATGTGGCTGAGATGTTGTCAACACGTTGCTAGGAAACACTACTTGTTGCAGAACTGATCACAGCATGTTGATCAGTTCTCATTCGACTCGAGCAACAACATTTTTTTAACAAAAATTGTTGACGTGTTGCTTGGAACGAGTTTATTAACATGGCAGTAGTGTACAATACATTTTCGATGCAGAGAAAACGACTACACTACTTTCTCGGGCAACATTTTGACGCAGACTGACGTATTTACAATACATTTTCATATAATGATCGAAACATACTATCAAAACGTGACACGACGCCACGCCACCCGACGCGAAACTGGTGTCGTCGAAGTCAACCTACGTGAAACTGGTAAAAATTCCCAATTAACCTACAGCCTTAATGTTTCAAAGATAAAGTTGAAAATGTAATAAAGAAATTTGCAGTAGCTTGATGTGCTGTTTTCTATACACCAAAACATACATTAATTAAAAAATACATTCAGCAGACGTCCTTATCGCTAATTCAATCTCACCCAGGCAACCTTAGAATGGACGGAGATTTTCTATTAAATGAGAACGGCGTTGGTGCCAATATTATACATATAATACACTAAAATAGATACACATACATGATGTCTGCTGAAGCCGTACGGAGGACGGGTTTGAGCAGTTGTGTTGCGATGTGTGCCGGGTACGACGCGCCAAGTGTTGTTGTGTCGGGAGTTTGGTCGTGGAGGGTCTTCAGATCAATCTCCCTTTGGCGCAGCATCGTTGGTCGTGTTGTTGGGTTTAACATTGCACCACCTCGCGCAACTGCCGTCTTCTTTTCTATTCACTCAGTTTTTTAAGTGAATGGGTTTAATAAACTAGCGCGCTTTACCATCAACGATCGCATCACTGCTTACCATCAGGCAGGATTGCGGTCAAGCGCTAGTTTATAGTTAATAAAAAAAAAACATACACATACATATCCAAAATTATTCATACCTATATAAATTCATACATACTGAATATATTAGGTAAGCAAATTAGTTAAACAAGTTTAGTTAGTTCAACAATACTATAACGACAAGTATATTTGTATAGTTCATCTTTGTCTTAAAAGTTGGCATCGTTTTATGATCTACTGTGTCAGGAACTACTCTTAGGAAGACACGGCTTGAACCAGAAAGTGATTTTAAAATTTGTTGTCAGGAACGAGTCTGAGAGAAATAGAATTATTAGAAAATTAGATATAAATTCTTTCCCAGACTGTGTGCCGTGAAGCTAAAATGAATTATTCATTAGTTAATATTAAAGCTCATTTTTTGTTTAGTAGTATGTTTTGCTATGTACATAACTTAAGATTATTTTGCGATGGGACTGATGTGAACTGTGTTCAAAAGTCCCTTAAAATAAAGATTAAAAAAAAAATAAACAACAACAAACATAAACAACTTTATCTTACTCATCAACTTCTTTGATCAACCAAGTTTACCATGAATGCTTGCATGAAGGCTTATACCGTCACTGAAACGCATTTGCATTACTATAATGTGTCTGCCGTAAAGTTCGACAGTTCAATTATTATCCTTATTAATTCGATTGCACATTTCAAAATATTCAACCTCTCATTTGGAAGCCGGCGGATTCCAGAAAATGTATTTAGTTATTTTTATACAGTATGTTAAGAAAACCCTGTCTGAACCATAAGAATAATAAAGGTTAGGTAAACACATGACCAAATATAATATAAAATTTTACGTAATCATCATAGTACCAATACAAATGAATTTTGAAATAATCTTTTTTTCCCGCGAATTAATTCCAACTTCCCCGAAATTTGGAATTTTTAAAAAAAGTGACAACACCGTTATTATTATGAGCGAATAGCGATGCGACCACGTGCCGCGTGCCCTGCCGCCCGCCGCCCGCGGAAGGGTGTAAACGCACATTTATTTAGTTACCTCTTTTTGCGAAATAATATTTATTTTTTTAGGGCGATTTTTTTTTTAAGTTTAGCACGGTTTTGTATCCATTAGTAGAATCAGTTATCGATACCTAACAACACCTTCACGGGTCGGACAGGGTTTTCTTAACATACTGTATATACTTTATTATACTTACACCAAAGATATACATTAATAAAAAAATATATTCAATAATTACTTTATTATACACCAAAAATATAAATTAATTAAAAAATACAATCAAGACTACAAAATATACAATGGCCGGCCTTATCGCTAATGCAATCCCTTCCAGTTCCCTGAAAATAGTAGTACGATAAAAACAAACGACTGTGCTAGACTAGATGTGACAATAAGTAACACCTAGTCTAGAGGTCATCAGTATAGGTAAAAGGCTGTGAACTTGGTTATAATGTGGTATTATTCTGTCACCTACATACGTATAAATTATGTATGAGATACGTAATCACTATTTTGAGGAGGTTATTTCTTTTTTCATCTAAAACATACCTGTGAGATGTTACTCTAACTGATAACAATGATTCGAACGAAGCGTTTCGCCTCGCCTTTTATACCGCGTACGTGGAAGACTGGAACAATTTGGCAGCGGCGCTGTTTCCGTCGAACTACAATTTGAGTGTCTTCAAGTCTAGAGTGAATGGGCTCTTAATAAACTAGCGCGCTTTACCAGCAACGATTACATCACTGCTTACCATCAGGCGGGATTACAGTCAAGCAATGGTTTATAATTTATAAAAAAAAAATGCTAGGGATTGACACTATGGTAACCTCACTCTAAGGTCTTTTCACGGGGACATTTTCGACCGGCTGATATTATGGATTCAGTACATAATTCTGTAAACTAGCCCTTAACTATTATGGCATTAAGCTAAAACACGAGCCCAAAAAGGACGTAGCCATATTCTTCTTAATCAACTTTGTTCAACCCCTGCTTTGCACGATTTCCTTCACATTTTGGAATCCGCATTAAAATCCGTTACAATGTTTGGTACCTATCACAATGCTGTCATAAAGACAGCACATAAACTGACTTCAATTTAAATTAAATTAAATCCTAAAGTAAAGTAATCCTTTAAGGCAAATAAAGTGACTTTGTGGAATAACGTCTGTATAACTAAAGGTAAACCCACCAACTGAAGGTAATAGCAATGTGGGCACGCCACAATAGCGGCGGTAAGTCCTGTCATTGAGGAGTGGCTATAGAGGCGCCACGACGCCCTCACCTTCCGCCTGACGCAAGTCCTCACCGAACACAGCTGTTGGTGGTGGTCGTGCATGGTGGAGGTCGGTCCGGCTTGGGAAGAGCACCGCCGTGTCCTCGTGGCGGCGATCGGCGGTGATCTCTCGCGTCCGACTCAGGTCCAGGCCATTATCCGGAGCGAGAGTGCATGGCAGGCCGTCACCTCCTTCTGCGAAGCAGGGATGCTGGCAAAGGAGGAGGCGAAGCGAGTAAGGGAGCGGGAATACTAGCACCCACGCCTCTTGCCGTCACAGAAGACGCCCTAGTCGAGAGACAACATCGAACTCCCGGCCACCGTAGGCGCGGGCTTACGGGTGGCGAGCGATGGGTAGCTTACCGCCCGGCTTAAAGCCAGGCTCGGGTCGACGACGCGTTATTTTCACGCATGCCTCAAAGAGATGTCAGCACACCGTGAGGGGACCACGTGGATCGATGCCTATTGGGCCAAGGTTGCGGGTTGGTTCAAAAAGAAACCGTGGCTGTGGCGTACAGGCAAGTGGAGGAATACGGGTGGGTTTTAGTCAGTAAAAGTCTGACACTCCCTTCCGCTCCGCGGAAAAAATAAGAAAAAGAAGGTATGAGTAGTGCGATTCTGTTACCACTAACCGTGAAAACTAAGGTGAAGTAGTGAGCACAGAGTGAGTTATGATTCATTAACATCACATCACCGAAATTTTCACGGTGATATTTTCACCGAATCCATTGGCACTTATAGGTATGCCAGTAACCGTTTATCCTACAATCCGATAAACGGTTAAATATATATATATAGTAATTATTAAATAATTAATAAATTAAATATATATATAGCCTAAAGCCTTCCTGGATTAATGGGCTATTCAACGCAAAAATAACTTTTCAAATCGGATCAATAGTTCTTGAGATTAGCGCGTTCAAACAAATAAACAAACAAACTCTTCAGCTTTATATATTAGTATAGCTTAGTATAGATTCAATGGCTAAAAAAATAACTTGATATAAAAATAAACACACAAAGAGTGTTCATTTAACGCACCAAAACTCAGAGAGAACGATTCAATAGTCCTTAACGTACCTAATGTACAATTGTTTGAAATCAGAAATAATCTTGTTGTATATAAAAGGAGACCCAATGTATATAGAAAATTATCGTCCAATCGGCCTAATGTCTGTACAAACTGTTTACCTCCTGTCTGCTCGTAAGAATATCTTCAGTTATCGGCTCACATCAGCCGATAGAACAAGCCGGTCAAATTTCTATACCAGATAATCGAAAAATATTATCAATTCCCCAGGCCTTCATATGCAGTATTCATTGACTACTAAAAGCTTTCGACAGTTCATCGCACTATAGTATCTGAGAAACTTTAGAGGGAATAAATATTAAAATTAAGTATATATAGAGTATATAAATATGAACATTAAAAAAAATATTTAAAAAAATTGTAGTTTGGGTATTTTTTTCACAATGAGCCTTTGAGATTTTTTTTATACATTATGTGTGCTTAAGTGCGCCCCCATCTGATGATAAGCAGTGATGCAATTGTTCATGGTAAAGCGCACTATTTCATTAAGGGAAGAAGAGATTAATGATGTTATACTTATCAAAATTAAAAAACCTACTTTTACCGTTTTGAATATTTAATGTAGATGAGATTTTCTGGTTTAAACTTTGTCATTTGGACGAATAGCTTAAAAGTTATCAAAAAATGAATGAATGAGGCGCTACTATTCGCCGAATACTATTCTAGGCGGCATTGGGGGACGCACGCCCTTCGCCAGTAGTAATTCATTATGCGTATTTCCTTATTGCAAAGTAATTCAATTCTCGAAGGAAGTATGAACTTAGCACAATTCGTATAATTATAATAATATTAATGTAAGAGTTTTACAAGTATGGCTAGATGGATATTTCTTACTTTCACGCAAATTCTACTACTAACCAAGCGGGCAAAGCCGCGGACGAAAGCTAGTATCCTATTAGCGATGTTTCTTACTCTTTCACGCAAAAAATTCTAAACGGATGTGGATAAAATTTGTCACACAGTTAACTTATAGGAACAACTTGACTGGAACAATTTCCCTGAGGCATTCTTCCCGTCTGATAACAATTTATGTGTCCTCAAGGCTAGAGAAAATAGGCTCTTAATAAACAAGTGCTTTGCTATCTATGGTTGCATAACTTTTTACTATCAGGCGGGATCGCAGTCAAGCACTTTCATAATAACTTTTTAACTATTCGTCGAAATGATAAAATTTAAACGAGAAAATAATAACATAAGCAAACTTATCGCTTTCAGTATTTAATGTAAATGAAGTTGAATACTGAAAGCGATAAATACAAGACAGCCTCCGTGGCGTAGCGGTAGCGAACGCGGCTACTGCGGAAGTAGGCGTGGGTTCGATCTCCGCGCAGTGGAAATATTTATATGCGTTAACGGAAATGTATGTAATGCGTCATTGTATACAATTCCTAGGAAATTTATATAATTCCTAAATTTGCTCGGAAATGTGTGAAATAAATTTTATAACACACATTTCCTAGTAAATCTATACATTTCCTAAATAGCTAACGGAAATATATTACTTTAAAGATGTCCATTAGTATGCGGGGATTATAATAAAACTAACCTAACCTAACCTAACCACCTAATTGTTTCAACCGGAGTCTTAATAATAAATCTGTTCCTAAGGTTAACAACGTGTTTTATTAATTTTATTCATAGAAAGCATGGTTTTATACATTTCCTAATACGATATAGGAATTTTATACAATTTCTAGGAAATGTATACATTACCCAGGATATGTGTGTATTAAATAATTTTTGGAACAATATTTTACACATTTCCTATATAGCTTCGGAATTGTATACATTTCCTAGTAATTGTATATAATTCCTAGGTTTCATACATTTCCGGTAACATATGCATGAATTTGAATATTTGCACTGGTCTGGTCGTGCCTCGGAAAGCACGTTAAGCCGTTGGTCCCGGTTGCCATACGAACATCTAGTGGCAGTCGTTATGGGTTGTAGCCCTCAAAAAGTCCACCAATTTTTCTAACTGCAATGCTTCGATATCGCCTTTGGGTTGTGAAGGTCAGACAGCAGTTGCTTCACGGAAAATATCGAAGTGTAACCAAAATCAACAGTTAGACTGCTAAAGCGGACACCAGACTTCAAAGCTGAAAAAAGCTTCGGATGCGACTGGGATTAACGGCCCACATAGTCCGCGTATGGTATCACGTGAGGTTCTAAGCACTCACGAATGTACCTTTCAGCAGTTAATGTTGGCAGCCGTGGTCCTGTAACAACCTCAAATTGAGTTTTGCCGCTCGCGGATATACCGCCCCAGACAGTCCATGAGCCATCGCCTTAAGCAACCCTCTCTTCAAAGCAGCATTGTGCGAAACGCTCTTCCTTACGTCGGTAGACCTCCCTTCCATTATTGCCATGTAACACAATTTTAGACTCATCAGAAAAGAGTAGGTACACGGCTCCAATCTTGCTGTGTCCAATTTAAATGAGTGCGTGCGAAATGAAGGCGCGTTGTTCGGTGGGCTCGCGTTTGTTTGGGTCCATTATCTGACTTGTGTGGTACCATATCGCGTTCTTTTAACCTCCTCCGAACAGTTCGAGCGCTCTCAGATACTTCGTGGAAGTCGCGAAGTTGATTTTGTTTCTCAATGGAGGTAAGGTGACGATTTCTCAAGCTGGTCGTCACGATGAATCGATCCTGCCTTTCAGTTGTGACCCGAGATCCTGGGCTTCCTTGGCGACGAACAAGCCGCCAGACTCTAGGTACCTCCGATAAACATTTCGGACCGGAAATCGACTTAAATTAAGTTGAGCACTCATATTTATTTGGCTGTGTCCGGCCTGAATAAGTGCCACAGCTTGGGCGTCGGCTTCAGGTGAAGTTTCCATAGATTATTGATAGAACCTCACCTTAAAGATAAGAATAAGTAATGTTTGTTGCAAAACCAAAGATATCAATCACTTTTTCAAGAATTAAATCCAATTAAACCAATAAAATGAAGTTTTCTTAGTATTCGACTTTTTGATATCAACAAACAGGCTCCAAATTGTCTTTTGTTTCTTTAAATTTCGTGTTCGAAATTCAAAAAAGACTATTGAATGATATTGTGAATGTGCCAGGTTCAAAACTGCATAAAAACTTTTTGCTTGACCTAATATAAAATTTTAGCTAGGACCAAACGAAACTGAAAATGCAAGGTGGGCCAATAGATGTGTCCAGAAGTTTATATAGCTCACAAGTAGAACATCACACAAATTTCAAGAGGCAAAGGAGGAACTCCATCAGAAATCATCTTGTGTGATGTAGGAAGGTGGCAGATGGGTGTGAGCAGAAAACTCACAAGTCCTTCTTCCAATCACCGTTTTTAATCAGCACAAGGTTTAATAATCGAAATACACAGTCAAATGAACAATGTACAGTCTAAGCAATACGACACCAACCACCAGCCAGGCGCGTGCGCTCCATACAAGCAGATAAGCTGTGCATACCCTAATAGTCTTCTAAAAAAATATATAATAATTTATAATATACTACAGTAAAATAATTTATATACTACAAACTTAAAACTGAAAGACTTTGTTAATCAGTTATTGATAACACTGCCATCTATTGGGCCTAGTGCTAACGAGACACATCAGTTGCCTTAGGCGCGACACCCGCGCCACTTCTCGTAGCGCGGCGTAAGCATAAACAAAATGTGCCTCTTCCGTATCTGTCTGTGTATAAAATTATTTGCTTGTGTGCCTAAACTGTTGTGTACGTGTGCGTGAAATTTCTTTGGGTTTAAAGCCCATGATAAGCACAGCTTCTAATAATGCGACGAATTTAAGAAGTTCAGAAATATAGCATGATTGTTGTTCGTTCAAATACCTTTTTATTTTAGCAGCTTATGTTGTTTCATTATTGGTGTATTTGGATAAATATGTACCTATAATGATTGTTTTAAGCGGAATTGAATATTCATTTATTTTAGAGTTTTTGGTTTAACACAAAAGAAAGGTTGTCTTTATAAAAAAGTATTATGATAATTATATGTGGTTAGCAGGTTGTGTAGTGTGTACACACAAATAAATTGTTTTGTTTCTCGTGTAGGTATATTATTTTAAAACACGGCATTGACAGTTCGTCGTTTTAAAAACTTAAAAGACCTTAAGTTTTTCAACCTACTTGCTTTTGAATTTCAATACTATACTTTATGTTGTAATAATTTTCCTGAAGTTTACAAATTAGCAAAATTTAATAGTTATGATTCCAATGAGTAGTGCATTACGCATATTTATGAAAGATTTGTCTATATTTCCATTTTAAAAGAACTTTTAGCGATTTCCAAACGATCTTATATATATTTGATTTTTACAGAGTTATTTAAAAATAGATAGGCGCGTTGATTTAATTTATAGACAGTAAAATATATTTTTTTTTAGTTTTTTGAGAAATAAATTATTACTTATTTACAGTTGAGTTAGTAATACCATTTCATTGTATTTTGACAGCCTCCATGGCGTAGCGGTAGCGAACGCGGCCGCTGCGTAAGGAGGCGCGGGTTCGATCCTCGCGCAGTGTAAGTATTTGTATGCATGAATATAAATATTTGCACTGGTCTGGTCGTGCCTCGGAAAGCACGTTAAGCCGTTGGTTTCGGTTGCCATACGAACATCTAGTGGCAGTCGTTACGGGTTGTTGGAGCCCACAAAAGTCCAACAATTGGTCTAACTTCAATGCTTCGATATTGCCTTCGCGTTGTGGAGGTCAGACGGCAGTCGCTTCACGGAAAATGTCGAAATTTCGCCAAAATCAGCAATTAGACTGGAAAAGCGGACCCCAGATTCCAAAGCTTTGGATGCGACTGGTATTAACCCTGAGATGATGATGATGATTTCATTGTATTCATTTGGGCAAAAAAAAAAACCTAATACCCCACGTATATCATTTATTTGACTTGTTCTTATCATCAATCGCATACATAGATGTTCATTGTAGCCACGCACAAACATCAATTCAATGTTGACATGCGAAAAAGTACGCGACTATGTTAAATTGAAACTACGTCTAAGTTACGTTTTTTAAGTTTTACCATATATAAGCACAGAGATTTGGGTAGTAGGTATATGTATGCCTACCCTCAACAAAATCTTTGTGCACGCCCCTGACCACCACCACCGTGTCAGACTTTTACCCGTGTTTCTTCATTTGCCTGCGCGTCATGGCCACGGTTTCTTTTTTAAAAAAACCCGCAACCCTGACACAAGAGGAATCGGTCTTCGTAGACCCCATCACGATGTGCTGACATATCTTTGAGGCGCGCGTCGACTCAGGCCTGGTCCTTATCGGGCGGCGAGCTGACATATCTTTGAGGCGCGCGTGCAACACGACGTGCATAGGCAAGTGAAGAAACACCGGTGGGTTACCCGTGTTTCTTCACTTGCTTATGCGCCAGGTTTAGTGTTTCTTTTTTAACAAACCCGCTACCCTGACTCAGGAGGAATCGGTCTTCGTGGACCCCATCACGATGTGCTGACATCTCATTGAGGCGCGCGTCGACTCAGGCCTGGTCCTTATCGGGCGGCAAGGTACCCACTGCTCACCGCATAAAAGTCACCCTGACGTCGAACGTTGAGGGATGCCTAAAAGACTATAGATATAGAGAACACAGATATAGAGAGCACAGGTACGTTCGTGTGTGGAGTACTGTAGCCACATTTGGGCTGGTGCTGCAAAATGTCACCTGGCCACTCTGGATTCGATAGAGAGGCGTGCGAAAAGGCTGATTGGCGACCCAGATTTAACTCAAAACAGTCTCCAAAGAATACAGCACAGGCGTAGAGTAGTCCCAGCCAGCCTTTCGGTGTTTTATAGGATTCATTTTGGTGAGTGTGCGAGGGAATTGCATGATTTAGTTCCCCCATCTCTGTTCCACCATCGGACGTCCCGTCGCACGGCGAGTTTCCACCCTTACGTCGTTAACACCACTACGATTCGGACGAAGCGATTCGCCTTCTCGCGGTATGAAAATACGGCGTACATATACCGTACGCGAGGGACTAGAACAATCTACCAGCGGCGGTGTTTTCGTCGGACTACAATTTGAGTGTCTTCAAGGCTAGAGTGAATCGGCTCTTAATAAACTAGCGCGCTTTACCTTCATCGATTGCGTCACTGCTTACCATCAGGTGGGATTGCGGTAAAGCGCTAGTATATAATTTATATTTAAAAAAAAAGTATAAAGTAGCGCTAGACACCTCACTAGGATACCCTGTGTAACAATATAGTGTTAAATATCGCCACCCTTCGTCTTTGAGACCGATTCGGACTTGGCCACTTAGTTTTCTTTTCGTAAATACATATAAGAATTTATTTGAGAGTCCTGTTCACTTGATTCTTTTAAGAATTTCTCGCTTCACAAACCTAATTATTTCTGTATGATTTATTTAAAGGTCTTTCATGTGATCAGGAAAAATAAAAACAGTAATTTACTACACATAAGCAAAGCCTACAAAATAAACAAGAATTGAGTTATTTTTTGCCATGTTTAATAAACACATATGTACATATATGGCTTCGATTTTCTTATAATGTGAACAAGCCGTAAATCAAGGCCAGCTTCAGGTAACACTATTATATGTAAAACTAGCTTCGACCGCGTGGAAATTATTCGACGGGAACGTGTTATCGGGAAGCTATTCCTTCCCAAGGTTATCAACCTATCTTCATCTCTAAATCTAAGGTTTTGATTTTTTTTCAATAAACCCTGATTATTCTTCTAAAATAATTGTAACTCAAAGTTACTGCTTCTAACATCTGTTATCTAGGTAGGTACCGATGATAATCTTGCCAAAATCGGTCTAACCGTTTCGGACAAAATAAAACATAACAAGCAGACAGTCAAAAATTAAAATTGTTTTTATTATAAGTAAAGTACATATACTTATATACATAACTAGCTGCGCCACACGGTTTCACCCGCGTTTTTTTATATGTCCTGCTCCTATTGGTCGCAGCGTGATGCCATATAGCCTAAAGCCTGTCTGGATGAATGGACTATCCAACGCAAAAATAATTTTTCAAATCGGACCAGTAGTTCCTGAGATTAGCGCGTTCAAACAAACAAGTTCTTCAGCTTTATATATTAGTATAGATAAGAGCTGTTATTTTAATAGGTTGTAGCAACACCTACAAACGCCACAAAAATGAACGACGCGTCATACTGACGTCACGTGCAATTAGCATACATACACCTTGCCAATTTCAATCATTGGTCAAGTGGCCCACCAGACATAACAGACGTCTAGTCGGAGGATCCCGGAGGATCCTCCCTTTTTCTATGGAGCATGAGTAAACTTTACTCCCTGTCCCTCGTGCCTCCAAAAGGTGTACAAATAAGTTTCCGCCGTTTCTTGAACATGCGGATGAGCATAATCATGTAGGAGAATAATTTTGTTATATCTTAAGTAGTAATGGACACGTTTTTCCTGCTCCTTCTATTTTCCTCCAAAAATGCTTCCAATTCCGTATTTTCGTACGTCCCTTCCATTTCAGTCTTCCACTACGTTCCTTGTCTTCCACATCAAAGTCATAGTTTCTAAACTTAAAGCAGCTTCACCTTAAGCTTCTACAAGCAATCGATGGGCCACAGCTGCAGGTATCTTCAAATTAAAGAAGTAAATCAAGTTACCGCAAAAGACGCTTATTCGACACAAAAATTGATACTTTTGCACAAAAAGCAATATGTGATACTGATACAGAGTCACTAAAACTTTTTACCAGATGTCCGAACTTACGATAAAACATTTTCAAATTCAAATTCAAATTTAATTATTTGTACACATAGGTGTTACAAGATGGTATTTAAAATAGAAAATAAATTGCACAATGTGTTGCCTTGAAAGGCGTACAAATATTTATATTTACCCATTTGGTAGTAGGTGTACCTACACTGTAAATTAATGGCTATATACCTAGTTATAAAATAAGTAACAAAAAAAATGTATGTATGTAATAAAGAAAATGTTTAAACAATTTTACATGTGACAACTTCAACATAGCCTTATAACCTAGGCGGAAACTTATTTCTACACCTAATAACATTTCAAATATTCGCTTCAGTTTTATTTCTTTGTATCAATATAAGTAAGTATATGATTGAGGGTGACAACAGTAACATTATTACAGCCAATTAATTATAAGTACAACTTGTGTATTTCAAAAAACGGTACTTGTATCATTAATAAAGATAGGTATTTATTCGTCAGACATAGTAAGTACAAAGTTGTTTGGTATAAATATGTATACAGGCTGTCTGTTAATTACTAAGGTTGAAATATATAGCCGAGCATAAAGCGGTCAAAAATTAAAAACAATATATATGTAGGACTGTAGGTATGTTCTAAATACAGAGTAACTGAGATACCAATAGGCTTTTGAAATGAAAAATCCTTTAAGGGCGTTGTGCACTTTTTGGACTGCTCGAGACTTCGTAAGTCGTAGGGATTGCAGATCGCCAGCGCGCGCGGCGTATAAGTGGAAGTAATATTACTGTCTTTTTACCGCGCGGCGAAAATGTATGACTGCTCCTGTTGTTACGTTTAAACGGCCCAGGATGCTTGCATGAGTGTATGTGTGTGTAGAAGGGAGAAAGCGTGGTGAAGGCGCACAAATTTCTTCTCTGACAAATGGGCATAACGTCGAAGACATGTGACATGTGTCTTCGAAGATTATTTTTATTTAAAAGCATTGTATTGAATATATTGTTTTATTTATTTATTATATAATAAATAATATTGTTATACATTGCTCGTAGAACCGCTGGCCGATGGAGCAGTAAGGTTCTGGAGTGGCGGCCACGTACCTGAAGACGCAGTGTAGGGAGGTCCCCAACTAGTAGTAGGCAGCGTACGCAAAATAAGTACACTTTTCTGGTTGATTTTTACACCTTATGTTCAAAAAACCCAAATATCTTACAGAATCCCTAGTTTTTTCCAAAATAAAATTTAGCCTATGTTACTCGTAGATAATGTAGCTTTCAAATGGTGAAAGAATTTTTGAAATCGGTTGAGTAGTTTTTGAGCCTATTCATTACAACCAAACAAACAAAGTTTTCCTTTTTATAATATTAGTGTAGATTATCTACTACAAACTCTCATATTTATCTCATTCTACTCTAAAATCAAGAAATCTTTTTGACAGCAAATAGTTTGACAAACAACGTGGAGGTAGGTAATTTCAGTTCAGGACCTTGACCCAAAAAGATCACTAGGTAAGGTCAGCCTATGTTTACTTGGAAAAAACGCGTTAAAGTTCGAAAAAACAAGAAATTCTTGAATCTTATAACAAGCCGAAGTTTTTTTTATAATTATAAACTAGTGCTTGACTGCAAACCCGCCTGATGGTGGGCAGTGATGCAATCGTTGATGGTAAAGCGCGCAAGTTTATTAAGCCTATTCACTTAAAAATCTTAGTGAGTAGGAAGGAAGAGGGCAGCTGAGCGAGTTGATGCAATGTTAAACCCAACAACACGACCAACGATGCTGCGCCAGAGGGAGGTTAATCTGGAGACCCTCCACGATCAAACTCCCGACACAATAACATTTGGCGCATCGCACCCGGCACGCATCGCAACACAACTGCTCAGACCCGTCCTCCGTACGGCTTCACTAGACAGCATACCGGAACACGACGAATCGCTTGGCGGCAAGACTTTGTCTGGTGGGTGGTAACTTCTACCGGCAGCCGATATTATGGCGTACCACCGAGATTTACCTACCCACTTCGTGATTATTGACAGAGTAGAGTAAAATAGTTCTATAAAACTAGCTTTACGCCCGCGGCTTCGCCCGCGTGAACTTCGGTTATATCACGCTTTTTTAGATTTTCCTCGGGAATATCATTGTTTTCCGAGATAAAACTCTCTAGTACTCTATTATTTAATCCGGACTAACTAAATAACTTCTAACTTTGTGTCTGCAAAATTTCAATGCAATCGATTCAGTAGTTACGGCGTGAAAGCGGAACAAACAAACTCACTTTTCGATTTATAATATTAGTAAGGATGCACTAGGACAGGACTGGGTCCACACATTAAATGTTATTAAAACTAGCTGTCCTGGCGATTGACGACGTGCCGTTATATTATGCTAGTCGCACGGTAAACTCTGCTTCTTGCGAGATGTAGAATTTGCATGATGTCAGTATGACGCGTTGTTCACTTGTGGCGGTGTAAAAACTATTCTTATAATTATAATAATATCAAATATTAGTAATAATACCTAATACATTTATTCAATAATTTAGTTTAAAGTTCATAAAATAATCACAAATTATCAAAGTAAAAATATAGTATCCCAATTCAACCGAAATAATATTTAGCTACTGACCAAGATAAAAGCCAGCCTTTGGGTAACAGGAAGTGGCGACCAGCCGCTTACAGATGATATGTTTTTTTTTTAAAACACCCGTCATCACAAGGCGTTGTCGTCCCTACTTCTGGCGTGGCAAGAATCTTTGTTAGTCTTTTATTTGTGTATTCCGTCATCTTATTTATATACATTACCTATTTTCTTATCTTTATTAATATTGCTGTACATTAATATATTCTTACTTTCCTTCTATATCATTCTATCACTTTCAAGCTTACATCTACTCTACACTACAACTATCTATTTACTTAAACTTTTGCTACTATCCATTAACAATTCTTGCCGACGACACATTGCTAGGTTTCACTGCCCTCGTTCGATTCCTTTCAATAGCCTGTTTAGCAACTTTGAGGCAAAACCGCTCCAGATACGGTCTGGAGTGTTTATCAGCCATTATATCGGCGATTGTTATTTCTGTTAGCTTTTTACCGGTACTTACTTCCAGGTCGTATCTGTCGCGGTCATGCCTCGGGCATTCCAACAAGATATGCTGTACAGTCTCAGTGGATTCTGCGTCACCCACGCAGGCTGGACTGTCTTTAAGCTTGAATCTGTGTAGGTACGCGGCGAAGCCGCCGTGACTCGTCAAGATCTGCGCCCAGATAGACGTCCTTACAGATGATATGTTGAAGAAGCAATGAGCAATAATAATTAAAATAAAAAGGTAAATTCGTTTCAGGACCATGGCCTAAAAAGATTACTAGGTAAGTCCAGCTGATGTTTGCTGGGAAGAGGCGCGTTAAAGTTCAAAAAAGAAGAAACTTATAACAAGCCGAAGTTACAATTTACCGCTACATCTACCCACCTCGTGATTATTGACTGAGTACAGTAAATCAGTTGTACAGTGAGTACAGTAAAGTCGTGGTGGCCTAGTTGTTAAAACATCAGCCTCTCAAGTATGAGTGCGCAGTTTCGTTTTTTTAGTACCTATTAGTCGGACGTTGGATAAACTCTATTTTCGAAAAACAGATAAGTACCCCCTAAAATCCCAAAGTAAGCTTAACCAACAAAACGTCAATAAATCTAAATAGACACTAAAGTATATAAAGTGCCATAATTTTAGGCTCAATATTCAATTATTTTAGTCTGGATGTATGTTTAGGATTGACACCAAAATTGAAACAGGTACACCGTTATTTTATAAACTGAATAGGCTATATGAGAGTATGATTTTTTGTGATTATTTGCTTTACATGCATAAAATGAGGGTTCTTAAAACAGTAGGAACAATTAATATATCCAAAAACACAAAAATATATTTGACTTTTTGTATCTCGCGCCACATATATTGTGAAAGGATCCGGATTGGCTAATATCATGACGACGTCATACGCGCATCAGCAATTGTTGTTGTTCTATGTGTTCTCAGGTGTTTTATCGATATATTTGTACAACCCGGTACAGCACACCACTTGTAAACTATTTTATTAGATAAACTACAACAAATAACAGATAAATACGACGCCATATTGCTGAATAAAGCGTTTCGGCGGCTTGTTTGAATTTTGAACTTTAATTTGCATGTTTCTTACGAAATAATTATTTAAAATAAAAAAAAATACTTTCAGCGAACTTCTTAACCGCAGTTAAGTAATTCAAGAGAGAAATAGGGTAGTTGACTAAAAAAAAAAAAAATTAGTCCGTCAGTCAGATTTTCTCAAATACTAGATACGTATTTTTCTTTTTCGATATAAACATAAAATGAAGACGACACAGTGCGTTGAAAACTCGTTTGACGTCACTGCACGCTACACTTTTTAGCGAGCAGTGACGTCACCAGCCACCACTCCTGATCTTTGATGCCTTTTATATTTGTCAATTTTTATTGATTTGATAAATCAAAATATACGTATCGAATATTTTTCTATAATCTGAATGACGGACTAAATAGAATCAATTTTTTTTACCCAGCAAACATCCCTATTATAAATCTGTCAAATAGCCTATTGACAGTTAAGATAGATACTTTAAATTGCGGTAGTATATACGGACAACAACAGGTCAAGCTACCCGAAACTGACAAATATTCTTAATCAAATTCAATATTTATCTCGGTGGTAGGCCTTAACATCGGCCGCCGGCAGAAGTTACCACCCACCAGACAAAGCCTTGCCGCCAAGCGATTTGTCGTGTTCCGGCATGATGTCTGGTGAAGCTGTACGGAGGACGGGTCTGAGCAGTTATGTTGCGATGTGTGCCGGGTACGATGCGCCTAATGTTGTTGTGTGGGGAGTTTGGTCGTGGAGGGTCTTCAGATCAATCTCCCTTAGGCGCAGCATCGTTGATCGTGTTGTCAGCCTCGCAGTAGATTTTATAAATAATTTACTGTCGCATAACAGGTTTTGTATTATAATTGGAGATGTTAAAGAAGACTCTGTCAGTATCAGCAACACTGCAGTATTTAATTTACTAAATAGCACTTGTCATCATTCCATGTTACAATTTTTTTTACTCTTTTATAATTTTAAAAACCACGCTCAGTGTAGGGACACTGAGCGTGGTTTTTAAAATTATTACTCTCGCAAAACTCATCCAACGCTTTCCATAAGACATGTTGAAGGTGAAAAGAAGGCTGAGCCAACAATTAAATAACGATTATTTTTTTGTCGTTACAACTATAAATAAATAAATATATACGGACAAATCACACAGATTGAGCTAGCCCCAAAGTAAGTTCGAGACTTGTGTTATGGGATACTAACTCAACGATACTATATTTATAATAGATACATATATATATAGATAAACATCCAAGACCCAGGCATACTATATGAAACAACTACTTAAAATGTTAATTGCATGATGAATTCTAAACTCCTGAAAATTTATTTATTTATTTTACTATTACAGAAAACTTACAGACTAATATTACCATAAACTTCATTATTTACAACACAAATTGCTAATTACAAGCTTCCACATATATATCTAAATATAAGAACATCATTTCGTTATGTACGTACGTTAACAGCGATATGCAAACCAAGAGAAAAAAAAGAGAAAAGTTTAAAAAACAAAAATAATAACATAAAAAAAAACTGATTAAAAAGGAATAAAAAACTGATTAAAGAGCATTATAAAAGATCGTGCAATATCAAAGAAGTTAAACCATTTAGTAGTTCAATTAGTAAACTGAACAACAAAATGTTATATTACGCTGTGGATATATGTATTAAGTATGATAATATTTTCATATTCTTAAGTATGCAGTCATAAGCAGGGGAGCCGTCATACATAATTTCTACACTTCACATACTTACAAATTCTTTTAAAAGGCTTAATTTCGTATTCATACATAATACGGTTTCAGCACAATCTCAGCCCTTGATTTTTCAGGTTGCCTCATTATTTCCAGCATAGTCAATTTTTTTATTCAAGTCTGGAAAAAGTGGCATAATTACCTCTACTGTACCGGTACAAATAAGGACAGGAAAACATAAACCAATAAGTAAGATGGTAACACAATTTAGGCCAAGGCCTAAAAACGTTTCTCAAACAGTATTATGACTAAGATAAATGTTTCGGTCCTTATTTTACACTTGCAGTTCGACACTGACAAGAATAACCAAAGTACATATATGCAAAGTAATGTTCAGAATACGAAATAAGCATGACTAACCTATTCTGCACTGTTCCACGAAAAGTTTGCACATTTCCACGTCATGTTTGCATTTGGGTTTCTTGGAATAGTTCAGGTGTGGTAGGACCCTTGCTCGACACATTCAATTCGACAGTTAGTGTAGGGCTGCTTGAGAGCTCTGTAAACACTTTCAGAATGTTATTCTTACTACCGCATACTCTTGGAATTTCAGACGTCAGATAATTTCACCTGATGGTGTAGAAATTCACTTTTCAAGCAGTCGTCAAAGACATCAAAGCATAAAATCAAACAAACTGCTTAAAATTAAGCAAATAATACTCAAGTTTGCTGCATCTACCAACATAAATGCTGTCATTTGAAGGACTCTCGTCATTCAAAAATTAACCTTCTCATCCTATTTTAAAAGTCGACATTTGTGTGATTTGGGAGCTCTTGGCTAAAAACAATAAAACCAAAATTAAAAAAGAACTATTTATTTCAGACAACATATGTTGTTAGTGTACAACTTAAAAACTATGTCAGTATTAAATAAAAAAGATTAATTAAGGTATTTGCCTCACTCTGGGGCACCAGGCACACGCAGTTGTGCTTGAACCCAATGCCGCAAAAGGGCGCAGTCCAGCTTGTGGCTATGCACGTTCAGAATGGTATTGGCGCTCCCACGCGTGCAAAACATCAGCGATGCGATGCGGCACCGCAGCACAGTATGAAAGCCGTCTGTATGCGGGTGCGCAAACATCGCAGACGCACTACAGTAACGTGGGAGCCCCACCAGCACCCTGAACGCATTATTACACTGTACTCGGAGAGCGTTGATGGCCCGCTGCGTGTAGGCGACTCACAGATTGCAGGTGTAGAGAGATTGGCAGAATGCTTTAAACAAAGTCATTTTTACCTCAAGACTACACCTTGCATATCTGCGTGCCAACATGTTACAGCGGACCGCCATCGCTCTCCTTTCGCTTTCTATATCCCCGTCATTTTTTAGTTCCTCGTTAACAACATGGCCGAGGTATTTAAATTCAATTCGTTAACTCTTCCAAAGCGCGACATCATTAAGCAGCACAGGAGCTGCACCCCCCAGTTTTCGACCACTGGCTTGAAACACCAGGTGCTCGCTTTTCTGGGCATTGTACAGGAGACCGTGTACCCTCGCGTACTCCTCACACACACCTATCAGCCTTTTGAGCGCGGCTATTGATGCCCATCAATTGAGCATCCGACTGCAGTGTCACTCAGCTCATCAATCAGCCCGTTTACATACAAACTAAAGAGCGAAGGAGATGTCACCCCCCTACCTCACTCCGCATTCCCGTGAATGGGTGACCACCCATTACATACTGAAACCCATACGTGCTTTGGAAAGGACGTCAACCCCGTTATTCATGGTTATCATTGTAGATCTTTAACTATTATTGCGGGTATAAGAAGCCCCAAAGTCTGCCAAACCCATCTTAACAAAGGGTACTGCTTTTTGTTACTATTCGATCCATGACACTGATATTCAGTTACATCTATTAAAATGATATCAAACAAGGTAGAGAGAGCAAAATTTAAGATATAAAATAAAACTGCACAAAATGAAACATACTCAAGCTCGATGCAAATAAAATTCAAATACTGCATCATTATAATATAAATGGTGTTCTTTACAATCTCTGCATTCTGAAATCGTCCTTCTTCTCGTGTTCTTAAAGTACATACTTGTTTGATTTTGAATTAGGTACTGAAAGTCTCTTTGTTCCAGGTGCAGCTGATATGAACCATGATTCCACACGTGAAAGAATATCAAGAAGGTGTAGATGAAGATGATCTACCATTTGCTGTGGAAAATGTGAAAAGTAAGCAAGTTATTTTTTTTTTCTTTTTTTTTAAGGCCAATGAGAAGTGGCTTCATAACTGGTTCCGGCGGAGAATACTAAGGTGGGCTGAAGTAATTAATTTAACTGAAATGGGCCTCGGCAATATTTAATGGTGAGAATTGGAAAAAAACTGGGGAGACCATTGTCCTTCAGTGCGGCATTGAGTAATTATTATTATTTTATATTTACAAAACAAATTCGTCAGAAATTATTCTCTTATAACTTTAACACTATACTTAATAAAAACATGACCCTTGTGTTTATTCTATAAATTAAATTAACCTATAGTATATAGATAGTCTTTGAAATATTCAGACTAACCGAACTGCCAATGTTTTCCAATCAACCTTCAACGCATTCAAACCGCGCAACCTTGAAGCATTCAATACATCGCAAAGGAAAAAATATTGAGGAAATCGGTATGTCCTAAAGCCATAACTTTAAAGACATGTAACATCTACTTACGGCCCACACCCTCTCCCCAAGGGAAGGCCTGTGTCCCAACAGTAGGAATATTATAGGCTGATTATGTTTATGGTAACTTTCATTTTTTTTATAATTATAAACTAGTACTTGACCACAATCCCGCCTGATGGTAAGCAGTGAGCAATCGTTGATGGTAAAGCGCGCTAGTTTATTAAGAGCCTGTAGCGGTACGTACAAAACGCCAATAATAAACAACGCGGCAGACTGACGTCACACGAATTCTACATCTCGCAAACAGAGTTTACCGTGCAACTAGCATATATACAACTTCCCAACTTCAACCGTTAGGCAAGTGCCCGCCAGACATAACACCCGTCTGGTCGGAGGAGCCTCCCTTTTCTATGGAGGATGAGTGAACTTTACTCCCTGTACCTCAGGCCTCCACAAGCCTATTCACTCAAAAAAACTGTGAGTGAATAGGAAGGAAGACGGCAGTTGAGCGAGGAGCAATGATAGATCCAACAACACGACCAATGATGCTGCGCCACAGGGAGATTGATCTGGAGATCTCCACGACCAAACTCCCGACACTACAACATTTGGTGCACATCGTACCCGGCACACATAGCAACACAACTTATCAGACCCGTTTATGATTTAATAATAAAGTTGAAAATCTATTAAAGACAACATAGAATCTGATAAATACACTTATCTTACTACCATATTGCCTTTTAGAAACGGCTTGCCAGGTAATCTAATATACGGGGGATAAAAGCTATGGCGTAAAAACGCGGAGTCTACGATTAAATAAAATCACAAGGAGTGCCACGAAAACTCAGAACTCGAACAAGTTATGATCATTTTACTACCAAATTTAGGTTATTTTCTCTTGAAAACGGAATAAATTGGCTGGCATTCCCATTTGGGAAAAAACACCCTGATTTGGACAAAAAAACAGGCTTGAATTCATTCTCCTACCACTTCCTTAATATCACACTCACTCGTACACTAGTACCCGTGTTTTAAATTAATTTGTACATGATTCTACTATAATAAGCTACTATACATTACAAGAATATTTAACAGATAAATTCAATAAAAATACATTACTGTAAAAAAGGTATATTTAGAAGTAAAAAAAAATATTTTCTCGGTGGTAGGCCATAAGATCGGCTGCCGGCAGAAGTTACCACCCACCAGACAAAGTCTTGCCGCCAAGCGATTCGTCGTGTTCCGGCATGATGTCTGGTGAAGCCGTACGGAGGACGGGTCTGAGCAGTTGTGTTGTGAAGCTTGCCGGGTACGATGCGCCAAATTTTTGTCGGGAGTTTGATCATGGTTCATCCAGATCAATTTCCCTCTGGCGTAGCATCATTGGCCGTGTTGTTGGGTTTATAAATTTGCATCACCTCGCTCAACTGTCGTCTTTCTTTCCATTTACTAAGTTTTTTAAGTGAATGGGTTTAATAAACTAGCGCGCTTTACCATCAACGATTGCATCACTGCTTACTATCAGGCGGGATTGCAGTCAAGCGCTAGTTTATAACTATTAAAAAAAAATATATATATACATGTAATGTATATGTACTACATTTATAATAATGAACAAATTTTAATCGAGTACCAAATAATAATAATATCAATATAATTAACTAATATAATTAATTAATTTCACCTAAGTATCCAAAGTGAGATTGTTACTAAATCGCACTGTAACTTCCTTGGTCTATACTTCATCGGATTAGGTAATTAACTTAAGGTAAACAAAAATCCAAGTAACTTCGTTAACCAATTAACTTTAAAAAAAAAAGTTTTTACGCACAATTGGCTTGTATCCTAAAAAATAATTTAATGTCCATCAGATAGATTTCTAAAAATAATTGAACACGTATTTTTTATTTTTTCTTTTATTCAAATACTTAGGAAGATATATTGATTTGAAATATCGCATGACGTCACGCCGTCCTACAAAATATGCCATGGCGTGACGTAATTAGCTCCCACTCCGTAACTTTAATACGTTATATCTCAGTAATTTTTGGTAATTTCGACAAAATAAAAAATACGGGTCTTAATTTTTTTTATTATCTATAAGTCGGACTAATTATTTTTTTGTTTTTCTTACCTTGGATACATCCCTATTACTTACCGTATCGTCATCTCAGCCACATGAAGTCCAATGCTGAACATAGGCCTCCCTCAAGGATTTCCTAAAAGAACGGTTGGACGCGGCCTGCATCCAGCACTTCCCTGCGATTTTAGTCAGGTTATCTGATCACCTAGTCGCTGGGTGTCCGACGCTGCGCTTGCATCGGCCATCGGCTCTATGTGCTATGTGCCCCGCCCACTGGATCAATTATTTCCGAAAATATTAACAACATCCAAAAATAGTTTAAGTAAACACCAATTTATTTTTAAATTTATAGCAAAATTCACTCTCCACTTTACGTGTATGTACCTTAATGAAACATTTTTTTTTCCACTTTTTATTTTAGCAATTTGTTCCCGTGTTTAATATACACATTGGAACCAAATTTCAGCTCTCTAGTGCTAATAGCACACGAGCAACTTGAGTCGACTACAGAGGCAAATGCATGACGGCATAAGCACTTAAGATTTAGAACTAAGAAGATAAATATTTTACATAACAACGGGAATTCCAGTCAAAATTTAAATCTGCGCTATATTTTTTCTACCAAATATTTTAGTGCGGGGAGGACACGACGCAGCACACGTTCTCCGAGTGTGTAGCTTGGGAGGAGCAGCACCGTGTCCTCACAACTGAAGTAGGAGGCGACCTGACGCTGCCGGCAGTAGTGCGCAGGATGGTCGGTAGCGCAGAGTCGTAGAACGCGGTGGTATCCTTCTGCGATGATGTCATGTCGCAGAAGGAAGCTGCGGAACGGGAGAGGGAGATCTCCACTCCCTTCCCAGGCCGCAGAAGACGCACCGGGCGCCGAGGAAGGGAGAACAATGCCCTCTTCCGGCCCCCATGAATGGATCCAGGGGCGAAGGACATGGGGAAGTCCCCGCCCCCTATTTGATGGAACCCGAGGCGGAGGCGCGGGCCTCAGAGGCGATGCACTACTCCGTGCAGGAGACGAGGCCCGGACAGACCGGGCCAGCACGAGGATGTATGAGCACGAGCTCGTGATAGAAGAGACACCGGGGTGGTTTTAGTCAGTAAAAGTCTAACAGACCCCGTCGCCCACCCCAGGGTTGCGGACATCCATTGAGGATTTCCATTCGGAAAAAAAAAGGTTTATACCACCAGAATAGTTATTGAATTATGAACCTAACCATTATAGAAATGCAGTTCTTTATATAAAAATGACAGCTTAGTTCGGTACTAAGATAACACTTTTGTATCAAGAACTTTGACACAAACAACAAACAAAGTTAGATTTCGTTTTGTAATGAAGGGGTAAAAAGTTTTTGGGTACAGTTTATCTTACATTAATAGTTTATTGAAGTTCTTTAAACCACATATAAATTATATGCGTAGAACTTCTTTATTACAACACTAGTGCCTGCGAGGTGCTAATACCTAATTATACCACAGGGGAGTGTAAATCTTAGTTGCGAAGTTCATTACTGCGATGTGCGGTACTGCGAAACTTTACTATTGCCATGTACGGTGCCGCGACAGTTCTGCAACTGGGAATAAAAACTCCTTATGTGTTATAGGAGAGCATGGGCGTACGCAGCTTCTGACCTAGGTCATGTTAGGCCTAGGGGGTGGCAAATCTGTCCTTCAAGTCAGGCCTAAGAGGTTGGGCAAGTAAACTTTTTTGCGTCATCCCACGCGGTTTTTTGGCAATTACACCTTACATTTTTTCAGTATCTATTATGTGGTTTATTTAAAAATTGGAGATATGTCCTCGTTTAGTAATTAGGGGAGTTTATAAATGTTCTGCGAAAATTTAAGGGGCGGCAGCTGCCCTTCCTTGCACCTTGCCAATAGTATATATATACATCTTTTTTTTATATAATTATAAACTAGCGCTTGACCGCAATCCCGCCTGATGGTAAGCAGTGACGCGATCGTTGATGGTAAAGCGCGCTAGTTTATTAAGAGCCTATTCACTCAGAAAAACTGAGCGAATAGGAAGGAAGACGGCAGTTGAGCGAGGTGATGTAATGTTAAACCCAACAACACGACCAACGATGCTGCGCCAAAGGGAGATTGATCTGAAGACCCTCCACGACCAAACTCCCAACACAACAACATTAAGCGCATCGTACCCGGCACACATCGCAACACAACTGCTCAGACCCGTCCTCCGTAAGGCTTCTCCAGACATCATGCCGGAATTAGTCCGTCAGTCAGATTTCCAAAAAATACTAGACACGTATTTTTTCTTTTTTCATATAAACAAAAAATGAAGACGACACAGTGCGTTGAAAACTCGTGTGACGTCACTGCACGCTACACTTTTTAGCGCGCAGTGACGTCACCAACCACCACTCCTGATCTTTGATGCCTTTTATATTTGTCAATTTTTGTTGATTTGATAAAACAGAATATACTTATCCAATATTTTCCTATAATCTGAATGACGAACTAAATAGAATCATTTTTTTTTACCCAGGAAACATCCCTATTATGGCACTGTAAAGACTCGCCCATAAAGTGATGAAGGAGGATTGCGCACAATACATTGCGTCTAATTAATTAATGCTGAAGGATGAACGACAGGAATATAGCACATAATGCTCACGCCATAATCTGGAAATGGTCGATCCAGTACGCATTATGGCTCGTTTGGCATAATAGCTTCAATGATGGATATATTAAAAGAGTGTCCATGGAGTTTCTTGCTCGTTCTTCTCCATAGGTACCTACTCTTTGGAATGGGCGACTATCTTCATCTTACTGACTGACCGACCTTCTGACAATCCAAAAGTGCCTGTAACTGGTTTATTTGAAATAAATGCCTTGATTTTGATTTTAGATAACATTACAGGTCAAACCCTCAACTTCACACTATATTAGAAATTTTGTCGGCATACACTCGTGTTAGCACACAGATGAAGCTTACAGCAATTACACTCTGAATTGTACCCATAATCTTCTAGCACCGCTTTCTACTCGGAACTTGCCCAAGCAAAACGGGCACAAGCAGGGCAAAACCTGCACTACGAAGACGTTTATCATCATCATCTCAGCGTTAATCCCAGTCGCATCCGATTTTTCAGCTTTGGAGTCTGGGGTGCGCTTTGCCACTCTAAATGCTGATTTCGGCTAAACTTCGATATTTTCCGAAAAGCGACTGCCGTCTGACCTCCGCAGCCCAAAGGCGATATCGAAGCATTGCAGTTAGACCAATTGTTGGACTTTTGTGGGCTCCAACAACCCATAACGACTGCCACTATATGTTCGCATAGCAACCAGAACCAACGGCAAAACGTGCTTTCCGAGGCACGGCCAGACCAGTGCAAATATTAATATTCTTGCATATAAATATTTGCACTGCGCGGGGATCGGACCCGCTAATCCATTGCACTATGTGTTCGAAAATGTGTTTACTCAACAACTTAAATAACGCAAGGAATGTTGTTGAATTGTCAAAATGGAGCCGATTGCTACTGATAGTGTATTATTAAATTACCCTGCTAGTCTGGCAGTTTGTGAATCAGATTTTCAATGTTACAAATAGTTGAACTTGCCCACGATACACGAGAGCGCAGCAACGTTTTTAAAAAAAGAAGTTTAGTCGGTTATTTAGTCACGTGGATTTTTGTTTACTTTAGTTAATTACGTAAACCGATGAAGTATTGACCAACGGTGGTTACAGCTGCAGTCTGATTCTGTAACCATCTCACCTTGAATACTTAGGTGAAGTGAGCGTG
Source organism: Sesamia inferens (assembly GCA_037179545.1). Lineage (NCBI taxonomy): Eukaryota > Metazoa > Arthropoda > Insecta > Lepidoptera > Noctuidae > Sesamia > Sesamia inferens. The sequence goes on along the minus strand of CM073933.1, from coordinate 12,008,629 downwards.
TAGTTAGATGTCATTCCTTCAACTACAGGCATTTCTATGCCTACATGGAGACTCCTTGACATGTAATGTAAGCCAAATTTATATGAAATAAACTTATTATTATTTTTATTCCAACAAATGCTTGGGATTGACTCTATTTTACAGAACCGATCGGCAGTATATCTTTCTTTGTGAGTCTATTTTATCGTAACTACAGCGAGTGAGCATTATATAATATAAGTATTTCTTATGTATTCGTTCTACCAATATTAAATTATTTATTCAGTTGTGTACTACGTATTTGTAGGTACGGATAGCGGACTGCTTTTTCGATATCTTTAATACGCTTGCTTACAATACACATTGCTGCACACGAATCTTTATACAGGTTGTCCTGAAAAATAGTTTCAAGCTGTCCAGAGCTAAGATTCACGTCTTGGGGTATGTACCTAAATCAACCCCATGTATGATAATAATAATAAATTATTAATTTGTATTTGCATAGATAGTAGGTACACAATCAGGATGTTCAGTAATATAAAGCTTCTTACTAACTATTAATAAACTATTAAGTAACTATCAATTTTTATTTATTTACTAACTATTTTATTCTTGTGTTCCCATATACATACAGAGTGGTAGTGGAGCTGATAATACCATAATAAATGAAAACACGAATAATGCTGGTTCATAGGAATAATTCGAAACCATAGAAAAAAAACCTAACATCAGAAATAAAAAATAAAAAGATTTCAAACAAACTAAATCGTATAACTGACCATCGGCGACAGCGCGATCCTGTATCGACTTGCTTTTTTCACGCCATTATTATTAAAGTTTTCGCTTCCTTATCAACATGTAGGTACATCATGTAGAAAATGTGAAAAATGAAAAATAATATCCTATGACTAAACTAATGGATATATTTATATGATTTTTTGTGGGTAGACTTAGAATGTGTTGACGTACACGATGTTTAATTTAGTGTCGTATTGTCATCACCACTTTGTATATTACTGTGTTAAATTAGTCTCCGTCTCACGTAAATCGACGTATTTTTAGTCACAGTGTTTTAATCGCGTCTCTCCCTATGGAGAATCCTAACTTGGCAGGACTAAATTATATATTATCTTCTATCCTTTCCTTAATGAAATAGAAATAAAAGGTACACTGAACTTAAAATTAGTTTAGTTTGTGAACGAGGGAATCGGTTCCATTATCATCTCGAATCTGAGACGTCGGACTCTAACGCCCTAAGCTATACAGGGAGGCAATCGCTTTAAATAAAACTCTTATTCGTATCTAAGCCAGATAAAGTTATCTGTACTAATATATAAAGCTGAAAAGTTTGTTTGTTTGTTTGTCAGGAACTACTGGTCCGATTTGAAAAATTCTTTTTGAATTGGATAGCCCATTAATCCAGAAAGGCTTCAGGCTATACAATATGTAAAGAAAACCCTGTCCGATCCGTGAAGGTATTGTTAAGCATCAATAACTAAAAAAAAAATATTAAAAAAATAAAATTGATTCTACTAATGGATACAAAACCGGGCTAAACTACAAAAATCCCCCTAAAAAAAATAAATATTATTTCACAAAAAGAGGTTTTTTTTCTTTTTTATATAAATTATAAACCAGCGCTTGACCGCAAACCCGCCTGATGGTAAGCAGTGATACGATCGTTGATGGTAAAGCGCGCTAGTTTATTAAGAGCCTATTCACTCTAGCCTTGAAGACACTCAAATTGTATTGTGACGGAAACACCGACGCTGGCAAACTGTCCCAGTCCCTCGATGTACGCGGTATAAAGGAGGAAGCAAAACGCTTCGTCCGGATCGCAGTGGTGTCAACAACGTAAGGGTGGAAACTCGCCGTATGAAGGGTCGTCCGATGATGGAACGGAGATGGGGGAATTAAATCATGCAATTCCCTTGCACACTCACCAGAATGCATCCTATAGAAGACCGAAAGGCTGGCTACTCTACGCCTGTGCTCCAGGCTTTGGAGACCGTTTCGAGTTAAGTCTGGGTCGCCAATCAGCCTCTTCGCACGCCTCTCCACCGAATCCAAAGTGGCAAGGTGACATTTCGCAGCACCAGCCCAAATGTGGCTGCAGTACTCCACACACGAGCGGACCTGTGCTTTGTATAAAATTAGAAGCTACCTTCGTGTGAAGTACCGCCGGACCTTCGCGATGACGCCTAGTTTTCTGGCAGCCACCCTGGCCTTGGACTCAATGAACCGCCCAAAGTTAAGGTTCGAGGAAATCTCAACTCCCAAAAGCTGAAGGCGGTCGGCACACTCCAAGGATACATTCTGAAAAGTAGGAGCCAAGGTGAACGGGCTCCTTTTGGCGGTGAAAAGACACGCCTGTGTTTTGGCGGTATTGAATGCTACAAGATTGGCATTGCCCCATTCGGAGACTGCCTGCAGTGCAGCACTCACACGCTCTACCGTGACCTCTCTTTCGGACCGGATTGTTTCCTTACTAGCCCGAGCTTCCGGCAGGTATCTCTCCACAACTGTGCTGTCATCTGCATACCCATAGATACCGGACATCAGCAGATCGTTAATATGCAGCAGGAACAGAGTTGCAGAGAGAACAGACCCCTGAGGAACACCGGCATTGGTCGACATGGGCTCAGATGAGCATCCATCGACAACAACTCGGAGGGACCGTTCAGTCAGGAAGTCTTTTACCCAGCCAGTCAGGCCAGTGGAAATGCCGTACGCTGGAAGCTTACTCAAAAGGCCAGCGTGCCATACCCAGTCGAAGGCCTTCGAGACATCAAGGGAGACGGCAATCGCTTCCCCATTTAGCCATCCCATTTTATTTAGGTAACTTAATACATGTGCGGTAAGCAACCCTTCCGCGGGCGGCGGGCGGCAGGGCACGCGGCACGTGGTCGCATCGCTATTCGCTCATAATACTACCGGTGTTGTCACTTTTTTTAAAATTACCAAATTTCGGAGAAGTTGGAATTAATTCGTGGAAAAAAAAGATTATTTCAAAATTAATTAGTATTGTTTCTATGATGATTACGTAAAATTTTATATTATATTTGGTCAAGTGTTTACCTAACTTTTATTATTCTTATGGGTCGGACAGGGTTTTCTTTACATATTGTATAACACGCTGCGACCAATAGGAGCGAGTATATAAAAAAAAAACATATCGAACGAAACCTACGCGGGTACGGCAGCTAGTATATTTATATAAGTATTGGTATCTAAACTAAACCACATAGTTTAGGTCCCATTTCGTATCGCGCTAAAGTTTTAACTCCGATTGAAGTATAACCATTGCTAAACCGTAACCGAATAAAAATCCTTAGACACCTATTGTAATACTTGAGTAACAGGTAGGTTGTTACGGACACATAATTGATCATCGTTTCTAAGGTACTACGTTTCAACAATTTGACAGCGGTTGTGTTTCAATTGTGATCAAGTTAAGGTTGAACCAACTGTCAAAAAGTTAGCGCAAGACGAAACTTAACTAAAGTTTTCGCTTTGGTTGTGATGCAATCCTATTTTGGTTGAATTATTTTAAGACGAATGCCCCAAGTAAGGATCAAGACCGATCGCCCCCAATGCTACTTCTTTAAGCTATTCGATATCCAAAAAGAACGTGTCAAAACCAACTGAAATCACGAATGAATAGCTAGAATGTCACATCCCTACTGCGTTATAAAATGCAAGAATAGTACAGCTCTCTCTCTCTCTCTTTCTCTATCATATCACTACTACGTTATAAAATGCAAGAATAGTATAACTCTCTCTCTCTCTATCTTGCTCTTTATTATATGTACATCATATTATACATATAAATTATAGAACATAAATATGATGATTTTACAAAGCGTGAAACAATGGGCGGTCTTATTGCTAAGAACGATTTGCGAGTTCGTGTTTAGTAGCGCCTCATGTGTACTTTTGGGTAGCAGTGGCAGATGTGGACCGCCTCTGATCTCTGTGTCCTGGGGCCCCAAACTCTTGAGAAATATTTTTAAATCAAATTTCAGTTTTCAGTAGTACTTGTTTATAGCACTAAAAACAAAATCAAAATAATTATGTTCAGTAAGTAATAATCAATTTGTAGTTTAGAGCCCATAATGCCACTTTGGGCACACCACAATAGCGGCGGTAAATCCCCTCTTTGAGGAGTGGCTAGTGGCGCCACGGCGCAGGTCCTCACCGGATACGGCTGTTTCGGGAGGTTACTGTTCCATATAACGCGGGAGGAAACGTCAAGGTGTCACCACTGTTTGGATCGCCCTGAGGACACGGTGGAGCATACGGGGGAGGTCTGCTGGCTTGGGTAGAGCACCGCCGTGTCCTCGTGGCAGCGATCGGCGGCGATCTCTCACGATCGACCCTAGTCCGGAGCGAGAGTACATGGCAGCCCGTCTTCTCCTTCTGCGAAACAGTGATGCTAGCAAAGAATGAGGCGGAGCGCGTGAGGGAGCGGGAATCCCAGCGCCCTCGCGCCTCTAGCCGCCGCAGAAGATGGCGGCGGAGAGCAGAGGGCAGCTCGCCGTGCGGTAAGGACCAGGTCAATGTCCACGGCGCGTTGTGTTTCACGCGCGCCTCAAGGAGATTTCAGCACATCGTGACGGGGTCCACGAAGACCGATGCCTCCTGGGTCAGGGTTGCGGGATGGTTAAAAAAGAAACCATATCCCTGGCCTACAGGCAAGTGAAGGAACAAGGGTGGGTTAGTCGGCGAGTAAAAGTCAGTAAAAGTTTGACACGCCTTTCCGCTCCGCCTAGAGTGGGAGACGTCATTTTATGATTTCCCAATCCAAACAAAATAAAAGGGGGCCCATAAACATGCTAGATATAAACATCGGTTGCTAACATGTTTGATTATCCTAAAAATGGAGGACAATAAATGAAAGAAATCGATATCAAAATTTTCATTATTTTTATTCCGATTACTGAATAAATTAAATTGTACGTCGTGCAAACATTTTCTAACACGCTTTACTAGAACAACGCGCTAGCAATGTGATGTAGTTTAAATATCTTTGATTTCTGTTGCTACATTCAAAAGAAAACCTGATATTTCCGAAGGAGAGCGGTTAATATTTCATTCATTCCTGGGCGGAGTTCCATTTAGTTTTGAGGCCCCGGGCCCCCGACAGGCTTAGTCCGCCCCTGGGCTAAAAGCTAAATGTTAATGTCTGGTTTCCTCCATACACAATAAAAAAAGGATGGCTTAATCTTACTTTTAACCTTGATGAACTGTTTTTGCAGTACGAGGATTAAGGGCTGAAAGGGAAAATTTATAAGGGTTGAAAGCCATCTACGGATATGTAGCTAAATGGCTGTTTAGTGGGGCTATTGACCGGCCACAATTGACCGACCGACTTGCTTCAGTAATTAAGACTAATTTCATTCGGGTCTGGTCATAGTGTCGAAAGATCTCTTTCGAGCGTGGATCCACGTTCCAGCATAAGAAGGGTCAATAGGTGACCGATAAGTTTAATTATTTCATTGTCGTTTTCAATAAAAAATTCAAGGTAAACTTCAGAGCATAATTTTTTCCACTCATAAGTAACTTTGAATAGTTATCACGTTGGCAAAATACATCCAAATTTTAAACAAATACAACAAATTTTTAATAAATACAACATTTCCAAATTTTTTATATAATCATAAACCCTTTTTACCGAAACTCTTTGCGGGACACTGAACCCCCTCAAGCGTATAACAATAAAACTAGTATTGTGTCGCGTTCAGTGTACAACTTAAATTGATGAAATATCTAGCGTGGGCGATCATCATAAGTATACGGTGCGTATACATAATAGCCTAGTGACAGCTGTCATAAAAATTATGACAGCGGCAAAGATTTATATCGTTGGATTCGCCCGAACGCGTCAAAAGATAGTGATTAGAGTTAGGTTTCTGTTACGTTCTGACAAGCAAATTTTTTACGCTTGCACATTTGTGAGCCTCTTCTCCCTATTAGTTTACATAAAGTAATCAGCCTATAATATTCCCACAGGCCTCCTCACAGTGAGAGGGAGTGGGATGTATTCTACCACGCTGACCCAGTTCGGGTTAAGCGGGGACCCGGTGCGGGGAAGTTTTTGGCTCTACGACATACCGGTTTCCGCACGATGGTTTCTTTCACCGTTTTGAGAGCGCAGTTGAGATAATTTTTAGAGAGAGCGGTGTTGAAATAATTTACGCAAAGAAAAGCGCCTGATGGTGTTCGAACCTACAACCTTGGGCTTGTAAGTAGCGCCACCGCCGCTCAGTGTTAGTTTATAACCCACTTTACAACATTATAAACATTAAAGTTTACATGTAGGTATATTTATCACTCTATCACGCAAAAACTACTGAACGAATTTGCATAAAATTTGGCAGACAGATGGTTCATAACTAGTATTAACATATATGATTTGTTTTTAAACGGATATTAACTACGAGGTTGAAAATTATGCAGGTAAAACTGCGGGGCACAACTAGTAAATATAGAGTTGATTTTTATTGATTGTTATCTCGTTAAAGTCAATTCATAGGAGTATATTTATTTATTTATTAAAACTTTATGCACAAAGAAAATCATTGCACAATGGCGGATTTAATGCCTCAGGCATTTTCTACCAGTCTACCTTAATTAAGGTGATGCAGAGACAAACCATGGTAGGTGCAAAGATATAAAAGATATTAAAGTTAAAAGAGAAACAAAAAAAAATATAATAAATACATACATACAAATTATAAACAGTAGAGAGAGATAAAAAAAAATGTATATAGAGAAAAAGAATAAATTACATGTTTGATGAATCTGCCAGTTTCTTGCGTAAGTATTCCCGAGCTTAGGAGTGGTGGCTGGTGACGTCACTGCTCGCTAAAAGTGTAACGTGCAGTAACGTCACACGAGTTTTCAATGCACTGTGTCGTCTTCATTTTTTGTTTATATGAAAAAAAATACGTGTCTAGTACTTTTTGGAAATCAGACTGACGGACTAATTAGTTATTTTAGTCAACTACCCTATTGTCAACGAAAACACTAGATGTGTATGCACCCTTAGGTCAGTGCCCTTGCTATGGTAGGTGGGTAATTATTTGGCCGATCTTACTCAAACACTCTTATTACACTGTACAACACCCAACCAAATTGCCCAGTAAGCATAAAATTCTCGTTACAAAATGAAACCTAAATTTAATTAAACTGTTGTTAAATAAATAGAAGCGTTGTCAAAGTAAACAAGGCATTGTTTTTGATGTCAACAACCGTTTGTACGAAGAATGTTTGTCGCACGGCCATAACATCGGCTGCCAGCAGAAGTTACCACCCACCAGACAAAGTCTTGCCGCCAAGCGATTCGTCGTGTTCCGGCATGATGTCTGGTGAAGCCGTACGGAGGACGGATCTGAGCAGTTGTGTTGCGATGTGTGCCGGGTACGATGCGCCAAAAGTTGTTGTGTCGGAAGTGTAGGATCTCTAGTTCAATCTCCCTTTGGCGCAGCTTCGTTGGTCGTGTTGTTGGGTTTAACAAACATCAACTGCCGTCTTCCTTCCTATTCACTCAGTTTTTTTTTTTGAGTGAATTGAATCAACGATTGCATCACTGCTTTTCATCAGGCGGGATTGCGGTCAGGCGCCAGTTTATAATTATAAAACATTAAAATATACTTATCTTTAAAAATCACCACTCTCAAAGCTATCAAATAAACATATTTATATAAGTAGTACAGGGTTTTTCATTAAGAACGCTCGAACGTTGAAATGAAAGAAAACAATCTGTTTAAGTGATATTCCCACAAATTTTATTACATTTTAAAGAATATTCAATGACATTATGTGTGGAAAATAATATCAGCCAAATGGCCACCGCGACTCCGCAGTAGACGGTGTATTCTGGTGGACCAATTTTGAAAGACTTCTTCGCATAAATGGGGCTCAATTTCACGAAGAACGCGAGTTATGTTGGCCTTTAGGGCAGCAATTGACTCTGGTTTATCTGCATACACTAGAGATTTCACGTAGCCCCACAGAAAATAATCGAGCCGTGTTAAGTCATACGATGTCGGGGGCCAGTTGATGTCGCCACCACGCGAGATGACGAAGCCCTCGAACTTCTCTTTCAATAAATTTAATGTTTCCCGTGCTATATGGCAAGTGGCGCCGTCCTGTTGGAACCACATGTTTGTAAGATCCATACCACCTACCTTAGCCACACCACAAAAAAATTTGTTATCATCGTTCAATATCGGTCGCCACGGAACGTTAGGCGAATAGAGCACTGATTTTCATAATAACTTTTAATAATTTCTACGCGTTGTTGAACTGTGTAGCGTTCCATGGTGAAATATGTATTCATGCCAAATTTGACAGCCATCGCATTACCAAGATGGCTATGCGCTGTCAAAGTTCGAGCGTCCCTATTGAAAAATCCTTTATAATATACAATATGCAAAGAAAACCCTGTCCGATCCGTGAAGGTATTGTTAGGTATCGATAACTGATTCTACTAATGGATACAAAGCCGGGCTAAACTTAAAAAAAAAAAAGAAAAAATTATTTCGCAAAAAGAGGTAACTTAATACATTTGCGATAAACAACCATCCGCGGGCGGCGGGGGACAGGTCACGCGGCACGTGGTCGCATCGCTATTCACTCATAATAATACCGGTGTTGTCACTTTTTTAAAAATTACCAAATTTCGGGGAAGTTGGAATTAATTCGCGGGATAAAAAGATTATTTCACAATTCATTAGTATTGTTTCTATGATGATTATGTAAAATTTCATATTTTATTTGGTCATGTGTTTACCTAACCTGTATTATCCTTACGGGTCGGACAGGGTTTTCTTTACATATTATATAATAGATAGGTGTACGAGCATGTACTATGTGACAACGATGATTGTCAAATTTAAAGAACGTTCTCTGGTTTAAATCCAGTAATTTCATTCAAGTAAAAGTCATCTCTTGGCTATATTATCACTTATTTTTCCAAACAAAAACCTAGTATGAAAAAGATTTTGAAATTCCATGACATACATAGCACGACGCATCCTCTCGTGAAAGTTCTAAAGGTAAATCGAGAGCTAAGAAAACATAATAAAACTAAAGCGTTAAGTTTCCGAGATATTAAGTTTTGAATGATAAATATCTGGGACACATGGAACTCGGATCATGTGAGAGCCACATTTCTTACTGAAATAATTACTCTGAAACTTAAGTTTCAAACATCTATACAACATAATCATTAATGAAGTATGTACGAAGTCAATTAAAAAAACCGGCCAAGTGTGTGTCGGACTCACGCAAAAATTAAAGGATTTAAGTTATTTGAATGAAAGATTACGCGGTAATAAGTGGTTTACGATTTACGAGGTATTAAAAAAAACTAAGTACTAGATCTCGCTCAAAACAATTTTCGTTGGTAGTTTTTATAGTAATGTACATCATATGTTTTTTTTAGATTTTTCATTTTAGAAGTTAGAGGGGGGGGGACAACTTTTTTCCACTTTGGAAGCGTACGTCACGCAAACTATTCGGTTTAAAAAAAAAATATTTTAAAAACCTCAATATCATTTTTGAAGACCTATCCATAGATACCCCACATGTATGTGTTTGATGAAAAAAAAGTTTTGAGTTTCAGTTTTAAGTATGGGGAGCCCCCAATATTTATTATATTTTTTTTATTTTTGCATTAAAATCTTAATGCGGTTCATAGAATACATCTACCTACCAAGTTTCAACAGTATAGCTCTTATAGTTTCGGAAAAATGGCTGTGACATACGGACGGACAGACGGACAGACAGACATGACAAATCTATAAGGGTTCCGTTTTTTGCCATTTGGCTACGGAACCCTAAAAATGTAAGTCACTGTGGAAATGCCATATATCGTCAATCCTCTTTGATAGCTCATTCTAAATTTTACCAACCTGCTCTACATAAGGTCGACTTTAGCAGACAATCTTTACAACACTCAATACGCTCATAAATTGGAGTAGGTATTGACATACAATCTAAGTTAGTACTGAATTCATGAAAACGCTTTTACATGCTTGTACATACTAAATTAGACGTGAAGAACTTTATATGGGATATCGTATTAATTTATATCTTACTAGCTTTCCGCCCGCGGCTTCGCCCGCGTTAACTTCGGTTATATCGCGCTTTTTAGATTTCTCTCGAGAATATCATATTTTTTCGGGATAAAAAGTACCCTATTATTTAATTTGGACTTCTAACTTTACGTCTGCAAAATTTCAAAGCAATCAGTTCAGGAGTTACGGCGTGAAAGTGGTACAAACAAACTCACTTTCCGGTGTATAATATTAGTAAGGATATATTTGGTGTACACATATAAATATTCTAGTAATCTCCTTTGGGAACTTGATGTTTTTTAGGACCAAAAGTAGCCTATGTTACTCTCCATCTTTTCAACTAACTGTATGCCAAAAATCAGGTCGATTGATTGCTTAGCTACGGCGTGAAGGAAGGACAAACAAACAAACAAACACACTTTCACATTTATAATATTAGTATGGATTTCAAATTGCTGTTTTTTTCTAGAAGTGGTTATATGAGAGGATTTTATCCAATAAATTATTGATAAATAGGTACATACATAACGTACTAGCTACTAAAATCACGCGAAAATTTGTACTGGATGGATAGATAGATGAATGTTGGTTGCTATTTAAGGCAAAAACCACCGAGTAGATTTAAATGAAATTTGACACACACATTTTTTACGCACTAAGAATTTCCTGTATCAGTGGGTGCGTTTACAAACATATAACCTCACATACACAAACAACCAGGACCCAGAACAACAACTTGATGGTCATACAAATATATTTTATTCCGTGTGGGAATCGAAACCGTGACATGCAGCGCAGCAGTCAAACATTTAACCACTACGCCAATCGTGCCGTCAACACTGTTTATATATTACTAGCGACTCGCCACGGCTTCGCACGGCAATCATCATCATCATCATCATTTCAGCCAAAAGACGTCCACTGCTGGACATAGGCCTCCTCCAAGGTTCTCCACGACGACCGGTCCTGCGCCTCCCGCATCCAGCGGTTTTCCGCGACCTTCACCAGGTCGTCGGTCCACCTTGTCGGGGGCCTACCCACGCTACGTCTTCCGGTGCGTGGTCGCCACTCGAGAAGCCGTCGGCCCCATCGGGCATCGGTCCTACGGGCAATGTGTCCAGCCCACTGCCACTTTAGTGTTGCAATTCTTCTTCATTGCACGAGTGCAATTCTGATACTAAATACAGTACAGAAAAACTGTGAACGTTGTATAAAAAACAGCGGCCGGCCGCATTCCGCCGTCGGTCGGTACTTATCATTACCTCCATGCTTACCACAAACGGCAAACGGCAAACGCGACGCCCCGCAATTTTTATATCAGTAATATCTTCGAAAATATTCATTTAAATCATATGATGTAAAGGGCGATATAGATCCATATTAAATCAACAATGTATTTAAGGTATTCAATTGAATAAGAATTAATGCTGTATTGGTTAAAATCGCTTCGAAAATTAGCCCAATATTTGTCGTAAAAAGTAAATGACAAAAAAAAAATTATTGTGGAATATCCATAAAAGATAGACATATATACCATCGCGGACTTTTCTGGAGACCTTTTCAATGTGTACAATATTTAGTAGGTACAATATTTTAATAAATCTCGTAGGGTTCACCCTAGGTTTCACTGGAAACGCAGAAAAAAATTAATAAAAATACGACATCACATTAGAAATCTTAAAAATAATAGTATTTTCTCCACTATTTAATGGATGTTATGTAACAATATCGTGCTTTTTAATTATCCTTGTACACCCATTTGAGACTAAATACTTGAATATTTGCCACAACTCTGTACTCCACAGACATACCTAATAAACATGTTTTAATCCTGAGTAAACCTTAAAATTAATCGCTTTTACAAGAGATTAGAACTTAAAGATTGCTGAATTAATAACTATAAGTAGCTAAGCTGGTCTAAGCTTCGGATAGAGACTTAAATACGAAAATAGGTAGGCGAGAAAGAGATGGAATGTTTGAATTTTGTTTTGGTTTGTGTTTTATTGGTATGCTCGGTGGTAGGCCATAACAGCGGCCGCCGGCAGAAGTTATCACCCACCAGACTAAGTCTTGCCGCCAAGCGATTTGTCGTGTTCCGGCATGATGTCTGGTGAAGCCGTACGAAGGACGGGTATGAGCAGTTGTGTTGCGATGTGTGCCGGGTACGATGCGCCAAATGTTGTTGTGTTGGGAGTTTGGTCGTGGAGGGTCTTCAGATCAATCTCCCTTTGGCGCAGCATCGTTGGTCGTGTTGTTGGGTTTAACATTGCATCACCTCGCTCAACTGCCGTCATCCTTCCTATTCGCTCAGTTTTTCTGAGTGAATAGGCTCTTAATAAACTAGCGCGCTTTACCATCAACGATCGCATTACTGCTTACCATCAGGCGGGATTGCGGTCAAGCGCTAGTTTATAATTATTAAAAAAAAAGCTTAAATCACCAATCAATACAAATAATAAACTTAAAATTTTCTTCCATTTTCAGATGCAAAATGGTACGACCAGATCATACTCAACAGACCTTTAAGGATAGTTGTTATTTTGATAATAGCATCAATTATGGCCCCACTTCTAGTATACCAATTCATCATGTTCCCAAGCTTAAAGCTACCAGCACCTGATGGCTTATCAACTGGCTCTTGCGTAGTAGCACGAGAAACCAGGCTCCCATGTGGCATAGAAGCAGTGCCACCCGAGAAATGCCACAAACAATGCTGCTATGATCACCACCACAACTTATGCTACCATAGATACCCTTCAAGATTCTCCTACGTATTCGAAGGTGAATGGACAGAGCACACATACTTGAATCCAAGAATTCCAACAACACCGTATGGTGATGCCCAAGTTAGCTTTAAAAACCTCAGAATGTCTATTGACGAAGTATCAGCAACACATCTGTCATTCACATTCTACCATTCCAACAAATTTACTGGCCGAAGACTTACAGAGAAGAATTATTCTTACCGAATTACAGAGCCCGATACGAGACATACAGATAGAACGGAATTAAACATTATCGTGAATTCAACACAGGGAATCATTTTCAACACAGCTCGGGGACCATTGATAGCTGCAGAGAATATATGGGAGATATCATTTAAACTCACTAATGAAACCATGTACGGTCTGGGGGAAATTCCGTTACAACCAAATACTGTGAAAGTTTTATACAATCATAAAGGTGGACTTGATTCGATTCCGTTAATATTTGCTAAGCTGAATGGGTCCTATCATGGTTTGCTGATTGAATCAATGGCCCCCACAGAAGTAATTGTCAGACCCGGCAACGAATTGATCCTTCGCAGTATCACAAATTTGGGACTGAAGTTTCACTTGTTTGTTGGACCGAAGCCCAGTGATGTGATGAAAGATGCTATGGCCGCTATAGGAGCGAAGAGAAACCTTGAATATTGGATGCTGGGTGCTCATGTTTGTAGGTAAGTTTTTGATTGACTTTGTTTCAATATTCGTAAGGTAAAAGATGGTATTTTTACTGAGTTTCATCATCATCATCATCATCATCAACCTTTTTTATCATCCCACTGCTGGGCACAGGTCTCCTCTCATACAGAGAAGGATAGAGCGCGTAATCACCACGCTTGCTCAATGCGGGTTGGCGATTTCAGACTTAAAGTCCAAGTTTCCTCAAGATGTTTTCCTTCACCTTCAGTCATCGGTGTCCAAGATATACTTAGAAAGTACATATAACTTTAGAAAAGTTACATTGGTACCTGCCTGACCTGGAATCGAACCCGCGCACTCTTACTTGAGAGGCTGGTATTTTAACCACTAGGCCACCACGATATTACTGGGTATATTTTCAGAATATTATGGCCAGTGGCAACCCAGTGGTTATAGTACTTACAAGCTGCAGGTTGCAGATTCGAACTGAGTCTAGCGCTTTACTTTATATAAATTATATCATCACCACTGCTCTCAATACGATGAAGGAAAATATCATGAGGAAATAGGCATATCTATGAACCAGAACATCAAAGACGTCCTACACCCTCTCAAAGAGAGTAAGCATGTAACCCAACAATAGGTACACTACAAGCTGAATATCTAAGTTAATTAATAGCTGTAATAAGTCAAGCCTGTCAGATTGGCTAGGTCTAGAAACCTTAAAAGGAATTCCTTTGAGTTTTCTTAAATCAATGGGATTAAATAAGACTCATTTAAGTTTCCTATCTAAGTAAGTATTCAAATCTTCGTTACGGCCGTTCAGTTGATTGATGTTAATAGGCAAAGTTAGAAAAAGTACTTAATTAAAATTCTTGTAATGAATTTATTTAAGTAATCACAATCTGTGATTTCCAATTTATGGACTTTTAAGGACCATCACAGAAGAGAGAGCAGAAGTTTGGCTCCCTTTCCTGAGAATATTTCTTATTGATACGGAAGGGTTGCAGGGATAGGAACATAATGGGAAAAACTAAATCTTTTATTATCCATTTATATATGTTATTGTTAACGCCCCACATAATGTGTGCAAGTGCATACGCACCCATATTCAAGTGACAAATGATAACGTGCAGAAATTCCTAGAAGTCTGCGCGTTATGCGTTAGCGAACCGCGCACACGACAATCGTCGTCTCCCTTCAGTTTTTGACGTGACAACGTCTATTAAATTGGTACGGAGGAGTCATTCTCGAAAACACCGTAACGGCCGAATCTGACGCCACACGGAGTTCAAGGCTAATTTTTTTGACGTGCAAGGTACCAGGGTAGCATAAAAGTGTAGGAGAAATCGAAACAATAAAAAAGCTCATTAATGATTATAAAATCACCATAATACATGAAAGAGGTTTTATTGTGCATAGTTTGTGGACGTGCAAAGTACCAGGGTATCACAAAAATGTAGGAGTTGACGTGAAAACGTCTATTAAATTGGTAAGGAGGAGTCATTCTCGAAAACACCGTAACGGCCGAATCTGACGCCACACGGAGTCCACGCCTACTTTACCCCCACCCCTAGAGCGAATAGACGTTGTCACGTTCAAATATCGGCAGTAGACGGAGTTCTAGAGACAAACATTTTTCACATAACCCTGAATATTTGACAAGAAGAATGTCACTTTTATTATTTTCTACGAATTCTTCTTCTACTTCTCAGTCTATAGAGGTCCACTGCTGGACAAAGGCCTCCAGCAAGGCTTTTCATGATGACCGGTCTTGTGTCCATCGGCTTCCCGCGACCTTCACCAAGTCATCGGTCCGCCTTGTTGGGGGCCTCCCTACGCTGCGTCTACCGGTTCGTGGCCGCCAGTCCAGAACCTTACTGCCCCATCGGCCATAGATTCTACGAGGAATGTGCCCCGCCCACTGCCACTTAATTTTAGAGACTCGAAGATCTACGTCGGTGACTTTGGTTCCTCTACGGATCTGAGCTTTCTAGGCCGACCTTAGCGACGCTCTCATCAAATTCGGGGTAAGACTGTCCACTTTCCCAATTTTCCATCTCCTAATTTAGGGGCTGGGAAAGAATTTCCAAAAAAAATAAGACAGATATTTATCATTGGTAATAAAAAGTCTGTGTACCGACTTTTATATTCCTACCTTGAAAATTGTGAAAGGTCCCTGATATTTCATATCCTGTTTTAAGGAGTTCGAGGCGAATATCTAAAAATACAACACGCACGATAGGTTTATTATTAAATGGTTTATTATTAATGCGCTCCGTGGCGCAGCGGTTAACACGCCTGCCTGTGACGTGGAGGCCCCCGGTTCGATCCCCGGCCAGGTCATGTTAGAAAACGATCTTTTCCTGATTGACCTGGGTCTTGGATGTTTCTCTATATATGTATCTATTATAAAATATAGTATCGTTGAGTTAGTATCCCATAACACAAGTCTCGAACTTACTTTGGGGCTAGCTCAATCTGTGTGATTTATCCGTATATATTTATTTATTTTATTTAAAAATAATCCGCATACCAATTTTTAGCTTTGTACCTCGAAAATTACGGAATGCTCCAAACAAACTTCCACTCCCCATTTTAGAGAAAAGATTTAAAAAGGGACAAAAATAGCCTATGTCACTCTTCATCTCTTCAACTATCGCCAGTAAAAAAATTTCGTCAATTCGTCACTCCATTTTGCCGTGAAAGTCGGACAAACAAACAGACACGCACTTTTCAATTTATGATATTCATCATCAACGTTTTTATCGTCCCACTGCTGGACACAGGCCTCCTCTCAGACAGAGAAGGATTGAACGTAATCACCATGCTTGCTCAATGCAGGTTGGCAATTTCAAACTTAAAGTCCAGGTTTCCTCAAGATGTTTTCCTTCACCTTGTAATCAGTTATGTGTCCAAGCTTTACATAGAAAATACATGTAACTTGAAACGTTACATTGCTACTTGCTCATACTTGAAAGGCTAGTATTTTAACCACTAGGCCAGCACGACTTCTCTATGATATTAATGTGGATTATTATTTAAGTGTAGCTAAATCTGTTCATGAGCTAGATGACTTGCCCAAATCAATGCTGCTGCAAAGATAAGTGAGTCGGCAAAGTTCGGCCAGAGTATCCAAACCCATTAAGGGTATTTATAAATGATTGATACTAGTAATGTTAATAAATAAATACCTAAGTTAGTTCCATTCCATACTCAGTTAGATGTTAGAGTTAGATGATAAGAATTCCAATTAAAAATACAGATTTTCGGTGGCAAGCTATAACAACAACTGCCAACAGAAGTTACCACCCACCGAATGTTGTGTGGTGAAGCCGTTCGGAGGATGGATCTGAGCAGTTCTGTTGCGATGTGTGCCGGATACGATGCGCCAAATGTTGTTGTGTCGGGAGTTTGATCGTGGGGGGTCTCCAGATCAATCTCCCTCTGGCGCAGCATCATTGGACGTGTTGTTGGGTTTAACATTGCATTATCTCGCTCAACTGCTCAGTTTTTTTGAGTGACTAGGCTCATAATAAACTTGCGCGCATTACCACCATCGATTGAATCACTGCTTACCTATAAGGCCTATAAGGCGGGATTGCGGTCAAGCACTAGTTTTTAATTATTAAAAAAAATACGGATGAAAATAATTACAATATGAAGTTGAACCTTGTCCTTGTAAACGCAAATGTTTCTAAATGTTTAATATTTTAGTGATATCAGAGCCGTATTTGTTTCAGCACTTGATACAATTCTTCGTAATAAGAACTTTGAAAGTCGACTTTCAGACGTCTCACCATTTAATTTGACTTTGGATAAAAAAGTTGAACATTTTTGTTTAATGGTAGTTTTCAGAGAAGAATACTCAACATAAATACCTGAACATTTTTGTATAATAGTAGTTTATAGGAGCCAATTTGTTAAAGAACTACTCAATAGTCTCTCAGGGGGATAGGAAAAGAAATTGAAGCGAAACACCCAGACACAAAGCGTTTAATCTTCTTCCATGCAACTGATAAAGCAGAATTGGGATAGAGAAACACAAAAGTCAGCCCAACCAGCGCATTTCTTCCTTCGCAGCAATCTTTGAGAAATAGCAAAAGTCCTGTTGAACGTTATAAGGTGATAGTTAAACATCACTTCATTGTACAATTGTACATACCTACATCACTTTCCCTTATTATTATATTGTTGCTATGTACGAGTATATTTCTAATCTCATCATAGTGCAGAAGAATGAGTCTGCACTGTTACACAAAGTTGCATTTAGGTTTCGAGTATATTTCAACATGTTTTATAGTGTATGGAACATATACCTATGGCACTTGTCTGTCTTTTAGGTTTATCAATTCACCCATGAAATATACCAAGAAGGTGGTAAGGTTTCGTATATTTTTTTCAAATTAAGGTACTTTTTGAAATTTCCACCAAAATCTAATTCCAGGGAAGGAACTTCAAATGACCCACTATCAGAACTCCGTACCTTCATATCTACAGCGACGACCCAAAGAGTGCCGTATGAGAGTCACTGTGGCGCTGTTCCTGTGGTCTTCGAAACTGAATGCAACGAAACCAAGGTCTATCTTGTCGACCAGAGTGTTATGCAGATCAGGAATGCTGGGAAGAAGTTCGTACCTCATGTCTCACCATATGTAAGTATCGTCATTGTATTTTCGTCTTCATCGTTCGATATCAACAGAGGAGTAATTCTCGTCATTTAAAGTCGCTGTCTCGATCTTTAAAAAATACCTGTAAAACCTTAATTGTAATTGGACTTCAGGCAATCGAAGAGGGAATGAGTGAGGGACGGAATTATGGCAATTTGTTGCGCCATTTATTCTTCCCATCTAAAACATTAGGAAGTTTTGAACTGCGGGCATTCTGTTGGACTGCCACATGTAATTGTCATTCGAAAAGAACTGATTTGAGATCACAATTTACCAAAGAAAATGATCACCACCATTGCAAGGATCTTTCCTTGTTCACTCTTACCAGAATTCTGTAAACTGCACTATAATAAGAAAAATATTTTATTCCCCACAAACAAAACGCAAATCACAATCCCGGAATATAAAATGTACATCACAAATGAGCCTCCTTTGAATTCAAGTATTAAATTTCAGGATAGTTTTCATTTAAGCTGGCGAAAATCTAGTAATTTTACAACATCAATCTTAGTCATTTTTAATTGCCCATCAGTTCTTGTTCTAAACTACTGCGTACAACATGAAAATTACCACTAGGCCGCAGGTGCACTTAAAAATAAATTTATCTTACAGAAACAAACAAACAAGCTCATTAATAAAATAATTTTAAAAAAATTTACGTCTTTTGCAGCACTCCAAATTATTATTTGAACAATAAATATTTCATTAAACCTGCAAGGACTGAAGCCTGAATGTCGCACACCTTTTAAATTCATTTTCAATATAAATTTCACATTAAAAAATGTCTTAAGAAAATGGGTTTTATCAGGTACAATTGACAGGCCAAAGTGTGCCTATAAACTGTGACAGATCTATGCTGCCCTCCCATTCCCAAAGTGTTTTCAAAACATTTTAAAAGACAATTATTTTTAAAACAGTAGGTAACAACAGAGTTTCTTGTCGGCTCTTCTCCACAGAAAACGACCGATTGGAACCTTGCACTAGCTTCTGTTTCATGTGTGCCTATGTGAACTTATCCTAAAGGTTAGACATAGTAACAAGACAGAACTAAATAAATATTTTATCTTCCATCCTTTTATTAATGAAATAGAAAGATGCACGGATCTTATATTTAGTTTAGTTAATGGAATCGGAGTATATATCGAATTATATAATATAAGAGACTAAAATTATTCTGTAAGAAATTAATGAATGGACCGGAGACTTTAATTTTCAATAGGGACCAATATTTCTTCCAGTATAGACGTAGCCTTTATGATTTACTGTAAATGGAACGGTCGCCGTTTAGTTGACCGCCGTCATTCCATTTACAGTAAATCACAAAGGCTAAAGGCAAATTAATTTAATTGGATGACATTTACATAACTCTCAGAACCATAATTCATTTTGTTGGCTTTCACCATTTTACCGCTATTCGTATTGCAATCATTAACTTTAAGAAATAACATGAATATTATTCGAATCAATTGGAATTTGTATTCATCAAACTAATTAACAGCTATCGGAAAGCAGACACCTTCTAAAGTTTATCAGACTTATCGTAAAATGAAATAACAGTTTTTTTTTTTTTTAATAATTATAAACTAGCGCTTGACCGCAATCCCGCCTGATGGTAAGCAGTGATGCGATCGTTGATGGTAAAGCACGCTAGTTTATTAAGAGCCTATTCACTCAAAAAAGTGAGCGAATAGGAAGGAAGACGGCAGTTGAGCGAGGTGATGCAATATTAAACCCAACAACACGACCAACGATGCTGCGCCAAAGGGAGATTGATCTGAAGACCCTCCACGACCAAACTCCCAACACAACAACATTAGGCGCTTCGTACCCGGCACACATCGCAACACAACTGCTCAGACCCGTCCTCCGTACTGCTTCACCAGACATCACGCCGGAACACGACAAATCGCTTGGCGGCAAGGCTTTGTCTGATGGGTGGTAACTTCTGCCGGAGGCCGATGTTATTGGCCTACCACCGAGGAAATATTATAGTAATATTAAGTATTAATAATAATAATATTTAGTATATTAAGTTACTGATCTTATTATTTTTTTAATTTTATTATTACAGAAAGCTTACAGACTAGTATGACCATATATTGATGTAGAAACAAATTCCCTGTACACTCAAAAAAAAAGCTTCAGCAGAAAAGCGCGACTCGACTCGTACTGCAAGAGTCGAGTCGCGCTTTTCTGCTGAAGCTTTTTTTTGAGTTAAATTTCCAAGAAAACCTAAATGACTTTTGAAGTGAAACCTTTTTTTAGAATCGTTGTAATTTGAAAGTCAGTGATACAAAAAAGAGACAGACACATGTATTCATAAGATTTAACGTGGGAAAAAATGAGATAGGAAGCATTATACTGTGTTTCTTATCCACTCGCTCATTATTTTTTATTTTTTAATACATGTACATACTTTAGTTACCATAAGCCTCTTGTGTCAATTATCGAAAACGTAAGCTCTGAATCTGAACAAATCTATGTAATATGTATGAATAAAATGTAAAGTAATTATATCACTTTGTATCACTATGATCATTACTAAAACCTACAATTATTGTCCTCGTCCCGAAATTTCACGTTCATCTCATCATCTTGAAACCAAAATTTTTTAAAGATGTCACTACAGCCACGTATGAATTGAAAACATGCTTTTTTAACCAGAATCCCGTCAAACCGTCGCGTCGCGCATTTCTGCGTGGGCTTAAAGTCATAATCAGGAATTACTTGTATCATGTTAATGGAAAATAAATTATCGACATCATTTTCACAGATAAAATACACAGCTCCAATAGAAGAAGAAGACAATTCAAGTATAGAAACAACAACAGAAGCCTTACCAGCAACAACAGAAGCAATACAGACAACAACAACAACAAACGGTTGTTTTGATCACCAACAATTTGGTTTTTACAATATTCGTGATCCAGACTCTAACAACTTATATATAGGCAAAGTTAACAACCATGACGTCATCTATCCTGGTTACCGTTCGGCAAGCGAAGAGTTCATGAAGAGCTTGTGGATTTACAACACTAATTTCGAAGCTGTTGTTTTGGAAAACAACTGGCCTTTAGACGAATCTGAACAGGACAGTGATACTTTTTATGAATACTTGCCCTATTTCAATGAGGTAAGTCACAAAACATTAGGTATATTGCAATGTGCAATATTTCATTTGGATCAAATAGTAAAGTCTCTAGTATATACATATATCTATTTTAGTCTTTAACAGTTATTTCTCACTTTGTAGTGTTATTTTGGAAGTCGGTTGTTTATGTTTTTTTTTTTTTGTAAGTATATAAGTTTTAAATTTACTCATGAATTTTACAAATCAGTCCAGGCGTCTTTGAGCAATAATAATTGTTAACCATACATAAAAAATAAAAGATTCCAACGAATTGAGAACCTTCTCCTTTTTTGAAGTCGGTTAAATTTAGTCAGAATGAAGAAATTATCAGAAAAAGGAAATATTCGAAAGAAAACGTCTGCTATTAGGCGCACTTCTTTTAATATGGCGTTGCGAACAGCAATGATATAAGATACCAAACATTCAGAAAAAGCTCATCAAAATCCATTAAATTCTTTGAAAACTTTCCAGATAAAACTACTAAATAACTCTATTGTAAAATTAATTAACAGAGAGCAATTTATCAGATGACGGAAGTCTTTAAAGGGTTTACTATACTTCGTTGATTAAAATTGTCGTTAAAGGTCAAAAATTTATGATCAAACAGCTGTTATTCAACCAGACGTCAAACATTGATGTTCATTCAGCTGCTAATTATAACTTAACTTTATGCAACATTTAATAATAAAGTTATATTCTTTTATTTTAATTTAAATTTGATTTCATGTCAGGCAAGTACCAATGTAACTTTTCTGAGTTATATGTACTTTCTAAGTATATCTTGGACACCAAGAACTGATTACAAGATGAAGGTAAACATCTTGAGGAAACCTGGATTTGTAAGTGTGAACTCGCCAACCCGCAATGAGCAGCGCTCGTAAGCGTAGTGATTACGCTCAATCCTTCTACTGGGGCACAGGCGGGATGGTGAAGATCACATATCCTCGAATTTTTAGTTCTAGGACATTTTGGTTCCCTCACGATATTTTCCTTCACTGTTTTGAAAATGGTGATAAAATGACTTAGGTATAACATAAATTAAAGTGCCCGTTGCGAATCAATCTACGACCTACATCTCTTTTGTGTTTCTTCCTACAAAATATAATATTTCACTGTTTGCATTCCCCAAAAAAAGAGAAAATAAACTCTTAAGTCACGTTCGTTTCCATTGGACCACCACTGCTTGATTTGCTGTCTTCGTATATTAAAGAGAAACTCGATGATAAATTCTTATGCGAAAGAATCAAAACTAAAGCGGGGTTATTGTTAAAGGGCAAAGGACTGAGTAATTGCAAAATTTGGTTTTCGAACTGATGAACTGAACTTATGTTTAGTGGCGAATTTAACACCGGCGTAAGCCTTAGGCGGTTGAAAGTAGGGACCCTTGTTTTATCTGGATAAACAGAAAACCAATATAACAATAATTGTTATTGGATTGGAATATATACACAAATTTCGTTTTCTTAACTCGATGCCCTTCAGAATATAAACAAACTAAACCGACACATTTAAAGAGAAATTTCATACAAGAAAAACAATAACAATTTATGTTTTCTACTTAAATTTAAAGAGTTACTATTCTGTTTCAGAATTTCGAAGCTGCTTTTAACATTACTCCCAAATGGAATGCCACCCGACCCATTCGACCGGTTTCCAGATACCCACGACTTACTAACGAAACAGAGTACCCAGGAGAACAATATTTCATAAGACACAATGAATATGGAAACCAATTTATCAAAGCATTTGAAAAAATCAAAGGTTCCATCCCAATGTCATCCACTAGTCAATGGATGAATGGAAATGTTACCATTAACCGGCAGAACATATCAACTTCGTGGACTAATCTGCGAAAGGAACTTGTAGCAGCAAGTTTGGGCGGCATTTCTGGTCACTGGCTCTGGTCATCCCCCATTTGCGGAGATACAGAAGACTTTAATAACGTTACACAAATTAGACTATGCGCTAAATGGTATATGGCAGCAACATTCATGCCTTTGATAAAGATACACTCAAAATTAATTCCTAGAGATCCTTTAGCATTTCTAGGTAACGACAGAATTCAGATGGTAACGGCATTGAATAGAAGGCTGAGTCTTCTACCATATATTTACACAGTTCTCCAAAATGGCCCACTTCTGAGGCCAATGTTTTACCAATTCCCTTCGTCTAAAAGCCTAACAGACTTGACGAGTCAATTTGCCGTTGGAGATGATCTGCTGATAGTTCCAAATTTGGAACCAAGCCAAACCCATATCCACGTATGGATGCCTCCAGGAACATGGTTTGAATTCTGGGGCGGTTTGAAGATCAATGGAGAAGAGGGATCTGTGGTTACTATGACTACGACAGAATCTGACTTCTTTACTTTGGTGCGCGCAGGTTCCATTGTTGTCATGCAGAAGGTAAGATCGATTGAGACAGTGCAGTCGAATGAACTATTTGATAGGCTAAAATATGAATCTTTCTGCTAGACAGAAAAATATAATATTTTTCCGTGTAGCAGAAAGATTCATATGGGTTTGTCTAATGTCAATGTTATGTCAAAATCCATATAACAATGTCCTTTTTAAAAGGTGTTTAACCTAAATAACTGCTAAATACTTCTTTGTGGTACTAAGGTAATTGTTTTAACTTGTGGGTAATAACTTTTAACCATACAGTGTCTGGTGCTAATTCCCCTGTACCTCGCATGTGCAAACTGTTAAACGAACGCAGCGACCTCCACGCTGACTCAATATCGACATTTGTCACGTCATTAGTGTGTTAGTTCTGTTGAGAATCCAGTGTGGTTAGAATATAAGCAATTACATTAATAAAATTACAAAGAGCACTTAGCATGTGGTGTTAGCCTGTAATTGGTTGTGCAGTTAGATTTAAGTCAATAGTTTGTATGTATTTGTAATGTGTGAAATATCTGTAGCAACTGTTGGCGAACCTTAATTAAATAAATAAATAAGACAGCTTTTACACTAGAGATGTGATGTGCTACGTTGCTATGGATGCATTTTACCCCAATCATATTCATTGGTCCCCATAGAATTTTTTGAAGTCTGCTTTAGCGACGGTTGAGCACTTTTGTTGGATGGGGAAAAGAATTGAATTCGCGTGAGCTTAACCGACCTGACACCTTGTTCGCTACAGCGAGATGTATATGTATATTGTGTATATATAGTGTATAGAATGGTAGAGATTGCGTCACCGCTTTAACGTTTTTGTTCTTTTTTTTAACATAATAATAATTTCAGTTTTCACTTCGGACTGTTTTTTTATATGACACAACAGCGTTTGCCGGGTCAACTGGTACTTTATAAAATTATACCCATGTAATAAAAATTACAACTATTCCAGATATGTTGACCCAGAAAAGATAAATGTTTCAATCCTAAACCCTGTACTGTAATTTCCCGATGTATCGTAATCAAGCCACTTATTACCTGAATCGTTAGGACCTTGGCACAAATTCTTCGTTTCTTCATACATGTTAACTTACTAAATAACTTTTTTCTAGGATGTACAGCTATCGGCGGACCTAACTCGTCAAAGATCAGCATACTCACTTGTTATAGCCCTTGAGTGTGAAACGAAGATTAGTACTAAAACTACGGAAATAACTAGTACTACAGAATCTATAACCACTAAAGCTGATGACGACACAAATCCTGCACTAGAAACTAGCACTACAGAGACCACAGGCCCGACTGATGAAGATGAAGAAATTATAACTACAACAGAAGCGCCTATCACAGTATCAATATGTAATGCTAAAGGCAATTTATACATGAACGAAAATATGACTCTGACATTCGAAGCTAATGCAACAGCCGTTACAATTACTGCTACATATAAGGAGACAATAGATTTCGGAGTATTTTGCAATGTAAATGAAGCTACATGGGCAAGAAATGTTAGAGAGTTAGCGATATATGGTTTAGATGAAAATAAAAATAATTATGATGTAAAGAAACTTATTATCAGTACAACTCCATTAATAGATTTGTGTCAACTTGTAGAAAATCATGAGCTTGTTTATAAGTTTGTAGATTGAATATAAGTTCAATTTGGTATAAAAAGCCGGGAGACACTCACATTCTCCGTCATTGTATTTTTTTTTTCTGTACTGGCCGTACAGAAAAAAAACAAAAAAAAACCTTCTAATAACAGAGACAATGATGGTCAGAATTCTAACTTTTACGAAGCATTTTTACGTGAATACAAAGTGTTAATATTTTTGTACCTTTTTATTGACTCCACTGATCCCTGTACCTTTGTATGTAACTATATTGTTGTCAGGGGAAACCTGATCTCTGGGGACCTAGGTCGGGGAGTGTAGGATTTTTACCTCACAAAAAAAAATGTGACAATGTAACTTAGATTGATTTACAGAATGCGTGGCTTATATGTATGTAAAAAAAACCCGTCCGACTCATAAGGATGATAAAGGTTAGGTAATCAAATGATTAAATAAATTATGAAATTTTACGTAATCATCATAGGACTAATGAATAAATAACAATACTAATGAATTTTGAAACAATCTTTTTTACCCAACTTCAACTTCCCCAAACTTTAATATTTTTAAAAACAACACCATTTTGGCGGTATTATTATGAGCGATGCGACTGCGTGCCGCGTGGTAACTTGATTTTACAAAATAATATTTGTTTTTAGGGGGTGTTTTTTTTAATTAGTAGAAACAGTTCTCGATAGCTAACGATACCTTCACGGATCGGACAGGGTTTTCTTTACATACTGTATATGTTACCGGAAATGTATGAAACCTAGGAATTATATACAATTACTAGGAAATGTATACAATTCCGAAGCTATATAGGAAATGTGTAAAATATTGTTCCAAACATTATTTAATACACACATATCCTGGGAAATGTATACATTTCCTAGAAATTGTATAAAATTCCTATATCGTATTAGGAAATGTATAAAACCATGCTTTCTATGAATAAAATTAATAAAACACGTTGTTAAACTTAGAAACAGATTTATTATTAAGACTCCGGTTGAAACAATTAGGTTAGATTAGGTTAGTTTTGTTATAATATCCGCATACTAATGGACATCTTTAAAGTAATACATTTCCGTTAGCTATTTAGGAAATGTATAGATTTACTAGGAAATGTGTGTTATAAAATTTATTTCACACATTTCCGAGCAAATTTAGGAATTATATAAATTTCCTAGGAATTGTATACAATGACGCATTACATACATTTCCGTTAACATATATACATATAAAGTAATGAAAACCAACGATATATTTACAAGGAAAGTAACAATAAGGAAAGGAGTCAATCATGAGTTTTCAATTCTGTGTAAAGAAAATGTTTCATTTTGAGCCACCACTATGTACGATATATAGATAAAAAGGAAAAACATAACAGATTTTCATAAAAATACTACTACTCGAGTACGAGTTGATTGTGTTTAGGTTTTTGACAGGAAAACTGAGATGAGTGTCACGCGCATTTTTCATTGGACTTTTAAAATTATTTATAATGTCGTTTACTAAACAAAAGCGCGTGATTTATGTAGTAAAAAGTGCATTAAGTGAATAATTCATAAAGAACATTGAAATATCGTAGCATAGTGGCCACATCATGGCTTTGCATCAAATCTCCTAGTAGTCGGCAAACGCGGCCGTTTTTTCAACTGTCATTGGCGATATCCGCCATTATTGTGAAATATTTTTTTTAAAGAATTTCTACAATTTGTTACACATGTTATTGGCGAAATTGTGGTGTCTAACCACAGAGGCCATTGAAGAGTTGAAGTAGTATTCACTCTTAAGAAAAGAAAGAAAGAAAGATTGTGTTTATTTAATGTTCCGTATGTTCGGAATTCAGAGTCTTCAATTCTGTGTAAAGGAAATGTTTCATTTTGGGCCACCACTATGTACGCTATACATATAGATAAAAAGGAAAAAAAATAAAAGATTTTCATAAAAATGCTACTAAATTAATTTGAACAAAAATATAAGTATACATAATTCATTATTTGAAACGTTTTTTAGTGAGATAACCCTTTATTAAGGTAGCCATGACAGTGGTTATGACGTTTGATTGGCGACTTTTACAGTTCTACTTTCCCGTTGTGTTCGTGTCGAGTGCTGGTTTGAGTTGATTGTGTTTATTTAAATGGGCCGTATGTTCGGAATTCATGTTTTGTTTTTTTTTGCAGTCATATGGTAGATAATATATCTATATTATCTACCATATGACTGCACACATGCACATAGATACATGACACTTAGATCAAATGTCACTGTCAAAATCTTATTTCGCTTATTGCTGACCACCATATTTATTAGTAGCTGTGTTGCACTCCTTGGCCGATTTAAATTGAATCTGTACAAAAACTAAGCCAAAATATAGGAAATTAACATTAAAAACAGTTAACTATAGCGTAACTATACCTAGCATTAAGTGTAAAATGTGCTGGCCCAGGCTCCATACATTTCTAAAACATCTCCTTTGTCACTTACATTATAGGCATGTAAAATTCTCACATTAAAAGTTTCGTCATCATCATTATTAAAAACTGCCATTCAACTCGATTTTCGGCAACTCTCTCCCAGTTACTACAGGCCATCCGGGGAAGATCGTTGCGCCACCTACATAACCTAAGGGCATCTCACCTTTCGTTTACCAGTTCGCGGTCTCCCCACAAGAACACGTCTACGCCAACGGTCATCGGTTCTACGGTTAATATGACCGGCCTAATGCCACTTTAGTTTGCTTATTCTGTGAGCTAAGTCGACAACTTTGATTTAATCAAAAGGATAACAATTCATAATTCATTTGTAGTTAATTTATGTATACGTGTGTCTTTTTATATTCTGTACTGACGAAGTTTTTAAAATCGAGCATCAGCTAGTCATATTTTTTTTTATTCTACTTTTGTTTAGGGACATTTATAATCGCAATGCATATGTCAGTCCCATCGTACCCTGAATACACATTTATCATATTTGAGCCATAAACCTAAACAGACTCTTCGCATAGTCGCCATTTGGTTGGGCCAGGATTTTATGGAATGTGCCTATTTCAAGTCTTTTCAGCCTCAAGACCCTGAACAAGTCATTTCTACCAGACTCGTACTGGACACACCCCACACGCCTCTGGCCTCAGAGGTGTATAATGTTGTAAGGAACTTTTGCTGTCTGTGCAAATAACAATATTCTTGTGTTGACTACAGCTACAGAACGTAAGTGCTTCAGAGATTGCAATAAGTTCCAACGTCATTATGGACGCTTTTAGTCATGATTGTATTCATACAAGAGCATTACACTTTCAGTATTACTTATTAATCTTTCATTTATTATACAACCAATAAAAAATAAATAACTTTTTCTGCTTATGCTTCAAATTTGAATAAATCTTCGATCAGTTCAATAAGTACATACTTTGAAGCAATGCAAAATTTCAGTTAAGCATTTACATTAAAGTTCAAAGGATTCAAATCGATTCTGTGAAATAAATAAAATCACTTTACTGCTTTAGAATTTATAACTCCTTGACTGAAACAGAGTGACTAAATAGTATCTGGAATCGAATAAATATTCAAAATTTAATTTGAGTATCATAATATTTTCAAAAAAAGTCATTCTCGCCCTTTATAGTCTGAAAATCAAAGGGAAGACATGGAAAAGACACAAGGAATTTCTCCTGTATCGTTGGTGAGAATACAAACATATAAACTCACATACACAAACATCCAGACCCGGAACAAGTCATAGGTCATACAAATACACGCAGCGCAGCAGTTAATAACTTCACCACTGCGCCAATTGTACCGTCAGACATTCAAAGCTCAACCTACTTTTCCGTTCATGGTATTTCGTTATTGGTATTTTGTATTGCCTTCACAGGAACTATCTTCCCTATTGGATTTACAAGAACAAGCCTTTTTGAGCAACTATTATTGTTTTCAGCAACACCAAAACATGCCAAGAAACTTTAGTTTACAATATCCATGAAACGTAGCTTGAATAACAAAAACAATTACAAACGAAAAGTCTATGTCAATATTTAAAAAGCATTTAAAATTACATATATTCAATCAAGCGAGCGCACCTTAGTACATGCCACATCTAGTTGTGCGTGCTCCGTGTGTTGTTGGCAATCTACCCTACATATTTTTAATTTTTGTTTCTGTATAGTGTTTTACTGTTACTGTACGTTTTAAATATTTGTTTAAGTTAGTATTTAAAAATTTCTCATGTAAGTGATTAATTTCTTATGAGAAATAAAGATATCTCAAACCACAAAAAGGCTTGAAATTATCCGTACCTTTACATGTACTCTGCTGGAGATAAGATTTATTCATCATCATTATCAACCTTTTATCGTCCCATTGCTGGGCACAGGTCTCCTCTCATACAGAGAAGGATTGAGCGTAATCACCACGCTTGCTCAATGCGGATTGGCGATTTCAGACTTATTCCTCAAGATTTTTTCCTTCACCTTCAGTCATTGGTGTCCAAGATATACTTAGAAAGTACATATAACTTTTAGAAAAGCTACATTGGTACTTGCCTGACCTGGAATCGAACCCGCGCACTCATGCTTGAGAGGCTGGTAATAAGATTTATTGCCACAATAATAATATTGTAGTTAGTAATATAATAATTATTGCAGCGTTCAAGCAGCGGTATAAGTACCTTTTACCGAACAGCCACGGTGGATCCGATTACCTATTTCAAATCCAATCACCTACACCGATTAGTCAGCCGGTTCGGTTCACCACCAGACAAGGTCTAGCCGCCAAGGGATACGACGTGTTCCGGCATGATGTCTGGTGAAGCCGTACAGAGGGCGGGTCTGAGCAGTTGTGTTGCAATGTGTGCCGGGTACGATGCGCCAAATGTTGTTGTGTCGGGAGTTAGGTCGTGGAGAGTCTCCAGATCAATCTCCCTCTGGCGCAGCATCGTTGGTCGCGTTGGTCTTGGGTTTAACATGGCATCACCTCGCTCAACTGCCGTCATCCTTCCTATTTCTATTTTTTTTTTAAGTAGGCTTAATAAACTAGTGCGCTTTACCATCAACGATTGCATCAGGTAGGATTGCAGTCGCACTAGCACTAGTTTATAAATATTTAAAAAAAAACATCTAATATTACTCGCTCTAGTGCTTATTGTATTAATAACAGGATTATTTGAAACTATTAACTAGATGAGGCTTGTCTGCGAGCAAGGACACAGGATACAGCTAGTGTCACTCATATGGCTTCATAGTTAATGTAAGGCACTATTCCTATTGCGTCTGATTTTTTTACGGTCGTAACAGTTTCTTTTATTTTTAGCTAGGTTGTGATGCTCTCATCTGCGACCCAATAAATACTGATAGTGTCTCTGAAGACTAATTCCCGTAATTAAAAACGGTTAAAATCTAATCGCAAACTCAACTCAGCGACAATAGGGTAGTTGAATAAAAAAACTAATTAGTCCGTCAGTCAGATTTCCAAAAAATACTAGACATGTATTTTTTCTTTTTTCATGTAAACAAAAAATGAAGACGCTACAGTGCCTTGAAAACTCGTGTTAGGTCACTGCACTCTACAGTTTTTAGCGAGCAGTGACTGCTCCAGCCACCGCTTCTAATCTTTGATGCCTTTTATATTTGTCAATTTTTATTAATTTGACAAAACAAAATATATGTATCCAATATTTTTCTATAATCTGAATGACGGACTAAATAGAATCATTTTTTTTTTCCCAGGAAACTTCCCTATTAATGTCAAAAACTAACAGACAAAGCGTTTTGCCTCGTCTCTTATCGATCTTCCCGTCAGTTTATAATTTAAGTGTCTTTAAAGCTAGAGTGAATGGGACTATCAAAGATTGTATCACTGCTTACCATCAGGCGGGATCGTGGTGAAGAGCAAGATCAACTATGACGATTCTTATAATTACGAAAACGCCCCACTTTTCAAAGTGTGAGAAACAATAAACCATACGTCCACGGTCCATGATAACAGTTTTGTTTTCTCTTAGTATCGACTCATGAGGCTATAATCTGAATTAAGGCCTTCAGCGGAGGGATACATTTTATAAAGCGACTATGCATGTCTTTTCGACACCTAAGGAACGAAATAGGATAGTACCTACTATTTATTACTTACGTCCGGCTCCACACGGAATTAGTTGGAGAGTCCTTTGCCAAACAGTAGACGTCTTTCGGCCGATGATGATACCTTCTTACCAAAGCCACCCCAGAGCGGAACTGGACTTAAGACGT
The DNA here is from genome assembly GCA_037179545.1 of Sesamia inferens. Lineage (NCBI taxonomy): Eukaryota > Metazoa > Arthropoda > Insecta > Lepidoptera > Noctuidae > Sesamia > Sesamia inferens. The sequence goes on along the minus strand of CM073933.1, from coordinate 11,977,105 downwards.
TGCTGGGGGATGTCTATTTATTTATGTTTTCAGACAACATGATGCGTTATATTAGTAACAAAAACAGCTTAAAACCAACTTCGTTCAAAGACATAAACGGACAGTCATACCTTTCCGCTATCACACTCAGGATACCATTGCTACTCACACGTACTCTGTGCAGCAGTGATGTCACTCAGAATACCATTATTATTATTATTATTAAGTACTTTTATTCAAATTAATATAGTAGTACAACAAATACAAATACAAATATTTATTGGCACAAAAAAAAAATCCTTTTTTTCATTTTTTGTATACATTAATACTGCATTACGATACGATAGGTACAATAGGTTTATCCCTGTCCCCTAAACTAGGCTAGGCCTGTATCTTAGGGGGCAGTGTCCGGCTACAGGGTATACATATAATGCAATTTTGGGTAGATGCGCCAATAACATTGCTACTCACATGTACTCTATGCAGCAGTAATGTCACTCAGGATACCATTGCTACTCACATGTACTCTGTGCAGCAGTGATGTCACTCAGCATACCATGCTACTCACATGTACTCTATGCAGCAGTAATGTCACTCAGGATACCATTGCTACTCACATGTACCTACTCTGTGCAGCAGTGATGTCGCTTTTTGCACAAGATTGCCGCAAAACCATCTACTTATGCGTACGAAAATGGCGAACGCGCTGCAAGTGAAGGATTTTTATCATTTTAATATTTATTTCATAACAATACGTAACGTAGGTATTCCTAGGTTTGCCTATTAATGCGTATATATCGCTCACTTGGTAATATATCGGCACATCTTTGTTTTTCATAGTTATGTTACAGAAACAATTAAGGATCAAAGATTTTAGACATGGATATGATAAATACTTAAAATGATCATAAATTAATTACAAACATTTATAAAATCTATGAAAATAATTTATGATCATTTAAAGTATTTTTCAGATTCATGTCTATACTAGTAACTAAACGCAGCGTTCAACGGGTTCGAGGTACTAGTATCATCATCATCATCAACCTTTTAATCATCCCACTGCTGGGCACAGGTCTCCTCTCATACAGAGAAAAGGTACTACTATAGATGCTAATAAATATTAAGTTTATGTAATAATCCCACTTTCACATTTTTTGCAGATGTGCAAAAAATGTGAAAGTGTTTCTTCAATATATTTTAGGTGGGCGATATATAAGTATAGGTACGGTCTACAATAGATGCTATTGAAAAAATTTGAAAAGATTTTCGTTTATTGTGACACACGCTGAAAGTCCTTTACGTCAGATAAAGGACTTTCAGACTGATTCGTATTCCTTTTCAATGAGCGAATTTCTCGAATGATCGTTCGGATTAGCTTCATCGTTTGGGAAACCCAAACCGTCTGGATAAATAAAACTTTCGGAGAGGTTTTTTTTTACCTATTGTTGTCCTCTATTCTTGTTAAATTATCATACCTGAAATATAGACAGACTGTTTGACTGAACGCAATGTCTTATATCAGCAAGCATCAGCCAAGACCAGAAAAAAGCGGATGATCACGTTGTTAAAAGGTGTCTTTGTATTGCTACAAAAAAAGAGAGGTCGAGGAAGAACCCAAATAACTTGGATGAGAAATGTCCAAAGGGACTTGAAGGTGTTGAACTCCAGGAACAACACGTTCATGAGAGAACTGAATATTGGTAGGTATAAAAAGTATTCTATGTTATAAACTATATCTATGCCAAATTTGTCATACGAGTACAAATCCATTCAACATTATTCGCATGAATCTATACTAATATATAAAGCTGAAGAGTTTGTTTGTTTGTTTGAACGCGCTAATCTCCGGTCCGATTTGAAAAGTTCTTTTTGCGTTGGATAGCCCTGCTGCGACCAATAGGGGCGGAGCATATGAAAAAAAACATATCGAAATCTACGCGGGCGAAACCCCGCGGTCCAGCTAGTGAGTAATAAACCTCCATCCAAATTCAGATAAGTTGTATAAAATATGTAAAGAAAACCCCGTCCGACCCAAAAGGATCACCATTTGTGACGGAGCGAATAGCGATGCGACCACGTGCCGCGTGCCCTGCCCCCCTACACCCGCGCATGTACCCCTAACGTGTTGCCTTCCACACATGCATTAAGTTACCTCGATTTTTCGAAATAATATTAATTTATTTAGGGGGATTTTTTTTAAGTTTAGCCCGGCTTTGTTGACATTATTAGAATCAGTTAACGATACCTAACATTACCTTCACGGATAGGACAGGGTTTTCTTTACATATTGTATACATACATCTCCACAAACTTTCGCATTTATGATTTAGATACACAAATGCAGTTACAGTGGAAGACAATAGAAGTTAGTTAGATTAATTGATATAGTTTGTTGTTTGGTTGTTTGAATTAGTGTAGTTTGTTCCTCTATAATAATTACAAATAGTTACAAAACACATCACAACTAATTCATTGAAGTATGTGTATTATACAGGACGTATTCTTCTAGACGGTGCCTACTGTTACAAACGGGAAGGGTATTATTTGCGCCGTGATAAACTCAGTCTGATCTATTTATACCAGCTGAGTTTTTATCGTCTGGAAAAAAACCGGAGAAGTTTATTAGGTGACCGGCGTAGAAACCTATCGCACAGAAATATCCTTTTTTCACGATGTTAGTTTAAAAATCTCTTTTTTTTACATTTTGCCCATCGACATATATGGACATGCCTTAGAGATGAGAATAGTGGCACTCCGAAAGAAAGAGAGGATACGAAATTTCGTCTGTCTTTATCTCTCTCAAAATCATCAATCATCTATGAGGAAAGAGATAGTCCTAGACCGAAAGTATAGGCCATCTCTCTCACTCTTTTCAAACCAAATAATTACTGCAGATTATACGCTTACGGCATGTCCATTAGAATATTATGTATGATTTTGCTCTTTGATTGAACCCGACTGACGGCTTTTATCCAAAGAATAAATGTCGCTACGAATTTATTGATTAGGTTTTTGACAGGAGATCTGAGATGAATGTCGCGCTCAAGTTTTTCATGCCTCCTGCGGCGGCTAGAGGCGTGAGGGCGCTGGAATTCCCGCTCCCTCGCGCGCTCCGCCTCTTCCTTTGCCAGAATCACTGTGGTGGCTACCTGCCATGCACTCTCGCTCCGGACCATGGCCTGGACCAGGGCCGGACGCGAGAGATCGCCGTCGATCGCCGCCACGCCGTGAGCTTGCCATTGCCTTTTTATCTAGTGATGCAACGGATCTCTGTTTCTGTTTCCGCAAGTGCGGAAGTTTCGCGAGATTTTCAACATCCGTTTCTGCTTCTGTTTCCGCAATTTTTTAACGGAGATTTAAACGGTAGATTATATCCGACGGCTGAGAGTTATGCATGCGCGTCGCGCATACAAAATTTTGAATATTTATAAGATGTTGTTGTTGCAATATTGTTTTCTATAAGATTTCTAATACGTATCTATTTCTAATCTAGATTTGGTGTACTTAATACTTGACAAAGAATTATATTTGTAAATTTCTTTTTTTTTTTCATGTTTCTCCTTCCGGTTTCTGGTTCCGCTAAGACACTTCCGTCGCATCACTACTTTTATCTAAATGTAGTTAGTAAAAGTAGTTTTTGCTTGAAAAGTAACAAACATACATCCAACCACCCAAACCTATTTCCGAGCATAGAGTAGTATAAATATTTTTTTTAGAAAGTTTGTTTGAGTTTGAATTATCTGAAATAGGATTTCCGAACATAGAGTAGTAGAAGTTATATTCATTGTTTTTTTTTTTTTGTGATGAACAAATTGCCTCAAATAAATAAAAGTTACAATGAGGTTTTTGATAAAAAATAATATATTTCTGTACCACAGGCTTTTACTTCTTTCACCGGTCATGCTCTGTTTAGGTCCAGGCGGTACCTACATATCAAAATAAGTCAGCCGGTATACTTAGTATAAAACACACTCAATTTTTGTCTTTCTCAAGTCGTCATCTTTCGTCAAATCTCTGACCGCTTATTTCTTCCAATCTTCACATTTGTTCGTCAATATCCTTTATTTTATTTATTGGCCTCTCTACTATTGTAGGACTAAAATTTAACAATAACACAAGTTTAGTGAACCTATGGTAGGGGAGCCCACCGTGCTAAATCGAGATTTACTCGAGCGTCATAGACTTATTGGGTGCGAGGCTTAGATGATAAGAAAAAAAAATGTCATATGATATATACCTTTTTAAAGGTGGGGTGCGCAGCTATACAGTATGTTAAGAAAACCCTGTCCGACCCATAAGGATAATAAAGGTTAGGTAAACACATGACCAAATATAATATAAAATTTTACGTAATCATCATAGTACCAATACAAATGAATTTTGAAATAATCTTTTTTTCCCGCGAATTAATTCCAACTTCCCCAAATTTGGCAATTTTAAAAAAGTGACAACACCGATATTATTATGAGCGAATAGCGATGCGACCACGTGCCGCGTGCCCTGCCGCCCGCCGCCCGCGGAAGGGTGGTTAACACACATTTATTAAGTTACCTCTTTTTTGCGAAATAATATTTATTTTTAGGGGGATTTTTTTTTTTTAAGTTTAGCCCGATTTTGTATGCATTAGTAGAATCAGTTATCGATACCTAACAACAGCTTCACGGGTCGGACAGGGTTTTCTTAAGATACTGTAGATTTTCAAAAATACGTCAGATTAAGGTAGAGTGAGTTAGTTATATTCTAAAATGTATATATTCCTCTAATGTAACAATTTAAGGGTGACCTAAAGAAAGGGGAGGGCTACAAAGTTGAAAAAATAAAACTTCATCTAGACATTCTCGAGCGTGAATATTTTTTTTTTTATTGTGAAGGGAATAGATCAAGTTTTACGAGAAATATATAATCTGATATTTTCCGCAAGCCGAAGTAATAAAAATTAATCAATAAAGATCTGATCCTTTATCCTTGACGGACGTCCTTATAAATGAAGCTCATATCTGGTGGAAGTAAAAGCCGGTCTCCCCTACTACTACAATATGATTCGATAGACACAGCAAGTAATAACAAAATTATAACACAAATAAAAGTTACAAATAGAAAAATAAGTTTTGCAGCAACTGGCTTTTCATCATAATCGAAAGGATTTATTCTGCAAGATTTATGAAGGTTTTTGACTTATGACACAATCAATAATACACAAACCTTAAAGATCATTGCACAGAAATCACTCTTCCGTACGGCCTTTTGATTAGAATTAACAACTAAGGTTTTCAATACCTACTCAGCTCAAGACACACGCACACGCACATTACTCGTTCAAACACATTCCCTAGATCCTAAAATAAATGAGCCCAGTAACTAGTATTTTATTTAAATGTGGAAGTAGTGCATTTGTCAACAAAATAAATTCTTTAAATCTTTTGGCAAGCGAAACAAAACACCATCGATTGTTATCTGTATCCATGCCAACGTAAAAACAGGTTATTGTGAGTAGTTATTTTATCGGCAATGATGCAATTAGTGGGAGATCACAATTCGACCCCTTTATCAACACAATAAAATAGTCTTATGTGTTCGTACTCTACTCATATACGCGCTTTCGTAATATACTGTACATTTTACGTAATACGACGTTCGATCAATAAACAAGTACAGCTCGCAGTGTTTTATTTGCGTGTTTAGAGTAACATGGATAAGAACGCGGACAGTTCCGTTGCGGGGGACATAGATTATATTGAACTGACCTTTTCGTGAACCCATGATAAATCTACGTTAACATCAAATAACACTTTATTTTGTGGTTACCCGCGGTCAGTGAAGGAAGTCTTCACTCTCGGCTCGAAGCTAATGAAACCTGAAAACAATCAGCAGGAGCCTACAGAAGAACAACGCAAAACAAGTTTCAACAATCCTGGTGCCAGAATGCCGAACATCAAAGTGTTTACCGGGAGCTCGCATCCTGAGATGGCGAAGAGAATTGTTGCAAGACTCAACATAAATCTAGGAAGAGCTACGACTAAGAAGTTCAGCAACAAGGAAACTAATGTCGAGATCGGCGAGTCAGTCAGAGGTGAGGATGTGTACATTGTTCAGAGTGGCTGCGGAGAAATTAATGACAACCTCATGGAGCTGTTCATCATGATCAACGCGTGTAAGATTGCGTCGGCTTCCCGCGTCACAGCCGTGATTCCTTGCTTCCCATACTCCAGGCAAGACAAGAAGGATAAGAGCAGAGCACCAATTACAGCTAAGCTACTTGCGAACCTCGTATCGGTTGCTGGAGCAGACCACGTCATTACAATCGACCTGCACTCCTCACAAATCCAAGGATTTTTCAACATTCCTGTAGACAACTTGTACGCTGAACCCGCTATCACAAAATGGATTAAGGAAAATATTCCTGAATGGCAGAGTAGTGTGATGGTATCCCCTGATGCTGGTGGTGTGAAGAGAATGACGGCAATTGCTGACCGACTGGACATTGATTTCGCGATTATCCACAAGGAGAGGGAAAGAGCTAACGAAGGAGATTCGACGGTCCTTGTCGGTTCTGTCAAGAATCGAATAGCGATAATGGTTGATGATTTAGCAGACACTTGTGATACAATCGTCAAGGGAGCGGAAGCATTACGTGAAGCCGGAGCGACAAAAGTTTACGCGATATTGACACATGGAGTATTTGCAGGAAACGCTATCGAAAAGATTAATAAGTCATGTCTTGAGGGTATTGTGGTAACAAATACGATCCCTCAGGATGTTAACATGAAAATGTGCCCGAAAATACAAACTATTGACATATCTGTGATGCTTGCTGAGGCAATAAGACGTACTCATTACGCCGAATCTGTCTCATACCTGTTCACAAACGTACCTTATTAAAATATATTAGTTCTTATGATGTTATTATTAATTAGCTTTCTTTATTTAGCAATGTTAAAAAGATACCAATATAACTCATTGATAAGAAGCGTATTATTGTAATCTCTTTGTAATAAAATATATAATAAGGTCACCCTGAATCCGGTTTTATTGAATTAAAGTAAGCTCTAGAAATGAAAAAAATAAATAATGATTTCCTGTTTTTTCTTATGGGTTACAATCAATTATGTTGACAGTAAAATATATTTATATAAATAACAAAGTAGATACTTTAATTTTATAGTATACAGTATGTTACGAAAACCCTGTCCGACCCGTGAAGGTGTTGTTAGGTATCGATAACTGATTCTACTAATGCATACAAAACCGAGCTTTACTTAAAAAAAAAATCCCCCTAAAATAAATAAATATTATTTCGCAAAAGGAGGTAACTTATTAAATGTGCGTTGACCACCCTTCGCCTGCCGACCGCGGGGGGCGGGCGGCAGGACACGCGGCACGTGGTCGCGTCGCTATTCGCTCATAATAATAACAGTGTTGTCACTTTTTAAAAATTACCAAATTTCCGGGAAATTGGAATTAATTCGTTGGAAAAAAAGATTATTTCAAAATTCATTTGTATTGGTACTATGATGAATACGTAAAATTTTATATTATATTTGGTCATGTGTTTACCTAACCTCTATTATCCTTATGGGTCGGACAGGGTTTTCGTAACATACTGTATACCTATGAGTACATACAGTTTTTTGATGATTTCCCATCCGCTCTGGGCAGAACGGAAGGGCGTGTCAGACTTTTACTGCCTAAAACCCACCCGTGTTTCTTCACTAACCTGTGCGCCAGGGACATGGTTTCTTGTTTAACCAACCCGCAACCGTGGCCCAGGAGGCATCGGTCTTCGTGGACCCCGTCACGATGTGCTGACACCTCGTTGAGCCGCGCGTGAAACACAACGCGCCGTCGACTTGAGCTGGTCCTTACGGCTTTAAGCTTCCGCCTGCTGTGGCCGGGAATACGATATTGTCTCCCGACCAGGGCGTCTCCTGCGGCATAACGCCACCCCGAGTCCGGCTTTATTGAGTTAAAGTAAGCTGTACAAATGAAAATATAAATAATGATTTCCTCTTTTTTCTCATGGATTACAATTAATTATGTTGTGCTTGACCGCAATCCCGTCTGATGGTAAGCAGTGACGCAATCGTTGATGGTAAAGCGCACTAGTTTATTAAGAACCTATTTACACTAGCCTTGAAGACACTTAAATTGTAGTCCGACGGAAACAACGCCGCTGACAAATTGTTCCAGTCCCTCGATGTAAAGGAAAAGGCGAAAAGAAAGGAAAAGGTGTTAACAACGTAAGGGTGGAAACTCGCCGGCGACGGGTCGTCCGATGGTGGAACGGAGTTGGGGGAATTAAATAATGCAATTCCCTCGCAACTCCCTAAAATGCATCCTATAGAACACCGAAAGGCTGGCTACTCTACCCCTTTGGATTCCGTCTCGAGTTAAATCAGGGTCACCAATCAGCCTCTTCGCCCGCCTCTCCACCGAATCTAAAGTGGCCAGGTGACATTTAGCAGCAAAATATATTTCTAGAAATAACCGAGTAAGTACTTTAATTTTGTAGTACATACAGACAGTTACCCTAAGGCTAAGAAAAGTTGGGCCTGAATGTACAGCAACGATTATTGCATTAAATCATTTCAATATTATTACTATTTAAAAAATAAAACTTTATTTATAATGGCAGTTTGGGAGAAAACCGAAATAGGGTATTATTAGCTTGCAAAAAACTAACCTCATTTGCTTTTTTATGAGTTTTCTTAGAAGCTGTCAGCGCTCATATGGCATATTTAAGTAATTATTCAGACTTTTTTGTAGACTAGATTTTATCAGAATGTATTTTTATTACATTAACACATCGTGAGTGTGGTTTCCAAAGGGCTGGCGACGCGTAACAGCATATTAAATGTTACAAAGATGGAGGTTAAAAAAGAATTAGGAAAACCATTTACAATCTAATTAAAGAAAAGAGTAAACGGAAATAAAAATCGCATTTCTCTTATATTGATTTATTAATCGTATTAATATACAATTAATGCTGGAAAAGGAGGCGAAGCTCGTGAGGGAGCGGGTCTCTCAGCGTCCTCACGCCTCTAGCCGAAGCAGAAAACGCCCTGGTCGGGAGACAATATCGAACTCCCGGCCACCATAGGCGCGGGTATGCGGAGTGAACAAAAAAAAAAAGAATCAAAATCAAAAATCAATTATTCAAAATAGGCTGAGAATCAGCACTTTTTGAACATCGTTATTACATAAGACAGTCCCCCAAAACGCCCACCCATCAACACTTCCTAGTGCTTTCGCTGGGAAGAAGAAGTGGTGGAACAAACTCTCCAGCGGCACAGCTGTCTGTTCATTTTAAAAAAACAAGACTTTATACAATACTATGTAGGTACAGTAATGAAGACCAGAAAACAACAACATTGAAATTATTTATCATATGCCAGCTAGCCACGCCAAAATACCAGCAAAGCAAAAATAAAAAATAAAATATCATTAAAATGGAAATGTAAATAAGTAAAAACTAATTACTTAAATATAAGCCCCAGGTATATAAATAATAATAATAATAAAATATCATTAAAATGGAAATGTAAATAAGTAAAAACTAATTACTTAAATATAAGCCCCAGGTATATGTCGTGGTGGCCTAGTGGTTAAAAGACCAGCCTCTCAAGTATGAGTGCGCGGGTTCGATTCCAGGTCAGGCAAGCACCAATGTAACTTTTCTAAAGTTATATGTACTTTCTAAGTATATCTTGGACACCAATGACTGAAGGTGAAGGAAAACATCTTGAGGAAACCTGGACTTTAAGTCTGAAATCGCCAACCCGCATTGAGCAAGCGTGGTGATTACGCTCAATCCTTCTCTGTATGAGAGGAGACCTGTGCCCAGCAGTGGGACGATTAAATGGTTGATGATGATGAAGCCCCAGGTATAAAGGGTGTGACAGCTCACATATTTATGCATTGTGAAAAAGAAAATTATATGAACTCGTATGTATCTTATATTTCTCCAGAATTAGCTTACTGAAATTCTGGAGAAAGATGTCATTTACAGAATAATATGCCTTTAAACAAAGCTTGGATTTGATTTGCGCTTTAAATGCATTGTAAGGCAAGTCTAGCAAAGCAGAGGGTATTTTATACAAACATAACAACCAACTTCCAAAAAAAAAGCACTACAAAGTGAGATAAACGAATTTTGAAAGTCGGTGGCAAAAAGGAATGCATATGTTCATGATCATGATGTCTTTGGTTTTTATATATTCGTTTGTTAGCTACATCAATATTAGACTGTGAAGTTGATTCATCATGTTCACTTGATACATCTACTGATGCTGAAGATCCAGATGGTCCAGTCATTAAATGATGAGCATTTCTATCAGCTCTCACCCAGCAACGATGACATATGAGAGCTCGAGCTCTTGAAATCTAAAAAAAAAAATATATCATGAGTCTTTTTCTAAAAAAAGAAGTAATACATACATGACTCAGTAGTCTGTAAGCAATTCTGTAAGACCTAATATTTGTAAATAATGTAACTTCTTTGCTAGATACTAACTTAGATACACTGTTTGTTACGGTCCCACAGACAAACCGTGAAAACGGTTTTGCGGTTTTGTGCTTTTATCTCAATGTATTGTACACTAGGTTAAGAAAATAAATAATAATAATAAAGTAAATCTCTTCTAATCTACAACTTCTGGAAATACAGGCTGTAATATAATTAGTTGTTTTTTTTACACTAACTTTTGGCCTAACTATATGATAGTTTCCTTTTCCATTTAATTTTTTCTCATGAATGTGACACTAATATACAAAAATGATTCTCTAAAGCTGACTGCTATTTCAGAGATTAGTGTGAAAAAAATATAAAAAATGGTAGTATAGATAGTGTGTGTGTGTGGTAGTACAAAATACAAAACAACTAAACCTAATAAAAACTTACAGTCTGAGGCAATATCCATTCAGAAATGACTGCATGAATTCTTCTTTCACGTTCGGTGTTAGTGTGCAATGAATGAGATCTTGCCCGCAACACTGAATGTCCACAGTTCACACACACTTGGCGATGTCCAGTCATAAGAGATGGAAGTTGCTCATCTGTGCCCAAGGCAGTCACAGCTAAATCTCTGCATCCTTGGCAAATGTGATGAGATCTATTGACCTACAACAATATTAGATTGTTATTTACAGCTTCAACAAATAAAAATTACAGAAATAGGTATGATGCAGAAACAGCGAGAAAACTGTATCTTTCAGAATTGCGTGTATATTACTTCTTACTGACATCGTGGTCAAACTTGGATTATATTATATTAATGCTTTCATATAAGGTTATTCAATTTAACTATTGTTTCATTGAATTGTTGAATTCTTAAAGTTATAAAAAAAGAACTATCTTCCGTAATTGATAATCAAACTGTAAATCTTACTTGGAATTTAAATAACTCAAGTGCATTATAATGAGATATATATATATATAGGAATATTATTATTGAAACTGGCTTCAATAATATACCTATATATAGTTATCCTTGTTATACTGTACTCGAAAACTGCTTATCACAAAATGAAGTTTTAATTAAATACATACGTTTTAAATAAATACCTACCAATTGAGGTGTGCAACCCAATGCTGTATAACTGAAAGAATGCTTTCCGCTTCTATTTGTCGTAATCCGATAGAAGGATCACTTTGTTGTATGCCGCAGTTGATGCAATGAAGACGTTGGTCACTCATTTTATGTTGAATCGAAATAAATGCATGGGTCGTCGGTCAAAACAATAACCGTCAGAATCCTAAATGCGTAGCCAAAGCTGCAAAAAAATATAATAGCACACGAAAACAAAATATGGCAAATTCAAAGCCGGAAGGGAATGATATGTGACGTTTGTCGTCACGTTGCCCACCAGAGTTTTAGTTGCCTGTATAATAAAAAAGTATAATTAATCGATTATCAAATCGAACCGCTGATCAATTTGTTTTAAGATGTTTTTGTTAATAACGAAATAATAGATAATATAATTAAGTCCTTTTATTAAAAGATTTTCTAAACCGAATCGGTAGAAATATACTGATTCATTTTTAATTTTATTTTTGTAATAATTTGATTTATCGATTATAACTTATTAACGATTGGTATTTCATCTGGTAACATTGTTGAAAAGTGAAAGTAAAGAAAGTCAGTATTATTTACGTTAAATAATATCTTTTATATTCCGGCGATATCAGAATTAGTAATAAATGATTGAAAACAAAAAAATAAATGAAAATTATTGACAAATAATTCATTTGTGTACAGGTCAGGCCCAATTTCGCCCGTCTCCTTTAGACAGTAAAACTAATGAATAATCACTTTCAAGAAAAATAAGTATCTAAGTCTGTAGATAGTTATTTAATGTGTAGGTATATAGGTTCATTTCGCCTGTCGACTGCTTCTACGATATCTTAATTGTCTACAGTTATATTATCTTGTATTACAATAATATTAAACAACGGTTCAACAACCTCTAACTACTAACTTCCAACATTCATTTGGTCGGCTTTCAGTAGTCCCTCGGTAACAGATACCTAATAGCGAAATCCTCGTCATGTAATTAAACGGGAATTAGAATATTTCAGAAACAATTAAATATGTAGAAGCTAATGAAATAAACTCTCAATTTTGAGAACTATGCGTAATAGCACAGGTTAGGTACACACGAGGTAATCAATTTATAAACGGTTATTTAATATCCAACATTAGTTTTTGTTTCTAAAGAATATCCCTCTTATTCACAAAAACTGCTTAAAGTTAACTAGTGATTAGCGATTCTTTAACCATAGATTTTTGACCTTTTAACGTCACTTAACTTAAATCATCCTTTATGAATAAACACCACAGTGTTTAAGGGGTTTATTCATAATCGATTTTTAAAGTTAAGTGACCTGCAAGCGTCTAAAATGTATGTTTAAGAATCGCTAATCACTAGTTAACTTTAGGCAGCGTTTATGAATAAGGGGGTATATGTACAAAATATGATCAAAACTCCACTCGGGCGGGCGAGCGCGGTGCGTTGACCTCTGGCGTCACCTGTAGCGCACTCGCAAGTACTATCTATCATGACCACTGCAACAATTTCTAAATGTGTTTGGGTAAAAAATATAACATCCTGTAAAAATGATTGGAATCGATTCAGTTGCTTATTCTGAACAAACTATATTCAGGTTTCGTATAAACAAAAAATAAAGTTGGGACGCTTCCACAAAGAGTTTTTATTATTGTACCCATTTTATAGCAGACTAGATGCCCCTCGTGGTTTCACCCGTACAAAATTTGATTCCGTGGGAAAATCGGGATAAAATGTATCTTATGTTTTTTTCCTGGTTACAAACTATCATCATCATCAACCTTTTTATGGTCCCACTGCTGGGCACAGGTCTCCTCTCATACAGAGAAGGATTGAGCGTAATCACCACGCTTGCTCAATGCGGGTTGGCGATTTCAGACTTAAAGTCCAGGTTTCCTCAAGATGATTTCCTTCACCTTCAGTCATTGGTGTTCAAGATATACTCAGAAAGTAAATACAACATTATAAAAGTTACATTGATACTTGCCTGACCTGGTTTTTTAACCAATAGGCCACCACGCCTTTAAACTATACGTGTGTCAAAATCCAAATCCGTTCAGTAGTTTTTGCGTAAAAGAATAACAAATATCCCTCCATACATACTCACAAACTTTCGCATTTATATTATTGGAGAATACCTACATATCTCCTCTGATTTTTTTGTTTATCGGCGGTGAATGCTGCCAAAAGCTTAAAAGTAAACGGAACGCTGCCATAGTGGGACTGCGTTCTTCCGCCGACTACTGAACGATGTGGCGAGCGCACTTTCGGTTTGCCGCATTGAGATATACTCCGAAGGTATCATTCTATCACCTACTTCTTTTGTGGGACAAAACCCGCCACACATTTTCCCACCCACTGCAACTCCTGAAAGCCAGAATCAACAGTGGAGACCGCCAGAAAAACGCCGAGCAATGAATCAATGAGAAACGATTCAACTATCTTGGGTCCCGCAACGAAATTAATCAGAAAAGAATACCGGAGGAGTAAGAAAAAAGATATTTTTTCCACTTCCCTCCATAACAAGCAGGAGACAGAACAGAACTAGGCCAATCGGCACAAAGGGACATTATTGCAACTGGGACAAGCCCAGAAAGCCAAGCAGCACGGAATAAAATTTGATTAAGTTAATGGTTCCTAAGTAGGTATCATCATTATCATTATCAACCTTTTTACCTTTTTACATCTACCCTTTTCTAAAGGGTAGATGGCGCTACTGCCACACACACTTCATCTGAGTATTTTTTATCGCAAAAATTATTTACATGTCATTAAAACCAAAAATATCATTCGTAACGTAAATGTTATAGTGTAAATGCTATGTACTATTGTTATCTGAGTGTTACGTGGATGTATAGTGAACAAAAAAAAAACAAAAACTAAAGTGCCACAACCGGTATTTATAACTAAGTCTACGATCAAATTACTTAATAATTTAAGTGCAGTGAACACAACATTAAATTTAAGTGAAACAATAACACTGTAATTTATTTACAATATAAAGTGTATTTGTCAGAATTAAAAAAAAAAAACTGTGGGTTGCGGTAAAATTGTCTACATAAATATTTAAACGACTAACGACCGTTTGATTTATTACTACGATTAGAAACAGACAATCTATTTTGACAGTTATAGTTAAGTACAGGTTGGTGCGGTAGGTACGACGGCGACCCGTCGTGCATGATTCCCCGAGTTCCGTCCTGACTTGTGACAATCACTTTTTGTGTTTTATAAGGATTTCATTTATCAATTTATTCATAATGGATAACTTTGAGCAGCAAAATATAACGTTCCGTCGCACGAGGCGATCTTTATCATGTCACGAAATATCCAACACAACTATATTTGACTCAACAATGTTAAGTTTACCAGATACCTCCACTAATACGCACAAATCCTGTTGTGAAGACTTAAGATATAGGGTTGAGACACTAACAGAAAATCTTGCAACTGCGACTAATGAAATAGACAATCTACATGACGAAATAAGCAACCTAAAAAGTGAACTAGCTAAGTGTTCGAAAGTCATAGAAGTTTATAAAAAAATAGATTGCTCTAATGTATCCAACACTCTATCAAATAGAAAGAAGAAAAGGCTATCCATGCATGACAAGAACAGAGTAAACCTAATAACTTCGTCCCCATCACAAAATGTTGTAGTATCTCCAGGAACTGACAAGTGTGATTTGCATACTTCTGACAATGAGACCCCTGATGTCACTAATATGGTGACAAAAGGTACTACAATATCGCCAGCTATCGTGTCTCCAGCACTTGTGACTAGTGTGAACCAAGGCACTAGTAATTTTTCACAGGAAAGTATATCGACCTTAAGTATGACTTCTGCCAACAAAACCATACCTGCGCAACAGAGGGTACGCGTAATTGTTCTGGGGGATGACCAGGGTCGAAATGTTCGTTATACCTTGCAAGCCCTGTTGGGCAAAGAATTTGAAGTATTGTCCTTTTGGAAACCTGGTGCAAAAACATCTGACGTCTTGACCAATTCTTATAACTTCGAGTCCTTAACAAAGAATGACTATGTTATTGTATTGACAGGCACTAATGATACTAATCCTCTAGATTTTCAAATCGAGCTCGGTGTTTGGCTTAAAAATATTAAACATGCCAACATTATTGTATCGGAAGTTCCTTACAACAATCATTTGAATGAACGGAGCTTGAATAGTTTGCTTCGTCACATCTGTAACAAATATAACGCTCTATTTGTCGACATGGGGTATAGTCACTCTGTACCACGACGCCAACGCCACCTCACTGTTAATATTTGTAGATATATACTAAAAGAAATATTACATATTGGATTCAGAACTAAATTTTTGACATATATTGAACAAAATCGAACTCTCAACCTAAACGCTGACAAATCAACTCAAACTTATCACAAGACAAATGATGACATTGTTATTTATGCCTGTGACAGATCCACTCAGACTAGCTACATTCCTGATGACAAAAATAGTGACTTTTTTCTTGTATAAAAGCACAAATTTTAATTTTATAACTATTATGCACCAGAACATTGCGGGTCTCTTAAGCAAGTCCGACTTGCT
Source organism: Sesamia inferens (assembly GCA_037179545.1). Taxonomy (NCBI): domain Eukaryota; kingdom Metazoa; phylum Arthropoda; class Insecta; order Lepidoptera; family Noctuidae; genus Sesamia; species Sesamia inferens. The sequence continues at coordinate 11,960,987 of CM073933.1, read as the reverse complement.
GGTTGTTTGCATACAAGAATTGTTAGGTAAACAAATCAATCTAGATGTTATATGTATAACCGAACATTTCATAATGTCTGGCCAAGAAAATATTTTACACATACCAAACTATAAGCTAGCGGCATGTTATGCTAGACGAAACATTAAGCGCGGTGGAGCCTGTATCTTAGTTAAAAAAGGCATTGAATATAAGGAACTGCCTGACATTGTGAGGTACTCGGTAACTGGAATTATAGAATGTTGCGCAATTGAATTACTTACACAAAAACTTACAATTATATGTGTGTATAGACCACCAAAACTTACTAATCTACACCAATTTTACGAGAACCTGGACATTGTACTCAAAAAGATTTCCAAACCAAAGAAAACAATTATTGTATGCGGGGATTTTAATATAGATATTTTGAAAAAGAGTAGAATGAGCATGGATTTTGAATATTTTCTAATGAACTACGATTTAAAGCTAGAAATAAATGAACCTACTAGATTCCATAGCAAAACTTGCTTAGATAATTTTGCGCACAATTCAAAACAAAACTGCCAAAGTGAAATAATAGACTTCGGATTATCCGACCACACGGCTCAAATATTTAAAATGAAAGTCAGGAAGTTAAGACGAATTAGAACATGGAAAACATCAAGACGAAATATATCTGAAGAAAATTTAAATATCTTTAGAAATCATCTTCAAAACATATCGTTTTCTGATGTATATAGCACAGAGGATCCAAATGTAGCCTATGATGAGTTTTTAGAAATATTTCAACTCCTGTATAGTCTATGCTTCCCTTTTAAATCAGTCATTTTAAGATCTGAAAAAAAGATAAAGTGGGTATCTAGAGGTATTAGAATCTGCAGCAAAAAACAACGCCAATTACTCTGGAAACAAAGACTTAATCCTACTTGTGAAAATAAAAAGATATTCAAGGATTACTCCAAAAAATTAAAAAAAATCATCAAATTGACTCAGAAAGCACAGAACAACTATTTAATTAAAAATTCCAAAAATAAATCAAAAACGTCTTGGCAAATAATAAATAATATAAAATCTATAAGTGAACCCATAACAAGAATAAAAAAAGATGGTTTAATATTAACCGAGGTTAACGAAATAGCTCAAGCATTCAACGATTTCTTTATTGACCAGATCTCAGTTCCACCCCTGAACTCAACTAAAAATGCTGTAAAAATGACATATAACCCTAACTCTATTTTCATGGCCCCTGTTGTCCCTCAAGACATCACAAGGGTGATCAGAACTCTGAAGAACAGGAAGAGTTATGGATATGACGGTATTTCGACAAATGTAATAAAATTTGTCTGTTCTACTATAGCTAACCCGCTAAGTCATATCATTAACGCAAGCATATCCGCTGGAACATTCCCCGATAGTCTTAAAATTACCATTATAAAACCACTCCATAAGAAAAACAATAAAGAAGATATGTCTAACTATAGGCCAATAGCTTTAATACCTATATTTTCGAAAATCTTTGAAAAAGTCATATACGAGTCTTTTTATTCTTTTCTGTCGAAATATAATATATTATGTGAGGAACAAAAAGGTTTTCGTAAAAATAAAAATATAAATATGGCCATATACGATCTGATAAATAGGGTAATGCTGAATGTGGATAAAAAAATACCAATTTGTGCCATTTTGACCGATATGACCAAAGCATTTGATTACGTGAATCATGAAACATTGCTGGCCAAACTTAACACTTACGGTATACGAGGGAATGCTCTACGTTTAATAAAGTCGTATCTAAGTGGACGTTTTCAATATACGGAAATCTCCAAGGTTTGCGGTATTACAAAACGTGAGGTTAAATATTCATCTGGCCCTAGAGAAATTAAATTTGGCGTTCCTCAGGGCAGCGTTTTAGGACCATTATTATTCTTGCTGTACATAAATGATTTGCCCCAACATATCCCATACCCTTGTGTTTTATTTGCCGATGACAGTACTATACTAGTAGACTGCCTCAACAAAGAGTTTTATGAAGACGAAATAAATAAATGTCTTAAATTAATAATAAACTGGCTTAACGATAATAATCTTATAATAAACCTAAATAAAACAAACATAATGCATTTCTATCAAAAAATTCTACCTTTAAACCTAAAAATTAATTATAAAAGCCAAACAATTGATAGCGTCAATGTGACTAAATTTTTGGGTATATTTATTGACAGTCAATTGACCTGGAAACAGCAGGCTGAAGAAGTTTGCAAAAGATTAAACACGTCTGCGTATACTCTCTACAGTCTGTCCAAGAAAGTTAACGTTGATACATTAATGGTTGCTTATCACGGTTTGGTGGTCTCTGTTTTAAGGTTTGGTGTAGTGTTTTGGGGTAACTGTTCTGAAAGGGATTCTGTGTTTAAGGCTCAAAAACGGTGCATAAGAGCCATTTTTGGTCTCAAGGTTACAGATAGTTGCATTCCTTTTTTCAAGAAATACAAAATTTTAACTTTTCCTAGTATATACATTCTTGAAATGGCTGTATTTGTAAAAACTAATATGCACCTATTTCCTGCATTGAATGATACGAGGATACGGACAACTGCCATGAGATCAAAATATCAGAATCTATTATGTACTGGGAGATTTAACACTGCTTTGCTTAAAAAAAACATTATTGGTATGGCACCAGTTATATTTAATAAATTACCAAATTGTCTAAAGGATCAGCCCGTAATAAAATTTAAGAAACTCCTGTCATTGTTGCTGACAGAAAAATGCTATTACACTGTTACTGACTTTATAAATGATGACTTGTAATGTTTGCTTTATTTTATTCTAATTAATAAATGTAAATGATTATTATTATTATGACTATGTAAATGATTTTAGACTTTGACATGATCTTATTTTTAATTTGACTAACTAGTTTGTAAATTATGTAACCTCTATATTTTTGTATGCCAATAGGCAGAATGTACTGGGACTATATCTGACGAAAACACCATTATTGTAACACCTGCATTCTAGACAAATAAAGAAATTATTATTATTATTATTATTATTATTTTATCGTCCCACTGCTAGGCACAGGTCTCCTCTCATACAGTGAAGGATTGAGCGTAATCACCACGCTTGCTCAATGCGTGTTGGCGATTTCAGACTTAAAGTCCAGGTTTCCTCAAGATGTTTTCCTTCACCTTCAGTCATTAGTGTCCAAGATATACTTAGAAAGTACATATAACTTTAGAAAAGTTACATTGGTACTTGCCTGACCTGGAATCGAACCCGCGCACTCATACTTGAGAGGCTGGTGTTTTAACCACTAGGCCACCACGACTACACCTAAGTAGGTATGTGCTGTTACAATTGATTCCAATAATAGGTATGGCGCCTGAACGCACGGAAATTGGTTCTAGTTTCTACAAGGTCCGTATAATAAACGACTCCGGATGTAACTTGTACACTATCCAACATAATATCGCGTTCATTCTACCAAAGAATACACTCCCACACGTTGTGATGTGCGGACTGTTCAAATTCAAAGTCGATGTAGAACTTTGATACAAAGGCGAAGGAACAAGTTTAAAAGAATACTACATAATAATAGTTGCCATGACCTGTGAGAAATTGGGCAACGCAGTGGTCAACCTCCAGCCATGTCTTAGCCAGCCGATCGCCAACGGATGGAAAGAATAGATGGAGGTGCCCTCGGAGGAGGCCCTTGATGGAATTATCCCACCTACTTTGCCATTCGGATAAGAGGTCCTCCCAGACTTCAATCTGAGGTTTAAATAATCTAGAAATTCTAATAAGGTCGCGATGGCCTCCTCCCTCGTGGAGTAGTACATTGAAGCACGTCGCTGTACTTCAAGAACGACTGGAAGTACACCTGCCAGTACCGGTAAGGCTATACCTCTTTACTTATAATTTCTAATATATTGCTATCCTAAATAAAGTAGTAGTACACTTGAATCTTGTTTAAAATCTTTCGTAGTAGGCACATTACCACCACAGTATTTTATGATGGTTTTGAAATAATAGTTAGCCTACCGTAGTCCACTGTTGGACTAGGCTTCTCCCAGACTGCGCCAAGCACCCTGTCCTCTACCATCTGCATAGAGTCTGTCCCCGCCATTTTCTTAAGGTCAGCGACCCATCTAGTAGGGAGGCGTCTTACGCTTCGCTTGTCACTACGCGGTCTCCACTCCAGGGACTCGTATGCTCTACCGGCCATCGTTGGTCCTTCCACAAAACAACCCAGTAAATTTCCACAACAGTTGGCTTACTATACTTAACTAGCAAGCCGGTAACTCTAGTTCTATTCAGCGCTATGCGCTATTATTATTAGTTGGAATCATTTCGAAGCAAATTCCTAATCCATTGCTTCATATGTTAGAAAATGAGTGGCTCAAAAACGTAAATAACGTAATGAATGTTGTTTAACTGTCAAAGTAATTGCGTAACGCACTGTCAGTAGCAGGTTACAGCAGCACCCTAATCAATTGGAATCATTTTGATGCATATTGCTAATCCATTGCTGTTGATGTTCAAAAAGTGTCTCTGCCCAACAACTTAAATAACGTAACGAATGCTGTTTAGCTGTCAAAATTAAATCCATTGCTACTGATAAATGTGTTATGCATTTACCCTGCTGATCTATTTGCTGAATCCAGCCGTAAAGGTGAAACTTTTGAAAATTAGCCAAAAAAAGATTTGTTGACAAAAAATACATTTTGACTTCTATTAGCAAATAAAAAATGTATATAGTTATATATAATTTTTTGTACTTTACGGTTGGCTTTACATGTCAACAAATTACCTAATAAAATGTAAGGCCCCTTTTTCAAATTACCTAACTAGGCTAGTTACGTTTTAATTAAAACTTACCTAGATACTTTAATTTCCTTTAGTTGCCTATTGGCCACGAGTAATGGATTGTGTTAAAAAATATATGTCTGGGTGATTTACAAGATGATTAATAGAGAAGTAGATATGATAAAAATAGATATGAAGACATATTGCGCCGACCTTAATTGTATTGGAACTAGGTGACCCGTACGAAGTGTTTGCTAATTTAAAAAATCCTTCATTTAATTTCAATCGTAAATTTTCTAAAAACAACTGAAATGTCAGTGGTAGGCCATAAAATCGGCTGCCGGCAAAAGTTACCACCCACCAGATAAAGTCTTGCCGCCAAGCGAGTCGTCGTGTTCCGGCATGATGTCTGGTGAAGCTGTACGGAGGACGGGTCTGAGGAGTTGTGTTGCGATGTGTACCGGGTACGATACGCCAAATGTTGTTGTGTCGGGAGTCTGGTCGTGGAGGGTGTCGAGATCAATCTCTCTCTGGCGCAACATCGTTAGTTGTGTTGTTGGGTTTAACATTACATCACCTCGCTCAACTGCCGTCTTCCTTCCTATTCACTTAGTTTTTTTGAGGGAATAGGCTTAATAAACTAGCGCGCTTTACCATCAACGATTGCATCTCTGTTTTCCATCAGGTGGGATTGCGGTAAGCACCAGTTTATAATTATTAAAAAAAAAAATGTGAGTAATTTGTACCTCTATTTTTCCGGTGTAGCCTTACAATATGTAATGTAATTAATGCACACCCCAATTAGAATCTTATGTTACACACTGATTTTTAAATTTAACATGTTTTTATTAAATTAGTTACATCAATTCTTGGAGAACGAAAACCTTAACGGTCTTGGAATAAGGATTTTGTTCTTTATTTTGTATTCAATGATTAAATTTGTATCATCATCATCATTTCAACCGAAAGACGTCCACTGCTGGACATAGGCCTCCCCGATTTTAAAAGTCTGTACAAACAACAGGGTTAATATGACAATAATTTCCGTAGTTTTACTCATTTTTGGGTAAAAAATTACCTATATTAAAAATGATATAAACCAAACCAGTAAACGATTCTAAAAATTATTTTCAGAAAGTGCGTCAATTAATTTACATGTTATAGATATCAGAAACATAAACTTACATAAATGTCTCCGTGAGTGTAGTTGTGAAGAAAACCTTAAATTGATGCCTCATTTATGTATATTGATAAAATATGGAGGAAGTTATGACGTACCGACAAAAAAAAAGCCCTTAAGGAATAATATTTAAGTATACAATAGGTAAAGAAAACCCCGTCCGACCCATAAGGATAATAAAGGTTAGGTAAACACATGACCAAATAAAATATGAGATCTTTTTTTTTCCGCGAATTAATTCCAACTTCCCTAAAATTCAGTATTCTTTTAAAAAGTGACAACCCCATTTTCGACAGTATTATTATGAGCGATACGACCACGTGCCTCGTGCCCTGCCCCCTTCGCGCGCCTATGTTTTACCTACCGCACATGTATTAAGTTACATCTCCTTTTGCGAAATAATTTATATTCGCTATACAAATAACTTAAATCCTTTAATTTCATAAATCAATGGTACGGAACCCTTTGAGCGCGAGTCCGACACGCACTTGGCCGGTTTTATAAGTTCAGCCCGGCTTTGTAGGCATTATTAGAATCAGTCCTCGGTGGTAGGCCATAACATCGGCCGCCGGCAGAAGTTACCACCCACCAGACAAAGCCTCGCCGCCAAGCGATTTGTCGTGTTCCGACATGATGTCTGGTGAAGCCGTACGGAGGACGGGTCTGAGCAGTTGTGTTGCGATGTGTGCCGGGAACGATGCGCCTAATGTTGTTGTGTTTGAAGTTTGGTCGTGAAGGGTCGTCAGCTCAATCTCCCTTTGGCGCAGCATCGTTGGTCGTGTTGTTGGGTTTAACATTGCATCACCTCGCTCAATTGACGTCTTCCTTCCTATTCGTTCAGTTTTTCTGAATGAATAGGCTCTTAATAAACTAGCGCGCTTTACCATCAACGATCGCATCACTGCTTACCATCAGGCGGGATTGCGGTCAAGCGCTAGTTTATAATTATTAAAAAAAAAAGTTATCGACACCTAAGAATACCTTCAAGGATCGGACAGGGTTTTCTATACATATTGTATATTATAGGAGCAGATAAATGATGGTCTACATGAAGGCATTTTAAAAGACATCTAGTGGTAGTTAGTCTCACAACCAGTCTTACTCAGGTATATCCTATAACCCAGTTACTGGGTTATGGAGGTCAGATAGGCAGATAGATAAGTAGGTTCAGACACCGTGGCCCTGGCAGTCGCACAGACAAGTGAACAAAAACGGGTGGGTCTTAGTCAATAAAAGCGCCCTTCCGCTCCGCCCAGAGCAGAGATTGAGCTGACGACCGTCAGCTCAATCTTCCTTTGGCGCAGCATCGTTGGTCGTGTTGTTGGGTTTAACATTGCATCACCTCGCTCAATTGACGTCTTCCTTCCTATTCGTTCAGTTTTTCTGAATGAATAGGCTCTTAATAAACTAGCGCGCTTTACCATCAACGATCGCATCACTGCTTACCATCAGGCGGGATTGCGGTCAAGCGCTAGTTTATAATTATTAAAAAAAAAAGTTATCGACACCTAAGAATACCTTCAAGGATCGGACAGGGTTTTCTATACATATTGTATATTATAGGAGCAGATAAATGATGGTCTACATGAAGGCATTTTAAAAGACATCTAGTGGTAGTTAGTCTCACAACCAGTCTTACTCAGGTATATCCTATAACCCAGTTACTGGGTTATGGAGGTCAGATAGGCAGATAGATAAGTAGGTTCAGACACCGTGGCCCTGGCAGTCGCACAGACAAGTGAACAAAAACGGGTGGGTCTTAGTCAATAAAAGCGCCCTTCCGCTCCGCCCAGAGCAGGACAGGTCATTTGATGATTTCCCATACCACACAAAAAAACAAAAAAGATAGACAGGTTCAACACACATGGATTTATTTTTGTTATAAATTATAAAGTAGCGCTTGACCGCAATCGTTGATGGTAAAGCGCACTAGTTTATTAAGAGACTATTCACTCTAGCCTTGAAGACACTCAAATTCTATTCCGACGGAAACACCGCCGCTGGCAAATTGTTCCAGTCCCTCGATGTACGCGGTATAAAGGACGAGGCGAAACGCTTCGTCCGGATCGTAGTGGTGTTAACAACGTAAGGGTGGAAACTCTCCGTACGACGGGTCGTCCGATGGTGGAACGGATATGGGGGAATTAAATCATGCAATTCCCTCGCACACTCCCCAAAATGCATCCTATAGAACCTATTAGCACCCGTCTGCTTTTGTCGGGGGTTAAAAGTATGAACCTACCTAGTTCACTGTTAGCCATACTATGCTAAGCAGATGATGTTGAAGAGGGGAATGACCGATGAAAATAATTAATGTTTATAAAGGTCAAAGATAAGCTGAATGTGAAATGGCATAACGTAATGAACAACAAGCATTACTGCTAGCTACACTTAGCGCGTTATCTCATTATAGACGGAGAGAACAATTCACGACCTCAATACTTCTGAGGTCTAGAATAGGGATGTTTCCTGTACACACCTACTTTTCTTTTTGGAACTTTTCATAAAAAAAAATGAGTGAATAGGAAGGAAGACGGCAGTTGAGTGAGGTGCGCGACCAACAACGCGACCAACGATGCTGGGCCAGAGGCATGGGCGTAGCCACACTGGGGCAAGCTGGGGCGCTTACCCCACAATAGCTCTGATCTATACGGTGCCTAATTAAAAAAAAATCGGGAGAGGGGGGGGATAGTTTGACAGCTGCCCCACCCTTAGACCAATGCTGGCTACGCCCATGGCCAGAGGGAGATAGATCTGGAGACTGCGGGGACGCTCGAATCCCCCCAGGGACCGCCAACCGGCACGATGGAGCCACCCTGGGATTTTTCGCAGTTGGCGGGGCAGCCTTTCGTATGTGGCTGACACTCTACTTGGGCCCCCAACAACCTGCGGTCGGCCAGCGGAGCACCGTGCTTCGGATCCCGCTACCCTCCACGACCAAACAACACAGCGCAACGCAGCACAACGCAGCGGTCAACACGCCTGCCTGCGACGTGGAGGCCCCAGATTCGATCCCCGGCCAGGTCACGGTGGAAAATAGTAGATTGTTAACCGAGGGTGGAAAGAATCAATTCCCGAGGTATTTAGACGCCCGAGCGCAGCGAGGGCGGCTATAGTCCGAGTAGGAATTGATTCTTTTACCCGTGTTAATATCTTGTATCCGTGTTAATACTCTACTTTTCATTTCGAATATGAGGAAAATAAAACTAGTTGTTTATCTGAACATTTTTATTTGGAATGTTTATGCTATTTGATATATTATGACAAATTTGGGTGTTCTGGATATCTGTAAAAGTAGGAGACTCTAGTATTTCATCAGGCGGCTACTCCCTGGATGTTGACGGCTAAGGCGAATTGCGGTGTATTTTTATAGTTTCAGTTAATTTGTTCGAAGTTTTTATTTTATTTTGGATTGAATCCTCAATGTAGCCTTTGGCGACTGTGCTGGGTTTCCAGCCTCCGTGTCTTTTTAACGTACACGTTCCACAATTTGATAAATTCAAATATGTTGCTATCTGCTTCGGCATACCTGAGATTTTATTTTTCCCGATCACTTGTTTGTAGCATTTACCATTCTGGTAGTTGAGAAAAAAACGGTCCGTTTTTAGATCACTGGGTCTCATTTTTTGGTATTTCTTTACTATTTGTGTAAACTCTTCTTGTACTACAAACGAGCGCTCAATATTTGTTTTTGTTTTAGTCAGTTTTACTAGTAATAGTTGGGCCTTGACTTTCAATGTCCTTAATTATCAAATTTGTGAGTTCACTGCTTCTGCAAGCGCCGCTTGTACCAAGTATCAATACCACCTGTGAAAACATATAATTTTTAATTTGTGTAATAAATACATTCTTATTTAGAAAAAATCCATAAATACTTAGGTAAACATACCTTCACTGCCAAATATATCTCGTCAGGAGCATCATTTAAAAATGTTTCCACTTCATGAGAGGTAAAAACCTTAGATTTTCTACTTTTGAACCCCTGAGACTGTCTTTTCAAAAAGGATGTTAAATTAAGGACTTTTTTTGAAATTTACATTGTGTTTTACACTAAGTGTAGGTACTCTTGTGCATTGAATATCGGCTCCATAGCGTAGAAGGTTGTAGTTTGCTAGACAATCCTTTAAAATATGTAAGAAATACACTTTCGAAAAATGATTTTATATTCTTCTCTGCTCGCCACTTCATAAAATCATTCAATCATCTTTCTTTTGACATTTCTGTTAAAAGATTGTTAATAACACAATTTGCCTTTAATTTGTCTTTAATTGAATCTATTATTTCAGAATCGCTTGAACTCATTTTTAAATTAAAATCTTAGAATAAAAGCTTAGATATTAACATAACATTTTTTTTAATTCCGTCACAGATACATAACAGATTAATATCCCGCTAATTTATGTCGAATTTTTAAATTTTAAATATGGAACTCGCCACGTTATTGTTGCGACCATATAATTAATAAGTAGGTACTATCGTGCTTCTTAATTCTATGGTTGCAACCTATTTCGCTCAATGAAGTTTGCGCTATCTTCACACTGGCTGTTTAAAAACCTCACATTGCCGCAGCATTTTTTTTTATTAGTTGTTTTTACACTTTCTTTTGTCGCATTTCTTCACAGCTGACAGCAGTTCTATTTTTAAAGTTCATTCCGACCCTTGGGTGGAAAGTAATTTGTATGAGTTTTTCCCTCTCTAGGGAGGGAAATAACACTTTCTAGATCAGATCAAGAAAATACTACTTTCCGAATATGAGAAATGAAAACGATCTTTTCCTAATTAGCCTGGGTCTTGGATGTTTATTTATATATGTATCTGTTATAAAATATAGTATCGTTGAGTAAAAAATGTAGTTTCCCATAACACAAGTCTCGAACTGAGGGCTCTCAACTCTTTGGGGCTAGCTCAATTTGTGTGATTTGTCCGTATATATTTATTATTTTATTATTATTTATTTGGCGCATCGTACCAGGTACCCATCGTAACCGAGTTGATTTGAGTATTTCTCTGTTGCGTCTGAGGAACTTGCGTTTCATTGTAGATAATATACGTCGGCGATATTGGTGGTGGTGCATCGTGACAATGTGGAATTGAAAAGGAAGAAAATATATTTATTCAGCACAGACTTAAAGACACACAATACATCTCGCATAAACTTATATCAGGTAGCAACAAAATAAAATAAAAAAACAAATAAAAAAGTAAAATAAAAAACCAAGCAAAAAGTAAAAAAAAACCCTATGTAAAAAATAGCAGCAATGTGTGCCTCGTGGCTGCACCAAAAAGGCCCATTGCATTTCAGCAAAAATACCAAACAATTAGTGACGCTGGTTTTCAACTGAACCCGATGTGAGGTGAAGGATGTAAATCAGTTCTATACAACAGCGTAACGCGTGTATGCATACTTAAATAAAAATAAATACGTTATAGATAAAAAGAAATGATTACGAGTAGGTACAAAAATAGTGTGAGATTAATTAATATTGCCAAAAACTAATAATAAATAAAGTAAGAAAAGAAATACTGACAAATACAGTATATTAAGAAAACCCTGTCCGACCCATAAGGATAATAAAGGTTAGGTAAACACATGACCAACAATAATATAAAATTTTACGTAATAATCATGGTACCAAAACAAATGAATTTTGAAATAATCTTATTATCCCGCGAATTAATTCCAATTTCCCCGAAATTTGGTAATTTTTAAAAAAAGTGACAACACCGGTATTATTATGAGCGAATAGCGATGCGACCACGTGCCGCGTACAATGCCGCCCGTCGCCCGCGGAAGGTTGAACGCACATTTATTAAGTTACGACTTTTTGCGAAATAATATTTATTTTTTTAGGGGGTTTTTTTTTAAGTTTAGCGCGGTTTTGTATCCATTAGTAGAATCAGTTATCGATACCTAACAACACCTTCACGGGTCGGACAGGGTTTTCTTAACATACTAGGTAGGGGAGACTAGCCCAAAACGGGTACGCTAAGGTTGATGTTAAAAAAAAACGATTTATAGATACAATTTGAACTTTTATTTTTACATTTTGAATTGTTTAGTTATCAATGTCTATTATAAAATGGCATATTTAACAATTTTCTACATTAAGAATAATAAAAATTACAAAAAACTTTAACATTCTAATTACCCGTTTTGCCCGTAGGGGGAGCCTAAAGCAGGTAGGGCTTTTGGGCAAATCGGGTAGGGACTAATTTAAATGATATCAACGTCAATCAAATATTGGAATTGTTCCATAACAATCAAAACTTACAGTATCTACTTATAATAATTAACAGTTAAACATATTTTGCAGTCTCAGTCATACTTCACTTACTAGTGGCACATGTCACAGTAATATGAACTTCTGCCATAGTATGAAGTACAGGCCTCATGAGCCCACATCTCGCAATCATCACATTTAATCCAGTCTTCTGCTGGTGGTTCACAGTAAAGCTCGCTACATACCAAGCACCGATACCCCACGTTATCTTTTTCATTGTTTTTGGACCCTGTTTTAAATTTTTTCTCAGTCTTTCAAATTTGACGGCATATACTCAGAATCGTCAAATACATTCCTATCCGCAGGGCACATTGTAGGCGAAAAAAGTTGCTGCATTCTGGGTACTTGTTGCCTTCATATATGCTTCACCAAATAGTCTTGCTACTTCATACTGGGAAATGATACGTCCATCGTGTACTTATTCGTCAGCACACAGAAACTGCTTGCTCGAAATAAGTTTTCTATGGTCCATAGAAACACGTATCAAGCGGCTGCATGCCATGAGTTGTGTGAGAAGCAAGCCATTATCACTGCAAGTAGCTGATGATCCTGGTGAAGCTCCATCTAAAAGCGTGTCTACCATTCGTTTTCGACCAAAGATGAGAAATGGAGGTACAAAAGTACCTGCTGCATTACAGCAGCATACAACTGTCGTCAGTTTGCCTCGTTCAACGCTGGATATGACTTTTTTTGGACACCCCTTCTTTACGTGTCTCTGTAAAGTCGAAAGGTTGATGCCATATTTTTTAACTACACCATAACTGCCACATCCCACGTAGTATTCGCAGTTTTCTTTTATATTTATTAACCACCTGCAAAAGTAAAAGAACTAATAAGCACTCAATGAAATGATACCGGGCAAGTCGGGTATGGACAAAACGGGTACCCACTTTACCCCTACCCTTTTTGCCCAAAAGCATATATTTTTTTCAATCTACTCATAACCTTAAAACCGAAATAATAAACGCCAGACTATTGTAAAAATAAAACGTCTATTTATTGCTAAATAACTACACAAAACTAGTAAGAACATATTGTAGACCATTTTCGAGTATTCAAAAGTAATGTAATTCAATTTTTTTTAGTCGGAATAGCAAAAAACTTTGTTCTTAACTTACCGTGAACTAGTGTCCGCCAGAGAAGTGCGCTGACTGCCTGTGATTGGCGAGCGGTAGGCGCCGCACCCCGCATGCACATATTCTTATTAGCAATAACGGCGCGCAATTTAAAATAGATACCCGTTTTAGGCGGGGTACCCGTTTTAGGCTTACCTCCCCTAATGATAGACTTTTTAGAATTAGAATTGCTAACGGTAGTTAGGCGAACCATTTAAGCCCTATATTAACCATGGTTGTGACATTTCATAGCCAGGTCATAGTATGTATGGGCAGTGGCCAATGTCCATTAAACATGTGTTACATTTATTGTTATGTCACGTCGAGATTTGACAAGGGAAGAGCAGATTAGAGCTATAGGTAAAATGGTCAAAATGTAATCTCTAGGTTATGGTCACGTTATCCTGCTACAGGCGATGTTGCTGAACGGCATTCAGGTGCAAATCACATGGCCTGAAACACAGGATTTTTGACCTAGCTCAGATAGGTCGTCATCAGATATAAAGTCAATACCAATGTACTATACCTGGTTATTCAAGACTATGTGTAAACCAAGTTTGTTTTTGTATAAGTATTTCAAAATATCTGTAAAAAATTTGGCACTACTAAGTATTTATAAAAAAAAACAAAATCAGATGATCCGACAGAAGACCAAAGTCACCGACATAGCTGAGAGGATTAGCATGCTGAAGTGTCAATGGGCTGGTCACATATGCCGCAGGCCCAACAACCGCTGGGGTAAACGAGTCCTCGAGTGGAGACCGCGTCTCGACAAACGTAGCGTAGGACGCCCTTAGGGGAGATGGAGCGACGACTTCAAAAAGGTGGCTGGTAGTGGTTGGCGGAGAACTGCTCAGGTTCAAGCTTGTTGGCGTGCCATGGAATATTCTTATGTCCAGCAGCAGACGAGTAGAGGTTGTTGATGATGATGAAGTATTTATAAGAGTATAAAAGTACTACATTCTGAAAAAACTTAATAAATAATATTTATGTATACAACGTTATGTTTTCTCTATAAGAAATATGTATTTTGTTCAGAATAAGTAACTGAAGACGGACCATAGGGAGGCCCCAACAAGGTGGACCGATGACCTGGTGAAGGTCGCGGGAAGCCGATGGATGCGGATGATGGATGGAGCCTTGGGGGAAGCCCTTGTCCAGCAATTTACCTCTATAGGTTGAAGAAAAAGAAGAAGCAACTGAATCGATTCCATTTATTTTACACCGTGTTATATGGTTTTAGAAATTATGGCAATGTGGTTACTCAGCTGACGTTAGGCATAGTACTAGAGGGGCATATTGTATTGCGTATTGGCAGTCCGCCAACTGCGGCCCACGGCTTTCCAGGTGCTCCTGGATGCGGGAGGCGATGATTCTCTCAAAGCACTTCCCGCTCTCATCCAGGATCACGATCGGCCTGTAGCCCGACGGTGAGTCGGGGAGACGTTCGTCCCCATAGTTACTTACCTACTATATATATTATACCTATATACTAGAGTAGGTATAGCTACTATGTAAAGCTATGAATGAGATTCGCTTCATAAGATACAAGATTGTTATTCATAACAAAATACCATCTGTAAAAAATACCTCTAGAAACGAATTTCAGTAATTATCATGTCGTTAGTCACTACCTTTCTAGCCATATCAACTTACCTAAGAGTAGAAAGAGACGGAAGATTAAATATATTTTACACGAACCCCTAATTAACTGGTATGAGGGACTTTAAATTCAGTATGGCGTATGCTAACATATGCAACATATAGTTCAAAGTTTATTTGCAGATAACATAGGAATAAACAAAATTGCTTTGAAAGTATAAACATTTTTTTTATTATCTATCAGTACCTATTTATTCTACCTCTTTGTTTTATAGACTCATCGACTGAAATAACCAAGGAGGTATATACCTAAGTAGACCTAAGTACCTAAGTAGGTAGGTATACCATATAACCAACCTTCGAAAGAGCAAGTTCTCTATAACATATCGGATGCAAATTAGGTTACGTGTTAAGTCTAGGTAGCTCCAAAATGCGATTGTGTTGCTTATCCAAAATCGTATAACAAGAAAAATGAGCTTCATAAACCACCTTCACTAGCCATTCAATTCCAATTACCTATTTATGACTAAGATTTACCAAATATTTCTTTTTTGTTATTGACTGTGCTGCCATCTATGAGAACCGCATGGCAATTACTAAGACTACTAAGTTATCAGCTAGTACAAAATAATGACAACGACCTTGGTCAGTGTTTGTGATGTTACCCAAAAAGTGCCAAAAGTAACTTTTTCAACAACTCACCTGTTAATTAAAATTCGGCTTGAACTTTGAATGAAGGTAAGAGTAATGAGTAGTGCTGGTATTCTTAAATTGTCTCGTACTTATGCATTCGCTGTGAATGCGGAAAGCAACTAGATGAATGATCCAAATTGATAACTTTCACTAGGTTTTAAATAATGTTGCTATGATTCCGTGGTAATAATATTGTTATCCCTAGTAGTGATTTTTTTCTACTATTTTTATTTTCTTGTTACTCCCAAGATACCTATTTAATTTTTAGGTTATATTCCTCATTCTCAACTTATTTACATCCGTCTTAAAGTGTCTAAAGTCCAATTCTGCAAAACAAATAATCATAAAAATTATCTATGATTTTATTGTAGTTAGATAAAAATGCGAAAAGAAAAAAATGTTGCAAAGGTAAAGAAAATACTTAGTTAATAAAAATAAATATGTAGGTAGTACTTAAATTTTAAATTTAACATCAATTCCTTGAACTTGCATCAGTCTGTTGAGATAATAAAGTTTAGGTAGGTAGGTAACTAGATATACTAAATGATCTCGTTTCTTTGTATCTGAATAATATTTTAATTAAGATCGAAAGGTTATCCTAGTTCTTTTCTTTCGATGAGAAGTTGCTGGCAATTGTTTTAATTTTAAGTAATAATAAGTATTTATGTACCCAGACTAAACAATATCCACTGCACATAAACCATAACCATATAATTTTGACGTTTGCACGTTACTTAAGTTTAATCATCGTTTATGAATAAACACATTAGTGTTTAAGGGGTTTATTCATAAAGGATGATCAAAGTTAAGTGACGTGCAAACGTCAAAAATGTATGTTTAAGCATTCGCTAACCACTCGTTTATGAATAAAGGGGAAAGATCCTAAGCTTATTGTTTAGGCAAATACAACTTAAATTTTATGTCTGAACGGACTATTATGCAAATTTAAATAAGTACTTATTTAATTTACCAACAGGTACTAAAATGCCGGCAATACTCTACAAAGCGAACGCCAGTCCTCCTGCTAGAGCCGTAATGATGCTCATCGATATTTTAGGCTTGAATCATATTGAGCAAAGAGATTTAAACCCTGTGTTACGAGAACAAGATGCACCAGAATTTAAAAAGGCAGGTAATCATTATATTTCTGCAACGATATTCAAGACAATGGAGGTTTTTTTAGAAAAACGTTAGGCTCTCGACATACCTACAGCTCATTTACATTCGTTGCCCATAATTCGAATCTATATTATAAATTATAACTACGTCAATTATACGGTATAATCAAAGGCAGTGACATTGTAGTCAATAATTAAAGGATTCATTTACAGAGTGTCTAGCCTAGAAGCATGAACTCCTTTCATTCTCCTGCCTTCAAAGAACCTACAAATATTTTTATGGTAACACCTAAAATATACAGAACTCTTTCTTACATTGCCATTCTTAATTAATTACATGAACTCGCGCCTTCTTCCCATGCCATGGACAGCAACGACAGAACGGCAATTGGTGTATTCCTGCATTCCCAACTTTATAGATCTATAGAAAAGCCTGAAACTGGCTATAACTGTGACCTTTCATTCAATTTAGAATTCTAAATTTAAATTAATTTTACAACATAGTAAGTATGACATTTGAGGTTTTGGCGGGAAAGTCAAGCTGAGTGTCACGCTCATTTTTCATCGGACTTTTAAAATTATTTATACTTAGTGTTGTTTACTAAATAAAAGTGCGTGATTTATGTAGTAAAAAGTGCATTCAGTAAATAATTCATAAAGAACCGTGAAATATCGCAGCATAGTGGCCACATCATGACTTTGTCTCAAACCTCCATCGTAATGCGTATCACGCCGTCTTTTTCGACATGAACAATTCATTACGTGACATTGCCTAAATGCACAAACCGTGCGAAGCCATAAAAGAAAGAAAGGAAAGTATGACATTTGTTTTTCAAAACCATTGTTTACCCGCCATTTTTTTTTTTAAACCGCTGTATTCGAAACTATAAAAAAAAATTGTGCGGTATTTATATTTTCAAATAAGTAAGTGTTTTTGTCGGGGGACCAACGCAAACAGACAGTACGAAATATTAACAACTTGTATGGACCTGTTACGGAACACACTCCGGTCGCGAGTAGGTACACCTGACCATTCTTGATTACTAAACAATTAAATGTGTTTTCAGAAAAATCCCATGAGGACTATACCTATGTTAGACGAAGGTGACTTCTGGTTGGCTGACAGGTAAACGGATTTTTTTTTAAATAGGTACCTTATTGCTCTCTGCACAGAGTTGATTTTGTTGTAGTTGCTTAATATCTTTAATTGTTCTTCCAGCCATGCAATAATGATCTACCTATTGGAAAAGTATGGAAAACCAGAGCATTCACAGTTGTATCCAGTTGATAGCAGAAAGCGTGCAACTGTTCATCAGAGGTTGTTCTTCGACTGTGGGATTCTCTTTCAAAGACTGAGGGCCGTTATGGTAGATATTTTTTTAAGTAGGTAGTTTGTGTAGAGAATAGTGGTAAAAGTCGACTTATAGTCATGGGTTTGAACCCAGCTTTTTGACGTGACAACGTCTATTAAATTGGTACGGCGTGGAGTCATTCTCGAAAACACCGTAACGGCCGAATCTGACGCCACACGGATGACCGAGTCCACGCCTACTTTACCCCCACCCCTAGAGCGTGTGTCACACTCGTGCGCGAGGTCTATTACCATGTAATAGACGTTGTCACGTTCAAATATCGGCAGTAGACGGAGTTCTACAGACAACCGATTTTATGTAAATAATTTCGTCACTACTTCTCCCAAAATGGCGAAGGAAAACATCGCGAGACACGTCTTGGAATTTTTGGTCCTAGTGGATATCTCTTGAACACAGACCCAGAGAGAGAGGTATATTACGGGCCACTCCCTCCTCCACCTTCGTCTCTCT
Source organism: Sesamia inferens (assembly GCA_037179545.1). Lineage (NCBI taxonomy): Eukaryota > Metazoa > Arthropoda > Insecta > Lepidoptera > Noctuidae > Sesamia > Sesamia inferens. Next base: position 11,942,386 of record CM073933.1, on the reverse strand, counting down.
CTCTCTGGGTCAGTGCCCCAATTCTGGGGAAATTTAAGTGTTCCTATTCACGGCTGGAGTGAATATAGGCTTGCGCGCTTGCACTTGGCGGAATTGCGGTCAAGCACAAGTTTATATCTTTAAAAAAATATATAGGCTGATTATAATAGGAAGACAAAACGATATTAGGAAGTCCATGATTAGAATGTGCATGTCCTTGTACATAGACTTGCCACTGAAGAGTAAGATGGTTTCCACCAGCTGTTATTCCGTTCACGCCAATAAACCAACGTAATCTCTAATCTGAACATCCACCCTAATTCTTAAAAGCTTACGTCGAAACGAAAGAACAATCACAGCTTATGATAGACCTCTTGGATAGACCGTGTACCATCAATCTGGGTAACTTTGACAGATAAATGCACAATATTTTAAATTTTAGCCCTAGGATGTATTTTATTTTGTTAGTGCTCTCATAACACTTTTCATCTGTAAAGATTAATGAAATTATTTAAAAACTCATCTTTTCATAAAAAAAAACCTGATTTTCTATTCTGGCAAAGTTACCGACATTACATGGGTAACTTTGACACACATCAAACCATTGATAGAAAAGCAGTACCTACTTAATAATTATATTTTGAATTAATTTGGGTAACATTGGTTTATGTTTTTCTTATAAATTAGAGTAACTGACGAAATATAGCCATTAATTTCCAGCTTTGTATTACATATTTTATAAAATTAGCAGTTTGGCATTGTTACACAAATTTTAAATGAGCATATAAAAACCTTTAAAAACACATTTGAGACTATTTTTTACATAATTAAGTAGAAAGAACCTAAAGTAATAAAAACAAACAAAAAAATTAATGTTTACGGAGCTAGTTTAAAAATACAAAGCTACAAGAAGTACTTGTAAATTGTGTTGGTAACATCATCATTATCAACCTTTTTTGTCGTCCCACTGCTGGGCACAGGTCTCCTCTCATACAGAGAAGCTTGACGATTTCAGACTTAAAGTCCAGGTTTTACCTTATAATTAGTAATTGTGTGCAAGATATAAGTACTTAGAAAGTACATATAATGTAGAAAAGTTACATTGATACTTGCCTGACCTGGAATTGAACCCGCACACTCTTAATTGACTTGGGTATCATACAAAAAAAAATTGAAACTAGTTCATGGTCCCACTGTCAATGTTACCCGAACCAATTAGTTACCCAGATTGACTGTATACTTACTTATTATTCTATTTCTAGGCCCCAACCTACATGGGAAGACTTACCGAGATGTCCAAAAGCATGATCAGGAATATTGTATACGCGTACTCCATGCTTGAAGATTATTTATCAGAGAGCTTGTATATGGCGGATGATGTGATTACTATTGCAGACTTGAGTATAGTCTCAACTATGGCAACTTTTGTAGGATTAGTTCCTATTGATGAAAAGAGGTTGGTACCTAATTTTTTGGTTTTACTTGCAAGTGTTGACTATGATATTATTGTGGTATATTTTATACAAAACCTGCCAAAAGATTTATCTATGAATTTTCTATGCATTAATTTTTTTGTTTGTAACATTAGTTATGGATAGTATCAATAGAATGTAAATTAGTTGTTGCCTTTCCAGTATATGTTTTCCTTTTCATAATAGAAAGCTAATTAAGTATGTATGCAATGATTACAACATTATCAGTTTACAAAAAATCATCAGTTTTGCGGCTAGTTCCCTCCCCGATTCATTGAAAGAAACAATTTATTGATTAAAATAACCAGTTCTTACTTTCCAGATTCCCCAAACTGAAGCAATGGTACAAAACCATGAGCGAAACCGATTACTGTAAAAAGATTAACATTCCGGGTGGCAAGGAACACTCGGACGGTCTAAAGGCCTTGATGGAAAACACGAAATTACAACAAAAATCTACTCTGATAAATGCTAAGTTATAAAGCAGTTTCCTCAAGAAAAATAATTTCAAGACATACTAGCGTCTATTTCCGTGTTCAAAAACTAAACCAAATTGAAGTTCCGTGCATCTCTTTACTTGTTTGAAACAAGACTGCTAAAAATACTTCAATTTACGTCAAGCGCAGACTAATTTGACAGGACTAAAGTAATATTTATCATGCATTCTTTTTCTAAAGAAACGGACAGAAAAACATGTACTGAACATAAATAGTGTTTAGTTTTTGAACAAGGGGATCAGAACGAATTAGTCTCAGAAAAAAAAATATTCATGTCAATGGCATTATCGCCAAACTAAAACGAGATTAAAACGTGGATGGATAGATTGAAGATTAAATCCACAGCGCGATAAAGTCAAATTCCACTATATTCCTATAAGAGATTGCAGCTAAATGTAAAGACTAATGACAGATTTGAACTTAATTTCATTATGTAAATACGCTAGGTTATTATGTTAGTACACTACAAATAGTATAACTCCAAGGCTTCGATATCGCCTTCACGTTGTGGTCAGACGGCAGTCGCTTCGCGGAGAATATCGAGGTTTAGCCAAATCAGCAGTTTGACTGGTCCAGATCCCAAAGCTGAAAAAGCTTCGAATGCGACTGGGATTAATGCTAAGATGATGATTATTTTAGTACACTGTGGAAGTGATGGTTGGTCATTAAGAGTAAAAACTAAAAGATAAAATGTATATTTTATTTTGTATCATTTATTATATTTAAATAAACCAGCTATTTATATTACAAGGTTCAAAGCAGGGTTACCAAAAACAAAATACGGTGTAAGAATCACAGGTTTTTTATTTCAATAACTAAAAAGAAATGCAAAGAATTTTTTCAACTTTACACTCCAGTAACGTCTAAGGCTACCATAAGGATAACTTTTTCTGAGAAAATCAATGATTACAAAAACGTTACACAGTTAAACATTTCCTATAAGTCTTGTATAGTCCTCTCGCGAACGCCCGCACACCGTAAGACATAGCACTTAACGATTAAAGTACACATAGAATACTCGAGATAACGACGTAGTCCCTCAGTCATACTTAACACATACATAATTGCGTTTCAATAATAAACGAACATCATAATGGAATCATAATGCAAAGTTTCACGCTAACTCATATTCACTTGTCAAATTTGGAGTGGTTGTTGGTTTGGTAGGGCGTTACTGTCAATGTTGCACGTTTAGTCTTAAATGTAACGGCAGGAAGATCGCCTGCTTAGCCGTCCTCTTTTGGTGGTGTGAACCATCCTGAAATTGCACAGAATATTGTCAATGGCTATAATACAACAGGTTGCATTTTAACTGCGTTGTAAATGGGACAACTGGGTTGCAAATTAGGGGATCGTAGTTGCACAATAAACAACAGTAGCAATAGCTTTCATTTTAACAGTTTAACAACATTCATTGAGTTATTAAGCAGACAATTGTTTCGAATATCTGAAGCAATGGATTAGGAATTAAAATGAACTAGGCTAACTGTCAAAATCCATAGACTGTCACATAAATCTATACTAATATATAAAGCTGAAGAGTATGTTTGTTTGAACGCGCTAATCTCAGGAACTACTAATCCAAATTAAAGAAATCTTTTTGCTTTGGATAGCCCCTTGATCCAGGAAGGCTTTAGGCTATATAACATCTCGCTGCGACCAATAGGAGCGGAGCATATCGAAACCTACGCGGATGTAACCACATGCGAACTTCATACTCATTCTTGGAAAAATATGACATGTAATGGGACAAATTATAAAATATAGCTCAAGCAAACTTAGCCTTGCCTTAACAGCGTCTTTACTGTAAAATACTCAATCTCACCATTCTTCTCGTGTATCTGTACGAGGCATTTGAAGCTCTGTTGCGCGCGCGCAAGGCTGTACTGCGACTGCGACACGACTTTGGTGGCGCCGAATTGGATCCGCGCCTTGCCCTTAACCAGCGTGGCCGCGATTTGCATTATAACGGCCTCCACTGTGTATGCAGAGGACCAGCCCTGCTTGGTAAGGAGCTCCATGCAGATCGCGCCTCCCACTAGCACGTAGCCTCCTGGAAAACAGTGGTTAAGACGATTAGAATAGACAGATTTTTTTTTAGGGTAACACAGGGATTCTTTTCTGTAAATGACGCAAGTGGTGCGATTAGATTTGGATAATTAATTAACACAAACACATCAGGTTTCATGTGCATAATTATTTCTTTGCAAATTTTTGACCTTCTTGGATTTAAAACTGCTGCTACAAAATTTCAGCTGGGCCTGCAATCTTGCATAATGGCAAACTGTTTTTTTTTTTTTTAATATAACGAACTTAGTTTGGAAGCAATATGTCCCTAACCCTCATTTTAGTCGTAAAAGAACTTCCATTCATGCTGCAATCAATGTGCCCCGCCCACAGCCTCTAAAGTTTGCAATTCTTTGTTTTGCGGGACTAAGTAATTTTTAGGTATGAAAAGTGATGATTCTCTGTCTAACTGAAATAAATTACTTGCTCTCGTCTCACCTGATATAATCGGGTAGACAACCCTAACGAACGGCGGTTCGAATGGGTATGTCTCTTTGAACATGATGTTGAGAAGTATAGAGTCCTTGCCCTCTTTCTCCTTGAGGACTAGCAGATCATTGTGAAGTGGACTGTCAGGATCCACTGAACGCAGCCTGATGTTCCACTCGTACAGGGAATCATTTACTAACTCTGGAATAGGGGAGATTGTAATATTAATATGATGTGCTTAAGCATAATACAAGAAAAAATGATCAAAGATATTTTAAATCACTAGATATTTAAGATATTTTAAAGCAGTTCGGTATGGAATGACTTGCCAGTGTCCATAAGGCGTGCTCAAACTCTGTCCACTTTTAAAACTATGATAAGAAAGCACTTCCTCTCTCTTTAAACATGTCATAATACTTTATGTGCTCTTGTATAAATAATATTTATTAATTAGATGTATATATTTAGTTAAACTAGTATGATACATTTAATGTACATATTTATTGTATACTCTATGTAAATACACTGTAGACCTACACTATTTCTCTCTCCTTCCCCTTAGTATTCCATCCAAAGGTTGTCTGTAAAAGATCGCTCTTAGCGATAAGAATGCCCATTGTGTCACCCTTTGTAAAATCTTTATATTTATGTTTCTGTAATCTATATGGTGTACATAATAAAGAGTATTCTATTCTATTCTATTCTATCACTTTGAAAGACATGTTGAAGCAAGGTATACTCAATGTAGCTCAGTTTGGCTAATGTCAGAATATTTTTAAAGTAATCAAAAGACACAAAACATATGTCTATGAGTTGTGCCCTAGACTTCCTAGCTCCTTGAGTGTAGGCTGTCCGACAGTGTGTTGCACTACCACTCAGTAACTCGTGATGTAACACTCACCAATAGAATACATATTGTTTTTGAAGGAGCATGAGCGGTATATGTCACGGAGCTCCTTCATGAGCCTATCAGTCGCCTGTAGACTGCCAGACACGCTGCCCGACAGATAGTCTGCACGCTGATTCTGCCGCAGCCGTTCCAGTGTGGCTAAGTGTTCTGTTTCCATATCATCCTAGAAATATAAAGAAGAAATAATATTATAACTGTTCTTTATTACTGCAATGTGGTTTTTCTTTTTCCAAATTATTGGTTTAATCATTACGTTCACCATCATTTACTTGAAGAAATGAGTCTATTGCTGGTCATACGCTTTGCCTAAAGGTAGAGGCGTGGAGCTGTCGACTATTTCTGATTTATGCTCGTTTTTCCTTATTATGTCAGTTATTTATCTTTTGTATGGACATGTTTCTGTGGCAAATGAACCTATTTATTCTATCTAATCGTCAGAACATCGTCAAGATTCTGGCGACGCACCTGCTACGTATTCCGGATAACTAGGCGTAGGTTTCAACGGCCATTCATCCTGCAATCGATGTGCCCCGCCCACAGCCTCTAAAGTTTGCAATTCTTTGTTTAAAATAATGATAAAAATAATTTACCCTCCTCTTAGTTTGTTCGCAAAAATAGATGGATCCTTTCTCACAAACTTCTAATACTTTTTAACTAATCTTTACTAATCCCCTTAAAAGAGGGTGTGGCTTATTAAGCTACATTCGATTTCAGGTTATTAATAGACTCAGTCTGACTAATCAGTTAACTTTTTCTTCCACTGGGCCAATCCAAGATTGTTGGTTGGATTTAGTCCTAAGCACACTGTGTAGTAAGCCGTAACGTCACTTTGTAAAAAGTCTATTTATAGAACTGTGTTGTTTACGCCGAAGTTTCCTTGCCACACCGATCAATAACTCCACGTAACATTTAAACATGGGAGATTTTGGCGTTCTTCTCGATTGTTAATACTTGAATAGTATAAAACAAAGTCGCTTTTTGAGTCGTCTCGTTCTAAACTAACATTTTAGCGAGTTTATCACTACAATCACCATTTCATGCGCGGAATCACCCATTGCTGGGAATAGGTGGAGGCGTGGAGGCCTACTCCCAGCAAAAAGCAAAAAGAAGAGCTCCAAAGAGGAGCTTTCCACTGCCATGCCCAGTTCCGTAGATATCTCATCTAGTTGTTCCCCGCAACTTTCCGTGCCGTCAGCTGTCATTCCAAATAATGCTAAGAAATTGGCAGTATAGGCAGCTCACTTTAAGTTCCCTTCATCCAACTTTTAAGGTGAGATTTTAACAGAATTGGTCGACAGTATTTTACATGTAACGGCTGCCTATAGAGTTCCACAACCCAGTTTGAATATTTTCGGGCTTCAGACGACCCGCAACTAGTGTCAATAGATGCACAAAACATGGCTTAACGTGTTTTCCGAGACAGATGTCTGTCAGTATGTAACGATGGTCACCCATCAAGGGACCAACCGCAGCAAGCGTAGCGTACCATTGATAAGTACTTGCATATTCAAAGAGCAAGCCGCATGTAAGTCTTAAATAATGCGACTTGGCACACAGATTTCCATAACGTAAAGCAGGTGAATAACAACAAGTGAAAACCGCATTAATTTATATTTCCATACGAAACGCGAAGCTATATGAACTTGAAGTCACATTTACGATGAATTTAACATACCTGCTACAAAAACAGACAGACTATATGCTAATACAATTAGTAAATTTTGTCACAGCATGACGATCATTGTAATCCCCACATTTTACTTTATTTGAGTTCTACTTTCTGACTTCGTCGCGTCAAATACAGTTTTCCCGCGTCCCACCGCGTCGCATCGCATCGCCCGTCCGCGCTATGGTTTTGTTTTCGCTAAGCGTTCTTTCAGACTATTATTTTTTATCAGCTACGTATATATATCGGCCGAGACAAGTCAACAACGTGCTGAAAATATATCTCCCTATTTTGAAGAGTTAACTGTTTCCTTACCTACAAGACATCCACTAGAGTGATAAACCAAACATATGCCACATACTTTGTTGCTGCGTGCTGCTTCGTCGACCATTTCCAGTGGCAAGTCGTCTTCTCCTTCAGATTCATCTTCCTCTGCTGCCATTTCTTCATCCTCCTCTGTCCCGGACTCGGCGCCGTTAGACGTTACACTTGGAACCCTAGAAAGACACATATTCTCTAATAATTTATATCTTTAAATCTGTACTACTGGAGTAGGCAATGACCTACAGTGCACTCACATTTCGCCAGTTATCAGTTGCCAGTCTAATGTAATGAAGGCCTGTTGCTATCACAGACACCTCGTTTTTAAACCTGTCCGAGGTTACCCGCCCATAACCCACCGTACATGACCAGACTACGGGCTAGTCTAACTACTTATATAGTATGTTACAGCCACCAATGCTCACACTGAGATTTACACATCAACAATGCCTAGAGATATTTCGAAATATTTCATTTTTATTAGGTTTATGCTGTAGTAGTATGAAGTAATGCCGACCGATTTCTGTTAATTATAGCTGATAGCCCCAGGTGGCCGGGCTTTCAGCTCGTCGCGTCTTGCATCCAGGTCAAGGAGCCGTCGGTTTTCGAAGGCTTTGACTTTCAGAGATTTCACAACCGCTTGCCACTCCGGCCGTCTGGCAGTCTGCTGCTCCCACAGCGAAGGCTTGATGTCGCACTGCTTCATATCACACATCTTTGTACGTAAGGGGTTGTCCGCCATGCTTCCGCATGCTTTTTCCAAGTTCTGAGTAAAAAATGCCCTTAACTATTCTTTAATGCGTCATAAGCGCCACATGTCCGCGCCGGCGAAAATGACACCGAATAAAATACGACTCAATGCCACCTACATTGGCTCTTCGCAGCACACAATATAGTCTCTACCCGCAATTGCCAAGACGCAAAGCTGGAACCCGAAGAGAGTCATAAAACTGGTCGTCATTCTCTCAGACCAGTTCGCGTTTCAGCTTTGCGTCGTGGCAATCGGGGGAAGAGACTATATTGTGTGCTGCAAATGAAATGAAATGAAATCGTTTATTAAGCAAGTAGGATCACCGATCACTTTTAGGTACACGTTATTAGTTTTTTTTTTTTTTTTTAACTTAAAGAAGCCAGCATTTCCTAACTAACTATCTCTGAGAAGAAATAGGCGAAACAAACTCAGGGATCATCGTCTTTTTTCAAGTCCAGACATTAAAAATGAAAATGTTTACAATAATTTACGTTATAATATTACGCATATTGCTTAATAACAATGCTTAACAGAGCGAGCAGCTCAGTCCCAAGCTGCGAGAATTAAGACCAATTTCTTGTAATCTTTTTCATACAATTTGGACATTAACCAACAATTGGTGGTCGGATCAGAGGCCTTGGACCATTTGCATAGCCTTAATATTAGGTCATCTCCTAGTGTTATTTATACTGTAAATAGTTTTTAAGGGCCCCCCATATTTATCGACGCGGAATCGGATAAAGCCCAACGCGTATCATCACAGTACTTGACTTATCACCGATCAGCTGTTGCGAAGGATGTTGGACCTATCGGCAGTCAATTACGCCGAACGGCTGTCGCAACCGATGTTCACATCTATTCGGCAGTCGACTCTTCCAGATAATCGTCACGAGGGGCTGGTTGTCGTGCTATGACCCCGAAAATATCCACAAATGCTTCCATCGCAGATTTCACGTGCGCTCTGAGCTATATGAACATTATGGTCCTTCATTTTTTGTTTTTCAACTCGAGTTTGAGCAATAAGTGTTTTGATATGGATATACTATCTAGTCGGACTCAACGGACTACAATCTCGGCGCCTGTGACCACAGACCCTGTGCCACCACCATCCTACGCGGCCGTCTCCGTCGCCGTTCGGCTGGCGTCGGAGATGCAGGCAGGCATGCGAGCGAATCATTCGACTGCTACCCAATGCCGATCAGCCGTCTTCGGCGCCGTTCGGCTGCCGTCGGAAGTGAAAGCATGCGAGCGAATTATTAAACTGCCACCGACCAACACCGTTCGACCGTCTCCGGCGCTATTCGGCAGCAGTCGGAAATGTTCCGATAGATTCAGCGCCGTTTGGACGCATAAAGGCTTTTTGACCGGTGTTAGCCGATTCCACATCGATAAATGTGGGGAGACCCTAAGTTAAGGCAGCCTTTCGTGTTTCCCTAGACATTGATGATGTGTGTATTAATCATTCTGAACCCTGTCTGGAATGATTTTAAGTAGAGGATAATACATTGTCACCGAAGAAAACAATCGGCCTAAAATGTGCCCACTGCCGAGACACTTCTCAACGAGAGGAAGTCGGTGGGAGTGGGTGATCAAACTACCCGGGCTGAGTGTGGTTTGGTATCACGTTTTTAAATCAATTCTGTACGGTGTAACCGCACATCAGCAAAGCATCGTCAGCATTTACGCCTCGCATTCATTTTACTTTATAATAATCATCAGTTCGCGTCGGGCCATCATGTCGTCGCGTTCTCATTACGGCCAGCAAAGGCCACGTGTCACTCAATTCACACACATCAGTCCATTAGCTCATTTTAACTATAAACTTTGGAACAATATAGTAGCTTATATAAAATCAACATCTTTTTATTGTATTCTGCCCACATCATCTAAAAGTAGTGTGTGATCTAGCAACAGATCATACAAATTCATTAACTAAAAACATTTTTCATTTTTGTTTCGGTCAGAGTAAGTGCTAATTTGGTTTTTTTTTTTTATAATCACTTGCAAATCTAAAAGCTTAAATTGCACACAAGTGTTATAAAAATAATCAATATGGAATTAGTAATAATTTTACAAAACACATAAGATGACTAAGCTCCACAGCATTTCAGCAAACACCGTAATTTGACCTTGATTGCATCTGTTCTTGGTCGACAAAATAAATTCCAGTCCCTGTTTGAGGAAATTAATGACGTTTTGACATATTCTCCAAAAATGTGAACAAATACGAGTTTTTGGGAAAATTACCTAATTCGTACAAAATAAAGATCAGTTTACGCTAAACTTTAAACATTTTTCTAACTTTTCTGTAGTGCTACTCACTCTGAATTCAACTTAATTACCATTAAAATACAGTTCAAATTTGTTTAACTTGAAATAATATGTCAAAAAAAAACAAAATTTGAATATTATAGTATTCTTTGCAGAAATTAAGACGATGTTCTTAGGTTTCAAACAGCATTATTACAAAATGACTGCAGTGGAGTCTCCTATAAACCTTAACGATGTCAGCTAAAACTGCTAAGAGTGAGCGTTTCCAAATCAGTACCAGCACATCTTGTTGGTAAAAATCTTGATACAGCAAACTACAATGCACATGTCTGATATCGTTTATACAAGTAGCTTCTTCTTCAGCCTATAGATGTCCACTGCTGGACAAAGGCCTCCCCCAAGGCTTTCCACGATGACCGGTCTTGTGCTGCCCGCATCCATCGGCTTCCCGTGACCTTCACCAAGTCGACGAGTAGCTTAGGAAATAGTAAATTATACGCTCATAGTGTTGTTTAGACGATTACATACGAAAGGAAAAACAGCGCTGTAATAGATTGTGAAATGCTGCAGTTAGTGTTTTGTCAGTGCAACATTGCGTTCAAAACAAAGGAACAATTTTTTTCTGGGCTTATTTCCACCATATAAGAACTAAATAAGGAATAGAATTACAATTTGTAAACAATGAGTTTTTGTACATATTTAAACATAATCAGGATGAAAATGGCTTAATGGCATTCCTCCCCTGGAGTCAAATCGGTTCAATTCTGGCACCAAATGGCACAAAATTTACGCTATGAAAAAATTTCATCACCACTGCTGTCTATACTGTAAAGGCAAAATGAGGAAATTTTCATATCCTAGACACAGAACATTGAAGACATGCGAGATTTACCAACCCGCGCTCGGCCTGCGTGGTAAATTATGACCAACTGCCACGAGATTGCTCATCCGATTACTTTACTGAAGCTTATAATGAAGAAGCTTGGAGGAATGCATGTTATCGACTACATTTTTGGTACGAACCTCTGCTGAGGAGCGGGGTGCACTGGAAGAGACAATGAATCCAAATCTGGTGGTTCTGGAACGCCATGTAGCTTGCATAGTTCTCGTAGCAGTATACCAACCTAAAACCAAAATGAAAAAAAATGTGTTAAAACTAAAGTGTCTGCTAAAATTATTGGTGATGGAAAGGTGGAGGAAATAAAGGGCTCTAAGCATTGAAAATCAAATTTTATTTCAGGGTAATATTTATTAGATATAATATAAGCTTCTGTTCGCAACTTTGAACTCATGATGTTTCTTGTTCTCCAATTCACATCAAATCTCAAGCCCGCGCTATTGCTCCGTTTTCAGGTTCTTTCGGACTTTATTTCTTCTTTCGAGGCAAGAAGAAATAAAGTAAGAAGAAGGCTACCAAAAGCAAAGAGAACTGTTGAAATCAGACAGGTCGTTCAGTTTCGTAGAGTAGTAGGGATTAGTGTGTAACAAACTCTTCAGCTTTATAATTAGTTTAATAATTTGTATCAATAGCTTGATAATTTAAACGAGTGTCCATGGAGTCTCTTGCCCGTTCTTCTCCATAAGTACCTACTCTTTGGAACGGGCGAACTTCACCTTACTGACTGACCGACCTTCTGACGATTCAAAAGTGCCTGTTACTGGTTTATTTGAAATAAATGCTTTATTTGATTAAAGTAATAGTAAAATCACAGCTAATGATTCCTGAATCTAAGCAAACACGCTATTGCTTTGTTTTCGCGTTCTTTTTAACTTTATTTCTTCTTTCCAGACAAGAAATAAAGTAAGATTCAAGAATAAGGCTACCAAATGCGAAAAGAACTGTTGAAACCAGACAGGTAGTTCAGTTTAATAGAGTAGTATTACTATTAATTATTATATTAATATTATAGTTGCATTAGCGTGTAACAAACTCTTCAGTTTTATAATTAGTTTAATAATTAAATTAATAGTAAAATCACAGCTGATGATTCCTAAATCTAAGCAAACATCATAAGCTGCATCGGGCTACAGGGCGACGCAATTAAATAAAAGTAGTGTATGTACGAAACAAAATGCTTTCTACATTAGAAGGCATTTGGTAATCTTGAGCGTCTTAATCTGCATCAGCCACACCCTGCGGTCTAATTGCGAACGCACATAATTTTCTACTTTTCTTCAATAATTTTCGGGCATATTGCAAATCCGTCGCTCCATATGTTTAAAAAAGTGTTTGTGTCGAAAACGTAAATAACGCAATGAATATTGTTGAACTGTCATATTGGAACCCATTGCTAGTTAATGTGTAACACACTATGTGTATGCCTATTGAAGCAATTATAACTGCTCCAACTAGCCGATTGACTTTTATTTTAACCACAAGGCTTTTACGGTATAATACAACTCTCGAGAAATATTGCTCTTTTGTTTTCTGTCGATGTAGACCCAAAAACTAGGTCAATTCATGTAGAAATGAAAAATACTTGATGCTGACACAATTGATTATTTATCACATTAGTCATTATAATGCGTAGAAGTACAAAATATCTGATTCACCTACATAAATTTATCATCTTACTTTTCCTTTAAAAAAAAAAAAGTCGAGGTTTGCAAAAGAAAGGCCAATGATCACTTCCTGTTTCAGAAAAACGCCTTCATAATAATAAGCTCGTACTTGATGTAAAAAAAAAACATAAAGCCATTTTTTTTATTTAGTTTTAAAATGTGTTATTGCTATTTGAACCAGTTAGTACTTCGCACGTGTTTCTCTCTCTGCAGTCGGTCCCTCATATCTGAGGATCGTGATCAGCATTGGGGCAGCATTTCGAATGGATGATCTGCCTCCATCGGTTTCGATCCAGCGCGTCTCTCACCACTGCGTAGAATTTAGAAGACGATGTGTCTTTGACTTGATCGGTCCATCTGGTTGGTGAACGACCGCGCGATCGTTTGCCTTCGGTGTTCCCAACGACAATCAATTTTTCTAGACAATCATCGCCACTGCGCATTGTGTGACCGAAATAGGACAAAATACGTTGCTGGCATATGGTCGACAAACGGGTTTTTATTGTAAGTTGGTTCAGAATCGACACATTGGTGCGTTTTGCAGTCCAAGGTATTCGGAGTAATCGCCTCCAGCACCACATCTCGAATGCATCGATTCTCTGGCGTTCTCGGGCTAAGATCGTCCACGTTTCCACGCCATAGAGGAAGATAGGGAATACTAGGGCACGAACCAATCTGATCTTAGTTTTAATGCCAATTCCTCTCCTCCTCCAAATGTTGTTTAGACGGGTCATTGCGTCCTTAGCCATCCCGATACGCCTCTTGACTTCGGGAACACAACTGCCATCGTCGCAGATTTGGGAGCCTAGATAAATGTAGCGATCGACGATATTAATGCCAGGAATGTTACAGGTGACATTTGCTAAAGTTCCGGCTCGATCTACTATCATCATCTTCGTTTTAGTTCTGTTGACTGCAAGACCAATGTTGCCACTTTCAATTTCGAGTCTTTGGAACAGCTCACTTATATCTTCCATAGATGTTGCCAGGAGTACGGTATCATCAGCATATCGGAGGTTTGATAATCTCTTTCCGCCTATAGGAAACCCCTTCTCCCAATTTTGGATGGTTTTCCGCATTATGTATTCTCCATATATGTTGAAAAGTGCAGGGGAAAAGATACAGCCCTGCCTCACACCCCTCTTCGTTTGGAACATACTGGAGTATTCTGCGCCAATCCTGACGAAAGATCGATTTACTGTGTACAGACTCTTGATTAGGGCAACAAGATGTTCAGGAACTCCCATCTCCAGTAGCACACTCCATAGTTTATCCCATTTTACACAGTCGAAGCCTTTTGTATAATCTATGAAGCAAAGGATCACGGGGCTGTTAAATTCCCTGCTTTTCTCAATAATTTGGCGGACATTCAATATTTGTTCCCGCGTTCCTTTACCCTTAACAAAACCTGCCTGTTCTTCAGGAATCACGCACGTGTTTAAAAAAATTTAAAATAGTTATTGGCATGTTGAATTTACGCTTTGTGTAGGTAGACATTTATTTTTGTACCAACAGAGTTCAATGAACTCGAATTCGAGTTCAAACAATCTATACGTAGGTGCAAGAGATAAAACAAATATAAAGAAAATATCGATTTTTAGGGTTCGATATTCATCCCTACAGGTTAAAAGGCAATCCTATTACTAAGACTCTACTGTCTGAATGTCCGTCAGCTACCTACCAGGCTGTATCTCTCATGGACCGTGATAGCTCTCTTCTGTCTATAGAGGTCCACTGCTGGACAAAGGTCTCCCCCCAAGGCTTTCATTCCATTGGGGAGTTTGCCATGATCCCCACGCTTGGCAGGCGGGTTGAGGATCGCAGTAACTTGATATTCCACAGGAGAAGCGCCGCTGCCCGCTTCCCCGGTGAAAGCTCCCTTAGTCGTCTCTTACGACACCCACGGGAGAACAAGGGTTGGTATTATTCTAAGCCGGATACCACACGGGACAGCTATATAGTTTAATTTTTTCAAACGGTGTATTTCTGTTTCCGCTATGCAAAATAACTACTAAAACAGTTACTTTTTTACTTTGTACGGAAACCCTACATACGCGAGTCCAACTCCCAGTTAGCCAGTTTTTATACTTAAATTTTTTATTTGATCAACATTATAATCAATTTATTTAAACGCAAATTGTCTGCGTGTATGCACAGTAGCTACTCAGCTCTTTTCATATGCATATTATGCACCTACTTTGAAATACCATAACATTTTCTCGCAAGTTTCTATTCAATTTAGGCCAAAATATTTGCAGACAATTTGTACAGTTATTATAACAGTTTGTTTA
Organism: Sesamia inferens; assembly: GCA_037179545.1. Lineage (NCBI taxonomy): Eukaryota > Metazoa > Arthropoda > Insecta > Lepidoptera > Noctuidae > Sesamia > Sesamia inferens. The sequence continues at coordinate 11,927,170 of CM073933.1, read as the reverse complement.
AGCGAAATAGTACTTAATGCTGACTTGACGTTGTAAGAGATGACATGCGTGCCCAACAATCTCACACCAAAGGATGTTGAAGATCGCACGAAATGGAGGAGAATGAGCAGGAAAGCGGACCCCGGGCTCCCGAACGCGAAAGCCGCGGATGCAACCGGGACTAAAGTCCGTATTCCAGAACAAAACTCAAGCATTAATCTCTGCTTAAGCATTACTTAAAACTAGTTTCAACCAATCAAATGGCTTGAAACGAGACTTAAGTAGTGCTTGAGTTTTGAGTGACGTTCTATAATACGGACCTAAACGCTCAGATGATGATGATAGTCTTTGTTTAAGCGGATGAAATGTTGCATTAATTTAAATTTTGTTACTTTCGTCTAATTCCTTCATACAATTATTTAAAAACGCGTAAATACTATTGTAAATACTTAATAATACTCTATATTACGTACTGGCCTAGAGTAAACGAGCCACATCCCTTTTTATTTATTTATACTTGATAATATTTTATGCGTAAAGTTGTAGCTAACTGCAGCGCACAACTTCTGACACGTACCCCAATTGCGTAACATGAATCATTTTGAAGGATATTGCTAATACATTGCAACGTAAGTTTGAAAAACTTGTCTGCTGAACAACGTAAGTAACGCAATGAATACTGTTGAACTGTCAAAATGAAAGTTACTACTGTTGGTAATAGATCCGTGTTAGTCTTCAGTCTCTACCAGAGTAAAACAAAACGATTTTTTAAATGAATAATTTATTTGTTATATACTACCTAACATTTAAGTAGTATGTACCTTAAGTATACAATATGTACTACTTAAATGTCGTAGTAAAAGTAATTGTACAAAAAAAAACACCTTATAAATATGCAAGTCAGATCCCGAAAAAAAAATAATAAAATTATTAAGGTAGGTAGGTACCTACCGAAATGAAATGTAGCATATCATTGTAAAGTAAAAAATAAAATATTGTTTTTAAATGTTGCCCCGCACTAGGAATCATGTATCGACCCGGAACAACTACCCGTAGGCCATACAGATATTCGTTGCATGCAAGAATCGAATCCGCGATAAAGCGTAACCGTCCATCGCTCAGCCACTGCATTAACAGTGTCGTCGTGTCACGTCGCGTTTGTCGATGTGTGTATCTACTTTATGAGCAGTTGAATTTTATATTACATAATTACTTAATTAATTTTAGATGGCCGATAATTTTAAATCTATTATATTTAAACATGTACATTAAAGTATCATAATCTGCATCCTAATTGTGGAACATATCAGTAGCAATGGGTTTCATTATGAATGATGTCGCTAATTGCTAATCCATTGCTTTTTTCGTACGAAAAATGAGTCTGCTTAAAAAACTTAAATACCGTAATGAATGCTGTTGAACTTTCAAATTGGATTTCATTATTGCTGATAGTGCGTTAAGAAATTACCCTGCTGAAGTTAAAATTGAGAAGAAACCTGATAAAATCTTTCATTTGTAATGTAAAAATTATTTGATGTTAAATCATGTCAATACTAGTTTGTGTGGTTGTTGTCTCATTTGTGTTTTAGATCTGTCAAAGTAAATGATGGCAATGCCTTCGGTGCGTCTGCGCGATCTATGCAGTTAACCAAAGGTCAGAGTTTAAATACAAACCCCATACACGTTGTATGGACCCGCCTTATAGGCTATATTTAGATTTTTATTTTAGAGAATTTAAGTAAATGCAACAATACCTGACCCATCTTCATTTTTTTTTCACGCTTTGATGTTTATTTATTACACTATGATTATGTACGTTGTAGACCCCTCATATTTTCTTCCAAACCTCCAAAACAATATTAAAACCATAAAAAGTTTCAATAAGTATATATGCTATTTAATAGCCTTACAAAAAGGTAATTGCCCTCTTAATTTGCCACTAAACAATCTTTTCTTACATTGGGATGACGAATTATTATTTTATGAATACTAATATTGTTTAATTATCATCTCAAATGATCAGGGGAGAGACTAATTTTAAGTGCATATTTTTAGTTTTATTACATTAAGAAAAGGATAGAAAATAACATATTATAAATTAAGATACTGCATAGACAGTTTAAGACTCGATTATAAACATGGCGATCAAAAATCGGTCGATTTACGTCAGGCGCGGACTAATTTTACAGGTCCACTAAACTAATATTTTATTTTCTATCCTTTTCTTAATGAAATGGAAATAAAAAGATGCACAGTAGGCCTAGTATGAGTTTTCAATATGAAACTCGATCGTCGATATAGAGCGCGTTTGGCGCTCTCATTGGTTGAGAGTTCTTACGACCTTGAAGCGGGCCAATCACTGAGTCAAACGCGCTCGATATCAACGATCGAGTTTCGTAATGAAAACTCTTACTAGGCCTACTGTATATGGGCCTAGTATGAGTTTTCAATACGAAATTCTATCGTCGATGTCGAGCGCGTTTGGCGCTCTCATTGGTTGAGAGTTCTAACAACCTTGAAGCGGACCAATCGATGAGTCAAACGTGCTCGATATCGACGATCGAGTCTCGTAATGAAAACTCATACTAGGCATACAGAACTTAAATTTAGTATAGTTTGTCAACACGGAAATCGGGGCCAATATGTCGCAATGTTTTATTATACCACGAACTTGCTCACCATTTCTGTAGAACAATGACTAATGTCTAGCTTGGTGAATTACCTTCAAGAGATATTTAAAGGAAAATTTTGAAGGAACAACTAATCAAATAATTTTGTTGCAAGATATGACACTCCATTATCATCTCAGCGTTTATCCCGGTTGCGTCCGCGGCTTTCGCGTTGGAGCCTCAGACTCTCTCTCTCTCTCGGACTCGCGGGGGAGATCTTTAGCATCCTGTGGTGTGAGATTGTTGGCATGCTATGTCATCTCTTACAACGTCAAGCCAGCACTTCTTTGGTCTACCCCGCTTGTTCCGACCCGGCGGAGGCCCTAAGGCAAGACATTTGTGACCCACGTAACATACATATGCAAGATAAATATGACACTGATGGTTAAAAAAATTAGCATTGAAAACTTGCTTGACACCACCCCAAGTACATTGTAAGAAAGGTAAACGAATTAGTCAAGAACATGCCAAATCCAAACTTGGAAAATTGCACTTCATCAAAGTTGCAAATGCTATTATTATTTTAAATTTTAATTTACTTTAGTGATATTTATTATCTAATATATAAAATTCTCGTGTCACGGTTTTCGAACTTAAACTCCTCCGAAACGGCTTGACCGATTTTGATGAATTTTTTTGTGCTTATCCGGTATCTATGTGAATCGGCCAACATCTATTTTTCATCCCCCTAAATGTTAGGGGTAGTCCACCCCTAATTTTTTTTTATTTAGACAAAATTTATTTGGCAAAACAACGTTTGCCGGGTCAGCTAGTAGTATGTATATTAATGTATTATCATCAATTATATCATCATCGACCTTATAATCGTCCCACTGCTGGGCACAGGTCTGTCTCCTCTCATACAGAGAAGGATTGAGCGTAATCACCACGCTTGCTCAATGCGGGTTGCCGATTTCAGACTTAAAGTCCAGATTTCCTCAAGATGTTTTCCTTCACCTCCAATTATATGTTTATAATTAATTATTGAATTGCTTTTTGTTTCGATGAATTTTGCTTTATCATCTGATCTTACACACATTTTAATAAAAAAAACCTTGCTAAAAATTAAAAACGTTTAAACCTCATACAGATAATTATATTTAGAGTTGCTAATCATTAAATAACTTTAAGCAATGAATAAACCCACACTATCTACATCTCTTGTATGCTGAACAAGAGGGTAGAAATTATCTGTTTAGAAACTATGTACAGAGTTGATGCTCGTTTCTGTATAATTTATGATCATTTGATACATATTTATCCACTACATAAATCGTTAAATAAATAAACCTTAAAACTAAACCACATTCCTCAATTAAACATGACCTATCTCAAGAACGAAGTAAGTGCTTTAAGTATGTCCAGTGTAATGGACAGCTTGCTAGTGTTTATTGTCAAAAAAAATAATCTAATATTTAGTACCTCTAATATTTCCTTATTTTTACTTCTGAGTTTTATTTTTTGAAGAAAATGGGTAAAACTATCGAATATTCGCAAGAGATAAGGGCATAATAATCGGCCTTCATAAATCCGGTAAAAGTAATCGTGAGATTTCAAGACTGCAGAAGATACCAAGGCAAACTATTGACTACATCGTTAAGAAATTTGCAACTGAAGGAACAATTTGCAGCAAACGTCGCTCAGGTAGACCAAGAGCCACAATTTCGAGTGAAGATTTGGACTTAGTTATTAAAAGCAAACGGAATAGACGATGAACTGCAACGGAAATAGCAGCAGAGTTTAATATGAATCGTGATAAATCAGTCAGTGTATCCACAATCAAAAGAAGACTCCGTGATGCAGGACTTAAGGGATGCATAACGGTCTCAAAACCACTTCTTAAAACTATTAATAAAAAGAAGAGACTTAACTGGGCTAGAGAACACAAGAACTGGACAATAGCAGATTGGGAAAAGGTCCTCTGGACGGCCGAATCAAAATTTGAAAATTTTGGATCCAAACGAAAAGTTTGATTGCCGTCGTACGAACAGTACGACGGCAATCAAACGAAAGGGTGAACGACGCTTGTACTGAGGCTTCAGTTAAACACGGCGGAGGATGTGTGGTGATCCCAAACCATCGTTTGGGGCTGTTTTTGCGGCTCCACCGTTGGAGATCTTGTGTGAATACAAGGAATTTTAAAAAAAGAAGGTTATAAAAACATATTGGAGAATAACGCAGTGCCTTCTGGAATCTATTTAATTGGTCCGGGATTTATATTTCAACAAGATAATGATCCGAAACACACGTCCAGACTTTGTAAGAACTTTTTAAAAGAAAAAGAACAACAGCAGGTGTTGAAATTGATGATATGGCCTCTACAGTCCCCAGATCTAAATCCGATAGAACTATTGTGGGATCAACTAGATAGACGGGTGGGAAAACGTTGTCCTACGTCTCAGGATGACTTGTGAAGAAAACTGCAAGACGAATGGCAGAAGATATCCAAAACGACATTGGAAAAATGAATAGCTAGGTTGCCGAAGCTTTATGAAGCTGTCATTAAATATAAAGGTGGACACATAGAGGAGACCAAAATTTAAAAAATATATTATTGTTATGTTAAAATAATATCTAATTATGTCAAAATAAACAGTTAAAATATTCATGAAGTAGTTTCACTTAATCACACTTTTACAAAATATATTTTACTGGGTGGCCAAATACTTTTGAGCGGTAGTGTAGGTAAAAAATATTATACAAACAGTATGTTAAGAAAACCCTGTCCGACCCATAAGGATAATAAAGGTTAGGTAAACACATGACCAAATATAATATAAAATTTTACGTAATCATCATTATACCAATACAAATGAATTTTGAAATAATCTTTTTTTCCCGCGAATTAATTCCAACTTCCCCGAAATTTGGTAATTTTAAAAAAAAGTGACAACACCGGTATTATTAAGAGCGAATAGCGATGCGACCACGTGCCGCGTGCCCTGCCGCCCGCCGCCCGCGGAAGGGTGCTTAACGCACATTTATTAAGTTACCTCTTTTTGCGAAATAATATTTATTTTTTAGGGGGATTTTTTTTAAGTTTAGCCCGGTTTTGTATCCATTAGTAGAATCAGTTATCGATACCTAACAACACCTTCACGGGGCGGACAGGGTTTTCTTAAGATACTGTATAAACAAAGTACTAAGGTAGTTAACATACATTTTACATCCTTACCTGGTTTATAACATGGTTATCTCTGCCCTGTGTGTTGGTGAGGATCTGGACAGCATTTGTGACTATGGGATCCTCACTGTCAGCAAACCATACAGGTGGTGTGGTGGGGTATGTCTCCTGGTGAATAAAAAAATGTATATACTTAAATTTTGGATAAGATATTGCGACTGAGTGGAGGTTTTTCAAAGGATATGTTCCACCTTCTTTCTTAACTGCATCCACAACTATCTACAACCCTACAGGATTTAAAAAGCAACAGCTACCCATACTAGTTAAGTTATATTGTGTCATGCACATACTGAAAGAAATCATAGTTCATTGTAATTTCTCAGTAGCACACTTTTTTTGTGTATGAAGAATCATCAAATGACCTCTCTCACACTCTGGGCGGAGCGGAAGGGCGTATCAAACTTTTACTGACTAAAACCCACCCGTGTTCCTTCACTTGCCTGTGCGCTAGCGGCCAGGGCCACGGTTTCTTTCAATCAACCCGCAACCCTGACCCAGGCATCGGTCTTCGTGGACTCCGTCATGTTGACATCTCTTTGAGGCGCGTGTAAAACAACGCATCGTTGACCCGGGTCTGGTCCTTACAGGGCGGCGAACTGCCTATTGCTCGCCGCCCGCAAGCCTCTATAGCCACTCCTCGAAGAGGAAAGTTACTGCCGCTATTTTTTTATTTTTTTTTATAGAGGATCCCCCCCGGATTGGGTGCACCCGCCATCACAGGGCATTATGAGCATGGGGAAACCGGATTTCCTTCCAGGATTATAGTACTACGGGAAGCGATGAGAGGATGGATCTCCTATCTTTTTTTTTTTATTCTATTTCGGCTAGCCCGATCTTTATTTATATATATCATATATATTCACATCTTATATTCTAACATATTTTTACCTTTGTTATATTTCTACCTTTTACTTATAACAATAATCTTACTACCACCAGTTACTTCCATTTTATTCTCTTACGATTATACTAACTGTCTATCTCTATCATATTACGTAATTTTTAATCTAGCAATTACACTTATTCTACTTTATCTATTTTTAATTAATACCTACTATTTATTTTACTGTATCTTATTTCAACACATTTTTTCTTAAATTTATTTAACTAATAACAACATTTTGTTAACGTTTATATATTATACTAAAATATATAATTTAACAATCTTATTTACTGCCGCTATTGTGGCGTGCCCAATGTTTATGGGCCCCTAACTACAAATTAATACTTACTGAACATAATTATTTTGATTTTGTTGTGTAGGATTTGAGCCTGCTTGATGGCAATAAGCTTGCCTACAATCATTTAAATAAAACTTCTAAAATGTGGGTCCACTTCTGCTCAACCCTTCCGGAAAACTAGATGTGATGTTACTTTCAAATGCTCATTGTAATAAAATATAACTAAGTAGGGACAACTAACTGCACTAGTAGGGTGTAGCAATAGCAATGTTATGGATAGCCCATTTATAAGATATGCAGCTTTTTTTAGCCTGCCCATTATACTAACTAGCTGCAATTCTACAGAATTTAAATAAGGCAAGTAATAGAGCTGTGCAGGATTTGAATATTGGTAGTAACAGTTGTCCAGGATGCTAATGTGTTGGTTTAACAGAGTCCTGGAGATGGAAGAGAAAAAAGAAAAGAACTAGGTATTTCTTTGTTATTTATTAATAACAGCTTGGAGTCTGGATGTGTGCCTGCTTGATGGCAATAGACTCGCTCCCAATAACATGGGAAATAAAAAAATTGAGAATTTAGTATTATAGATATGATTAATCATTCAACAAAACTAGGCCGCATGTTAATTTATTATATTCATTGTAATAAAATGTGAAACTGCACAAATTTTCAGGTATGGCAGTACAGGATCATGTTGCATCTTTTTCCTGAATTATGGACTACTACTGTCAATGTCCACAATTTTAATGAGAGAAGTGATAAGCTGGCCACAATGATATATAGTTGAATAGTTGAATCTATCTTTTAACTAGGACTTGCCTGTGTCTTAAAAGATAGGGTACAGACAAATGAATTTTGTAAATATTTATAACCAACAACATAAGAAAACAGTGTCATAGATTTAAATTAAACTAAGTTGTACAAAAGAAGAAAAATATAAAAGAATAATAATAAAAAAAAAAATCACATGTAACACAAAGGTGAAATATAACAGATTGATGACTTTATTTTTCCTTAGCCCATCGAGATGTAATCGAGATGATAATTAGGGGAGTGTTGGTTGGCAGTAGGGTGTGGCAATTGGAATGTTACTGAGAATACTAAGACTCCCTTATTGTTATATCTATTTTCGCATATATTTACATTTATCTAGTCAGGTATTTATTATGTATAGTTTATATATGCAAAAACCTATTTTATATGAAAAGTTTCTGTTTAATTTAACCCTTATTTTTCTGATTTTTTAAAAAGGCCCACACCTGGGCGAAAGCCTCCCCATTCCCTTCAAAAAGACTCTTTTCTCACACCACATTTTTCAATTTCCTCATTATAGTATTAAATAAATAAAGGTCATTCGGCAGCAGTATGTAATTTATGTCACTAAAGATTTATAATAATTGCCTATGTGTGCAATCTAATACTCCAGTTTCAGAGACAGCTTACTTTAAAATCAATACCTACTATTTGGCATGAATAGAATGCCATCTTGCATTGTTTTAATAATACTGTCAGCAGTGAACTGACCTGCAATATATTTAGGTGGAGTATTATACCAAAAAAGGACTGCGCTATATACAAACAATGATCTTTTTATAGTTTTTATATATTTCTTATGGAATTTATACCATATTTCATTACATTTTAACATATTTCTCCTGTATTGTGGGTTAGTCATATACACAAACAGCCAACATACTTATAAATCATACAAAAACATATAATTTTTTTAAATGCGGGAATTAATCCCGCAACTGCACTACACATAGTTGGGAAATAGCTAGCTAGACCGATTGATATATTAAAATCAATGAAATTCATTAATCTGAAGAACAGGCTTAACCAATTTGTTTTTTTTTTTTTTTTTCAATAATAATTGTTTAGGAATAAAATTGGAAAATACCCAAAGTACCAGCTAAAAAGCCTGTATTTTACCAAGTATATGTACTGTAGGTAAGTACATCGGATCATCTAGATTAATATATTTAATGGTTACTTGTATGTAATATATATTTTTCTTTCGTTTTTTTAAAGATTTGAGCAGTTCCCTCTCACGTTTCAGACCAGTGTCCAAGCAGTAAGAACTATAGGCTGATTATGTCAGATAGTTATGTTCTTAGTAAGCTTTTATGACAGTCCTTGGTATTCAACTCAGACAATCAGAACAGTTAACTTTAAAACCTTTTGAATGCCACTCCAAAACAACATCTCTGTGCCCTGTATGCCAAGCCCGAAAATCGATATAAATACCTACATAAAATTTAGGGATTCCAATTTTATATTGATAACCATTATTATTACATTCCTGTTTACTGTGACAGCAAAGTGATAATTGGAGATGCAGTTTTTGAGTTATATCAATAAAACACATAAAATAAATGATATAATTTGCACATTTCGTGTTTTTATGCAACATGTTTTCTGTTGTGTATAGACGACCATAGCGCACAGGGCACGCTTGTGCTTGTTGAGTATAGCCGACATTGGCATTCAAATGGTTAAAGAAAAAATATAGGGACTATTCACTGAAATACCTTTAAAATCCCAATACAATTTTTACAGGTTTGCGATAGACTATATATTATATCAGTTAAAACAAGCAGTTACTGTTATAGCAAAGCAATAATTTTGCACTGTGTAAACTTTTAGGTCAGTACCTCATTGCAATTATTCTGAAAAATTATAATTTTTTTAATATGTAATTCATATTCACGAGTCTTCATTAGAACCAGGTGGGCATAAAATAGAAATATGGTGTAATTAGGTTATCAAATACTAATACAGCATTTATTAAAACAATACATAACCATACAATGGTTACTATGTACCAAATATTGATAACTGTGTGTAATCATTGCTTGGTATTATATCATTGATAACTGTATAATAGTACATAAACAATACATGTGTATACTACATGATTCAATTCAATTCAATTCTTGATTAATGTTATATGAATCCTAGTAAATAGTAATGTTTAAATACTTTCAGTGCACTCTAATAACCTGTTATCAATGAATGGCCCAACTAAGGCCACTGAGCACATTCCAAGCTTGCATTGTTGCATCAGTAAAAAACTGTAATGGGTCCAATAAAATGTATACATGACAAAAAGCAGGTAGATGGGATGACTAAGAGCCTTTGTCCCAAAAACGAGCCTGTATACCGTTATCCAAACAAAACAGACATTACTCTCTCTATAAAATAGCTGTAATACGAACACTTTGATAATGACGTTCTGCGTCCGAAATGATCGATACAGCGATTCGACATGGCACCGTATGCTCAACATATGATCCGCAAACTCGTTAACGCGCGAGTATTGATTATGTTTAAAACATCAATAGTTTGTAAATTATTTACACAGAACCTTGACAAACGTGTAGTTGCAACAGGGAAATGTAAATTCATTTCCGTAAACCTTTTGTTGACAGCCCTGCCCTCATAAACAACGACCCTTTGTCCCAGCTCAAGATAATCAATAAGTGCACCCCGCAGCTAACATGTAATTTTATATGTCACATACGTTTATTAGTCATATATGGTACTTACGGTAATATTGGCATGTATTTCATATTTCTTTCCATTTTTGCCAACGAATCTGCAGGTAAGTTCGTCGACACTGGCTGACATTATCTGAAACCGTTCATGGTTTTTTGGAAACACTTGTTCTAAAGTTTTGATTTCTAACTTAAGTGTATTTAAGCACGCCATTAGTGTTAATTGAGACACTAATCCTAAACTAACTAATAGTTATCCACGATAAAATACATGAGAACAAATTTTAAGTTCACTCCGCGACCAAGCAAAATGGCGGAACGTAATGGAGGAAATTATTATAAAAAATACTGTATGCTGACGATAGAGGGCGACTAGGCGGAGACAAATCTAGAGTATTTTCTGTTGTCTATATTTGGTTGTGGCAATACTAAAATCTTTTAATTGAAAATAATTATATATTTTCAAATATATATAAGTTTTCACCGTGTATTCTTGGTGTATTCTAAATCACATTTCCGCAATTTATGCAGGTAGCACGCCATTAAATATGTTATGGCAGTGTGTTATGCTCGCTATTTTGTTCTGGCTGCTTAAATTGTCTCTTTAGGCCCGGCTCCACATTTGAGAATTTATGGATTTTAGACAATTTAAAACCAACAATTATATAATTGCATAATGGATGATGATCATTATTGGTTAAATCTAATCACAAGAGAGATTTCCATTGTGTTTATCATTACTTTTATCTGGCCACAAATGTTAACTAAGGGAAACGTTAGATGATGGATTTTGAATATACATCAAAAAGTATGTACGTATTATTGAAACAATTTGAATACAAAACGAATCACAGCCATCTTTATCTGATACTGGAACTATGATGGTTTTAAGACGTTACAGTAACCCTTTTCAGGATGGGAAATCATCAAATAACCTCTCCCACTCTGTGCGGCAAGGGCGTGTCAAACCCTTACTGACTAAAATCCATCCGTGTTCCTTCACTTGCTTCTGCGCCAGGGCCTCGGTATTTCTTATGAAAAACTTGCGGCCCTATGTCATAGTAGTAGTTTAAATTATTTATAGTGTTGTTTACTAAATAAAAGCGCGTGATTTATGCAGTGAAAAGTGCATTCAGTGAATAATTTATAAAGAACATTGAAATATTGTAGCATAATGGCCACATCATGACTTTACCCCAAACCCGTCCTAGTAGGCCTCATGCGGGAATTGAAAGGAGATAGGTTAGTTTAAGTTAAGCTAGAATAAGTATTTTTTTTTAATAACTATAAACTAGCGCTTGACCGCAATCCCGCTTGATGGTAAGCAGTGATGCGATCGTTGATGGAAAAGCGCGCTAGTTTATTAAGAACCTACTCACCCAGATTGAGCGAATAGGAAGGAAGACGGCAGTTGAGCGAGGTGATGCAATGTTAAACCCAACAACACGACCAACGATGCTGCGCCAAAGGGAGATTGATCTGAAGACCCTTCACGACCAAACTCCCAACACAACAACATTTGGCGCATCGTACCCGGCACACATCGCAACACAACTGCTCAGACCCGTCCTCCGTACGGCTTCACCAGACATCATGCCAGAACACGACAAATCGCTTGGCGGCAAGGCTTTGTCTGGTGGGTGGTAACTTCTGCCGGCGGCCGGTGTTGTGGCCTACCACCGAGAAAATAGACCGAGAAATAAGTTAGGATAAATTACGATAAGTTAGGATATAAACTTACTCAAGAAAAAACTTACTAAAGTCCAAGTTGTATGGCGTACTATGCCTTTGCCTTTGCCGTTCAGAAGTATGGATAGAAGTGAAATAAAAAAGTCAATGGCTTACTGTCACTGTCATTGTCACCATAGTAGGGATGGGACATAGTACATTTAAAATCGATTTATGTTAAATAAAAAATAATCAATTTAGGTATATTAATCATTTTGTCTGAGCCTCTCAATTAATTTCTTTCTTAATTTTGCAGAAAAATTATGCAGGCTAAACACTTTTTCACGATCTTTCGAAACATAATGGTTTGAAAAATGAAGCTACCATCAATGAATAAAAAATGACATACCAACCGAATTTCGGTAAAATAAAACAGTTCGTTGACTAGTGAGCTGGCATCATTTAGTTCTACCAACAGCGAGACATTTGAGTTTCCAGCATTTAATTTGCATGTCTTATTACATCGTACTCACATGGATAAATTCAACATGAAAGTTGTAAAAATATAAATAATATGTAAAAATTTTACGATGAAGTATCTACGGATTTCCTTCCCATTTTCTCCAGAGAGAGCCACGCTATGCAATAGGCGCCTAGCTTCATTTTAAGTTTTACTTCTGGACTGCGGGCAGGGCCAAAGACCAAACTTAACGTTAGGGAAAAATCAATCATTAATCGATTATGCATAAAAATAAAAAGTAATAATAAAATTGATTTAAAAAAAAAATCCCTGATCGATTAATTTTTACATCCCTATTGTCATAGTCCATAATATCCAAAGAGTATAGTAAGTTTCCCTAGTATTATTATACTCTTTGATAGTAAGTATGATAATATGATAATACTATATATCCTAAGCCCGCTCGCCGCGAAATCAGAATAATTTGATACGTGATACAAAGCAGACGGTGGTTTTGGCGGGAAAGTCAAGCTGAGTGTCACGCTCATTTTTCATCGGACTTTTAAAATTATTTATAGTGTTGTTTACTAAATAAAAGTGCGTGATTTATGTAGTAAAATGTGCATTCAGTAAATAATTCATTAAGAACAGTGAAATATCGCAGCAGTGGCCACATCATGACTTTAGTCTCAAAACCTTCATCGTAAGACGGATCACGCCGTCTTTGTCGACATGAACAATTTATTACGTGACATTGGCTAAATGCACAAACCGTGCGAAGCCATAAAAGAAAGAAAGAAAGTAATATGATAATATCTGTCTTGAACTGTTTTGTTGTGATTGTTATTGTGAAATTAAAATATTAAATATAAATGACTAAAAATGGGTCGAAGTCCTTCTCCTTGCAGAAGTAATTCTTACAAAAGAAAGCGTTCACGTTCCCACGATAGAGATAGACATAAAGTTCGAAAAACAAGCCCTGTTCCTTCAACGGCTAATAAAATTGCAGAAGAGTTTACTTTTACGTACTACAAACGAGATTTCAATAAAATAATACTGTCTAGCAATGAAAGTAATACTGTTGTGAACAATTTAGACGACTTTTGGGTGTTTCTGAAGAAATACGAAGCGACTTTAAAAAAAGCCGGCAAACCTATTATTGACTATGGACCTGAAGAAAACAGTAAAGAAACTTCCCAAGTCTTCTCCAAATTTCACTACATTAACTTTACAAGTTCTATAAAATATGTGGACACTGTATGTTATTATGACAGAGACGTTAAGAAATTGGATAAAAAATTATTTCAAGCATTCATGAATATTGTATCTATTTACATTGATTTTAAGAATAAAGAGAAATTTGATAAGCTTAAAAAATTGAGGCAAGCTCAAAAGGATTTGCCCGTGGCAAAGTATAGGTAGCTATTATGTTTTTTAATGTAATAACTAGAATTATTGTGTTTTATTACATACATTACTATGTTTAATATCTTACGTTTTGCACTGCTGAATTAGAGTCAAACAATTTCTTATAACGATATATATTTTAGCTTTATTTTTGCCATCAACACTCCAAGAAGACAATCATCCACATATTTTTTCCATAATAGAAAACATTATGTTTATATATCTTTTTCCCACCACTAATATATAAAAAAACCTGACTAAAAATAATAATCTTATTTTTTTCAGGAATCAGATTGTGTCAGCTGTTCAAAATGAGAGGGTAGTGATTGTTGCAGGTGACACGGGATGTGGCAAGTCCACACAAGTGCCTCAATATTTACATGAAGCTGGGTTTCAAAGTATTGGTAAGTAGTAGCATTATGCTGAGCGATGATTGTATTGTGGGGATGTAATGATGTGTGATGTAAGACAACACGGTCGTTGTAGTGGCTGAGCGATAGACTGCTGTGCTGCATATCGCGGGTTCAACCCCTGCATAAAACAAATATTTGTAAGATCTGCATACAAATAGTAGTTGTTCTGGGTTTGGCTGTTTGTGTATGTGAACTTAAATGTTTGTAAACGCACCCACAATACAGGAGTAATTCCTAATGTGGGGCAATGTCTTTAAAAAAGTTTTCAAACAAACTGAAATGCACAAAATTGGAAACGGAATTAAACACCCTTTAAAATATTGGGTCACTGACCTCCGATCAGCGAGAGCGGGGTCCTGGCCCAACTTGTTTTTTTCGCGCCATTATTATTAAAGTTTAGTGTTGCTGGATGCGGCGGTCATCCTGTGAGTGTTTCCTTATCAACATATACATTGCCGTATTGTCATTACCACTCTTTATACATATACAGTATGTTAAGAAAACCCTGTCCGACCCGTGAAGGTGTTGTTAGGTATCGATAACTGATTCTACTAATGCATACAAAATCGGGCTAAGCTTAAAAAAAAAAAAAATCCCCCTAAAAATAAATATTATTTCGCAAAAAGAGGTAACTTCATAAATGCGTGTTAACCACCCTTCGCCTGCCGCCCGCGGGGGGCGGGCGGCAGGGCACGCGGCACGTGGTCGCATCGCAATTCGCTCATAATAATACCGGTGTTGTCACTTTTTAAAAATTACCAAATTTCGGGGAAATTGGAATTAATTCGCGGGAAAAAAAGATTATTTCAAAATTCATTTGTATTGGTACTATGATGAATAGGTAAATTTTTATATTATATTTGGTCATGTGTTTACCTAACCTTTATTATCCTTATGGGTCGGACAGGGTTTTCTTAACATACTGTATATATATATATATGTTTAAAATATATATATGTTTTCCAAGGTGTGTCAAACTTATCTCTCATCAAATTTAATATGCTGCTAGTGCTCTTGGCAAGATGGAGTTTATTCTTTTATGTTTGCCTCCTTTTTTTGTATCATGCTTGCTGCAGTTTATTGTAGTGGTTAAGTACTAGTTTATAAAATAAATAAAATATCATACCAAAATTATAAATATGAAACTATGTAAGCATGATTTTTGATGAAACTTAACGGTATAGCTTATACTGTAAAGTTACTATTAGCTACCTGTACGCTACTGTATAGCTTATATCAAATTAAAACTTAGGATATTTTCTATCCTGGTATTTTTCGACATTTATGTGGATGAAGCCACGGGGCACTGTTAGTATATTTTAATTTATTGTTGACAGCATGCACCCAGCCAAGGAGGATAGCCTGTGTGTCGCTATCAAAGCGAGTGGGATATGAAATGCTAACACAGTTTGAAAATAAAGTTGGTTATCAGATCCGTTTTGAGAAGAGCAAGACCGTTGATACTAAGATATGTTTTATCACTGAAGGATTACTGCTTAGACAGGTCAGGTACAGTACATTTTAGTTACAAAAAAAAAAATAAGTCATTAGAAGACTTTATTATGGCTTTGCGAAATTTAACTTTATCATTAGTGCCACTAAGCACAAAAATGCATGATGAAGCCTAGTGATGAAAATGAAAAAAAACCAACTTGTTTTTTTTTTTTTTTTTCTAAATTTGGTTTTTTTTCTACCCTATGTTTCGTTCAATTATAAATTTAATTTCTATAATAAATCAACATATTATTTATTAATAATCACTACTTCCAACAATGCACAACTCTTTTTTTTTTCAATTTATTCTTCATCTTCACTTTCTGTTTCAGTTTCAGTGCCACATTGGTCTTGTCAAAATTGAAGCCATTTGAAATATAACACCTAACACTATCATTTACTTCATTAAGGCTCAAAATACAGCAACAACTAAAATAAACCACATCATTTAATCTTCTTATGTATTATAAATTTCAGATGTCTTCAGAAAACCTACCAAACTATGACGTCATCATTCTAGATGAGGTCCATGAAAGACATTTGATGGGAGATTTCTTACTGGGTATATTGAAGTGCCTTATACATACTCGTAATGATATCAAGTTGGTGCTCATGTCTGCGACTATTAATATTAAGCTGTTTGAAGATTATTTTTCTGCTGAATCTGCTGTAGTTATTCAGGTGAGGTATACCGAAATTTTAATCAGTATTGTAATACATGGGCATTTATCTAATGTCATGAGCTAGGCAGATAAGCACTGCATACCCTAATAATTTTCTAATTCTGAATACACGAATCGTGTTATATATTTTATATACCACAGTATAAATTACCCACTGCTAATACTGCCATCTATTGGTGCTAGTGCGAACTTCTAACAAACAAACAATGTCAGCTGTCGAACCCTTGGTCAAATAGCAACCGCGCCGCCGCTTCACCGCTAGCGCCGCCGCACCTAGCTAGCGGCGTAAGCACATACCGCAGCTGCTTTTGTTGTTGCGTGTTAAAGTCGTGTGTGTATGAATAAAATTATTTGATTGTGTGCCTAAACTTTGCGTGTGTGGCCGCGTAATTTCATTGAGATTTTAAGCAGTGCCTATATTATACGCCTCTTTTATACCGCGTACATCGAGGGACTGGAACAATTTCGGCGGTGATTCCGTCGGACTACAATTTGAGTGTCTTCAAGGCTGGAGTGAATAGGCTTTTAATAAATTAGTGCGCTTTACCATTAACAATTGCGTCACTGCTTACCATCAGGCGGGATTGCGGTTAAGCGCTAGTTTATAATTTATTTAAAAAAAATATAATCCGTCCGATTTAAATAGTTGTCAAAAATAGTGTAATTGCTAGGTGTATGGTTGCAATCAGTTGTTTCCTATGGAGAAGAGCCAGCAAGACATCCCACCGTTACTCTTTTTAAAATAATTGGCATTTACAATGTTTTTTAATCACAGCGGTTATGGAAACTTAGCGTAGGCCTGTAAACAGGAACTTAATAAAATAAAAAGCCAGCCATGTGTCAGTCGGACTCGCCCACCGAGAGGGTTCGTACCATTACCTATTTATAAAAATCATGTCTCTTGTATGGGAGCATTGGGGGACTCACAATGCACTCATAAAAGAGATATCATTTTTGTGCTACGTACTTTAAATAATTATTCTGGTTTTAGTATTTAGGGTCCTATTTATACCCTTTGGTTGCAGGACCTTTAAAAAGATTTCATATTTATCATTGACGCATAAGAATGTCACTATTCTGAAATGTGGTACTACAGATTTGTTCGGGTCGGCATGATTCGGCACAGCTGGGCGGCACAATAAAATATTATTTAGTCTTTTACGCGAACATGATATATACTGCATGCAGAAAGCCGAAACCAGGTAGACTAAAAAATAAAAGAAATATAGGCACAAGCCAAATGGCTGTCGAATACTGCTGAATTGAAGACCAGAATAGTCTAAATATTTTTCTGTCAATGTGTTGTTATTTAACGACTCGGTTAGTGCAGTAGCTGAGCGATCAACTGCTGCGTTGCGTGCTGTGGGTTCGATTCCCGCTCAGAACAAATATTTGTAGGGCCTACAGGTAGTTACATTCTACGATACAGGAAAAATCCTAGTGTGGGGCAACTCTCTTATATAAAAAAATGCAATTTTCTAGACACACATGAGAGTGGTGTAATTTTTTTTGCTAAGACAATATATAGATTATTTAAACCTCAGACTGAAGTTTGGGAGGACCTCTTATCCGAATGGCAAAGTAGGTGGGATAATTCCATCAAGGGCCTCCATCTATTCTTTCCATCCGTTGGCGATCGGCTGGCTAAGACATGGCTGGAGGTTGACCACTGCGTTACCCAATTTCTCACAGGTCATGGCAACTTTAAAAGTAAACTGTATTCTTTTAAACTTGTTCCTTCCCCTTTGTCTCAGTGTTCTACATTGAACTGTGAATTTGAACAGTCCGCACATCACATCTTGTGGGAGTGTGTTCTTTGGCAGAATGAACGCAATATTATGTTGGATAGTGTACAAGTTACATCCGGAGTCGTTTATTATACGGACCTTGTAGAAACTAGAACCAATTTCCGTGCGTTCAGGCGCTTTTGCCATACCTATTATTGGAATCAATTGTAACAGCTAATACCTACTTAGGACCCATTAACTTAATAAAATTTTATTCCGTGGTGTTTGGCAATCTGGGCTTCTCCCAGTTGCAATAATGTCCCTTTGTGCCGATTGGCCTAGTTCTGTTCTGTCTCCTGCTTGTTATGGAGGGAAGTGAAAAAAATATCTTTTTCTTACTCCTCCGCTATTCTCTTCTGATTAATTTCGTTGCGGGACCCAAGACAGTTGAATCGTTTCTCCGGGACTCGTCGAGCTTCATTGCTCGGCGTTTTTCTGGCGGTCTCCACTGTTGATTCTGGCTTTCAGGAGTTGCAGTGGGTGGGAAAAGTGTGGCGGGTTTTGTCCCTAAAAAAAAAAAAAAACAATATATAAATAAAACCTTGGATATTCCATATTTTCTCAGGTGCCAGGTCGTCTGTTTCCTATACAATTACATTACAAGCCCATATTAATTGAAGACGAGCCAACAAGAGATGACCGGCTTGATGCACAACCTTACGTTCAGGTCATGCAGCTCATTGACAGTAAATATCCCCGTAAGTATCTTATTTTTATTATTAATTAGCTCCGCGCCTTAGTTTCACTCGCATAAGTTTAGATCCCAGTGGAATATCGGGATAAATACTATCCTATATATTAAACCTATTAATAAACCATCTGTGTCCCTAATTCCATCCCATTCCGTTCAGTAGTTTTTGCGTGAAAGAGTGACAAACATCGAGGCATCGGAGGCGCGGGTTCGATCCCCATGCGGTGCATATATTTGTATGCATGAATATTTGAACTGGTTTGGTCGTGCCTTGGAAAGCACGTTAATTCGATATCGCCTTCGGGCTGTGGAGGCCATACGGCAGTCGCTTTACGAAAAATATCGAAGTTTAGCCAAAATCAGCAGTTAGACTGGTAAAAGCGGACCCCAGACTGCAAAGCTGAGAAAGCTTCGAATGCGACTGGAACGCTGTGAGATGATGATGAGTAACAAACATCCATATAAACTTTCACGTTTATCATACATATTTGTAGGATAGTAAGATTACAGCATCATGTATAACGATAAATGTTAATCGATATGGAATGCGAGACAGTTCCTATCACATGTTCCTACTTCCAAAAACTATTTCTAAGAAACTTTGAAGATTACATTTGTCAAAAGGTGCAGGGCCTGATGATATTCCTCCAATATTTTGGTCGCAGTGTACTCGATTTGTGTCCTGTCCTTTAGCAAATATATTTAACACCTCTCTAAAAACAGGGATATTTCCAAATACTTGGAAACGGGCGAGGATAGTGCCTATTCACAAATCCGGAAATTGTGAGGTTATATCCAATTTCCTACCTATTTCAATTCTTTGCACCTTTTTTTTTATTAATTATAAACTAGCGCTTGACTGCAATCCCGCCTGATTATAAGCAGTGATGCAATCGTTGATGGTAAAGCGCGCTAGTTTATTAAACCCATTCACTTAAAAAACTTAGTGAATGGGAAGGAAGACGGCAGTTGAGCGAGGTGGTGCAATGTTAAACCCAACAACACGACCAACGATGCTGCGCCAGAGGGAGATTGATGTGGAGACCCTCCACGACCAAACTCCTGACACAACAACACTTGGCGCCTCGTACCCGGCACACATCGCAACACAACTGCTCAGACCCGTCCTCCGTACGGCTTCACCAAACATCATACCGGAACACGACGAATCGCTTGGCGGCAAGACTGTCTGGTGGGTGGTAACTTCTGCCGGCAGCCGATGTGGCCTACCACTGAGAAAAACCACCTTGTCGAAGGTCTTTGAATCAATCGTATATCCCGTGCTGTATGATCAAGTAAAAAACTATGTTTCGCTGAACCAACATGGCTTTATAATGAAAAGAGGTCAATCACTACAGATCTCGTCACCTACAGTACTAAATTAACTTGTGCTGTCGACCAGGGTATGCAAATTGACGCTATGTACACCGATTTTTCGAAGGCCTTCGACAAGGTAAATCACGAGTTATTGCTGCATAAACTAGAATCCTTGGGTATCATTGGTACCACCCTGACATACCTAACAAATAGGCCATCGTCAGCTGTGGTGGATGGTGAAGAGTGGACCTTTTTTGCTACATTGGGCGTACCACAAGGTTCCAATTTGGGGCCGTTATTATTCAACGTCTTCATTAACAACACTTCTCAAGAATTTAAACACTCGACACCATTTCTTTTGCTGACGACTTGAAGTTAATACGCGTAATCTAAAATGATTCTGATATACTACAATATGATGTACCTGAATAGTAGTAAATGTTACCATATCAAATTAACCCGAAAACGTAACATAATTCACTCCTCATATCATGTTCAGGGAAATGTTTTAAAAGAGGTACCAGTCATTCGGAATTTAGGCATCTACATTGACAGTAGACTTAGTTTTGTAGACCACATTGACAAAATACTTAATTCAGCTTACCGAGCTCTTGGGTTCGTCCTGCGATCCTCTAAAGACTTCAAAATACCTTCCACCACCCTCTTGTTATTTCATAGCTATGTCTGAAGTACTTTTGAGTACTGTAGTACAGTCTGGAGCCCATCTTATCAAGTGCACATAAACCGGATCGAAAGAGTACAAAAGAAATTAACCCGTCATTTAGCGTTTAAGTTCAAACTTCGGAACTGTAAATCATATAAAGAGAGAAGAATCCAACTAAAGCTATTAACCCTAGAATCTCGTCGTTCCATTTGTGACTTATCCTTTCTGTACAAGATACTTAATAATGGCGGTGACTGTCCAGATTTACTGAGCAGTATACAAATTAAAGTTCCTACCAGAATCCCACGCCACCCACTACCCTTACTTAAGGCTCCACAACACCGCACTAATCTGGGTAAATATTCGCTAATTTATAGAATGAGCTATCGATATAATTGTATGGCTAAATCTTTGGCAGACATCGACATCTTCTCAAATACTCTGAGTACATACAAATAATTAATTTTTGAAAACTTGAATGACATATGTGGTCTAATTTCATATAACGTTGTTTTAAAATTTAACTGTTAACGTTGTTTGATACTGTAATTTGTATTCATGTTGTTATATTATTATTTGCATGCTGTGACTTCTTATAACTGGAAAAGCACAAAGTCATATCCTTTTATTTATATTTTCTAGCATTTAAGGTGTTTTCTCTGTTAGAAGTCCAAATAAATAAATAAATAAATGTTGTTCGTTCGATGTTCTATGTTTCGATCACCGAGTGCTCTGTTCACACCGCTTTTGTAGACGCAGCTTGTTTCCATCATCACGAAATCAAGCTAGGCTTTTGAATGTGAAGTGTGATAAAGAAACTAAAAAAGAAGTGTAAAATTCACCTTGCCAAATGTTAGAAATCTGAAACTGTGGTCTCGGCAGTTTTTCTGGGAATAACCCTAGCAAAAAGGCTCAGTTAGCCGCCTTCGCCGTCAAGAAAGTAAGACAATACACTGACGTTGATACAGCTCGTTTAGTCTATTTTAGTTATTTCCACAGCGTACACACATACAAAATATATTATTTTGTATCAACAGCGTAAGCCTATAGTCGTATTTTTAATAGGGGTGTATCCAAGGTATGAAAATCAAAAAAATAATTAGTCCGTCTTATACATAATTTAAAAAAATAATGACCCGTATTTATTATTTTGTCGAAATTAGCTAAAACTACTCAGATATAGCGTATTAAAGTTACGGAGTGGGGGCTAATTACGTCACGCCGTGGTGTATTTTGTGCCACGGCGTGACGTCATGCGACATTTCAAATCAATATATCTTCTTAAGTATTCTAATGAAAGAAAAAATAAAACATACGTGTTCAATATTTTTTTATGTATCTGATGGACATTAAATAATTTTTAGGATACAACCCAATTAGACGAAGTCAACTGACGTTTATTGTGTTGTCAGTTCTTGAAGAAATAAAAATAGTATTGTTACAAAGTGAATGATTAAAAAAACCCCGAGTATAACAGCACATGACCATTTGGTTACCACATCGCAAGGACAGCGACAACGCAACCACATCGACATTTTGTCGGTACCACAATGCAACTGCAAAAAGCCGCTGCGACACTATTCACACGTAACCACAGCTTGACGACATTTTGTCGCTGCGACGTGGTGTGGTAGTGGTATGCGTGAATTGATCCTTATAGGCATGCATAACATTCACAATACTAGTTATTGTATTGTGAATGTTATGTTACTGTTAACAATTTTTTAAATTATATATCAGAATATTATCAAAACAGGATTTATACAGTACGAGTATGTTAAGAAAACCCTGTCCGACCCATAAGGATAATAAAGGTTAGGTAAACACATGACCAAATATAATATAAAATTTTACGTAATCATCATAATACCAATACAAATTAATTTTGAAATAATCTTTTTTTCCCGCGAATTAATTCCAACTTCCCCTAAAAATTTGGTAATTTTTAAAAAAGTGACAACACCGGTATTATTATGAGCGAATAGCGATGCGATCACGTGCCGCGTGCCCTGCCGCCCGCCGCCCGCGGAAGGGTGCTTATCGCACATTTATTAAGTTACCTCTTTTTGCGAAATAATATTATTTTAGGGGGATTTTTTCTTTTAAGTTTAGCCCGGTTTTGTATCCATTAGTAGAATCAGTTATCGGTACCTAACAACACCTTCACGGGTCGGACAGGGTTTTCTTAACATACTGTATATAATATTTCAGATTACACTACTTTAATTTAAAATAATACATTTTAGTGACAATAATAAAGTCATTTATTCCATATTTCTACACATTTCAAGTGTTATTAGTAATGTTAGTATTTGAGGATGAAATATGAACCCCTGTCCTTACAGGGGTTCATATTTAGTTTATTCAGTTCATATTTATTCATATTTAAGAGATGAAGGAGGCCCTTAAAGGGCCTTTGTAAAGGCCTCTTCTTTCTCTTCCATAGCTCTCTGTTTCTCACCAAATTTCATCCAATCATTTCCTACTATTGGATAATATCGTCAGCCCAACGTCTCATTGGTCTTCCAACATTTCTTTTTCCTGAGGGACCTTTCCATCGCGTGGTTTCGATGATCCATTTTTTGTCTGTATACCGTGAGATGTGTCCGGCCCACTTCCATTAAGTGTGAGTACAAAATCAAAAGTCATTTATTTAAATTAGGCTGAGAATCAGCACTTTTTGAACGTCAACATTACATAAGACAGTCCCTGAAAACGCTCACCCATCGACATTTCCTAGTGCTTTTGCTGGGAAGAAGAAGTGGCGGACAAACTCCCCAGCAGCACAGCTGTCTGTTCATTAAAAAAAAAAAAAAACACGAGACTTTATACATGCATGTTTAAGAGCATCAATAACTTTGGTTTTTTTAACCGACTTCAAAAAGGAGAAGGTTGATGAATACCTAGATGGGTTATGACTGTACTCCTCAATAGTTTACAGTAGCTACTTTGTGTTTGGACTTAATTCATTTATATTGATGAGAACTTGGCACCCATTGGCTCTCACAAAGGACTTGTAAATATTTAAACTGTTAGCTTTAAGTAGAATTGTAACTACCTTTGTGGAGAAATAAATAAATTTATTATTATTATTCCCTTTATTTCTTTATACATACATATTATTCTACATTTTTAAATATTTATATAAAAACATACAAAAACATTTAAAAATATAAAAAAATAGTGTTCCACCGATGGCGGGAGCGGGGTCCAAGCTACCGGTGGTTAGGGCTCCAGAGACAGGAACCTCCTCACGATGCGGGCCGTATCGAGGAGTACTGCCTTTTGAATCAGGCCTTTGATCCAACTGCCTAACGAGAGCCTCAATAGATGTTGGTCGAGGCTCTTGGCTATCAAACCATTGGCCGATACGACAATCGGTACAATGACAGCCGAGTTCACATTCCACATGTCAACAACCTCGTGCGCCAAGTCGAGATATTTAATTTGTTTCTCTTTCTCAGCTTTCACGAGATTCCCGTCATGTGGAATGGTAACATCGACAATCATTGCAAGGCGCGCTAATCGATCTATCACTACTATATCAGGCTTATTTGCAACAATAGTCCTGTCAGTAATGATAGACCGATCCCAGTATAACGTGACATGGCCATTTTCAAGAACTGGGTCGGGCACATACTTATAATACGGTACCTCAGAATCCACAACTTTATATTTCAAAGCAAGTTGCTGAATAATCCTAGCTACTTGGTTATGCCTGTGCAAATACTCGCCATTAGCCAAACGAGAACAACCAGAGATAATATGTCTGATGGACTCACCCGGATGGTGACATGCCCGACACACGTCAATCGCCCCGTCCTTCATAATATATCTTCATTTATTATTATTATTATTATTGGGTTAAAATAATGGTCTGCAGTAAATCTGATGATGAAGACCACGGGCAGTCGAGCTAATTCTTCAAAATTTCGGCTAAAAATTAAAGAAAACAAAAATTACATCGTTTACCAACTATATTTGCGTCAGCTTCCAGTCTGACCGGATGCAACTGAATACATAGTACTTATCACAACTAAAAAATTTAAAATAAAAACTTTTATACAAGAAAAAAAACAACCGACTTCCAAAAACCACTACAAAGTGAAAAATAACTAATTTCGGAAGTCGGTGTCAAAAACGAATATACAAAAACCAAAGACAACGACTTCTGAAATTAGTTATTTTTTTTTCACTTTGTAGTGATTTTTGGAAGTCGGTTGTTTTTTTTTGTAAATAAGTTTTTTTTTGTCTAATGGTTACTTTCTTCACTTTGTGAATTTTCTTGATCTTCAACTTGCTTCTTTCCCTTGCTGTTTGTAAGAGCATTTAATTTGCTGTCTTACTTTGTTTGTGTATAACCAGGTTTGCCAACCGTAAAGTAAGCATGGTAAGATACATTGCAGTGCCGTTGTTTTCTCTAACTCGTCTCAAATTCTCCATTTAAGTAAATTCATTGCAGGTGACGAGAGAGGCGATTTGCTAATATTTATGTCAGGCGTCCAAGAGATCACTGCTATATGTGAAGCAGCCCAGCAGTATGCAGAAAAGACTAAGCATTGGATTGTGTTGCCGCTTCACAGTGGATTGTCACTTGCTGAACAGGATAAGGTATTCCTATTATGCTTGTTGTTATTTTCCTTAGCCTATACTTCCATGGTGGAGGCCTTTGTCCAGCAATAGATCTCTATAGGTTGAAAAAGAAATACTTTCTCATCATCATCATCATCATTTCAGCCGAAAGACATCCACTGCTGGACATAGGCCTCCCCTAAGGTTCTCCACGACGACCGGTCCCGGGCCTATCGCATCCAGCGGTTTCCCGCGACTTTCACCACGTCGGTCAACCTTGTCGGGGGCCTACCCACGCTACGTCTTCCGGTGCGTGGTCGCCACTCGAGAACCCGTTGGCCCCATCGGGCATCGGTCCTACGGGCAATGTGTCCAGCAACAATAAAGTGGAAGTGGTAGAGTGGTAACCGACATAGCCCGAAGGCTATGTCGGTTACTCTCGTTCTTCTGCGGATCTCCTCATTCCTGATTCGATCGCGCAGTGAAACTCCTAGCATAGCCCTCTCCATTGCCCTTTGAATGACTTTGAGCCTTCTTATAAGGCCCATTGTTAGCGACCACGTCTCAATTCCATAAGTCATCACTGGCAACACACACTGCTCGAAGACTTTTGTCTTGAGACACTGCGGTATTTCGGACGAGAAGATTCTACGTAGCTTCGCGAAAGCAGCAATACTTTCTACTGCTGAGCAAAGGCCTCCCATGGTGTCTTTCCAGCTCGTTAAGTATACCAATTCTACTAAGATACGAAGTTCATTCTGTCCAACTCAATATCTCCCCTGACCGAATTTGAAACCTGCCCAATTTCTTGTTGACTGTACTTAGCTTTTTTTTTTACAAAATCTGTGAATGCTGTTTAAAATGTTTCAAAAGATACAATACAGTCTTCTAAGCAAGATAAGGTAAAGGTAAGGTGGGCTTTTGAGATGGTGCCAAAAATGTAAATAAATAAAAATTAATGAAACAATAACTTTAATTCCTACATACTAAGGTGGGCACTGGGCTTATTTCTGGGCTGGGCTTCTTCAGACATTTTTATAATATTCCAATAGTGCTAATCACACCGAAATCAACTTAATGGTCATTGAGATAAAGTTCATGTTTGTTTAACTTGAAATAGGATGGGGTCTACGCACTGCGTACCCAACTAACATTTTTGTCATATAATCGAACATTTATATGACCTTTTCAACATCCTTGTGGGGTTTACCTAAAACAAAAGTATTCTAAGATATAGGTATGTCACGCAAATCGGTTCTTAAAATATAAATGCCTAGCTAACTTAATACAAATACATCCTAATTGAACAAAGTTGGTTAGGTGTTTATTATGTTATTATTGATCCCTAAATCAACTGTCATGGCGTACTCGAATGAATGAACACGCAGTTATACGTCGGGAAGTTATGTAGTTGTCATATAACGCAGTCACATTAATAATAAATTAATAGAAATATGTGAAAACATTAATATTTCAAAAGCGCGTAAAAAAATTGTTAGAAACTTACCTCATATTAATCAGTAAACTTGATTGCGCAATGGTTGACAACTGATGAAATAGTTTTATCACCTCAAATAACAAAGAAAATATACAATATTAACTCTGCTGTCAAAAACACTGCCATATTATATTAACGTGATATGTTATAGAATTTGTTCAAATAAACACACCTTTAAATGACAATAACACGACTATTACATTGGATAAAAGTCATATTGTGAGCCATTACTCGACACGAAGTCGAATACACGTCGCGACAGTTGTTCTTACATGACATGTAGTCAAATCGCCGACGTAAATATGACTACTATGCGACTTTACAGGACCATATATGACTATTACACGACACTCTTAGCGCCTTAAGTTGAATAAAATGGGCCCTAATGCCGTCGAGTAAACGTCCTTATAACGTTTATACGACTAAATTAAATAACATTAAGTCGCCAACAAAACGTCTACTCGACTTTCTAAATGTTAGTTGGGTACCTTTACTATCTGTATAGTAAAGGTACCCAACTAACATTTAGGAAGTCTGTAGTGGTGCTGACAATATGACAATAAATTAAACATCGTATACCTCAACACATTCTCAGTCTACCCATAAAAAAATCATATAAGTATATCCATTAGTTTAGTCACAGGAAATTATTTTTCATATTTCACATTTTCTACATGATTTACATATTGATAAGGAAGCGCTCACAGGTTAATGAACGCCGCATCCTGCTGTACCAAACTATAATAATAATGGCGCAAAAAAAGCAAGTCGATACAGGATCGCGCTGTCGCCGATCGGGGACTGATCGGCGATCGGACGGACCAGATCGGCCTACCGTTTGCAATTTTATGCGATTTAGTTTGTTTGAAATTTCATATTTTTTTATTTTTAAAAATTTTGATGTTAGGTTCTTTTCTGTGGTTTAAGATTATTCCTATGAACCAGCAATGTTCGTTTTTTCATTTATTGTCGTATTTTCAGCACCCCTCTGCATAATCCCACTATATTAATTTCAAAATAAGTATGTATAGAAGTGAAGTTTCTGTGCAGTAAATCAAAAACATTGATAACTTGCTAAACAATTTTATTGTCAATTTCAGGTGTTTGACTACCCACCAGACGGAATAAGAAAGTGCATCGTATCTACTAACATAGCAGAAACTTCTGTTACCATTGACGGTGTAAGATTTGTGGTTGATTCTGGCAAGGTACGCTCAGATTTGAAATTCAACTTTTATACACCACGTTATTTTTTTGTAAAGAATCTATGTACAAAATTTCAAAAAAATATCATGAAAAACGACAAAGTTATGAGCTTGGTATTGCAAGTATTGAGCTTGAGCGGGGGGAGGCCTGTCTCACTGCTAGTAGTGTTCTACCGCCAGCTGTGTCGTGCGCTCTGTAACCACAACAATATACAATATGTTAAGAAAACCCTGTCCGACCCATAAGGATAATAAAGGTTAGGTAAACACATGACTGTAATATAAAATTTTACGTAATCATCATAGTTATTTTAGTTATTTTCATAGTCTTATGACTTATGGGATTCTTCTCTGGGGAACTTGTGCGGACATCAATACCATCTTTGTTTTACAGAAAAGGGCTGTTCGAGCCATTTACAACCTTGGTCCTAGAGATTCTCTTAGAGAAAAATTCAGAGAGATGAACATTCTGACTGTAGCTTCACAATATATATTTGAAAATCTTATGTATGTACATAAAAATATATCTAATTTTAAGAAAATAAGCGATATTCATAATATAAATACCAGGAACAAACACAATCTTGCTGTACATCACACTCGTCTCTACAGAGTAGGCAACTCGTTCATGGTTCAATGTATACACCTTTACAACAAGCTTCCCATGGACATTCGAAACTTACCCATTAAACGATATAAAACCTATATAAAGGCCAAACTTTGCAAAAAGGGGTATTATAAAATCTCAGATTATTTAGAGGATAGAGAGGCTTGGGACTGAGCTGCTCGCTCTGTTAAGTAATTATAACGTAAATTATTGTAAACATTTTCATTTTTAATGTCTGGACTTTAAAAAAGACGATGATCCCTGAGTTTGTTTCGGCTATTTTTTTCTCAGAGGTCAGTTAGGAAATGCCGGCTTCATCTAGTTTAAAAAAAAAGAAAAAAAACATATGACGTGTAAAAGTGATCGGTGATCCTGCTTGCTTGATAAGCGATTTCATTTCAGTACCAATACAAATGAATTTTGAAATATTCTTTTTTTCCCGCGAATTAATTCCAACTTCCTCTAAATTTGGTAATTTTTAAAAAAGTGACAACACCGGTATTATTATGAGCGAATAGCGATGCGACCACGTGCCGCGTGCCCTGTGGCATTTTTGTTTCTATTGAAAATAAGACAAAGAGACTTATTATGTGTGAAAAAGTTAAAAATATGGCTGACAACAGGGCAAATTTCCATAAAAACAAAATAAAAGGTCTTGTAAAAGTCATCAATTTATTTTATACTGTGATTACTTCTAATCAAGTAGTGGAGCTGAGGGCACGAAAATCTCGAACTTAAGTGCTGTACTTAGTTACTGTATACAAGTGATTGGCGTTTAAAAAGTTAACATCGTAGCATAATGTTACGGGCTAGGGTTAAAATGCCGGTTATGGGTTACGACGTTTATTGGCAACGAAGGTACAGTGTAGGCAATGAGAAGTAGAACGTACGCACCGAAGTCTTGCTTTATGTCCGCGATGTCCGTGTCGTATACACATTACACACACAACAACACTAAAGAAGTCATCCGATGTAGTCCTCAAAGTTCTCGTTGCAGTTGTCGCTGTAGATGTTCTCGATTATCGCTTCGTACTTTAGGCCTAGTATGAGTTTTCATTACGAAACTCGTTCGCTGATATCGAGCGCGTTTGACTCAGCGATTGGCCCGCTTCAAGGTCGTAAGAACTCTCAACCAATGAGAGCGCCAAACGCGCTCGATACGATCGAACGAGTTTCGTATTGAAAACTCATACTAGGCCTACTGATCGCTGGTTTCGCTTCGATAATCAAATTCAAACCGATTTCGCGCTGGTGCCATGCCTCTTTGTATAAGCCAGCTAATCTAACAATCCAGATATGCCTAGAAGTAATAATAATAGCGCTTATTTTTAGATTACTGCCTTCTTACTTCCTATTCACTCATTTTTTTTGAGTGAATACGCTATTAATATACTAGCGCGTTTTACCATCAACGATTGCATCCCTGCATACCATCAGGCGGCGCAATCCCGCCTGATGGTATGCAGGGATGGCAAATAACTAGTTTATGAATATTTTTTAAAATCTCTGGATTTAGTAATTATGTCAGGTTTGAAAAAAAAAACTTAATAGCCTTTTTTCTTGAGGAAGGCTACTAAATTTCACGCTAGCCTTTTAGAGCCGCGCAAAAACAATAAAGTCAGAATGTACGCTGAGCAAAAACGATGTATGGAGAGAGATAATATATTATGATTAACAGGGTGTAAAGTTGTTTCAATCTCCATATAATTGGGAGGTATACCAGACTGGCGTAGTCTCTGGCGGGCAATTGTCTGATGGTTGATGCCGGGTATGCTAGTTGCGCGGTAAACTCAGCTTGCTAGGTGCAGGATTTGTGTGACTTCCGTATGACGCGTTGTTTGCATGTAGCGTTGTAGATATTACTACAGATGTAATATTGCGTGTAGGCGATGCATTATGATGAGATGGGTCAGGGAACAAGTAATTTCATACGGAAGAAGTCGCAGCCAGAAGCAGCACCCTGATTGCGTAACGCGCTATTATTATGAGTTGGAATCAATTCGAAGTAAATTGCTAATCCAATGCTTCATAATGTTCGAAAATGGAATTGCTTAAAAAAAACGTACCTAAATAACGCAGTGAATGCTGTGGAACTGTCAAAATGATATCCATTGCTACTGATAGTGTTACGCAATTACCCTACTGATCTTGTTATAACTTAAGTTGTTCACATTATCTTAAAATTGTTCTAGGCCAAAGAAATGAGTTACGATTCAACAACAAAAATGCAGAGGTTGAAAGAATTTTGGATATCAAAAGCGAGTGCTGATCAAAGGAAAGGGCGTGCTGGTCGTACAGGTAAGCTTGCCGCGGCTGCTCTGTGGATAGGTGACAATCTTTACACACCGTGCCTTGGAAAGCACGTTACGCCATTGGTCCGGACTGCCGGCTGACTTTGGCAATCGTTACGGGTAGTCAGAAACCCGGAAGCCTGATCATAATCAGTCTTACCAAGGGGTACCCAGTTACTGGGTTATGGAGGTCAGTTACGTAGTCGCTCCATGTATAATACCAGTAGTTTCTCCAGTAGCTTCCAGTCTAGGAAGACAGGAACCTGACCCCGACATAGTTTTCTCATTATACGCTTGTATTCTTTTGTCACTTGGGAGTCTTAAATTTAATGTCAAGTTTCCATGTTATGTGGATTTAAGCCACCTTATGTCAATGGCATAAAGTTCAATGTTCCGTGACAAGCCTTACATTATTTTTAAGCCCTATATCTTGATACCTAGGCATTATAGAGGTACGATTTTAAAAATGCATTGTTAGACCTAAGGTGGCTATCTTATCGTGTAAAGTCCTTGGGTATCCAGATGTTCCTTAGTATATGACATGGGTTACTTTATTTGGTAAATACTTACAAGTTTTACCCCCTTGTTCATAAAAGTTGCTTAAAGTTAACTAGTGATTAGCGATTCTTTAGCCATACAATTTTGACCTTTTAACGCCACTTAACTTTAATCATTGTTGATGAATGTTTAACCAGTGTTTAAGGGGTTTATTTATAAATGATTATTAAAGTTAAGTGACGTGCAAACGTCTAGAATGTATGGTTAAACAATATCGCTAATCACTAGTTAACTTTAAGCAACGTTTATGAACAAGGGGGATAAAGCGTATTATTACATATATGTATATACATATATTCTTCAGCAGTAAGGCGGGGAAAGTCTGTTAAAAAATCAGATGCCGTTCTTTTCATGAAACTCGCTTTCATGCTCAACCTCAACCTCCCTACAACTTTGCCAAAATGGCGTCATTTTCATTTTGTATTGGTGTGGGGAGTCAAGGTCTAAACTGACATTTTATCTTCTGTCCTTTTCTTAACGAAATGGAAAGAAAAAGATGCACATAACTTAAAATTAGTTTAGTTTGTGAACAACGGAATCGGCGCCACTGTCCTGTATTTATATATAAAAAAAAAAAATGAAAACTGTAAAAAAAAAATACAATTTTGGAATTCAAATTGGGCTTATTTTCCTTAGCTTATCGATATCCCCTCCTTTCAACTGAAAACTGAAAACAGTTTGACGCCCAATGCCATACTTTTGATTCAGAAGAAGTTTAACTGACTGTTAAAAGTCAGTATTAAGGCCCCAATTGTTGACGCATGATCTCATTCCCACAGGTCCCGGCGTCTGCTACCGCATATACTCCGAACAACAATACCTCGATATGGAGTCGTTTAGTACACCCGAAGTATCGCGAGTGCCTCTAGCATCACTGCTACTGCAGATGTGCTCACTGGGCGTAAATGACGTCAGACGGTTCCCGTTCTTGGACGCGCCGCCCGAAGATGCCGTAGAAAACGCTTTGCTGGAATTGAAGCAGCATGTTAGTATTCTTTCGTTGCTTCATCGGACACTGCTACGATCCGGACGAAGTGTTTCGCCTCGTCTTTTATATCGTGTACATCGAAGGACTGGAACAATTTGCCTGCTTCGGTTTTCCCGCTTTCCGCTAGTTTATTAAGTACCAATTCACTCTAGCCTTGAAGACACTTAAATTGTAGTCAGACGGAAACAGCGCCGCTGGCAAGTTGTTCCAGTGCCTTGATGTACGTGATATAAAAGATGAGGCGAAACGCTTCGTACGGATGGTAGTGGCATTAACAACGTAAGGGTGGATACTCGCCGTGCAACGAGTCGTCGATATTAGCACGGAGATGGGGAATTAAGCAATGCAATAGGGTATTTGACAAAAAAAAAAAAACTAATTAGCCCGTCAGTCAGATTTCCAAAAAATACTAGACCCGTATTTTTCTTTTTTCATATAAACAGAATATGAAGACGACACAGTGCGTTGAAAACTCGTGTGACGTCACTGCACGCTACACTTTTTAGCGACCAGTGACGTCACCAGCCACCACTCCTGATCTTTGATGCCTTTTATATTTGTCAATTTTTATTGATTTGATAAAACAAAAAATACGTGTCTAGTATTTTTTGGAAATCTGACTGACTACGACAGAACGACAGGCTGGCTACTCTTCACCTGTGCTCCAGGCTTTGGAGACCGTTTAAAACAAATCTGGGTCGCCAATTGGCCTCTTCGCACGCCTTTCCACCGAATCCAAAGTTGCCAATG
Source organism: Sesamia inferens (assembly GCA_037179545.1). NCBI lineage: Eukaryota > Metazoa > Arthropoda > Insecta > Lepidoptera > Noctuidae > Sesamia > Sesamia inferens. Next base: position 11,893,607 of record CM073933.1, on the reverse strand, counting down.
TGACTGCAGTACTCCACACTCTTAATTCTTAAATCTTACATAGTATCGATCTCGACAAACACACTCTTGTGTATGTATGGTCATTAGGAAATTTATGTTAACCGCGACGACTGCTTAAATGTGTAATTTTTTTTGGAGATACTGATATATTTTGTACTACTCATATAAAGTAATTTATTGTATATGCGGAACCCGAAACACGGGTCCAGTATTTTTAAGTAAAGAATCTATGTATAAATTTTTTAAAAAATATCATGAAAAACCACAAAAATATGGTCAACGCTCGGTCGGGCGTGCGGTGCATTGACTTGTGGCGTCAGCTGTTGCGTGTACTATAATCTACCGTAAGCTGCGTGGTGCGCTCGGTATCCACACTACAACAATTTCTAAATGTATTTGGGAAAAATTATAACACGGTGTAAAAATTCTGAACAAACTATATTCAGGTTTTGTATACTTAAAGAAAAAGTAATGTTGTATGTATATTGTTCTTAATTGACAAGAATATCCCAAATATAAATTAAGTCTTCATCTCAGCGTTAATCCCAGTCGTATCCGAAGCTTTTCAGCTTTGGAGTCTAGGGTCCGCTTTACCCGTCTAACTGCTCATTTTGGCTAAACTTCGATATTTTCCATGAAGCGATTGCCGTCTGACCTTCACAACCCCAAGGCGATATCGAAGCATTGCAGTTAGACCTAGGACTTTTGAGGGCTCCAACAACCCGTAACGACTGCCATTAGATGTTCGTATGGCAACCGGGACCAACGGCTTAACGTGCTTTCCGAGGCTCGACCAGACCAGTGCAAATATTCATATTCATGCATATAAATATTTGCACTGCGCGGGGATCGAACCCACGCCTCCTTGCGCAGCGGCCGCGTTCGCTACCGCTACGCCACGGAGGCTGTCACCAAATATCAATATAGTATCGTGCATTAATATGCACGGTACTATTTTTGGGATATTCTTAATGTGTGTGGTAGTTTGTTTGCTTATGCCTATTAAGGTATAAGGGACACTTTTTACTAGACTGGTTATTCAATAAAAAATCGAGTTGTTACAATAAAACTAATCTTCCTTTCTAGGGCGCCTTAACCTCAAACGAGAAGCTGACAGCTCTCGGCCGTACTCTAGCCAACTTGCCAGTAGAGGTGTGTCTCGCTAAAACTCTGGTGGTGGGAGCGGCCACTCTGCCGCCGCACAAATTGGACTCTGCACTCGCACTTGCAGCTGCTTTAGGCATCCGGTCTATTTATACTACGAGAGCGCATCGGGATTTTGAGTGTGAGGTAAGGTCGTTAGATTTTATTTTTTATTTTTTTTTATTATTATAAACTAGCACTTGACTGCAATCCCGCATGATGTTAAGCAGTGATGCAATCGTTGATGGTAAAGCGCACTAGTTTATTAAACCCATTCACTTAAAAAACTTAGTGAATAGGAAGGAAGACGGCAGTAGAGCGAGGTGATGCAAATTTATAAACCCAACAACACGGCCAATGATGCTACGCCAGAGGGAGATTGATGTGGAGACCCTCCACGACCACACTCCCGACACAACAACACTTGGCTCATCGTACCCGGCGCACATCGCAACACAACTGCTCAGACCCGTCCTCCGTACGGCTTCACCAGACATCATGCCGGAACACGACGAATCGCTTGGCGGCAAGACTTTGTCTGGTGGGTGGTAACTTCTGCCGACAGCCGATGTGGCCTACCACCGAGAACTTGCGAAACTGAGTTTTTCTTATTACCCCTTCATGCTAAAACGACTGAAGGGATTTGGATGAACTTTGGCACGTATGTAGACCATGACCTGGAAAGAGAACTAAGTCTATTTTCATTCTGATTCGCAAATGAAGTCGAGGGCAAAGCAGCTAGTTTTTGTGTTGGTTTGTATGACTACGTTGTGTTTATAAACTAGGCGTAGAATTGTTTGTTGATACTGCTTTTACCATCGTTTTGAGAATTAATTTTATATTCTCGCCAAGCTCCATAAAGAATATAGATAAAACAAACCAATTTAACCAAATCTGTTATTTATATGATTATCGACTTTTACATGCTAACTATTTATTAACGATTCCTATTGCAGCATATTTCAATAGAATCACTAAAATAACATGCATAATAACGCGGTATTTCGAAAAACCAACCAAAGTTGACATGAATTTTACGTGATAGTCTTACAAAAAAGAAAGATGGATGAAATCCAGGTATTAAACACATTTTGCAGAATTCAACTAATGAATAAATTTCAGGCATTTGTCAATACGATTTTGCGTATTTTAATTACTTTCAAATCAACTGCGTAACACATACATTGTAATACTTTCAAGTATGGACTAAGTATAATATATATATGTATAAAAAAATTTAACCTTTTAGGAAATTAGCTTACATGTGTGTCATATTTCATTCAAATCGCTTAAGCGCTCTATGCAAATCATAAATATCTAAACAAATAAACTGTTTAGATTAGTAGGAAGTAGAATTATTACTTTTATGAAATTCGTTTATCTAGAAAAGGTTGTTAACATCTGTCTTTTAGGCGTAAACTACTCGTTGCCTAGCAACGGTTTGTTTACCTTTATTCTGTATCGAATTTGGCCGACATATAGAAAGTGAAAGTTTGTACGTTTGTATCAATGAAATGGTTTTGAACGGACTTTAAGTAATGCTTCAGTTTTGAGTAATGCTTGACTTTTGAAACCAAATAAATCTTCAATATTTCAGAACGCCCGCATGCCAGATGAATCCGACCACGGTGACCCTCTAACCCTGCTCTCCTTATATTGCGCCTGGCTTAAAGAAAAACGAGATACTCGCGGTGGACGAGCGTGGTGCAGACGACGAGGCATAGAAGAACAACGCCTGTATGAACTCACGAAATTGGCTGCACAACTTAGGAACTTATTACAAGTCAGTTAAGGTTTAGTTTAGCTTGTAGTTACCATAGATAATAAATAAATAAATAAATAAATAAGCCATTTATTTCTTGCTCTTACGTATTACAAGTTCAAATGCGATATGAAAGTATCTATAACTATATAAGAAAAAGGATAATATATGTATTTGGTTAGTAACTCTAATTGTAGCAAATACTTAAATGTTAGTATGGTTAGTATTTAATTTAACTTTTTACAAAAAGAAAACATGTTATTTCTATAGCAATAGAATTATTCTGCAAGAACCCCGTTTTGGGTAAAGGCCTCCTCCAAAGATGCCCATAAATCCCTATCTCTTGCTAAGACAGTCCAGTTTGGGCCGGCTGTACGTCTGTGATCATCTTCCCATCTCGTTAGTGGTCTACCTCGGCTTCTTTTGCCCGTCGGGCCCTTCCACGATGTCACTCTCGCGGTCCATCTATCACCTTTATATCTCGCGATATGGCCAGCCCATTTCAGTCGTAGTGCATGCGTTAGAGCGTCGGTCGCTTTGGTAGTTTTTCTTATTTTAGTATGCCTAACTTTGTCTAACTTCCTTATGCTGAGCATGCTTCTCTCTAACCCTCTTTGACAGGTAGTGATTTTTTGTGTGGCTTTAGAGGTAAACTTCCACGTCTGGCACCCATATGTCAAATATGGTAAGAGGCTCGAATTCATGACTTTTGTCTTGATGTCAATCGGCCAATTACTTTTAAATATTTATTTTAATTTCCAATATTTATTCCACGTGGATTGTACCCTTCTTTCTATTTCCAATATGTCGCTGTATTTGTCAAAACTTAACAATTTTCCCAAGTAAATTACCTTAGTACTGACTTCGTGCAGAGACTCTATCATGTGTTGCATCTGGCCGGCCGTCTCAGACAGGAGGACTAGATCGTCTGCGAACCTGAGATGACTTAAATAGGTACCCTTTATATAGAGTCCTAGTTTGTGCCAATCCAGCTTACTAATTATATTTTCCAGGACTGATATAAATAGTATGGGAGAAAGTGGGTCTCCCTGTCTTACTCCTCTTTTAATAGCAAAAGACGGGCCGATTGTCTCGAGTTTGATCCTACCTTTATTGTTATTGTATATACTTTGAATAGCTTTTATGTATACTTCTTCCACTCCTTGCTTTACCAAGCTTTCCCATATGCTATTGTGTGAAACGGAGTCGAAAGCTTTTTGGTAATCAACAAAAGTCAAATAAAGAGTTCTCTGCTGTTCTTGGTATTTCTCTTTGACTAGCTCAATTGTGTGGATGTGGTCGATTGTTGAAAAACCTTTCCTGAAGCCCGCTTGCTCTACCGGTTGTTTTGTTTCTAATGTTGTAGTTATTCTTTTGTTTATAATTATAGAGAACAATTTGTAGAGGCTGGGTAGTAGGCTGATTGGTCTATAATTTTCGACATTCTTGGGGTCTCCTTTTTTATACAAAAGTATAATGTTTGCTTCCGACCATTCTGTGGGAGTTTCAGAGCTTTGTAGTATCATGTTGAATAGTTTGGCTAACGGTGTAGCCAAGATGAACTGGGCAGTTTTTATCGCTTCATTTGTGATGTTGTCAGAGCCTGGACATTTTTCAACTTTAAGTTTCTTAATTGTTTCTGTAATTTCGGACTCATTGATCTCTATATAGTCTTTAAAATGATTGTGTTGTTTGTTGTTATTTGGTGCTGTTATGTTGTTATTTTTGTCGCTGTATAATTTCCTATAAAACTCCGTCGCAGTTCTTATAATGTCACTTCGTTTACATATATCCTTGTTGCGATTTTTTAGTTCTTTTATCCAAGTTGTATTTGTTCGAAGTTCCTTAAAAGGTTTCTTCGTGTTGCCTCAAAGCTTCGTGTTACCATAGATACAGAAATAAAACACCAGTGAAAGAACATTTTAGTGTAGGCGACAAAGTATAGAAGAACGACTGTATGAGCTTACTTGACTTGCTGCACGATTTAGGAGCTTAATTTAAGTCTGTTAAGGTTTATTTAAGCTTGTAGTTACCATGCAGAGAAAAACAATACACCAGTGAAAAAATAGCTTGGTGTAGACGACGAAGTATAGAATAACAACAACTGTATGAATTTACGAAATTGGCCGCACAACTTAGTAACTTATTACAAGTGAGTTAAAGCTTAGTTTAGCTAGTAGTTACCATACAGAGACAAATAAAACATCAGTGTAGGTCATTTTAGGAGCTTATATACTTGAGTTAAGATTTCGTTTTGTTTTTACCAGTGAGAAGTAAAACAGCAGTGAAAGAATAGCGTGATGAGATGACGAGGCGTTGAATAACAACTTACGACTTAGGGCTTTATTACAGTTGAGAAGGTGTTTTTCAGCTTATTACCCTAATAAAAATGGTTATTCCTAAAGTTTCAAGTTCTTATTGTCGTTGGAGACTTTTAAGGAGAATGCAATTTTTTTTTTACTATTTCGTCGCCGTAGAGTGAAAACCTCGTAAGTGCAAAAATAGTAACTTTTCCGGAGGAAGAAAAAACTGCGTGCTGTAAAATTTTTGTACGGCGAATTTAATATGTTTTTTATTAATTAATATGGAGATTTAACCCGCTTTCATACCCAAATCGGTTCTGTACTATAAGATTGCCCAAATGACAAAGAAAATAAAATGAAACTACACGTTCGTTGCTAGGTATTCACACGAAACTGACAGCTGCGCGTGTTTACGAGGTTCTCATTTAGTGTCATAGATGTCGCTACGAGTATCGAATGAACAAATGAGTCAGATCAGGATGTGCGTAGTGAGGGTTTCTTCCCAGAAACGCAATAAAATAAATTTGAGCAAAAATGCATTCCCGAGGTTTTCACTCTACGGTGATGATATGTTATATTCTTTTTGTCGTTTCAGGCTAATAATTTGATGGAAACTCCGGAACCTGAATCAATGTCTTCGGCCGAAAGAGCTCTGCGACACGGTCAAATGAAACAGTTGAAGGATGCAAGGCGGTAAGTCTTTTATTTAATCTACAAAAGCCAAATTCTGATTTTAAATTCCAGTCTCAAATGTTTGAACTTTGGACTATAACGTTAATTTTTGAACCACTTGATGGATGTATTCGAAGAACAATTTTGAAATTTTGACAAGCGTCAATTTTATTTTAAAAAAGGCTTACAGACTAAAAATATATTATAAATCGAAAAGTGAGTTTGTTTGTTTGTTTGTTCAGCTTTCACGCCGTAACTACTGAACCGATTGCTTTGAAATTTTGCAGACGTAAAGTTAGAAGTCCGGATTAAATAAAAGGGTACTTTTTATACCGGAAAAATTTGTTGTCTCTAAAAGATAGCTCTTAACGATAAGACCGCCCGTTGTGTCACCCTTTGTAAGATATTTTTATTTATGTTCTGTAATCTATATGGTGTACATAATAAAGAGTATTCTATTCTATTCTATAACCGAATTCTACGCGGGCGAAGCCGCGGGCGGAAAGCTAGTATAATATAAAAAAATAGCTAATAACAAGTCTCTACATATAGTTAGGGATAATGTCGATAAAAGTAAGTTTGGACGACGGCAGGTCAGCTACCAGAAACTGCCAAATATTCCCAATCAACTTTGAGTCTTAATGCTTTAGAGATAAAGTTGACAATCTAATAAAGAAATCTGACGGATTGTAGTATCTTGGTGTGTTATCTTCTATACATAGAAGTAATATAATTAGTTAAGAGTGCCACAGTCTTCTCAAAAAGACTGGGTAAAGCAGAATAAAAGTCGAACACTCTGTCCTAAATTGTGTAAGGGATTATCTCGACGGGTCCCAGGAAGAAAGCCCTATCTTCAATATTGTCTTGTTGCAGTGCGAAGAAATAAAGTTACGCGAATCTATTAAAATGCAAAAAAAAAAGAAAATTAATAGAAAATTATGGTAAAGGGTATTTTCTTTCACCATAATTTTCTATTAATTTTATTTATTTTTTGCAACTTAATAGATTCGCGTAACTTTCTGTATCTGCTGGGGAGTTTGTTGTGTCACTTCCTCACACAACAGGGGTATGAAGAACAGCCCCCTAATCGGCGAACACATTTTTGTCTAATGATTGCGACTAGTTGGGATCGTTTGGACCGCAAAATGTTTTCGCCGATTAGGGGGCAGGATGTAAAGTGTTTTTCTTTTAATAGTTATAACCCACTGCTTAACTGCAATCCCGCCTGTTGGTAAGCAGTGATGCAATCGTTGATGGTACAGTGCGCTAGTTTATTAAGCCTATTCACTTAAAAACTTAGTGAATAAGAAGGAAGATGGCAGTTGAGCGAGGTGATCCAATGTTAAACCCAATAACATGACCAACGATGCTGCGCCAGAGGGAGATTGATCTGGAGACTCTCCACGACCAAACTCTCGACACAACAACACTTGGCGCCTCGTACCCGGCACACATCGCAACACAACTGCTCAGACCCGTCCTCCGTATGAAAGTTCACTCATCCTCTATAGAAAAGGAACGGGTGTTGTGACCGGCGGACAATTGACCGACGGTAGATGTCAGAAAGTTGTATATGTGCTAGATGCGGGGTAAACTCTGCTTGTGAAATACAACGGAACATCAGAATGGCGAACAACAGTTCGCGTGCGGCCTTATAAATATTTCCTGGGACTGTCTTATACAATAAGTAAAGAAAACCCTGTCCGATCCACCAAGGTATTGTTAGGTAACGATAACTTATTCTACTAATGCCTACAAAGCCGGGCTAAACTTCCCCTAAAAATAAATATTATTTCGCAAAAAGAGATAACTTAATACATGTGCGGTAGGCAATATATGCGCGGGCGAATGGGCACGCGGCACGCGGTCGTATCGCTATTCGCTCATAATAATACCGTCAAAAATGGTGTTGTCACTTTTTAAAAAACCAAATCTTGGGGAAGTTGGAATTAATTCGCGGAAAAAAAAGATTATTTCAAAATTCATTAGTACATATTGTTACTATAACAATCTTAATAATGTTTTTTTTGATGATGGTTATGTAAAATATGAAATGTTTAAAATTTAAATTAACCTTTATTATCCTTATGGGTCGCATGGAGTTTTCTTTACATGTTGTATATTTTTGACGTTACAAAAGTGCTGATTATATCTGCTAAGTTTCAACAAATGACATTTGATTTTTTAAATTTATTTTCAGGCAGTTGAAACAGAAAGCAGCGAATGATCTAAAACGCAAGAAGCGACTCAAGCTGGATTCGTGGGAGATCATAGACGAGAATACGGATGAGAACGATGACGTCCTCGATATAAGGGACGTTGAGTTTCGTATGACGAACGACGCGCAACGGATACAGTCGCTTATTACGGGGTCTAGCGCTTCTAGTGGACGGGATCTTGTTATGTTGAAGGTAAGAGACATGAAATGTGTTTTTGTGCTTATCTACTCTCATGAAATGTGTTCTCTTGAACAACAACACAACACCTTCATCATCATCAACCTTTTTATCGTCCCACTGCTGGGCACAGGTCTCCTTTTATACAGAGAAGGATTGAGCATAATCACCACGCTTCCTCAATGTGGATTGGCGATTTCAGACTTGAAGTCCAGGTTTCCACAAGATGTTTTCCTTCACCTTGTAATCAGTCATTGGTGTCCAAGATATACACAACAGCTTCCATCAACAATTTTTGAATGAGTGAATAAAAAAAAAAAGCTGGACGAACCACAAATAATAACAATAATAATAATAGTTTCAAATAATTTCCAAAAGCTTAGTACTACTATACATGACATGTGACAACAATTTCCCTTAAAATATAAGAGTTTAGCGTTTGTAGCCGAACTAGGCATAGCCTGTATTTCGGCTATCAGCACCATTCTCCTCATGATTTATACAAATACAATCTTATTTACTAGAAATTATGGTAAATATATTGCAAACGATAATAAACTTTATGTTCTGAATGTTAAGGTTTAAAATCACATTTCAAGTTACACGTAATCGCGGCCACGATGTGTTTATGTTTCTAACCATTAATTTAGTGCCATACATTGTTGATCAAGCATATCACATATTCGACTTTCATTTGGCTCGTGACAATCGACACACTTTAACGGCTAGTTTAGTGTATATTCATTGAATATACACTAAACTACACTAAGTAGACCGTTAGTATTCGTTCACCATAATTTGCCCTTAGTGCAGTACGAGTACTAATTCATTCATTTTCTTTGTATTACATTATTTTACCATTGGATGATTAAAAATATAAAACTTAAACCAATTATATTAAAGTGATTCTAACTAAATAAAGCAAATAATTACTCAAAAATGTGTTTCTTTTATCCAGTTTTTTTAATTATTCGGCCGGATAGATATCCGTTTGAATATTAGCTATCCGGTATTCGGCCGGATAGTATTAGGACGGCTGGATAGGCCGGATACCGGATAGTTACCGGATATCTGTTGCATCTCTAATATTCATATGTATGTTCTGTTATTTGTAAGATGTACACAATAAAGAGTATTTTATACTAGTTTCATTCCGCGCATTCCTCCACGTGGAGCTTTTTTGTTACCCCAACCCACCCCATCGCATTATGTGTCGTCTGCCGAATGCCATTTCAGTTTAAACATGACATCAAATAATTTATTTGCTAGAATGCAGGTTTAAAAATAAGGCTGTGAAAAATTTTAGCTGAGCCACACAGCTACATGATTGACTTGTAAAAGTGTTTTTACAAACCTACTTACAGAAAATAAATCATTTATCATGCTAGATGCAAAATTGAAATGAATCAATACTATGATAAAATAAAAATTTTATTTTTATTTTATCATAGTATCTACATCAAAATCAATTCAGTCGACACTTAAGATACACATAAAATCAAAATACAATTCAAATATAAAAATACAATTCTTATTCCAAAATACAATTAAAATGTCACAAAAAATAAAACAAGAAATAGTAGATTGTTAACCGAGGGTGGAAAGAATCAATTCCCGAGGTATTTAGACGCCCGAGCGCAGCGAGGGCGGCTATAGTCCGAGTAGGAATTGATTCTTTTACCCGTGTTAAACACTCTACTTTTCATTTCGAATATGAGGAAAATAAAACTAGTTGTTTATCTGAACATTTTTATTTGGAATGTTTATGCTATTTGATTTATTATGACAAATTTGGGTGTTCTGGATATCTGTAAAAGTAGGAGACTCTAGTATTTCATCAGGCGGATACTCCCTGGCGGTTGACGGCTGAGGCGAATTGTGGTATATTTTTATAGTTTCAGTTAATTTGTTCGAAGTTTTTATTTTATTTTGGATTGAATCCTCAATTGAATTGTATATAATTATATATAAATCCTCAATTTATTTTGAATTGTAGCCTTCGGCGACTGTGCTGGGTTTCCAGCCTCCGTGTCTTTTTAACGTCATCATGTTTGCCCCAGAATCGGCTAAAAGAGTTGTTGACGTACCTCTATAACAATGTCCGGTATACTGCTCATAATTTGATAAATTCAAATATGTTGCTATCTGCTTCGGCATACCTGAGATTTTATTTTTCCCGATCACTTGTTTGTAGCATTTCCCATTCTGGTAGTTGAGAAAAAAACGGTCTGTTTTTAGATCTCTGGGTCTCATCTTTTGATATTTCTTTACTATCTGTGTAAACTCTTCTTGTACTACTGTGTTTTAGTCAGTTTTACTAGTAATAATTGGCCTTGACTTTCAATGTCCTTAATTGTCAAAGTGAGTTCACTGCTTCTGCAAGCGCCGCTTGTACCGAGTATCAATACCACCTGTGAAAACATATAATTTTTAAATTTGTGTAATAAATACATTCTTATTTAGAATAAATCTAATAATACTTAGGTAAACTTACCTTCACTGCCAAATATATCTCGTCAGGAGCATCATTTAAAAATGTTTTCACTTCATGAGAGGCTAGATTCTTAGATTTTCTACTCTTGAACCCCTGAGACTGTCTTTTCAAAAAGGATGTTAAATTAAGGATTTTTTTTCAAATTTACATTGTGTTTTACACGTAGCGTAGAAGGTTGTAGTTTGCTAGACAATCCTTTAAAATATGTAAGAAATACACTTTCGGAAAATGATCTTATATTCTTCTCTGCTCGCCACTTCATAAAATCATTTAATCATCTTTCTTTTGAGATTTCTGGTAATAGATTGTTAATAACACAATTTGCCTTTAATTTGTTTTTAATTGAATCTGGTGTCAATATTTCAGAATCACTTGAACTCATTTTTAAATTAAAATCTTAGCATAAAATATTAGGTATTAACATAACTATTTTTTTAATTGCGTCACAGATACATAACAGATTAGTATCCCGCTAATTTATGTCGAATTTTTAAATTTTAAATATGGAACTCGCCACGTTATTGTTGCGACCATATAATTAATAATTAAGTACTATCGTACTTCTTAATTCTGTGGTTGCAACCTATTTCGCTCAATGAAGTTTGCGCTAAGTTCACACTGGCTGTTTAAAAACTCACACCATCATGCCGCTGCATTTTTTTTTATTAGTATTTTTTTTACACAAATTTCTTCACAGCTGACAGCAGTTCTATTTTTAAAGTTCATTCCGGCCCTTGGGTGGGAAGTAATTTGTATGAGTTTTTCCCGCTCTAGGGAGGGAAATAGCACTTTCTACCCAATAATCAGATCAAGAAAATACTACTTTCCGAATATGAGAAATGAAAAATAATTTTTGGTAGAAGATCAAATAAAAAATTTAGTTTTAAAGGCTAAGACTATTTCGGAAATGTAGTATTATGATATTTTTTAATTTCAGTTGGTTTTATGCAGAGCTCTATACCCGCAAGTGGCAGTAGCAGACAACTTTAATCATAACAAGGCAAGTATCTCACACCTATGTGGCTACCATAAGTTTTCATAACGACACTCGATTATCTTAAGGCTCAAGAAAAAAATAATAATTTGTAAATAGCCATTATTTTTAACCTACCCTTAAACTGCCATCTATATAAAGGATGTCTCTGACATCGACGCACAAACGAGTACCATGGATCCAGTACATGATTCTGAACTCCCCACAGGTAGAATATTTCGTCGGTTGTTTCCTGATTTAAAAAAATAATAATATGCAGTTATTTCACTTTAAACCGTTCATAATTTCTATACTTTTATAACCCAATAAGATTTTAAAGTAAAAAATAATTGATTCGCTAATTACACAAACAAACGCAATGTGAACAAAACTCTAAAAACTATCCTATCAGCTGATTTAATAGAGTTCACATCAGGGGTCAACGTCATGCCCACAAATACGTGCGGCGGCACGCTTGCAACGTTCAAAGGCCGAGCCGACGCATTTTTTTAAACACTGTTATTTTTGTAACCGCTCATTATCGATATAAATAACTATCATAATTTTATTAGTGGCATGCGTTGTAGCTTTCTCGCGAAGTTTGCGTTACGATGTCAGATACAACCTGTATATATTACAACCTACCCCTACTAAGTGAATCATTCTTTCTTTTTTTAAACAAAAAAAAAGAATGATTTTCAATTAGACGGTATTTTATTTTTGTTAACTCCTGGTTCCGAATATGTTTTTAGACAAGTGGGGAGTAATTTAATAACTATGTATCTTCAGGTTTCAATATTTCTTCCGACTACTCTCCGAAACGGCTGAACTGATTTTAACGTGACTTTTCGCTGTCAAACACCTGATGATAAAAGGAAATAACGTTTACTTTAGGCAAAAATTTAGGGTTCGGCGTAAAAAAATTAGAACTCAATTAAAACGCATTCGCGAGCACTGGTAATAACTGTTAATATGTATACAATATGTAAAGAAAACCCTATCCGACCCATAAGGATAATAAAGGTTAGGTAAACACATGACCAAATATAATATAAAATTTTACGTAATCATCACAGTAACAATACTAATGAATTTTCAAATATTTTTTTTTCCGCGAATTAACCCCAACTTCCCCGAAAATTGTTAATTTTTAAAAAAGTGACAACACCATTTGGATTGTATTATTATAAAACACCATTTGGACTGTATAAGCGATATGACCACGTGGCGCGTGCCCTGCCCCCCGTCGCCCGCGGAAGGGTTGCTTACCGCACATGTATTAAGTTACCTCTTTTTGCGAAATACAATTCATTTTTTTAGGGGGATTTTTTATAGGTTTAGCCCGGCTTTGTATCCATTAGTAGAATCAGTTATCGATACCTAACAATACCTTCACGGATCGGACAGGGTTTTCTTTACATATTGTATAAGCCAGCAAAATTTTTCATTATTTTTCGTGTTTTAATATGAGGCTTTTGAGTTTATTGTATTTTTGTTATTTATTTGTAATATGCGTTTAGTTTTTGCGGTATAAACAAATTTTCTCTATTTCTTTCTTTCTAACATCTGAAATTACACATTCACAGTCGGTAAGCGAACAGCTATACCACACATGGAGCAAACCATTCGTGTTCCTCCATCCTACGTCTTACTTCGGCAAACAATCTCGCATCCTACAGTTGACTGAAGCAGACATACATTCGGACCTGCCTGTTGCTCTGGGCTACGAAGGGAAGCTGCCTGTGTCCTCTAAACATCAGATATTATGTTATTTGTAAGTAAAACTTTGCATCTTTAATAAATTCTTAACTCATCTGCTTAGACTTTTTCCAATTATTTTAGGGTCGGCTGCCATTTTATGCGGATGCAGCTGATTACGCCTGATGTAAATTGACGTATTTTTAGGCGCCATGTTACGAATCACGTTTAAATTATCTATCTATCTATCATCATCATCATCATACATCGCAATCATCATCAGCATCGTCATCGTCATCACTGCTGGATATAGGCTTCCCTCAAGGATTTCCACGATGACCGGCCCTGTGTCTCCCGCATCCAGTGGTTTCCCGCGACCTTCACCAGTCCCCTAATCGACGAACACATTTTTGTCAAAATTATTGCTACTAGTTGGGATCGTTTGGACCGAACGGACTAATGGGCGGTCCGTTCGGTTTTCGGTAGGTTTCGGCAGGTTGTCGGTCCACATTGTCGTGGACACATGATTGACACAAACTATCTATGGAGTATCTTAATTTCACAGCAGTAAAGTAACACTTACCTAACATTTTCCCAACACGTTAGGATCGGTCTCCAATTTATCTGGATGCAGATGAACCCTGTAGTATGCGTAAAGCGCAGGCCATACCGCCAGCTGACGGACGGAACGGGCGAAGCGGATGACATCGGTTCACCTCTTTTTCATGCTTGTTTTCACACTGCCAACTAACAAGCTAAGCTATGGCTCACCTATACGAGTATGTTACATATGGTATCCCTAGTTTTTAAGATGGCAACACAAAACACTGACGTCAATACTGTTCACGATGTCGGCCATTGTACAACACGGTTTTATTAATTATAAATTGTAAACTTTGATTAAATAAATAACTTTCGTATAATCAATATTTCAATGTTACTAAAACACTTCGCGTAGTTTCCTTCGTTCACTTCTCGCGCTCCGTCCGTCAGCTGGTGGTGTGGGCTGTGATTAAAACGTTACCCTTTAGTCAGACTCGTTGTGTGACGGCTGGTATCAACGCATAGTGTGGTTTCCAAGACACGAAACGTCTTCCTTAGTAAAGATAGTTACCCATCCATGAACCGACCGGGGCAAGTAGATTCACCTGATTGATTGTTTTGTGTTGTGGCTTAAAGAGCAAAGAACTGTATGAATGTAATAAACATTTTAATTTAATAGCGTGTTTAGAGTTGTAGCTTTGTCTAACATGTCAATGGCACAGATTCTCTAGTTCACGAACTAAACTAACTGCATCTTTTTCTTTCTATTTAATTAAGAAAAGGATAGAAGATAACATTTTAGTTTAATCCTGTCAATTTAAGATATTCCATAGACAGTTTAGACGCGATTACAGACATGGCGACCAAAAATACGTCAATTTACGTCAGGAGCGCACTAATATGACAGGTCTAAATTAACATTTTATCTTCTATCCTTTTCTTAATGAAATAGAAAGAAAAAGTTGCATTGAACTTAAATTTAATTTAGTTTGTGAACAGGAGACTCGGTGCCAGTGGCACAAACATGTGGACAAGGGAATAATAAATAATATGAATTTACATATTTATAAAACCACTAGCTCCCGCGTCTTCGCCCGCGTTAACTTCGGTTATATCGCGCGTTTTAGATTTCTCTCGGGAATATCAAATTTTTTTCGGGATAAAAAGTACCCTATTATTTAATCCGGACTTCCAACTTTACGTCTGCAAAATTTCAAAGCAATCGGTTCAGGAGTTACGGCGTGAAAGTGGTAAAAACAAACTCACTTTCCGATGTATAATATTAGTAAGGATATATTTGGTGTACACATACAAATATTCCAGTAATCTCCCTTGGGAACTTGATGTTTTTTTAGGACCAAAAGTAGCCTATGTTACTCTCCATCTTTTCAACTAACTGTATGCCAAAAATCAGGTCGATTGATTGCTTAGCTACGGCGTGAAGGAAGGACAAACAAACAAACACACTTTCACATTTATAATATTAGTATGGATTGTGAGAGAAAATAAATTAACTAATTATTATTATTAAATCCATGGTAAAAGTCTATGTGCCTGCCATAATTTTTCTTTATGGGCGGGAAATTATCAAGTGACTTCTCCCGTTCTGGGTGGATCGGAAGGGGGTATCAAACTTTTATTTAACCTGTCACCCTGAATTATAAACATTTTCATTCGTTATTGAAGCAAGTTACTTTGCCAGTTTTTGCTACTGGAAGAAGGCGAAAGTATAAATATGTGTATTAAATATTTGATTCTCCTTTCAGATCACTTCTAGAGACTACTAAGCCGTACATAGTGAATTCTATGCGCATGCCCGCTGCACAAACTCTATTGCTGTTAGCACATTCAATTGATACTAATATTGGATTTACGAGGTAAATAATATACATTTTTTTTTGGGATCTGTACCTAAAAAATTTCCAACGAAACCCTATAACTAAAGCTCCGCTAATAATAAACAATATTTTTTTGCGGTTGGGAAATCCTCAAATGACCTCTCCTATTCTGCGCGGAGTATTAGACTTCTACTGATTAACCTCACCCGTATTCCTTTACTTGCCTGTGGGCCAGGACCACGGTATCTTTTTAGAACAACCCGCAGATCTTTTTTATTTGGGATGGGAAATCATTAAATGACCTGTCCCGGTCTGGGACTGGAACTTTTCTATGTTATATGTACTTTCTAAGTATATCTTGGACACCAATGACTGATAACAAGGTGAAGGAAAACATCTTGAGGAAACCTGGACTTTAAGTATGAAATCGCCAACCCGCATTGAGCAAGCGTGGTGATTACGCTCAATCCTTCTCTGTATGAGAGGAGACCTGTGCCCAACGATAAAATGATGAAGTATTATAAAATATTGAAGATTTTCTTTTATTTTTGAGGATCGTCTGCGACTCTTGGCTGTTATTGGAGTTTCCGTATCCCGAGTCTGGACTCAATCTGCTCTTGAAAGCCGTCAAACTCCGACATAGGTGGGATGAGCTGATAAACCGAAGGATTTTAGGTAAATTTGTTATCGTTATGTCATTTATTCTAGTAAACCTTTCATAGTCATTTTATTTAAAGCAAAATTTCTAGATGAAGCCCTTTATAAAATTTATATTAATATTACAGACTCACGCCCAACAAAATCAGTAGAAAGTGAGCTCGAAAAGGAGAAATTACCAAAAATATCTTACGAAGAAATCCAACACGATTTAGCCTGCGATATGAGTACCTATATGACGTCAGAAGTATACTATACTATCAAGAGACTGTTACCTGGTGATCTTAAGGTCATGTACTATGGGTATGACGGGGCCCATCCGAGCGTGGAACCTAATCCCTTTGACGAGACCTTCGTATGTAGACCTCATGAGAAGAAAGGAGGGGTCTATGTGACTGATAATGTTGTTTATAATTGGTACGTATTGCCTTTATATTTCACTGGCTTCTGGCTGCGATTTCGGTCGTGAGCAACTTCTACCCCGTTACAATCGTATCGCCTGATCGCCTTAATACTTTGGTTTCGGTTGCCCTTTTTTTCTTTTCGTTTTGCTCGGGTCCTTACGGATCTAGCGTGATGTTAAATAGCCTATAGCTTTTCTCATGAAGGCTGTTTAGCATATGAACTGCATAGTGGAGATTATCGGGTTCAAAAACAAATTCTTCAACTTTATTATTACTTAGATAGACGTTAAATAATGTCGCCATTTTTCGTGTACATAAACTACATCTCTTTCTTTGTATTTCATTGAGAAAAGGACAGAAGATTTATATTAGTTGTCAAATTAGTCAGCGCCTCACGTAAATAGATGTATTTTTAATCACGACTAATTTGTCAACAGAGTATCTTAATTTAAAAGTAATAATCTAAAATCTATCTTCTGTCCTATTTTTAAGGAAAGAGAAAAAGAAGCAAGACTGTTCAGAATCTTTGTGTATTTTACTAAGATTTTGCGCGATTCCTTAAGCCGCTGCTTATTTAGAAGCTCATCGCTCAAATACGCGTACATACGTCACTTTTTGTTCGGCGAACTTGAACGCCTGGTTGATCGCCGACCGATAGAGGGCGCTTTCTTGTTTTCCGGACAGATGGTGATGAATATAAGGCCTCTGCCTCGAATCTTGCGGGCAGCGGGGCGGCGGCGGCAGCGACGCGGGAGCCGGGCGGGCATTGAAGACCCGTTCTCGAAACTAGCGGGCAGATCGCGCGTCACTATAGCCGCGTAGTGTTGTGGTCACGATTGTGTCGACGAGATATTTGTTTTTATTCGCGAAAGAAATGTCTGAACAATGGCGGCAACATCTTTTTGATTCAAATTTATTCCTAACGCTCGATCGCCGCTTGACTTCAAGTACACCGCTCGCTGCCCGCAAGGTTCGAGCGCGAAAAGTACACCGCTCGCTGCCCGCCACCGCTCCGCTGCCGCGCCGTTGTTTTCGAGAACCGGTCCGTTTGATTTTACGCATAAGATCCTGCCGCTCACTCGGCGCCGCCGCCGCCGCCCCGCTGCCCGCAAGATTCGAAGCAGAGACCTAAGACGATCGCCTATTCGTGGAACGATCGTGTATTTCGTGTATTCTTCCGACGACCATTTATCAATAGGACGCGTGGTCCAGTTGCTAAGGAGGTGAAATGCTGCAGTCTTCATCTGTAGATCAAGCAGGGTTGATGTTTGTAGTAATAAATCTTTGTAATTTACTTATATAAAAAGTGGTGGGTGCCACAAATAGAATAGATACTCTTTATTATGTACACCATATAGCCAAGCGATTCGTCGTATTCTGGCTTGATGTCTGGTGAAGCCGTACGGAAGACAGGTCTGAGCAGTTGTGTTGCGGCAAATGTTGTTGTGTCGTGAGTTTGGTCGTGGAGGGTCTCCAGATCAATCTCCCTCTGGCGTAGCGTCGTTAATCGTGTTGTTGGGTTCCACATTGCATCACTTCGGTCAACTGCCGTCTTCCTTCCTATTCACTCAGTTTTTTTGAGTGAATAGGCTCTTAATAAACTTGCTCGCTTTACCATCAATGATTGCATCACTGCTTACCATCAGGCGGAATTGCCGTCAAGCACTAGTTTATAAATATTTAAAAAATATATTACTAATCTATATTTCTATTCTGCCTTCCAGTGTTGTCGACACAGTATGGAGCGCCAAGAATTATGACAATACCTACAGCGAACCCTGGACTTGTAGCAACTGTGAGCTAACAGTCTGTCTATCCCCTGTAGAAAGGTTACAGCACTCACTTTTCACATGCTCAGCTAAAGAACAGAAGAAGGACGAAGTAGCACCCAGATCGTCAAGGGAAATTAAGCCTAACGCTAAAGAATATAAGTGCGAAGTTTGTGAGCAGAATCTGTACATGACGCCTGTTGAGATTTTGAAGCATAAGAAAAGTTGTAAATTGAAATAAAGTTTGCTATTTTTTTCTTATTTACTTTTTTTTCGTAAATATTAAATACGAGTTCGTCAAAAAAGAAAGAAATAAAATACATTTATTTAGTACTGACTAAAAGACAAGACAGTAACAGATACATACGTCTGATAACAAACAAATAGAAAGTGTAAAGAACATTGTACCACCCATCTAGGTGTAAGGTTCTTATCATTAGAAATTATTCAAGCACAAACACAAGGTAGCTGCTGTGAGTCGTTGAGGAGTTCCCTCGCCTGTCTCCAGGCTCCATCATCAGATCTACTCCAGACCCTTATTAAATTGTAGTGCTTTAAAATACCCAATGAAAAAACTTATAAATGCACTAGCCGACCCTACAATTTTTTAAATTTCCCCTTGATTTCTCTGGTCCTCCACCATCAAACCCTGATGTCCTTATTATGGGAACACCTTGGGAATGTTTTCTTTCCAAAAGAAAAAGAATGCTTAAAATCGGTTCATGAACGACGGAAGTTATCCGCGAACAAACATAAAAAAATCATAGATACGGTCGAATTGAGTAACCTCCTCTTTTTTGATGTCGGTTAAAAAATAGTAACAAATATATACAAATAACAGCATATCAAGTTACTACAATATATCAAATTTATTAGATTTCCAAACTTATCGCTCAAGTATTAAGGCACTCGATTGATTAGGCACATTTGACAGCTTCAAGTAGCTTGACCTATGATTTGACTAAGATTGCAAAAATAAATCAATAATTACTGAAACATATAATGAGACGGATGCATGATAGACCTTAGCTTATATCTATGGATGACAGCAGGTCAAGCTACTCGAAACTGTCAAATATTCCCAATCAACCCTGAGCCTTAATGCTTTAGAGATAAAGTTAAAAATCTAATAAAGAAATCTGACAGATTGTAGTAGCTTGCCGTGCTGTCTTCTGTATATAAATAAATTCATCAAAAGGACTTAGAATAACATAACCCTTTTTAAACAAGAGCAAGAGCAATTCTCAGCAATCAATCTGCATAGCAGTCTTCGTTCTAGAAATACCAATATAGAAAGTGCCTATTAAAAAAGTGTGAGCAATACACAATAGTGCAACTGTAGCGTCAAGCAGTTTTACATCAAAAATAATAATCAGATTTGATTAGCAGAATGTTTTCAACATTAGAGCGATTGTTTAGCGTAGGATTGGTGACCATATTTAGGTGCATACCGAGATCCCTCCGTGACTCGGAAAGAGCTTTTACTACGCACAATTGGCAACGTCGCATTTTAGTGTCATATTTCGTGATTTTCAATTTTTATTATTACCTAAACTGGAGCTATATTTTAAAAATGTGTTCTACTAACTTTTTAGAATTAGGTAAATAGTAGATAAAAAGTTAGTAACAGTAATGTTTAGTTATTTTATTATGAAAATAACGCCTTGCAAGTTTCCAATGCATTTATTATTTGCACATAAATAGAACTAAACGCAATGATTTCTTAGCTTTTACACACTTTTCACCTAATTCTAAATAGGTAACTGAACAAATTTAAATATAGCTCTGATTATAACAAAAATTTAAAAGTAAACTAAATATGTATAACTAATTATTATGACACTAAATTGCGACGTTGCCAGTCTTGCGTAGTAAACGCTCTTGAGCCGTTGGTCCGGGTTGTCATACGTAGATCTTTGACAGTCATTACGGGCCGTTAGAAGCCCGAACGTCTGACCACCATTCTTACAAAACGCTATCGTATTAACCAGTAAGTCAGTTGTCAGATAGGCAGTCGCACCATGTAAAATAGGTACTATTATGTAGCTTAATCTGGTTAGACTGGAAGCTGACCCCAACACAGTTGGGTAAAGGCAGATGATGACTGGTAATATTGAAGCGTATCAATAATATCAGCCTAACTCAGAAAGCTCTTGTAGTAAACAGTATTGTTTTTGTTATCACCCAGCTTGGGTAAGAAGAGGTCCTGTTGCATACAGAAGTATGTAATAGGACCTATTAAAAAAAATAGTATGAAAATGACTAGAAAATTGAAATACCAATATTTTTTTTTATAAACTAGTGCTTCACCGCAATCGCGCCTGATAGTAAGCAGTTATACAATCGTTGATGGCAAAGCGCGCTAGTTTATTAAGCCTATTCACTCAAAACTGAGTGAATAGGAAGGAAGACGGCTGTTGAGCGAGGTGATGCTATGTTAAACCCAACAACACAACCAACGATGCTGCGCCAGAGGGAGATTGATATGGAGACCCTCCACGACTAAACTCCCGACACAACAACATTTAGCGTATCGTACCCGGCACACATCGCAACACATCTACACCTGCAGATCCATTTTCCGTACGGCTTCATGCCGGAACACGACAAATCGGCAAGACTTTGTCTGGTCTACCACCGAGAAAAAATCTTCAGCAATTTTTTAATACTCAAGCGATTCCTTTGAAACTGACTTAAAAAAGGAGGTTCTGTATTTAGCCCACCGCTCACCGTTGCGGGTGCATGATTAACTGCACACAAACGCAACTCGTGACCCGCTCGCTAGCGGTCGCGATGCCTGTTTTAATTCACACAATAACGCATAGTGCGTTGTAATGACGAGGTACGTACGGGGTGATTTTTGTCAGAATCTTTGTACCCACTGTAATGAAACATTGTCCCTGATAGCGTATTACGTTGACAACGTATACTATTTAATATAATTAGATCCTACATTGCGACTCTTTAATTTTTTGTGTATGGAACTTCCCGCTCTGGTCGTGTCAGACTTTTACTGAGTAAAAAGCACTCGTGTTTATCATTTTCTAGCTGGGTCTGGGAGTAGTTTAGACTCCAATACTCAATACTTTATTGCATTCCATAATGTTACATAATAGTTCGTAATATTTAAGTATAGAATCAATTATGGACCCTGTCGGGCACAGCAAAGTGTTTTGTTTAATTTTTGTTATAGGAGAGAGGATGAAGGCCCTCTTGTTGAGGAAAAAAACAGTAATAATTAAAATGGTACCATTAACGAACAGTATTTTATAGTTTTATGGTATTTATATTTTACTAGCGGCCGCCAGTGACTTCGTTCGCGTGGAGATAAGCTCCACCCCTATTGATCGCAGCGTGATGTTATATAGCCTAAAGCCTTCCTGGATTAATGGGCTATCCAACGCAAAAAGAATTGTTCAAATCAGTAGTTCCTGAGATTAGTGCGTTCAAACAAACAAACAAACAATCTCTTCAGCTTTATATATTAGTATAGTGTATAGATAAAAGTAGTTACATAGTGGTTTAGTTATAATTTATTTTTACATTGCTCCTGACGTACAGCTCGCGTATTTTCAAGAACTTTCGTTTGTTTGTGTCTCAATCTGTCAAATTGTCTCTACCTATAAGTTCTGATTGTCCCATCAAAGCTGACCAGACGTTACGGATCGAACCAACCAGACAGGTTTTTTAATAATTGTAATTTTATTAAGTGCCGTTTATATTTGAATGTGCATTTTGTAAATAGCTGTTATTTTGAAATTACAAACGGTCACTTCAATTTTATGCATTTGTATAAAAACTAAGTCGTGGTGGCCTAGTCGTTAAAACACCAGCTTCTCAAGTATGAGTGTGCGGGTTCGATTCCAGGTCAGGCAAGTACCAATGTAACTTTTCTAAGTAATATGTACTTTCTAAGTATATTTTTGACACCAATGACTGATTAAAATGTGAAGGAAAATATCTTGAGGAAACCTGAACTTTAAGTCTGAAATCGCCAGCTCTCCATCTCAATTTCTCCCACTTCTTATTTTATGATTTTCTGTGTCTGTCTCTTTGTGGTGTCGCTTTTTCATTTCATCGACTTTCAAATTATAATGATGCTAGAGAATTTTACACTTCAAAAACAACTTAAATGTCCACAAGAAAACTGCAGGTCAAGCTACCCGAAACTATCAGATACCTATTCCCAATCAATAATGAGCCTTAAAGCTTAGGATATAAAGTTGAAGATCTAATAAAGAAATTTGTCAGATTGTAGTAGCTTGCTGTCATCTGCACCTACCAAATTCTTTCTACCAAATGATATATGTAAGTACACTCGTACTAAATTCATGCTATGTTGACTCCCTGTGTTTCGAACGCTGGTTCGTCAGTCGTGAAGGATTGCACAACCTCGCTGTATATTTTTGTAAATTCTTTCACTTAAGCTGACAATGTGTTTTGTGTTTTCAATTATTGTACCTAATTAGTGTAATAACATGTGCGAATTTTGGATGATTATCACTCAGGGACAACGGGACAATTACTTGTAGTATAAGGGAAAAATCGCACTGAAATTGAGAGGTGTGAATGGTTCAAGCTGAAATAACAAATAACGTATATAAAAGAGTGTATTTTATTACATACTAGCTTTCCGACCACGGTTTCGCCCGCGTGGAATTCGGTTATATCGCGCTTTTTAGATTTCCCTCGAGAATATAATTTTTTTTCCAATAAAGGGTAGCCTATGTCTTTTCTCAGGGTATAAAGATTGCCTGTGCCAAATTTCATCAAACTCGGTTGAGAGGTATAAGCGGGAAAGCGTAACAGACAGACTGACAGTTACTTTCACATTTATAAGTATGGATTTTTACACTAAGGTTTGTATTACAGAACTTTATGGTATGATCTTAGAAAGGAATTTTTCATTTATCGAACATATAAAAATAGTTGGTGAAAAAGCTAAAAAGAACTTTTATGCCCTAACTAGAATATCCAAAGCAACTTGGGGTCTATCATTCCTAACTTTAAAAACTATATATGGAGCTACCTACTTAGGATGTATGTGCTACGGTGCACCTGTTTGGGCCGATAGGGCCAGCATAGGAGCGGCACGACGTAAACTGCTTCAAAGCCAACGTTTGGCATTGATATTTTTATGCAAGGCGTATAGAACGGTCAGTACTGAAGCCTTACCGGTACTGGCAGGTGTACTTCCAGTCGACCTTGAGGTACAGCGACGTGCTTCAATGTACTACTCCGCGAGGGGGGAGGCCATGGACACTAATTTTGTTACACAACGCGACTTTAATAAAATCTCTAGATTATTTAAACCTCAGACTGATGTCTGGGAGGACCTCTTATCCGAATGGCAAAGTAGGTGGGATAATTCCATCAAGGGCCGGCACCTCCATCTGTTCTTTCCATCCGTTGGCGATCGGCTGGCTAAGACATGGCTGGTGGTTGACCACTGCGTTGCCCAATTTCTCACAGGTCATGGCAACTTTAAAAGTAAACTGTATTCTTTTAAACTTGTTCCTTCCCCTTTGTGTCAGTGTTCTACATCGAACTGTGAATTTGAACAGTCCGCACATCACATCTTGTGGGAGTGTGTTCTTTGGCAGAATGAACGCAATATTATGTTGGATAGTGTACAAGTTACATCCGGAGTCGTTTATTATACGGACCTTGTAGAAACTAGAACCAATTTCCGTGCGTTCAGGCGCTTTTGCCATACCTATTATTGGAATCAATTGTAACAGCTAATACCTACTTAGGACCCATTAACTTAATCAAATTTTATTCCGTGGTGTTTGGCAATCTGGGCTTCTCCCAGTTGCAATAATGTCCCTTTGTGCCGTTTGGCCTAGTTCTGTTCTGTCTCCTGCTTGTTATGGAGGGAAGTGGAAATAATATCTTTTTTCTTACTCCTCCGCTATTCTTTTCTGATTAATTTCGTTGCGGGACCCAAGACAGTTGAATCGTTTCTCCGGGACTCGTCGAGCTTCATTGCTCGGCGTTTTTCTGGCGGTCGCCACTGTTGATTCTGGCTTTCAGGAGTTGCAGTGGTTGGGAAAAGTGTGGCGGGTTTGTCCCAAAAAAAAAAAAATTACAGAACTTTACTTAAAAGTAAAGCATTATTCAAAATTCGTTTAAAGCCATTTGATTGGTTGAAACTAGTATAAGTAACGTTTGAGTCTTGAGTAAGATACTGTAATACGGTCATGTCACATAATACATAATTAGCCTATAATGATTTCTGGAACACAGGCCTCTTGATGAGAGGCAGTGAGCTGCAGTGAAATGAAATCGTTTATTAAGCAAGTAGGATCACTGATCACTTTTACACGCCATGTGTTTTTTTTAAACTAGTCGAAGCCGGCATTTCCTAACTCATCGTTTTTTTTCAAGTCCAGACATTAAAAATGAAAATATTTAAAATAATTTACGTTATAATTACGCATATTGCTTAATAACAATGCTTAACAGAGCGAGCAGCTCAGTCCCAAGTTTTTTTGTCTTCTAAATAATCTGTGATTTTATAATACCCATTTCTGCAAAGTTTGGCCTTTATATAGTTTTTATAATGTTTAATAGGTAAGTTTCGAATGTCCATGGGAAGCTTGTTGTACCTAAAAGTGTATACTACATTGACCCATGAACGAGTTGCTTACTCTTTGGAGACGATGTAGGTAGTCTACGACGCGGGCCCAGTGCGGGCTGGTTGATGTTGTTCACGACGTTTTCCTTCACTGTTTTGATAGCATTGGAGCGATGAAATAACTTACACAAAGTGCCTGATAGGGTAACCTACGACCTACAATTTGTAAGTTGCGGTCTATCCATGCGGGTACCGCTGCTCTGTAATACGGTCCTTAGTGCTAAATTAAATGATTAACTAACTAGACACTCAAATGAATATCAAAATAATAAGACTCTGGGCGTCCGTCGTTGGTATTGAAATACCCGCCCCCATCGCTGTCATCCAGAAGCGTCTAGAATATTGGCAGTTCTTATTCAAAGCACGCTGGATGAAGAGTGTACCCATTATTTTAATATTGAATTCTCAATGCCTCCAGTTCGTAATATGTAATACCAGAACACCATATCTTTTTGGATAAACAATGATTTTAAAGTGCGTCTGCTTGTAATAATTAATAAAACCTATTTATATGTACTATGTTTCTCTTAGAACCAAAATATCGAGGATATGTTATCAGCCGCGTTGTGATGGATTAACTAAACTCATTCGGCTCTGAATAAATGTGGTCCCTTATGGCCCACTTCCTCTCACACATTCCCAGCATTGTAAACATATTAGGTATCATAAAAGTAACATTTTGGTCAAACTTGGTTCCTAGATCACAAATAAAAAAGTGGTACAGGATCTTCAGTATGACTCGTACTTGACCAATCATTACGTCACTGGGACATTTTAGCCAATTATCATTTCGCAATTTGCAAAGATATGGCCTTAAATTTTTTACAAAGTATTTCATTGTCTCAATCAATGGTCCATGCACATGCAGCACGCCTGTCGTTTGTGGCGTTCAAAAACGTGAGTATTAAACGATTTGTGAAAAAAGAAATGAGGGCAAGCGTGAAAAGTTACAACGCTTTGGTCTTTTGAAATTGTGGTGGGTTAATGAAAGTACTACGTGTACCAATATCAATTAAATACAATGTACTGTGATCTCGTGCGCTTTTGGAGCATTTAAAGGACTGCTGAACATGGAAGGGAACATTTAAATGAAAGTGGGTGGGTTTAATTACCTACTGTGTCTATACATCACCATCATCATTTCTGCCTAAATACGTCCACTGCTGAGACATAAGCATTTCTAAGCATCGCTATTTTAATCGGCATTTTAATGCGTAACACACTAATATCAATTGGAATCATTTTTAAGTAGTATATTGCTAATTCATCGCTCCGTATGTTCGAAAACTAAATTACGTAATGAATGTTGCTGAAAGGTCAAAATGTAATCCATTGCTACTGATAGTAGGTACGTATGTCACGTAGTTACCCTGCTGTTCTAGTCTCCCGCAGTCAGCAGACTCAGTAGGTACGGCATTCACGAATTCATTAATCGGTTCGCCTTGTTAGAGCGACGTGCAATGCCATAACTTCTGGTAGGTGGTCGCCACTCCAGAACCTTCCTACACCAACCACCATCTGTCTTGCTAGCGGTGTGTGCTACTCACCAATTTCGAACCAAGCCTGAGGCTTTTCTGTGGATGTCTTCAGCGGGTGTTGAACAAATGATTAAATGCTTTTCAGTTCATGCCCTGTGTAGTTGCCGGAATACTTAAGGTCTGTTTTTCCGTGACAACTCAAAGATTACTTACATCTAGAGGATGGCATACTTTATACCGGACCTTAAAGTCATCATCATCTCTCTAGTTTTTTCCCAATCATGTATCATCGGTCGGCTGCCAGTCACATACATAAAGCTATTGCTTTGTGTATAATTCTGGTATTCAGCTGGTTAGCTGGCTAACCGAGTTATCTACTGGGCATCACGATGCTTCTTGATAAAACTGGTTGTTAGACTTTCGGGCTTTTGATGACCCGTAACAATTGCCAAAGATCCAAGCCAGAATGTTACTCCTATTTGTTTGTTGTCATGCTGACTGATAATACAATAACGCCCGTTTTTCAAGAATAAGTCTTAGTTTGGCAGCTTTTATACATATAGAAATGACGCCAAACTTTTTTTCTCGGATATAATATTTCTGATTATTGAAAAATCAGCCAACAGACAAGAACCCTTTACGCAAAATGTTTTACTTATAGTACGGTTTTTAACTCGAGACAGTAAAATGACATTTCCAGTGATGCAGGTTTTTTGTCCCAAATAAATAGTGATGTGGTAAATGAAGTTTCTACAATTAAATGTTAGTCGAGATAGCATTTGTTTCATTCAAATTCAGATTGCGTTTATATAAATAAAAATACAGGGTGGAACGTCTTCACTTATAATATACTTATAGATACTGCTTTACAATGCTCAGTTCCCCTAATTCAAACTAAGATCGCGGGTCGGAATATTAGGTCCTTACATACGAAATCGGCGTTTTGTATGGGAGGAATAAAAGTCGTTTATGTTTTTAATATAATATATTTATTTAATCAAGTTATGTTCCATTGCTACCTATGCACTTCTACCATCTCATAGGTAGTTCATTTATGCCTTTTCTAAAAAAAAAATGTTAGGACAGGAATCAATAAAATATTTGAAGGCGGGTTGGACTGCCTCATCGGAGTTAAAATTTTTGCCCTGCAAAAAGTTATCCAAATTTCTAAAAAAATGGAAGTCTGTTGGAGCAAGGTCCGGGGAATACGGTGGATGTCTTAAGTATTCCAATTGAAGTTCCTCTAATTTGGTAGCAGTCTGTTGTGCAGTGTGTAGTTTCGCGTTGTCCTAAAGCAGCAGTGGCCTTGTGCGATTGACCAGTATCGGTTGTTTAGCGGCTAGTTTATCCATCATTATGTGCAGCTGCTCACAGTAGAGATCTGCAGTAATCGTCTGGCCAGATTTAAGGAAGCTGTAGTGCACCACGCCGGCACTAGTCCACCAAACGCTGACCAATAACTTTTTCTAGTAAATTTGCTCTTGGGGCAAAATTTGGATGGTTCACCGGGGTTCAGCCATTGCGATGTGCGCTTCCTATTGTTGTAGAGTATCCACTTTTCATCACAGGTAATGATTCGATTTAAAATCCCTTCATTATTGTACCGATTCAGTAATGTAATGCAGCAGTCGACGCGCGTTTGTCGGTTTACTTCACTCAATTCATGAGGTACCCTCCTTTCGAGTTTTCTTATCTTGCCAATTTGTTTCAAGTGGATTAAAACAGTTTTACCACTAACACCGCAGCCTGCAGCTAATTCGGACGTAGTTTGCGACGGATCCGCTGCCACGATAGCCTTCAATTCTTCATTGTCGACTTTGGTCTCCGGCCGTCCACGGGGATTGTTCTGTAGGTTGGAATTTCCAGAACGAAAATGTTGGAACCAAAAAGGCACTGTGTTTTCTCTAGCGACACCACTGCCAGACACATTATTAATTCTTCGAGCCATTTCTGCAGCACTGGTGCCACGGCGGAACTCATATTCGTAAATAACGCGATATTTTAAATTTTCCATTTTGAAAACTCAATGATGCAGCGAAAAAACCAAAAGAAAAAAAGAAGCAAAAGAAATACGGTTTTCGAGACACAAATTGATGAGTAAATAGCTGTATAAATTTGTATTTGGAATTCTAAACCAAAGAGGAGATATTTGAGATCAAAGTGGCCAGTATGACAAAACGCCAAATTCATATGTAAGGACTTAACACAATGCTCAGTTCCGCTAATTCAAACTAAGATCGCGGGTCGGAATCTACTGCATTATGTTTTGTCAATCATTGTTGACGTTAAAGTTTAACATTTATTAACATTAACTTCAGCTGACATTGAAATATTGACATTGTACCTTGGACCTTGACTTGGGCTGCTAGGACTACCTGTACTACCTGGACTACTTGGACTAGCTGGACTACCTGAACTACCTGGACTACTTGAACTACCTCGACTACCTGCATTACCTGGACAACCTGAACTACTTGAACTTGGACTACCTGGACGACCTGAACTATCTGATCTACCTCCACTACCTGGTCTACCTAGACTAACCAGACTACCCGGACTACCTAGACCACCTAAATTACATGGACTAACTGAACTACCTGGACTACCTGGACTACCTTTTTGAAAAATTAAGTTGGAGACAGAGCAAATATGAACCACGTTCTTCTGCCAAATCTCTGTGTACAGTCGAAGCATTCAGGGGGAGTTTCAAATATGGCCGCCACGCATTGTTGGCACCTTCCTCCACCAGTACGAATCCTCAGAACAAAGAATAATTTTTTAAATGTTTTAAAGAAATATTTATTACAGATACAGCAAACCACGTAGTTTTCAATGAACTTACCTCAAAGATTATGGTCTTATGGCAATGGATATGGCTTTCCAGCGGTGCGGGTGGCATTGATTCCTCCCTGTTTGGGTTTGATTTGTGTAATGCCACGGGAGAGTAGGTAGCCTTCTGTTTTCTGGGGCTAGTTTGTTGTGATTTTCTGAGGCTTCGTTATAGAAATTCGATAATGAGTTAAATACAGGGTGTATCTGACATCGTAACGCAAACTTCGCGAAAAGGCTAGACCGCATGCCACCAATAAAATTATGATAGTAATTTATGTCGTTAATGAACGGTTACAGAAATAACAATGTTTAAAAATAGTGTCGGCTCGGCCTTTGAACGTTGCAAGCGTGCCGCCGTGCGGGTTTGTAGGTATGACGTTGATCCCTGATGTGAACTCTATTAAATCAGCTGATAAGAAAGTTTTTCGAGTTTTGTTTTCATTGCGCTTTTTTGTGTAATTAGCGAAATAATTAATTTTTACTTTAAAATCTTATTGGGTTATAAAAGTTTAGCAATTATGAACGGTCTCAAGTGAAAAAAACTACTTTTTTTAAAAAAACATTAAAAAGCCGATGAAAAATTCCACCACTGGGGGTTCAGAATCATGTACCTACTGGTACCATGGTACTCGTTTGTGCGTCGATGTCAGATACACCCTTTATAGAATTGGGTGTCACAATTGCCGATATCTATTTTTATTTTATCGAAATGAGGCTTTGTTACGACATTTAATATTAATGCACTGATAGTACTTGCCATCACAATCATGTGGGCGTTGAAGGCGGTATAGTTTTCAATTCCTTTCAGTAGGTATGTCGAAAAAGCATGGTTATCGTTTGGCGACGCCACGCCATTATGCAAATGGCCACCAATGCACACACTGAACATTCTTGTTTCTATACACGCTTATATGCAGATTTTCTCCATATTTATTTATTTAAATGTATTGTATCACTTATTCCTGCGGAAAATTAAACTAATTCAATTTATTGTTTCACACAGTGGGACGCCATTACGTCATTCGAGAGGTAGTTGCTGAAAATCAGCGCTGTTGACAACAGGCTCATCTGAAGTCACAGCATTTTGCTGAGCAACGACCTGTTCCTGCACAGATGCGACGCTTAGCTTAATTGTTGTTTGTTTTGTAACACAAACGATTGGTTCCCGACACTGATTATTATTATTATTTTATTAAATTATAAACTAGCACTTGACCGCATTCCAGCCTGATGGTAAGCAGCGATGCGATCGTTGATGGTAAAGCGCGCTAGTTTATTAAGAGCCTATTCACTCAGAAAAACTGAGCGAATAGGAAGGAAGACGGCAGTTGAGCGAGGTGATGCAATGTTAAACCCAACAACACGACCAACGATGCTGCGCTAAAGGGAGATTTATCTGAAGACCCTCCACGACCAAACTCCCAACACAACAACATTAGGCGCATCGTACCCGGCACACATCGCAACACAACTGCTCAGACCCGTCCTCCGAACGGCTTCACCAGACATCATGCCGGAACACGACAAATCGCTTGGCGGCAAGGCTTTGTCTGGTGGGTGGTAACTTCTGCCGGCGGCCGATTGAAAAAACGTTTATTTGCAGTAAACATGACGCAGAAGTTTACAAAAACACAAAAAATAAGACATTGAGGAAAACATGCGCCACATCCACGCAAAACGGCTGTCGCTCAGCATTATGCTGCGACTCTATGCAAAAACAGAGCCCAGCGCTGGTTTTCAGCGACAGCCGGCGTCGACGTAAAGACGTCACCCGGTGCAACAAACAATTGAAATTGGCACCGAGACAGTAGTACAGTAAAACTAAAAACGCAAAATAAAAACACATGAAAAGTAAATCCAATTGTAAACAAACAGGAATATAAAAAATAAAAAACAGGATATATAAAAACTACAAGAATATCATCCTCAAAAATGACATACTTTTCATATAGTGGCAATATTAAGAAGCGTCCGGTTACGGTTTGACAGTACTTTCTAACATAGTCTGTAGTGATTACATGCTCTGTGATAGTCTGTGATTTGTCGCAAGCGCATCCAACATGCATGTTTACATTGTTTGATACCATTAATTATTATATTACCATTTACAAATAATTTATATTACTTATGTCATCATTGTTGTTGTTGTTTGATATGTTGTCATGGGGTCAAATACATTTGTGTTTTTGACCCGGGTTTTGACATCAGGAAAACATGGTTTTATTTTGAGTAAGAGGTTTTTTAGTAAGTTATATTAAATTTCTTTGTTCTTTTTTTTCTTTATTATGTGTTTATTATTATTTAAGTGTATTATTATTGTAATGTGCGTTCTGTTTGAGCGGAAGAATCGATTGCTCTTTCTTTCTTTCTTACCTGGTCTACCTGGACTACCTAGTCTATCTGGACTACCTGGATTATCTGGTCTACCTGGACTACCCAGACTACCCGGACTACCTGGTCTACCTGGTCTACCTGGACTAACCAGACTACCCGGACTACCCGGACTACCTGGACTACCTGGATCATCTAAACTACCTGGACTAACTGAACTACCTGATCTACCTGATATCCCTTAACTACTTGGACTACCTGGACTACCTGGTCTACCTGGACTACCCAGACTACCCGGACTGCCTGGTCTACCTGGACTAACCTGAATACCCGGGCTACCTGGACTACCTGGACCACCTGAACTACCTAGACTACTTAAACTACCTTTTTTTTTTGTTCTCGCTGGGGAAAATGTCAATTACGCATCCCTACCCGTCGGGGGACGGGCAGGGTATGTGGGACTCCCCGGGAGGGAGCCTCCCGGTATACCCACTAAAAACCCCAGCGCAACTCCGGCATCGCCATAGTGGCGGGGGAGTGGGAAACTAGCACAGCCTCAGCTACCTCTCCCCCGCCGGCGAAACCCGCCTAAGAAGGCGGGCCCTCATTTGCCCCTCTTAAAGAGGGGCCGTGGCTCCCGCGTGGTGAGCGGTGCAGGGCGGGCGCGGGCACCCCCGTGCCTCACGCCCGCCGCTCACCTCAGGGCGGGAGAAAGCGGGCGAAATTCCGCCTTCTCCTGCCCCTACGCCGCCTACGGAGCGCCGGAGCGAGGGGATCCTCCTCTCGCTCCCGCTCCGCGGCCTCCTTCTGCGACATCACGACCTCGCAGAAGGAGGCCATCGCCGCCCAGGCCCCCTCGCTCCCCACCATCGCTCTGACGACGGCGGGCAGCGAGAGGTCCCCTCCTACCGCCGCGACAAGATCGCGGCGCGGCACGGCCCACGACGGGCACACCGCGAGGGTGTGGTCCGCCGTGTCCTCCGCCGCGCCGCAACCGTGGCACGACGGCGTTTCCTCTCGTCCTATCCGGTGCAGGTACCTGCCGAAGCAGCCGTGACCGGAGAGTACCTGCACCAGACGGAAGGAGAGGAACCCGTGACGCCTGTCGAGCCAGTCCTTCAGGACCGGCCCGATGGCGTCGAGGGTGCGACGGCCGAACACCGCGGAGGCGAGGTCGCGCGTCCAATGTTGGACGATGGCATCCCTCGCCTCCCGGCGGACGGCCTCCCTCAGCTCCGGGGCCGGACGCTCGCCCAGCGCCCTGCGCCCCGCCGTCCACTCGTACACTCTGGCGAGCACCCAGGCCTCGAGCTCCCAAGGCGGGGTGCTCGCCAGAGCGCATGCCGAAGCGAAGCCTACCGTGCGGTAGGCCCGCGCTACCCGCTGGGCGATGGCCCTTTGGGGCGCCCGAAGAGCGGTGACGTTCTCCCTCCTATGGAGGGAGTCCGCCCAAATGGGGGCCCCATAAAGGGCCATGCTCCGCAGTATGCCGGCGTATAACCGCCGGCAACGACTGCTCGGCCCTCCCATGTTCGGCATGAGCCATGAGAGGGCGTTCGCAGCCTTCAGCAGGCGCGTCGACAGCCCGCTGAAATGCGGGCCGAAGCGCAGCCTGCTGTCCACAATGAGGCCCAGATACTTCATCTGGGCCTCAACCCCGACCCTCACTCCCTCCACAAATATGTGGGCGTCGGGTGGGGGGCGCTGCCGGGGGCCGTGAAAGAACACGGCCTCCGTTTTGTGCAGCGCCACCCTCAAGCCCAGGCGGCGGATCCTCCCCGCCACTAAGGATCCGCCCGCCGATGCCAAACTGGCCGCCTCCCGGAAGGTGCTCCCGCGGGAAGTGAGGAGAGTGTCATCCGCGTAGCAGATGACACTCGTGCCTCGTAGGAGGGTTCCCCGCAGGAGCCAGTCATAACCGACGTTCCACAGAAGAGGCCCTAGAACGGACCCCTGTGGAACGCCGGTTTCCACGCCATACCGCCGGACCTGGCCAGCCCCGTCCACGAGGAGGACGGCACGGTCCGCCAAGTAGCTGGCCAGGAGGCCCCGCAAGTACAGGGGCACACCGTGGAACCGGAGCGCCTCCAGGATGGTGGAGTGGGGGATGGAGTTGAAGGCGTTGGCAATGTCGAATGACACAGCCAACACTCCATCCCCCACTCCTACCGCCTCTGTCACCTGGCCCTTTAGACGGGCCAGGGCGTCCACTGTCGAACGCCCAGCTCGAAAACCGAACTGGGCGTCCGACAGGTCCGGTCCCACGTCCTGCAGATGGCGCTTCAGGCGGGCGGCGATAATCCCCTCGAACATCTTACCGGCCTCGTCAAGCAAGACGATGGGCCGGTAAGCCGAGGGGGAGTCCGCCGGCCGCCCTTCCTTCCGGAGGAGGCACAGTTGGCCTTCCCGCCAAGGTTTCGGGAACCTCCTCGACGCGAAGCACGCGTCGTAGAGGTCCCGAAACCTTCCCTCCATCTCCGTGGCCGCGATGGCCACCACCCGAGCGGGAACGCCGTCCAGGCCGGGAGCCGTCTTTTTGGCGCGGAGACGAATAGTCGCCGCGCCAAATTCCTCCTCTGAAACCGGAGGAGGAGGAGCTTCCTCCTCCGGTAGAGCCGCTGCTCTTGGCGGGCCCATCGCTGGTGGGGTGAAGTGTGGATCCCTGCGCGGAAACAGGGACCGCACCACCCCATCCAGGAGCGCTGGTTCGAGGGTCTCGGCAACCGGGGGACCAATGCGACGCAGTTTGTTCCGCGCCGCCTTATATGGCCTCCCGAATGGGTCGTTGTCGAGACCCTCCAGCAGCTCAGCCCTCGCCGCGTCCTTGGCGGCGCCGATGGCCGACTTGAAGGCCGCCCTCGCCTCCACGTATCTGGCGTAGAGGCGGTCCTCGTCAGCCAGATCCCGTCGACGTCGCCGACGCGAGCGGGTGTAGGCCCGCCGTGCCGCCACGCAGGAGGCCCGCAGCTCCGCCAACTCCTCCGACCACCAGTACACGGCACGTCGGGGAGGTGGACGTCTCGACCGAGGCATGCTGGCGTTGCACACCTCGGTCAATGACCCCCTCAGTCGGGCCGCCGCCGCGTCCACGTCCAGGACGTCCACGCCGGGACCTGGCCAAAGCCAGTCCTGGACGAACGCGGCCTCCCGTGCCGCCTCCCGATCCAGGTGGGTCAGAGCCCACCTTGGAAACGGGGAACGGCCCGACGGTGAGGGGGTGCTGCGGCGCCCCCGTGGATTCTGGGGGGAGATCTCGAATCGCACGTAGCGGTGATCCGAGATCGTCTCCCCCAGTTCCACCCTCCAGTTACGAATGCGGGCGGCCAGTGCCGGTGTGGCGAAGGTGAGGTCCACTATGGACCCGCCCTGCCGCCGCACGCACGTCCGGACGCTCCCCCTATTCAAGAGGGAGAGACCAGACGTGGCCGCCCACAATTCGACCGCCCGTCCGCGATTGTCGGTGGCCGGGTTTCCCCAGACCACCGATTTGGCATTCAGATCTCCCAAAACGGAGACCTGACGCGTTGTCGCCCTACCTATGACCGCCGTCAGGACTCCGAGGAAGTCCTCGAAGTCCTGAAGTGGACGGTTTGGGGAGAAATAGACCCCCACAAGGGCCATCCCTCCCCACGCGGCGGCCACGTATCCCGGTCCCCTCTCTAAGAGCGAGAGGGGAGGGGAGTCCGTGGAGGACCGCACCGCGATTGCCACCAAGCCGTCACTATCTCCCAGCCAATTGCTGGGAGTATAGTACGGCTCGGCCACCACTGCCACATCCACCAACCACTCGGCCATTGACTGCACCAGTAAGTCCTGGGCAGCCCGGCAGTGGTTGATGTTTGCCTGCAGGATGCGACGGTCGGTACCCATTATTCGACCATCGCATCACCCTCGGCCACCGCCGCTGATGGGATATCAGCGGGGGTAGTGGCAGCAGCGGCAGGACGGCTTATAACCGCTTGCGGCTTGCCCTTCTTAGACGGGGGTCGGCATGACCTCCCCCCCATCACGTGGTCCGCGGGGCGGCCACTAGAGGCACACGCGGCGCAGTGCGACTTGGCGGCCTCACACGTGGCCGCCATATGCCCCTGTTTCCCGCAGCGGAAGCATGTGTCCGCCCTATCCACGGTGGATGGACACATGGCTCGGGTGTGGCCGATGCCGAAGCACTTGAAGCAGCGCATTGGCGCTGCCTCAAGCACCCGGATCACAGCCCGGCTGAAGCTTACCAGAAGCCGTCCCTGGCATTTAGCCTGGACGGCCAACATTGCGGCGACTGGGCACATCAGCCGGATAGTGCCCAGTCCACCGCGGCCGGGCCTGATATCCCGAGCCTGCACCGCTGTGGGTTCGCAGCCACCGGCTTTCGCGACCGCCTCCACCACTTCCTCCTTGGTGACAGAGTCATCTAGACCGGTCACCTCAATGGCTGTGGTTTTGGTCGGCCTGGCGACCTTTGCCACGTCGGCAAGTGCCTCCCTCAACTTGCCGGCGAATAAGTCAGCGTTCCTGCCGCCGTCCTTCCCCGGAAACTCGAAGAGTCGAGCTCCGGTTTGGGTACGTCGGCAGTTACCGAGCCCCAACTCGGCGGGGTCTGCGACGGCTCGAGCCCGTCTCAGGACGGACTCGTAGGTTACCCCCCTCTCCGCGGCCTCGGGCACGATGGTCACCGTGACCGCCGCGGATTTGGGGGCAACCAGCCTCGGAGACTTTTTAGCTGCCGAGGCAGCCGCTGGTGCAGCCGCTGGGGTTGCCGGGGCTTGGGTCGCCTTCTTCCTCCTGCCCCTCTTCACCACCTCTGACCACGGCTGGTTGGACGGGGTGGTGGAGGGGAGGAGGGCGTCTCCCTCCTGAACCTGGGGGGCAGGTGTCGCGATGGCAACCGGCCCCAGTTCGGCACCCGCACTCGTACCGGGGGGAGGCAGAGCCCCCGGCGTCTTCTTCCCCTTGCCCTTGCCCTTTGAGGGCTTTGGGACAGGGGGGGCCACTGTCGGCGTCTTGTCCGCCGCTAGTGGTGGACGGAGACGCGGTTCGGGCAAGAGGCGGTCTTCTATGCCTGCAAAACAGGCACGGATGAACGCCCTCTCCTCCATGACAACCTTGCGGAACAGTTCCTCGAGATTGGAGGAGGAGGGGGCGGGAACCACTGCCGACGGGGCCGCTGCTGACGGGGGCGGGGCCGTAGCTTCAGCCAGCTTCTTGTGAAGCTGGCTGACTTCTGCTTGCAGGCGATCCACCCTCGCCTGCAGCTGCCGCGTCTCCTCTGACGCAGTACGCTGCGTCAGTTCAGACACAATGCCGAGCAGGCTAGTTGCTCGGCATTTCAGGGCCTTTTGAATCGTGCCCTTCAGGTTGGAGGACTTGGAGGCGACCTCAACGATCTCCTCCTTGTCCTCTTCTGCCAGTCGGGCCAGCTCCGCCACGGATAATCCCTCGAAACTGACGAGGGCTGAACCATATCCGGCCCTCGACTTGGCTGCACGCGCCTGCCTCTCTTTCGCGGCAACCTTCTCCTCCAGCTCCAGCTCGAGGTCGGCCCGTCTGGCCAAGTCAAGCTGACGCTGGGCGTCTGCTAGACCCACATCATGGGTGCCAGTCTGAGAAGAAGTCGAGAGCGAAGAAGTCTTCGCCCTCGGCTTCTTCTGTTTGGGCTTACCCTTGGCCGAGTCCGAAGAACACTCGGACCCGGGCCTCAGGTAGGCCCTCTTCAAGCTGCGGTCCGCAGCCACTCCACACACGGACGACGAGTCCCCGACAACGGACCCCATGTCCGAGTCGGAGTACTCGTCCTCCCCGCAAGAGCCCGCCGCCGATGGTGCGCGACTGGCTTCCGACGCCGACAAGTCGTCGGGTTGGCCCTGAGAAGGGCCTTTTGGTTGGCCCTGAGAAGGGCCTTTTGGTTGGCCCTGAGAAGGGCCGGTTGGTTGGCCCTGAGAAGGGCCTTTTGAGACGAAACGCCCGGAGGCATTCCGCAATGATTTCGGCTTCGGCATAGCGTCAACCAAAAACCGCAATAAAAATAAAACCCACAGTTAGAACAAAAACCACAATTTAAATATCCACAATTACGCAATCGCCCTCAGAGTAAAAGAAAGTAGGATCACGTAGGTCACAGTGCTTGTTAGCCACCGGTCTGCCACTCCGTTACGGTGGTCAGACACGGCGTTGCCCGGGGTACACTGCGAGGAAGTCAGCACTGTGGGGCGTACCCCTACTTAAACTACCTGGACTAACTGAATTACCTGGACTACCTGATCTACGGGCACTACCTGGACTACCTGGATTACCTGGACTACCGGACAAGCTGGTCTACCTGGACTACCTGGACTACCTGGAGTATCTAGACTATCTGGATTACCTGGACTACCTCGGCTACCTGGACTACCTGAACCACTTGAACTACCTAGACTACCTGTACTACCTGGACTAGCTGGACTAGCTGGAATAGCTGGACAAGCTGGACTAGCTGAACTAGCTAGACTACTTGGACTACCGGAACTACTTTGATTGTGTTGACTATTCGAGATGTAGAAGTCAGGATTGCAGTTGGTCTGGGTCACCGTCAGACTTGTCGTCGTCCTTGGCAGCCTTTTACATGCTCTGCTATGCATGCGGCGAAAAGGGGTATATTCGAATCAATTGTCCCAGGAAGGCTAAGGGAGCTAAAGCTATGCTTTTGTTTTACTTAATTTCTCTGAATCTCGTTAACATGTTTTCCCCCTGCTTTAGTAATAATGTTGTAATGAGTAATTTTAATGTGCTGTTAAGGTCTATATTTTTAAAATCATATTGTTATACACGGTATGTACATATTTACTATAAAAAAACGCTTCGACACCTAATAAAATAATGCATGACAAACTAAGTCCATTGATTGGCGAACATCACTATTGTACTGACTCGAATTAAAAATCACACTATAGTAATATTTTCTTTAGATTCTCAGACAGTTAAACGCCTTTTAAAAATATTTAAACAGTACATCTTTTCATCTTTCTTTAATGCAATAAGAAAAGAACAGAAGATATAATATAGTAAATTTTCATTTAGACCCTATTTTTAAGTTCATTAAGGGGGCTTTGTTCTATATTGATAATTAGCAATATCCGTATTCCATATAAAATTTATAAACATAGCTAGCCGTTTTACTAAACCTTTTTGTAGGCGTTACTAATCTTGACAATTTACAAATTACCACAAGTAGGTACTGAACCCGCGGCCTTCTCCTCGCCGCTTGCCGCGAAGGTTTCGGCCTGAACTAGTAATTATATATAATTAGACGTCTTATCTGTCCGTGTGACCTCGCCCCGTAACAATGCCGGACCGGCCCGGAAGCGTCAACTGGATGATTTTCGTTTGTTCATGTTACTTATGTAAATTTACCTTCATAATAGCCCTGACTCAAGTTAACAAACTAAACTTGAGTTCAGGCATCTTCTCTCTTTTTTATTAAGAAAAGGACATAAGATAAATATTCGTTTAGTCCTGTTAAATTATTTAGCGCCTGACGTAAATTGACGATTTTTGGTCGCCATCTTTTTAACCACGTCTATAATGGCGCCGATTCACTTGTTCACAACCTAAATTAATTTTAAGTTTAGTGCATATTTTTGACGTGATAACGTCTTATAAATTGGTTTGCCGGGTGACACTTCAAGAAACTGCGTTACGCTCCGCTCACGTTATGCGCTCACAATGAGAGCGAGTGAGAGGCACGCGTCCCTTCCACTCGGGCATGGTTAGCCCGCCTAAGAGCGAGAGAGACAGACATATTAATGATATATTATATATAATATGTTTATATTATCTTTATATTTTTTCGTTTTAGTTGTTTATTTTCTATACGAATGAATATTCACATTAAAATTATTTTACCACTCAAAGTCGTTGTCACGTAAAACTTTCGCCCGTATACCGACTTTACAGGCAACCAATTTTTCTTTCTATTTCATTAAGAAAAGGATAGAAGATAACGTTTTAGTTTGATCCGGTCTAATTAAGATATTCCATAGACAGTTTAGACGCGATTATAAACATGGCGACCAAAAATACCTACATCAATTTACGTCAGGCGCGGACTCATTTGATAGGTCTAAACCGACATATTATCTTCTTTCCTTTTCTTAATGAAATATAGAGAAAATGATAGCATTGAACTTAAATTTAGTTTAGTTTGTGAACCAGGGAATCGGGGCCACTGAACTCATTATTCAGCTTACAGACACGGTCCTCAATTTTTAGCGTAAGAACTCCAAACTCCTTTAAGTTATTTCATATTGCTTATAATTATTCAAACATTTCAAATTTCGTGAAAAAGCTGTTCTCCGAGGTTTCTTCGGAAACTTTCGCTGAGCAGTGTCAGTTTTTAAGTTTTGAGTTTTCGGTCTGGCTTCTATACAGTTACACTATATTAATTTGTGAAATATTTTATCTCCAGAGCCCTCCCAGAGGTACCCTCTCTCCGAGCTGAAATAAAGAATAATTAGGTGTAGTAAAATTTTATCAGAACAGCGCCTCATAATATTGGAATGCGTATTATGACCTGCAGAAATGAATGATATAAATGTATGAATATAAATGCATAAGTGTAAGTATATGTAGGTAAATACATAACACTACAAGTTTTGTAATCGATCGAATGTTTAGCGTGCTCAAGCAACTAGTTCAGCTCTGTCGTAGAAGATTAAATACAAGAAAATGTAAAGATTTTTGTTAAGTTAAGATCAAACAGGCAGTACATCGAAAAAAGAAGGCTTCTATAGTAGTTAGTCTATAGGAAAGCATTTTCATCAAATCCAACTTCATCGTGCACCGAACGCGGACCAGATGGGTGGTTAACTTTTAACCTCCAGTTTACTACAGCACCATTTTAAGTATACACATTACCCCCACCTTGCTGCTTTGATATAAGACTTATTTTCTGGTATCAAAAGTGGTGTGATGTCGTTGTTTCGTGCAGAGCTTGCCTGTCAACCTGTCACCGCGTAAGAAGGCAAGTCCGAGCATCTGTTGTGCTATATAATGAATTTATTTCATGGAAGTAAATCAGGATAGGTAGTTACAAGGTTATTAAATGCTTTGGAAGTTCGTGGGGTCTTGGAAATAATGGTCGACTCCGTTGACGGGATCGAGATTGTTTCCATTAGACTAATAAAAGGGAAAAAGTCTGTTTCGTGCTTATTTGTTTAAAATGGTAATAAAATAGATATTCCACTCAGAGCACTAATTTCAACAGCAATTGTCCTAACTTTACCTTTTAACCGCACTAAGATAAAATTTTGAGAAGTGGTGACCAAGTGGCAATGGCCGCGACTGTACCGCAGTCATATGTAGTAGGTTCGAAACCAGAGAGGCGCTTTACTTTGTGCATATTAGGCACCTCATCACCACAGCTCACAAAACAGTGAAGGAAAAAAATAATCCTGAGGAAACTAGAATGTTCTAGAACTAAAAACTCGAAGGAATCTTGCAACCCACACATGGCCCGCGTGGAGGATTAAGGGCATCAATTTTATCTATTCGATAAAAAAACTGAGTTAATTGAGCGTAAAGTACGGGATGTTACGGTCAATTTCCTCAAGATTATATTATGTAGACTTATCATTATTAACAAAAAATTGTAAGATCTGTAGGATCCTTAATATATTAATTCCTTAATCTTGCTGGCTTTCTAGTAGATTATAGCAACTTTCAAAAGGCAAGGCAGCACAGTTGGTCTGAGCTGGGCCTTAGACCAATTTTTGCCAAAAAAAATGCTGTAACTCATCATCATGTACAATCAAAATCAAAATTAAAGCATTTATTTCAAATAAACCAGTTACAGGCACTTTTGAATTGTCAGAAGGTCGGTCAGTCAGTAAGATGAAGCTAGTCGCCCATTTCAAAGAATAGGTAGGTACCTATGGAGAAGAACGGGCAAGAAACTCCATGGACACTCTTTTAAATTATCAAGCTATTGATACAAATATTTGATTACATCATTCATTTTGAAATCAACCGTGTGAGAACGATGCAGAAATATATCGTACGCTAAGAGCGTCCATTATGGAAAATAAACAAAAAAAAAAAACAACAATTCGACTTCACCCAAAGCCAAGTAGAGGCCTCCCTTTTCAGACGACCGACACCTCATCTCCCAGTCCTGTTTTTTTTTGTCCTGTATCGGAAATCATCAAATGACCTCTTCTGCTCTGGGGGGAGAGGAAGGGCTTGTCAGATTTTACTAACTAAAACCCATCCGTGTTTCTTCACTTGCTTGTGCGACGACCGGGGCCACGGTAACATTTTAACTAACCCATTACCCTGACCCAGAAGGCTTACCGCTGTTATTGTGGCGCGCCCATCATCGATTCCCAGTCCTTAGACGCCACTGCCTTATTTCACCTGGCAACACTGCACCTTTCTATGTGTCCTGTCCTATTTCATTTGTTGTGTGTGGTTATTCAATAATTCGTTTTCAGATATCAAAAGCCAATCCAATCTATTTCATATCCTTGTGGGACTAAAGACAATTAAATCGCTTCTTCGGATTTCATCGAAATTCTTTCCCCCGGCGCGGGTGGCGTTCTGGATATACTGAACCGATTTTGCATATTCTTTTACCAATAAAAGTCGTGGTGGCCTAGTGGTTAAAACACCAGCCTCTCAAGTATGAGTGTGCGTGTTCGATTCCAAGTTAGGCAAGTAGCTAGCTAGCTAGCTAAGTACCAGTGTAACTTTTCTAGTTACACTGGTACTTGGCTCTAGTTATATGTACTTTCTAAGTACTTAGGTAT
Source organism: Sesamia inferens (assembly GCA_037179545.1). Taxonomy (NCBI): domain Eukaryota; kingdom Metazoa; phylum Arthropoda; class Insecta; order Lepidoptera; family Noctuidae; genus Sesamia; species Sesamia inferens. The sequence goes on along the minus strand of CM073933.1, from coordinate 11,850,899 downwards.
ATCTTGGACACCAATGATTGATTAAAAGGTGAAGGAAAACATCTTGAGAAAACCTGGATTTTAAATCTCAATTCGACAACCCGCATTGAGCAAGCGTGGTGTTCAAGCTCAATCCTTCTCTGTATGAGAGGAGACATGTGTCCAGCAGTGGGACTATAAAAGGTTAATTATGAATGGAAAGCTACGTTATTTATGAGTGTCGTGGTATGTATTATAACCCGAAAAGTTAAAAGACTTTTCATAGTAGTCGAATATCACAAGTAAAACTGTCTACAGCTCATGAAGTGGGCACGGGTCACAAGTATACTATATACAGTATGTTAAGAAAACCCTGTCCGACCCGTGAAGGTGTTTTTAGGTATCGATAACTGATTCTACTAATGCATACAAAACCGGACTAGACATAAAAAAAAAAATCGCCCTAAAAAAAATAAATATTATTTTGCAAAAAGAGGTAACTTAATAAATGTGCGTTACCACCCTTCCGCGGGCGGCGGGCAGCAGGGCACGCGGCACGTGATCGCATCACTATTCGCTCATAATAATACCGGTGTTGTCACTTTTTTAAAAATTACCAAATTTCGGGGAAGTTGGAATTAATTCGCGGGAAAAAAAGATTATTTTAAAATTCATTTGTATTGGTACTATGATGATTACGTAAAATTTTATATTATATTTGGTCATGTGTTTACCTAACCTTTATTATCCTTATGGGTCGGACAGGGTTTTCTTAACATACTGTATATAGTATTAATTTTTCGTAACTAAGTAAAGTATATCAACGGAGAATCATCTCTTTTCTGGCGAAACTCGTTTACTTAGTCTGGTATATCTACCTATGTAAAGGGTGTATCTGATATCGACGCACAAACGAGTACCATGAATCCAGTACATGATTCTGAACCCCCAGCGGTGGAATTTTTCATCGGCTTTTTCATGATTGACAAAAAAATATATGTAGTTTTTTTCACTTTAGACCGTTCATAAATACTTTTATAACCCAATAAAATTTTATTGTAAAGATTAATTAATTCGCTAATTACCCAAAAAAGCACAATGAAAACAAAACTCGAAAAAGTATCTTATCAGCTGATTTAATAGAGTTCACATCAGAGATCACCGTCATACATACAAACCCGTACGGAGGCACACTTGCAACGTTCAAAGGCCGAGCTGACACATCTTTTTAAACACTGTTATTTCCATAACCGCTCATTAACGACATAAATGACTATCATAATTTTATTGGTGGCATGGGGTGTAGCCTTTTCGCGAAGTTTGCGTTACGATGTCAGATACAGCCTGTATATGAATTTCGCCTGCTATTCAAACCATCGCAGCAGATATCGGCTTGCTTTATTATCCCTCTTATCTGGTGTTAGAGGCAAAACAAACAATGGCTATTATCGGGGCATCTGAACCCGACACGTAGCGTCACGAGGATTTTCAATTTACGCCGACTTGGATCTAGGGTTGTACAAGAAAAGAAAGAAAAAAAAGTTATTTTTGCGTTAAATATGCAAAAATTATAATACAAACACACAAAAGTAAATGGTTGAGGGAACATGCGTCATATCCACGCAACATTAAGATTTCTAAGTACCTATGTAATATTAGATAATAGTTTTAGTGAATTATTTTGTAAAATCTTGAAAAGGTTAATGATACGTATGGCTTAGGCATTGTTCAGGAATTTATTGGTACAGTTTTTTTTTTTTTTTATTAATTATAAACTAGCGCATGACCGCAATCCTGCCTGAAGGCAAGCAGTGATGCGATCGTTGATGGTAAAGCGCGCTAGTTTATTAACAGCCTATTCACTCAGAAAAACTGAGCGAATAGGAAGGAAGACGGCAGTTGAGCGAGGTGATGCAATGTTAAACCCAACAACACGACCAACGATGCTGCGCCAAAGGGAGATTGATCTGAAGACCCTCCACGACCAAACTCCCAACACAAAAACATTAGGCGCATCGTAACCGGCACACATCGCAACACAATTGCTCAGACCCGTCCTCCGTACGGCTTCACCAGACATCATGCCGGAACACGACAAATCGCTTGATCACAAGGCTTTGTCTGGTGGGTGGTAACTTCTGCTGGCGGCCGATGTTATGGCTTACCACCGAGAATATTCTAATATTCTCTATTCTAATATTGTATTGAACATTCGTAAATAACTAATTTGATATCCGGGGAAGTATTTTACTAACCATACCGTCACCATTCTTGTCATCAGCGCCAAAACCTGCTGTCGCGGAAAACCAGCGCTAGGCATCTGTCTAGCATAGACTGCATTATGCTGACCGATCGCAATCATCATCATCATCATCTCAATGTTAATCCCAGTTGCATTCGAAGTTTTTTCAGCTTTGGAGTCTCGGGTCTGCTTTTATCAGTCTAACTGCTGATTTTGGCTAAACTTCGATATTTTCTACGAAGCGACTGCCATCTGACCTCCACAACCCGAAGGCAATATCGAAGTATTGCAGTTAATCCAATTGTTGGACTTTTGAGGGCTCCAACAACACACAGTTTGTTCTTTTGTATTTGCGTTATTTGGTCTTTCTCTGCTTCATGTTTACTGCAAAATAAAAGTTCTTATATTTTTTCTTTCTTTATTTCTAATATTTTTTACTTTTGTTTTTGTCCATTTTTTTCATATAAGTATATGAGTTACAAGAAATATTATCTCTTTCTTTTTATTAGACTCATCCGCACAGCACAGCTCCGATTTTTCAGTTGGCAACCTTATTATGTTGTGCTGGTGCAGACGCAGCCGCCCGCCTGACTCACCAACTTTATGTTTGAGCTCTGACGACCGTGTGGTGCACCCTTTATAATTTAGCTCGTAACTCCTCGCCGTTCTGATTTGTGTAGAATTAACTTTGGAGTAGCTGTAGTTTCTTACTTTAGATCTAAGTTAAAGGCAGTTAAATGTTTTAATCGTTAGTTACCGCTACCTATTGTAGTAGGTATTGTTAACTTGTTAAGTAATAGATAGTCTTTAAACGGATCGAAAATTCCTGGAAGAGCTACATCAGGGTAATTGCGTAATGGGTTTCAATTTGACAGTTCAACAACATTCATTGGGACTGTTTACGTTGTTTAGCAGACACATTTTACGAATAAGTGAAGAAATGGATTAGGTAGCAAAATGCTTCAAAATTAGTTAAATTCAGACGACAGCTAATCAAGCTACTACAAAATATCCAATTTCTTTATTACATTTTCAACCGTGTGACTAAAGCAAGGCTCAAGGTTGATTGAGAACATTTGACAGTCGTTATCGAGTAGTCTGGCCTCTGTGTCCTACGTACATTCTGTCTAAAAGTTTAAGTCTCATGTAATAGAGCGCGAGTCTTTTGACATTAATCCTGCACATTAATCACATTGAAAATTTTTTAATGGGAAAAGCTAATCACTTAACATTTTTCCAGACTAGAGAATGTAACCCAGGACCTTATGCTCAGAATCGAAACGAATAACTTGCCCTATAATCATCCACGAAAGTGACGTTACACCGAATGAACGACTACGAAATATGGTGCAACATTTAGCAAAAAAGTATCATAACAAATAAATCAAGGCTCAAACTATCCAACGCCATCTATCGGATGTTGCGAGCTGGTGTCGCAGCAGTCGATATATCGCCCAATAGAGCAGTAAATCGTGCAATATCTACCGCCAACCGATCGTGAACGATCTTGAAAGGGTTCATCCTAGTACGGACTGTATCTTATTGGGTAAACAATGGTAAAAATTGCATGAATCTTTGTTTTTTTTTTAAGAAAGATTCTTGTATTGGGTCCGGATTTACCCGGGATATAGAGGTCAGCTAGGCAGCCGCTCCATATAAAATATTGGTATTCAGCTGAGTCCGGTTAGACAGGAAGCCAAACCCCAATGTTTTTGGGAAAAGGCTAGGTAGATGAGTTTCTTAATAACAGCCCAGAGTTTGGAAGTTGGGGGTATGATATCCTTGAGTTTCGTTGAAGACTTTTAACCGTTGGATCTTCGCTTGGGGCCCTAGTCTGCTATTACAATAGTGTCTGAATGATCGATCAGTGATCTCATAATGATCCATTTTGACAAGTTTCGTAATCTACCAACAAAATGGTGTCATTATGAATTTCCAGTGGTCAATCACTGACACTCCACTCCATATGTGAAAATTGGGAAAATGGAAAGTGTTTAAATTTCAGTCTATTATGAAATGAAATGAAATTGTTTATTAAGCAAGTAGGATCACCGATCACTTTTACACGTCATGTTCTTCTTTTTTTTTTTAACTATATGAAGCCGGCATTTCCTAATTGACTACCTCTGAGAAGAAATAGCCGAAACAAACTCAGGGATCATCGTCTTTTTTCAAGTCCAGACATTAAAAATGAGAATGTTTACAATAATTTACCTTATAATTACGCATATTGCTTAATAACAATGCTTAACAGAGCGAGCAGCTCAGTCCCAAGCTTTTTTGTCTTCTAAATAATCTGTGATTTTATAATACCCCTTTTTGCAAAGTTTGACCTTTATATAGTTTTTAAATCGTTTAATGGGTAAGTTTCGAATGTCCATGGGAAGCTTGTTGTAAAAGTGTATACATTGACCCATGAACGAGTTGCCTACTCTGTGGAGACGAGTGTGATGTACAGCAAGATTGTGTTTGTTCCTGGTTTTTATATTATGAATATCGCTTATTTTCTTAAAATCCGCTATATTTTTATGTACATACATAAGATTTTCAAATATATACTGTGAAGGTACAGTCAGAATGTCCACCTCTCTGAATTTTTCTCTAAGAGAATCTCTCGGACCAAGGTTGTAAATGTCTCGAACAACCCTTTTCTGTTAAACAAAGATGGTATTGATGTCCGCACAAGTTCCCCAGAGAAGAATCCCATAAGTCATAAGACTATGAAAATAACTAAAATAAACAATTCTGGCTGTATCCACATCAGTTATCTGTCTAATTTTCTTAACAGCAAAGGCGGCGGAACTGAATCTACCCGACAGCTTTTCAACGTGAGGACCCCATTGCAACTTGGCGTCAATAGTCAATCCAAGAAAAACTGTCGACTCGACAGGGATCAACTCTACTCCATTCAGTTGAACATTGGTACTTAGCTGCCTGACATTTGGCGTAGAAAATTTGGACTTCAAGTTATAGGCTAATATATTTTCAAAAGATGAGTCCAAAAGCTCAAATATCGTTCCTGCCAATTAGAAACACTCCTTGCAAGGTCGGGTGCGCGTGACCACAGCGGTCACAGACGCCCGCTAATTTGTTACCGCCGGACAGACCGCCACACAATCACTGCAGACTACGATCATCAACTGAGGGAAGTCACGTTGCTGACTTATTGTCCTTGCTGGTCTGTTGTATTGGCTTCTTATTCGCAGGGTGCTTGGGTGCCAATACTTTTATCTAAGTATCCTGATTCTGACTCATATCATTTAGCAGCATTGTGTTTATTTATTTACTAGAATTCGGTTATATCGCGCTTTTTAGATTTCCCTCATAAACATCATTTTTTCCGGGATAAAAAATACCCTATTATTTAATCTGGACTTCTAACTTTACGTCTGCAAGATTTCAAGGCAATGGGTTTGGCAGTCACGCTATGAAAGCGAAACAAACAAACAAACTCACTTTCCAATTTATAATATTAGTAACGATAATTATACATTAGCACTTGACCGCAATCCCGCCTGATAGTGAGCAAGCAGTGATGCAATCGTTGATGGTAAAGCGCTCCAGTTTATTAAGAGCCTTCATAAAAAAAAACCAAATGAATAGCATCCTTCCAAATCACTTAGTTTTGTTATAAATAAATAACTAAAACTTATTACCTAAGTAAAAGTCCCAGGCATAAAGGGCTTGACAGCTTATATATTTATGCATTGTAAAACAGTAAATTATATGAACTCATATAACGTGTCAGTACCTAACCTAATTCAGGAGAAAGAACACTAACATTGTCTTGAGTTAATCAGAGCGACCAGCTATTCTTATCATTTAAATAGTCATTTACAGAATAATATGCCTTTGAACAAAGCTTGAATTTGATTTGTGCTTTAAATGCAATGTAAGGCAAGTCTAGCAAAGCAGAGGGTATCTTGTTATGAAAAGTACACAAGTAAAATACCAAGCCCAACAAAAGAGTTATGAACCTTTTGAAGTATTGGTAATTTTATATGTATGACACCCAAACAGAGCTTTTTTTCTGCATTATCGATATCTCATGTCAATTTTTGTACCAAATTAAATTACCTACAACTGACAGGGAAACAACTTCACCAAAGCTCTACTCCACTATCTAACACAAAAGTTCCCACCAACGAAAAGCCATACTAACAAAAGTAGGCAGTAGGTACCTATCCTTTGGCCTTAACGTCGGTATCGCGAGGCATCTACAGGACAGGGTTAGATAACGTGCCGTAGATACTACCGCACTTGATAGGCTGGTAACACGCAATGGCTAGTAGCTTTGTAGTGCAGAACATGTCTTGTAGGCTGGGAAAATTCTTGGAAGAGGGTATTGTGTTTGTCAGTATCGAAGAAAGGGTTGGTTTGATAAGTTCTGAGTTTGTTTCGGCCTTTCTTCTCAGAGTAGAGTAGTCTGATAAAAACGCCGACCTAGTCTGGTTTTCAAAATATGATTGACGGGTGTTTGTGCAAACCTACTTATAGAAAATAGATCATTTGTAAATATTTTTATTTAACTATCAAATAATATATTAAATCAATCTAAACTTATCCTAAGGCAGGCTACGTCCGGCAGAGTTGCTATCATCATCATCATCGTCTCACTGCTGGGCACAGGCCTCCTCTCACATATTGAAGGGTTGAGCGTAATCACCACACTTGCTCAATACGGGTTGACGATTTCAGACTTAAAGTCCAGGTTTCATCAAGATACCTCATCTTTTCCTTCCTTCACCTAGTAATTAGTCATTGGTGTCCAAGATATACTTAGGAAGTACATGTAACTTAGAAAAGTTACATTGATACTTGCCTGACATGTCACAAATCGAGTAGCTATGAATAAATATATCTACAATTCTTTAAAGACTTATTTTGGGCAGTTCATGAAAGATAAATAAAAAAGTTTACGTTTAATATCACAAAGTCAAAGTATTTATGTTTATTAAAGTTAAAAAGAAAAAACAAAACAGTAAATGGACACATTTAGAAATAAAAATTAAATAGGTACTTATCAGCCTTTTTCCAGAAGGCTCTAAATATTTTTATTATTCAAGAGGTGCTGTACGAGTATGTTTGGGAAATAGACGCCTAATCAGATGAACCTATGTATCCACTTATCATACTTATAAGCAAATCTACCTTAAACCACCAAGAGCGATGTAAGTACTCCAAAGGGCTGATAAAGAAAACTGAAAAGAAAAACGAAACGATGTTTCAAGTTTCAACAAACGCGTGAACAATAACTTACTAACGCGACACTATCTATCAACTAAAAGAAAGCGGGAAGCTATAATCTCAGCGATGTCCCGATAGTTTGCCAAGCGTGAAGCGCAGGACGAGCGGCAGCGGTGCGGTCGTTGTGCGATTTGTCGTCCGAGATCGTATCGCCGGCCGTAATTCGGCCGCGACTGCTGTGCGTGTTCGTACACCGATTGCACTGGATTAGGTGTGAGACACAATGGGTATTTCAAGTTACCACACCTAGGTACCTACCTACCTACATCAGTAGTGTAGTGGTATTTTTTGTCTCCCGTGCTTGGGATGGTACAAGCTTTACTGGGTAGAGAATACTGTCGTGGCAGGGACGCCGACGCACAAACTATGTAACCGTGACTTCAGTACAATAAGATGGACAATGAGTCAACTTTACCTCCAAATATAATAATCACTTAATAGAATAGCGATAAGAACAATTATGTGATAAAAATATCGATGACAAATACATTAGGAAAATCCATACCGAGAAAATAAAAGGATACATACTGAATTATTTAATAATTCTATTGCTACAAAAATAACATATTTTCTTTTTGTAAAAAGTTAAATTAAAAACTAACATTTAAGTATATGCTACAATTAGAGTTACTAATCAAATACATATATCATTCTTTTTTCTTATATAGTTATAGATACTTTCATATTGCATTTTCATACTATCATATTATAATCACCCTATGATACTCAGGACATAAGCTTCTCTTTGAGAGGAGCTATAATCTACCACGAGAGTCCACTGCGGTTCTACGCACCTTCTACGATATCTTTTTTCGAATGGGAAATCATTAAATGACCTCTAAGCTCGGCTTAAGGCCGTGTCAGAATTTTTCTGACTAAAACTCACCCCTGGTCCTTCACTTGCCTGTGCGCCAAGGACCACTGTATCTCTTTCAGCAACTCGTGACCTAGGCAGATATTCTATTATCACAATGTTTTCCTTCAGATTTTCTATTATCACAATGTTTTTGAAAGCAGTGGTAATGAAATTATTTAAACAATGTAAAGTGTGGTACTAGGCATAGAATAGTACCATCCCATATCATTCCGTGGGACCAAGGGAACTGTCACCAGGGAAGCGGGCAGCAGTATTTCTCTTATGAAATAATAATAATAATAAAGTATTTATTTCACAAAAAATACATAGCACTTCACACTGTTACATAAAAGGAAAGCTTATAATTACTATGCAATAGTCGCCTCTATCCTTTAAACTAGGACTTGCCTGTATCTTAAAAGATAGGGTTCAGCCAAATGGATTCTGTAAACAATTTCTATAAGGACATGAGAAAAACAGTGTCAGTGAATTGAACTAACACATGTACAAAAGAAGGGAGAAAAAAAAAGCAATAACAACAGAAATGAAATTGAAATTAAAATTATCCTAAGTAATGCAAAAGTGAGAGACAGCAGACATGGATTTTATATGTGTATGTGCGTGTTGCGGTGTGTGGAAGTGTGTGTGTGAGTGTGTGTATGTAAGTATGTGTGTATGTAGTGATTCTGTGAATATAGTAAGTCTATAATATTTGGATATAAGTGTGAGACGTGATCTTAGAGTATGTATATGATCTTATATTAAGAGATGTAAGTTAACAGATTCTCCGTCGCTACATAGTCCTGATGCAATAGCCAATGACTTATTTCTTTCTTTAAATTAAATCTAAGTCCAGTATATTTAACTGTTTATGTAGCTTTTTATATAAAAGTTTACTTAAAACGTAAAATTGTTGTTGGGCAAAAGAAGTTTTATGCTTAACGCCAGATGGGATATTAGTGCGTTTTTTAGGGTTTGATTTAGGCATGGTTCTATGAGTTCTGAGGGCCGATTGCAGAATGAACAGTTGTCTAACTGTTAGGACCCCACAGTCTTCATAGAGTTGCTTGGTTGGATATCTGTATGGCTTTTTGCACATAACCTTTAGTACGGCTCTTTGAGCTCTCTCAGCTCTCAGCAGGTACGTTTTAGATGCACCACCCCACACAGTAATGCAATATCCTATTATAGACTGGCACAGTGCAAAATACACCATCTTCAGCGTGCCCATATCAGCAGGTTCTCTCAGTGATTTGAAGACGTAGATGAGTCGCAGTATTCTGGAAGTTATCATATCGATCTGTTTGTCCCATCTAAGGCATTCGTCAATTTGCAAACCTAGATATTTAACACTATTGCATCTGTCCAGTGTAGGGCAATTACATGTTTCACATGAACCAGATGATTTCTGGCACGAGTGAGCCGTTATTGTAAATCCCCTAGGAGGCAAAGTATTTCGTCTGATAGCAAAAGGAACATAGCACGTTTTGCCTAAGTTGAGGGTTAGTAGGCTATCCTGAAACCAGCTCATGACCTTGCTTAGAGCGTTTTCAGCCATTGTTTTAACCATGTCCCAGGTAGGTCCATAAATGACGATTGCAGTGTCATCAGCATAAGCGTATATTTTGCAGTTCGGGAGAATCACTTTGCAAAGGTCATTTATATAAATCAGGAACATGGTGGGCCCCAATATGCTTCCCTGAGGCACGCCATAGGTCACAATTTCCTCATCACTGGGATGATCACCTATCCTGACTATCTGAGAGCGATTTTCAAGATAATCCCTAAATATTCGCAGTGCGGAGCCTCTCACACCTAAACGCTCCATCCTTGCTATGAGTTTGGGAACAGAAACTGTGTCGAAGGCCTTAGAGAGGTCTAGAAATATACCTAAGCATTTAGACCCATTATCAAGTTCCTTTGCCACAAATTGTGTAAGGTCCAAAACAGCATCCTCAGACGATACCCCAGCTTTAAAACCATACTGGTTAGTCGCTATGATGCGATGTTTATTCAAAAAGCCTTTGAGTTGCTTGTTGAGGATCTTCTCGAATATTTTAGAAATCGATGGTAAGATTGAGATCGGTCGGTAGTTATTGACACAGTCTCTGTTCCCGGATTTGTATATTGGAAGGATGATAGCCTTTTTTAGTGCGTCAGGAAAAGTACCAGTCTGAATGCAGCGGTTGAAAATATGGGTTAAAGGAGGCACCATTTCTTGGCGACATTTCCTCAATAAAGATGATGATATTCCATCCCAACCCGCTGCGCAATGACTACGTAATTGTAAAATGATTGACTCGACCTCAGTTTCATTCGCTTCTAGCAAAACAAGGGATTCAATCGGGCTCAAACTTTCCCATGAGTCGTTGTAGCCAGGAGTCGTAGGTTGCCTACCAGTTTTAATTATATCATCCGCTAAATGTTTGCCAATATTACAAAAAAATGAGCATACCTGATTCACCGAGGCTTGGGGATTATCGGTGATCCTCAACAAGTTGTCGGGACTGCTGCGCTCCTTTCGCGTATTTGTTATATCTTGTATAGTTTTCCATAGTTCTCTAGGATTGCTTCGAGCTTTTTGAAGTTCACATTTTTCATAGTTTAATTTGAGCTTTCGAAGCAAGTCATTACAGAAATTTCCATAACGCTTGTAAGTTGTTTTCAGGGTTGTATTATTAGGTGATTTATTTGATCTGACATGCATTTTGTCCCTATTTCGTATGCACTTTAACAAGCCGGGAGTAATCCATGGTTTTAAGATTCTTTGTCTCCGAGGAATTATACTTTCATTTGTGTTGTTTGCTATTACGGTATTTATTAGCGATATAAAAGTGTTTAGTGACTCATTTGTGTCTTTGATGCCATAAATATCCGCGAAGTCAATATTTTCCAGTTCAGCCTTTATCGCGTCTAAGTTAGAATGAGACTTAAAGAATTTTGGATTTTGGTGTTTTTTGGCATTTGTTAGCATCAATATAATAGGTTTATGATCTGTATATGTATGACTCAAGAACCAATGTGACGGATGGTAATTTTGACTTTAATAGAACGTGGTCAAGACAATTTTCGAGTCAGGTGGGCAAGAAATGAGTAGGTGTAAGGCCATGTGAAGCGTTTACAATCAGATATTCCAAGCTATGTGGGTTACCATTTCCTGGCTTTATATCGATGTTCAGATCTCAAATTAGTACTATGTTTGGATTTGAAGAGAGGCCCTCTATAATATTATTGAGGCTTGATAAAAAATTTACTAAATGTGTAGAAGTATTATAGGATGGAGAGCGGTACACAGCAATAAATGCAAACTTGGAATCTATTTGGCACACCAGAGCGTTTGAGTTAACTGAGCAGGGTTCCCAAACAGAGGCGTTAAGGCTAGCTTTTGTGTAAATAATTATACCTTCATTTTGGTTTGAATTTATTTTCGTCGCGTGTGACAAGTAACCAGTAAGTACAGGCGGCCTGTTTATTTTACTAAGCCAGCACTCTGTTAAAACAATTACATCAATATTAATTTTAGTTATGCATATTAGTGTCAGTAACTGATCAAAATTTTTCCCAACACTGCGGATATTCATATGTAGTATTTTAATATTACTCTCAGAAGTGTCCAGATAACTTGCACACTCCCGCGGATCGCAAGAAAAAGAATTGTTGAGCCCAAGAGTGTCCAAGTCATCGTTAATATTCTTTATTGAATCCATTTATAATTTAATTGATCACATAAAGATGGCACATAGTATTTAGGTATTAAATAGAGTAAAATATGAGCGATACATCTCACTATAATATAAGTCAGTATGGGTTGTTGAGTAATTATCATAAGTTCTATGTATAGCTCTGTGTATGAGTATATGTTTTTGTATGCTGTTTTTAGAGTGTTGTGTATATGATGTAAATTATTTAAAAAACGAAGTAAAGTAAAAAAAATTAAGCAAGAGTATTTTTTAGCTAGTCAGATTGAATTTTGGTTGTCGAGATCAAGAAGACACTTTTCTGAATGAATTAAAACTTGCTTGTCACCTTCTATTTTACGTAAAAAGATGTTACTGTTTGAGATCCAACAGAATTTATAATTATTATTTTTAGCAAATTCACGGGCCTGGTAGAACAACTTTTTGGTAGTGGCGGGCAACTGCTCCGCGATGTAAATCGGCGTAGGGTCACCGGGTAAACCTATCGCGGCAGTATTCAATTTCTGATTCTTTCCTTTTCCCTTATTGTAGTCCCTTACTGCCATTATTAGAGACTGTTTAGTGTGTACTGATGAAAACTCTGCAATTATAGTCCGTGTAGTCGAACTGGATGCCTTTCCTGGTAGCCGGTATACATCTCGTAAGCTAGATTCTTGCACCGAGACACCCACAGTACCGCAGATTCTGGAAACTGTTTTAATAAGGCTTGAACTAGTTTCACTGATTTCCAGCGGGATATTGCAAATCTCTATTCCAGACGATCGTGACTTGTGCTGTAAATCGAGTATTTTTTTTTTTCCAAGTTTTCTATATGCTGTTTTTGCTGTAGGCGTTCTTTTCTTAAGTCCTCAACTTCCTTTTTCATATCTTCAAATTGCTTGTTTAACAAATTACTGCGATCCCTAACCCGACTACATTGGAATGCTATAATACAGTGCTCTCCATTGGAATGAAAGCCTTGGGGGATGCCTCTATCCAGCACTGGACCTCTATACGCTGACCAGAAGGAAAAGAAGAAAGTGTCGCCAAGATTGAACTCACGACTTGCAACTCGCAAGTAGGGCCTGATAATAACCACCATTACTCTGTTTCCACCACTCTCTGAACCGGATATTGTCAGCAGACTGAAACGAAGATAATCAGGTGCTTTGTTTGTAATCTTGAATACAGTAACGGGTCACGCCTAGGTATTGTGACGTACTTATATGGTTTTATCTGAAGATTAACATGTAATTAATTAGGTGGAATGGACCGTAGTAGGCGATTATAAAATTACCTATCTGGGATTTCACGTTTATTTTCTAATCGTCTGATGATTCATTTATTAGGAAAACAAGAACTGTACCTATCCATAGCAGCTGTATTTTGTTCTACAAAGGTAAAAAGCTTTGATAATGTACTTTCTAATAGATAAAAGACGTTATCAATGACTAAATTAGGTTTTTGGAAAACTCAATGCTAAAAGGGACTGCCCAACTGTTACAGTAGTATATACAAAAGCAGATAAAGAACAGTATATTTCCACATTGTAATTTTGTATGTTTCTGTTGTGTTTTTCTTCTTTTTATCTAGTTTCTTATGGCAGGTATGCTGAGTGCGATTTCTTTGGAAGTACTTTATTCTTGTCTGTTTGTACGCGGTGTCCCACCGCCCTTACGTCACAAGTCGAAGCTCCTACCGCTAGATACCGCGGCACAACTCGTGAGCGATGCCTCACCAGATAACCATTGCTTTGTTTCGCTGTAAAACTCGAAAATTAACATCATTTGCCAACGCCCGATCGCTGCGGTGATACCGACACTCGTAAATATCGGTGTACGGTGTGAGATGTAGAGGGAATTGTGTTATTTTGAAGGTATTTACGTATTTACTAAATCAAAATCAAAAGTCATTTATTCAAATTAGGCTGAGAATCAGCACTTCTTGAAGGTCAATATTACATAAGACAGTCCCCCAAAACGCCCACCCATCGACACTTCCTAGTGTTTTCGCTGGGAAGAAGAAGTGAAAAAAAAAACACATGACTTTACAATATTACGTATAGTGATGACCACGATAAAATACAACAACAATGGAATTATTTACCATATGCCAGCTACCACGCCAAAACTCGTTATATTCGTCGTGTTTATAAATAAACTGTAACACTTGTCTGTTTGTACGCAGTGTCCCACCGTAACAAAATATTGTTAATTTTTTTAAACTGTAACATAATATTTTTTTATTCTACCTATTTATGTATGAACATACATAAATAGGTAGAATAAAAAAATATTATGTTACGCAGTGTCCCACCGTAACAAAATATTGTTAATTTTTTTAAACTGTAACATAATATTTTTTTATTCTACCTATTTATGTATGAACATACATAAATAGGTAGAATAAAAAAATATTATGTTCTAATATTATCATCTCTGTACCTGTTTTCTGTTCTGTTTTTCTTGTCTGTTTGTACGCAGTGTCCCACCGTAACAAAATATTGTTAATTTTTTTAATATTTTTTTTTTTTGAATACATAAATAGGTAGAATAAAAAAATATTATGTTACAGTTTAAAAAAATTAACAATATTTTGTTACGGTGGGACACTGCGTACAAACAGACAAGAAAAACAGAACAGAAAACAGGTACAGAGATGATGCTTATTTCATAAGAAATGTCTTCCAGCAAACAGTGTGTGAAAAAGCAAAGAACACAAAAATAATACAGAAAATAAATCAGTTCGGTGTTTCATTTTCTTACTATGTATTTCATTGTGAAAAGGACGGAAAATAAAATATTGGTTTAGTTTTGTCAAATCATGGCGACGTGATTAAAATATGGCGACGAAAATTGATGCCAGGCGCTGCCTTATCTGACAGGACTAAACTAATTAAGTCTTAATTTATCTTCTGTCCTTTTCTTAACGAAATAAAAAGAATAAGATGTGAAGAAGAGTTTGTGGAGAAGTGAATCGGGTTCATTAACTTTCAAAGTTGTTTGCATGCGACAGTCAAAACCACATCCACCACAAATCATGCCACGGTTCTTATACAAATACAAATATTTATTGGGAGAAAAAATACATTTTAAATTTTTTGAAATGAAATCAAATGAAATCGTTTATTAAGCAAGTAGGATCACCGATCACTTTTACACGTCATATGTCTTTCTTTTTTTTAACTAGATGAAGCCGGCATTTCCTAACTGATTACCTCTGAGAAGAAATAGCCGTAACATACTCAGGGATCATCGTCTTTTTCAAATCCAGACATTAAAAATGAAAATGTTTACAATAATTTACCTTATAATTACGCATATTGCTTAATAACAACGCTTAACAAAGCGAACAGCTCAGTCCCAAGCTTTTATATCTTCTAAATAATCTGTGATTTTATAATACCCCTCTTTGCAAAGTTTGGCCTTTATATAGTTTTTAAATCATTTAATGGGTAAGTTTCGAATATCCGTGAGTGAGTTTTTGTATAGGTACATTAATACTGCATTAGATACAATAGGTTTATCCCTGTCTCTTAAACTAGGCTAGGCTTGTATCTTAGAGGGCAGGATCTTCTACGCTTTTTAAATAGGACTCGACAAGGTCTGCCATGGAACTTCTAAGCCTTTTGCATCGGGCTCCACATGGCTTACTACGGATCTACTAAGCACTTTGCATCGGGCTCTACAAGGTCTGCCACGGATCTTCTAAGCCCTTTGCATTGGGGTCCAGAGGGTTTGCCGCGGACCTTCTTCGCCTTTTGCATCGGGCTCGACAAGGTCTGCTACGGATCTTCTAATCTTTTTGCATCGGGCTTCACAAGTCTGCCACGGATCTTCTAACTCCTTTGCACCAGGTTCCACAAGGTCTGCCACGGATCTTTTAAGCCTTTTCCATCGGGTTCCAGAAGGTCTGCCACGCATCTTCTAAGCCTTTTGCATCGGGTTCCAGAAGGTCTGCCAAGGATCTTCTATGCCCTTGTCACAAAGCTGAACTAACTCGCTTTAACTTACAATATAGACCACGCAACAACAATAACGTGGTGTTTAGTTTTAATAGTCGTTGAGATGTCGGAATCCGATGTTATACGTATAGGAAACTATTGTGAGCAGTAATGTCTCGGCCTTACAATCATTAAATTAAAATCGGTAATATATTTAACCTCATTACAGTCGATTTTACATGCCTTGGTAACAAGTACAACTAAGTAGGTATACAAGTTCTGCTTGTTCGAACAGAATTTTGGCCAAAGATTTAAATCGTTAGATTTTTCCATACCAAGTCCCCATAATAAGTGTGCATACTGAGAAGAGTAAGCTAACATAATAACAAAAATCGCGTTTCCAGGATCATTTAAAGCTTTTCGATCTTGTGTGTGTCAAAGATGTCAAAACGAAACAAGAGATCTACTCCGGAAATTCGAAATTTCGGCCGAAGTTACGGCCAATTCCAACTCAGTATGACCTTAATAAAATAGTTTGAGGTCAGCCCTAAGTATGTATTATTTCGATTTGACAGTTGTCCCTACTTGCGTGTTTTTGTCTGTCCGAAAACGTTGATTCATCTAGAGAAGAGTAAATTCTGAAGTAGCAAATTGCTTACGAATGGGATAGTAGTCGCCTAGAAATTCGACCATCTTTTGACGCACCAGGGCGAATTTAAGATATAAATCTTTGGTTTTGGCATGATTTTGATTTTTTTTTTTAATTCTTGTATAAAGGGTAGGTACTCTTCCGCTCCGCCCAGAGAGGAAGAGATTATTTGATGACTTCCTATCCACAACAAAAAAAGGGTAGATGAAACAAAATTATAAAAGTTATCGCTTTTTGGATATGGGTATGCGCCATATCTCTAGTGATTCATTTTTAAGTGTGTAATTTAATGTACATCATCATTTCAGCCGAAAGACGTCCACTGCTGGACATAGGCCTCCCCCAAGGATCTCCACGATGACCGATCCTGCACCTCCCGCGTCTAGCGGTTTCCCGTAACCTTCACCAGGTCGTAGGTCCACCTTTTCGGGAGCCTACCCACGAACCCCCTATTGTACATGGACACGTTTATTTGCATTTATTCCTGCAGGTCAGAATAAACATTCCATTATTGTTAGGTGCTGTTTTGATTATTCTTCCACGACACCTGGACTCATTATTCATCTACAAAGAGCTCACAGACACAGCCCTCAGCTTTAACGCTAAGTTTCGACGACTTAGTGACATTTCAGCGTTGAGAACTGCACCCTAATTACGTAACAAGCTATTAAAATCAGTTGGAATCATTTCTAAGTATATTGCTGATCCATTGCTCCATATGTTCGAAAAGTGTGTCTGTTCAACAACGCAAAGAACACAATGAATATTATTGAACTGTCAGAATGAAACCCTTTACTACCGATAGTATTTTACGCAATTAACTTCCACTCTGGATGTTAATATTATTTCCTTCTAAACAGAATACTTTTAAATACAAAATAACGTACGATTTCATTGTATCCACAATATAATTATATTGTGATATTTTTTTTTGATAACACCGTTTTTACGTCACAATGACAACCTTTCTTTCAATTAAGGATGCTTTGTTATTTTATAGCTGACTAGACGTTCAAACTCCTACGAAATTATGCATTTACAAGTGATTGTGTCAAATTTATTATATTCACAGGAGACAATATTTTCTTGCTAAGGTTAAGTTAGCTGCGGGCTGCAGCTCAGAGTCGTGGGACGCGGTGGTGTCCTTCTGCGAGGATGTGATGTCGCAGAAGGAAGCTGCGGAACGGGAGAGGGAGATATCAACTCCCTTCCCGGGCCGCAGAAGACGCACCGGGCGTCGAAGAAGGGCGGATAACGCCCTCTTCCGCCCCCCATGAATGGGTCCAGGGGCGAGGGACATGGGGAAGTCCCCGCCCCCCCTATTGATGGACCCCGAGGCGGAGGCGCGCGCGAGTGTCGGCGCACGCCTCAGAGGCGATGCACGGGGTAGTTTAACACCTCACTACCCCGTGCAGGAGGCGAGGCCCGGACAGACCGGGCCGGCACGAGAGTGTGGGGCTGCGGCAGAATCAGGGACTCCCGCGGCTCCGTGCGCACGTGACCGGAGAGACACCGGGGTGGTTTTTAGTCAGTAGGAGTCTGACATACCCCGTCGCCCACCCCAGGGCGGCGGACATCCATTGAGGATTTCCCACCCCGGAACAAAAAAAAAAAAAAAAAAGCTGCGGGCCGGTCTTTGGCTAGATGTTGGCTGAAAGGCTCATGGCCGGTGGTGCAGACATATCCTGGAGCAGCGAAGGTGTATCAGCAAGCTAAGTGAAATGGCACCTAGTCATGGACCGATGGCCGTTAAGAGGTGGTTGGGACAGATCGAAGTAGAAAGTGGAGGAGAGTCTGGAGAGGCCAAGATTCAGCCATTGCTTAACATCGGTCTCCTAGGCCGATCGACCTTTAAATCCACTGAGCCTTAAGTCGGCTGCGTATTAACAATATCCTTGGTGTAGTCTGGTACAGCAACCTGCCCTTTACGTCAACTCTACTTATTTATAGAAGATCATTGTAAATCTACAATCATACGGCGCCACGGCTTCACTATTGATTATTACTTACCAAGTTACCATTTAACTATTTAAATCTAATACATCTTCAGCATAAATATTTCTATAATCCCATTTAAACTCAAGGGAACGAAGCGGCTTACTCTTTGACAGAAGTTTACACGAAAACATTCTTTATTCAAATTGTTGCAAAAACAAAATGGATTCCTTTATAATCCCAATGTCTGTATGAATTTAAAATGTCAATCGGTCGTTTTTACGTCAATTATTCTATAGTAATGTAATTGCTTTGCAATAAAGTGAACAATATCTATTGTTGCAATACAATGGCAGATATGACAAGCAATGACGACTGGACCTCCCAACTGGCTAGAAACGACAAAGATAATGCTTTCAATTTACCCCAGCATTGCTCGAGTAATTTAGCCCTTATTTCTTTTGTTGAAGAGTTATCTTTATAAGATAATGTGAAGTTTGTAGGGAAAAAAGGTTGGTGAAAAATTCAAGTGGCGCTAAAGAAAGTTTTTGAAGAAATCGCACAAATTTTACGCTATTTTGTAAATTATTTATGCTTCTGTTACTATGAAATTTAAATAAGAGCACCTTTTTGATGGCAGTACGATTACTCGTATGTTTGTTATTTTTTTTTTAATGATTATAAAGTAACGCTTGACCGCAATCCCGCCTGATGGTAAGCAGTGATGCGATCGTTGATGGTAAAGCGCGCTAGTTTATTAAGAGCCTACTCACTCAGAAAAACTGAGCGAATAGGAAGGAAGACCGCAGTTGAGCGAGGTGATGCAATGTTAAACCCAACAACACGACCAACGATGCTGCGCCAAAGGGAGATTGATCTAAAGACCCTCCATGACCAAACTCCCAACACAACAACATTAGGCGCAGCGTACCCGGCACACATCGCGACACAAGTGCTCAGACCCGTCCTCCGTACGGCTTCACCAGACATCACGCCGGAACACGAGAAATCGCTTGGCCGGCGGCCGATGATATGGCCTACCACCGAGAAAAATAGATAGAAAAATAGTTATATTTATAGATAGCATTTATTTTATTAAAATCCAATGAAAGAGGGTAAGGTCAAAATGAAAATACAAGATGAAGGCTGTGTGATATTTTTACGTTTATTCACAATTACCAATTATCATAATCGCCATCTTAGATTTTCAAATTTCGATCCTATCGGGGGTCCTCGACCCTGAACGTTGTTTATATAGGCACTTTATCAATGTATCGCTATCATGTTTACATTCGGAAATACATTAATCAACATTTTCCATATTCGGTCGTGTTGTTGGGTTTAACATTGCATCACCTCGCTCAACTGCCGTCTTCCTTCCTATTCGCTCAGTTTTTTCTGAGTGAATAGGCTCTTAATAAACTAGCGCGCTTTACCATCAACGATCGCCTCACTGCTTACCATCAGGCGGGATTGCGGTCAAGCGATAGTTTATAATTATTAAAAAAGAAAAAAAAAGCTACACAGGAGTATGTTACGCTATTAGGGGTGTAATGGTAGGTAATATTTACATAATCTTAAGATCAATTCAATAATTCATCGAAGATAGGATCATATCAGTCTTTAAATCATATAAGTGCCACTTATAAAGGGTAAAAGTAAAGCATTTTGACAGATTTTATTACCTGTACTTCTCATGGCTTTATCATCAGTCTGCATTTTCCCAACTAGTTATGTTGAGTTAAGTTTGGTGCCTGATGGGATGTAGTTGAATATCAGTACTTATTTTACACGGAGTGGCTGCCTATCTGACCTTCACAACCCAGTTACTGGCCAAAGTTTGGCAAACGTCAGATTTTCTGGCTTCTGACAACAAGTAACGACGGTCGTCCATAAATGACAGACAAAAGAGTTGTCACCCATCCTCGAAGGAACCACTATTACTTATATATTTTTGTTAGAAAACAGAAATTGGCAGGAGAATTCAAGATGGAGATAACAATTTAGGTGGTAGCAACATCTATAAACTCACATAAACCAACATGGGTAGTGGTGATGTGTCTGTGGCTGGGTGCACGGTCCCAATTAGTCGTTATCTATGGAGAGGAGACGGCACCTCTGTAGGCACTAGCAGGTACCGTTTATTTGTTTTTGTTTTTTTTTTCTTTAATCTTTATTTTGTTCTCTTGGCTTCTAGTTTTGCACCTAAATAGTAATAATAATTATTGCCTTGTATCTAAAATCCAAACAATTATAACTTTTTTTTTTTTAATACCTAGTTATTAACCAGCACTTGACCGCATTCCCGCCTGATGGTAAGCAGTGATGCGATCGTTGATGGTAAAGCGCGCTAGTTTATTAAGAGCCTATTCACTCAGAAAAACTGAGCGAATAGGAAGCAAGACGGCAGTTGAGCGAGGTGAAGCAATGCACTTAAACTCATCTAGGCAATAATAATCTAGGCAATGAAAATTATTCAATTGAGTAAAGTACATAGTTTATATGTTATTTTGATCATTTGGGTACAATTGTTTCCGAAGGTGGGCGCTGATACCTATAATTATAAGATATTTAGTTATCTTAGCTTAGGTATTGGTTGCAACTCTAAAATACAACTTTATTTACCTTAGGTCTATTTATATTGTAAAACAATTGTTTTGTGTTTTTCTTTACTTTAAGGTGAAAATAAACGATTTTTATTTTTATTTATATAAGATCACATGCGAACTGCGCATGACACTGACGTCACGAAAAATCCTGCATCTCGCAAGCAAAGTTCGATGTGCGACTAGCATTAGATATTTACTTAAACAACATTCCAATATAATTGCATGTTTTTTTTTTTTAATTTTTGTTATATTTACAAAATTATAAAACTAAATAAACTACAAATTACTAAATAAAGCTATAACCCTAATTAAAACTATTACTAAATTACAATACAGCATCAAAAAATTCTTCGTCA
Organism: Sesamia inferens; assembly: GCA_037179545.1. Lineage (NCBI taxonomy): Eukaryota > Metazoa > Arthropoda > Insecta > Lepidoptera > Noctuidae > Sesamia > Sesamia inferens. Next base: position 11,829,427 of record CM073933.1, on the reverse strand, counting down.
TCGCTGTCAACTAGTAATGTACACATTGTAAGTTATTGTTGTTAAAGAATGAGACTATACCCTGTTATCATAACTCCACAAGTAAGGTTCGGAACGAAATTGTTTTAAAACGTTTTTTTATTCTGCTGTCTGTATCGAAATCAGTGGGTAAGTACAATCGGGGCAGTCGTGGCGGCCTCCGATACGCAAATTGCCCGGCGGCTGTTTACAAAGAGTTGGCTCCCTCGGGGACAATTAACTCCGCCATCTTCGCTTTATCTTCGCATAGATTAAAGGTTTTACTAGCAATAGGTTTGTTTGTAAGTAGATCTTTTCGCCTGCAGCTTCCTTTTTAGGAAAAAAAAAAAAAATCAATTTGACAGTCAATGATAAAAGACTTATTTTTTGTAACTAGGTTTGTACAAATAGTTGCATAATTTACAAAGGCAATATTATTTATTTTGACAGTTTGAATTGATGCGATGCGATGCGATGAATTAGGAATTTGCTTCACAATCATTCGGTTTATGATTTTTAGTGTGTTATGGGTGTAAACTTTGGTGTCTTATTGGTATTTTATTGATTGATTGTTATTTTTTGTTAATTGGTAGCAGAAGTTAATTTATGACGAAACGGAGAAACTTATTAGATAGGTACTATTGTCTCTTAATGTGACAATCCAATACTATATTTTAATTAATGCGTATTTGTTTTGTATTTGTATTTTCTGTACTTTGTTCATATAAGTACATATTTGCACGTAACCTTATATCAATTGTGTATCATACCAAAACACAGGCTTTTGTCCTAGTTTAGGAGGCATCAGTTCGCCTTTTAAAGTGACTCTCTGTACAGATGTTTTTGATCCTGTGTATGGGTATTTTTAAAGTATACAAATAAATTATTATTTATTTTGTTCAGTCTCCCGAAATACGCTTTACGCGCAAAAAAGACATAAGTAATTCATGATTACAAGAATCAAAAGAAATTAATCTTATTTCTATTTAGCATTGTAATTGAGATAAAACCTAAAATGGCTGGATTAATAAGAGATGGACATATACCACCGCGGACTTTTTTGTAGACCTTTTCAATATGTACAATATTTAGTACATTATTTTGATAAATCTCGTAGGGTTCAGCCTGCGTTTCGCGGAAAAAATGTTATTATTTACGACATCACATTAGAAACCTCAAAAATAATAGTATTTCTCCACCATTTAATGGGTATAAATATAAACCCTCCTCTTTAATTACTCTATCTATAAGAAAAAAATCGCATTAAAATCCGTTACGTACTTTTAAAGATTTAATCATACAAAGGGACACAGGGAAAGACAAAGTGACTTTGATTTATAACAATGTAGTGATGTAGTGATACACAATTAACTTGTGGCACTGTCATATTATTTTTTAAATCTAATTGGGGTATTTCCTGATCATTCGTCTCTGATAGAGACGATGATCGTCATCGGGAAATACTCCTATCAGTTACAAATCTAAATCTAATTACAGTAATTTCATTAAATAAGTAAACAAATTTCGACTTTGATAACGATAAAATTATTAGGTATCTGCTTGGATTGGGCACGCCACAATAACGGCGGTAAGTCCCCTCTTTGAGGAGCGGCTAGAGAGGCGCCACGGCACCCTCACCTTCCGCCTGACGCAGGTCCTCACCGGACACGGATGTTTCGGGAGGTCTCTGTTCCGTATAAGGCGGGAGGAAACGCCAGGGTGTCATCATTGTATGGATCGCCCTGAGGACACGGTGGAGCATACAGATGGAGGTCTGCCTGGCTTGGGTAGAGCGCCGCCGTGTGCTCGTAGCGGCGATCGGCGGCGATCTCTCGCGTCCGGCCCTGGTCCTGGTCATGGTCCGGAGCGAGAGTGCATGGCAGGCCGCCACTTCCTTCTGCGAAGCAGTGATACTGTCAAAGGAGGAGGCGGAGCGCGTGATGCAGCGGGAATCCCAGCGCCTTCACGGCACTAGCCGCCGCAGGAGACGCCCTGGTCGGGAGACGACACAGCTTGCCGCCCGGTAAGGACCAGGCCCGAGTCGACGGCGCGTTGTGTTTCACGCGCGCCTCAAAGAGATGTCAGCACATCGTGGCGGAGTTCATGAAGGCCGATGCCTCCTGGGTCAGGGTTGCAGGTTGGTTAAAAAGAAACCGTGGCCCTGGCGCATAGGCAAGTGCAGTAACACGGGTACGTTTTAGTCAGTAAAAGTCTGACACGCCCTTCCACTCCGCCCAGAGCGGGAGACGTCATTTGATGGTTTCCAATTCCAAAAAAAGGGACCTTCCCTACATATGTATGTAGGGAAGGTTCCAACTGCTATACTTGAAATGAGAGTCGAGGTTTCGAAATTCGCGCACAAGAGGAACATGTAAGCGCCACCTCGAGTCTGAATCCCGTTTATTAACACAATAGACTTAATGACAAATGCCTTCTATTTATAACCTGCATAGAAGAACCTCTGCCCGACCTTTAAAAAAAAAAAACAAATAAATGTAATATTTTGTAGTTTCATAATCCTTAGTAATATGATAAATGGGAAAGTGAGTTTGTTCCGCTTTCACGCCGTAACTACTGAACCGATTGCTTTGAAATTTTGCAGACGTAAAGTTAGAATCCGGATTAAATAATAGGGTATCGCGAAAAAAAAAATGATATTCTCGAGGGAAATCTAAAAAGCGCGATATAACCGAACTCCACGCGGGCAAAGCCGCGGGCGGAAAGCTAGTAACATAAAAAAATTTGAAAGTTTGTTAAATGTTGTGTAACATACTGAAGATGTCTCTGAAAAGATAAAAAATGTTTTTTTTTTTTGGATTCGGACTTCATCAATCTGACAGATTTCTTCAAAACCCTCCCATTTCCCTCTAAAAAAATACCTACTATACTTACCTCCTAAATGCTATGACAGGTCCCCCTCCCTCTGCGCCTGAGCGTGGGAACGCGTGATCATTACAAGAGCTGCGCAGACGCCGCGCTTACGTAATTGGCGCTGATTTTACGTATAATCACCGGGAAGGGCGCACTACCATTGAAACTGAAAGCGAAGGGTTCGTGTTGTATGTATGTAAATTATCAGGGCATTTCCGTCTGTTTTTTTTTTTCCTTAAAACTTATATTACGTTTACAGCGTTCCGTTTCTCTAACTGAATCACTGTTAATGACTGACTAAAGTGAAGTGAATTGTCATTTCAACTACTAGGGTTGACACTATTGGATGGGAAACCATCAAATGACGTCTCCCGCTCTGGGCGGAGCGGAAGGACGTGCCAGAATTTCACTGACTGAAACCCACCCGTGTTCCTTCACTTGCCGGTAAGGACCAGGAACGAGTCGACGGCGTGTTGCGACATCATCATCATGATTAACCATTAACCTTCCAAAGTGCAGAAACTCGGCTGTGTTTCTTCACTTGTCTATAGGCCAGGGTCACGGTTTCTTTTTTGACCAACCTGCAATCCTGAACCAGGAGGCATCGGTCTTCTTGGGCCCCGTCACGATGTGTTGACATCTCAATTCCACGAAGCACAGCCAGATGAAGCACATCTAACGCGGCTTCGCCCGCGTGGAGTTCGGTTATATCGCGTTTCCAAGAGAACTCTTCAAAAGTCCTTAATCAAAACTATCCTATGTTATTTCTCAAGATCAACTCTATTTTTGTACCCAATTTCAATAAAGTCAGTTCAGTGGTTTAGACGTGAAAGCGTAACAGACAGACAGACAGAGTTACTTTCGCATTTATAATATTAATAGGGATGACCCGTGAATGGTCTCCAGGGTTTAACTCATCATCATCATCTCAGCGTTTATCCCGGTGGCATCCGTGGCTTTCGCGTTGGAACGCAGGGTCCGCTTTCCTGCACATTCTCTTCCATTTCGCACGATCTTTGGGATCCTGTGGTAAGAGCTTGTTGGCACGCATGCCATCTCTTACAACGTCAAGCCAGCACTTCTTTGGTCTACCCCGCTTATTCCGGCCCGGTGGAGGCGCCGTGGCAACATTTGTTACCCACGTAACATGCCGGTTTGTGTAAGACGTGGCCGACCCTCCTGCAGTTTGTCTGCAATGTCACGGACACGATGACTGTCCCGGATGCGGGAGTTCCTGATGCGGTTTTTCCGCGTAACTCCACACATGCACCTCAGCATATTCATCTCCGTGACACGCAGCTCCTGCTTGTGTCGCTCAAGCACAGGCCACGCCTAACTGCCATACAGGAGAACAGGTCTAATGATGGTTTTATAGACCTGCCCCTTAAGCTTAACCGGCATTTTGGGGTCACAAATGACATCTGTCACCTCACCATTTTGCCCAAGCTGCGGAAATACGTGCCCTGACGTCGTAATCAATATCGCCAGACTCGTGGAGCATAGACCCCAAGGATTTAAACTGATCCGTGCACTCGACCCTCTCTCCGCCTATGCGCACAGACATGGGTTTTGTCCTTGTTGCTGGCCAAGTACACGGTCTTCGCCACGTTGAGTTTCAGACCTCCGTTCTCAAGCGAGTCCTTCTACGCATTCATACGCTGCACCAACCGTTCCCTGTCCGCGTCCGCCAGCGCGATGTCGTCAGCATACATGAGTAGCCAGGGAGGTTGGCCATGTGAGTCCTTGATGCTGTCCGACAAAATATCACGCTGAACAGAAACGGACTAAGGACGGATCCCTGGTGGACTCCGAAGGTGATGGGGAAGGGTTTAGTGTCTTTCTTCCAGGCTTATTCTTATAATATTTAACTACTCTCGAGATCGGCTTGATTACTTAATCAAATACATTTGATGATCGCCCTCTGACAAAACAGAGCACACTTTTATATCCAACGAATGAATAAAAGAATTAATACTTTTATTATTATAATAACAAAATATGAACGCAATATCCAAAGCAGCCTTGATACTGCACTTTAAGTGTAGGTACATCCAACATGTCCAAGGGCTATAGTCATTGACCATCTCACGAGGAGATTAAGAACAGCAATTTATTCGCTCCATACACAAAAAACCAGTGTCTTTACGCCCAGCGGCGTTTCATATCGCACTACACACGGTCACATTCTTGGCCCGCTTGTCCGACTACCCGCACGAAAATAAGACAAAAAGTGCCACTTGCCCTGCGGCAGCGGGCGCGAACGGACGTCCCCTGTCGCTGCGTTGTGGGAACGCTTAATACGCTCATTTGTTACACTGTCATGTAATTTGTGGTTAAATGATAAGAGATTTATGGATGTGAATTTTGTGATTGGAGTACGATATGATATTTTTTATACTATTTTTTGTTGTAATTAATGCCTATTTGAAATACATTTTTGCATGCGAGTTTCTTGGCGAACAATTTGTATTAATGTCTTTTTATTGTGATGTTTATTTTAAATAGTGGACTGAGAGAACGTAAATTGTCTGTCTCCAGTATACATTAAAACTTCACGTGGCGACTAAATTATCCTCAATTGCAATAACATTTAAAAGGCGATTTTAGAACTACTGGACCGGCTATATTGAACTCGCAATGTTCCCAACGGTGTAACAGTCATCATTTAAACCTGTAAATGTTATGCGCACATCGATAAAGCGTAACAATGGCTCACCGCGGGCTAAGAGCATTGTTGTGAATACAAGATTTCTCTAAATAACAACACTATTCGCAATACATTATCTTCCGATGAAAGGATTTCACGTATTTTGCTCTTTAGTAACCAAATTGCAGCTTAGAGTCGGCGGAAATTTCGTTTTTCTTGTTGGGGAGTTTTTTCCTTGGCTAGGCATATTAGGTTCCCTTAGAAATTATTTTACGAAGTATTCAGTTGTGTAAATGGAAATTAATTACACTATTACTAAGCGGGTTATGCGGCTATTTAATTTGATATAAAGTTCTGACATGGTATTGTATATGACATAAGTCAGGTGAGTATTTTAAGCTGAACAGACAACTGTTCTTGCAAGGTGTTCCGCCACTCCTTCCCGGCGAAAGCATTAAGAAGCAATGAAGAGCGCACATTGGGGTACTGTCATCTGTTCAATATGATTTTTAATTCCAAAAACTGATATTATGATTTTCAGCAAAATGACGGGTAAAAATTCAAGAAAACGAAATTGTTATAATCAAGATAAACGATCTTTTTATTATATCTTTATTTAGAATTTAAAATTAGATAACTGCTCCCATTGAAAAGCTATTATAAAAAAACTTAATAAAAACTATTTTAACCCACACTCATCCAGCTTTTTTTTTACATCAAAAGAAGTAGAGAGTTCTGCTAAGTCTATTATGATCGGTTGGTATTTCTGTCATTTATGGGTGCCATAATAGGCTATAAAGTGGCAGATCCGTGCCATATGGAACTTAGAATTGCATGTTGCATAATCATCTGCCAATTGTTTCCTAGTGTGACCATATGTCAAGTTTTATTTTATATTTGTTTACGCTAACATAATTACTCTAAATATTTCTTTTTATTTTTTTACTAAAAAAATTAGTAATTTTTAATATTGTGGATGATTCCACCAATAAGGCAAATGAAAACGCTGCGTATATTTCTAACTGGAATTGAGTATATTAGAGGTAGGATTGTAGTAATTTTAACTACGTTTATAGGTAGGAATATTTTGATCTTAGTCTGTCAAAAACTTCTCTAATTTCCTTATATTTTAGACCTTCAATGTCACTGAGATGAGTTGGCAACAAGATTTTGAAAGTTTTTATTAAGAGAATTGGAATCAATAGGTATTAATACTAGAAATGCGGTTGTAACTCAATTTGTCTTTTACCTTTATACAAATAGGATAAGCAGATTATTTTTTTTACCTCTTTATGCCCGTGTAGAGGTCAGAAATTTCTCGTCATACTTCTGTCCTGGCGTGGGCGAAATTTAAAAAGCTATCACATAAACATGTATACAATGCAATTCTCAAATTTACTCCAATTAAAATTAGATAAGAGTTATTTGCCCTAAGATAATCACTGACTAGTGTCATGTACCCTCCAAACGTCACCATTTCACTATAGAAAATTATTTGAATCCTTGAAAATACCACCAAAATCATAGTATCAACATTCTCGGGTCTCTAACATTTGTTCTTAATAGTCCCACAATAATTGCCCCCACTTGGCCCATCATAAATCAGTCTCTAATTAGATATACCGAACCTCCACTGACGTTTAGCCTCTTCATAATGACACCGGTGTCTTTGGAGTACCCAATTTGATACACCACTTTTTCGGCGATTTTATTTGATCGTAATTTTTTAAATGTGGAGTTCATAGATGTGATTAGAGATTTGTAATTCGTCGTGGTAATTAAATGGTCATGTGTAAGGGCACTTCCTATATACATTGGGCAAAGTAAAGGTTATTCAAAAAGTCGATTTATTTAGCTTTAATAAACAGACGATCAAACAACGAATAGTGGAAACTATAGACGGGGACAATTCACAATCAGCTAATCCTGTTCTTTTTTCTATCAATGCCCAACGTTATCTGATTTAAGTTTATACAAAAATGTCATATATTGTTAACCTTATGGTTTGTATAACCTAATGTTTTGTTATAATTATTTTTAATTGAAACTATTTGGTATTAATCCTTTCGCAAGCTTTATAACACCAGTTACACAGGGAAACCTATCATCATCATTAACCTTTTTCGTCGCCCCACAGCTGGGCACAGGTCTATCATACAGAGAAGAATTGAGCGTAATCAGCACGCTTGCTCAATGTGGTTTGGCGATTTCAGACTCAAAGTCCAGGTTCCTTTAAGATGTTTTCCTTCACCTTGCAATCAGTCATTGGTGTCCAAGATATACTTAGAAAGTACGTATAACTTAGAAAAGTTACATTGGTACTTGCCTGACCTGGAATCGAACCAGCAGACTCACACTACATAAAAATGTAACACTGATATTTTGTACAATATTTTATGTATCGGTGTTTATTTTGATTATTATCTATTAGAAATTTAGGGGCTTTTGGTTGGTTACCTAAATAAATAAATAAAAAGTTTAACTTTTATGCCAAATGATCACAATGTTTTGTAAGATCGCAATTGCTATAGCTAAACATAATAAACGTTTGAAAACAACGCAATCTAATCAGATACAATGTAATTATTACGCACCCAGAATATTCAGAATTACATAGATTGAGGCGTCATTAGTTTTACTTGTATTGAATTTTTGATTGATCGATTATATTTTTATTATATAATTCGTATATTTTATCTCTGAATAATAAAATTCTAGACCCGGATTGGGTTCAAATCGAAGCACAGTCAAAGAGTAGCCAGCCTGTTAGTGTCCTATAGGATACATTTTGGAGATTATGCGCGAGAATTGCATGACTTAATTCCCCCATTTCCGTTCCATCATCTGACGACCCGTCGTACGGCAGGTATCCGCCCTTACGTTTTTGGCACCACTACGACCTGAATGAAGCGTTTCAACTCGTCTTATATACCGCATACACCGGGGGAATGGAACAATCTGCCATCGGCAGTATTTCCATCTGTCTACAATTTAAGTGTCTTTACCATCAACGCAGTTACTTGCACTGCGCGATCGAATTTAGGAATGAGGAGATCCGCAGAAGAACGAGAGTAGCCGACATAGCCCGAAGAATTGCAACACTAAAGTGGCAGTGGGCTGGACACATTGCCCGATGGGGCCGACGGGTTCTCGAGTGGCGACCACGCACCGGAAGACATAGCATGGGTAGACCCCCGACAAGGTGGACCGACGACCTGGTGAAGGTCGATGGAAACCGCTGAATGCGGGAGGCGCAGGACCGGTCGTCGTGGAGAGCCTTGGGGGAGGCCTATGTCCAGCAATGGACGTCTTTCGGCTGAAATGATGATGATTCTTTCATCTGTCGCAGGTCTTTCAAGCATTCTGAACTCGTTTTTCGACTTCCTTACATTTTTTTTACTTATTATATGCTAGCGCTTAACTGCAAGCATAGCCCTCTCCATGGCCCATTGGTCATCACTGGTAACACACACTGATCGAAGACTTTTGTCTTGAGACCTCTTTCTCGAAGTTGGACAAATAGTTGGAAAGATAGTCGTCCTATATCACTAAAAAACCCGTCCTAACCTATGGTGCACAAAGTTGGTAGCTGACTTACTAATCAATAGAAGTATAAACTCAAGATTTGTCAATGGACAATGGATAGGCATAACGGGCAGCTCTCTGTGCAGAGCCTGCATGGAGGCTGATGAGACAATTGCGCATGTACTCTTCGAATCTACAGGCGTCACCAAAATTAGAAGCAAAACTATAGGGACACCAAGATCCTACACAGATGTTCTCAACAAGCCAGGAGACTTAATGGGCTTCTGGAGGGAGGTGAGCTGGTTGGAATAACCACCAACGGCCGCCATGGCCCACGCACAATGGTCCACTGGAAGGACTAAATGCGGAGACCAAACCCGTCACATAGAAAATACAATTTGTGCAATGGAGAGTAGCAGTAGGGTTCTATTTGCAGCGCAGCTTTATATTTTATTTAAATGTCGAAGCATCGTGCTGAAATAGGAGCCTTTTGGCTTTATATAGGACTTTCTGTTACTTTTTTGAGTGTTTAGTTTAGATTAGTTTTATGATCTTGCTGTACAAGTCACAATAAATACTTTTTCATAATTTTTTTTCTATAATCGAAAATTCGATGACATGTGACATGTACTGAAGAAAGGATATTTTTTCCCAGAAGTGGAAAAATTTTAGGCCAATTATGCTATGCTATTAATAAGTTAATCTCACAATTTATCCGGCTGTAATTTTTTGTTTTTTGGCAGTCGTTACAGCCCAAAGCTAAAAGCCTATGAACCAGTACCCAGGGGTGTTGTGTACCTATCTACACAAGGAAACACTGGTGATGATGAAATGATGTATACCATACATCATTTCAGCCGAAAGACGTCCACTGCTGGAAATGGCCCCCCCCCTCAAGGTTCTCCACGATGACCGGTCCTACACCGCATCCAGCGGTTTCCCGCGACCTTCACCAGGTCGTCGGTCCTCCTTGTCGGGGGCCTACCCACGCTGCGTCTTTCAATGCGTGGTCGTCACTCGAGAACCCGTCGGCCCCATCGGGCATCGGTCCTACGGGCAATGTACCCGGCCCACTGCCATTTTAGTGTTGCAATTCTTCGGGCTATGTCGGTTACTCTCGTTCTTCTGCGGATCGCCTCATTCCTGATTCGATCGCGCAGTGAAACCCCAAGCATAGCCCTCTCCATTGCCCTTTGAGTGACCTTGAGCTTTCTTATAAGGCCCATTGTTAGCAACCACGTGATGATGGTACACAAAATAATATGAAATTTAAATTTGACAGTCTGGAAATAGGTGTAGGATTGAAAGATAAAACAAGTTATGTTTATGATAAGTAGTCATTCAGAATAAACTATATTTAAATTAAATTGTATTGGAATCAATGTTATCTTATAATAATAATGATTCTAATTCTGTTATCTTATGATAACAGTGATTCTAATATCTATAAGCTTATTATAAGTTGATAGGTATATTTTATTCGTACTGATAATATTAGACTTATGTTGATAAACAAAACTCGTGTTTTGTTGATAATTTGTTTTTATTTATTTCGTATCTGGTGTGACGCCAAGATAGCATAAACTTAACATACATTTACGCGACCACGTGACGTAAGGATTTTCAAATAATGCAAAATCATAGAAGATGAAAGGGTACAACGCTTTGCTGACAAAATAGAAATCAATAGTCATTTATTTAAATTAAGCTGAGAATCAGCACTTTTCGGAAGTCAAAAGTACAGAATACACAGTGCCTTAACACTCGCCTCACACCATTTCTTTAGTTTCAGCTGGGAAAATTGAACAAATTTTCCAGCAGCACAACTATCTATATGGTGTTGAATTGAAATACGTTTGTAATTGAAGCATTAGGCCTGTGTCAATATAAATAATAGTAGTTTATGAAACTGTTACATAATGAGAGATATTATGCACGAGTGTGAGTTTAAAAAACGAGCGAAGCGAGTTTTTTAATAGTATCACACGAGTGTGTAATACCTAATTATGTACAGTTTCATACACTACTTTATCTAATCTCATACATTGTATTGAATATATGAAGTAGTACTTTTATTAATTTTCTATGCTAAAAATCTTGATAACATTTATCGTATAATTTCCTGACTTAATTGGTAGTAAATTAAGACTGACTGCTGTCGCAGCCTCTAAAATATCGGGCGGCGTCAAATTTTCTTCATTGTCACTTGACATTTTAAGAAATAATAATAATCAATTATGTGTCCAGCGAAACACAACAACGACTTGCAATGCAAAGAAACCCTGCATCACCGCGCACGCGCCAAAGCACGCGCAGCCACATATAAAAAATGAAATAGTGCTGTCTATGGTTTGTAATCTGTACGATAATGAAAAAAAAATGTTATAACATTATTTTGTTAGAGAAATAATGTTATAATTTAAATTTTTAATTTCCTTTCGATATGCTATTGGTAAAGTACGTCAATATAAACTCCTTTTTAGTTTTATATTTTTAAAATTTTGATATGAGAGTAGATAAAAGTACATACAATATTACATTTAAACTAATTAACGCACTTCCTGAAAATAGTTTGTTCAGAATCGTATACTGAATCGGTTTATGTCATTTTTAATATAGGTAATTTTTTTATCCCAAAAATAATTAAAACTACGGAAATTATTGTCATATTAACCCTGTGGTTTGTACAGACTTTTAAAATCGCAGTTTCACTTGTCTTCATACAAAACAATACAATATAGGTTATAAAAAAACTTTATTTAAAGAAGGTTAAGGTCTTCGTTCTCCAAGTATTGGTATAACTATTTTAATAAATAACGACGCATATACATGTTAAAGCAACATTTCAGTGTATATATTCCCCTTTATTCATAAAAACTGCTTAAAGTTAACGAGTGATTAGCGATTCTTTAACCATACATTTTTGACCTTTTAACGTCACTTAACTTAAATCATCCTTTATGAATAAACACCACAGTGTTTAAGGGGTTTATTCATAACCGATTTTTAAAGTTAAGTGACCTGCAAGCGTCTGTATGAATAGCGAATGTAACTATGTTTAAAAAATCGCTAATCACTAGTTAACTTTAAGCAGCGTTTATGAATAAGGGGGATTATGATTATATCATAATGTTCTTATTCAGGCGTTTGAGGGTGTGCGTTAATTACATTACATGTTGTGTAACTGCCGCTAATCAATCTGTATCAGGTCACGCATAATACCAGTTTTATCAATTTTTAAAATGATATTTTAATAATTATCATCGTAAAACAAAATATTTATTTTATTCCAAGAATAGCTAAAGATTAAAGTGTGGTTTTTAATTTTTTTGTAATTATTTGCAAAGTAACAGAAATAAATTGATATACTGACTGTTTTCTTTTTTCGAAAAGTTTTTTGAACAGGATTTTATATTGAAGTTGGAAAAAGTGGCCAGCCACGTGCAAGATGGTATTGTTTACAATTAAAATTTGTTTTTATTAAAACAAGTAAGCAAATGTCACTCTCCTGTAATGTTTTAGAAAATTTGTTGCAAATATCAATAATAGGGTATTTGACTAAAAAAAACTAATTAGTCCGTCAGTCAGATTTCCAAAAAATACTAGACACGTATTTTTTGTTTTATCAAAACAATAAACATTTACAAATATAAAAGGCATCAAAGATCAGGAGTGGTGGCTGGTGACGTCACTGGCCAGTAAAAAGTGTACAGTGTTGTGACGTCACTCGAGTTTTCAACGCACTGTGTCGTCTGCATTTTTTGTTTATATGAAAAAAGAAAAAATACGTCCCTAGTATTTTTTGGAAATCTGACTGACGGACTAATTAGTTTTTTTTAGTCAAATACCCTATTTTCAATCAATTTTCATAAAATCTCTTCTATCCAATGTATAACAAAGAGCTAAACATTTTAAAACACACATAATTTTATATTCTTACTCTCTCGCAGAAAATAAAAACAAAATTAATAAAAAGATTTAGTCGTGCACGTGCCCTTAGCTGCGTTGACACTTAATTACCCACACATGCACAATGACACGTAGACGCGCGTAATTAGATTTGTGTCAATTATCGATGCACAGACGTACCACAGGCCAAGCATTCATATATAGCATTTCAGCCGGTGCGTTTCTCATTAATACCAAATCAGTTGCGGTGACAATACCTACAATCATGTTCTTATATTTTGTGACATTTATAACGTTTCTTTGGTCCCTTTACTACTATTTCACCAGAACATTTAACCACTGGAAAAGTAAAAATGTCAAGGGGCCAAAACCTATCCCATTTTTTGGGAACTACATTGACGTATTCTTGAGAAGAAAACACCCTGGAATGCTGTTCGATGAACTCTACAAACAATATCCCGACGAGAAAGTGGTCGGCCTGTACAGGATGGTGTCTCCTACCTTGCTGATTCGTGATCTTGATATAGTGAAACAAGTGCTCATCAAAGATTTTGATTCTTTTCCTGATCGCGGAGTGTATTACAGTAAAAAACTGTGTGGAGACAATCTCTTTCATGCCGATGTTACTGTAATGAAAGTTTTAAGGAAACAATTGACTTCTGTGTTTACACCTAACAAGTTCAAGGCCATTTTTAATGTTCTTGCCGGTCGTGCTGACAAGTTTATTGACTATATACAAAATAGTACGATGAAAGAACCAGAAATTAACGTGTTACCAGTTTTTAGAAGATATGGAGCCGATTCTATAATGATGGCTGCATTTGGTCTTGACGTGGACCCTTACAATGACGATAATGATCTATTTGATCTGTTAGACGCAGGAATTCAATCACCAAGCTACTTTCTTGAACTGGAGTTACTATTCCCTGGTACCCTGTCTAAGTATGACTTGTCACTTTTCCCAAGAAAAATAGCGAAATTTTGTAGACAAATTATTCAAATTGGTACCAATCTAGAAGCTGTTCCAAAAGCTGATAGATTAAGAACAATAGATGTCTTGATGGCTTTGCGACGAGAAGGAAATATTAGTTCTGGGAAAGCAAGTGAAGGTGACAAAGAAGCGTGGCTGGAAGTAACAGATGACGTTTTAGCTGGACAAGTATTTATATTTTATTTTGCTGGTTATGGAAACAATTCGTTATTGGCGACTTATGCGTTGTACCATTTGGCAAAAAATCCAGATGCACAAGAAATATTGATACAAGAAATTGACAACGTTCTACGCAAACATGGTGGTAAATTCTCTTACGAAGCACTAAAAGAAATGAAGTACCTGGTGATGGTTTTCGATGAGACGATGCGAATGCATCCTTTGACGAACTCTGTTTCCAGGAATGCTGCACGGGACATTCAGTTAGATGGTACAGATTTGGTCATTAAAAAAAATACTATTGTTACGATTTCTCCATATGCTATTCAGCATGATGAAAAGTATTATCCTGAACCTGAAAAGTTTAAGCCAGAAAGATTTACACCAGAAAACGTGAAAGAGCGACATCCTTGTTCTATGATGTCCTTTGGACATGGACCCAGAAGTTGTCTTGGTGAGTACATTACTAATACATAGGGAAATTAAACTACTTTAAAATATTTCTAATCCATATCCACAATTTACTTTCCTGTAAACAAATTCAATGTTTTTGTAAAAAAATAACTTTAATACCTACACAATACTCAAAGTTAAGTTTTTGCTAAAACTTCAAATTGTTTAAGAAATTTTTCGATTTCATTCATTCTGAAATCACTAACAAATACTTACATGAAGTTGATATTGATTTATCGGAGAGCATCGGTGGCCTAGTGGTATCGGCTTATAGGTCATAGGTTCGAACCCCATCAGGCGCTTTCATCATCATCATCATCAACCTTTTTACCGTCCCACTGCTGAGCACAGGTCTCCTCTCAGACAGAGAAGGATTGAGCGTAATCACCACGCTTGCTCAATGCGGGTTGGCGATTTCAGACTTAAAGTCCAGGTTTCCTCATCAGGCGCTTTACTTTGTGTAAATTGTTTCATTTTTTTAAATTTAATTATTTATTGCTTCAAAATGGTGAAGGAAAACATCGTGAGGAAACCGACATGTCCTAGAG
The DNA here is from genome assembly GCA_037179545.1 of Sesamia inferens. Classification (NCBI taxonomy): domain Eukaryota; kingdom Metazoa; phylum Arthropoda; class Insecta; order Lepidoptera; family Noctuidae; genus Sesamia; species Sesamia inferens. Next base: position 11,814,327 of record CM073933.1, on the reverse strand, counting down.
CCAAAAATTTCGAAGACATGTGACATCTCCCAACCCGAACTGGGCCAGCGTGGTAGATTACGGCCCACTCTCTCTAATGGAGAGGAGGCCTGTATCCAAACGTTAGGAACTTCATAGGCTGATTATGTTAACAAAATTGGGCTATCCAATGGGCTTGTGGGACAATTGGCTTGTATCCTAAAAAATAATTTAATGTCCGTCAGATAGCTTTATAAAAAATATTGAACACGTATTTTTTATTTTTTTTTTATTCAAATACTTAGGAAGATATATTGATTTGAAATGTCGCATGACGTCACGCCATGGTGCAAAATATAGAACGGCGTGACGTAATTAGCCCCCACTCTGTAACTTTAATACGCTATATCTCAGTAAGTTTTGGTAATTACGACAAAATAAAAAATACGGGTCTTAATTTTTTTTATTATCTATAAGACGGACTAATTATTTTTTTGATTTTCATACCTTGGATACATCCCTATTGTCAGAATTTTAAGACCGGTCTCAGTTTGATCTGAGTCTCAACCAAAAATAGATCTAATCATCCTATATTTTAGATAAGTTTTTGACATTTATTGTACAGATGAGACTGGGACTAAGATTTTGAACTTTATTAATTTCGGAACTTTGCCTTCTGATGCTCACAGTTTAGGCTGATCATGAATTTGTGTGAACTAAGGAGTATTAAACACTATTCTAGTTGAGCTATCTGGTTTTACCGAGTGTTTGATCCATATGAAATAATATTTCTTATACTTTTTTTTCATAAAAGTTTTTTTTCCAGGTTTGAGGTTTGCACATCTCCAGTTTGGGATGTGTATGGTGAAGCTGTTCTCCAAGTACAGAGTTGAATGCACCAAGAACACGGTTGACAAAATTACATTCACACCCATGCGGCTACTGATTACACCAAAAGAAAAAATATATCTAAAATTTGTACAGAGAAAAACATCGTTATAGTAGTTAATACTTATTTAGACAAATCTTTTAATTTAATCCTGTAAATATTTGTATAGTTATTAAATTATTATTATTTTAAAACTGATTGGTGTTTATTTTATTGGGGACTTCCCATAAGTTGGGATAGTTTCAGAGCGATCGACTGCTGTGTTGTGTGTCGTAGGTTCGATTTACGCCTGAACAAATATTTGTATGGTAGTTGTTCGGGGACTGCGTGTTTCAGTATGTGAGTTTAACGTACCCACCAAGCGTGGAGCAATATTTCTACAACGTGTAACATAAAGGGTATATACATACCAAGGGCATGGCATCTTTACATGATATCGGAAGGTTTTCAACTCAAAATAAAATACTCAAAAAATTTATACAAAATTTTTGGTTCCGTGTGTTTCTTAAATTCAAATCGTAACAAACGTGCACCACACTACATACGTTAATAATTACTCGTTACACGTCACATTAATACTTGGCAAAATCACGATAAATGTCTTCAAAAATTCTGTGCGCCTAGTATGGTAGCCTATCACAGGCGGTGTAACTTCCTAACATAAAGAGATAGGATTAAAAAACCCTTCCAATATCGATTGATATCATGTAAAGATACCATTCCCTTGGTATGTATATACCCTTTATGTTACACGTTGTATATAAAAAAGTCAAGGCAGAAAAATAATGAGGTGCTTCTTTTTTCAGTTACTGAAGACGAGTTTCTGAAACTATTGTATTCTATTTTTGTGTACCTATAATCATTTTTTTACTAGCCATACGTGACCTGCTGCTGGATAAAATCTGTCATGTTGAATTTTGCTAGATGGGCATCCGTGACAGTCTTCATGTGCGTGACATAGCAGACAAACTGCAGGAGGGTAGCCTACGCTGACACGGCCACGCCTTGCGGAAACATGTTACGTGGGTAACAAATGTCTTGCTATGGCACCTCCGCCGTGCCAGAAGAAGCAGAATGAGCTAATGTCCAACATTAAAGATTGGTTTTTGGTGGATCAGGGCAGAGAGGAATAGAAAAAGAGTATAATTTTTGGGGTTAGTACAATAAAATTACAAATAACTTTGTTAACTCCAACAGATTATATGCAAAACTTAATGATTTATTTTAAAACTAAAGCCACTTATTTTCTCCATAATGCACGCAAAATTCGCTTTTACAAAACAGTCGTTTTATCAGCGCAAACGCATCAACACGTACTCGGATATCGGCCAATCGCGTTTGAGGGCGGGAACGGCGAACGTTTCTTTTTGAAAAAAGAACGCCGTGTTCCATTTGTCGATGTATCTTTAGTTTTTAATGAGTACTTGACAACCTTTGTGGGAAAGGTTGGATTTAAAAAGGATCATATTACAGGATAGCAGGCTTATGGTTTACTCTTCGATGCATTCCTGTCTGAAGCTGATAGTTCTGAGTCTGATAATAAGCTTTGTGTATTGTATTAAATAATTAGTAAGTAGTCAATGGCGCCGATTTTCATGTACACAAAATAAACTAATTTTAAGTTAAGTTCATCTCTATCTTTCCGTTTCACTAAGAAAAGGATCTGTCCTTTATCTTTAGAAGATAACATTTTAGTTTAAACCTGTCAAATTAAGATATTCCATAGACATTTTAGGCGCGATTATAAACATGGCAACATATTATTTTATGTCCTTTTCGTAATGAAATAGAAAGAAACTTACTTACTTAGAAGACTTACTGACTTAAAATTAGTTTAGTTTGTGAACAAGAGAATCGGCGGAAAAGACTTTTGGACATCCTTACTTATAAATGGGAAAGTTTTGTTTGTTTGTTTGGTCCGCTTTCATGCCGTAACTACTGAACCGATTGCTTTGAAATTTTGCAGACGTAAAGTTAGAAGTCCGGATTAAATAATAGGGTACTTTTTTATTCCGGAAAAAAATTGATATTCCTGAGTGAAATCTAAAAAGTGCGATATAATCGAATACAGCGCGGGCGAAGCCGCGGGCGGAAAGCTAGTTAAAAATAAAAGTTATTAGGTTTCTCGCAAATATCATTAGATTATTTTGAAATTTTAGAGTGCCTCCCTGTCTTTATACATAGGGGCCGTTCAAATATTACGTAAGGAGATTTATTACAATTATTTACCCCCCCCCCCCATCCTCCATGGCAGCAAAAGAAAGCAAAACTCTTACCCCCTTCCCCTATGTTTACGTAAACATTTTTCAATTATAAATGTATCTTTTTATATTTATAATTTTAATGTTACTTATATAATATTTATAATTTTTCAAAATAAGAAAATAGATTTAAGATAGATATTAGATTTTACTTATACAGTATTCAACATAGAGTAAGGGACAAAAATATTATAATCTTATGAACAAAACATTTCAAGCATAGATAATGTGAGGGTTGCACTTCGTGTAAAAAAGTAAATAACTATCGATGAAGTAATCATCATCTAGACTCCCCTACCCCCCATGCCATCCAAAATAAACAAAACAAATACCCCTACGTCCTCCAATAGTGCTTACGTAATACTTAAACGACCCCATATTGCTAGTTTTAGCTAAGACTTAGCTGTCATTTTAATTAAAAAATTAAAAGATCATACATAAGTAAAGTGATACATCGCATAATGGTTCTGTTATCATTCATGTGAAAATAAATAGTTTCTTCCAGTAGATTCAAAGACATCATTAACAAAAGTTGTAGTATAGACAATTCTAGGTCACTTACTGTGTCGCAAGAGTTCTGCTTTGGAGATTGCCAAAGAGCGATGGAGACAGAAATCGGAAATAACCTTTTTGTTCGAATGTTCCGTATGGAACCTCTAAAATTAAAACATTGTACATAACAAACAAAAGGTTATAATAAAAAAGTTCCATACGGAACAGGAGACATCCAGGCTCAATTGGATCCGGGTAAGTCACATCAGCCATATGCGTGATGACCGCTGGGCGATAATCTATTCCATGAATGGTGAAACAATGGTACGCATGCTATTGGTGGCACGTAACAAATACAAAATTTATGCGCTGCGCGGGTTTGTCGCTGGGTCGATTCCCGCGCGGAACATATATTTGTATGACCTCAGTACTTAATTGGAACGGGTTTGACTGTTTGAAAATGCACCCACGATACAGGAAAAATTAGTAGTGTGCGGAAATGTTTAATAAAAAAATATTTGATTTGCAACAGATCAGCAAAATTCTCACTAATTTGTCATTTAATTACCGGGAGTTGATCATTGCGATTTAATTCAGTTCCCTCATATGCCATGTAAATGTCCAAGATCCTAGAGTTCCGAGAAAGTCAAGAGAGATAAAAATAATGTGAAAGTATATACTTTTTTTCGAGTAATCATCATCTCAGCCGAAAAACGTCCACTGCTGGACATAGGTCTCCCCCAAGGTTTTCCACGACGACCGGTCCTGCGCTTCCCACATCCAGCGGCTTCCCGCGACCTTCACCAGGTCGTCGGTCCACCTTGTCGGCGGCCTAGCCACGCTGCGACTTCCGGTGCGTGGTCGCCACTCGAGAAACCGTCAACCCCATCGGGCAATGTGCCCAGCTCACTGCCACTTTAGTGTTGCAATACTTCGGGCTATGTCGGTTACTCTCGTTCTTCTACGGATCTCCCCATTCCTGATTCGATCGCGCAGTGAAACCCCAAGCATAGCCCTCTCCATTGCCGTTTGAATGACCTTGAGCCGTCTTATAAGGCCCATTGTTAGCGACCACGTCTCTGTTCCATAACATCACTAGCAACACACACTGATGACTTTTGTCTTGAGACACAGCGGTATTTCGGACGAGAAGATTCTACGTAGCTTCCCGAAAGCAGCCCAGCCGAGTTGGATTCGATGATTGACCTCTTTCTCAAATTGGACCTTCCTAACTGGATACTCGGTGGTAGGCCATAACACCGGCCGCCGGCAGAAGTTACCACCCACCAGACAAAGCCCTGCCGCCAAGCGATTTGTCGTGTTCCGGCATGATGTCTAGTGAAGCCGTACGGAGGACGGGTCTGAACAGTTGTGTTGCAATGTGTGCCGAGTACGACGTGCCAAATGTTGTTGTGTTGGGAGTTTGGTCGTGGAGGGTCTTCAGATCAATCTCCCTTTGGCGCAGCATCGTTGGTCATGTTGTTGGGTTTAACATTGCATCACCTCGCTCAACTGCCGTCTTCATTCCTATTCGCTCAATCTGAGTGAATAGGTTCTTAATAAACTAGCGCGCTTTACCATCAACGATCGCATAACTGCTTACCATCAGGTGGGATTGCGGTCAAGCGCTAGTTTATAATTATTAAAAAATATAGTCTTGTTGTTTTTAAGCTGCTTGAGAGCCAATCGAATCTCCTGCAGGCTGACGTCCGGGATTCGGGATTCTTCGGTGTAGTGTCGGGTTAATCTTGCTCTAGGGTCTTCAGCAAGATTAAATGCGGGTTTTGTTGTCGAAGTGTAGAGCTGTCCATAGAAATTCTCGACTTCCCTCAAAAGCTCGGCTCCGGGCGTTATGATCTTGCCGTTGTCAGTCTTCAGCTTGCTTCGCCGGCTATGCCCAATAGTCTTGCGAAAACTTTAGAGCCTCTGTTTCGCTCTATAGTCTCCGTTATAAGTTTGGTATTATACCAACGTAGGTCGCGATTCAGAGATTTTGAGATCTGGTTATTGAGCTGCCGATATCTGTAAGCATCACTTGACGAACGCAAAACCATCTCACGTCTGTCCTCCATGAGCTTGATAGTGTAGTCCGAGAGCTTTTTAGTTCTATTTGTACGGCGGGTCTTAAAATACTCATTAAACCTTAATTTGGTAAAAATTGCACGTAGCTGTATACAGAGAGGTTCGCCTTCCTTGGTCTATACGGTGGGTTCCTGAACATGGATGGCACAGTTCAGAAAGAGGTGACGATATGACCTGGAAGGGTACCGCGAAAGCTGGTTCGAGGAATGAGTTTCTTGGAGGAACTTGGGGAGGCCTGTGCACAGCAGTAAAAAGTAAGCTAACAAAAAAAAAAAAAAGAATAAAAAGTTTAACAATGGAATTAGATCTTTTAATAGAAATAATTAAGTGACTATTGATATCTATGTATCTTAAAATGATCATTGCCCTTGACATTTCGCCTTCAATACTTCCTAGAATCAGAGACGTTATGACAAATATATAAAAACTATTATTTAACTATAGTCCGCATCAATCACTGTCGACAGATATAATAACGTAGTCACACACTGACATGTTAACGGATATTGAACATATGCCGAAATGTTTAGTAATAATAATAGGCTGGTACTATTATTATTATTAAACATTTATTATTGTGTCACAGCGGGGCAAAGGCCTCTTGTCTTCTCATTAGAAGGCATGGATTGGATCACCACTGGCTTAAGGCGGATAAGCGATTTGAGACCTATTTTAATTAAGATGTTTTCCTTCAACGACGTTCAAGATAAGCTTATGGAGAATTTACACTAGGTTAATTTTCACCTCGTTGTTTCGTTGTAGCCGTGGTGGCCTAGTGGATAAAACACCCACGCCTCTCAAGTATAAGTATAAAGTATGAAATTAAGTATTGAGTATTGGGTGTGCGGGTTCGATTCCTAGTCAGGCAAGTATCAATATAACTTTTCTAAGTTATATGTACTTTCTAAGTATATCTTGGACACCAATGACTGATTACAAGGTGAAGGAAAACATCTTGAAGAAACCTGGACTTTTAAGTCTGAAATTGCTAACCCGCATTGAGCAAGCGTGGTGATTACGCTCAATCCTTCTCTGTATGAGAGGAGACCTGTGCCCAGCAGTGGGACGATAAAAAAGGTTGATGATGGCGATGAAGATGATTTCTACATTGCCGCTGGTTGCTTACCAACATCTCGATCTTTCATATTTATTTTTAAACTGTCTAAGCATCATACTGAGATAGGAGGCTTTCGGTCTCGTACTTTCTGATTCATTTCTCTTTTTGTTACTTTTTGGTCACAATTTTTTTTTTATCTTTGTATGTGTTTTTATATAACATTTTCTGTCTATCTTCTTTCTTTCCTTCGTGTGGTGGCAAAACATCAGTATTTTCACCGAAGATTTTACTCACCCGCCACATGCGCACTGTCGTGGTCAAAAAAAAGGTCGAAGGTCGAAACTATTAAGAAGTTGCAATTTGAGTCATCAGCAGCCTAGCCGAATTACCATCTAAATGGGTCGACTTTAGTCATCTGTAAAGTCCCCATTAGAAAGTATTTCTATTTCTACAATAATTAACCGAACCAGGAACCGAATAAACAGAGAAAGACAATATATGCGTTTGCAGATCAGATATAATTTGATATAGAACCGTTTTAACTAGTGTGAAAAACAGAAGTCATTATTGTCAGCCTTATTCTAGAAAAATGCTTGCGCTTTCACTTACTACTACGATTACTCAAACCACGTCCCGTTATGCGGTCTCGATCGGCAAATGGTGGATCCTAGGTAGATGAACCGAAGACCTCAAAAAGGCGGCCTGGGCAGACTGGATACGAAAGGCGGGGAACAAGGCGTAGCCTAAGAGAATCCTATCTTCGGCAGTAGATAATTAGGTTGACAATTGAAGTTGGTTATCTTCGTATCAAAATTTTTGTTTAAAATTTGGTGTTTCCAAGTCATGAAAGGGTCTTGTTGGTGACATTAAAAGGCATTATTATATATGTATATGTATGAAAATCAACTAATTACTTTACGAATTTTCAGACGTCTGCAGTAATTTACACGTTTTTTGACGTCATAAGCAGTCATTTAAAAGATTAGATGCAGACAATCTGATAATATAACCAGAAAAGAATATTCTTTATTATGTATAGACGACAGCTGGTCAACCTACCGAAACAGTCAAATATTCCCAATCAACCTTGAGCCTTAATGCTTTAACGATGAAGGTGAAAATCTAATGAAGAAATTTGACAGATTTTAGTAGCTTGATGTGCTGTTTTCCGTAGGTACACCATCAATAAATAATAAAGAATATATACCTATGTGGAAATTCTACAAGGTGTGACACAATGGCCAGTCTTATCACTAAAAGCAATCTTTTAAAGACAACTTTTGGATGGATTTAGTGTGAATGGATACACAATACTGCAGGTAGTCTGTGGTGTACTATTTACGTATATTATATACAGTAAATACGTACACAAAACATACGCCTATACAAATAAATGTATACAATAATAATCGTAAAACAAATGCAAAGAACATAATGAATGCCGTTAAAGGGGAGAGAGATTTTGTGTATGGTCTAACTGTTAGACCGGGTTCTCGAATGGCGACCACGCACTGGAAGACGCAGCGTGGGTAGGCCTCCGACAAGGTGGACCGACGACCTGGTGAAGGTCGCGGGAAACCGCTGGATGCAGGAGGTGCAGGATCGGTCGTCGTGGAGAACCTTGGGGGAGGCCTATGTCCAGCAGTGGACGTCTTTCGGCTGAAATGACGATGATGATGATGATGAAGGTAGATAGCTAGTATCTAATAGATATTGGCAAGAATTCTTTTTTAGCTTTCCTTTTTTTACTGCCAATTCAGTTTTTTCCGCGTATATATTTTTTGCGGCATTGGCCTTGTACTTTACCTTGTACATACTTTTTAGTTCTTTTATCATATTGTTACTTGTCATTTTACGTTTTCAATTTCTTAAAGCTAAAATTCGTAACTTCCAGTCTAACCGGCAGCTTCATTTCAGTGCTATCTGACCTCCACTTACTGGGTAGTATAACACCCCTTGGTAAGAATGGTTGTCAGATTTTCGAGCTTCTGATGACCTGGAAGAACTGATTCACGAATTACAGCCGGAACCCTTAACGTGATTGTTTGTGGATTGTGAGTGTTTTCTGAGACACAGAGGCGTGTAAAGGGATGCACCCCAATTGCGTAACACTCTATTACTATCAATTGGAATCATTCTGAAACCAACTGCTAAACCATTGCTCTATGTGTTCGGAAAGTGTTTCTGCTCAACAACGTAAATAACGCAATTATTGTCGTTGTCGTTTCAAAACGAAACCCATTGCTTCTGATAGTGTAGAGTAGCCAGCCCTTCGGTTTTCTATAGGATGTACTCTGGCGAGTGTGAAAGGGAATTGCATGATTTAATTCCCCCATCTCCGTTCCACCATCGGACGACCCGTCGTACGGCGAGTTTCCACCCTTACGTTGTTGACACCACTACGATCCGGACGAAGCGTTTTGCTTCTTCTTTTATACCGCGTACATCGAGGGACTGGAACAATTTGCCGGCGGCGGTGTTTCCGTCACACTACAATTTGAGTGTCTTCAAGGCTAGAGTGAATAGGCTTTTAATAAACTTACCCTGCTGATCGATTGAACCGTGCCTCTGATTTTTTTTTATATTTTGGTCCATCAACAATTGTTTACTTACACTGGGTGTTGTACATAAGATAAGCAGTAATTTTAAAAGCTGTAAAAATCACTTATAGATGAACTCTTACAAGACTCGTGTTCGAGAATCAATCCAAATAAAATTAACCATGACTCACAATAATTTAACTGGAATGTAATTTGAGATGAAACAGCCGTCAATAGCGAAGATTTTGCGGCACCCGCCAATCATAAAACAATTATAGTACTGTGCTATTGAATGTATGACGGACCTCACAACACAATACGGAAGACATTAGAAGAAAACGAACCAAGTAATGTAAGCTAAGCTTAGCGAGACTTTAAAATATCAAGCTGCTATAATATCTAGCTTGTTTCCTGCTGTTGGGCTCAGCTTTCAGTCACCTTTTTTCAGGCAATTGCATTTTTAAATGTTTATAAACTAGGGCTTGATTAAAATCTCGCCTGATGGTAAGCAGTGATGCAATCGTTGTTGGTAAAGCGCGCTAGTTTATTAAGCCTATTCGCTCAGAAAAAATGAGCGAATAGGAAGGAAGACGGCAGTTGAGCGAGGTGATGCAATGTTAAACCCAACAACACGACCAACGATGCTGCGCCAGAGGGAGATTGATCTGGAGACCCTCCACGACCAAACTCCCGACACTAAAATATTTGGCGCATCGTACCGGGCACACATCGCAACACAACAGCTTAGACCCGTCCTCGCTACGGTTTCACCAGACATTGTGCCGGAACACGACGAACACCGTGGTGGTAAGACTTTTTCTGGTGGGTGGTAACTTCTGCCGGTAGCCGATGTTATGGCTTACCACCGAGAGAGTACCAGTGTTTATATGCAGTGACTATTTGAACACCTCTACCAAGTTACTCTGTGGGGGTTATAAAATGGATAGTAACACCACAATGAAGATTAAAAAGGTTTATTTTCTGCCTTTGGTTTATAGATGCTTTCTTCTTGAATCTGGCTAACTGTACTGACTGAGAGCTGCGGTGACCTAGTGGAATCAGCCGCGACTTCCAAGTTGTAGATCGTAGGTTCAAACCCCCTCAGGCCTTCATCATTATCAACCTTTTTATCGTCCCACTGCTGTGCACAGGTCTCATCTCATACAGAGGATTGAGCTTAATCACCACGCTTGCTCAATGCGGGTTGCCGATTTCAGACTTAAAGTCCAGGTTTCCTCAAGATGTTTTTCCTTCACCTTCAGTCATTGGTGTCCAAGATATACTTAGAAAGTGCATATAACTTAAGAAAAGTTATATTGGTACTTGCCTGACCTGGAATCGAATCCGCGCATTCATACTTGAGAGGCTGGTGTTTTAACCACTAGGCCACCACGACTTATCAGGCGTTTTACTTTGTGTAAATTATTTCATCACCACTGCTCTCAAAACGGTGAAGGAAAACATGATGTTTTCACTTTGAAGACACGTGACATCTACCATCTGGCACTGGGCCAGCGTGGTAGATTACGGCCCACCCCCTCTTATCGAAAGGAGGCCAGTGTCCCAACGGTGGGAACATTATAGGCTGATTATGTATGTATGTATATATGTATTTATGGTATGGCCTTAACATCGGCCGCCGGCAGAAGTTACCACCCACCAGACAAAGCCTTGCCGCCAAGCGATTTGTCGTGTTCCGGCATGATGTCTGGTGAAGCCGTACGAAAGACGGGTCGGAGCAGTTGTGTTGCGATGTGTGCCGGGTACGATGCGCCAAATGTTGTTGTGTTGGGAGTTTGGTTGTGGAGGGTCTTCAGATCAATCTCCCTTTGGCGCAACATCGTTGCTCGTGTTGTTGAGTTTAACATTGCATCACCTCGCTCAACTGCCGTCTTTCTTCCTATTCGCTCAGTTTTTCTAAGTGAATAGGCTCTTAATAAACTAGCGCGCTTTACCATCAACAATCGCATCACTGCTTACCATCAGGCGGGATTGCGGTCAAGCGCTAGGTTATAATTATTTAAAAAAAATATATATGTTTGATTGACTGTCACGGCATCCGTCTCTTTATATGTATAAGGTGGTGGATCAATCTAGAACGTTTCTCTGACTGTTTGTCAAAATTTTGAATTTCTGACTACCGATAACTTCTTTATAAGTTATCGGTAGTCAACGGCTTTACGAGCCTATAGTTTCACGTAGGGTTTTCAATATGTAACGGATGGTCACCCATCCATGAACTGACCTCAGCAAGCGTAGCTTAGCCTTCAATAGCCCTGTGCGGCTGTTGTCATGGAGTTGCTCGTAGAAGGGTTTGCGTTTTCAGTGGCAACTAGTCCTATGTCACACTTACTTTTACTTTATACAGAGTGGTGCTGACAATACGACAATAAATGAAAACATGAACAATGCTGGTTCATAGGAATAATCCTAAACCATAGAAAAAAACCTAGCATCAAAAATATGAAATTTTCATTTCAAACAAACTAAATCGCATAAAATTGTAAACGGAATAGAACATCCTTTAAAAATATTGGTTCACTGACCTCCGATCGGCGACAGCGCGATCCTGTATCGACTTGCTTTTTTCGCGCCATTATTATTAAAGTTTGGTACCGCAGGATGCGGCGGTCATTAACCTGTGTGTTTCCTTATCAACATGTACATCATGTAGAAAATGTGAAAAATGAAAAATTATTTCTTGTGACTAAACTAATGGAGATATTTATATGGTTTTTATGGGTCGACTGAGAATGTGTTGAGGTACACGATGTTTAATTTATTGTCGTATTGTCAGCACCAGTCTGTATAAATGGACCTATATATAATAACAGTAATAAATAACTTATATACCTGTATGTTAAGAAAACCCTGTCCGACCCATAAGGATAATAAAGGTTAGGTAAACAAATGACCAAATATAATATAATATTTTACGTAATCATCATAGTACCAATACAAATGAATTTTGAAATAATCTTTTTTTCCCGCGAATTAATTCCAACTTTCCCGAAATTTGGTAATTTTTAAAAAAGTGACAACACCGGTATTATTATGAGTGAATAGCGATGCGACCACGTGCCGCGTGCCCTGCCGCCCGCCCCCCGCGGGCGGCAGGCGAAGGGTGGTTAACGCATGTTTATTAAGTTACCTCTTTTTGCGAAATAATATTTTTATTTTTTAGGGGGATTTTTTTTTTAAGTTTAGCCCGGTTTTGTATGCATTAGTAGAATCAGTTATCGATACCTAACAACACCTTCACGGGTCGGACAGGGTTTTCTTAACATACTGTATATGTACGTACATAAGATATTGATAGTGCCCGTGGAGTATCCGTAAAGTTTCTTTCACTTTGTTCTCCAGAGAAACCTACTACGTATTTTGTAATGGGCGACTATCTTCATCTTGCTGGCTGACCGTCCACTTGCATAATTCAAAAGTACCTACCTGTAATTGATTTATTTGAAATAAATGCTTTGATTTTGATATTTATATAAATAAATAATAATAAATAAATATATACGGACAAATCACACAGATTGATCTAGCCCCAAAGTAAGCGCGAGACTTGTGTTATGGGATACTAACTCAATGATACTATATTTTATAATAGATACATATATAGATAAACATCCAAGACCCAGGCCAATCAGGAAAAGATCGTTTTCTATCATGACCTGGCCGGGGATCGAACCCGGGGCCTCCACGTCGCAGGCAGGCGTGTTGACCGCTGCGCCACGGAGATCGACTATTATATTTTCAATATACCTAGAAGCCTAACCTACACTTAACTTAAAAAGGAACTTAAGTTTGTAGCGGCACATTGTATCTATAATAATTATTTAACCCCACTCCAATAACATTTCATTATGTTGTCACTACGAACTCATTCACAAAACAATTAACGATCATCCAAATGTAACAGTTCTGTGTACGAGATTGTTATCACGTAGATACTGGCCTACGTGACGTTAATCTTACAATGTTACTACACCTTATTTTTTAATATGATCATTCTAATGACAGTAATGATGTGACAAATGTAGAGCAGGCAATCACACTTAATTGACACACACACAAGCACACGTCCTAATGAAACCATTAGGAGTAGCTAGCCTATGTCTAGCTAAGCACGTATCTTCCCTAATCGTGCGAAGTCTGAAGTTGTATCACAGACCTCGGTCACGTAAAGTCCCAATTGCCGTGTTTACATCATCATTCATCATTTCAGACGAAACACGTCCACTGCTGGACATAGGCCTCCCCCAAGAATCTCCAAGACTACCGCGGTTTCCCGCGACCCTGACTAGGTCGTCGGTCCACCTTATCGGTGGTCTATCCGCGCTGCGTCTTCCGGTGTGTGGTCGCCACTCGAGAACCCGTCGGTGATATCGGGCATCGGTCCTACGGGCAATGTGACCGGCCCACTGCCATTTTAGTGTTGTAATTCTTCGGGTTATGTCGGTTACTGATCACGCAGTTAAACCCCAAGCATAGCCCTCTCCATTGCCCTTTGAGTGATTTTGAGCTTTCTTATAAGGCCCATTGTTAGCGACCGTGTATATAAAATACAACTAAATTAGTGTCAATTAGCCTGACGTAAATCGACGTATCTTTAGTCATCGTCTTTAATTGCGTCTAAACTGTCTATGGAATATCTTAATTTGACACGACTTAAATAATATGTTATCTTTTATCCTTTTTATTTAATGAAATAGAAAGAAAATGACGCACTGTACTTAAAATTAGATTAAGTTTGTGAATTATCGATAGATTTGTAGAAAGGGGTTTTTTTTTTCCACCATACAAAGCCTTGCCGCCAAGCGATTTGTCGTGTTCCGGCATGATGTCTGGTGAAGCCGTACGGAGGGCGGGTCTGAGCAGTTGTGTTGCGATGTGTGCCGGGTACGATGCGCCTAATGTTGTTGTGTTGAGAGTTTGGTCGTGGAGGGTCTTCAGATCAATCTCCCTTTGGCGCAGCATCGTTGGTCGTGTTGTTGGGTTTAACAATGCATCACCTCGCTCAACTGCCGTCTTCCTTCCTATTCGCTCAGTTTATCTGAGTAAATAGGCTCTTAATAAACTAGCGCGCTTTACCATCAACGATCGCATCACTGCTTACCATCAGGCGGGATTGCGGTCAAGCGCTAGTTTATAATTATTAAAAAAAAACTATAATCCGGCCTGATGGTAAGCAGTAATGTAATTGTTGACATTAAAGTGGACCAGTTTACTATATTAGCACTACTTTATCTTTAGATGTTTTGCCATAAAAACAGGAAGAGTGAATACTTTTTTTATGGTAAAACATCTAAAGGTAGCTCGGTCTGGGCGGAGCGGCATATCAGATTATTACCGACTAAAACCTACTTGTGTTTCTTCACTTGTCTGTGCCCTAGGGGGCACAATTTAAGCTAGCCTTGAAGACACTTCTCCAATATAAATACCAGAGACAAACAGAAACAGTATTTGAACTTTGTAATTTAGGTTATATTCCAGATTTTGGGGATGTTAGAGCTTATAAAGAGTTTTGGGGAAAGAAGATTTAAAACACAATCATAGCATTAACACCAAGAAGAAGGAAAAACTAACCATTCTCAACTATATCTCCCGATAGCTTATCTTTTAATAGAGTTCCAGCTTGGACCTGATACGATAATGATACAGTTCGTGACACGATCATTACTGACACCTTAAAATCCGATCATTTCCCTGTTCAGCGCACGCATAAACATCATTATTTATTAAATATTCCGGCACATTGGTAAGAGGCAGGAAGATGTTGAGTAAAGTGCGCAGTGGCAATGGTATAACTCTAGTTACCAATTTCAAAATATAGTGTCGAATGACGAAATTGCTATTTTAACAATTGCTGTCTTCCGTGTGGTACCAGACTTAGAATAGTACCAACCCATATCCTCCCGTGGGTGTGGTAAGAGGCGACTAAGGGATCTCTCACTAGGAAAGGGTGCAGCAGCGCTTCTCCTGTGGAATATCAAATTACTGCGATCTATAACCCGTCTGCTATACGTGCGGATTATAGCAAACCCCCCAATGTATTGGAAAACCTTGGGGGAGGCCTTCGTCCAGCAGTGGACTTCTATAGGCTGAAGAAGAATCATTATAGTCACTATCTGCCCAGCTTTTTTCCAATTACGTTGGGGTAACCTTCCAGTCTAATCGGATACAGTTAAATATCAATATTGTACATGATGTGACTGTATATCTGACCTCTACAATCCAGTTACTGTGTAAGACGATAGATACTCCTTGATGAGACTGGTGTACTGGTGGTGGTCAGATTTTCAGGCTTCTGCTGTGAAAGATCCGCGAATGACGGCTGGGATCAACGGCTTAACGTGCTTTTCAAGACACGGAGGTGTCTCGGTATGCAATGATGGTCAGTGGTCATCCATCCAGAGAACAACCGCGGCTAGCATGACTTAACGTGCTTTTCAAGACACGGAGGTGTCTCGGTATGGATTGATAGTTAGTCAGTGGTCACCCATCTAGAGAACAACCGCGGCTAGCATAGCTTAACGTGCTTTTCAAGACACGGAGGACGGAGGTGTCTCGGTATGCAATGATGGTCAGTGATCACCCATCCAGAGAACAACCGTGGCTAGCATAGCTTAACGAGCTTTTCAAGACACGGAGGTGTCTCGGTATGCAATGATGGTCAGTGGTCACCCATACAGAGAACAACCGCGGCTAGCATGACTTAACGTGCTTTTCAAGACACGGAGGTGTCTCGGTATGGATTGATAGTTAGTCAGTGGTCACCCATCTAGAGAACAACCGCGGCTAGCATAGCTTAACGTGCTTTTCAAGACACGGAGGTGTCTCGGTATGCAATGATGGTCAGTGGTCACCCATCCAGGGAACAACCGCGGCTAGCATAGCTTTACCTGATCGATCGACCCGTGCGACTATTATTACGTAACTATTCTTAATTACAGTATTAGTTACTTATCGCAATTTTCGAATATTAATACTCAATATGTACTTAAGATTAATGCTCGGTGATCAGCATGATATATATCATCATGATACGCAGATATTTGACGACGTATCAGGATTACACCGGTGTGAGCGCAGCACGATACCGTCTCGGCTCTTATAAACTAGCACTTGACCGCAATCCTGCCTGATGGAAAGCAGTGATGCGATCGTTGATGGTAAAGCGCGTTAGTTTATTAAGAGCCTATTCACTTAGAAAAACCGAGCGAATAGGAAGGAAGACGGCAGTTGAGGTGCTGTGATGCAATGTTAAACCCAACAACACGACCAACGATGCTGCGCCAGAGGGAGATTGATCTGGACACCCTCCACAACCAAACTTCCAACACAACAACATAAGGCGCATCGCACCCGGCAACATCGCAACACAACTGCTCAGACCCGTCCTCCGTACGGTTTCACCAGAGATCATGCCGGAACACGACAAATCGCTTGGCGGCAAGGCTTTGTCTGGTGGGTGGTAACTTCTGCCGGCGGCCGATGTTATGGCCTACCACCGAGATCTATTATTATTATTTAGTATTATTTTTTACGATTATAGACTAGTACTTGACCACAATCCCGCCTGATGGTAAGCAGTGATGTAAGCGTTGATGGTAAAGCGCGTTAGTTTATTAAGAGCTTAGTCACTCAAAAAACTGAGTGAATAGGCAGGGAGGCTGCAGTTGAGCGAGGTGATGCAATGTTAAACCCCAAACACCAACCAACGATGCTGCCACGGATCCACCACGCGGGTTGTGACCCAGTGTGGGTAGATGTTACAGGCCTTCGAATTTTTGTTCTTAGGACATGTCAGTTTCCTGACAATGTTTTTTCCGTCATCGTTTTGAGAGCAGTGATGATGGAATAATTGACTTAAAATAAAGCGCCTGCTCCTAGTGGTTAAAACACCAGCCTCTCAAGTATGAGTGTGCGGGTTCGGTTCCAGGTCAGGCAAGTACCAATGTAACTTTTCTAAGTTATATGTACTTTCTAAGTATATCTTGGACACCAATGACTGAAGGTGAAGGAAAACATCTTGAGGAAACCTGGACTTGTAAGTCTGAAATCGCCAACCCGCATTGAGCAAGCGTGGTGATTACGCTCAATCCTTCTCTGTATGAGAGGAGATCTGTACCCAGCAGTGGGACGATAAAAAGGTTGATGATGATGATGATGATGAAAGCGCCTGTTTGGATTAGAACAATCAAATATTTGTATCAATAGCTTGATAATTTAAAAGAGTGTCCATGGAGTTTCTTGCCCGTTCTTCTCCATATGTGTCTACTCTTTGGAATGGGCGACTAGCTTCACCTTACTGACTGACCGACCTTCTGACAATTCAAAAGTGCCTGTAACTGGTTTATTTGAAATAAATGCTTTGATTTTGATTTTTTGATTATGAACTCCTCAGAGATCGGACAGAGTCTGGGTCATTGCCACTAGGCTACTACTGCTCTAGCCTCAGTACCAATGAGGCGTAAAACCTAATCGCTTCCTCGTCTGTTGCAGTAACACGCACAAACCTCATTATTCATGATAATTCCGGCACTTAAGCGACAGTTATGAATTAAATTGTAGTTTTTGTTTCTTGGAATCTTTTAACGTTTTAATTGATGATTGGGGGATAAATTTTGAAATTAGTTATTGGTTTTGTACTGTGTAATATTTAGTCCTCCTGCGTGGTGTAGCAGTAGCGAACGTAGCCGCTGTGCAAGGAGGCGCGGGTTCGATCTCCGTGCAATGCACATATTTGTATGCATGAATATGAATATTTGCACTGGTCTGGTCGTGCCTCGGAGTTGATCCCGGTTGCCATACGGATATCTAATGGCAGTCGTTACGGGTTGTTGGAGCCCTCAAAAGTTTAACAATTGGTCTGACTGCAATGCTTCGATATCGCCTTCGGGTTGTGGAGGTCAGACGGCAATCGTTTCACGGAAAATATCGAAGTTTAGCTAAAATCAGTAGTTAGACTGGTAAAGCGGACCTCAGACCTTAAAGCTGAAAAAGTTTTGGATGCGACTGGGATTTACGCTGAGATGATGGTAATGGTGATGACCTTAGATGATCTTTGAAGTTAAGTTCGTCGCTTCAGCGTGACCGACCCGACACCGTGATCGTTGTTTGTTTTTTACTTTTTGTGTATTCTGTGTTCCTTAATGATTTCAGTTTTCATTTCAGTTAGTCAGTTCCACGACTGGCAAATTTTCTTCTTCTTATACAGAGTGGTGCTGATAATACGACAATAAATGTAAACACAGACTATGTTGCTTCATAGGGAAAATCCTAAACCATAGAAAAACACCTAGCATCAAAAATAAAAAAAATGAAAATTTCAAACAAATTAAATCGGATAAAATTGCAAACGGAATAGAACATCCTTTAAAATATTGGTTTAATGGCCTCGGGTCAGCGGGCGACAGCACGATCCTGTATCGACTTGCTTTTTGGCGCCATTATTATTAAAGTTTGGTACCGCACGATGCGGCTGTCATTAACATGTAAGCGCTTCCTTATCAACATGTACATCAAGTTGAAAATATGAATAATTAAACATGATTTCCAGTGACTAAACTAATGGATATATTTATATGACTTTTTTATGGGTATATTGAGAATGTGTTGAGGTACACTATGTTTAATTTATTGTCGTATTGTTAGCACCACTCTGTAAGAATTGAGCACGAAAATTATGTTGGTCCTGAAATTTGTTATGAGCAAGAATTAATACACTGACAAGCCTATAAAAATGTTCTTTTTCTTGAACCAGTCTAACATTAAGAACGTATATCCAAAACGTGATGCATTATTCCACAATCTTGATCTTATCTTTTATTATTTATGATTAAATCATTATATTAATTGATTGATGATCAATTGTTTTAATTAATTTCATGTTTTCCTGTTTACAGGTTGTCAATTATTATAATCCATTTATAATCGTATTATGATGGCAAAAGCAATTAAGAAATTACACAAAATGACAGCTGCGGTGAAAAAAAAAATCAAATTAGGTTACTCAGCTTAGGTATACAATAAATGAACGTTATGAGGCTCACGTACAAGCTTGTAGTTATTATATACAGTATGTTACGAAAACCCTGTCCGACCCGTGAAGGTGTTGTTAGGTATCGATAACTGATTCTACTAATGCATACAAAACCGGGCTTTACTTAAAAAAAAAATCCCCCTAAAAAAAATAAATATTATTTCGCAAAAGGAGGTAACTTATTAAATGTGCGTTGACCACCCTTCGCCTGCCGACCGCGGGGGGCGGGCGGCAGGACACGCGACACGTGGTCGCATCGCTATTCGCTCATAATAATACCGGTGTTGTCACTTTTTAAAAATTACCAAATTTCGGGGAAATTGGAATTAATTCGTTGGAAAAAAAAGATTATTTCAAAATTCATTTGTATTGGTACTATGATGAATACGTAAAATTTTATATTATATTTGGTCATGTGTTTACCTAACCTCTATTATCCTTATGGGTCGGACAGGGTTTTCGTAACATACTGTATATGTTAATGGTCATCAGCTCACATAATTAACTCCTCAATTACTAGAAGCCACCAACTACTAGAAGACTGTAGAAGCTGATTTGATTTGCCATATATCATGAGCAATTGGGTTATATCCTAAAAAATAATTTAATGTCCATCAGATAGATTTATAAAAAATATTGAACACGTATTTTTTACTTTTTCTTTCATTCAAATATGTACTTAGGATGATATATTGATTTGAAATGTCGCATGACGTCACGCCGTGGTACAAAATATACCACGGCATGACGTAATTAGCCCCCACTCCGTAACTTTAATACCTACGTTATATCTCAGTAGTTTTTGGTAATTTCGACAAAATAAAAAATTAAGACCCGTGTTTTTTATTTAAAATAATTAGTCCGTCTTATAAGACGGACTAATTATGTGCTTTTTTTTTATGGGACAAAACCCGCCACACTTTTCCCAACCACTGCAACTCCTGAAAGCCAGAATCAACAGTGGCGACCGCCAGAAAAACGCCGAGCAATGAAGCTCGACGAGTCCCGGAGAAACGATTCAACTGTCTTGGGTCCCGCAACGAAATTAATCAGAAAAGAATAGCGGAGGAGTAAGAAAAAAGATATTTTTTCCACTTCCCTCCATAACAAGTAGGAGACAGAACAGAACTAGGCCAATCGGCACATAGGGACATTATTGCAACTGGGAGAAGCCCAGTTTGCCAAACACCACGGAATAAAATTTTATTAAGTTAATGGGTCCTAAGTAGGTATTAGCTGTTACAATTGATTCCAATAATAGGTATGGCAAAAGCGCCTGAACGCACGGAAATTGTTTCTAGTTTCTACAAGGTCCGTATAATAAACGACTCCGGATGTAACTTGTACACTATCCAACATAATATTGCGTTCATTCTGCCAAAGAACACACTCCCACAAGATGTGATGTGCGGACTGTTCAAATTCACAGTTCGATGTAGAACACTGATACAAAGGTGAAGGAACAAGTTTAAAAGAATACAGTTTATAGTACTAATTATGTGCTGTCCGCATCCATCGGCTTCCCGCAACCTTCACCAGGTCATCGATCCACCACACAAGCAGAAGTCCGGTCATCGTGGATAGCCTTGCGGAGGCCTTTGCCCAGCAGTGGGCCTCTATATGCTGAAGAAGAAGAAGATACAAGCTAGTGGATCACATAAACATGCCCTTTTTTCGGAGGCGAAATCTTCAAATAAGCTCTCCCGCTTTGGCCGGAGCAGAAGGGCGTGTCAGACTTTAACTGTTCTTTTCCTTGCCTGTGCGGCGCATAGGGCCACGATAGCTCTTTCGAACAGTCAGCGACTTGGCAGACATCGTCGTGGACCTCATCATGATGTGCTGACATCTCTTTGAGCCGCGCATGGAACACAACGCGCCGACGAACTTGGCCTGGTCCCTACGTGGGCGTCGAGCAGTGGGCAGCTCGCCACCGCTCGAGATGCTCTGCCTTCTTCTTAGTCAGCTTCACTGTTCCGCAGAAAGAGGCGATAGCCTGTCATGCACGTCGTAGCGAAAGATCGTCGTCGATCTAAACATGCCCTTAGACACGTGCCAAGATGGCGGCTGTTTAGCACGACACATCACATAATGTGAACAGCAAATGCCAGACGCTAAACTGATTGGCGAGCAATGAGTGTCATTAACATGGCAATGTAAGATTTGGGTCGTAAAGCAGAATTGGTAACTACAGAAGGCCTGCTTTGGTCTATCTGGACTGTGCTAAATATAGTTATGAAATACGTTTAAAATGCAATCACACTTTTCCCGGCATTATTCATCGAAGGCCACAACTCAATTCAAATTTACAATGTTGCAATCGACAAAGGTAATATGATATAAACAGTCGATTATTGTTTTTGCTAATATAAGTAGATAAAGTCACGAAAATTTAACTACAAGCAATGTGTCCCATAGGATTTCCTATCAGTAAAAATGACTATAGTATACTGATTTGGCTAAAGGTAAGCTATATTTAGCCCTTTACCTTAAAGCGACGATTCTTTACTATAAGTTTCACTATAAAAGATGTCAGGCATATAAATACCTACGAGTAAACTGTAACTATAATCAATCACCAGTAAATGAATAAAAATAAACCATTATTGGTTTATCAATATGAAAAGAAAAGAGCTTGAGAGATGAAATGAAAGGAGAAGAGAGAGAGAGAGAGACAGAGAGAAAAGGCTAGACAAATTTTTATAAACATTTCACATTATGGAGCTTCTGCAGTTCTCTATTTGTGGTCTCGCTGACTCAGTGCGTGGACACGAGACCAACCATTGAACAAAGACCCCTGTCATCTATTATTCTCTTCCAAAATCTAAGAACTAATAGAGGTCATAACAATCTGGACCAAAACGCAATTAAGATTAATTAGTGACATAGGTACCCTTTGGATATCAATGGCGTATGTTGATCTTAACTGAATGGAATTAATTTGATATTTTTCCTTTTTTTTTAGAATATTATAGTTGAATCGCCTTCATATAATCATCGAACGATATTTAAGTAATTTTTTGATAGGGAGTGGGTTTATAATCTATCACGAGGGCCTAGTGCGAGCAGATAAGCCCGTTTATGGTTTATAGCCGCTTTGAGAGAAGCGGTGGTGAAATAATTTACAAAACGTAAAGCGCCAAGGTTCGGATGGTAGGGTCTACTCGTAAATTGTGGTCATCACCACTGAACCACCAATGGTCTAAATATTTTTGGGTAATTATCTCCAATGATGTCATTTGTAGATCTTTGACAGTAGTTACGTGTCTTTAGAAGCCTGAAAGTCTGACCACCAGTCTTAGGTGCCAAGGGGTACCGTATTACCCAGTAACTGAGTTGTAGAGGTCAGACAGGCAGTCGCTCCATGTAAAATACTGGTATTTAACAGCATCCGGTTAGACTAGAAGCTGACCCTAACATAGTTGGAAAAAGGCTAGGTAGATGACTGAATGTAATCGGCATTGGCGGTTGTGAGATATTAAGTTCGGAATCCAACCTTGAATCGGTAAAACATTAACATTGGGTTGGTATGCATTTTAAGAAAAGTTTTTATTATAGAACAAAGATATGACCGGTTACACCATTAATAGCAATGATGAATTCATTTTAGCAGTTCAGCAACATAATTTTTTGTTTCAATGATTATAAACTAGTACTTGACCGCAATCCCGCCTGATGGTAAGCAGAGATGCAATCATTAACGGTAAAGCACGCTAGTTTAGTAAGCCTAAACACTAACAAAAAAACTGAGTAAATAGGAAGGAAGACGGCAGATGAGTGAGGTGATGCAATGTTAAACCCAACAACACGACCAACGATGTTGCGCCAGAGAGAGATTGATCTGAATACCCTCCACGACCAAACTCTCGACACAACAATATTTAGCGCATCGTACCTGGCACACAGCGCAACAGAACTGCTGAAACTCATCCTCAGTACGGCTTCACTAGACATCAAGCCGGAACACGGCTTGACAGCAAGACTTTGTCTGGTGGGTGGTAACCTCTGCCGGCAGCCGATGTTTATTCATTGTGTTATTTACATTGTTGAGCAGACAAATGATTCGAACTTACGAAGCAGTGGATCAGTATTAAGCTTCAAAATCCTAATTGAACGACTACAATTTCTATTGTATCGTTAAACATTTTTTGGGACATTATTATCATAGTATTTTATTTTAGTTAATACTGTCCAACTGCTGACCAAAGGCGTCCCCCGAATCCTGCAAGGCATCCTTTTCTAGAACCTCCTCGAACCTACCCTTGCAGTACCTTGCTCCTTACCCTCTTAAAACAAGCTTCACCTTTCTGACTGACCCTTTGACAAAAAAAAACAGATGGCACAGTTGGCGTAGTGGCTAAGGGTTTGACTGCTGCGCAGCAAGTCGCGGTGTTGATTCCCGTAGGGAACAAATATTTATATGACCTACAAGTAGCTGTTCTGGGTCTGGTTGTTTGTGAATGTGAATTTATATGTTTGTGAATGCACCCACGATACAGGAGAAATTCCTAGTGAGGGGCAAATTCTTTAAAAAAAAAAAAACAAAAGTGCCTGTAATTGTTTTATTTGAAAAAAAAAAAATACTTAGACTCTTATTACAAAACACGAATTTTGTTAAAACTACTTAAATGGTTATTGAATTATGCATCTAATCATCGGCCGCCGGCAGAAGTTACCACCCACCAGACAAAGTCTTGCCGCCAAGCGATTTGTCGTGTTCCGGCATGATGTCTGGTGAAGGCGTACGGTGGACGGGTCTGAGCAGTTGTGTTGCGATGTGTGCCGGGTACAATGCGCATAAAGTTGTTGTGTTGGGAGTTTGGTCGTGGAGGGTCTTCAGATCAATCTCCCTTTGGCGCAGCATCGTTGGTCGTGTTGTTGGGTTTAACATTGCATCACCTCGCTCAACTGCCGTCTTCCTTCCTATTCGCTCAGTTTTTCTGAGTGGATAGGCTCTCAATAAACTAGCGCGCTTTACCATCAACGATCGCATCACTGCTTACCATCAGGCGGGAATGCGGTCAAGCGCAAGTTTATAATTATTAAAAAATAATAATAATACAGTACTTTATATAAAAATGACAGCTTAGTTCGGTACTAAGATGACACTTTTGTATTAAGAACTTTGACTTAACCCCAATAAAGTTCGAAATACAAATATTGACCCAAAGGTTAAGTCTGGAACTAAAGTTAGATTTTGTTTAGTAAAAGGTTTATTTATAATAATCAGTCTAATTTTTAAAAGGGTAATCGTGGAGTGCCTTTCTGGCTTTTCTCTATAGAAAACGACCATTTGGAACCATGCACTTAGCTCCTGACGTTTTATAAGTTCCCATGTTATATTTGTGTTAAAATAATTTGATTACATTTATTTGTGTATTTTTTTTTTTTACTTTGTGTAATTTACTTCATTACTCATCATAATCTTCATCTCAGCGTTAATCACAGTTGCATCCGAAGCCTTTTCAGCTTTGAAGTCTGGGGTCGGCTTTACCAGTCTAACTGCTGGTTTAGGCTAAACTTCGATATTTCCCCTGAAGCGACTGCCGTCTGACCTCCACAATCCGAAAACGATATCGAAGCTTTAGAATTAGACCAATTGTTGGAATTTTGAGGGCTCCAACAATCCGTAACGACTGCCATTGGATGTTCGTATGGCAACCGGTACCAACGGCTTGACTTGTTTTCCGGGGCACGACCAGAGCAGTGCAAATATTTATACCGCTACGCCAAGGAGGCTGTCAATTTACGTCATCACTATTGCGCTCTAAACCGGAGAAAGTAAAAATCCGAGGAGGAATATTGAAATCTGGTATGTTTTTTGAATAAAAAAATCGAAGAAGTAATATCTACCAAACCATGCTGGGCCTGCGTGGAACATTCTGGTCCTTTCCCATAAATAGAGGTGGCCTTGTTATACGCTGAATGTAAAATGAAATCGAATTATAACTATTTATGATATTTAAATTATTGTAAGTACCTAAGCACGGTTACGAATCTTAAGATTTCCAGGAAAACAATTATTAATGATTGACCTTTGGGGTTAATTAATCTAAATCAATTATCTATGAACTTTGACGTGTTTCCAGTAAATAGAGATAGGCCTCCCACAGAAGACCTTGTGCCAATATCTTTCGTTTTGTACAGACGACGACACATGAGCTACAACAAATTGTCAGATTTCCTTATTAGGGTGTCAACTTTGTCTCTAAAGCATTGAGGCTCAAGGTTGATTGGAAATATTGGCAGTTTCGGGTAGTTTGAGCTACTGTCGGTAAATAAAGGTAATAAAATAAATACTTAGGTAGATTTGACAAATCAGGTTGTAATTGTAAATACGTTTTTTTTTAATAATTATAAACTAGCACTTGACCGCATTCCCGCCTGATGGTAAGCAGTGATGCGATCGTTGATGGTAAAGCGCGCTAGTTTATTAAGAGCCTATTCACTCAGAAAAACTGAGCGAATAGGAAGGAAGACGGCAGTTGAGCGAGGTGATGCAATGTTAAACCCAACAACACGACCAACGATGCTGCGCCAAAGGGAGATTGATCTGAAGACCCTCCACGACCAAACTCACAACACAACAACATTAGGCGCATCGTACCCGGCACACATCGCAACACAACTGCTCAGACCCGTCCTCCGAACGGCAAAAATATGTAGTAGTATATGTAAATTATGTAGGTAAAGGTAAAAAATAATATGAGAAAATCCTGGAAATGGATAAGGAGTTTGTTTTAAAACTGTCAATGCTGCAGATTCGCTTGTTCACAAACTAAACTCAGTAATTTTAAGTTCAGTGCATCTCTCTATTTCTATTTCATTAAGAAAAGGACAAAAGATAACATATTAGTTTAGTCCTGTCAAATTAAGATATTCCAGAGACAGTTTAAACGCGATTAAAAATATGGCGACTAAAAATAAGTCGATTTACATCAGGTGCGGACTAATTTGACAAGACTAAATTTTTACTTTTTTGCATGCAATGAACTTAAATTTAGTTTAGTTTGTGAACAAAGGATTCGAGGCTACTATGCAAAATGTTGTGAACTTACTGCGCATAGTTGTTGCATCGTCCTTTTCTGAATTTTAATTTTTAATGTTCTTTTGGTCACAATCAACAATGCAACACGCATTGTTGATTGTGAGTTACAGACTGAAATTAGTATGAAATTCCTATTTCATTTTCTATTTTCCCATGCCAGACTAAAAAGTACCAACATGAGTAACGCACAAAAAAATTATTCGAAAATCAAAGCTCAACCATAAACAATGCATATACGCGACAGAGTCAGCTAACATCATTGTATACACTAGAACTTCCTGGCTGTATAGTGTTAATAGACAATAATTGATCTTTCTGATGGCCACCCGCGTCGCCACTGTCCGTGTATTTTTAACTGCGAACGCATCCGACCGCGATGGCGTCTGTTTTCGAAGATGGCTGTCGATGTTAAGTTGGCGGGAAATGTGCGGTGGACTTAGCTGTTTGATAGTTTATTTTGATTTGATTGGAGCGTAATTTAGGATGCAGTATTTATAGCTACAGTAATTCGTGTCTGTTGGAAATAAAACAGTTATATGTAAAGAGAGGTCTATTCACAGTTTTTTTAAATGATAATTTGAGGAATGGGAGCCTACCTATTTAACAATCTGCAAAAGGAAAATCTTCGAAATACACTTTCAGTAAATGAAAGAAATAAAGGTCGGCCGCCGGCAGAAATTACCACCCACCAGACAAAGTCTTGCCGCCAAGCGATTTGTCGTGTTCCGGTATGACGTCTGGTGAAGCCGTACGGAGGACGGGACTGAACATTTGTGTTGCGATGTGTGCCGGGTACGATGCGCCAAATGTTGTTGTGTTGGGAGTTTGGTCGTGGAAGGTCTTCAGATCAATCTCCCTTTGGCGCAGCATCGTTGGTCGTGTTATCGTTGGTCGTGTTGTTGGGTTTAACATTGCATCACCTCGCTCAACTGCCGTTTTCCTTCCTATTCAATCAGTGAATAGGCTCTTAATAAACTAGCGCGCTTTACCATCAACGATCGCATCACTGCTTACCATCAGGCGGGATTGCGGTCAAGCGCTAGTTTATAATTATTAAAAAAAAAAAAATATTGTGAATAGTAGGTATAGGAAAATTTTAACAGTAAATTAAGTAGACACAATTAAATAAAAAAAAGAAGTTATACATTAAAAAAAAGTAACAATAGTTAGAAAGTCCCTGACGAGGCCAAAGGGCTAATATCTCAGCATAGTGCTTCGATATTTAAAATTAAATGTCGCAGCTCTGGTATTCTAATAGGACTTGGTGTGATGTCACGGGCAATCAGAGTAACGTATTTTATTTTCTATTATTTTACATATATGTATGTTAATACATATACGTAAAATAACATAAAATAAATAGTTCATATTTACTCCGCACGAGATGTACACTTAACTATCTATGAGTGTCATAAACAATCAGGTGTGACAAGGAGGTCGCAAATCGTTCCAGCAACGAGAAGCAGCGATTTCGGATCCACCACGGAATGCAGCAGTTCTATGTGATGAGGCTAGACAGACACGGAAGTAGGCTTATTGGACGGAGGTCCTTCATTTTCCACAGATCGGGGAACAAAGAGCTGGCTATGGATCTGTTGATGATAGCGGTGATCACTGCAAGTGTTCTAGGCAGTGTCAACATCAGCATTTCCAAAGAAATTTAGTCAGAGCTCTGCGCTTTAGACTTGAGACTGTGCATGATCCTCAGCACTACATCCTGCTGGATTAGCTCATGCTGATAATGACTGTTACTATGCCTGTGAAGATGGGGGGAGAGCCCCCCCCCCCCCCCCGAAAATCTCGCAGAACTTGTATGAACTCCCCTATTTACTAAAAAAAGTATAAACGAGAACTTATCCCTTATCGTACAAAGATTACTCACCTGGGCCACCTAGGCCTGACTTGCCCTCCCACCCCTAGGCCAGAAGCTGAGTACGGCCACGGTTGTTGCTGAAATGAGGCAGACTAATGCTCTTGTTTTTGCTGTAATGTGACTGCACATTTTTTTAGGCGAAATGTGGAGGATCTATCAACATATTATATTAATGTTTTTTCTTCTTTAATGTAGGTATATTGTCCTATTGTTGGGTTTGCCCAGTCACCCTGCATTAATGCAAATCCAGAACGGATATCGGAATAAAATAAGACACTAGAAAAAATGCTACAACTGAATAATTCTACAATTTATTTACATTGTAATAAATAAAATAAAAGTTAAACAAGAAGAGAACGTGTCCACAAGCAATTATTGTAGTTTCACATTGTTTGTTCCAAGCGACAAGGGACAATAACTCACAAATCCGAAACATGCCACCTCCCTCGTTAGTAAAGTTCCAATTTTAAATTCATCGCGAGTCATTTGCGCTTGCGATCGCTGTGCGGGACACATGACGTCATTAGTCACAAGGAGTATACTGTGACTGTTGTGTTTTGATACTTGCTTAATTTTTGTAGGTATACAAATTGGTACTGTATGTATATATGTACAGCTAATAATAATGTTTGATCCGTCAGCAGAGACGTCTGGGTCGCTATTCTGCGAAGCAATCTAGCAAAGATAAAACCAATGATTGATATTAAAATGATGAATACCATTTTTCTTATCAATCTCATTTCTATGTCGGTACCTATCATATTTTAGCGAAAACAACAATATAAATGGAATAGACTATTTCCCACACGATCGAAAGAAGAAACTAACTGGAAGCAGCTAGATCTTTTATCGTAGTATTGTTGTATACCACTATTACGACCCACTTCGCTTCCGCCAGAATGTTCATATTTAAAATTCATTTTGAAGATTCTTTCACTACTGTTCTAAACAGAAAAGTGGTTTGCGAAAGTATTAAGAACCTCCAGTCCTTCTACAACTGAACTCGACGGCGGCGCGGCGTGTCGCTGGCGCGGCGGCGACATGACGAATGGCCGCGCGCGTTCCAAATTTAAAATCTGCCGCGTAACGCCCGCGCTAATGGCATTGTTTATGGAAGCGTTCTAACTTACGAACTGATCAGTGTTGCACTACTTACAATATTTGGGGAAGAAGGAATTTGAAAAAAAGTTTTCAACGTTAACCAATAGATTACAAAGACTAAGCCATTAAGTAATTTCTTTGAGATAGAAGGATATACGGTTTGATCACAACTAGAAAATTAGGACGGAGCAGGTGGTCTTATAGCTATTACCAATCATTTCATAGCTAGCTTATGGAGCGTAGTTTGAGAAGGTGATCTTCTTCTATCTGAAAACACACACTTAGAAAAGAACATCTTTTCTAAGCGTGTATTTTGGTTTTATTTTGTTATGGTGTAGTTTTTTTTTTGGTAGAATTACCTACTCCTTTTTTTACCATCCCAAAACTGGTAACACCAAACGCAAGCATTAACGGTCTTTTTAGCACAGCATTAGTTTAAATGACGCTTGAAATTATTTTAAGTGCAGTGTACACTGTAGCTAGGGCTTACCCAGAGCCCATTTTGTGTGTGATTTACTAGTTTCGGTAGCGGGTGGCCCTTTCTATACCAGGATATGGTAAAGACATCGTCACTAGGCAGTGTGGTCCTTCGATGAGAATAGAATTTGGAAGAAGAAGTGACTTGTTGGGAAAACTAGTAATATGTTAGTTCCAGTAAAGTTTTCCGAAGAGGAAAGTTGTAGGTAAAGACAGAAATATATACTTAGACCTACAATAAGACGTGATTAATGAAATTAAAAATCTGTTTTTTACGTGGACGATAAAAACTTACGCACGAGATTATCATTGGTTTTTCCTAACATAAACCTATTGAGTACTTAGGTATTAAAAATAATACCATTTATCAACTTACTATCACCAAAATCTAAAATATATATCTCCGTAAAGAAATAAAAATTTTCTTCGTCAGCAGTACTTTGTTGTGGTCATCAGGTACTCGAGATATTGTTTTCAAAATGATCAAATATACGTTTTCACGCCAATTTCAAGAATTTAAGCGTGGCCTAGTAGTCTTGGTGGCCTAGTGGTTAAAACACCAGCCTCTCAAGTATGACTGTGCGGGTTCGATTCCAGGTCAGGCAAGTACCAATGTAACTTTTCTAAATTATATGTATTTTCTAAGTATATCTTGGACATCGATGACTGAATAAAATGTGAAGGAAAACACAAACAGGAGACCTGTGCCCAGCAGTGGGACGATAAAAGGGTTGATGATGAAGCATTGAATCGCCAAACAATTAGCAGTGTCATACGTTTTGACTGCGTAGTTATCGCACTTCCCAATGACAAAGCAGACTTTAGGTTTTGCCTGCGCCTCGCGGTTTCACCCGTGGAGGTTTTGACATGTATTTTTTTTTTATATGCTCCGCTCCTATTTATCGCAGCGTGATGTTACATAGTCTAAAGCCTTCCTGGATTAATGGACTATCCAACGCAAAAAGAATTTTACAAATCGGATCAGTACTTCCTGAGTTTTGCGGGTTCAAACAAACACGACAAACTCTTCAGCTTTATGTATTAGTATAGATATCCTGACGAAATCTTTATAGGTACTCTATAAAGAACCAATTATGCTGAATTCATGGTTTGCGTTAGCGCATCGATTCCACCTTATGTTTGCTTAGAAAATCATCGAATACTAATTCCCGCGACCTTCACCAGGGGCCCTAGTCTGCTATTTTTATAAATTTGTCATTCCAACATGATTCCATAGACATTGTGCTAAAAGTTTGTAATCTGCTAAGTTCATAGTAGGAATGACTTTCTTAAAACTACTACCTAATTTGAAGATTTATTAATATGGAGTGGAATGTCAGTGATTGACAACTAGAAAGGCATAATGGCGCCATTTTGTTAGCAGATTACAAAATTTGTCAAAATCGATAATTATGAGGTCGCTGATCGACCATTCTGACATTATTGTAATAGCAGAGTAGGCCCCGAGGTCTTCGGTCATCACTACATCATTCAGGCAGATCATATTCGAGTGGAAGCACAAATCTGACCTCAACATATGGCAAAAGGCAGATTGGATTATCTCAAGTTATTCCAATTACAGAACACATTTTAATAACTGTGCGTCAAAATTGTATCGCAATTAGACGTTACTCCACAATAAATTAAACTGTCTTAAGAAGGTAGTTGCATTATCGTATGTACTTGTTAACCGCTTTGACCTCTAACGAGTCTTGTACTAAGGGCAGTCATACACTTGCACGTTTAAAAACAGCGCAAGTTTTCTTAAGGCATTTTTATTTTCTTCTTCTTCAGTCTATATACTGCTGGATAGGTCTGGTCTCCCCCAAGGTTTTCCATTACATTGGGGGGATTTGTCATAATCCCCATACTTGGCAGATGGGTTGGGGATCGCAGTAATTTGATATTCCATAGGAGAAGCGCTGCTGCCCGCTTCCCTGGTGACAGTTCCTTTAGTCGCCACTTACGACACCCACGAGAGGATAGGGGTTGGTGCTATTCTAAGTCCGGCACCACACGGAGGCACTTTACATAACAAGACCTAATATGTATGACGATGTGATTGACGTCAAAAGGGAGATATGATGTTATTGTGGATTATTGACAACACACAACAATTTAGTTATAACGTTACTATTGCTATTAGGTAGGTATTAAGTATTTATGAGAAAAACAACACAACAGTCAGTTCTTGTAACCTACATACTGAGTTTTTCAACATAATTTGTTAAAGCACATCCGTTCTACAAGAACATTGCTGCCTTTTTATCATACAAAAACTACATTTAATTTTTCAATATCTCAAAGCACTAATCTACCAATTGTCTCTGCATCATTCAAAGGTAGATTGGATCAAAATGCCGATGGCGTTAAGTCGACTGTATACATTTTTTGCTTGAAGGTTTTATATTAATAAATAATGTATAAGTCAACCGCTTAACTGAAACGTTGCCTGAGGTAGCAACCCGGTTGGGGTATGGTGACATGAAGCGAGAGGTCAATGATCACGCTTCCCGCACCGCGCAGCTATCTCAGGCAACGCCTTAGTCGAGCGTATGA
This sequence comes from Sesamia inferens, assembly GCA_037179545.1. Taxonomy (NCBI): domain Eukaryota; kingdom Metazoa; phylum Arthropoda; class Insecta; order Lepidoptera; family Noctuidae; genus Sesamia; species Sesamia inferens. The sequence continues at coordinate 11,781,942 of CM073933.1, read as the reverse complement.
CTTTAGATGATATTCCACCGATCAAATATGGCCCAACCTTAACATCCGCAGAGAATTTAACTAGCGCAGCGGGATACAGATGTGTTGTATTAACCAGCAGTAGGTAAGGCGTACAGACAGACGTACGTATTAAGAGCTAACGTTTGTGGATTCACTTTGAGTGCCAAGGGAAGAGCTTGTCTGCTATGTGGGTATATTTTGTTGTATTTTGTGGTAGCTATTACAAGAATTCGGACCAAAGGGTTTATTTAAACAGATACGGTACCTAGTAATAGTAAAAGATTAGATTTATCGTTTGGTGCAAAAAACTTTATGGTATGTTCGGCATTGGAGACACAGGCGGGACATCTAGTTGATCGAGGAGATGGCCGAAGCAGCAAAACTGTGACCGAACAGTGGTCAAAATTTGGCTCGCCTAAAAGAGCGTTGAGTTGATGATATCGTCCAAGTCGTGGAAACCACCTCGAAGATCCAACACAACAGGCTGAAATGATAATAATTTGCTTTAGATTTTATGTTTTCAAAGTCAAATAATACACTGGTATTTATGACCATTTATCAAATGGTACCTACGTAACTTACTCAGGTTCACCATTAAAGCCAAGCCTCTGATTAGAGAAACTACAATCTTCAGGAAAGACAAACTTCTCGTTTGGACGTAGTTGGTTTGTTCCAAAGTGATTGTTTTCCGATCAATCGCGTGTCGTTACCACCCTCAGCCCCGAGGGAAGCTTACATTATACAAAACTACAAGTCATGTTAGCAATATTTGTCAATGACGTGACCGGATCATGTGTGAACATGAGTTTGACAATATGACGATATTGTGGCTAAAGTACAATTACGACCCTTATGTCGGGGCGTGTTAACGCTTTGATGATAAGTGGGATCATCAACGATTGCATCACTGCTTACCAGCAGGCGGGATTGTAGCCAGGCGCTAGTTTATAATTAGAAAAAAAAAATAGGTAATTATTTTTTGGTAGGTATATACGTAACAGTTGATTACGGTGTAGTGTGTGTCTTTTACATAATCATGCATAAATAACCAGTCTGGAACACATGCCGTTCCAGGAATGGGAACATTCTAGACTTCTCTCCTCTCTCTCTCTCTCTCTCTCGGTGAGAGGGTGTCGTGTAAATAACAAGAAACTAATAAAAAAGGAGAGAATCTGTTCTGGTAAAGAATTTGTTGGAATGAAGTATGACTGATAATGAGGTATTAGGGAAAAAACAGAATCAGCAACAGGGGTCAGCAGTCACCGGCAGCAACGGTCTCTCTTAGAGGCCGCAGGAGGATCGAGTCAGCAGCAACTGCCTCCGAGGGACACTGTTGCTGCAGACGTGTTGAGACGACTGCAGCAGCGGTCTAACGGGAAGCCGTAGGAGGGTAGAGACAACGTCAGCAATGACCTCCCTCGGAGACTGCAGGAGGGTAGAGACAACGTCAGCAATGGGCTCCCCCGGAGGCTGTAGAAGAGCTGAGAGAGCCGCAGCAATGGCTTGAGAGGTCTCAGGACAGTTGAGACGACCGGAGGAGGCTCTGGAGACAGTATAGCTTATAGGGCCCGGTTATTTATAGCTTCTTTGTTGGAAGTCACACCTCAACTACCCACAGCTCCCTTTATTAAATTTCAAGAAGTTAGAATGACATAGTAGATATAAAAAAATTACAAGCCCAGGTTGTCATGGTGACATAATCAACAGCGCTGTCAAAAACTGTCATAATATTGTAAATGTTGTTGTAACTAATATTCTTTGTTTGTTTCATCTTCAATAACCTTACAAGATATAAAAATGTCCAATGTTAAGTCGTAAGTTTTTGTTTTTATTATTATTGTTTATGCATATGTACACTCTTGCTTCTCCAATCCACTTTTGACATTGGCAGAATAGTCCAAATCGGCTTAACTTGCCATAAAAAAGAAAAAAAAAATAGAATTGAATAACAAATAATCGCAAATGATATTAGGTATATTAATGTAGTGTTAAGTACTATGTAGTGTTAAGTACTATGTAGTGTTAAGTACTATGTAGTGTTAAGTACTATGTAGTGTTAATTACTATGTAGTGCTAAGTACGATGTACTGTTAAGTACTTAGGAAAAACCAATAGGTACCATCCAGCGTAGGTACAGTTCCTTACGATGAGATGTGACTAAGTCGTTGAAATTTAGCGTGAAAGTAGGCCATAACATCGGCCGCCAGCAGTAGTTACCATCTACCAGACAAGGTCTTGCCTCCAAGCGATTCGTCGTGCTCCGGCATGATGTCCGGTGAAGCCGTACGGAGGACGGGTCTTAGCAGTTGTGTTGCGATGTGTGCTGGGTACGATGCACCAAATGTTGTTGTGTCGGGAGTTTGGTCGTGGAGGATTTCCAGATCAATCTCCCTCTGGCGCAGCATCGTTGGTCGTGTTGGTCTTCGGTTTAACATTGCATCACTTCGCTCAACAGCCGTCATCCTTCCTATTCTTAAGTTTTTTTAAGTGAATAGGCTTAATAAACTAGTGCGCTTTACCTTCAATGATTGCATTACTGCTTGCCATCAGGCGGGATTGCAGTCAAGCACTAGTTTATAATTATTAAAAAAAAAGTTTAGGGCTGTGTCTGTGAGATGATTGTGGATGAATAATGAGTCCTGGTGTAATGGAAAATAATCCGAACAACGACTAATACAGTGAAACCTGGTTAAGTCATCAGACATCAAGGGACCTGCAATGCGTTTCACTTATAGAGTTTTTCGGGTAATGGTAACGATTGTAGCTTTCGTTTTGGCATTTTTCAAATAAACATCTGAATGATAGTAAAGCGAAACTAAAACTGAAGGTGAAGCGAAGCTCAAAATTTGTACTTACGTACTTGGAATTATGTGTGGAATTTGTGGGTAGAATAAGAATGAGTAAACAAACAATGTTATCTCACTTACAGAGGTTAATGCATATACAATTTACTCGCTGTCTCAGTTATAGAGGTAACTATGATGATAAATCGAAAGAACAAATCCCAGATATAGAGGCTTACCTCGTCCCAATAACAGAAGTAATTCAGTGCCAAATTGTTGGGACCTCAGCATGAGTCCCAGTTATGGAGGTTTCTTACTTATCCAGGTCCCACTTAACCAAGTTTCACTGGTACCTACTGGAATACGTATTATGATCTGTAGGAAGGAATTGAAATGAGTGTGTGTACAAATCATAAGTGTGTAAGTGTGAGTGTATGTATACACTACATTACAATGGAGTGAGTCGTAATCTACCACGGGGAACCAGTACAGGTTGGTAGATGTCACATGTTTTTGAAGTTTTCGCTCTAAGGTTATGTCTTAGAATGATTTCTTTATGATGATGAAACATGGGTCATCGGAATCTTTCTTTTTTTTGTCATCTCTCATCATAGTGGATGGATATCCACGGACCGACCGCAAGCAAGCATCTTCGCCTATGGATGTCCACTGCTGGCCAAAGGCCTCCCCCAAGGCTTTCCACGCTGACCGGTCTTGTGCTGCCCGCATCCATCGGCTTCCCGCGACCTTCACCAGGTCATCGGTCTACCTTGTTGGGGGCCTCCCTACGCTGCGTCTTCCAGTACGTGGTCGCCACTCCAGAACCTTACTGCCCCATCGGCCATCGGTTCTACGAGCAATGTGCCCTGCCCACTGCCACTTAAGTTTAGCGACTTGCAAAGCTATGTCGGTGACTTTGGTTCTTCTGCGGATCTCCTCATTTCTGATTCGATTACGCAGATAAACTCCGAGCATAGCTCTTTCCATTGCTCTTTGTGTGACTCTGAGCCTTCGTATGAGGCCCATTGTGAGCGACCACGTTTCAGTTCCGTATGTCATCACTGGCAACACACACTGCAGCAAGCATAGCTTAACCTGATCGATCGTTCTGTATGGCTGTTATTACTAACATAACATACATGATCAGCCCATAATGTTCCCACCATTGGGACATAGGCCTCGTCTCGTTAAGAGGGAATGGCTGTAATCTACTACGTGGGCTCAGTGCGGATTGATAAATGTCACATATCTTCGATGTTCTGCCTCTAGAACATGCCGGTTTCCTCACGATGTTTTCCTTCACCGTTTTGTGAGCAGTGGTGATGAAAATATTTACACAAAGTAAAATGCCTGACGGGATTCGATCCTACGACCTACACAACCTGTAGGTTGAGGTCGATATCATTAGGCCACCCTGCTTAACCTCTTCATAAACTAAGCAAGAAAAGTACTATCATTATTAACCTTTTTATCGTCCCACTGATGGTCACAGGTTTCCTCTCAATCAGAGAAGGATTGAGCGTAATCACCACGCTTGCTCATTTCGGGTTCGCGATTTCAGACTTAATACAGAATCATCTAGTGAGAAGTTCATGAAGGTCTTTGATACATATCAAAAATAAAAAATCGTTTAAAGTGTACATGTCGGTGAGGCCACCATGGTTGCCTGAACACTTAACGCCAAAAATATTTAGGCAACTTTGTTGGCCCGGACGCTTGAGTGGTTAAAAGTCCAGGTTTCCTCGAGATGTTTTCCTTCACCCTGTAATCAGTCATTGGTGTCCAAGATATACTTAGAAAGTACATATAACTTAAAAAAAAGTTACATTGGTACTTGCCTGACCTGGAATCGAACCCGCACACTCATACTTGAGAGGCTGGTGTTTTAACCACTAGGCTACCACGTCTACTATAAAGTATATCAACCCACAACCGTAATAAAACCTAAAATTATATAACTTGACCTACGAAGCAAAATAAATGAATTCACATTCAAATCCATTCCTATTACTTAGATCAACCCCCATATAAAATACTGAAGTTAACCCCGAAAATCTAAATACACTTCAGATCACTCGTAAACCTAAAAAAGAACTATTCAACCCTTGAGAAGCTCGATATAATAAAAATAAAAAGACAGTAAAAAAGGTATAAAAGTGTCCGGGGGATGGCAAATGAAATGGAATGCAAATGTGGGATGTGATAAACGGATGGGGGTTAAAGGGGGTGGAATGGGAGGGGTGACTTCTCTCGGATCTTTGTTGCTTGAATTCTGTTTTCAAAAGCAGGTTGAATTGTGAGTATTGATTTAGTACTTGTTACACATCCTATCCTACTTTAAAAGTAAACTGTATTCTTTTAAACTTGTTCCTTCGCCTTTGTGTCAATGTTTTACATCGAACTGTGAATTTGAACAGTCCGCACATCACATCTTGTGGGAGTGTGTTCTTTGGTAGAATGAACGCAATATTGTTGGATAGTGTACAAGTTACATCCGGGGACGTTTATTATACGGACCTTGTAGAAACTAGAACCAATTTCCATGCATTCAGGCGCTTTTGCCATACATATTACTGGAATCAATTAAAACAGCACATACTTACTTAGGACCCATTAACTTAATCAAATTTTATTCCGTGGTGCTTGGCAATCTGGACTTCTCCCAGTTGCAATAAAGCCCCTTTGTGCCGATTGGCCTAGTTCTGTTCTGTCTCCTGCTTGTTTTTTTATTTTTTATTATTCATTTATAAACCAGCGCTTGACCGCAATCCCGCCTGATGGTAAGCAGTGACGCAGTCGTTGATGGTAAAGCGCACTAGTTTATTAAGAGCCTATTCACTCTAGCCTTGAAGACACTCAAATTGTAGTCCGACGGAAACACCGCCGCCGGCAGATTGTTCCAGTCCTTCGATGTACGCGGTATAAAGGAGGAGGCGAAACGCTTCGTCCGGATCGTAGAGGTGTTAACAATATAAGGGTGGAAACTCGCCGTACGACGGGTCGTCCGATGGTGGAACGGAGATGGGGGAATTAAATCGTGCAATTCCCTCGCACACTCCCCAAAATGTATTCTATAGAACACCGAAAGGCTGGCTACTCTACGCCAACCGAGATCGAATCGAGACCAACTCGAGTTAAATCAGGGTCACCAATCAGCCTCTTCGCACGCCTCTCCACTGAATCCAAAGTGGCCAGGTGACACTTAGCAGCACCAGCCCAAATGTGGCTGCAGTACTCCACACACGAATGGACCTGTGCTTTGTACAACATTAGAAGCTGCCCTGGTGTGAAGTACTGCCGGAGCTTTGCGATAACGCCAAGTTTTCTGGCAGCCACCTTGGCCTTGGACTCAATGAACCGCCCAAAGTTTAGGTTCGAGGAAATCTCAACACCCAAAAGCTGAAGGCGGTCGGTACACTCCAAGGATACATTCCGAAAAGTAGGAGCCAAGGTAAACGGGCTCCTTTTGGCGGTGAAAAGACACGCCTGCGTTTTGGCGGCATTGAATGCTACAAGATTGGCATTGCCCCATTCGGAGACTGCCTGAAGTGCAACACTCGTTCGCTCTACCATGGCCTCTCTTTCGGACCGGATTGATTCCCTACTAGCCCGAGCATCCGGCAGGTATCTCTCCACAAATGTGCTGTCATCTGCATACCCATAGATACCGGGCATCAGCAGATCGTTAATATGCAGCAGAAACTAGAGTTGCAGAGAGAACAGACCCCTGAGGAACACCGGCATTAGTCGACATGGGCTCAGATGAGCATCCGTCGACAACAACTCGGAGGGACCGTTCAGTCAGGAAGTCTTTTACCCAGCCAGTCAGGCTAGGGGAAATGCCGTACGCTGGAAGCTTACCCAAAATGCCAGCGTGCCATACCCGGTCGAAGGCCTTCGAGACATCAAGGGAGACAGCAATCGCTTCCCCATTTCTCTCGAGGGCCTCGCCCCACAAGTGAGTGGCATACCTAGTAGGTCCCCAGTTGACCGATTGCGGCGAAACCCGTACTGTCGGTCTCTGAGAAGATCGTTACCTTCCAGGTATGCCAAGAGGCGCGAGTTCAATACATGCTCCATAATTTTGCAAAGTATGGAGGTCATCGAAATCGGCCGATAGTTTGTAGGACCGGCACGACTACCCTTTTTGGGCACGGGCTGCACGTTGGCAAGCTTCCAGGACTTGGGCACTATACCAGTCCCAAATGAGAGGCGATACAAGCGTGTCAATACAGGTGACAACTCGGGCGCACATGTTTTTAGAACAATCGCTGGTATACCATCCGGACCACTAGCCTTATTCACGTCCAGACGACACAGTACTCTCAGAACCTCCTTGTTCCGAATCCGAACCTCAGGCATTGAATTACCGCAGTGGGGTAAAATAGGTGGAGTAGTACTGCCAGTATCAAGACGCGAATTATGGGCAAAGAGAGATGGAAAGAGACCTGCTTTCTCTCTCGCCGTATGAGCCAGTGTACCATCAGGCCTAACCAGCGGAGGCAGTGTGGGCCGACAGAAGTTCGCCTCGACCGATTAAAAAAATATCTTTTTTCTTACTCCTCCGCTATTCTTTTCTGATTAATTTCGTTGCGGGACCCAAGACAGTTGAATCGTATCTCCGGGACTCGTCGAGTTTTATTGCTCGGCGTTTTTCTGGCGGTCTCCACTGTTGATTCTGGCTTTTAGGAGTTGCAGTGGGTGGGGAAAGTGTGGCGGGTTGTGTCCCATTTAAAATAAAAAAAATCCTATCCTAATATAATTATTTACCAGGATGAATGGATGGATATTGGTTACTCTTTCTTACATCATCATCATCATTTCAGCCGAAAGACGTCAACTGCTGGACATACTACTAAACGGATTTGGTATAAAATTAATGGTTTATAACAAATTTCATTATAAAGGATACTTTTCATCTCGCTATTCTTTTTATTTCTCGATACTAATGAAGGTGAAACCGTGGGACGTAGCTAAGTCTGAAAATTATTATTATTATTTATTAAATAAGTAAAAATATACTATGAAAAGGAAAGTTAAATGCCTGAGAAATTTATTGCAAATCGACCTCAGCCGGCCCCCGACAAGGTGGACCCACGACCTGGTGAAGGTCGCAGGGCAGCGTTGGATGCGGGAGACGCAAGACCGGTCGTCGTAGAGATCCTTGGGGGAGGCCTATGTCCAGAAGTGGACGTGTTTCGTCTGAAATGATGATGGTGATGATCTCAGTTATTGTTATCGGGTTTAAACGCACCAAAATTTATTTATTCAAAACAGTCACTTAAGAACTCATTTTTCTTAATTTGACACCAAAAAGTCAGTGATTGACTGCTGCGCTACGTGTTGCGGTTTCGATTCCCACACGGAACAAATATTTGTATGACCTACAAGTAAATGTCCCGGGTCTGGCTGTTTGTGTATGTGAATATATATATGTTTGTAAACGCAATCATGATACCTACAGGAGGAATTCCTAGTCTGAGGCAACGTTTTAAAAAAATTCCTAAGTATATCCTTACTTCCTAACTAATATTATTCCCATAAATGGGAAAGTGAGTTTGTTTGTTTGTTTGTTGCGCTTTCACGCCATAACTACTGAACCGATTGCTTTGAAATTTTGCAGATGTAAAGTTAGAAGTCCGGATTCAATAATAGGGTACTTTTTATCCCGAAAAAAAATTAAATTCCCGAGGGATATCTAAAAAGCGCGATAGATCCGAACTCCACGCGGGCTAAGCCGCGGGCGGAAAGCTAGTAAACAATAAATTATGAAAACCTTATCTTCCTTACAATAGACCTATAGTGCCAACAATTATATAGTAGTTAATATAAGTATAAACTCCGTTATAAGAAAATACAAATAAATACCACGAGACAGCACTTAAAAACAATTCCAGATCCATTTCTGCTATAACAACATCAAAGTAGTCATGCCAACTTCCAACTCCGGTATAAATGTACTTAAAGTACCTACATATACTTGAAGTACATTTAGGCAGGTACGTATCAGCTAGAGAGTGGCTTTTTACGGTACTGTTTACAGCGTACACTACACTAAACTTTTATGCCGTTGTGCACCCTAATCGCGTAATATGTATATACCATACTATTACTATCAGTTGGAATTGGAATCATTTTGATGCATATTCCTAGTCCACGCACATACACATACTACCTACAACATTATTTTTTGTTTATGCGAAACCCGAAACAGGTGTCCAGTATTTTTAAGTAAAGAATCTATGCACAAAATTTCAGAAAAATATAATAAAAAACCACAATGTTATGAGCCTGCTATTCTACTTAGTTGCCCCAGCAAAATATATGCGAGCGCGGTGCATTGACCTCTGGCGTCAGCAGTTGCGCGCGCGAATTCTATGATCTATCGTAAAGCTGCGTGCGCTCGCTCGGTATCCACACTGCAACAATTTCCAAATGTACATATTTGTGAAAAAATATAACATGGTGTAAAAATGATTGGAATTGATTCCGTAGCTTATTATGAACAAAGTATATTCAGGTTTCGTATAAATAACGTTGTTTAATCAGCCTATACGTAATGTTCCCACAGTTGGGGAGCGAGTGGGCCGTAATCTACCACGCGGGCCCAGTGCTGATTGGTACTTAGATATCACAATGTCTTAGATTTTTTTTTGAGAACAGTAGTACCTAATGAAATAATTTACACAAAGTATAGCGCCTGATGGGGATCGAACCTATGACCTATAACTTGTAAGTCGTGTTTCGTCGTATTCTGTTGTTGTTGTGAATGATGTCTGGTAAAGTCGCACGGAAGACGAGTCTGAGCAGTTGTGTTGCGATGTGTGCCGGGTACGATGCCCCAAATGTTGTTGTGGAGTTTGGTCGTGAAGGGTCTCCAGATCAATCTCCCTCTGAAGGCCTACCACGAGCAAAAATAATCAGCTGGTCTACCTGTACCTGCATTTGGGTCGACTAGGTTAGACAAAATTTTGTTTGGAACAGCTGATCAATTTTGACGATCAAGATATCGGTGACATGGAAAATTGATCAGTTCGTGGTTGTCTGTACCATAAATAAAATAAATAATAAATATATACGGATAAATCACACAGATTGAGCTAGCCCCAAAGTAATTTCTAGACTTGTGTTATGGAATACTAACTCAACGATACTATATTTATAATACACACATCAAAAGTGTCTAGGGATCAACATATATTTTTGCAATAACTTTTCTCCTGATTGATATTAATTAAAATTTTCTTTAAGGATTCATCAAATAAAGTGTTTTCGTTTGTCACAGTAACGATAAACCAAGTCACCTTTGCATTAATAAAGAAATTTGCCATTTTCCTAATAAAGGGATATTTGACATTTGAACCACTAACACAAAAGTTCGAAAAAAAGACTGAAATAACAGTTTTCTCTAAAATTTTATTGGGTAACTTAAACAATTAATGATCCGTGTTTCTACCGCGAACACTAACAACACAAGAACATCGGTTTGGCATACTCAAAATGAGTTCATCCAAATCACGCTGTGGAATGGCCGCCCATGTTCGTTGCAACAAGAAAAAAAGGTCTTCTTGCGACTGGATACCCTCCATATTCGGCAGAGCTCTTCTCTGTAGCATATCCCATGCATGCTCAATCGGGTTCAAGTCTGGCGACTGAGCAGGCCAGGGCAGGACATTGATGTTAGCTGCGGCGAGAGTCTGTCTTACAACTCTTGCGGTGTGCGGTCGTGCATTATCATGCTTTAACTGAAATAAGGGACCGATTTGCACTTGTAGAGGAACGATGACGTCTGATACAATCGTCTCAGCATAAATTTGAGCGTTGAGGTTGCCTCTGATCCAAATCAACTCAGTTCTTCCGCCGATCCAAATACCCGCCCATACCATGATGGTTCCACCACTATAAGGATGGACTTCCTGGCAGGATTTTAATTGCTGTTGGCGTCCAGGGGTTCTCCAGTGTCGTATACGTCTTGTATCCGGTCTCATACCAAAACGAGACTCATCAGAAAAGCACACGAAACGCCATTGTTCTTCTGCCCAATTTCTGTGTTCAAGGGCCCATTGAAATCGAATCCTACGATTGTGCATTGCTATAGGTGGTACCCGTAACGGTCTTCGGGAATGAAGGTTCACTTCATGCAAGCGGTTTCTGACTGTTTGGTCGCTAATTAAGTTCCCTGAAGAGTGATGAAGCCTCACGGCTAACATCATGGCGGTTATTGTTGGAGCTCTTCGAGTTAAGATTTGAATGTATCGGTCTTGTCTCCGTGTGGTGCAGCGATACCGTCCTCCATGGCGCTCAGCCACGGTACCAGTGCTTCGGTAACGTGTCCAAAGTCGACTGATAACACTCTGACTTGTATTCAGAGCTAAAGCCAGAGTACGTTGCCGGGAACCAGCTTCTATCATTCCCACGGCTCTGAGCATTTCTTCCCTGCTTAAATGACGTCGCCGCTCCATAATAACGTTGGTTTTAATCAGTAGTAGGGAAACAGTAGCACTAATAATGTCTTCAATGCGTTGTATGTTTTTATAGGGAAAATATTGACAGCTGATTTTCATCTTTTACTCGAATTTGATTCACAGTTCCTGATTCAAATTATGAAATGCACCAAAAAGGATCCATATAAATTTATAAAATCATAAATTTATTACAAAGCCACATCTCAATCTCAAGAAATCCGCATAAAAATGCTTGATCCCTAGACACTTTTGATGTGTGTAGATACATATATAGATAAACATCCAAGACCCAGGCCAATCAGGAAAATATCGTTTTCCATCATGACCTGGCCGGGGACCGAACTCGGAGCTTCCTCGTCGCTGCACCACGGAGGACATCAAAACCATGTACCACATATTTATGTAAAACGCACACAGTGTAAGTTTATCTAGTACCTATACTTGGGTATAGTACTTACTCGGTGGTAGGCCATCGACTGTCGGCAGAAGTTACCACCAGACAAAGTCTTGTCGCCAAGCGATTGGTCGTGTTCCGGCATGATGTCTGGTGAAGCCATGCGGAGGATTGTTCTGAGCAGTTATGTTGCAATGTGAGCTGGGTACGATGCGCCAAATGTTGTTGTGTCGGGATTATGATTGTGGAGAGTCTCCAGATCAATCTCCCTCTGGCATCGTTGAGTTATACTTACATTGCATCACCTCGCTCAACTGCCGTCTACCTTCCTATTAACTCAGGTTTTTTTAGTGAAAAGGCTCTTCATGAACTAGCGGGCTTTACTATCAACGATTGCATCACTGTTTACCATCAGGTGGGATTGCAGTCAAGCACTAGTTTATACCTAATTATTAAAAAAAGTAGGTATTTGATAGTAAAATTAGTACCATAACAAGATAATTTAATAAAAATACGAGTGTGCTTATGACCATACGACTGAAGTGAAACTTCTTTCGCTCCATCTGTATGTATATATATATGTGTGTACAATATATACATGTATACACATATACATATATTAATTTGCTATAAATATTTAAATTTGTTTCATGGTTTCATTGGTAAATTTATATTTTTGCATAGATCTTCTATTTTTATTTAAAAAAAAAAAACTCGTTGTAGACCTTGTACTACCAAGCTCGCGCCACGGGCGCCTCTGTGCTTATATCCCCCACTTAATTTCCGTTCGCCTTGCCCGATCACTTTTCGTAACGCTTACGTCACGCGTTCGCCCGCTTACTCCCCAAGTCAAGCGTGCGTAAAGAAGTTTCACTTCAAAAACGGTATTAATGGAATATCTGAAATAGGGAGGAAAACGAAGTAAAAGTAGGTAGCTAGAGAAATATTTGGGTAGGTAAGTAAAAAAAGAAACACTGAGTAGGATATGTATTAACTTCAAGACATTAACCCACAACGTTACGTAACACATTGTAGTAAAAAATCAGCAATAACCCTAAAATGCTTACCTGTTGATATCAGGTCGCGGATCGTGCGGGTCTTTACGACCCCACATAAAGTTTTATGTTGCACAGCCCTGTACCTATGCGTAACATCACTAGTTGCTGTTTTTATTCTCCTGGCTTTTTTATATTTTTCGCGTTTTTATTAAGGTAATGTTTACCAAATGTTTGGTATTTGCTACATTATATAGGGTTTATCTTAGCTATCAAATTATACCTAATCATAACGTCCATTTCTATGTACCAATTATTATATTAAAAAAATAGACTTTGTGTGTCAATCCGCGAGATAAGTACTTAGCACTTATTATGGATTAGCTTTCCGCTCGCGGCTTCGCCCTCGTGGAATTCGGTTATATCGCAGACTATGCCGCAGCGGATGGCCTTTCTTTTCCCAATCCCCCTGATCCGTTCGCTCCTTCCGAAGCGGCTCGGCTGGAGGCCTTGACGGTGTGAATCCTCAGCATCTTAAAGATTTTAGTTGTTCAGGCGCCGGAGCAGCTGGTGAGTCGCTCTTGAAGGAGCTTACGGTTCTGATTAATCTTATGCTCTCCGGCAAAGTGAACGAGGCAGTCATCGACGTTTTATACTGGACTAATCTATGCGCCCTGCGTAAGAAGCATGGCGGCATTCGTCCAATTGCCGTGGGCACCACCTACCAATTTCTTCGGAAAAATTTTAGCCCCTGTAGCTAGGTTTCGGCTCAAAGGGGGCTGTGAGGCTACTGTGCACGCCTTGACGCCCTACCTAAATTCTGGACAATCTCTTGGAATCTGCTGTTGGCTGTCAACAAGGTGAAAGTATAGATGTATATATATACTTCCTTCAGGCCAGTGATTTTTAGTTTAGCCATTCATCCAATTTTTCGACAGCTAAATTCCAAATTTAACGTTTGGTATCTCGATGATGAAACTTTGGAGGCGATGTAGAAACAGTATTAGCTGACCTTCAATTCCAACAAAATGAACCTCACTCCATAGGCCTCGATCTCAATATTTCAAAATGTGAACTAGGTATACTTAGTCGACAGTACAGACAGACACCTGATACTCCCAAAATTTAAGTTAATAGCTCCAGATGTCAAAATTATCGAAAAAACCTCTCTTTGACTCCTTGGGTCTTCAATCTTCGAGAATTCTTTTCCCATTTTCATTTTTTTAATAATTATAAACTAGCGCTTGACCATAATCCCGCCTCAAGGTAAGCAGTGATGCGATCGTTAATGGTAAAGCGCGCTAGTTTATTAAGAGCCTATGCACTTAGAAAAACTGAGCGAATAGGAAGGAAGACGGCAGTTGAGCGAGGTGATGCAATGTTAAACCTAACAATACGACCAACGATGCTGCTCCAAAGGGAGATTGATCTGAAGAAGAAGAATTGACCCAAGCTGTAAACGAAACACTTAAAAATCTATACGATTGGTTTACAGCTAATAACCTTCTGCTAAATACAAATAAAACCAACATTACCTTATTCAAGACAACAACTCGTAAAAATGATAATCTAGACGTACAAATTAATGGACACAAGATTGATTTGGTAGACAAAGTCAAATTCTTAGGTATTAACATAGATGTGAACTTAAATTGGAAACATGAGCTAGCTGCTATTGACTCTTCTATTTCATCAGCATGCTATGCACTCAGGAGCCTTAGAGATTTTTTAGATTTAAAGCATCTAAAGGCTATATATTATGCGCTTATAGAAGCTAGATTGAGGTATAGCATCATGTTTTGGGGTAACAGCTACAACTATAATTGTCAGAAAGCGTTCATCTTACAGAAACGTGCTATAAGGACTTTAGTAAGGATCTCACAAACAGAATCATGTAGAGAGCATTTTAAAAAGTTGAATATTTTGACAGTACCAAGTTTGTATATATTGGTTATACTTTGTTACTTTGCTAAGTATATTCATCAGTATGAATCACAAGAGGAACGTAAGGTAAGAGAAAGCACAAGAAGAAAGGAGTTTAAACACAAGTTGTCATAAAATTTTAACGTAGTCAGGCATTGCTAAAGATACCAAGCAGTTGAATTATTCAATAGGTTACCAACTGATTTAACTGAATTATACACAGTATTTCAGCGAGTATTTCTTTCTTTCTTTTCTTTCTGTACATTTCGGCTTTTTCTTTTCTTTAATTTGTGCCGTTTTTCAAATGTAAAATTCTGAAAGAGAAGTTGAGTAGTCGTTCCCAAGCACTTAGCGAGTTCTCACGGGCGGCAAGACGAACGCAACCTGCTAGGTGTTGTGCCACTAGAAGTCTAGCGCCGCGGAGAACTCGCTTTAAAACTGGAACAGAGTTTTTGAATTTTGATACGGTTTTCCAAAGTAGGTTTAAAGTGGATGTAGCTGGTGTTGAAGGTGTTACTGTAGATACAGGGTCTGAGGTGACTGCATTTTGTGGTTTGTAAACTTTTCCAATGTGCACATTCAGACCCCGCTTACCTTTAAAAAACCGTGCCTGAGTACATAGCAAACATTTTTCCAGGGTGCTCTGTGATGTTGAAGGTTGGCATGCACTAATATCCGTCACATCGCTGCTACCACTAAATATTTAAATAAAAATATTCTCCTTATAACTACAATATCTAAAAAAAATAGCAAGAAATACAAAAATACTAGAAAATGAACAAAAAGTCTAGGTGACACAGATGACAATCGGCGACAGGAGCGACGCATTCACGCAGGTGACTTAGGCCGTTGCGCCGCAATTCAGCGCAGCCTAGTAACCGTAGCCTGGAGCTGACGTCGCGTCCCCAGTGACACGACGAATTTTGATAAATGATTGTGTTTCCTATATAATTATGCAAGTAACTTTTAGCGTCGGTTTTTGACAGGAGAGCTAAGATGAATGTCACGCTCATCTTTCATTGGACTTTTAAATTATTTATAGTATATATGTATAGCGCATGATTTATGTACTAAAAAGTGCATTCAGTGAATAATTCATAAAGAACATTGAAATATCGCAGCATAGTGGCCACAACATGGCTGCATCAAATCTCCTCGTAGTCGGCTCACGCGGCCGTTTTTTCTGTCATTGGCGATATCCACCATTATTGTGAAATAAATTTTTAAAGAATTTTTATAATTTGTTACACGTGTTATTGTCAAAATTGTGGTATCTAACTACAGAGGCCATTGAAGAGTTGAAATAGAGAACTCTAAAGAAAAGAAGAAGAATGTGTTTCAAAAGATGATGTGTTGTGGAAAATTTCAAATCTTTCCATTCTTGTTGTTGAATGGGGTTTTCTTTATTCTTCTCAACAATTTTCCAGAATCCTATTCCCTCCGACCTTGCTGTAGAAAACGTTAATTCAAATTCTACAATCTTGGTCAATTGAAATCAATTACCTACCTATGTTGGTGCAAAGTCGCGTTAGCCTATGTGTGAATAATGCATACCTACTTAGGTATCACGAATAGAAACTACTTTAATAAAAGTACTTCTTTTTTCGTTTATAGATTTGATGTACGGACGGTAGCAAGTCGTTTCGGCAGCTTCAATTATTAAGTCTTAGATCAACGCCTCCAGACCCCTTTCAGGGGTACTCGCTGCTGGTGCCGCCTCTGCTACCTGGCGCGCCTACTACTGCTGCCGGCCCTTTGCCGCCGGCGTCATTTCTGCTGTCGGCGCTGCTCCTACTGAGGCGTCGCTCCTACTGCCGGTGACGCTCCTACCACCAGCGCCGCTCTTAGTGTCGGAGCCGCTCCTCAGCTGCTTCTGCCGCCAATTTGCCGCCGGAAGCGCTCCTACCGAAGGCGTCGCTCCTACTGCCAACGCCGGCCCTCCGCCGCCAGGACCAGGTTCCTACTGCCGGCACCGCTCCTGCTGCCGGAGTCTGCTTCTGCTGCCGGCACCACTCCTACTGCCGGCGCCCCTTCTCCACTGCTATTGCTGGCTTGCTGTCAGCAGCTGTTTCTTTTTTACCTTTCTTTTTTTCACCTCACTCATCATCATTCATCTTCATTTATTTTTATTTACTGTTTATAATAAATTTTTAATCTACATATAAAATTCTATATCTAATAAGAAGTTATTGGGCAACTTTTTTCCATTTTGGAACCATCTGTCACACAAACTATTCGGTTTAGAAAAAAATATATTTTAGAAACCTCGATATTATTTTTGAAGACCTATCCATAGATACCCCCACCGCGCACGTACCTATGTGTTTGATGAAATAAAATGAGTTTCAGGTATGGGGAGCCCCCAATATTTATTATTATTTTTTATTTATTTATGCATTAAAATTTTAATACTGTTCACAGAATATATCTATTTACCAAGTTTCAACGGTATAGCTCTTATAGTTTCGGGAAAAAATGACTGTGACATACGGCCGGACAGACGGACAAACGGACAGACAGACATGACGAATCTATAAGGGTTCCGTTTTTGCCATTTGGCTACGGAACCCTAAAAACCAGATTTCTAGTTACCATACTTACATATATTTAGTAAGCTAGAACTGCTTAATTCCTTCAAAAAAAAAAAACAAAACGACATTCACAACGAAACCGAATAGCAATCGAAATTCAGTGCCCGAAAAATTTCAGAAAAAAAAATAAACTCAAAAATTCGACAATCCCGGTCGAAATATCCCTAACTAGCACTCAGAACTTTCGAGATCGATTCAGTCTTGTTCGGGAACGGAATGAGCTATTAATAAACAGAAAATGTTTGTTGGTTCGTTTTGTTTTAAAGTTTCGTAGTTAATTGGAGTTGTGTTAGGTTTATTACGAGTTTTGATACCTGGTTCAATTAGTGATGGGAGAGTGATTCAGGGTTCTTCTTTCGTTGATATTATGGGCATGGTACCCAGCTTCTGGCCTTTGGGGGGCAAGTCAGGCCCAGAGCTAGGGGGTGTTGGAAATTATCGTGGTAAATAAAAAATACGACGGATATTTCATTGTTGGAAAGATTATTACTGGTTTGTAAACACAAGCTAAACCTTGAAGGAATAATATGTCACTGTTCAAAAATAGAAACGTCAACGCCTCTTTTCGATTGTTCATGGCTTGTATGCTTCAGCATGTGATCGCGGTTGGTCTATAATAAATCTGCTGAAATATCCGTCGTATTTTTCATTTACCACGATAATTTCCAACAGGGGGATGTCAGATAGGGGTCACATTTTTAGCTCAACCTCGCTAGCAACCTCAGTTTGCAACTCCCTTAGTACCGGAAAAAAAAGTTGGGCTAGATTGGGCAATCTTTGTGCACTAGTAGTAGCACGCGGTTTTTTCTACTGTGTGGTTTATAAGTCGTGTTTTATATTTTGATTAGTAATTAGGGGTGTTCATACATGTTCAGCGTGGTTTCCAGTCAGCTCCCCCTACTGCCCTCCCCTGGGTACACCCATGATTATGAGGGTAGTTGTAGAACTTCAAACGACATAGATAACTCACCTGCATTGCGTGATATTCGTGAAAATGTACAGGTCTCCCAAAGTGATAATGCGCATAGTAATCTTCGTCACTGTTCGGCAACGGTCGTATTCCCCGAGCGTTCGGAAGAAGATATGTATATAGAGTGGTGCACTTAACCACTTTTTATGCACTTAACCATTCTATATATACGCTATATATATATATATCGCTCGGGAAATACGACCGTTGCCGAACACTGACGAAGATTTCTATGCGCATTAGGTATCATTTTGGGAGACCTGTATAAAAGTATCATTTTTTTCTTTTAATGATGATGATGCTACTTTGAGCTTTTTGTTGGATGTAAAAACATGGAATACGCGTGAGCGTGACCGACCCAACATAGTCATCGCTACAGGGAGATGATATACCTACACAGGTGTACATACCTCGGTATGTAGACTGTGTGTGTATAGTGTACTATACAATGGTTTTTTTTTTATAATTATAAGCTAGCGCTTG
This sequence comes from Sesamia inferens, assembly GCA_037179545.1. Classification (NCBI taxonomy): domain Eukaryota; kingdom Metazoa; phylum Arthropoda; class Insecta; order Lepidoptera; family Noctuidae; genus Sesamia; species Sesamia inferens. The sequence continues at coordinate 11,763,338 of CM073933.1, read as the reverse complement.
ACCGCAATCCCGCCTAATGGTAAGCGATTGTTGATGGTAAAGCGCGCTAGTTTATTGAGAGCCTATTCACTCAGGAAAACTGAGCGATTAGGAAGGAAGACGGCAGTTGAGCGAGGTGATGCAATGTTAAACCCAACAACACGACCAACGATGCTGCGCCAAAGGGAGATTGATCTGAAGACCCTCCACGACCAAACTCCCAACACAACAACATTTGGCGCATCGTTCCCGGCACACATCACAACACAACTGCTCAGACCCGACCTCCGTAGGTACCACCAGAGGCTTCACCAGACATTATGCCGGAACACGACAAATCGCTTGGCGACAAGGCTTTGTCTGGTAGGTATAGGTACATTGCGGACCTGCTAAGTACCTACTTACTTATAATTTTTTTGTTCTTTTTGAAGAGAAATTCAGATTTCAGTTTTCACTTCTGTCGGTCAGTCCCGCAATTGCTTTTCCTTTAAAAAATTTTTTGGGGCAAAAAACAGTTATTAAATAAGTTACAATATTACTAGGCACCTACTCAGATACTTAGCTATCGTATACCTAATAGTAAACAAACACATAGATACCCCACACGATTGTCCACGGAATCATAGGTAGGTACCTATTGAGTTTATAGGTAAGAAATAATGAAACGGACGTATGGTATGTAGGTCCGGTATAGACTTACAAAAAGGGACAAAAAGAAAAAAAAAACAAAAGATAAAAGTAAACCTGAAAATTCACACAAACCCACTCTCCAACTCTCAATTTGAATGATTTTGAAGTATAGTATAGTAGGTACCTATTACTAAACCATTGCAACATTAATTTTCCAATAATTTATTTCCTACGCAACGTAGGTACCCAAACAACTCAATGAATTTTATTGAATTGGGTTGTACCCTAAAAAATAATTTAACGTCCATCAGGTAGATTTATAAAAAATATTGAACACGTATTTTTTATATTTTCTTTCATTCAAATACTTAGGAAGATATATTGATTTGAAATGTCGCATGGCGTCACGCCGTGGTACAAAATATACCATGGCGTGACGTAATTACCCCCCACTCCGTAACTTTAATACGCTACACCTCAGTAGGTTTTGGTAATTTTGACAAAATAAAATATACGGGTCTTAATTTTTATTATTATCTCTAAGACGGACTAATAATTTTTTTTGATTTTCATACCTTGGAAACATCCCTTTCTACTGATTGTGTACCTATTACCTACGCTATTATCCTACAGCAAGATAATTGCGTAACATACCTACCTACTACCTATCAGTAGCTGGGCTTAATTTTTACAATTCAACAACATACATTGCATTATTAACGCTGTTGAGCAGACACATTTTCAAACACATCGAGCAATGGATTAGCAATGTGCTTCGAAATTATTCCAACCGATAGTAAAAATGTGTTACGTAATAAGGGTGCAGGTCACACCATCACATCAGCAAGGATCAGTCATCATTAAGAATGACCAGAAAGTAAATTAATTGCCATTATTTTTGTCCTGATTCCAATTTAAGGACTATACCTACCCACCTATGTAGACTTATATGAAACAATTGAACTAGGCATGAAAGTTCTCGTCAGAGCACATTTCGACCTAATTACCGAGAAAAAACGCTCAAACATCAGTAGGTACCTCAAGCAATTAAATTCCTGAAACTCGCCAATAACTTTCAAATGAATTAACCACCTAGTCCACTTCAAACGTTAGATAATATTTGCTTTAGAATACGAAAAGTACTAGGAACACAAAGCCCTCTAAGGAGTTTGATTGTCACCTGGGTTAGGACATACGGGCGTCGGCCGTGGCGTCTCCAATCAATAGTTTCGCGCAAGCCCAGCGGTCGGCCACGAGACATATAACGACATCATCCACTTCTTATACTTTGTTCTAGTTTAATATAGATTATGTTGGAGTTAGCTTTTTGGAGGCGAAAATGGCTGAAATGTTTAGTAGATTCCAAATTGTATGGAAGATAAATTACATAATTTAGCGATTTTGGTAAGAGGATTTCTTTTTTTCTTGTTGTATTTGTTTTGTTTATAAAATACAGCACTTTAATTGAAATAAAAAACAATATTTTAATTAAGGAACTGAAACTAACCTATGACAGTAGGCCTTGGTACTTATTGGAATATATGACCGTTACGAATTTCAAATGGAACGCATTCAAATTCGAATTGAGAATATGGGCGTGGTTAACCAATAAGAAGTGTCACGCGCGGCGACACGGTGACAGTTTCGACCAATAGCGCGACGACAAAGGCGGTGACATTTTTAAACGATCTATTCGAGACCGCCCACGCGTTGTGACTTTGAAATGCGAATGTTTTCTTGGAATATTACTTGAGTCGCACGAATTTATTGGCTTTTATCCGAGTTTTATGTGATGAAGTTAGAAAAAAAAATACACGCTTTATATAATTAAAGTAGGTAAGTATGTAACTCATTTTTAAAAGAGTTCATATTTTGAAGGAGGGGATTCTCGATTTGTTTGTTTGTTTTTTATTTATTTTTATGTTGATGGCTGTCAGCCATACAAAAACAATAAAATAACTGTTGTTTTTTATAAAATTTTACCATTTGATGACGTCATGCTGGGTGCAGTGGCTGAGCGATCGACTGCTGCCCTGCGTGTTGCGGGTTCGATTTCCGCAGGGAACAAATATTTATATGGCCTACAGTTAATTGTTCCGAGTCTGGCTGTTTGGGAATGTGAGTTTTAAATATTTGTAAACGTAACCACGATACAGTAGTAGGTATAATTACTCCAAGTGTAACGTGGCTTTTTTTTAAAACTTCGATGAGTGTAAAAGCCAAAAGCAATTAAAAAAAAAGATAATAAAACCTTCCGGAACGGAAAACGGAACCTTCTCAACTTACCTATCTACTAAAATCATTGCCTACTCATTAAGAAAAAACAAAACAAAATCAATTTACCCCAAACTATTAAACACCTCACCTAAAAAAAATACGTACCTATATTTTTTTTATCTAAAACAGATTCTCATACTCTACTACCTACTCTACCTAACTCTATCACATTTATCAATTAATCCAAGTGTTTAAATAAATCACAATGGTAGAGAAAAAATCATATGTATAACCTAATAAACATACCTTGTACTTAAAAACAAATTATTTATGTGTACGCCTACTTAAGCATCAACGCTTTCCATTTCTATTCAAAAGCGGGTTTCATGAATGTGACAGTTTCAGCCAATGGCCGCCCACCTTTTTGTCATTGGTCGTCAGGTCCTAGATGTCACCGTTTGTCGCATTAGAAAAGGACAGCTAAATACAAAAAGGCATAAGTGCAAGAGAGACAGGTGATGTACCTATAACTCGCCCATAAGAATTTTCACGGCGTGGAAATTTCAAATTTAGAACGAATAGTGTTGTGGTGACATTGTTACATACTGAATTTCTTTCAGAAAAAGCATGTTTTTGCTGTAAGGTTTTTTTTTTAAATTTCATTTAGTTTACTGCCTTATTTTATTAGATAAGTAGGTAAGTATCTAAGTCTTAATTTTTTTTTGTTCAAAATTATACAATTTTTTTATTAATAGGTGATAGGTAAATATCACGAATCTGTAAACGTAAGGTACGACGCCCTCAGGCAAGTTGGAGCGACGATCTTCTCAGGATGGCTGGTAGTAGGTACCTAGGTATCTGAATTAGAGTTGCCAAAAAATCGAGCTGAATGACGTCAAATAGGAGAGGCTTATGTCCAGCAGTGGACTGATTTAGCCTGATGATAATGACGAGGAATAAGTTAGTAGGTAAGTACAGCAGTGCGATTCTGTAATAATATGCAGAATGGAACGACTGGTCAATAAAAGGTTGATCGAAATGCCAAGTGGACTAAGTACCTACCTATGTTGTGCAACTAATTTAGGTATCTAATACCACGGTGTTAAACCAGTAACCACTGACTCTAATTAGAGAGCCACGACCAACATGTTTAATATCTATTACGATACCATAACGAGGTATTAGGATCACATAATTCAGCTATGTTGCTATCAAAGCCCCATTTAATGTATGTAAGTACACGGGTAGCGTTTAGGTGCCAACATAGTTTCTTGGACTAAAATGAGTAATAGTTTTAGTATAGGGGATTAATTTCCGATTAAGTATGGCTTGGTATATACAGTTATACGTCAAGGTATATATTTCCATTTTTAGATGGCCTTGTATTGTATAGGTTCTGGTACAATTCGATGTCAGCTTATACTGGTTGCTACCTATAGTTTAATGATATTGTACGTACCTACTACCTATCAGTTGATTCACTTTGGACGTCTTAGAACTTTAGGATTTTCTGATAGTTTTTTTCATACTAAAATTAAATTGTTATCTAATTTCGCAAAAAAACCAAAGGTTTTCGTTACCTCATCTTGTTTCACCAATATCATTATCACATTATGATAATATTTTATCGATTAACTCAGAACTCACGGAATATCCGAACAACAATTCCTTAATTCGCAGACACCATCTTCTTTATTTTTTTCAAATGAATTAGTTGCGTGTTCTTTTTGAAGCGTGCCTCTAACAATCGAATTTAGAACAATTTCGATATATCGGCACGAGCTTCTGTCGATCGAAATTAATTCGAAATTCAAAATTTTTGCTTTTGGCTTCCGTGCGAGAATTTTGAAGTGCAGGTAGTCTAATCTTTATTCTAAATTTGAATAGCGCTGCAGGCTGCTATGACATGTTCTTACTGAAGGACAGACTGGCTACTAAGATGGTTAAGTCCACGCTATGTCATTTTGGTAGCCAGGGCCTAAGGCTTTGTACATGCTTCTGGAAGATTTTGGAAATTTTAGGTTTATTTATTACCTTAATAGCGCTGTTTCTACATAGGCTACTACAAAACGGTGTGCAATTTTACAAATAATATTATTTCTTCTGACATTTTTTGTGCATCTATCTTACAAGGAAACTATTACAGGATAAATACTCAGTCCCAAGAGCTACATATGTCCCCACGTTTCCATTAGATGACGTTACGATTGTGAATTTAAAGCTGTGGGTGTGCTTTGTGTAGCTGTTGTTATATCTACCTACTTATCTAATTAGATTCTATATACCTACATATATGGATATCTTTCCATATAAGAAGGTTTTGATTGACCCAAGTAGGTCGCTGCAGACACAATTGAGTAACCAAGTAGGTTGATGCAAACACAATTGGGGTATTACGAACACATTCAACATCTAGTGTGAGTGCAGTGCTCCTGCTGGAAGTGTCTTTAGTGTCAGTTCTTCCAGTAAACGGTCACCGCTTCAGCGGCCATCTGTTCTGTGAGCACTGTGCAATATAAGAATTGCCTACCTCTTTTTGATCTTATATAACCCTTTTTGTATAACTATAGAAGAAAATAAATATTATTACAAGCTCTGAAACATAAGAATTCACCAGACAACTCGCCTTCATTCGAAATAATTGAAATTATAAAAATACCTTTGCATAAAGTAATGCACAGAAGTTATTTATCAGTTAGCCCAATGGCGTTGGTGCAATTTTAAATTTGGAATTCGAATATAGGCGTTCGAAAACGGTCGATCACTGTTGTATCATACATCACTACTCTGTAGTCGAGTAACTAATACCATCTCTATGTATTAGTGTCTATGAATATAGTCTATAGTCTTGTCATTGTAACTTAGGATCTGACCTAGAAGATGTCGATTATAATGTAATATTTATACAAGTGAAATAAACCAGTCTAATTATCTAAAGTCTTTAATATTTACCAATACAAGAATCATACATGGTGTCAGAAGTGGGATAAAACCCAATACGAAGAAAGAAAATTCAAAAAATGCAAAAGTCGGATGGCGTCGGTGGCGGCCATGACACCGCAGCTACAATGAACAGTGGCTTGAAGGCGCTCAAAATGTCGTCAGATGCAACAAGCAACAATTGCGAAGCCTGGAGGCGCTGGTGGCAGCAGTTCGAATTATACTTATTGGCAACGGGTTTAGACAAGTCCGGTGAGAAACGCAAGATCGCCATTTTATTACATCACATTGGTGAAAAATGCTTAAATATTTTCAACACATTCAACATAAATATTGGAGAAAGCACATTACATGACGTCAAAGCCAAATTCGACGAATTTTTTCTACCCAGAAAAAATATTACCATGTGTCGTTACATGTTTTTTACCACACGTCAACAGAAATCGGAAAGCATCGAGGATTTCTTAACTGATCTCGAAAATAAGAGCCAAGATTGCGAATTTGGAACGCTCAGAGAATCTCTTATCAGAGATATTTTTATCGCCAACTTGAGTTTGGACTTAGCACATGTACGTCAGAGACTGCTGCAGGAACCTGATCTGACATATCAGAGGATGCGAGAGCTAGCTAGGACACTCATCGTCGCACAGCAGAATGCAGACCAAATTGTCAAGAGGTCCACTAGTCAAGAGTCTGAAAAAGTCATGCATCTGCGTCGGAGGAGCCGTGGTCGAGCGGAGCGTCAGCGACGGCGAGCTTCACCAGTCAGTCAGCAGGGATCCAGCGCAGGGAGGTCAAAGTCAAGTCCCAGTCCTGAGAAGCGCTCGAAGACGTGTAGCCGCTGTGGACAACACCACCGCTACAAATGTCCAGCGCAGGGAGCTAAATGCAGGTCATGTAACTCTTATGGTCATTTTGCAAAATTTTGTTACTCAAATAATAAAAAAGTCAGTCATTTAGAGTCGTTTAGTTCAACTGGTAGTCAAGATAATTTTGTTGGAATTTTAAATTGTCATAACTTCAGTCATAGTCATAAGTCTAGTCAATATAATTGTCATTTAGAGTCACAAAGTCATCACAATCAAAATCATTACAGACATAGCAGGTTGTCATACACACAGTCACAATCACATCCTAAGTTACAATCAACGGTCAGGTCGCACATAGGCCAGTCGCAGTCAAAGTCTAAGAGATCTCATGTAGACTCATCTTGTCAAAAAAAATATCCTGTGTCATATTTCTGTGATGAAAGTGGTGATAATGTCATATCTGAGAGGTCTAATAAAAAATGCCTCAGTGATGAAAAAAGTCTGGTGACTGATAAGTCTAAGAGATCTCATGAAGACTCATCTTGTCATATGTCATATCTCAATGATGAAAACACTAAACAGTCTGAGAGATTCACAGTCAAGTCAAAAAAGTCAAAAAGTCTTAGTCGAGATTCATATCTTAATGATGAGTACAGACACAAGTCTGAGGAATCTCACACAAAAAACACTTGTAGAATTATTACAGCAAAGTCAACACATAGTAAACAGGTCAATACAGTCGAGTCAAAACAAAACAAATACTATTCTAAACAGTCATGGAACATAAACATTTTAGTTGGTCATACACAAATTAATTGCATTATTGACTCAGGAGCTGATATCAATATTATGTCAAAGAGAACTTTTCAATTTTTGAAATGTCAAAGTCAAATGTCACTTGAGAAATGTCAAATAAACGTTAGTGGGTTTGGTGGTATATCAATACCTATTATGGGCAAAGTCAATGTAAAATGTAGTTTATCTTTAAATAATAGCACTATTAGTGTAAATATAGTGTTTATAGTCGCAGATTTAGTTTGTCCGAATGTTTTAGGTCTACCAACTTGTCAAAAATTAGGTATAATTCAAAGAGTTTTCTCTGTGTCTCAACAAAATTTTAGTGAACAAATTCTTACACAATACAATGATGTATTTCAGGGTCTTGGATGTCTACCTCAAGTCTGTCGCCTGAAACTCAAACCTGAAGCAGTGCCATGCGTGGATGCTCCGAGAAGGGTACCCTTCGCTTTACTGAACAAACTGCGCGATGAATTGGATCGCATGGAGAAAATGCAGGTCATTGAAAAGGTTTTTAAACCTACAGAATGGGTGAACAGTATAGTGATAACAGTCAAAAGCACGGGTCAGTTACGAATTTGTTTAGATCCTAGAAATTTGAATAAGAATATTATAAGGGAAATTTATCCACTTAAGTCAATAGATGAGATCAGATCTCAACTAGCAGGAGCTGTTTGTTTTTCTCATTTAGATGCATTTTCAGGATTTTGGATGCTTAAACTAGATGAATATAGTTCTGATTTATGTACATTTCAAACACCTTTCGGTAGATATAAATATTTAAGGTTACCTTTGGTATTAATGCATCGTCTGAAATTTTTCAAAGAGTCATGATGAATTTGTTCGGTGATTTAGAAGGAGTTCTAATATTCATCGATGATATTTTGGTATATGGACCAAACGAGTCAGTACATAATGAGAGAGTACATAAAGTCATGCAACGAGCACGTGAAGTCAATTTAAAGTTCAATAAGTCTAAATGTAAATTTTTAGTTTCAGAAGTCTGTTTTTTAGGGTATGTTTTTAGTAAAGATGGTGCTAGGGTTGATGAAGAGAAAGTAAAAGCAATTGTCAATATGCCCACACCAAAAAATGTCAAAGAATTGCAAAGAATATTAGGTATGATCAATTATTTAGGTCCCTTTATTAGCAATTTGTCTCAAAAAACTCAAATTTTAAGAAATCTTTTGAAGAAAGATTCAGTCTGGACTTGGGATGAAAATCATAGTCAATGTCTTAAGAGTTTAATCGATGAAATTACAAATTCACCAGTTTTAGCTCATTATAATCCCAATGTACCATTAGTCTTGTCAGTCGATTCGTCAAAGTCAGCATTAGGAGCAGTCATTATGCAGAATAATAAACCTATTGCTTATAGTTCAAAAACATTAACTCAAACTCAGTCAAGGTATGCTCAAATTGAGAAAGAATTGTTAGCCATTCAGTTTGGTTGTGAAAAATTTCACCAGTATGTGTACGGTCATAAAGTAACTGTTCATACTGATCATAAACCTTTAGTCTATCTTTTTAAAAAGCCATTACATGATGTACCAGCAAGATTGCAACGTATGATGTTAACTTTACAAAAATATGATTTGGAAGTTATACATGTTCCAGGTAAAGAAATGTTTATATCTGACACTCTGTCTAGAGCAGCATTGAAAGAACATTATATACCTGAGAATGAGTCAGAAATATCTTGTCATGTCAATTTAATGCATTCAAGTCTAGCAGTCACAAAGGAGTACTGTACAAAATTGTTACAGCACACTAAGAAAGATGATACTTTGCAATTGTTAAAAAAGTATTATTATGAAGGTTGGCCAAAAAATAAAAATAATGTCAGTCTGTCAATAAAACCATTTTGGAATATACAAGCTGAAATTCATGTAGTCAAAGATTTGTTGTTCAAAGGGTCAAAATTAATAGTACCACAGTCAATGTATAAGGAAATGTTAGGTAAAATTCATGAAGGTCACCAAGGTATAAATAAATGCTTAAAACTGGCTAGAGAGTCTTTGTACTGGCCAAGCATGTCAGCTGATATTAAAAACTTGGTAGAACAATGTCATGTATGTGCACAATTTAAACCTAATAATCCAAAGGAACCACTAAAAAATTTTGAAATAAATAAATATCCATGGCAACAAGTAGGTGTTGATTTGATGTATTTTGATAACCTTACTTATTTAATTGTCACAGATTATTATTCTAAATTTATAGAAATAGCTTTGTTAAATAAAAACAGTACAGCAAAGAATGTAATAACACATTTAAAGTCCATTTTTGCTCGTCATGGAATACCTTTATCTTTAGTGTCTGATGGTGGTCCTCCTTTTCAGTCATTAGAATTTAAGAATTTTATGCATGAATGGGACATAGAACACATTGTAACTAGCCCATATCATCCACAGTCAAATGGTCAAGCAGAGAGTTCAGTCAAAATTATCAAAAACATGTTAAAAAAATGTAAAAGAAACTCATCTGATCCATACATAGCTTTATTACAGTATAGAAACACACCTAAGAATAATTTACCATCTCCAGCTCAATTGTTAATGTCCAGGAATTTAAGAAATAACATTCCTATGTCTTATAAGAAATTAAAACCTAAAGTGGTTACATTCAAAAATTATAAAGAATGTGTCAAGCAAAATAATAAAAATAAGTCTAAATATTATAATAGAAATACAAAGTCATTGTCATTATTGTATCCCAATGATCATGTATACTTTAAAAGAAAGCCTGATAGCAATTGGGAACAAGCCATTGTCAAGCTAAGGTTGGCTAATAATAGGTCATATGTCGTTGAGGATGTCAATGGAGTTAGGTATAGGAGGAATAGGGTTCATTTAAGACACAAATATTCTCCTATGCTATCCAATTCGTCGCAGGGGAGAGAGGAAGGTAACAGGCAGGAGTCTAGACCTCAAGAGCTCTCATCTCAATCCTCAGTCAGTCAACATGTAACTCGTTCTGGAAGAGTTGTAAAGCCAACCAGAAGGCTAATTGATGAAATAGATTAAGTAGAACATTGTATACTAGATTAAGACCTAACTATAGTCTTAAGTCATTGTCTAAATTGTAACTAAGTCAGGTCTCTATAATATTGTTTGTCAAGGGTTAATTTAAACTTAAACAGGGGGGATGTTGTATCATACATCACTACTCTGTAGTCGAGTAACTAATACCATCTCTATGTATTAGTGTCTATGAATATAGTCTATAGTCTTGTCATTGTAACTTAGGATCTGACCTAGAAGATGTCGATTATAATGTAATATTTATACAAGTGAAATAAACCAGTCTAATTATCTAAAGTCTTTAATATTTACCAATACAAGAATCATACAATCACGAACTGTCTCATTTGAATTTGGAATCACGAAAAAGAGTTCTCACAGTCTGTCAACCCCTAAGGATACAACGATGAAGTATTTTAAATATTTAAAATTTAAATTCGATGAATACTTGGGATTTCTGCACGTGCAACAAATTCGTCAGATTGCGTTTCAATGTCTCAAAATTATGTTCTTATTTATTTTATGTAAACAAATACACACATAAGTATACACCGTGCAATTTTAGTCAGTTTACAAAGACAGCCCACATCATCTATCTATCTATATCTAAATCGGACCAGTAGTTCACTCTTTAGCTTTATATATTAGAATAAATTTTTGAGCTAGGCTGAATTAACTCTAGTACCTAAAGATGACGCTGTTCTGTCGTTGTCCGCGTGCCCTTGGAATACAAGATTCGGAATGCGCTCGCATAGGTATAGGGTGTTACAGACTACGTTATGCGTCATGCAATATATTTCGTTTTTTATATTATTCAATAATGTATTATTTTATACTACTTTTTGTATTTCATTGGATAGATAAAGCTCAAAGTTGGCTTGTAAAAAGATTAAAATTGCACGGTATAAGTAGGTATAAACAGACAAGAAAAAATAAGAAAAAAAAGGTACTTAACTAAAGGCTTGTTTCAAGTGTCAAGATAAGTTCAACCCATCAGATTTGATTAATGAATTAAAAATGGTACATAATTGGAAACAAATTACTATAGGTATGCTAGTTGACAGCTAATTTCCTGGAGTTGGTGTAATTGTGTAAGTTTTGCGTGTGTGTGTGTGCGTATATTGATCACCTGAACTAGTCACACAGACAAGGAGGTTATCTAATAGAACAACTTAGAGGAAACGTTAGGTTAGGCCCCGGAATTCAGATTTTCTGGGGTTTTTTTGGAATTTGTAGACGAGTGTCGTGTTCATTAAAATATGATTTGCGAGTGATCCCGTCGAACCCTCTATGTGATCCAATTGAATTACTGTTTCATGAAATCAATCAACAGGATTATAGGATATATAATAATTATGTGTTTATAAATTTTATGATTACTTACCTAAATATATTTTAATTCCATAAATGCATATTTTAAATGCAATTTATTCTCAAGAAACATGCAAAAAAAAAACGAAAGGAAATTTAGCTGGCTAAGTAGGTACCTAGGCAGGTATATAGCGGAACCTCCGAAGTCCGATTATCAAGAAACACATACCTAATGGATAATTTTTTGGTTCAACGCATCTATTCTAATTTTAAATAGTAACTTAATAGCTCTAGAAGGTTAGAATCAGTAGACATCAATTACGACTTGCCTGTCTGTCTTTCAGACTCAAAAATAAAATTAGACTGCCCAATCATTTCCATAGTAATTTTCTAGTTGCAAATTGTCTATCATTTTTTTAATTCTTTATATGGAACAACATCTCTATGGTTATAATTTATAACAAAATAATAAATTATAGCCATCGCGTGCAATATGGCGACGAGGCTCGCGGCACTGCTTCCAAATTCAAAATTCGGCCAGTCTGATACTATTGTTCGGATATGCTGCCTGGGGGTATGCTCGCGTGATCTTGGTCTTGTTACTGTAGACAATGAGGACTTTTAGTCGTGTAGGTATCTGAAAACTGCAGCGAACCTTATGGTTTTTCGTTTGCACGACATGTCTCGCATTGTCTTCTGCTTTCAACATTTTTATTTCTCACTACTTGACGAACGTTTTGAATAACTGCATGCAACCTTTGGTCACACATAAATTTTACAAAAATGAATACTTTCTTAAAAAGAACTTATGATATTCTTCTAAGTACTTACATAAACAAACATACCTGTTTGTAGGGATTTAGGTACCTACCTACTTATCTATAAGTTAAGTGTTTCACCAGTGACTATTGTGGTAGGTACACCGAATGTTTTAAATATCTCACCAGGCCTAAATTACATCTTAATAGGTATCTAACAAAAATAATGTAGGACTCATACAAATAATTAACAAAAAGTAATATATTAGGTACGTAAATACTATCCTTGTTCTAACATAGGTACTTACCTACTACTTACCTATAAACGTAGATAATGTTATATAACTACAAATACGAGTACCTATACTTACCTACCTACGAATACCATGTCTGGCTAAATAACATTACTGGCTCCCTTAGTAGCTGCAGTCTCATTAACAACAAAAAACACTCTAGAAAGGCCCCGTTCTGAACTTTTCAAATTCAAATTTGGAACTCGTAAAGGCGCGTTCATAATAGTCTGTCTAATGAGAACTTTAACGTTTGTTACACACACAAACGGCACACGTACCTACATGCGTTACAATCTGTACATAGTACATACCTACATATCTGTTCGATCTGAACCGAGATGAAACCTATGTCTAATACTAAGGATACCTACATATACTTATGTAAAATGTATCCATCTAAATGTAGCACCTATGAATAGAATAGAATTAATACTGTTTGAGTACACCAGTGATATTAAATGAATAAGGTTACCTATCCAAAATGTTATCAAAGTATATATAATATCTTAGCTGTCTTCCACTTTTTATTAACAAAATCATCATTAATTACAGATTAGCATGTGGGTAAAACTTTAAATTAAATTCAACCAAAGAGTTCAGTTATAAATCTGTCAATAGGTACCTACCTACTTACTTACTCATTTTTATTAGACTCTTCATAGTATAACATTATGAAATCAATAAATTACCCTTTCACTTTTTCTTCATCTACTTCCCTATAACAGATATGCTGGAAGAAATTGTTTTAGAAATAAACTTCATCATGTGTGTAAATGATTAAATAACTAACTATGGAAAAAAAGGGCAATGTCCAAGAGTATAAAACAACATTTTTGCTAAAAAAAAGCCCACAATTTCCTACGTACCTATCTCTTTTTGACTAAACATTTAAGACAAGATTTAGTTATAAAGTTTTAGTAACATTCATTCATTAATTTTTAGTGTAAATAACATTCTACTAAACTAAATCGGTAGGTAGTCTGGGGATATTACACGAAAGACTTCTCAGCTTCAAAACTATTTACAGTATAAAAAAAAGTTTGTGTATAAAATATTATCTTCTTCACCACCTATTTAGAAATTTAAAACGATAAAAAACAAAAACTCATTTTGAAGAAAAGAAAATCGATTATTCGAATTTGGCGGTCGAAAAACCAGTCAATTTAACAGTAAAGTTTTGCAAAATTAAAAGCGACGACACACTTTCTTTATTATAATTTAAAAGCATGTTATATTGATATGGCACGTCGAAATTTGACAAGGGATGAGCAGATTAGAGCCGTTGAAACTCTGCAAACCGGCCAAAATATAATCACCAGATTCAGGTCATACTATTGTGCTACAAGCGATGTTGCTTAATGGCATTCAGGTAGAAATTGCATCACCATTCCTAGACAGGACCGTTTCCTTCAAACTGTTGCTAAAAGACAACCCAATATTACGGCTAGGTATTAAATTAGTTCTAATTAAGTAGTAATTATTAATTAGTTAGTTAAAAAAAAAAGGTTGAAGATAATTAAATTACTTCAAAGGCCGCCAACAATTATTGGCCTTTATTATACAATTGGTTAATGACCAAACTGAAGGAAGTAGATGACATGAAGGTGATCTTCATTCTCGCAGACCAGCTTTGCAGCGTGGCAATCGCGGAGACTATTGTGGGCTCGAGAATATTTCGCATGGAGTGACGAGCAATGGTCCATGGTGCTTTTTTCTGATGATTTTTGATTCAAGAAAATTAGGAGTTTGGCGAGTTCCTGGTAGATGAAGTCGTCTCCAGCATCCTCAAGAAGTCTATTTATATCAAGATGGGATTATCATAGTATGGGCTGGTATTCGTAGGGGTATGCGAACCGACTTCATTTGGATAAGAGGGAACATGAATGCATTGCAATCCCGCAATGAGGTAGTGGAACCTGTGATTATCCCACACCGGGTACAAGTGGCTTTGGAGTTCCCACACATACACGAAAATGCCCGTGCCCATACGGCTGAGCTGATATCCACTATGCTAAGGGAACAGGAAGTCAGGATTGTAGACTAGCCTGCTCAGTCCTCCGATAGGCACTGAGCACGAATGGGACATGTTACAGCGAAGAGCTAACTTTTTAATTTAGCTCTTCGCTGAATTAAAGATTATTAATTTTTCTCCAACACTTGAAAAAAACCTGGGACTTTTTTTTTTTGGGCATTTAATTTTGGGCATGAATAAGGGATGCCGAACTCTAATTAGGTAAGGTTAGGGGAGGAAATACTGATTACTGAATTCAATTTAGTGTCTTTTTTTGTAATTTTTTACTCTATGAAATCCATTATTTACAAAATAAAAATTATACCCAAAAATAAAATTACAATTAATGTATAAGTAATTGTTTTAACAAAATATTCACAGAATTTCATAAAATAAGGTAAAATTGAAATATCCCTAGGCATTGTTGATGTGTGTAGGTAAATTTCAATGCCAATTCTTGTACCTAGATTCAATGGCTGATTTAATTCTGATAAGCAGTTGTTGATTGTAACCAAACCTGTTGATAAGTAACATAAATATTTATTTATTACAATCGAATAATCACGCTACAGTGTAAACTCATCCTAATCTAGTTCGCGTGACGATACTTTTTAAACATAGAACGCTCGTTCTTTTTGCGAATTAGAAGTGTTCTCTCTTCAAAACAAATTGCTGACAAGCGGGACGTTCGAATTTCGTATGCGCCAACCGCAGACCACTGCTTTACTAGCTTACGACTTCATTTAGATATTCAATTTTGAACTTTATATGGAGGGTGTCAAGGTTTCTTTAGCGTGCTACATTTTATTATTTTGAATTTAATTTACGTTGCGTTTCGGATGCAAATGTGGCTGATGAGACTTGATTATGTAAATGAGAACGGGCTAGCCTTGTGTGCGTATTGTTTTGATCACGAGGTAGCTGCATATTATGCACCTTTTTATTTCCACTGTTTAATAAGCGTTGTGCTCTTCGTTAGACGTACGATGAATTAGCCTTTATAAATGGAGTGTTACATTGAAGTACACAAGAGATGCAAAGATCAAACTAGGAAATTTTCCTTGGGACATGGCCCCGACTATGAATCGCCCAGCTAAGGCAGATGGTTACTGACTATCAGCGCATGCGTAACTTTGTAAGTAACAATCCAGTGAGTGGTCATGACTGTCGAGCCGCAGGTACCGGTACGACCAGATAAGATAGGCGTAATGTAGGCATAGGCGTAGATGAGATGTTTTCCTTCACCTTCAGTCATTGGTGTCCAAGATGCACTTAGAAAGTACATATAACTTTAGAAAAGTTACATTGGTACTTGCCTGACCTGAAATCGAACCCTCGCAGTCATACTTGAGACGCTGGTGTTTTAACCACTAGGCCACCACGACTTTTTAAATTTTTAAATTACAGATTAGCATGTGGGTAAACGTTTAAATTAAATTCAACCAAAGAGTTCAGTTATAAATCTGTCAATATTTACTTACTCACTTTTATTAGACCCTTCTTAGTATAACATTATGAATTCAATAAATTACCGTTTCCCTTTTTCTTCATCTAATTCCCTATAACAGATATGCTGGAAGAAATTGCTTTAGAAATAAACTTCATCATGTGTGTAAATGATTAAATAACTAACTATGGAAAAAAAGAGCGATGTCCAAGATTATAAAACAAAATTTTTGCTAAAAAAAGCCCACAATTACCTACGTACCTATCTCTTTTTGACTAAACATTTAAGACAAGATTTAGTTAATTTTAATTTTTTAATTAATTAATTAATATAATTTTATAAATTATAAACTAGCGCTTGGCCGCAATCCCGTCTGATGGTAAGCAGTGATGCAATCGTTGATGGTAAAGCGCGGTAGTTTATTAAACCCATTCACTTAAAAAACAAGGGAATAGGAAGAAAGACGGCAGTTGAGCGAGGTGATGCAAATTTATAAACCCAACAACACGGTCAATGATGCTATGCCAGAGGGAAATTGATCTGGATGGACCATGATCAAACTCCCGACACTACATCATTTGGCGCATCGTACCCGGCAAGCTTCACAACACAACTGCTCAGACCCGGCCTCCGTACGGCTTCACCAGACATCACGCAGGAACACGACGAATCGCTTGGCGGCAAGACTTTGCCTAGTGGGTGGTAACTTCTGCCGGCAGCCGATCTTATGGCCTACCACCGAGTAAAACTTCATCATGTGTGTAAATGATTAAATAACTAACTATAGAAAAAAGAGCAATGTCCAAGAATGCCACCGTCTTCCCTGGGATCACTGGCTGGGTGCACAAAGTCCCCACTCCACACCCGTACAAAGATGGAAAGAACCATTCGGCCATCCGCAGCGCTTTTCTGGTATCTATGCTGGCGAAACTGGCCTAGAACAAAAAATCCGATCACAGACACGTTACACATACATGTCGTCTACCAACCCCACTGGGTTCATCGCATATGGTGGATTATGGCCCATTTCCTCTTACCCTGTAAGTTTGTGTGTCTATGCTAGGGAACTTGGGCAGTTTACTTCAAGTGGTATTCAGTACTATATATAGTAGTATAATTGGGTTGTATCCTTAAAAATATTTTTATGTCCATCACGTACTTGGGCAGTTTACTTCAAGTGGTATTCAGTACTGTATATAGTAGTATAATTGGGTTGTATCCTTAAAAATATTTTTATGTCCATCACGTAGATTTATAAAAACATTGAACACGTATTTTTTATTTTTTCTTTTCTTCAAATACTTAGGAAGATATATTGATTTGAAATGTCGCGTGACGTAATTAGCCCCCACTCCATAACTTGAATACGCTATATCTCAGTAGTTTTTGGTAATTTCGACAAAATAAAAAATACGGGTCTTAATTTTTTTTATTATCTATAAGAGGGACTCATTATTATTTTGATTTTGATACCTTGGATACATCCCTATTCTCTTTTTTCATCTATAACGATTAATTAAAAACACTATCTTCATAATAAAATCATTATTGTTGTCTACACCAGTAGGTTACTAACAACTCACACGATTATTAATTTATTTACCCAAAATTTACCCGTATCACTACTCAAATGTTTACCCTAACAGAAGCCACAAACAAAAAGAAAATCAATTTGTAAGTTCCCTGCGTTTCCCTAATAACGTGCGATAATAGAAAGTTTAAAAATTAACGAACGCCGCACGCTATGTCAAGCTGATGTGTCGCGTGAACGACGTCACGGTAAATGTCACGGGTGACAAGCAAATGTCAAATGTCGACGTGACGCCAATGTGACGCCGTAGGGTGGGGAAAGCGATAGAAGTTGAAGGTTCTTTTGTTTTTATTTTGCGGGGCACTGTTTATTTCTTTGCCTGAGCTTCTTTTTTCGTCGTTTAGAGGAACATTTAAGTATTCGATAGTTATATCTTTACGGCACATTATCCTTTGACAGCCTCCGTGGCTTAGCGGTAGCGAACGCGGCCGTTGCGCAAGGAGGCGCGGGTTCGATCCCCACGCAGTGCAAATATTTGTATGCATGAATATGAATATTTGCACTGGTCTGGTCGTGCCTCGGAAAGCACGTTAAGCCGTTGGTCCCGGTTGCCATACAAACATCTAGTGTCAGTCGTTACGGGTTGTTGGAGCCCTCAAAAGTCCTTTTAGCCAAAATCAGCAGTTAGACTGGTAAAGCGGACCCTAGGGTCCAAAGCTGAAAAGCTACGGATGCTACTGGGATTAACGCTGAGATGATGATGATGGAGTTATATCCTTACGGATTTACAATTTTTATAGGCGATTATTAAAATTAAGTGCCGTTTATTAATCCAAAATGTGTGGCTAAATAGTCGCTAAATTATTAATAGGTAGTGTAGCGATACCTAGAAACACCACAAGTAAACAACGCGTCATACTGACGTCACACGAATTCTACATCCCGCAAACAGAGTTTACCGTCCAATTAGCATACATACAACTTCCCAACTTCAACCATTGGGCAAGTGCCTGCCAGAAAATACCAGTCTGGTCGGAAGATGCTCCCTTTTCTATGGAGGATGAGTGAACTTTACTCCCTATTCCTCGTGTCTCCACAATAGGACTATCGGGATAAAAAGTATTCTACATGTTACCTAACCCTGCAGGGTAATAGGGTATTAGGGTAAAAAACTAATTAGTCCGTCAGTCAAATTTCCAAAAAATATTAGACACGTATTTTTTCTTTTTTCATATTTACAAGAAATTAAGACGACAAAGTGCGTTGAAAACTTGTGTGACGTCACTGGACGCTACACTTTTTAGCGTGCAGTGACGTCACCAGCCACCACTCCTGATCTTTAAAGCCTTTTATATTTCTCAATCTTTATTGTTTTGATAAAACAAAAAATAAGTATCCAATATTTTTCTATAATCTGAATGACGGACTAATTAGTTTTTTTTTGTCAAATACCCTATTGCGTAACATATGTACTATCAGTTAAAATGGGTTTCATTTTATCAGCTTATCCATTACGTGATTTACCTTGTTGAGCTGACACATTTTTCGAACATATAGAGCAATGAATTAGCAATATGTTTCATTGATATTTATAGTGTGTTACATAATTAGGGTGCTGGTTATCAGTGTGCCATATTGTATCGAATACCATTTAGTAGTTTTTGCGTGAAAGAGTGCATTGGTACATACAAGTGTTTAGGTTTTTAAAGGTAGAAGTAAGGAAGTAGAATGTTGCGAACGACTTCATCCATTGGTTACCATCTACCTTCTAAACCGCATCCAAATTCCATTTGTACTGCACCCTAATTGCGTACCACACTATTACAATAAACTGGAATCATTTTGAAGTACCTATATTGCTAATCCATTACTGCATATACTTAACAATGTGTCTGCTCAACAACGTAAATAACGCAATGAAAGTTGTTGAACTGTCAAAATGTAACTCATCGCTACTGATAGTGTGTTACGCAATTAACCTGCAGGTAGAGAGATATCTAATATATAAAATTCTCGTGTCGGGGTGTTTGTGGTTAAACTCCTCCGAAACGGCTTTCCCGATTCTCATGAAATTTTGTATGCATATTGGGTAGGTCTGAGAATCGGACAACATCTATTTTTATCCCCCTAAATGTTAAGGGTAATCCACCCCTATTTTTTTAATATATATCTATATCGCCCCTTACAGCATATGATTTAAATAAATAGTTTCGAAGATATTACAAATTTAAAAATTTTGGGGCGTCGCTTTTGCGGCGGAACCAGCCGGTTGGGCGGTGGGCCGCTATGTTTTTTATACAACGTTACCAGTTTTTTTGTAATGTATTTAGTATCAGCATTGCCCCCGTGCGAAGCCGGGCGTGTTGCTAGTATTATATAAATTTCATCAAAGTAGTTAATAAAGTTATTGGGAAACCAGACACTGAAGGAGATGCCAGGTCATACTTAGCAATTAGAAAGTTTCTTATTGTAGTTAAATTCAAACTGCGGTTGAGCTAAACTAATATCATGGCTGAACTTCCACCTCTAAGCTTAGATCTTAATAAAAGCGGTGTGTTAGAATTTACCTGTATAAAGGTCAGCAGATCAATTTATTTGAAAACTGTAATATTTTACCAATTTTTAGGACCGGCTGCCCTTTTGACCTCCATTTCATTTCCATAAACCAGTAATCATCATCATCATCATCATCATCATCATCATCTCAGCGTTAATCCCAGTCTGGGGTCGGCTTTACCAGTGTAACTGCTGATTTTGGCTAAACTTCGATACTTTCCGTGAAGTGACTGCTGTCTGACCTCCACAATCCGAAGGCGATATCGAAGCATTGCAGTTAGACCAATTGTTGAACTTTTGCTCTAACAACTCTTAACGACTGCCATTAGATGTTCATATGGCAACCGGGCCCAACGGCTTAACGTGCTTTTCGAGGCACGACCAGACCAGTGCAAATATTCATATTCATGCATACAAATACATATTTACAGTGTGCGGGGATCGAATCCGCGCCTCCTTACGCAGCGGTCGCGTTCGCTGCGCACGGAGGCTGTCTGTCTCCACAAACCAGTAATACGACCCATAGCTTATCGTTTGTTATAGTTAACAAGAATCCCGAAAGTCTTACGGGCAGTCCTATGTTATTCAGACTTTCGGGTTTCTGACTACACGTAATGACCGTCAAAGATCCATAAATGACAGCCAGGACCACCGGCTGAACATACTTCCTGAGGCACGGAGGAGTCTCGGTATGTTATGGATGGCTACCCATCCAAGACTGATCGTGGCGACAGTAGCTTCACGTCCGATACACCTGTACCGTTGTTAGAACCTCCAGTAGGGATGTACCTATCCAAGGTTTGAAAATCAAAAAAATAATTAGTCCGTCTTATAGGTAATTTAAAAAATTTAAGACCCGTATTTTTTTAATTTGTCGAGATTTTTTTTTATTTTTTATTTTTGTTGGTTTTGTGAAGCCGCACGGTGGACGGGTTGTGTTGAGTGTGAGCAGTTGTGTTGCGATGTGTGCCGGGAACGATGCGCCAAATGTTGTTGTGTTGGGAGTTTGGTCGAGGAGGGTCTTCAGATCAATCTCCCTTTGGCTCAGCATCATTGGTCGTGTTGTTGGGTTTAACATTGCATCACCTGGCTCAACTGCCATCTTCCTTCCTATTCGCTCAGTTTTTCTGAGTGAATAGGCTCTTAATAAACTAGCGCGCTTTACCATCAGCGATCGCATCACTGCTTACCATCAGGCGGGATTGCTGTCAAGCGCTAGTTTATAATTATTAAAAAAAAAGATTACCAAAAATTACTCAGATATAGCGTATTAAAGTTACGTATTGGGAGCTAATTACGTCACACCGTGGTATATTTTGTACTTGAATGAAAGAAAAAATACGTGTTTAATATTTTTTATAAATCTGTCTGATGGACATTAAATTATTTTTTAGGATACAACCCAATTGTTTCTGTAACTAAATTTAATCTAATGCAAAGCTGAACTAAAATGATAATAATAAGTAGGTAGTTATTCCTTGGAACGTTCGTGAAAGATTTTAAAATATTTATTCCTATAAATATTCCACATAAACATTCTCCTTCATTTAAAATACCCCTTTTCTCTTTCAAATTGTGCTCAGAAACGCATAAAATCTGTATTCCTTATTTGAAATTCATAAATCACGCAAATTAGTGTTGTTTGGCTTCTGGAATTTCAACTTTTTTAGCTCCAGGCTGTTTGCAAGATGTTCTTTGCCTATACTTATTTATTATCTGTAGCATAGTTTAGCAATGTGGCGTCTTTAATATCGGTTGTTTGCTTAATAACTTACTGAAATTTCTAACTTAATGTGGGGTTATTAGGTTAGAGATTTGGTGTTTTCCTTTTGAATTTAATTCTATTACCTACTTACTCGTACAGGCTTTGACTGGGTAGGCACTAATGCTAAGTGTCTAATATTGATTAAATAGTACTTAATACTTTGTCACCATGAGAGGATCGAGTTACAATTACAATTATGTGGATCTGGATAGTATTTTAGTCCATAGATATAAGATATATTTACGTTGGTGAGCCGGATTTCTTTTGAACATAATAGTCATTGGATTAGCAATATTCTTTAAAATTAGATTAAGGTTGATAGTGTGTTAGTTACGTAATGAGTGTTATTTTTTTTTTGATTTGGTAGAAGTGGGTAATACTCATGGACGCCCAGACTACCTCACTAATGAACCATTCTGGGCAGTGCCGGACTCTCACCGGCTAAAACCCACTCCTGCCTATGCTCAGTGTCCCTTTGACACGATCAGAGACCTTTTGTGTGCAAATAGATTTTGATTCCTGTTTGCAGATTTTATAATTGACGGCGGCGATATCTTTTTTCTGGTTCTTTTTTCCTGAAAGTGGACTTCGTGTAATGACAAAAAAAATCCTCTATCTTATTGAGTGTCACGGTGTTTTGGTAAAGTAGTTGGATGGTTACTTCTTATTTAACTAAATAATGTATTTTCCTATATTAACTATTTAGGTACCTATTTATAATGTGATTGTGCTAATATATTGACTAGTAATAATGTAATTATTTGTACTGTAGGTACTCTCATTGTGTTTTTTGTTACTGTAATAATCGGTTCGGTGCCACTGTTAATTGTTTGTTGCATCGGGTGACTTCTTTACGTCGGCAACGGCTGTAGCTGAAAACCAGCGCTGCGCTCTGTTTTTGCATGGAGTCGCAGCATAATGCTGAGCGACAGCCGTTTTGCGTGGACGTGACGCATGTTGCCCTCAACTATTTCTTATTTTTTGTGTTTTTGTAAACTCGCGTCATGTTTAGGTACTTCAAATAAAGATTTTTTCTTTCTTTCTTTAGTCTACCTATGCTAATTCCAATATATTTTATCTTAAGGTCTAATTTATATTACTTTTTATGCTATGGCTATCATTATCATCATCATCTCAGCGTTAATCCTAGTCGTATCCGAAGCTTTGCAGCTTTGGAGTCTGGGGTTCGCATTTACTACTGATTTTGGCTAAACTTCGATATTTTCCGTGAAGTCTTGCCGTCTGACCTCCACAACCCGAAGGTGATATCGAAGCATTGCAGTTAGACTAATTGTTGGTATTTTGAGGGCTTTAACAACCCATAACGACTGCCACTTTTTCGTATGGCAACCAGGACCAACGGCTTAACGTGCTTTTCGAGCCAGTGCAAATTCATTCATTCAATTCATATTTATTTATTTCTTTCCCCGCCCGGTTTCTCTATCGCTACGCCACAGAGGCTGTCAAGCTATGGCTATCATAATATTTATGCAATATATCATGCAGCTATAATATTTCTTACTCTAATTGCTTATATTTATCTACGTAATGAGGGTTCACAATCGTCTGTTGGTTGTGTTAAGTTTCGTGCTATCTCTAAGCCTGACAGCATCAAAGCCTGATAAATTTTTTGCCTAGTATTCAAGAGCCAATAATGATTTTCCATAGATTCTCTCGTTTTGAAAGTCCATGCCTAGATTTAAATAAGTTTAGATTTTGCAATTTTCAGTCACCAATTAGACCACCAGCCTCTCAGCCAGATGGGCAGATGACCTAGGAAGGCGGCTGCGGTGGACTGGACGGGGAAGGCGGAAGAGGTCTCTCAGGGGATTCTTGAGTTAACTCTTTCTTTTCGAGGTATTTTGTTGAAAAATATGTACGTTTGATGTGTTTGAATTATGAAACAGGTATGAAAGTAAAAATCTGAATGATTTTTTCCAAACATTTTATTACATACTTATTATCGTTTGGCAAAAAGGAAGTATATATGTTTTATCTATATAATACAATCTTAATAATTAATATTTTTAATACTTTTTGGTACTTATATCATTTAAAGTATTCTAAAGGCTCCAATTCGCTTGTACACAAACTAAACTAAATTTCAATGAATCTTTTTCTTTCTATTTCATTATGTAAAGGACGGGAGATAAATATATATTAGTTTAGTCCAGTCTTAGTCCATGTCTAACTTTAGCTTACGTATTTTAGCAACCTTGGTATTAATCACGTTTAAATTGACTACTGGACAAAGGGCTAACCCAAGGCTTTCCACGAAGACCGGTCTTGTGCTACCCGCAACCATCGGCTTTCCGCGACCTTCACTAGGTCATCGGTCCATCCTGTTGGGGGCCTCCCTACGCTGCGTCTTCCGGTACGTGGCCGCCACTCCAGAATCTCACTGCCCGATCGGCCATCGGTTCTACAAGCAATGTGCCCTGCTCACTTTCACTTAATTTTAACGACTCGAGAAGTTAAGTCGGTGACTTTGGTTCTTCTGTAGATCTCCTCATTTCTGATTCGAATCTTTCCATCGCCCTTTGTGTGGCTCTGAGCCTTCGTATGAGGCCCATTGTGAGTGAACACGTTTCAGTTCCGTAAGTCATCACTAGCAACACATACTGGTCAAAGACGTTAGTCTTGAAACAATGTGATATCTTGGACGACCTGGATTGGAGCTGGATTCGACGAGACACCTCTTTCTCGAAGTTGGACCTACCTAGTTGGAATGTTTGTCCCAGGTATATATACTCTTCAACAACTTCGACTGCAGAGCAACCAACTAGAATTGGAGTGGGTGCGACATGAGAGTTCGACATGATCTTCGTCTTATCCATGTTATCCTTAGACTCACTTATTGGGAAGCTCTGCTCAGG
This sequence comes from Sesamia inferens, assembly GCA_037179545.1. Taxonomy (NCBI): domain Eukaryota; kingdom Metazoa; phylum Arthropoda; class Insecta; order Lepidoptera; family Noctuidae; genus Sesamia; species Sesamia inferens. Next base: position 11,738,394 of record CM073933.1, on the reverse strand, counting down.
TCATTGAGCATTTTGCTCAAGCCTTCCAGTGTCTCTCATGATCACGATATGTCAAAACGGAAATTAGTGATGAACTCGCCGTTGATGTTGATGCCAAGTCCTTTCCAGTCCAGGAGCTTGAAGAAATCTTCCAACGCAACAGTGAACAATTTGGGAGATATGACATCTCCTTGTCTCGCTCCACGCTGCCGTTGGATCGGTTTAAAGTTCTGATCCTGGAGACGGACTGACATTGTGGCGTTTTTGTACAAACACTTTATCACCTCAATGTATCGATAGTTAATTTGGCACCGCTGGAGAAACTGTAGCACCGCCCAAGTCTCGATCGAATCGAAGGCCTTCTCATAGTCCACAAATGCTAAGCATAGGGGTTTGTTATACTTCTCGGACTTCCGTAGAACTTGCCGCTAATGTATGTGGTCTTTGGTGCTAAAGTCTTTTTGGAAGCCTGCTTGTTTGAGAGGCAGGAAGTCGTCGAACCTGGGAGCGAGACGCTTCGTGCTGACCCTAGAGAACAGCTTACTGACATGGCTCAGGAGGAATATCGGTTTGTAGTTTTTCAGGAGGATATTGTCACTTTTTTTGAAAAAAACACCACCACGCTCCTGTGCTACGCCTTAGGCGTTTCGCCTGACTTCGACTGACTATAGACTATCTGAATTTGATAGTACTACAACTAATATTTTATCTTCAGACCTTTTCTTAATGAAATAGAAAGAAAAAGATGCACTAAATTTAAATTTAGTTTAGTTTGTGATTAAGCGAATCGGCGCCATATCTCACATAATACGTAGATCTGGACCTTAATTGCGTAACATACTATTGCTATCAATTTAAATATTCAGAAGCATATTGCAAATTCATTGCTTCATCAGTTGGAAAAATTGTCTACTCAACAACGTAAATAACGCAATGAATGTTGTCGAACTGTCAAAATGAAACCCATTGCTATGGATAGCGTGTTACGCAATTACCCTACTGAACGAGAAACACCAAGAAATGTACAGTAATAAAATTGAAGTAACAATTTGTCATAATGTTAGCACCAAAATATCGAGAGATATGATCAAATGATTATTCTACATTAGTTGTGGAATTAATTTTAATAAAGTTTTTTAGAAACAGACGATGTCGATAGTTATTAAAAGAATTTTTATCGATAAATGCATTCATTTCAAATTATATCGATAAATATATGGATGCATTAGTTTTACACTTGAAGAAAAGTTTCAAAGCTCATCAAATTAATCCCATTTGTGCTAAGAGACCAAATTAAGTGATTTAGACGGAAATATTTTACAATTTTCAAAACTATAGATATACATCATATGAAATTATAAGTACATGCGCACTCATCATCAAATTCTAAATACATCAGCCAAAATTTTGTACATTATACGCTATTATTTATTTACATTTTATTGCACGATTTATAATAATGGAATGTTGAATTACAATTAATTACCATCATCTATGCTACAACACATGGAAAAGTCTAAACATTTCTACTTTTATATTTACATTGCAAAAAGTTCGGACTCCACTGACGACACTTCAAAAACGTTCCAGCCAGTTTTATACACCGCACCACAATCAAATGAGAATAAAAAGGTACCGGAATTTTCTTCCTTACAACACTATTTGCTAATACTAAATTAAATCACAAATGCACTGCAGATTCGTCAACACAGCCAATGGTACTATTCAGGTCACGAAGGGTTGGCGTGCATCCTACCATTTTGTCTGCGGGATAGATGAGATTCGTAATGCATGTTCCTCTTAGTTCTTGAGAAGAAGGCAGCGTTACACCCATTGATGGTACACCGATGCAAAGATTGTACGTGCACACTTTCACAATGGTGTTTCAAACTGGTTAGGTCCTTGAAGCAATCTTTACAACCCCGACATGGATAACTACCATCTTTATTTAATCTCGGCGCCTCATCCTCTACACAATAGTTTAGCTTTCTCGAATGAGGTGGGGAGAAATTTTGTTGGCAGCCGAAAGCATTCAAACTTGGTGGTAGAAAACCTAATGGGATCGGAGGGAAGTTAGGAAGCATACCAAATGGAGTGAAGAGGAACGAGTGTGGTGCAAACATGTCCCTGTTACTGAGATAGGTTTCTGGTAACTGTAGATGAGGGTAAGGTGATGTGAACGGCAGCTGTTGGCTCAATTGGCTCTTCAGATTATCAGATTCTTTCGCTCGATAGTAGATATGAGATTCCACATAGGGGACAGCACGCTCCTCCTCATTGTACCGTGAAATTAGTTCCATTTGTTGTCGTATTTTGTCCAAAAGCCGTGAAGATTCTTCAGATATTCTGTACTCTTCTATTTTTCGATGTAAACTTAAGTTTGCACTGTGTCTGTCTTTGCTTCGTTTGGATGAAAAAGCTGCCCTGCATCCTTCTACATTGCATTTGTACATAAGCTTCAGATGTGCATTTTGGTAGTGTGTTTTGAGCACATAAACATTGTCGAAAATCTTTCCACATACTGTGCATTTACGGGGGTTCTCATGGTCTATGGGGACCTCACTTGTACTGACAAAGAAGCCGTTGTCAAAATGTCCAAATATTTGCCCGTGAGTATCCTCAGCATTATAATCAAAACTAGAGACTGAGGAAGATGGCGATCGATCGGAATAATCTATCGAATCATTCATTGATAAATTATATGGGCCCAACGATTGAGAATCATTTTTCTTAGGAATGCTGGGGAAATTACCTTTAGATAAGCTTTCAAGTCTTTTCAGTGCGTTTTCTGATGAAAATTGTTCTTCACTGGATCTGTCGTTTTCAGGTTTATACACCTCTTGTTTATCAATTGGTTCATCTTTAACTCTTACGTTTTGGGTATTATAGCTCATGTCGGTAGGTTCATCTTTGATAACTGGTTTTACTTGCCTGGCTTCGTTATTTTTAGGTTCTTCGTGAGTAACATCAATATTATTTTCGATAGATTCACTGTCTTCGGTTTTAACTCTTTTTATATCCACTGTGAATTCATTTTCATCAGTATCTAGAACACGTTTTAAGCTTGATGTACCATTTTCGGAAACGTAATGGTTTTGTATACGAGTGGGATTAAGATTTTTGCGTTTTCTTTTCATCACTTCGGGACTAGTATTTTCTTCTTTTCTACTATCTGTTACTTCGTCGCTAACACTCCGTTGATCAAAATCAGTTTCAGAATCATCTATAGATCCTATGGATTTGTTTAAAGTTGAATAATAATCACTAGTATCAATATGTTCATTATCATCATCATCGTCGTCTCCTGCCACAACCACAATACCGTCATCTTCATCAGATTCTCCTTGACCATCCTGGTCTTTATTTTCCACGGAATCAGACTCACGTTGCGCTGGCTGGCCATGATCAAAAGATGGTGAGAAATTCATGTTCATGCTATTTTTATAGTCTAAAGGTATATTCGATGGGAATTGACCCACATTATGTGGTGGATTCAAAAGAGGGTATGATCCGAAGGGGTGCATAGGGTTCATTACTGGTGGAATACTCAGACCACCTCTGTGTGGTGAAATGAGTACTGGGTGAACTTGTGCGGTTCTGCCGTCATGAGGCGATATTTTCCGTCGTAGGTGGGGTGAATGTAATTTCGGATTAGGATTCGCACTGTGACGGTTTCTAGATCTTCTAGAACTGAACATCATGCTGCATCCTTCAACAGTACATTTGTGCATTTCACGTAGATGAACAGCGGAGAAATGGATCTTTAAAGCTCCTTTGTCACAGAAAGTTTTTAGGCACACATTGCACTGAACTCTTTTTTTGCCCGTATTTGGATTGATGTAATGTGTGCCTAAATTCACAGGCATTGGCGATGAACCCCATTGTCTTTTAGGTGGACTAATACATTTGGCTAACATCATGTTCCTGGAGTTTAGTGCCGCTTCAGCATAAGCATCTTTGCTTAAATTGAGAACGTTCTCATCTCCAGGTTTGTGGTCATCTGGTCTTCCTTTGCCATTACTGTGAATTTTATTTTCTGAAGGTTCCGCAGGATTAGCTGACATTTGAGGTAAGAGAGCTTGGAGTGAGGCTAAGCCCATTGGGTTTTGACTGAGCGCAGCTACCATGGCCGCTTGGTGATTAAACGATGTAGGCATTGGAGGAATAGGCAAGTTTGCAGGTAGTGGAAAATTGAAGAATTGACTTCTCATTAAATCCATAGTTGTTCTTTCAGTAGACCCTAATTCGTAGGGTTTTCTGCTCTCTTCCTTTTCATTGCTTTCATTCGTTTTGTTTTTCCGAAAATCAAAAGGTTGCATGTTTTGGAGGTGATTTAAAGGCGATGAGTTTATTGGACTAGTAGTTGAGAGGGGACTGGATGAGGTAGATTGGCGGATGCTATGATTGGGAGATGCTTCCGCTGACGACACTCTATGAGAAGGTGACTGAAGCGCTGGGGATGACCTGTTAAGACTGGGCGACATTGCTTCCTTCTTAACTTCTGTATGGGTTTCTCTAGGGCTGTTCCTGGTATCTCTGTCTTGAATACTTTTAAGATAATCATAGTGTTTTTTTGCTTCCAATATATGTTGGAAGTATTTAAGTGATTCATCGTTTCGGACGTCTCTGCCTGACTGTTCCTTCAATCTTCTAAATTCTGCCTCTACTTTAGAATGCACTAAGGCTCTCGAATCAGGATACTCTGGTCTCTTATCAAGCTTATCGTTGTTAGCCCCCGACGGGGACGGAAGACCGTTCTTCTTGTAGATGGGAAGAAGGGAGGTCTTGTGGAGGGCTCTCTCTTCTTGCAGCTGAAGGATCTTTTGGAATGCCGCGCTGTGCTCCGGTCCGTGACCACTCCATCTTTCAGCGCTACTTGACTGTGATTCCTGGAACAAGAAATAAGTAATTTGTAGTATAATATACACTCACAAACACACTGTGTGATAGTGGTGAGTATTGTTTAGCACATCTAATTGTGAATGTTATTTGTGGAACCAATCAAATAGGAATTCAAGTGAGCAAATTATAAGTTCTGTAAAATTTAATATGCAAAATTTCAAAACATCATTTATTATAACAATTCCGGTATCTCGAGCTTTATACCTGAGTGTTTACCTTCTATAAGACGAAATAACATAATATCATGAGTCGATTTACAAAACACTCCATTTAATAAAATTATGAATGAGCGCGGCTAATTCTAAAAGATTATCGAGTCTAGAGCAAGCCTTAAACACTGGTTGTTCAAATCCCTCTTCAAAATAACTATCAGGTCGACACAAAACCACACCTTGCGTTTTCAAAGGCTAATATCAAATTAATTCTGAGAACTCGGAGCAATTGGGTAAAATTGTGTAAAATGACGGTTCAGAGTCGACTTGAGAATAGAAAAGTGGTTTTGTGTCGCGTGTTTGAAACGATTTAATCCGAAAACTAAATTACTATTCATTTGGTAAGCATTCGGGGCCGCCTCGTGATGTCAAAGTTAAATTTTCGAGTTAATTCAACCACTCCTTAGCTGCCTTTGAACAGGTTTGAAACAAAAACTTGTATGTAATTAAATTATTATTGTGATGTCGATGTCGTGAGAATAACACTAAAATGCTCCGTAGCAAAATATTTTCAACAATTGAAACGAAAATAACGTTGTTTGCTATTATATCTGGAAGTGTTCACTGACGTATGAATTTTGTTCAACCATTTTGTAATCAGGTCTGATTTAATATATAGGAAAAAAGAGTAACCATTGCGCAAACTGTAACTAAATCCTGAATCCCGCTTAGGATTCTAAACTCATAGGCGTATAAATTCTTTATAGATTATAGAATAAATAGGTTGTTGTTTCATAAATTTTGATCGTAAAGGTTGATATAGCAGATATTTCTTTTTTCTTGATAATTGTGTTACCCTTTGTAAAATCTATTACGATTTGATAATAGGCGACAAATAATTACAGAACATTTATATTACAAAGGGAATTACCCTTTTCTAATATTTATGTTCTGTAATTATTTGTATAGTATTCTAATTTCTACGCTAATTGTAACTATTCATTCACCATATGACTTTAGAAAGGCTAAATGGCAATTTTTTTCTATATTATATAAATTGTTGTTACAATTTTTCATACAATATATCTGTTTAGCAAGAACGTTTCGCCTTTTAAAAATTATATATTAATATAAAAGCCTACATGCAATTTACAAAACCGTCACTTAAAGTTCTATCAAAAAACCACATCTCATTTAAAAAATCGTTTAAACGTAAAATAACTGGCAACACCCCGCATTCACTTATAATGAACTTGATTGTCGCTTTTTAAAACAGTTTGTCACTCGGTTACGGCGTGTAACCGATGGGGTTGCCATATCATTATCCGTTTCCCCAGAATTATATTGTCGTTTGGAGTCGGCACGTCGGGGGCAATTTCGTAAAAGCGAGCAATTATTACAATGATTCTGTTTCTATTGCCACAAAACGGATAAACGTTGGATAATAAAGTGTCTTTTAGAAAAATATATGTCTGAGAGTTCAAAAATATGCGGAGAAATAATTATATAGAGTTTTCTGAAGTTGTTTCGTGCTTTCGAAAGTCATTTCTTAAAAATTGGGATTGCGTTTTCTTTCGTTTTTGTTAGATGGTTTTGTTTTTGTGTCGTTACTGTAATAGGACGTTTAAACAGTTTAAGATAATTGAGTTGATCGTATTTATGATGATATAATTTAAACAGATGTTTAGATGATTATTTTGTGTTTACGAACTATTATATTTGTATTAAGAATCTTTAAACAGTGATCTCTTATAGAGTCTTTAATCTTTGAACAGTGTAGTATCATTCTAAAAGCATTTGAAGGATTTGTGTGATGAATTTGAATATTATATTTAAACAATGCGACGCGAATTTTTACTGTTATGTCAAATTCTGCACATAAGGGTCTATCGATCGGGTGAACCGTGAGTTGAACCGTGGATGGGTCGTGCCTCGGAAAGCACGTTGAGCCACTGGTCCCGGCTTTTGGGATTTTGGACAGTCGTCACGGGTCATCGGAACACCCAAAATTCAGATAGGCTATCGCTCCATGTAGAATACTGGTAGGTATTCATCTGAATCTGGTTAGACTGTAAGCTGACCCTAAAATAGTTGGGAAGAAGCGAAGTAGTTGATGTATTTCAAGTAGGTAATTTTAAATTTATTGTCTTAAATTGCAAGGTTTTACACAACAAACGACGCACGAAAAAAATAAAAATAAAAAAAAAAACAAAAATAACTAAAATTTAAGTTTAGGGCATTTTTTCATTTTATTTCATTTAGAAAACGACAGAAGATAATATTATTAGTTTAATACTTTCGAATTAAGTTACTAAATAGACAGTTTAGACGTGACTATCGGCCGCCCGCGAATTTGTTCGCGTTTTTTATAGGCTCCGCTCCTTTAGGTCGCAGCGATGTTATATGTGTACAGGCTAAAGCCTTCCTGGATTAATGGGCTATCCAACGCAAAAATAATTTATCGAATCGGACCAGAAATTCCTGAGATTAACGCGTTCAAACAAACAAATAAACTCTTCAGCTTTATATATTAGTATACATCGATTAAAAATATTGTAAATATAATAAAGCTAGGACTAATTTGACTGGCCAAAACTAATATTTATTTAAGTAGCTGTTACAAAAAGTGAACTTAAATTTAGTTTAATTTATGAAGAAGGGAATCGGCGCCATTGTATAATTTACGACAATAACGGTTCTGTTTTAAAACAAAAAACTTAGCAACAACAATGTTGTATAAATCAATCAAGCTATTACAATCTGTCAATACATTTTCAACTTTATCTCTAAAGCGTTAAGGTTCAAGGTTGATTGGGGAAATGTGACAGTTTTGTGTAGCTTCACTTGCTGGTATTTGTGCCGCTCTCGTTACGGCGAGTGACCACGAAACCCGAGGTTACTCTCATCATTATCATTAGCCCCACAGCGTATCATTAGCCAATCACAGCATAAAACTCACGCGCACCTTCTACTTTAATCGAATAACGCATTTCTTGTCGTCGGGGTTGGTACTGTCGTGGAGAAAAGTACTTACTTATACTCAAGAGAATAGATGCAATAAAAAAAAAAAAAAAGAGAATCCTATTCATAGCGATGCGAACGTATTTTTTGGTACCCTTTGATGATTTCTCGTCCTTTCATATAAATACATGTAAGTAATAATACATAGGTATTAACATTGTTATTTTAAGACTGTTAGCTTTTAAAAGTACTAGAAAATTCTATTACAGAAACGTTTGTTTATATTGAAGACAACATTAAAATATTTACCATTCACATTATCGATTGTATATTTTTAGTGAATCACACGTGGGAGTCCGTAGTTATCTGTCATATGTAATTCCTTTCTTATAAAATGGCTTGAGCAAGCGTAGTGATTACGCTCAATCCTTCTCTGTGTGAGATGAGACCTGTGCCCAGCAGTGGGACGATGAGAAGGTTGATGATGATGATAATGGAAGTGGCTCCAAACCTTGTGTAGAGGAGGTGGTGAAAGGGTAGCCAAAGAAATTAAAATTTCCTCAACGTCTTTTTTCCAATTAGCAGGTCTATGGGTCTATTCCCTTGTACACAAACTAAAGTAATTTTAATTTCAGTAAATCGTTATATTTCTATTTAATTAAGCAAGGGACAAAAGATAAATTTAATTTAGTCCACACAAATTAGTCAGCGCCTGACGTAATTTGAAGTACCGGTCGACGGTCGCCATGTTTTTAATCGCGTCTAAACTGCCTATGGAATTTACTTAATTTGACAGAACTAAAAATCCAGGTAGGAAAATATAATTTGACCCTGTAACAAGTTTGTATGTAGGTACACAATTGCGTATTAGGTGGCAGGTGTATTAGTTGAAAAGAAAATAATGATAAAAAAAAACTCGTAACTCAACTTACAATTATAATCATCAATACCATCATTAAGTGACTTAAATTTTAAGTTCTAATATCCCTACTATTTCATGAAACATCAATTAATAAAATTGCTAATGTGAGTAAAATTGATTTTCGCAAGCTACCCTGGCTCTTTCTCTACAGTAAATTGTTGATTGTTTTTATTTAAATAAATATATACTTAGGTAGCTAAAATTCCCCTTTTAGCTAAGTATCCGTTCAATAGCAAAGAAACAAGAAAACAAAATGGATGTCTGGACGGTGATTTTTTGCGTTTGCTTTAAGTATTTTCTTATATGGCGGACACCGCCTGACTGTGGGAACGAAACAAGTAATTGTCAACAGTACACAAAAAGGTTGCAAGAAGCAAAAAATATCAAAGTCGCGATGTTAACCCGAGGTGGTTGACCCGCCAACATAGCCGTACACCCGAAAACACTCTTATTACCTTTTAAAACAGACTGTTTTCCGCCGCTGTGAGTGAAAAACATAAATTTGCGCACATATCTGACCCACGCCTACCGGCAGAGCAATGGACAAGCGGACATATTTCATGGCATTTTTTTTAAATGTATCATAACAAAGTGTATCTTATTACCTTGATATATAGTCTCATTTCTGTTGGTCGTGAGAGGTTTCTTTTTGTTTTTTAAATGTGTACTTCGCGATCGTTTTTCGTTGGCGCGCTGTCGTGACATGCCATATTGTTCAGGGCATGATACATGAAGTAAGTAAACAGGTTTGTGTACTGTAAAGCGCAGAACGCATTGCCATTTTGCCTAATGACTGCATAAACACGCACCTGGGATGCACCGCCCCGCTGTTTTCTTGTGGGAAATGTTTAGTTCTATACAGCTAAGTAATTTAAATTTGAGTCATTTACTTCCGTTTTCTGGTGGAAGAATGAATTGTTCACAGAAGTTTGTACGTATTTTATATATCGTTTTGAACACGTAAACAATACTGTAAATATCAAGTTTTGAAATGACAAAGTTCAGCCATAAATATTTTTAAACGAAAAAACGTGACATGTTTAATTCGGCCTCCAGTCTAATGGTTAGCTAAATACCAATATTTAACATGAAGCAAAAGCCTATTTGACTTATACAACCCAATAAGGTACCTACTGAGTAACCCACCGAGACCCCTTGGTAGGATGGGTTGTCAGATTTTCAGCCTCCGAAGCGTGAAAGATTTTCGGAATCACCGGTAACGACTGATTAAAAATCCATTATTGACAGCCGGGATCACCGGCTTTCCGAAGTACGGAATGGTCTTGATATGTTAAACTGATCACCCATCCTCTGATCAATCGCTGCAAACGGAGCTTAGCCTGATCGATAGACCCGCGCGGCTTTTATTCCATAGCTACCTACAAAGTTGTTAATTTTTATTGTTAATATATAATAATATTGTTAATTAATTAGAATCCTATCAATAAAATAATTATTCTTTTATTGACAGAATTCTAATTCATAGGACTAAACTAATTGTATCATATGTCCCTTTCTTAATGAAATAGAAAGAAAAAGATGCACTAAATTTAAATTTAGTTTAGTTGATGAATAAGGGAATCGGGCTTAATTTAGCTATAAAAATATCTCTACCACTTGTGCAATCACCTGTACTCCTGTACTTCGAATTTACCCCAGTAACTAATAATTATGCACACATAGGTAGGCAACTAGGTGAAGTGTGTACTAGCCTTGCAATTTGTTGGTAGTTGGCCGTACACGCCAATAACCAATGTCCAACAATGTTGCCATTAAATTTCTTGAAACATCTGTCTCAAAGTACGATTTTTGAAATTAAGAGGGTATTTTTCTATGGCTTTCACACTTACCCTTTAAAAATAATTGCGAGTGAATTAATACTTTGTTTAAAGTATCTGCGAAGGCGGTTTATGTTATTCGTTGAAAATGTTTCACTACATGGCAAATCCCGTTCATAATAAACAACAGCTTGAGAAAAAGCCTAAATATTTTATTCTTAATATTTTCCTTTTAAACTTCCTAAACTTTGCTTAGTTTTAGATTTCAGTCTACTAGACTTATTGTTTAACATAAGTTAGTCTTTTGAATTTAGAACTTGCTAGGTAAGTGATTTAAGAAAGAGAATTTTAAGAGCTATATTAATATAATTTTTAATTTTTTTTTCTTTTCTTTTTTGGTTTCGCACGATTTCAGCATTTAGCCAATGTCACGTTTTTAAATTATGTATGTGTGCACATCTCGGTGTTCGATTTTTCGAAATTCAAAAGTGCATGACTTAATCCCCCCATCTCCATTCTATCATCCGACGACCCGTCTTACGGAGAGTATCCACCCTTACGTTGTTAACACCACTACGATCCGGACGAAGCGTTTTGTTTCGACTTTTATACCGCGTTCATCGAGGGACTGAAAAAATTTGCTAACGGCGGTGTTTTCGTCTGACTTCAATTTAAGTGTCTTCAAGGCTATGGTGAAAAGGCTCTTAATAAACTAGCGCGTTTTACCACCAACAAATGCATCACTGATATAATTATAAAACGACTAGACTAGTTTATAATTATAAAAAAAAAAATACCCTTTAAAATAATATTAATATGTATAGTAAGTAGTGTCGATTGGCATCTAAATATAGGGCAAATAACAACTCGCAACGAAAACTCAAATCGATCGATCCCAAGCTAATAAAACTTGCCATTGTCATCACAATAAATGTAATCCTACATTACAAGTCTGTGTCGACATCCACAATTCGACATCAAACACGGTGATTGTATCAATATTTGTCGTTCGTTCAACAATGGTATGATCGCTGTGTGGGTGGCCTGTTCGTGTACCTACGTCTATTAATTTAATTATCATTACACTGTGTTATGTATGAATCAGCGATGGAGTGAAAGTGGATCCCTTAGATTTGGAGATTACTTAGCAATCTTTTTTTATACATATACAGTATGTTAAAAAAACCCTGTCCGACCCGTGAAGGTGTTGTTGGGTATCGATAACTGATTCTACTAATGGATACAAAACCGGGCTAAACTTAAAAAAAAATCCCCCTAAAAAAATAAATATTATTTCGCAAAAAGGGGTAACTTAAAGAGGTAACGTAATAAACCCTTCCGCGGGCGGCGGGCGGCAGGGCACGCGGCACGTGGCACGTGGTCGCGTCGCTATTCGCTCATAATAATACCGGTGTTGTGACTTTTTTAAAAATTACCAAATTTCGGGGAAGTTGGAATTAATTCGCGGGAAAAAAAGATTATTTCAAAATTCAATTGTATTGGTACTATGATGATTACGTAAAATTATATATTATATTTGGTCATGTGTTTACCTAACCTTTATTATCCTTATGGATCGGACAGGGTTTTCTTAACATACTGTATATGTACTTATGTTTTTATAGTGACGTAAAAAAAGTTGTTATAATTTTTTTTTTTAAGAAAGACGTTGCACATATTCCTAGTGTAATTTCTCCTGTATCGTGGGTGCGTTTACAAACATTGAAACTTACATACATAAACAGCCAGACACGGCATAACTACTTGTACTTAGGTAGAAATGGGGATCGAACCTGCGACACAGCGAAACAACCAAGCTTAACCACTATGTCAATCACATAATTTGCTTTTTTGTCTTTGAATCATGCTTGTGAACATATATTTTTATGTTTCTGAAAGATTACTTACAGTAAAATACTTTTTCTAGAATTACTACTGAATAGGAATGTTTCCTGGGTAAAAAAAAAGATTCTATTTAGTCCGTCATTCAGATTATAGAAAAATATTGGATACGTAGGTATATTTTGTTTTAACAAATCAATAAAAATTGACAAATATAAAAGGCATCAAAGATCAGAGGTGGTCACTGGTGACGTCACTCCTCGATAAAAAGTTTAGCGTGCACTGTGTCGTCTTAATTTTTTGTTTGTATGGAAAAAGAAAAAATACGTGTCTAGTATTTTTTGGAAATCTGACTAACGGACTAATTAGGTTTTTAGTCAACTACCCTATTACCTACCTTTTCTGTTATTTTAAGTCATCATCATCTCAGCGGTAATCCCAGTCGCATCCAAAGCTTTTCAGCTTTGGAGGCTGGGGTCCGCTTTACCAGTCTAACTGCTGATTTAATTTAGTATGTGAATAATTGAATCAGGGAAATTATTTACATATTTTCCATCAACCTATATGACGACACCTATTATTCCTTACTCGGGCCGAAGCTTATGTTAAAAAAATAAACATTAAATATAACAGACTACACATCAGGGACACTATAATCTGTCCTCATATCCTATCAAAGCTTTAAAGTTAAATTGTATCAAGAAAACCATTCTTGATACAATTTAGTTTCTATATAAAATTATCCCGGCGTATCGCTTAAACTTAATATAGGTAATGATACAGTGTGGTCCCCCGGTTTTATCTTAATCTCGGCTTAAGGCGCCTCGTCGAGTCGTTATGGGTATTAAATAATAATTGGATAAGCCACGGGTCAAGTATCGATCGAAGATTTGGACCGTCTTCGGGAATTTGACACGAGTAACATGGAGAAATTGGGCGTATCATGTGGGAGTGACATTAGAGACTGTTGAGCGAGTTGTAGGTCGCACGCTTAAACCCAGACATGGGCTTTGCTTAGTGTAAATTGCTTCATCACCACTGCTTTCAAAATGGTGAAAGAAAACATCGGGAGAAAGACATGTCCTAGAAACAAAAAATATACGAGTAGGTATATAGAACAAACTATACTTCATTTAAGTTCGGTAGTGCATGTTTTTCTTTATATTTCATTAAGAAAAGGACAGAACATAATATGTTAGTTTAGACCTGTCAAATTATTCCACGCTTGACGTAAATGGATGTAAGTACATATTTTTGGTCACCATGTTTATAATCGCGTCTAAACTGTCTATGGAGTATCGTAATTTGACAGGATCAAACTAAAATGTTATATTCTATCCCTTTCTTAATGTAATAGAAAGAAAAGGTGCAGTTAACTTAAAATTAGTTTATTTTGTGAACACACACTGGGCCGCGTGGTAAGCACCTTTATTTTAAGCCATACATTTATAACCAGCCTGTGATGTTAATTAAACAAAAAAAAAAACACGAAGAATCTGGTGTTTTTGTATGGTTGACCACATCTGTGTACTTAAAACGTAATAAAAAAAAAAGTCAGCCATGGTCACTCTAAAATTGAGCTGAATTGGACAGTATCAAATTGGACTCTGATCTAAAAATTTGTTGATTACAAGTATGACTTTTGTATTTTGCAATAGAATATTAATTAATATAATTTTATAAATTATAAACTAGCGCTTGACCGCAATCCCGCCTGATGGTAAGCAGTGATGCGATCGTTGATGGTAAAGCGCGCTAGTTTATTAAGAGCCTATTCACTCTAGCCTTGAAGACACTCAAATTGTAGTTTGACGGAAACACCGTCGCTGGCAAATTGTTCCAGCCCCTCGATGTTTATTTTGATAGACATTAAAGTTTGAGAAATTAAGTCCAACAATTGGTCTAATTGCAATGCTTCCATATCGCCTCCGGGTTGTGGAGGACAGACGGCAGCCGCTTCAAGGAACATATCGAAGTTTAGCCAAAATCAGTAGTTAGAGTGGTAAAAGCGGACTCCAGACTGGGATTAACGCTGAGATGTTGATGATTCAAGTTTGAGAAATAAAAAGTGGAACCAACCTCTTCTTCCTCCCACCAGCGTTTAACGGACTGATTGAGTTTCCCCAATTCGCTTTCATTATTCTCACCCATGATAAACAGTTACTGATAATAAACACAAACGCTTTAAAAAGCACTACGCACTAAAGTTCGTTTTTTTAATCCCAGATACTAATGTGACATTTGAACATTACCTTGACAGATGTAATGTCAATTTTTTTAGTATCTGGGTTTAAAAAATGAACTTCAAACAGTCATATAAGAACAAAAGTCACTTTCACGAACATATAAAGAATTGACACGGAAAATTAAACTGTCACTTGGGGCAAAACCCTGTGGACACCGAAATGACACTGTTCTTCTGTCAGCACGATATGACGTCGAAGACGAGACTAATCCTAACTAATCCTGTGACACAACTAGCAACTCAAAGTCACCAATGTTTAGGGGTGGGGGAGTTAAGGGCGTCAAGTAACCCTTAACTACCTGAGTGATTGAACAATAGAGTTTCATTACCCGCCTCCGTCTGCTATTATTATTATTCTTTTTCAGTAATTTGTCTTTTGCAAGAAATACTTTATTGAATGACTTCTTGAGTTATTTAAGTTAGAAAAAAATTCCGAAGGTGGCACGTGTTTCGGAGAAATGAGGAAAATTTCGTGGGGCGAATTTTGATGGCTTTAAAAGTAGGGAATCAAAAGAAATGATGGATTCACTGTGTGAATTATGATGATGATGGTTAGAAAGTAGATGATTGTATGGATGTTGACTAATAGAAGAGTATGGAAGAAAAATACATGTTGCCCTGACTTCAGTAAATTGAGATAATGGTAGGAGAACGGTGATGACTTAAGTTTATTATTTAAATAGAACGTCTCGTGGTACTGGCATCAGCAGGTCAAGCTAAACTAAACTGTCAAATATTCCCAATCAATCTTGAGCCACAATGCTTTAGCAATAAAGTTGAAACTCCGATAAAGAAATATGACAGATTGTAGTGGCTTGATGTACAAGTGGATTTACTGTTCTCGATCAGAAACAACGTTTATTGTCGATCTTAGTCTCAATATGACAAAAAGTCATTTATTTTTGACATTTGTTTATCGACTATACGAGATTACGACTAGATATTGACTAGATACTGTTTTTTTTTTAAACGTTAAAAAATAGCAGATGGGAAGAAGAGAAAATGAAATTCAGTATATCATTCTAAAACACCCTGGCTTAAAATCAACGGTTATTATATTACAGTATTATATGAAACAGCCGTTTAATTTGGTAACCAACGAATTATTTCTACACTGGATGTTCTGGAATTATGTCTATAGGCAAAGTTTGCTCGTCCTTGAGAAACTATCCTTTAGGTATATGCAGTGTCTCATAAAAACACCATTCCCATAGTATATTTGTGTCTATTGAGACCATTACGAAAAAATAAGTTTTGTCGACGTAGGACCTCATTAATCATCAGAGGGATTATGCATTGTTTGCTTTTGTACTAATGTAAGGTAAGAACTTTTACACCCAGAAAATGTTTTTATTAGGTATTATGTTTATTGCAGTTGGGTCCGTGAAAGGCGACCCGTATTCTAAATTCAAAAGATTCACTAATAATGCAAAATACCGGGTCGTAAAAAGCGCACTTTTAAAAACCCAATGTGAAGTGAAACAATTAAGTATTGTTTCACAGAAAAAGTTTCGGCACCTTTGAAGTTGACCGTATGTGAGACACATAAATATTAAAATTAATATTCGAGGCGTCACAACTAACAATGGCGCCTTTTTACCTACTGATAAGGTTCTGTTTTGTTCTGTTTACAAGTGTAATCTTAATCTCTTTTTAGGAATTCGGGTAACTTTAGGTATTTTTCTACCTATTCATATCAGCGCTACCTATTGTCCCTTAAAAGTAATTTAGTTATTTTTAAATCGCAACAAGCGTTTAAGTCTTCCAATACTATTTCTTAACATAATTGCCTGTAGTTTCGATATATAGATAGATAAGTAATCATGAGCTGTATTATAATTACACTTAAGTTATTCTAAAGCCGTCTTTTATTTGGTCAGTAATAAATCTTTTGACTTAGAATTTCAATAAACCAATAATAATTGGTTCTCATAGAGTGCAAATATAATGGTGAGGTAAGAAGCCTGGAGCTATTTATATAGTTCTATAAACTTTGTTGGGTAATGTAGCAATCCTTCGAGATGATAAACTGCTTGCACATGCCTCTAACAGTGCCAATAAACGTCTTGTTGACATACATCTGCGAGGGAAAAGATTGGAAATACTGGACTTGTAGAAGTTTTGACGGGAAAGGTAAGATGAGTGTCACGCGCATTTTTCATTGGACTTTTAAAATGATTTATAGTGTCGTTTACTAAATAAAAACGTGATTTATGTAGTAAAAAAATCATAAAGAACATTGAAATATCGCAGCATAGTGGCCACATCATGACTTTGCCTCAAACCTCCCTCTTTCAACTGTCATTGGCGATATACGCTATTACTGTGAAATAAAATTTAAAAAAAAATCTATAATTTGTTACTCGTGTTATTGGCAAAATTGTGGTATCTATCCCACAGAAACAAGAGTTGAGTTTGAATTTCACCTTGAAAGAAGAAGACACTGGACTTGCAGGTAGGTATATAAAAATAATTTTCAGCTATAATTTCTGTCGCTAACAATGGGCCTTATAAGAAGGCTCAAAGTCAGTCAAAGGGCAATGGAGAGGGCTATGCTTGGGGTTTCACTGCGCGATCGAATCAGGAATGAGGAGACCCGCAGAAGAACGAGAGTAGCCGACATAGCCCAAAGAATTGCAACACTAAAGTGGCAGTGGGCTGGACACGTTGCCCGTAGGACCGATGCCCGATGGGGCCGACGGGATCTCGAGTGGCGACCACGCACCGGAAGACGTAGCGTGGGTAGGCCCCAAAAAGGTGGACCGACGACTTGCTGAAGGTCGTGGGAAACCGCTGGATGCGGGAGGCGCAGGACCGGTCGTCGTGGAGAACCTTGGGGGAGGCCTATGTCCAGCAGTGGACGTCTTTCGGCTGAAATGATGATGATGAGCTATAATTTCATCGAATACAAATATTATGAAAAGAAGTAAGTATAGATGTAGGTTTGTTATTCTTTCACGCAAAAAATCTTCAACGCATTTGGATAAAATTTGGCATACACATGGTTTATAACTAGAAATAATACATAGGATACTTTTTATCTCAATGTTTCTACAAGATCGAAACTTACCTATGCGGGTCAAACTGTGGGGTGCAACTAGTAACTTATATAAAAAAAAAAAAAAAACAGAACAATATCAGTACATATCGTCATCGTAGAGTGAAAACCTCGGGAATGCATTTTTGCTCACATTTATTTTATTGCGTTTCTGGGAAGAATACCTCACTACGCACATCCTAATCTGACTCATTTTTTCATTCGATACTCGTAGCGACATCTAAGACACTAAATGAAAACCTCGTAAACTCGCGCAGCTGTCAGTTTCGTGTGAATACCTAGCAACGAACGTGTAGTTTCATTTTATTTTCATTTTCATTTGGGCAATCTTATAGTACTGAACCGATTTGGGTATGAAAGCGGGTTAAGTCTCCATATTAATTAATAAAAAAATATATAAAGTCGCTGTACTAAAAATTTTACAGCACGCAGTTTTTTCTTCCTCGTGAAAAGTTACTATTTTTGCACTTACGAGGTTTTCACTCTACGGCGACGATATTAGTTAACTTCCAAAAAAAAGAGTCGATACGGAAAGACTCAGGGTCATTGAAAAATGATATACTGAATAATTACTCAATCAAAATTGGGTGGAATCAGGTGGCGTCTTGTGGTTTCTGCCTACCTCTTTGAAAAAAGACGTGATCTTTGTTGCTATTATGTGGTTGATTCGCACGAATCGGGTTAATCGTGAGTTTTTCAATAAGTTTGCTTTTTGTTAAGCGACTCGCATGAATTGGATCATTTTGAATTTAATGCATTAAATTAAAGAAAAAGGACACTAACGCACAAAAGTGATTAGTATTCAATATTATAACACGTGTACTTTTCACACGTTTCGGTCGAATAAATTAGTACGAATCGACTAAAAAGCCGTTGGCTGTACGTGTTATATTATTATAAATTATAAACCCCGCCTGATGGTAAGCAGTGATGCGATCGTTGATGGTAAAGCGCGCTAGTTTATTAAGAGCCTATTCATTCTAGCCTTGAAGACACTCAAATTGTAGTGTGGTGGAAACACCGACGCTGGCAAATTGTTCCAGTCCTTCGATTTACGCGGTATAAAGAAGGAAGCAAAACGCTTCGTCCCGATCGCAGTGGTGTCAACAACGTAAGGGTGGAAACTCGCCGTACGACGGGTCGTCCGATGATGGAACGGAGATGGGGGAATTAAATCATACAATTCCCTTGCACACTCACCAGAATGCATCCTATAGAAGACCTAAATGCTGGCTACTCTACGCCTGTGCTCTAGGCTTTGGAGACCGTTTCGAGTTAAGTCTGGGTCGCCAAGCAGCCTCTTCTTCAGCCAATATTTATTTGCTGAATCCAAAACCCCCTGTGGCCCCTGGTGTGCAGGCAAGTGAAAGAACATGAGATGTCAGCACATCGTGGCGATGCCCACGAAGACCGATGTCTCCTGGGTCAGGGTTGCGGGTTGGTTAAAAAAGAAACCGTGGCCCTGGCGCCCAAGCAAGTGAAGAAACACGGGTGGGTTTTAGTGAATACAAGTCTGACACATCCTTCCTTTCCACCCGGACCAGGATGGAACATTTGACTATTTCCCATCCTCCAAAAAGGCATAACGCCGAAGATCTGTAGACAACACAGGACACCTGCGAACTCCAGTCCTCCGGTGGCCTATGTAGGTCTATTTTTGTCATCATCAATCAATGTGGGTTGGTGATTTCAGACTTAAAAATCCAGGTTTCCTCAAGAAGTTTTCCTTCACCTTTTAAGATATACTTAGAAAGTACATATAACTTAGAAAAGTTACATTGGTATTTGCCTGACCTAGAATCGAACCCGCACACTCATACTTGAGAGACTGGTGTTTTAACCACTAGGCCAGGGGCCAGGGCCTATTCCTGTAGATATTCATATTAGGCGGACATTTTTTTTTCTGATCTACAGCTTCAATTATGTTTACAAGTCCGTTCCAATCGAACCAAACGCTTTCAAACACAACCTACCTATCTAAATACCTACACAATTTCAAATCAAATACTAAGGTACAGTCATAGCCATAATTCAAACCCGCCCGACGAAAGCAGGTTTCTATCACTCGGCTCATCACTTACCATGTCAAGCAAACGTACGCATCAGATACCGACGCCCGCGGCCTACCACACCAATAATATAATTTTGCACCTAATAATTTTGAAATGCAATTATAATTTTGCGCTGCAATAATAATTCTATAATGTTTCTTGGCACTTATTCGTCCCTGTCTACTTATTTGTGGGCGTTGCTGTGTCATTTGCTGATTTATAGAATTGATTGATTGGCTTTGTTTAGACAAAGTTTTTTATTGTTGACTGTACTTGGTTAATTAGTTTTTAAGTTGAGTAGGCAAGATGGATGTGTTTAAATTTATATTTTTGATGCTTTTGAGGAGTTAAAAATTGTGTTAACTTCTAATTTTGAATTATATGTTATTAATTAGTACTGTCATTTGTTTAAAAAAACGATTGTTTTTAAAATAGGTATAAAATACAGTATAATAGTGATGTTTCCTGGGTAAAAAAAGATTGATTCTATTTAGTCCGTCATTCAGATTATAGAAAAATATTGGATACGTATATTTGGTTTTATCAAACCAATAAAAATTGACAAATATAAAAGGCATCAAAGATCAGGAGTGGTGGCTGGAGACGTCACTCCTTGCTAAAAAGTGTAGCGTTCAGTGACGTCCCACGAGTTTTCAACGCTCTGTGTCGTCTTCATTTTTTGTTTAAGTATATGAAAAAAGAAAAAAATACGTGTCTAGTATTTTTTGGAAATCTGGAGGACGGACTAATTAGTAATTTTTAGTCAAATACCCTATTCTTAGAAATGATATAAGATATCCTAAAGATTTTTCTCGTAGGTACTCATTACGCCCATCGGCTTTATGTAGGGTTATGTATAAGTTAGGTAAAATATTGCCATTTCTCTGTAAGTGTTTCTGTAAATCTTTTGAGAAAATAAATATATAAGCCGTATTACAAAGTATGATTATGCTTGTACGTACGACAGCAGGTTCAGTTACCCGAAATTGCCAAACAT
Source organism: Sesamia inferens (assembly GCA_037179545.1). Classification (NCBI taxonomy): domain Eukaryota; kingdom Metazoa; phylum Arthropoda; class Insecta; order Lepidoptera; family Noctuidae; genus Sesamia; species Sesamia inferens. Next base: position 11,717,507 of record CM073933.1, on the reverse strand, counting down.
TCCCAATCAACCTTGAGCCATAAGGCCTTGGAGATAAAGTTGAAAATCTAATAAATAAATCTGTTAGATGATCATGTGCTGTCGTCGTACATTTAAGATACACGTGTATTTTAGTACTAAGTCTGAAATAAAGAACTAAATCGTAATTTAAAGCATTCAAAATCTAGTTGGCAGTCTCATCTCGGCACAAACGAATGTTAAAAATTTTGTGAAAATGGTGGGATATTTTGTAACAGTTTGAGACTGAGCTCGAATTGGGCGTGGTGGCCTAGTGGTTAAAACACCAGCTCCTCAAGTAGGTATGAGCGTGCGGGTTCGATTCTAGGTCAGGCAAGTACCAATGTAACTTTTATAAGTTATATGCACTTTCTAAGTATATCTTGAACACCAATGATTGATTACAAGTTGAAGGAAAACATCTTCAAGAAACCTGGACTTTTAAATATGAAATCGCTAACCCGCATTGAGCAAGCGTGGTGATTAATCTTATCTCTCAATCTTTCTCTGTAGATATGAGATGAGACCTGTGCCAGTGGGACGATTAAAAGGTTGATGACGAATATGACGATGATGATGTTGATGAGACTGAGATCAAAGGAGAAAGTCTCATAATTTTGAAAACATACACAGTTTGATTTCCGTCAAGTTTTTGACATTAGTTTGTCTCCAAAATGACACAGCGATTAGATTTTGAAACTTTTCAATTACGAGAATCACCTGTTAGGTTATATTAATTTCTTAAACACTACTTAATCAACATTATTTATGGAAATCTAAAATAAGTACCTAAATATTCTATTTAAGTACTTATTTCAGATTTCCATAAGTACTTAAGTTAGAAATTGTCTTTAGTTATATGTAGGTATGTACCCAGTAAGTAATTGGAATAAGTAAACTAATAACTACCTATACTTGAGATATAATAAAGATTCCTCGATATTTATGATATTAAATCCTCAGCGAAGTGCCTAGAATAAATGAAAATCACTGTTGTAAGTCCAGAAAGGACTTTCTAACATGATAATGATAATTATCAGCAAATTTAATATTCGCCTCCTAACAGATATTTAGATCCAATTGCCTTTTTCGTAATTAAACCAAGGAATAAGTATCCATGTAGGTTTTATAGCTCTGTTTACGCCTTCTTTATGGTAGAAATTGTAAGAACGCATATATCTTTCGAAGCTGCGTTGTTAGCAAGCGTTGTTAGTAAGTATAGGTACGGAAACTGGAATTAATATTCTGTGAAAGTTTGCAAATGAAACGCCTGTCTATGATTTTTAACACAACATAACATTTCATCAAGTCGGTGTTCCTGAAGTATTAGGCAGAGGCTAGTTATAGGTAAAATTCGATCTACTAGCCATTGGACATTTTTATTGCCAAAAAAACCCATTAACATTGCCCGATCAGAGAGTTGAATCCTTACATATTTAACGGTTCATAATTAATGTAAAAGCAGAATCGATTAAAAATCTTGTGTAAGTTTGTATTAATAGGGTAGGTAGAGGCGACAGCAGGTCAAGATGAAACTGTCAAATATTCCCAATCAACTGTGAGCATTAATGCTATAGAGATTAAGTTGAAAATCGAATAAAGAAATCTGATAGATTGTAGCAGCTTGATGTGCTGTCGTCTGTACACACAGCATTTCTAGTGTCTATTAAGGTCTGTGCCGAAACCTAAAATTACTAGCGCCTGAGTTGTGACTTGTCCCCTAAACTATAGGTACTATAGGTGCATTGTTAATATGCTCTCGTCTGTACCTACAGCATTTCTAGTGTTTATTAAGGTCTGTGCCGAAACCTAAAATTACTAGCGTCTGAGTTGTGACTTGTCCCCGAAACTATACTACAGGTGCATTGTAATTTACCTATTTGCTTATTTTAAGTAACAGGTGCTATTAGAGGAATTGTTTAGTGCCATAGCGAGATTAAACCTAATTACTTATTACTGATTTCGAAACTTCAAGTTCTAAACGAGTTCGTACCAAAATGGTATTTAATTACCAGTTGTAAAATAACATCGTAATTTATGTTCGTCATGTTGATATGATCTCGGGATTCTAGTGTGATGGGTGTTGCCTTTGTACTTCGTCATTGCAGCTGCATTACCTACTGCAATTGATCAACCACTTTGTTAATTTATGATTTAAGTTTGTAATTACAGTGTTTGCTTTGCAATATGTACTGTTGACTTATTGTTGTAGATGTTTATGTTGCATAATGGTGCCCTATAAGGCACCTTCTTACCCATTTGAAGTGATCATAGACTTAGGAAGAATATTACTATTGAAAAAGCCGATATAATCTGTGAAAGTCTCAGCTTGAGAATCTAGGAGAAGTGAACTGTCTGAACTAATGGACAAGCGTTAGAGATGAAAATTGTAGAACTCCGAAAGAAAGAGAGGAATCGAAGTTTCGTCTATCTTCATCTGTCTCAAAATCATCAATCATCTATGAGGAAAGAGATAGTGCTAGACCGAAAGCACAGGCCATCTCTCTCACTCTGTTCAAAACAAAAAATTATACGCGTACGGCATGTCCATTAGAACATGTCTATGTGTCGTTCCAACTGACGTTAAGAATTGTCACTGTTAACAGCTGTTGCTTTGAGATTTTTATAGAATACATCAACTGGAGGTTTTTGATGGGAAAGCTAAGATGAATGTCATGCTCATTTTTCATTGGATTTTTAATTTATATATAGAGTCGTTTACTAAATAAAAGCGCGTAATTTATATAGTAAAAAGTGCATCCAGTGAATAATTCATAAAGAACATTGAAATACTGAAGCATAGTGGCCATATCATGGCTTTGCATCAAATCTCCTCGTAGCCGGCTGACGCGGCCGTTCTTTCAACTGTCATTGGCGATATCCGCCATTATTGTGAAAAAAAAATTAAAGAATTTCTATAATTTGTTACACGTGTTATTGGCAAAATTGAGGTATTTAACCACAGGGGCCATTGAAGAGTTGAAGTAGTAGTGCATCTACTGGACGCGATCAACATATCTTAATTGCGTTCAAGAGCTGTCGGTGTCAATATTCCACAACATTGATGATACTGATGGTATAGTATAGACCATAACAGATCAAGCTATTATAATCTGTCAGATTTCTTTATTCGATTTTAAACTTTATCTATAAAGCATTAATGCTCAAGGTTGATTGGGAATTTGGACAGTTTAGGATAGCTTGATCTGTTGTCGTCTCGAAAGAATGATCTCGTTTTGTTTTATTGGTGAAATTCGCACTTAGTTACTATAGTTTAGTTGTGTGTTTATTTATTAAATACCACTTTCGAGTAAAAAATTCCAAAGACACTATTTAAAAAACGTTGGGTTAAAAAAATGCGCGTTGCTTTTCTCTATGAGAATAATTTTTAAGAATAAAATGGAACTATTTATGTAAAATAAATTTTACATCATTTTGATTAATATAAAAGAAAGAAAGAACAAGTATTTATTGTACACTTATTTTTTATTTACTTAGTTTTCTTAAAAGTGCAAAAAGAATGTAAATAATCCATGGTGTAACAAAACTGAATCGCCCACATCGCTTAACTACAATTATTTACATATTTTGCATTTTATTATTCAAAATTGATGATGCCAATTAAATAATTAAAATATAATTTTTCATTGTGACCTGATAAATTTATAAAATAATTGCCCAAAGGTGTGAATTTCCGATCAATTTTATGAATGGACGGCTCGAGAGAATGGCGATTGTTAAAATTCTTTAGGTACTTTAGTTTTTTTTTTAATTGTCAGCTATTGACAAAGTCTGAAGTTCCGGCGAAAGTTGGCCAGGTAGACTTTTTAAAAGGATTTTTAATGCTAGCAGTTAAAAAACAATGCGTGAGAACCTTTGGTAGGTACATAGGTAGGTATATTGTGATTCTTAAAATTGTTATCGTCTAGTAATTCAAGTACTTATATAAGCTGTTTATATTATTTTCCTTGATCTGTGATAATTAATATATGCTTTTTAGGTATAAAAATATATGGGGTGCGACAATCGTGGAGAGAATCCGGCAATTGGAACTCGAGGTGGCACTGCACAAGTCCGAGGCCATGTGCTTTCATGGTCCTCGGAACGCGCCACCGTCGGGTTTCTACATTTCAAATTCAAAAATATTTCGTAGCCATTCAAAAACGACAATTCACTTAAGTTGAATGAAATACCTAAGTATGTTTCCTTTAACTTAGGTGAATTGTATTTTTGTTAATATAAAAACGCTAAATAGGTACAGTATTCCCAAATCAATAATGCGCATTCAGATCTTCGCTAATTGTCGTATTCCCGGAAACACCCGAATCATTGAATATAGTTCCACTGAATTGTGCATGAATAAAATACACTCTATATACATATCGTCTTCCCACGCTGGGGGTCGGGGAATACGAGCGTTGCCGAACAGTGACGCAGATTTCTATGCGCATTATCACCGTGGGAGACCTGTAATTGTGTATTTAAGCGCAAACAAGAAAAAATATAAACGACTCATCGTCAACCTTTTCTTATCGTCCCACTGCTGGGCACAGGTCTCCTCTTATACAGAGAAGGATTGAGCGTAATCACCACGCTTGCGGTTTCACACTTAAAGTCCAGGTTTCCTCAAGATGTTTTCCTTCACCTTTTAGTCAGTCATTGGTGTCCAAGATATACTTAGAAAATACATATAACTTAGAAAAGTTACATTGGTAATTGCCTGACCTGGAATCGAACCCGCACACTCATACTTGCGAGGCTGGTGTTTTAACCACTAGGCCACAAGTCCAGGTTTCCTCAAGATGTGTGTATCTCCCATGACTAAGAGCCTATTCACGCTAGCCTTGAGTGTCTTCAAATCTAGAGTGAATAGGTTCTTAATAAATTAGCGCGCTTTACCATCAACGATTGCATTACTGCGTACCATCAGGCGATCAAGCTAATAGTATATAATTTATAAAAAAAAAAATGTTTTCCCTCACCTTATAATCAGTCATTGGTGTCCAAGATATACTTACTTTGAAAAACGAACGACTCACTTAAACTTTTTAAATTCGGTGGCAATACTTTTAACTTTTTATTTAAAAAAAAAAACTTTCAATAATTTAATTTAATACTCCAAATCACAATTTAAAAGTAGCAACACAGAACAATAAAACTCATCTAGCTAGAATGGTCTTATCGGGATCCGAATCGATCATCGTAGCGATTAGTTCATTCAGTTGCGTGGGCGCATCTATTGTTAGAACTTAAGTTCGTTAGGGTTAGTGTTGTCGTTTATTGTGACTTATTGTTTTGTTGCGAAAGTGATAATTAAACATGTGGAGGTAAGACGAGCTGCATAATAAATTAAAACACTACTTTTAAGCTCTTTGGAAAAAAAAACAGTTTTAATTTTATTAGGTAAGTATTATACCAGTAGGTATTGGTGTTCAGTAGATATTACCAGTGTGTGTTGCCAGTGATGACTTATGGAATTGAGACGTGGTCACTAACAATGGGCCTTGTAAGAAGGCTCAAAGTCACTCAAAGGGCAATGGAGAGGGCTATGCTTGGGGTTTCACTGCGCGATCGAATCAGGAATGAGGAGATCCGCAGAAGAACGAGTGTAACCGACATAGCCCGAAGAATTGCAACACTAAAGTGGCAGTAGGCTGGACACATTGCCCGTAGGAGCGATGCAAGATGGGGCCGACGGGTTCTCGAGTGGCGACCACGCATCGGAAGACGTAGCGTGGTTAAACCGCTGGATGCAGGAGGCGCAGGACCGGTCGTCGTAGAGAACCTTGGGGGAGGCCTATGTCTAGCAGTGGACGTCTTTCGGTTATAATGATGATGATGATGAAGTATTATCAGAGGGGAATAGACCTCGTCTAAGGTCAACGATGAGGTGAACTGACGAAATCAAGTCGGCAGCGGGAGGACCTGTTAATGAATGCTCCAGACTGTCGTCCAACAGCGATAGATGAAGAGAAATCATGCGGCGAGCGACATCAACGTCTCGAAGTCAGTCATAGTGACCATGACCGTTGTGTCAAGAGCGGAACGAAAAATAAGTATGAAGAAGAAGGTATCATCCATAATTTTACTTATGCCACTGTTCGGCTTCTCGCTACTTGTGCCAGTTTTCAATCACTTCATATTTTTACCTATTAAATAACAAACATCGAAAAATGGTTCCGGATAATCTTCAAGAGATGGCGCTATTTCGTCAAATTCTTGACAGCAGTAAATTTTTTTTCTAGCGTAAATAAAACAATTAATGGAACATAATACGATCCGTGCCGTCTTACTTCACGACTCATCTCTTAATTCTTAGAAGGGACGGGTAGAGAGATGGGTCGTTTTAACTTTTTAAACATCTCATTACAATTGAATAGGTGCTAACTATGGTTAAGATTTCGCAAAATAATAATCAATTAATCAATATAATATAACCTTAATTGTTTCGTTTTATAGATTAACAATAAAAAGGTTTTACGAGCTGTATTAAAAGCGATCAAACATTAATCATTATAAATGGTACTTCCTTATATACCTACTTAAAACCATTTGTTAGGACGGATTTCAAGGTGACGATATAATATTTAATAATTAATACCTACAATATAGTGTCAAGAGTAAAATATTATCGATAAGGAAATATTAATAGGTGTATTTAATGTTATCATTAAAAATATGTGTAAGTAGTAACCATAAAATTCTAGTGATTAATTATTTTGTGTTTAGTGACAAAACAGTTTATGTTTTATATAAGTAATTAAAGTCCCACTGCTGGGCAAAGGGCTCCTTCGACCTCTCTTTGTCCAGAGTTGTAGAGCCCTTATTAAGTTCGCCTTAGGTAGAGGTCTGTCAGGGCCGTGGGTTGTTTGAAAGAGATAGGTAGATACCGTGGCCCTGACGCTCAGGAAAATGCAGGAACACGGGTGGGTTTTAGTCAGTATAAGTCTGACAGACCCTGCCGCTGCCCTGACTCGTCCTCCTTATTATAACGCCAATTAGGTTGATAGGTAAGGATGACAGCAGGTCAAGCTACCCCAAACTGTCTGATAGTGCCAATCAACCTTGAGCCTTAATGCTTTAGAGATAAATTTGAAAATCTAATAAGGAAATCTGACAGATTGTAATAGCTGGATGTTCTGTTGTCTGTACATAAATCATCATCATCATTAATCATCAACCTTTTATCGGCCCACTGCTGGGCACAGGTCTCCTCTCATACAGAGAAGGATTGAGCGTAATCACCACGCTTGCTCAGAGCGGTTTGGCGATTTCAGACTTAAAGTCCAGGTTTCCTCAAGATGTTTTCCTTCACCTTTAGTCATTGGTGTCCAAGCTACACTTAGAAAGTACATATAACTTTAGAAAAGTTACATTGGTACTTGCCTGACCTGGAATCGAACCCGCGCACTCATACTACGCACTCATTTTTGTACATAAATATACTACCTAATCTATAATTGGAACAAGTGACTAGCTTGAAAGCTAAAACATTTAAGTCACTGACAGAGAGAGACATTTGAATATGGTCATAGAATAACATAGAGTACCTACCTACTCTTTATTATGTACACCATAGAGAATACAGAACATAAGTATAAAGATTTTACAAAGGGTAACACAATGAGCGGTCTTATCGTTAAGAGCAATCTTTTATAGACAACCTTTGGACGGAATACCAAGAGGAAAATACAACAAAGTAACTAAAAATGTTATAAAAATGTACCACATTCTTTACCTATGTCTTCAGCGTGGCTTTTTTGTTAAATAACATATCTAGGAATCTGAAAATTGCACACAGGTAGGTACAAACAAATTAGGTATTAAATCTCCCCGCATTGTACTGATGACAGCAGGTCAAGTTACCTGAAACTATCCAAAATTCCCAATGAACCTTGAACGATAAATTTTAAAATCTAATAAAGAAACATGTGCTGTCGTCTGTACATAGTGGTCTCCTAACTCAATTGTCACCAGGCCATACCATAACTATCAAATGAAAATTCTACAATAATAGATACTTTTATTAAATAATCGCGCCCACTCACGATTTCCCACAACTTACTATTTACTAGTTCAGTAGCATTTATTAAAGGTGTCCTTGAACTAGCGACCTTGAACTTTATCGATTTTCTGTTTGACCTTGTTATGGAAGACGGTATTCAGAACTATTGAATCAAAAGTCTGTGTAAATATGTACCTACAATTAGCTTAGTTTGTTAATTAATATGAGCATTAAAAGTCGGTTTTGGTGAAATAATTTATTTTTTTATTTTATTATTTAGTTTACTTACCTACATGAAATGCATAAAAGCTTACAATTATTAGCTGTCTGATGGTAAATAATTTCATTGTTGTTGTGCTTTCTTGTGTTTATTACTGTAAGTACATACTACATAGTATTGTATAAAGTCATGTGTTTTTTTTTTTAATGAACAGACAGTTGTGCTGCTGGGGAGTTTGTTCCGCCACTTCTTCTTCCCAGCGAAAGCACTAGGAAGTGGCGAAAGGCGGGCGTTTTGGAGGAACGGTCTCATGTACCTAATATTGACGTTCAAAAAGTGGTGATTCTTAACCTAATTTGAATAAATGAATTTTGATTTTGAATAATAAACTTGAAAGTTTATAGATGGATGGATGGATGTTTGATACTCTTTCACGCCAAATCTATTGAACAGATTTGGATGCAATATGGCACGTAAATAATTAGTAGATATCGGTACCTATTGGATACTTTTCAACATGATATTATGCGTGTGAAAACACGGGGCTAGTAAACATAATTCTCGGCCTTAATATTGTTGGATAACAGTCTTTTTAAAACGAAATCACTTGATTACTTAGGACTTTTGCCGCATAAATAGGTGCATACATACATTAACCCAGCCATATCTAAATCATTCGAGTGCTTGTAGTCTTTTTATATCATAAGTGCCTAATAAACCAATTAAAAATGCAACTTAAAAAATAAAATTATCAGCGATTCTAGCGTGTTCCATAAAGAAAAAAAAATGAAACGTCGTAGGAGCTCTCGTAGAGGAGGTTAGTTCTATTTATAATCAATAGATGGCGCTGGTAGTATCGAGTCTGAACGAGTTAATTTTCGGTTTGATGCTACAGAAATATAATTTTTACTATTGGACGTTCACTACGTATACCTATGGCTTAGGTAAATTTTGTTTTGCTTATAAGCAGATCACCCTTTTACTTTTTACATATTTTTTTTTTGCCTCTAAATAAGTATTAATATTAGTGTGCCAATTTATTACTGATTTATACACATTCAGTTGATCATTTAAACGTTGAGGTCAAAATTTTTTCTAAAAGTCTTCATAAAAAGGTCAAATCTCACCTATAAAGTATAAATCCTTTTTATCAACCCGCCATATTATGTACATTCAGAGTTTACATCAAATCTGAGCCGTCACTTCGCGTATCTGACGGGCTTTGCATTCACGTCGCGTCGTGGCATAATGTAAAACATGACAAGTGACATCGGCTTGCCACTCACAGATGCGGATTTAGAAATAAATTTAGACTTTTAGAGATACGTAGCTAAGTATGTAAGTTTTGACGAAAGTATGAAGATTCGCCAGCGTCAGGCAACTGCTACGTAGTTGTCTGACATTTATGCTGAACTGGACCTATTTGGCGCAAACGTTGGACTCACATTTGTTGATTGTCTTTTTTTATCTGTTTCTCGTTTTTTTGTTCTGTTTTCTTTGTTTAAAAAAATTATTAGTCTACATATACTGTATGTATTTATAAGAGTGTGCGCCAAATAAGCGGTTTCTTTTCTTTTGTTTCTTTTCTATTAGGATGCTATTTGACGCTGTTTTCGTGTTGTTTTACTGTATTACAATCACGGAGGTTATTTTATTTATTTCCATACATAATTCAGTAATAAACTATTCACAACTAACTCGGCTTATCCAGAAGGGCCTGTCCTCAGAAGTCCACACGCATAGCCCTTTTTGTCCAAACTTTACCAGTCAACTTTTGGGCTCGTAGTTCAGTCAGTGATGATAATTACTTATTGGATGTTTCACCTGCTATGATTTAAATAGATTACTCGATTATGACAAATACATAACAAAAATATATTTTGTAGTTAGGTATGTTTTAATTAAGTGTTAGTTTATCAGCGAAAGCACTAGGAAGTGTCGATGGGTGGCCGTTTTGAGGGACTGTCTTATGTAATATTGACGTTCAAAAAGTGCTGATTCTCAGCCTAATTTGAATAACTGACTTTTGATTTTGATTATAACATACACACAATTACAAACATTTGAACACAAACACTGAAGACCAGGCATGTACTTACTTAATTCTTTTAATTGTACCTATCTTATTTTAATATTGTAGCATATATACTTAGTTATTTAAAAAAAAAAAGTAGTTGAAGATAAGATACTGACTTCTGTAACACAGATACCACCTAGCACGGGAGTTGGACTTTAAATTAAATGTAACACCTTTTTGTGTCAATAAAATTTCAATATTATTTTGAACGTTTATTTAATGTATTTTTATGGGCCTATACTTCCCTGAAAATAAAGTAGTTTGTGTATAATATTAGTTATTATATTAAGTAATTATGAAGTAAGTAGTTTTATTACTTATTTAGTACCTAATTGTACTAACTAACTACTTAAACTAAACTTATCTAGGTGAGTTAAATTAATTGGACCGCACATATTCACCTATGGACGGTCGGACGGTTATAAGTCGTGGTGGCCTAGTGGTTAAAACACCAGCCTCTCAAGTATGAGTGCGCGGGTTCGATTCCAGGTCAGGCAAGTACCAATGTAACTTTTCTATAAAAGTTATATGTACTTTCTAAGTATATCTTGGACACCAATGACTGAAGGTGAAGAAAAATATCTTGAGGAAACCTGGACTTTAAGTCTGAAATCGCCAACCCGCATTGAGTAAGCGTGGTGATTACGCTCAATCCTTCTCCAAATGAAGGGAGACTTGTGCCCAGCAGTGGGACGAAAATAGGTTGATAATGATGATGATGATGAATTGTATTAAGTAAGTATAGTAAGTATATAGTAACTCTCTTTTTCTGTTACGTCTTGACGCCTTAACTTAATATCATATAGGTACTTTCGCTTTTATAAGTATGGATGTAATAGTCTCAGCAGTGTAATTAGGTATTTACCTAATTCATTTTCATTCATAAAATTATTGGTACACTTTCCTATGTCAATATATGCCTTTCTTAGGTCGACCCCTAGCTTAATCCACTCTTCGAACTAACCATGGGATGATCCCCGTCTCTCAGGGAAACTCAATCAGCGTAATAGCCCGACGCGCAAACTATGCATTTTGCTGATCACTCGCGATTTATTTCAATATTCCACCTTGAGGTAATGTCTGACCATGGTCGGGAATATTATATTACATTAGACTCAGCCCCGCGGCTTTGCCCGCCTTGGACAACTAGCGGTTGTTGAAAAATCAATTTTGTAGTTTATGTATCTAATCATGTAAGAGCTCGTGGCTAAATAATAACAGATCAGGTTAAGCTACGCTTGCCGGTTACGCGGTTGGTTTGTGGATGGGTGACCATAATGGCAGTGGTAGCAGTCCTTGTACAGACGGCCTACTGAAGAAACCTTTAATATTTCTGTATTAGATTTTCAACGTTTTCGCTATAGCATTAAGGTTTAAAATTGATTAGAAATATTTGACAGTATCGGGTAGCTGACCTATTGTCGTTCGTAAACCATAGTAACAAAAACTGTATTGTAGCAAAAAACTAAAGCATTCTTATACTCCATTGGTTAGGGTAATTAACTAAACGTAAACAAATTGTGGAAAGGGTTTTGTTATTATACGGAATTTTCTTGTTTACAATAGCTATAAATTATATTTAGACGGGTCCTCTAAACCTTTTATAAAATGTAATGAATTAAGTAGATAATGTTTCTAAAGTACTGTACAACTGTTTTGTAGTTTGCATAGGTTATTGAATTATAAACCTAACTGCTATAGAAATGCAATTCTTTATATAAAAAATGACAGCTTTGTTCGGTACTAAGTTGTCACTTTTGTTTTTAGAAGTTTGCCTTTTAATCTAAATAATAACATACAAATAATGACTCAAAGGTTACGGTTAGAAATAAAGTTAGATTTCATAAGAATGTTAATGTTTTCATAAAATAACTAAATAAAAAAAAATAGATTTGGTGAAATTTATACTTGTGGCTGTCTTCAATAAATGAAAAGTTTTCTATGATTTGTAATAAAGATGTGTAGCACCCGTGTAAGTTTAACGTGATTTTTTGTTTGCGTTATTTAAGAAACTACTAACTTGAGTTTGTAGGTATATAAATAATAGACTAAATAGACTTTATGACGTTAAAAATGTTTGTAACAACGTATAATGTATAAAACAATATTGTTTATAAGTGGTGACGACATTACGACCGCCAAAATTTTGTATCCAACAAGGTTCAGAATTATGTGTTGAATTATATGCTGTCACTTTTCTTAATTAAAATTACTTTGTGTATTTGTATGTTGGTCTGAATTTTTAACACAAACAATGTAGGTATAGTTAATTTTTACCTGAATAAGGCACATTTCCGTTATAATAACGGCCATATTTATTCCTCGGGTTCCACTAAAGCTGTCAAGCCTTTTTGTAAGTAGTTAGAAAATATGTCAAACTGTTATAATTAGTCTGTAGATGAAAGGTACCTGGCTATTCAAAAAACATCCCTTATTTATTGGCACTGTCGTCTGTTTGTGCCCTTTGTATCTATCTATCCTAATGGGTTTATTATTTCCTGCTTTCTAAAGGTTGTTCCCGTGAATAACCATATTGCCACAGGTACTTACACGCCATTATGCGTAGCTTTGTATTTGTATTGTAATGGTTACCCCATTTCGGCCATCTATATTTATAATTAAATGACAAGCAGCCAAACAACTCGTTGGCAGTACTGAACAATGCTTTTTATTAGTTAATTAGTTTAATTTAACCATTTATGTACTCAAATATACATATAAACAGTCAAGAAAAACTGAACAGAAAAAAGGTACCGAGGTGATGCCTATTTCATAAGAAGATTTAACAGAATAATTTTTCTTTTAGACTTGTTTTGAGGTGAAGGAAAACATCTTGAGGAAACCTGGACTTTAAGTCTGAAATCACTAACCCGCATTGAGCAAGCGTGGTGATAACGCCCAATCCTTCTCTGTTTGAAAGGAGACCTGTGCTCAGCACGATAGGGCAGTAGGACGATAAAAAGATTGATGATGATGTGGCTTTGACCATACAACCTGTATAATGGGCGGTTGTTGAATGTTAGAGTGTGATTACCAATATTAGATGTAGCTTTTTAAAAGTATTTTACGCGTAATGTTACTTTGCCTGGCCAATCTAAATATCCAGATACTTAAATCAGACATCTTATTCAAAAACACGTTTTGTTCCGCCCATTCTTAAGCTATCCTCACACAGTTTCATAATACTTAGCGTCGAAGCCGACAGCTTCGGCTGTTCCCGGCAAGACTCGAGTGCCCCTGGCGCTCGGCGGCACTACGAACTAATGGCATCACGCTCGCGGCGCAAGAGCATCTGTGATATTCTTGGATATTTTGTTTATTATTTATTTTATAGGATAGTAAATGTATATATATGAGATGCTTATTTAATATGTGAGTTAACTTGCTAAGAAACTTTAAATAATAAATAGGTTGGAACTTTTGACACAATGTCTAGTGACACAGAGTAGGTATCGTATTTCATACAAGCCATCCATAGCCCTTTTGCTCTTCCCTTGCTCTTATAGCCTTTCATATTCATACCTAAAACTTTTCCCATGACATATTTCGTGTGTACCTATTCTTCAGCATGATACGGAAGAATTGATTATAAAGCAATGGAAGACTAAAGAAACGATGGAAGCATTGTACGAAAGACAATAAGGGGGTGGAAGTAGAAACGACGGGTAATTGAGATGTATAGATAAAAAAGACATAGGACTGTGCTTACCTATGTCAAATACATTTTAATAGAGAAGGTAATGATAGCGTATAAGAAATTATATATTTCAAGCATGTGATATCAAAGAAAAGCCTTTTGAAACGAGCTGACATCTTCGGCTATTCTCGGCAAGTCTCGGCTGCCTCCGGCGCTCGGCTGCAGTACGAACTAATGGTGTCACGCTTGGGGCGCAAACGCATCCCGTCAGAATATGCACCGGCTGTGCTGTGGCGGATAGTTCAGGTGGAGTGAAGTTTCTCTAATGAAAGGATTTGTAATTTTTCCTTTAATAATATTTTATGATTGTAAATTTCTGAGCTGCTCGCTATTCTAAGCATTGTTATTAAGCAATATGCGTAATTATAACCTAAATTATTGTAAACATTTTCATTTTTAATGTCTGGACTTGAAAAAAGACGATGATCCCTGAGTTTATTTCGGCTATTTCTTCTCAGAGGTAGCCAGTTAGGAAATGTCGCCTTTATCTAGTTAAAAAAAATGTGACGTGTGAAAGTGATCAGTGATCCTACTTGCTTAATAAAAAATTTAATTTAATTTCTGCAAGAATTTGGTGGCAACAAAAAAAGCCTCGCTACCAAAGAGGACTGTGTGATCTTGCCAAGACAATAGACATGCTGTAATGCTGGGTGGAAAATTATGCGGTTAAAACCACGTGGCGCAGCATGTATTAACTATAAAGGTATAGTCTATTTTTCTTATCGAATGCCTCTTTAATCTATTGTTAGCAAACATTACAGCAATATTAGATTTTTCTGGCTCGGTGGTAGGCCACAACATCGGCTGTCAGCAGTACCTAGTTACCACCCACCAGACAAAATCTTGCCGCCAAGCGATTCGTCGCGTTCCGGCATGATGTCTGGTGAAGCCGTACGGAGGACGGGTCTGAGCAGTTGTGTTGTGATGTGTGCCGGGTACGATTCACCAAATGTTGTTGTGTCGGGGGTTTGGTCGTGGAGGGTCTCCAGATCAATCTCCCTCTGACGTAGCATCGTTGACCGCTCAACTGCCGTCTTCCTTCCTATTCGCAATGTTTTTTAAATGATCTTAGTAAACTAGCGCGCTTTACTACCAACGATTGCATCACTGCTTACCATCAGGCCGGATTGTAGTCAAGCACTAGTTTATAATTTATAAAAAAAAAAAAAACTAGATGTCCAAAATCTGGAATCTGGAAGAATAGCCCCTATAACAAAGGTTTAAAACATAATTGGGGAAACGTGGGTGTAACTGTGCCAAACGCTTCGGATAAACGAAGCGTGAAGTTACGTTATATCATTATAAATGCAACATTGTTTTCTTTACATTTCAGCTGCGCCCGCGCCTCTCGGCGGCAAAACATTTACACTAATAGCGTCACGCTCGCGACGTTTACGCATCCTGCACGGCGACGCATTTTCCGCCATTACACGTACCCTACACTTACTACCAATACTTATTACTTATGGGCCTACAGGTTGGTGTTAAATAATAAATATACTTATGGACAATTATTGTATGGAAAAAAGCTTTTTATGAAGTGTTGGACATGACATGGGTAGTTAGGTACGAGCACACATTTATATGTGGCCAATCTCGTACAAATTTATTTATTATTGATACTATTGTAACATTCTTGGCAGGTTGGTAGACTTTGGCGTGGGATGCATCGTCTGTTATCATCTTTGCACCATCCCTTCTTCAAGTAGGTAGGTACGTATCTAGGGCTGTGCTGGGGCGGCAGATCTCAAATTTCGTTCTAAATACTCCAATCTGTTTAGAAAATATATAGTTTAGAAGACAGTGTCAGGGTACTTACTCCCTTAGTTTTTCGCGACGTTAGTAAGCGATTTATCGATCCTTAACAAGATTTATCCTTCGGCCATGGAACCATTCGATAACAATGCGGACGATCTTTTAGATGCTCTTTCATTATTTTCCCTGCCTTTTTTATTGATTGTATTTTTGTTAACGAGACGTCTTTGATGCAAAAAAACTATTGGTAAAATTATTGGTCGTTGTGGTGGCTCGTCGTTTGACTGATAAGTTCTACTAGTAGGACCAAGGCGTTTTAAGTGGTTCTATTAATCGAACCATTGTTATTTAAGAACTGCGGCTTAACTTCTATTTACTTATGATAAATATAATTATTCTATAATATTGTCAATGCTGACATCGGTCTCCTATTTGTGTGAGCGAGTGGGGCGTAGGTAATCAACCACGCGGGCCCAATGCGGGTTGCTACAAGTCACTTTTATTTTAATTTTAAACCCGTCAATTTGTTATTCAAGAGGAGTTACATTTCAATTCAACACAATGCGTATTTCAAGGATACAATAATGGAGTCTTTATATTAAATACCTATTTATATTTTATGTGACAGCCTCCGTAGCGTAGCGGCAGCGAACGCAGCCGCTGCGCAAGAAGGCGCGGGTTCGATCCCCGCGCTGTGCAAATATTTGTATGCATGAATATGAATATTTGCACTGGTCTGGTCGTGCCTCGGAAAGCACGTTAAGCCGTTGGTCCCGGTTGCCATACCAACATCTAATGGCAGTAGATACGGGTTGTTGGAGCCCTCAAAAGTTCAACATTCGGTCTAATTGCTATGCTTCAATATCGCCTTCGGGTTGTGGAGGTCAGACGGCAGTCGCTTCACGGAAAATATCGAAGTTTAGCCAAAACCAGCAGCTAGACTGATAAAGCGGACCCCAGACTCCAATGCTGAAAAAGCATCGGATGCGACTGGTATTAACGCTGAGATGATGCTGATGATGACCTATTTATATTTCATGCAAAACTTTTATAAAACTAAAGACCATTATCATTTTATTAAATGTTTAAAGAATATTTTTCTTATCGAGTATTATGCTTATAACAGAAAAGTTAACATCTGTCCTCCCACATGAAGCCTAAAGCTTGTGGCAGACAACGGACACAAAGAATGATATAGTTATAGGTAATTATAGACTAATCAGATGGCAAGCCGTTCTGTCAAAATAAACCTATAAATATATTTTGTGTCCATAGATAACCCATGGTCTCTCAATGATATTTTATCTGTAAGCAAATCACCCGCGAGGTTTGTAACGGCAAAGCGAACTCTTTATTAAGTATCTAACTATGCACGGATTTTGCCCACGGATTTGACCACGTGTACCTATGTCGGAATTTAGACGAGCTAGGTTTATTTTTGCGCGAAGCCCAAGTTAATTCCAAAAAAAACAGCTAAAACACAAACAAAAACTATAGAAAAGCTGCTAGATAGGAGCTTCTGGTAACTTCAGCTATCCTCCAGTAAAGCTCCCGTCGAAGTCGGAAAAATCTGTTTATCTGTTGACGTACCTAACACGCAGATTAACATATGAACAAACATTTTTTTGTTAGTCGCGTTAGTACTTAACGTAAGTATTTAAAATAGGTACCTAAATGTTGTTAAGTTGACAATACAAAAATACACTTCAATTTTATTAATTGCTACAGATTTCCATAGCTTTATATTATCAAATTGTTTGTGTAATGTTTATTTATTCCAAAGTTACCCTATACCCGATATGCCATTTTAATTTAAAAGTTTATCGTCAAATAATGCCTTTGACACTTTTTGGCAATTCAGTAGCGTCTCTTGTACCTACCTAGCGTTAAAATCACAAAAAGAATATCCAGTTCTTTTGTTTTTAAATATAACACAAATCACATAAAAATAAATCATTTCGCATAACTGCCTCGTTAATAGTAAAATAGATTAAGCGCCCATTTTTGTTACTGCAAGTAGTTTGAATTAATCTTCTGTGGTTTAATTATCCACGGCTGGATATCATGACGCTGCATTTTTATCAATGACATTAAGCTCCTGGTCTAAAATGCACGCTTTGAACACTGATGGTTATACCCAACTGTTATACCTATTTGTATTTGTAATCCTACACCTACACAGCTGCTACGCTACGTAGACACTACGCATACGCTACGTAATTAATCCGCTACGGCTTCTATGCTTCGCAACGCAGCGTCTACGCGACAGCCCCCACGTTACGTAGCGTGTGTGTTAAGTCAAAGCCTACGCTCGAAAGATGTCTAGTACTTAATATTTCTGGTTAAGACAATGGCCCCGAATCTCTTGTTCACAAACTAAGCTAATTTTATGTTAAGTGCATCTTTTTCTTTCTATTTCATTAAGAAAAGTATAGAAGATAACATTTTAGTTTAATCCTGTCAGACTCAAAATTTGATGAAGTGACAATGGGCTGGTCACATATGCCGCAGGACCGAACACCGTTGGGGTAAACAAGGCCTCGAGTGGAGACCGCGTCTCGGTAAACGTAGTGTAGGACGCCCCTGGGCGAGATGGAGCGACGACATCAAAAAGGTGGCTGGTAGTGGCTGGCGGAGAACTGCTCGGGATCGAGCTTGTTGGCGTGCCATGGAGGAGGCCTATGTCCAGCAGTGGACGAGTAGAGGCTGATGATGACACTCAAAATGCATCCTATATAACACCAACAGGCTTGCTACTCTTCGCTTGTACTCCAGGCTTTGGAGACCGTTTTGAAACAAATTTGGGTCCTTAATTAGGCTCTGTGGATATTTTGAATAATAATGAATAATAAATAAACAAGGGAATCGAATCGACTTAAAATTCCATATAAAACATAACATAAGAACCAAAATACTTTGGTTACATTTAACGGGTCGTAATCAAAAAATATATAGGTAGGTACTTTTAAGTCCCTTGAAGTGTAATTTATTCATTATGCATGAAAATATGAATCGCATTATGCATGTCTTCATAATGTGTTTGCAGTTATGTGAGACACATTTATTCATAAATTTTTATTCTTATTTTAGTTCATGATAACACTTATGAAAGAGGCTTGTAACTACGCTTGAGTAACGTTTTATTTTGGAGTTTTGACAGGAAAGCTAAGATGAGTGTCACACGCATTTTTCATTGAAATATTAAAATTATTTATAGTGTCGTTTACTAAATTAAAGCGCGTGATTTATGTAGTAAAAAGTGCATTCAGTGAATAATTCACAAAGAACATTGAAATATCGGAGCATAGTGGCCACATCATGGCTTTGCATAAATCTCCTAGTAGTCGGCTCACGCGGCCGTTTTGTCAACTGTCATTGGCGATATCCGCCATTATTGTGAAACAATTTTTTTAAAGAATTTCTATAATTTGTTACACGTGTTATTGGCAAAATTGTGGTATCTAACCACAGAGACCATTGAAGAGTTGAAGTAATATTAACTCTAAAAAAAAAAAGAACGTTTTATTTTTATTATGTAAGTACCAATTAATTTATTCATCGTTCAGAATATTAACGAAGACTTAAAATTTATCTTATTTACCTTACTACTTATTAGGTAAACTGCCACAATTCAAAAATTTAAACAATAATATTAAAATTCAATGATACCTACAAGAATCTGAGAGATGAAGGAGTCATAAGATTGCAGAAATCTAAATAACACATCTCATCACATAGGGTAGCTATACATAATTACACCAACAGTACCTACCTAGGTATTTTTTGTAACGTCACCGTTAACTTTTCATAATAAAAATACTATATACGAATGTACTGATACAGAGGTAGACAGTACATTTTCTTAGTAATATAGTGTTAAAGAGTTCATCAAATATTTTTTCTAAAGTCTTCATCAACGAGGTGGTCATTACATTAAAGCATTGTACCGCCGAAAGCATTGGAATCTCAAAATTAATTACGACTCAAGCCTTCGCAACGCTTAATGAATACATTCGTATCTATAATTAAATTATCTATTGCCCACTTTATACACCCACGCATGGGCTTGCGGTAATAAATAATAAATAAATAATAAATAAATAAATATATACGGACAAATCACACAAATTGAGCTAGCCCCAAAGTAAGCTCGAGACTTGTGTTATGGGATACTAACTCAACGATACTATATTTTATAATAGATACATATATAGATAAACATCCAAGACCCAGGCCAATCAGGAAAAGACCGTTTTCCATCATGACCTGGCCGGGGATCGAACCCGGGGCCTTCACGTCGCAGGCAGGCGTGTTGACCGCTGCGCCACGGAGACCGACAGCAGCTGATTGATGTTTCACCATCGTCTGATTCGAAGATTATGTATTGGCGCTTGTTTGCTTTTATTCCAACAAAAAAGCAAGTACCTACACGTTTTTCTATCAGAGAAAATCAAATGGGTAACTGAAAAATATTTATTTGTTACAAAAATTCTAAGTTCCGAAAAGTCTTTTTAGCTTTAGTGGTTTTATCAAAATAGAAACGAATCTAGATACATCAGTTTGCAAAAACATCCATCCACGAACTCCTATGTTCCACCGTTACCTAGTTGCTTTGTAGTGTAATAATATTTCTGAACGGCCGTAAACGTCGGAAGGTATAGTTAAATTTGGCAAACTAACCTGAATCATGAATGCTTCTGGTGACTGTCTTCTACACAAACAAACATCAAACGGCACTGAGCGTCACTTCACAGTACATTTCACATATAATCCTTCTCGCTATACATGTAGGTACAACGTACGTACAAGACACAAATATATTCGTGATTATATCGTGTGGAACATATACAAAGAGCAACGCTAACACGACCGTCTAACAGTCTGTGAGACCGGACACTGGGCTTCAGGCGGCGTAGAGCGGGATGAAAGATATGCGGGGGGACACATGCATGCTGAAGGATGCCAAAGGAGCCGGGCAGATGCGACAGGACTCCGGAGAAAAGAGACGACTACACTGCGTGACATTTGAAAACTGTGTCTTTACACCACCTTTAGCTAGGACATAGAAATATAGTACCTATGTCTGTTTATATAAAGTTGAAGATGGTTACTGTATGCTGGCGCTTAGGATGTTCTAGCGACAGCGAGTAAATGTCCTCTAATGTGTCGCGCAATCCGGAGCGCTAGCTTTAAAACTAAGTTCTGTAGAGACGAGTATTGCGCGCGCGTGTTCTGTCGCTTCGGCCGTCTGGTGGGCAAAGTGTGTGTCGCGTTTTGTCGCTTTTGGAGCGGAGTCGCGGGCGTGCGAGCGGGATGGAAGCATGTAGGCAGTGGGGTGGGAGGAAGACGGGGAGGTGTCACCACGAGCGCTTTTTAGGGACTTAAAGCCGGATGAGCACAAACAGAGGCGTACTGCGGATTTGTAATGTGACGTTTTTGCGCATATGTGGGTTTTACAGTACGTACTTCTGCTATCGCCGCTAAATTATGTCCTGCGGTTGACTGTTTGTTTCAGGCGAATTGTTTTTGTTCACTGAAACTTCTGTACTAATGAAAATAAACATGACGCTTATCTTAATACAAAACATTTATGCTACAGAGAATTTTAATTAACTGATGACGCGTTTGTGAATTTTGTATCGAGATTTGGGATAGATATTAAAGGCGTTTTGAATTGTAACAGGATTTGGATTTGTTATTGTGTCCTTATAAAATTATATTCACATCTGCAACGTTCTAATTTTAAAAATCCTCCAAAAGATGCCGTAAGCAAAAAATACAAACGGTATTATTGAAATCCTTTTTCAAAGCCACTTGTCCGATGACACTTGTATATTTATGAAAAAAAAGATGACTTTTCAACAATAGCTCATCCAATTTTGGCACAAAGCAGTAGCGCCACCACACAATCAGAATAGTATCCTGACAATGAGATTGTGACATTTTCGTTTTGTCACATTGTGGCCCACAGGAGTTGAATTATCATCGGTTGGATACCAACCTCCTTTTGCATTTTTTTTGGCTTGCAAATGTCACTGGCCACCCACACGGAGTTGGTAGCGTGAAATTGGTTAAGGGATAAGCTGTCGGCAACGTTACTGATTGTAATTATAAGATTACTGTTGCGTTCCTTTTGAATAGAAATGAAATGGGTCTTGTTTGGGTAAATTATGGTGTTTATATTAAAAGTTTAAATTGTTTTCGAATTAAATGTAGGTACATACTGTGTTTAGGGTTTATGATCTTCAACTTCTGATAATAGGTACATTTTTTTAGAAACCTTAAAATTAAGATTAATTTTATGATATTTTTAACTTAAAATGTTACAGTAATTCTCCTCTAATTGCTGGTCAGTTTATCTAATAATTAGACCTATATTTCTGTTGCCGAGTTCTGCAGTTTCTTTTAAGATTTTATGTATGATTTGATGTTTAGTTACCTGTATTTTGGCGATAGATTGCGCTACTTTCCACGTTGGCGACGGAGATATCTCACTCCTGAACATTTGCCAAAATTACGTTAGTATAGAAGTTAAAAAAGGTTTTGAACGACACGTTCAAGACTTTAACTAAATACCGTAAATTAATGAATCGTTGAAAATGATACGTTTTGTATGAGTTTTAGAGATTATTTCAAACTGAATACGCCAAACGGAACTGGTTTTGAGCCACGCATGTACGGTCAGCTAAAAAAATAAATGAGTTACAATGGTGAAGAATATTTAGATAATTGTTTCTCCTGTTAAGTATAATTGCACAGATTTCAATGAGATTGTGCTGATATTTATGTGTACAGACTATTAGCCTGAAAATTCACACATAATTGGCTGAAAATAAAGAGAAACGTTTCTAAATAACATAAATATAAGAAATAATTTACAATGGCCCCGATTCCTATGTTTAGGTACAAACCAGACTAATTTTAACTTGAGTGCATTTTTTCTTTCTATTTCATTAAGAAAAATAAGCAAGATACTCCGAATACAATTTAGACGCGATTAAAAACATGGCGACTTAAAATACGTCGATTTACGTCAGGCGCACACTAATTTGACAGGACTAAACTAAAAATACGTCGATTTACGTAAGGCGCGGACTAATTTCGCAGGACTGAATTAATATAGGTAAGTATATAGATAATACCAATGAGTCTCTTCTGGAATAACGTATCAGTTGTGAATTTGAATTTATTTAGTAGGTTTCGTCCTATGTTTTAGCCGGTAGGTATGCATGCTGGTTCAAGAATTACCTATAGCGTATCTGTATAGATACTTACCTACCTACTTATTTACGTTCATATAAGTATGTTCAATCTATGAACTGTAAAAATAACTACGGTTAGGTTTTTGCTACGTTTATGAGAAATTGGCATCTTACACGTAGTAACTAAGTATTTAATCTTAGACGTCGCTTGATCGCTTGAATTAGCTTGACCGTTTATAAATAAACATCCATAAGTTTTTTTTCGTTTTTTTACCCTTTTTTCTCTGCAGTACTATTGGTAATGTAATTTTAATAGCTCGTTCGTAGACAAGTGGTTTACGAAACCCAGAGACGTTATTTATTACAACAATTACTATTGTTTCGGGATTTTGACTGATGTCTACTAATGGCCGCAGATTATCGCATGTCATTTGTTGAAATCAGTCTAATGGCTATTTTATTTACATAGTTTTTGTGGTTGTGGGCTGTTTATTTTAGGCGGGGATGATTTTGTCTGTTGTAATGCTAATTTTCAACTAAACTATTGGTCTTAAATAATAGATAATAATTAGTCTGCTAAACATCTGAAGCAATCTCTTTATTTTGATAATATGTTATTAATATGTTTCTAATTGTAAAAGTGTATGTAATATAGCATAATAGCTGTATAAGTGTGTATATAATAGTTGACAGCCTCCGTGGCGTGCGCAAGGAGGCGCGGGTTCGATCCCCGCGCAGTTGTATGCATGAATATGAATATTTGACTAGTAAAGCAGACCCCAGACTCCAAAGCTGAAAAAGCTTCTGATGCAACTGGGATTAACGCTGAGATGATGATGATGATATGTAAAAATAATTAATGGAACTCACGAGTAAGTAGATATATACATATTATAATGTACTTATTAAGTATATATTTGGCTAATAGGTACTCTGTTCAAAATAACATAAGACATCTAGGAAAACCTTTTTTAGTGTGCATACAACGGAATTTCGGTTTTATTACATTGGTGAAATGACAAATAGAAGGCTAAAGTAAAAAGTTGGTTTTTATGTCATCCGTCCTGGGCCATTCTTACGTCTACAGAATACTTTGAAGTTAAAATCGCTTGTAGAGACAGTAAAAAAGGATTCCTTTAAATGTCTAATCTTAACGTATAGACAAGTAAGAGCTTCAAGGGCAAAAGCTGTTGTTATTGTCTCATTTGCTTCAGTACTTAATTGCAAAAACAGAGGTTGTATGCTATGGACGCTGTCACCGATGACAACACATTAAGCTACTACAATCTGCCAGATTTCTTTATTAGATAGGTATCTATTCATCTTTATGTTAAAAGCATTGAGGCTCAAGGTTGATTAGGAATATCTGACAGTTTCGGATAGCTTGACCTGCTGTCATCCGTACCTACAGGAAAAATCTCACAAAACATTTTAGAGTTTAATTCAAAAAAACAAAATAATACTGAATATATAACACCGACATCTTTATCGCAACATCTGTGCTCAAAAGCCAGCAAATTAGCCCTACAAATTCAGATCGCCCGATACAAGGACGGGACACGCTATAAAATGTATAACAATTCTTTTCTATCCACCCCCGAGAAAAAAAAAGTCGTCACCTGTCGTGTCATTTGGTTCCAATAAACAGGCCGCCAAAGGAAAACACGAAATTAGAAAAAAAAAAAAAATGGAATCGCCTAAAAGTGACCGAACTTGTCTTATGACAGTTTGACTGCGGGACCTTACAATACAAACTTAATAACTGCTGTCGTTAGAACCTCTACTTAGCAAAGGCTAAGGGTGATTTTTGATTGGATTTAGTAAATTGCATTTTTTCAAGGGACAGTTTTTTCTGTTAATCGTTTTGACTGACGAATATTTACGATGTGAATTGTTTAGTGCGGGCGAAATAAAATTCGACTCTGACTTCATTAGTTCTGTTTTTGTACCGTTTATCAGGCTTTTGTTATATAATAATAGGTTCCCTTCGACTTTGATGATGCCTTCCGAATTTGATGAAATTGAAACTTTAGTATTTCTAGTTTGGTGCTTTGCGTTTTTTTTTTCTTAGTTAATACTTACTACGTATTTCAGAATACTCGTAGACAGAATTGGAGTTTAAAGGATTGCGATATTTTTTTACGTTAATATCTTCCTTTACCTTGAATGACATGGAGTATTCATTAATCTATTACAGATAGAATTCTCCCTAGTTAATTGAAATTAATTTCTCCTTTCGACAAAATCATCATCATTTCAGCGTTAGTCCCAGTAGCATCTGAAGCTTTTTCAGCTATGGAGTCTGGAGTCCGCTTTACCAGTCTAACTGCTGATTTTGGCTAAACTTCGATATTTTCCGTGAAGTCTTGCCGTCTGACCTCCAAAACCCGAAGGTGATATCGATGCATTGCAGTTAGACTTAGGACTTTTGAGGGCCCCAACAACCCGTAACGACTGCCACTAGATGATCGTATGGCAACCGGGACCAACGGCTGTAAGGCAACGTGGAGCCAACGACAATAAGTATACTAGAAACGAACCATAAATCAATCATGTTTGCAATATTTGATATTAATACAGACATTAACTACAAAGTTGGACGTCCCGAAGCTTTAATACATTTTCCAAAGTCCTCCACCATGTTATTTACCTCTCCCGTAGATATCAACCGATCATCCATCACGTTTTATTTTATCACAGAACCAGTTAGAAGCTCTTAACTTAATTAACGGTTATTAACAGAAGCGGTGTTTAATTGGCATCGTTTTGCCCTCAATTCAATTGTGAATGTTATCATCGAGGCCAATTGTTGGTACTTTAGCTATCGCTGGTACGAGACGAATTTCTTCACTTCCTCTGTCATGTGTGAAGGCAATTAAGGTTGATACAAGGTATTTGATTGATGTAGTTTAATGTTTTATAAGTGGTGTTATATTCTTATCAGCTCCATTTTAGCGTGTCGATTGCAAAAAAGTTCAAATAAGTATACTTATTTGGTCCAAAACTTCAGCAGCGTAAACTCTGGTGACTGTGTCAGTAACTAAGGTAAAATAATACTAAAACAAACTTTAAAACTAATCCGAACATCGTTTACTAAGAAGGCTTTAAGAAACTATGTACTTTTTTATAAATTATAAACTAGCGCTTGACCGCAATCCCGCCTGATGGTAAGCAGTGACACAATCGTTGATGGTAACGTGCACTAATTTATTAAGAGCCTATTCACTCTAGTCTTGAAGACACTTAAATTGTAGCCCGACGGAAACACCGCTACTGGCAAATTGCTCCAGTCCCTCGATGTACGCGGTATAAAGGAAAAGGCGAAACGGTTCGTCCGGATCGTAATGGTGTTAACAACGCAAGGGTGGAAACTTGCCATATGACGGGTCGTCCGATGGTGGAACGGAGATGGGGGAATTAAATCATGCATTTCCCTCGCACACTCCCCAAAATGCATCCTATAGAACACCGAAAGGCTGGCTACTATACGCCTATAGGCTTTGGAGACCGTCTCGAGTTAAATGGTGGACAGGTGACGCTTTAATTGATTGTTTAAATACCTAAGTAAAGTTTATTACTTGAAACGATTGAAGATTTATTTATAAAAGAAAAGAAACTAAGAATTAATGACAAAACATATCTAGGTATATACCGGTATTTACCTATAAATGCCAACAGTATAACTACCAATATTAGTAAACTCTACCAAATCATAAACGTTCCTTTACACCTCAAGCATATGAAGGTGAAGGATAAGGAAATCAATCATGTTAGTGTGAATACCTACTTTAAAATTACCATATATATATTGTGATTCAACAATGAACTAAACCTTTTCAAGCTTTTTGCTGTTGGACAACTCATAAAAATATTGGCTTATTTACGTATGACTAATGGGTTCCATCAATAACATACTATAGACCGGGAAAAAATAACACTGAAGATATCAATCTGAGTACTCATAAAGTAGATACCCAAGGTCTAACCGAATGGCTCAATCATTGAAACAAAAAACAGCACCCACTTCATCTTATTTCGCAAGATTCGCGGCTTCCAGTAACCCTTGTAATTTTAACAATTGAGGCTCGGACAATCACACACAATTGAGTTTCAAATCAGGAAAGTGTTATCTACTTTATTGTGGCTACCTTCCCCGTTCGTGACTTCATTTTCTGCCAATGCCGCAGCGGTGGCAGAACAGCCTGCAAAATTAAACACCAACATTGGCTCAGGATTCCCTCCCGTAATTGAATTTTGATTCATGATACCAACTAAAGAGGAAAAAAAAATTAAAATACCGTTTTCACAATAAAATATACATCCAAAAAGGCCATTTAATTAACTATAAGACATAAATAAGTACAAGACAAAACGCTATAAGTTCACGGGAAATATTGTCACAGCACGCGCTCTGAATGGATTATTAAAAGGCCCTATATCACGGTGCCCTTAGCTGTGTATTAATGTCGTCACGTTAGCGTAAATTATCGGGACATCCAATTGGACGGTGTCGTGACAAAAGGGCATAAATATAGGGAAGTCGGCTTTATGGGCTGTGTAAGGACACGCAGGGCTTAGATGAGAGCCTTGCGGGACCTCTCCAATGTTCTCGTTTATTTACGGCGACGGATCCATTTAAGGTATGAGGACAGTTTATTTTTTCATTACGGTTAATTGAAGAGGGATTGTCTCTGTATTTTGGCATTGTTTCTATTAGATACAAAAAATATTTGGTTTAGTTTTTGTTAATAATTACAATAATGTTATTACCAAGCTGTGGTGTCGATGATGTAATTGTACTTAGTAGAATTTCGTAAAATTTCTCCGTGCTTTACCTTTTATTTAATTTTGATTCATCTACTACCACTCTTATTTGTTTCTTAAGCTTTCTGAAAATATGTTTTAAGTCATTATAATAATCTCAATCTATATTCAAGTTCCTTGAACAGCTTAAACAAATACTGATCACAAAGTCCGTTCCAAAGAATGAATTAAAAGTGCAATTAAATACAATTTAAGTTTCATTACTCATCGACGATCGTTATAACATGTCGTGTCCTGTCACCAGGACCTAAAGACCAGCGGGTGGTGGCGGCAGAATGTGGTGGAGTGTCGAACGGCTGGAAGAGTTCAATGAATTTTATTAGATTTGTTATTTATTGAGTAATATTAAACTGTGTGAGGACAAATTTTGTAAGAATCGTGTTGAGATTTATACGTTAGTGATAGATTCTGTAAGTTAGAGTTCTGTTTAAAGGTATATCGTCAACAGAATTACTAGCAACAGGTTCAGTTACCATCTTGTTTTATATTCGTAAGATTGTGATTAATGTAATTTCTTTCCTATCATGAATTTGAAAGACTGTTATTGCCCGCTGCTTCCTAATAGGAAAATGGTACTGTAAGCTTCTTTACTTGAGACACATATTTTAGTATCTACTTCTGAATAGAATAAATCCTCCGTTTTACATTACTCCATCATCTAAAGCACTATCCATATAATGCGTGCGGTAATATCATACGGGCCAGTGTCGACACATACTGTGTTGGTTTAGTATACGCACCGCCGACGCTGGCCCCGCGGGATGTCTTCCTTTTTTTATTCATCTCCTTTTTTATACATGGCTCAAAGGACCGCGACTTTTGTTCTCCTGTTTTGCTCCTTAATGATTTTTTACGAATTATTAATTGTACGATGATAATATTCGATTGAAAAATGTTGATTGTTACGATTTGTAATATCGATTGTGTTTTAAATCGGGGTGGTAACGCCATCTGCTATCATTAGTGATTGACTGATACGTATACATATTCTATCCTTAATGAGTTATGAAGGTTCTTTGATTCGATTGTGTAACGTTTAGACTTAATGTTGTCTGGCTGCAAGTTTAGTACTTAGTTCTGATTCATTTCAGTGGCTTATCACGACTTCGCTCTTGTCGGCTGACCTGCTCAAGGGGAAATAGATTAGCGTGAGAAAGATAGAATACTCTTTATTATGTACAACATATAGGTACTTTACAGGACATTTAAAGAATTGGATGAAATATAAACTGTCTCTTAATTATATGTAAGTACAGTTCTTGTTAATGTAAAACTACACGGAAAATATGCACATCCATAACTTCATAACTATCCCACCAACATAATTAAACGCATGCACATCTCATCTCGTTTCGTTACACGCGTTCCCACCAAACCTTTTGTAAACGCGTAATGTGCACCAGTAATATTCCAGTCCTAATATACGACCAGCGACCGTCCGTCGTTCTTAATACCGAAAGGCCGTGCTGTAATAGCAGGGCGGGACAACACAGCGTTTTGGACGTCCCATAATAATCAGTATAAATACTCGCGTCTAATAATTAATGGCGATTTTGATTAATCACTTTTTGAAGCTGGTGATTAAGGGTTCTGAGAAGTTGACATTGGTGTTTTGTGAGGTAAAATGAGGACGGGTTTTGGGACAACGCGCGACGTTGGGACAAAAAGTGTGACTAAGTGATTAGGTTTTTCAAAGAGATGTAAGTACCTATGTTTTGTATAAATTTATTACAGAGGTAATGAATATATGCCGCCAATATTTCGAAGGTATTATTATCAATTGAAAGTCTTAAGCAATGACGTGGTCCTACGTTAATTCCCATTATTTCTATAAAATTTACTGACGATTGTCGTGTTTTTAACTATCATTCATATCTTTGATGGTTGTTACGGGTAGTCAGAAGCCCAAGTCTAATAACAAATCTTACCAAGGGGTACCCAGTATCTGACTTATAGAGGTCAGATTGGCAGTCGCTCCATGTAATATCTAGGCTAATATATATATAAAGCGGAAGAGTTCGTTTGTTTGTTTGAACGCGCTAATTTCAGGAACTACGGGTCCGCCTTGAAAAATTCTTTTTGCGTTGGATAGCCCATAAATCCAGGAAGGCTTTAGACTATACAGAGTTTATCTGACATTGTAACGCAAACTTCGGGAAAAGGCTGCACCATATGCCACTAATAAAATTATGATAGTCATTTATGTCGTTAATGAGCGGTTACAGAAATAACAGTGTTTAAATAAAAGTGTCGGCTCGGCCTTTGAACGTTGCAAGCGTGCCGCCGTGCGTGTTTGTAGGTATGACCCCTGATGCGAACTCTATTAAATCAGCTGATAGGATAGTTTTTCTAGTATTGTTCACATTTTTCACGTGCGCGTTCACGTTTTTCATTATGAGAATAGGGATGTATCCAAGGTATGAAAATCAAAAAAATAATTAGTCCGTCTTATAGATAATAAAAAAAATGAATACCCGTATTTTTTATTTTGTCAAAATTACCAAAAACTAATGAGATATAGCGTATTAAAGTTACGGAGTTGGGGCTAATTACGTCACGCAGTCGTATATTTTGGACCACGGCGTGACGTCATGCGACATTTCAAACCAATATATCTTCCTAAGTATTTGAATGAAAGGAAAAAAAAATACGTGTTCAGTATTTTTTATAAACCTATCTGATGGACATTAAATTATTTTCTAGGATACAACCCACTTAGTGTTCTGATATCTCCGAGCCTTTAGGGTAATTGCGTACACTATCAGTAGCACTGGGTTTCATTTGGGTAAATATATTTCGTTCAATATGAATCGTCTTTTTTATCAATTTTATGATTTTAAAAGAGTATCCATGGAGTTTCTTGACCGTTCTTCTCCAGAGAGTTTTACTGGGTATTTGGAATGGGCAAATAGCTTCATCTTACTGATTGACTGCCCCTTTGATAACTCAAAAGTACCTGTAAATGATTTGTTTTTTTTTATCACGGATGAATATATTCATATTTTTACTGGGGCCCTAGTCTGCTACTTTCATAAAGTTGTTATTCCAACACGATTCCATTGGTCATTTCTTTGTTATTGTGCTTAAAATTTTGTTATCTGCTGAATTCATAATGATCCATTAATTATAACAGTCGTCTCTTAATGGAATGGTGATAAAATGACATTGCCGTATTTTCATTATTGTAAAAACCGTTAGTAAAAATGATTTTCTAAAAACTACTTCTATTCAACTTGAACATTTATTAATATGGAGCCGCGCGTCATTGGTTGGCCACTGCAAAGTTGACGCCATTTTGTAATAACGCCATTTTGTTAGTAGATTACGAAACTTGGCAAAATCGATCATAATGGGATCAGTGATCAAACATTTTGACAGTGTTATAATAGCAGACTAGGAGCCCTGGTTGATAGGATTGGTTTTTTACCTAATTAATTTACCTAATTACCATTGATTTTTGTCCCACCGTAGAGCCCTTTATACAGACATGGGCGTACCCAGGCATCTGCCCCCGCTGCCCCTTCTGGGTATGCCAGTACATGTATTAACTCCCCTAGCCCTAGGCTGGATTTGCCCACCCTTAGACCTGACTTGCCCACCCCTAGACCTGGCTTGCCGTCCCCCCTTCCCCTTCTAGGCCAGAAGCTGGGTAAGCCCATGTATATAGAGTTTTGTAATGAGATCCCTAAGATTTTATGGGTTTACGTATCTTGCTACACAATCTGTACCATTGCAGGTGACGATCAAACAATGGTCTGTAGTACACAGATGGCGCCACAAACTGTATAGCACGGGATATCTCTCACCATTATCTATAACACTATAAGCGATATAGAGTAATGAATAAGTTTAGAGGTATCATGAATAATAATTTTGAATGAGAATTTTTTTTTATATTTTAACCTTTTCTGGGTTACTTATAAATGACGTGTGTCCTAATTCATGCTCGACAATTTTTATTTTATTTTATTTTATTCATATTTCCCCCGTATTCATAAACGATGTTTAAAGTTAACTAGTGATTAACGATTGAAAAATTTATGGTTAAACAAATGTTTGCCCATAAATTTTTGACATTTGGTCATCATCGTGTATGAATAAACACCATAGTGTTTAAGGGGTTTATTGATAAACGAAGATTAAAGTTAAGTGACGTGCAAACGTCAAAAATTTATGGTTAAACAATCGCAGCGTTTATGAATAAAAGGGAATTAAGAATATACTTGATCTGTTTGATACTTTCATGTTTTGTACGTTAAGGTTAAAAAAAATGGGAACTCGAGTAAAAATCATTTAGCGTTTAAGCTACTAATGTCATGGCCAAATGACGTTGCAGCAGACACAGAAAAAATGGCGGGATGAATTGGAGAATGCAAACGTCCAGAAATCCACTTTCGTTCAGGACCAAAAGAGCTGAAAGTCATTAAGAAAGCCCTTTGCCCACTAGAGGTATAATAATGTAGGCAAAGTAAACCATAACCCACCAATGTCAAGGCTAGATATAATGTTATTTTATCTGTCACACATATTTCGGTGAGTCAATATTACCTGCTAGTACCTAATAGATTAATAAGTATTTTACTTACACAATCTACCATTTACCTTCCTACATTCCGTTTTCTGAATTAACGTCAAAATACGCTTTTCCTTTTACATAAATCCTAAATAAAATATACAATTTAAAACAAAAATATGTAACTAAATTACGTACATATAAAAGGAATTTATTGGGGGAAATTAGCTTTATAAACTGTATTCTCCATTTACCTACCATTTTTTTTTTAAACCATATCCTATTACGCCTTCTCTACGTCAATAACCATTCTACATTTTGGTCGAAGGACGTCGGCCAAGCGGGCCGGGCGAAACATCAACCATTTTAATTATGTTCTGGACACCATTAACAATAAATCTGTTGTTCCTATACGCGCACACAGACAGACAAAGCCACATACACGCATATAAGAAAATAAATCGATATAATCGTGTGAGCGAATCGAGAATCGATCGATGGTCTCCACGCTCGGATTTATGACTAATTATAATTTTGTTTTAACGTTTCTCAATCGTAAATTACTGTGTGACCAATTAGCTAATTATTATGTTAGTGCTGTATGACAGTTTGAAAATTAAATTAGGTTTTAAGGGTAGTTTTATGATGAGTGTAGGCGAAAAGTAAGCTTGTTTTTCTGATGTCTGAATCGAAGCTGATTTAAATCTTTCTATTTCTTTTTAGCCTTTTGTATCCTAATGCTGGGGAAAGACGTCCATGCTCTCTTTCTAGCTTTCTCTGTCCACAAACCTAGTCACTGGTTATCAGAAACATGATTAAATCTATACTAATATATAAAGCTGAAGAGTTTGTTTCTTTGATTGCGCTAATTTCAGGAACTACTGGTCCGATTGGAAAAAATCTTTTTGCGTTGGATAGCCCCTTAATTCAGGAAGGCTTTAAGCTATATAACATCACGCTGCGACCAATAGGAGCGGAGCATATCGAAACCTACGCGGGTGAAACGACGTGGCGCAGCTAGTAATGTATAAAGAAGACAGTAGGTAGCCACAATATTATTCAAAGAGAGCTGAAATTAAAAGCATCAGATTGTAAATAAGTCATTTCTTAGATTACAGATCAGATCGTAATTCTAGTAAACAGCTGTTTATGATGTAATCGATTAAGTTAACCAACTCCTCAGACGTACCTTATCAATCATAAATAATATGCAAATACTCGTATGTTAATATTATGGTAATAAATTGCGTTCTGTCTAGATATCATTTCAATTAAACGTTGCATTATTTTTGTTTTAAGCACACTCGTAATATGTAGCTATCACATCCATACAGTATGGCAATTATTTAAACCACGCGTTTCTATATTACGTATTTAAAATGTACACAATTATAATATTTTAACTAGGTATAGGTTTTTTTAATAATACTTTTTACTAATACAGTTTGTATGCTGTAAAGATGTATCTGACATCGACGCACAAATGACTGTAGGTATTTATATATTATTTTATTCTTCTTAAAATTACATGTCTTTAAATTTATAGGTAAATTAGATAATAATATCATAATTTTGCTTATCCATGTGATGGTAGAGTATGGAGGGCTCTTATAATAAAACATCTATGTACAGACAACAGAACATCAAGCTAATATAATCTGTCAGAGTTCTTTATTAGATCTTCAACTTTATAGCCAAAGTATTAAGGTTCAAGGTATCAAATTTGAACTTTAATACTTTGGCTATAAAGTTAGGAATATCTGACAGTTTCGGATTGCTTGATCTGACCTCGTCCGGACAAAGTACTCATGTTTCTGAACCAAAAAAAGACGTGTGGCACTCGGGGACTGCCGCGGTAAAGCTATTGCAAAGCATTTTGTATCAATTTATGCAATTATAATTATTTATTTATTTTATTTATGCAGTATTTCTTTTTCTTTGATATTAATTCAAGTTACACTTTTTGAGCGTGGTGACCGATAAGAAAACAAATTTTTCTTTTATTAAATAAATAAAAAGTTAATATTATTTAAAATATTTTTATTATTTTACAATACATGTGGGTTTTATTACCTTACAGTAGCTGTTGGTTATTCAGGAATATTTATCATTGAAACTATAGGTTTATGATAACTGAAATAAGAAACATAAGTTTGCGACTTAATATCCTCTAAATACCTAGAAAATACCGCGTCAATGGTGGTCCCATATTTTGTTGTGGACTCTTGTGGATCATTATTCATTTTCAAATTCAATGTTTTTGATAGAAAAGTTGTCAACCGCTCTGATTTTTTATCAGCGAAGTTAATGTTGAAATCGCCAGCCAAGTAGAAATTTATTACCATTTGTACCAAGTATTTTCGAGCCTTCTTCAGAGTACTCCAGTAAAGTGCGATGAATAAAATGCTCTACCTCGTCCAATTTTGGATTCGGAGAAATGTAAATTGCTACCATAAGTATTTGTAGGCCATTTCTAAGTTTGCATAAGCACGCACAAATATCTCCAACAACTGAGCGCCTAACATTAACATCGCTAACGTGTGCAATATTTATTTCAATATTCGGAGTCATAATATTAGTAATATCATTTTTATTTTGGTAAATTGCTACCCCACCTTTTGAAACAGTATCTCGTTTGAACTGAACAATACAATTAAAATTAGGTATTTCAATTGGATTATCATGCGTCATGCAAGTTTCGGTAAGAAGTAACACATTTGTTTATCTCGTAACTGAATCTTGTAAATCGTATTTATGACTATTTAGACTTTGGCAGTTGAAAGTCATTATTGAAATGCCATTTCTATTACTAATGAAATCTAATACACTTTGAGCAATCGTCTGAACACTATTTAAAGACAGTCTTTTGAATTCTTGCAACAATTGAAAAAACGGCCGCGTGAGCACTTTTTACTATACAAAATCACGCGCTTTTATTTAGTAAACAACACTATAAATAATTTAAAAGTCCAATGAAAAATTAGCGTGACATTCATCTTAGCTTTTCCGTTAAAAAAAAAGCTATTTTATAAAAACACTACTAAATTAATTTGAATAAAAGTACTTAATAATTAATTATATGAAAAGTTTTTAAGGTAGCCATGACAACGTCGATGACGTCTATGACATATCTCTATAGAAGACCTATTTCAGAGAGAAAATTAATCGCAAGTTTAGCACATCGCGACTATCAGTAACATGGCAAGTGTGTAGAACTGAGTTCGCGCCCTGCAATATGCATGCTCTTTTTGAAAATCTATAAATTGTTTTCAAAAGATGTAGTCGCACGCACACAAACATACCGTGCCGAAGACTGCCGAACTGAAACGACGTTAGACGATGGGGAGCGTGAGGTTTTTTCGTTACGGAATTTCTGGATTCGGTCCCCGCGCTCAAGGCCCGCGATAGAAGCTATGCAATAGCTTAAAATTATTTGATTTGATTTAAGTAGCATGATGTCTGTAGTGTCTGGTTAAGCCGTACGGAGGACGGGTCTGAGCGGTTGTGTTGTGATGTGTGCCGGTTACGATGCGCCAAATATTGTTGTGTCGGGAGTTTGATCGTGGAGGGTCTCCAGAACAATCTCTCTCTGGCGCAGGTTCGTTGGTCCTGTTGTTGGGTTTACGCTCAACTCACGCCTTCCTTTCTAGTCACTCAGTTTTTTTGAGTGAATAGGCTCTTAATAAGGTGCTTTATCATCAACTTTTGCACTAGTTTATATTTATAAAAACTACTTGTTTTGTGAAGTAAAAATTTTGGGCACAAAAAAAAATGATGTATTTTTCTATAATTAGGTTAGTACAGACGATAGTACCTACATCAAAGTCCTAAAATCTGTCAGATTTATTTATTAGTTTTTTAACTTGTCTGTTAAGTATTAAGGCTCACAGTTTCGGGTAGCTTGGCCTGCTTTCGTCCGTACAAACTCTTTTACAAGTGGATAATATTTTTTTTAAACTAGATAAGTTCGGCGTTTCCTATCTCATTACTTTGAGACAGTGCCGTAACTAAGGCGGTGCCAGCAGTGCCCAGGCACAGGGCGCAGACCCTGGAGGGGCGCAGAAATGACCAGACTAGTATCTACTTTTATCTCATGCATGGTAGCTAGTAGGTACATTTTGTTTTATTGCGAACATGGTGTAGACGCGCCCTACTGTACTATCTATAGTTATATTTAAATCGCATTTTCAAGCGATCTTGAAACAACAACACATGTAAAGGTGGATTATCGGTTTTATACATTTAGTATGGTAACGTTCACACTACTGCTTAACGTGTTGTGATGGTTTATGTATGGAACCGATACAGTTCTGACGCGTCAGTCGTCACGTCACGATACATCAGACAAATGTATATCCACCTTAAGTCTTGCTGGCAATATGACATACATAAACAAAAGTACCTACATAAACCGTTATTTTCAATGATATCTCACAACAAAAAAATCTCCAATAAAAATATTTTTATTTTTTTATAAAAATAAAACAAAAAGTAAAACACATGACAGAGCTAAACTAAAACATACTAAATAGTTACTATGTAAACTTGTCCTTTTAAGAACGCATCCAATATTCATTAATATCTGAACGCATCGATCATGCCGCGCCGCGCCGCCGTCCCAATGTTCGGGGATTCCCCGATACATCGCTAATACGCATTCAATTGGCCGACCGTAGCGGAGGTTATAGTTATTGATTGTTTTGTCAACTATTGTCATTATTCGTATAAAATGACATTAATTTAAAGTAAAATTGTGTGTGAGAGTGAATAAGGTTATTGTTGATTTGTTGTTCGTTGATAAACTCGTTTGGGTAAGTTAGAAAATTGTATTTAAAGATTTAAGGTCCATCAGGCAAAGTGAAGTCAAGTACTAATGAGGAATTTTCAGATAGAAAATTAAAAAAAGAGAATATAAGATCTTATAGAGATGGTGCCCTATGCGTGTGGTATGTCAAAAATAAAGATTTATTGATTGAACGACATATAAATATTACTTTTTCGGCTTTTACGTAAAGAAAGCGTATATTTGCTTTTGAAATACATGTCACCTTTTGATCAATCCTTGAACGATAGTTTTTATTTTTTAATTTGCTGTCTGAAAATCCCTCAATAATAAACAATAAAAAAAAATAACGAAAAAATGGCTAGTAAGATAGCCGAAACACGAAGTTTTCCGAACTACATATACAGGATGTAAGTGACAGCGTTGCGAAAACTTTAACCATAGCTTCAGACCATCATCCTAAATATCGTACAGCAAGAACGTTTGTCGGAAATAAAAAAAAAAAAATTGACTTCTCGTACAAAATCAGCGACCAATTTGAATATTTTGTATGAGAGGTCGGTTCTTGCTGTAGGTTGTTAAGGATGACGGTCTAAAGCCTTGGTTATAGTTTTCACTAGGGTGTCACTTACATCCTGTATTATATACTTATCAGACTAGGCGTGATTCGCGATTCTTTTTTCAGAAATATTACCTGTCGGTTACCGTAAGCTAAGGACTCACGCTATAACAAACAACATGTCACAAAAACGTCCATCTGGTTCTGAATTTCGTAAGAGAAAACGCGTTAGAGAGATGGAAGCAAAAAAAATGGAAAATACCTTACGAAAGTGGACAGTCACACAACAAGAAAACAGTCAGGAAGATGTGTCCAATGATGACGTTTTGGCCCTCACTGGTATGTCTGGAACTAAATCTGGAAACAATTTAAAGATAATATATAAAGAAAAAGAAGACAACCCAGTCAACCCATCCCAGCAAGACTTGACCTTACCCATCACCACCAGTCCAAGTTCTGAAATTCAAATTGAAAAAGCAGCTGCTACTGATAAGATCCAGTTAGACATAAACGATCCTGTTTCATGGTTACCATTAACTGATCACATTCGTTGTTTCCTTGTCGAGAAAGGTCCTGATCAAGGAAAAGTAAGTCAAAATATTTCTTCAACTGAAGACGCAGGACGAAAATTTAATATACATTGGTTTACAAAAAAAATGAGCAATGGCGAGATGCTACCCAGGTCTTGGTTGATTTACAGTAAAAAAAGAGATGCAATATTTTGTTTCCCATGTATACTTTTCGGTTCTTCCTCGACTAAGCAAATAATGCCGGCCCTGGCTGATGCACAAAAAGGATTTAATGATTGGCGTCATTTAAGTCCACGTATTCCTGAGCACGAAAACTCTACATTTCATAGAGAAAATTGTATTAAGTGGAAAATGCTTGAACAGAAAATAAAACGTAAGACCACAATAGATGCATCCTTACAAAAGGCTATTGATCAAGAAACAAATAAGTGGAGACATATTTTAAAAGTGTGTACCAACATACTTTTGTTTTGCGCGGAAAATAATTTACCGCTCAGAGGCTCTCATGAGCGTATTGGAGAATCAGGATCTGGAGTTTTCTTAAGTGCCGTCGATATGATTTCAAAATTCGACCCTGAACTTAGAGCGCATATTGAATCGCTTCATAAAGGAAATATTTCATATTTTACGCCTTATATTCAAAACGAGCTTATAGATATTCTTGCCTCTGAGGTCAAAAAACAAATTTTAGACGATGTTCGTGCGGCAAAATACTTTTCCATACTTTTTGATTGTACGCCAGACGTATCGCATAAAGAACAGATGTCACAAATATTGAGATTCGTAAAAGTATCCGAGCAGAAAGTTACAATCGAAGAACGGTTCATAGATTTCATCCAGTCTCATGAAAAAACGGGCGAGGGATTGTCGAAAGAGATTTTAGAGAAATTAGAAGTTGATGGATTGAATATTCAAGATCTTCGTGGCCAAGGCTACGACAATGGTAGTAATATGGCCGGTAAATATAACGGAGTCCAAGCCAAAATAAAACAAATTAATGAAAATGCTGATTATGTGCCGTGTGCAGCGCATTCTTTGAATTTATCTGGCGTACACGCTGCTAGTGTCACACCTGACATGATCACATTTTTTGGATTAATCCAGAAAATATTTGTGTTTTTTTCGAGTTCAACGGTCAGATGGGAAACTTTAATGAAATACTTAAATATTTCTTTGAAAAAACACGCCGACACTAGATGGGCCTCTAAAGCTAGGGCTGTCAAAGCTTTGAACTCGCAAATACCCCAAATCTGGTGTGTGCTAAAGATTCAAACTACCAATGATTACAATGCTGAAACAATTTCTACAGCTAAAAGCATAATGGCCCAAATTAATTATAAATTCATATGTACTCTCCAAATTTGGGATAAAATTTTGGAATCTGTTGACAAAGTGAATGTAGCTCTACAGTCTAAAACTATGACTATCGACAAAGCTTCTGAATTAATAAAGGGATTAACAAACCAGATACAAAATATTCGCGAGACTATAGACATTGTTTTCGAAAAGGCAAAAAAGATTTGTGAACAATGTGGCATTGAAGACAATTTTCCTGAAAAGCGACGAAAGCGAGTAAAAAGACACGATTTAATTGAAAGTTCAGACTCCGGCTACGACATTACTCAGCAACAAAGTTTCAAAATTCAGATAAATGAAGCAATAGATACAATCATTTCTGAATTAAAATGGCGATTCGAAAAACTACGCGACATACATAACTCTTTCGGTTTTTTGACCTTAAAACACATTACTACATATTCGGTTGAAGAACTAAAAAAATATGCAGCTGATTTGAGCATCAAATATTCTGCAGATATAAATGCGACAGAATTTTGGTCCGAAATAGAAACTTTGAAGAGTCAAGTTGAAGCGACTACATTATTTGATAATTGTGAATGTCAGTCAAGTATGGGTCTTCTCAAAGCTATAGTGGAACTGGATTTAAAGGAAATGTTTCCCAATATAGTAGTCGTTTTAAAGATATTTTTAACGATGCCAGTGACTGTAGCTTCTTGCGAGAGATCGTTCAGTAAGCTCAAATTAATAAAAACGTATCTGCGCTCGACGATGGGTCAAGAAAGATTGTCTGGCCTAGCAATTTTGTCGATTGAACGCGACATAGCACGGCTCCTGTCATATGAAAATGTAATAAAGGACTTCGCAATGAGAAAAGCGAGGAAAGTAAATCTTTAAGTAATCTTAAAGTAAGTACTCATTTCTGTATTTGAGAAACTATTTTTGAATAAACAATTTTTATCTTAAAGAAATATACTAAGTAGGTACTTACATACTTTGGTTAACAATAAATAGATAGATTTATTTGTATGCACATTTGTCAATTTTATTTTCAGAGCCTGGTTAGAGCATTTTTCAGGGGCGCAGTTTTGAAAGCTCGCACTGGGTGCATAAAAGGCTAGTT
This sequence comes from Sesamia inferens, assembly GCA_037179545.1. Classification (NCBI taxonomy): domain Eukaryota; kingdom Metazoa; phylum Arthropoda; class Insecta; order Lepidoptera; family Noctuidae; genus Sesamia; species Sesamia inferens. The sequence goes on along the minus strand of CM073933.1, from coordinate 11,676,926 downwards.
ACGGCACTGCTTTGAGAAGAAAGATTGAAACAAACTCAGAGGTCACAATCTCTTTTAAAGTCCACACGTAATATTGGTCCGATCTTATGAAGACCATGTAGAATCGATGTCTGAGATGGTCTTACGTGGAAAGAATTATACAGATGTGAATATTACAATAGCGGTATCAGGAACAGTGTCTAAGGTACCGGCGATCAGTGCTTCAGAGAGAGGAACCTTCTGATAATACGCGCCGTGTCCAGAAGTACCGCTTTTTAAATCAAGCCATTTTTCCAGCTGGCTAACAAGAGCCTCTCGAGGTGTTGGTAGAGAGGTTTTTGGCTATTATAATCCATTGGTTGCCATAACTGTTATGCTCTTATATGATTTTATTAAATACTTGTGTTCATTTTGTATAATCGTTTACTATATTCAGCAGTACAAGTTGTCGTCCACACAGGTACAAAGAGAATGAATCCGACTTGCATATAGTGATGTGACTTCAGTACATTTTACTAAATAGTGATGTTACAGCAATAACTATCGGTACAATAATAATATATGACGTCGTCAGCGACAGCGGGGCGGTAGGGTAGTCACCATCTTGGAGTGGTGGTAAGGGCTCCATTTCGTAGGTGAAAATTTTAATTAAAACACGAAGTGTAAATATACCCTCCAATCTTGACAATAATAATTTAAATAGGCAAACCGATGAAGTGCCCTAGGCCGCGTCTCGATGCGAAGTCACCCTTCGATAATCCCCACTTTCCAAACGACTCTGTCCAGGTGCCTCTATTACAACATAACGTCACAGCGTTTACTCCACTACAACTTCCATCAAAACAACACTGCCTTCCACGACATATATCTTATCATTAGTCTGTTGTTCTTATTTATTCTCCAATCGCAGGTAAATCAACACACTCATCCAACTTCTACCAGAATGCGAAGATCATCGCTTCTTCCTTATAAATCCACTTTTTTATTATTATTAATTATAAACTAGCGCTTGACTGCAATCCCGCTTGATGGTATGCAGTGATGCAATCGTTGATGGTAAAGCGCGCTAGTTTATTAAACCCATTCACTTAAAAAACTTAGTGAATAGAATTGAAAACGGCAGTTGAACGAGGTGGTGCAATGTTGAACCCAACAACACGACCAACGATGCTGCGCCAGAGGGAGATTGATGTGGAGACCCTCCACGACCAAACTCCCGACACAACAACACTTGGCGCATCGTACCCGGCACACATCGCAGCACAACTGTTCAGACCCGTCCTCCGTATCAATCCACGCTAAATATATCTTACAAACGAAGCCATCTAAGCCAGAATTAAACACGTCTTGGCGCTGCATATTCTTTGAATGTAACGCCTCATTTATCACAATTCTCCATCAATTTAATTTATATTTTATTTGTTCTGGGTCCTCCAAATTTCGTAACGTATAATTACGCCTTAGGCATTCAAAAGTTATTATAATCTTATGACATTCTCAAGTGTGTTGTGGCTCTTATCGGCACATCTATTGGACTTTAATTGTATGAGCTGTCATTGCCAAGTTAACGCCTACAGTTCTGAAAACAAAGCATATGCCATTACTTACCTTATGTCTATGTTATAGAGGTGTGTTACAATTTTCTTGACTGATTTTTTCGCTGGTGTTTTCGCCGGCAAATATCATACGATGTGTAAGAACTAAGGACGTATCAAAATGTCTTTTAATGACACGTACTCTTGATAACCCCATGCACTCATCTGACTAACCTAGAGACATAATAAGCCCGACATGTCATAACAATGACGTATTCCGGTCGGTCTATCGTCGCGTATTGTACCTAATAAATGGGCTGATTTCAAGGAATTAGTGATAATGTATATTGACAATTGTGATGTATGTGCAGTGAAGGGTTGTCTGTTATAGTTTGATTTGATTAGAATATGTAATTTTGTGGTCATAAATATACATCGTTATTTTAATTTTATACGAAACGGGAATATAGTTTGTTCAGAATAAGCAGTTGATTCGATTCCAATAATTTTAACGCCATATTATATTTTTTCCCAAATACATTTAGAAATTGTTGCAGTATGGTTACCGAGCGCACAACACAGGTGACGGTAGATCATAGTACCAGGAGGCCCCTCACGCCGCGCCGTTACAGGCGCGGGCAGGCGAGTGGTACGTTGACCATATTTTTGTTAGGACCATCTTTTTGAATTTTTGTACATAGATTCTTTACTTAAAAATACTGGATACCTGTTTCGGGTTATTACCTTGTATGCAAATAAGTAAAATTCTATCTAGCCTTTTCTATGTTGGGGTCAGTTTCCAATCTAACCAGATGAAGCTGATTACCAGTATGAAGCCACTGCTTATCTATATTACCTCCACAACACAGTAACTTGGTAATACTATATAAGCCCTTGGTTAGTCTATTTGTCAGATTTTCGAATTTCTAACCACCCATAAGAACTGGTAAAGATCCACTAGCTATGACAGCTTGCTTGGTAAGTGTACAAACACGCTGAAAACCTTCTTAGCATGTTTGTATACTTCCTAACCAGAAAGAAAACGCGCTTCATGAGATCCGTACCTAGTTAGTAGGAGGATTATTTGGACGGTATATTCATAAATAAAGACTGACAAAAATTTTGGTCCTTCAATACAGATTTGATCCGTTTACTATGTAACGTTTATAAAGGAAAATATTGACGAAGATTAGCTTAACATAAAAATTGTACAACATAGTTATGAAATATTAAAAAAAAAAAGCGGTATCTTTCAACCGCGTCATTACAAACTTCAGAATAACTGACAAAAGGACAAAACCTTCAATAGATATCCTTTTATACATAACTACAAATATAATAATGATAACATGCCTCTGTATAGAAATATAATACACATCCTAAAATTGACAAAGAACATGTAATTGGATTACCCAGCACTTAATATCTCCTTTCTAATGTCGCTCGCAAAATATTAGGCCCTTATTTTGTTAAGCCGCCCCTCAAGCTTTAATCCTAAAGTTAACTCAACAAAGTCGAAGATTCCTGAGCAGTTTGTACGTAGTTTGTCGTATAAAAAGTCGTTCATAATTCCCGGTACACATATGCGACAAAAAAATATCACCGCCCGAAAAATGTCATATTAAGAAACATGTCAATCATATTTTTATGATGCATTCAATAAGGGCAGTTGTTCACTTGCGTAATTTTTTCTTCATATTTCACGCTCAGTTAGAGTGGGCCGTTTTTTTTTGCCCAAAGTTAGATGTTTCGAGTGGTGTTCGGATAAAATCGGAGAATTATTTGGAAATGGATAATCGAATGCACTCGGTGATTATATTTGAGTTGTAAACTGGATCGAGTGTTTGTTCAATGAGAGTTTCCTGTTTTGGTTAAGTTATTAAATTTGCTGTAATATTTGGTTGCTATAGCAAATATTATCGAAGTATTTACGCTTTGTGATTTTCTGGTCAAATTTTTTATTTCGTCCTTTGTGGCTAGGATAATGGATATGTTACTATGTAAATTGTTAAGGATTTGGTAATTATTATTGTAATTTTTCTTCGAGAGTTGTGAACAAAAAGTAGAAGAATTTTGTATGCAAGGACCAGAATTACAACGGCACGATATTATGCCCATGTTTGCTACGACTCATTATTGACTGTAGCACTTATTAACACGTTTCAAATTGCCCAAATTAGTAATTAGGTTTTATTAAAATTTTCTTCTGAGAGATATACAGAGTGGCGCTGACAATACGACAATAAATTAAACAACGTGTACCTCAACACATTCTCAGTCTACATATAAAAAAATCATATAAATATGATCATTAGTTTAGTCACAGGAAATCATTTTTCATTTTTCACATTTTCTACATGATGTACATGTTGATAAGGAAGCGCTTACAGGTTAATGACCGCCGCATCCAGCGGTACTAAACTTTAATAATAATGGCGCCAAAAAGCAAGTCGATACAGGATCGCGCTGTCGTCCGCTGATCGGAGGTCTATTCCGTTTGCAATTTTATGCGATTTAGTTTGTTTGAAATTTTTATTTTTTTTATTTTTGATGTTTAGTTTTTTCCTATGGTTTAGGATTATTCCTATGAACCAGCATTGTCCGTGTTTTCATTTATTGTCGTATTATCAGCACCACTCTGTATCTAAAAAGATTTTTGTACCTAAGGACCAAAATTACAACGGCACGACATTTTTCCCGTTTTCGCTTCGCCTCATTATTGACTGTACCACTTATTAACACGTTTCAAAGTGCCCAAATTAGGAAAAAGAAAAACACAAAATTCAGTACACAAGGAGTTTAAAACACAGTTTCACTTTGTAATTAGACAGAAGTCCGCTAAACGACTGCGTGACCTCATTGTATCCCTTCACACCTTCACAAGACCACGTCAAGCGTTTATGACCCCGCATTGTTTTACAATTAAACGAACGCTTCAAGAAATTTGGCACTAACCTACTACCAACATAACTTGGCCTCTCAAATTAGAAGCTTCCTCATATACTATAAAAGATAAAGAGGTCTTTATAAAATGGTTTTGGAGAAGTAATTAGCGGGAATGGACGGAATTGCATCGCAGAGTGCCGCTAATACTGTGTTTTTTTGTTTGTTTGTCCGTTTGTCTGTGGTGTAACCCTGAACAGAGGTGCTGTTGTAGTGGGTGAAACTTGATAGCACGCGACATTGCCGCCGCGGAGAGGAGAGTGGGCTTGGATGACGTACTAGGAAAGTTTGTGAAATCAATTGAATTTTACTTCTTTAGAATTAGCCAAATATAGAGAATACAATACATAGCCCTTATTCTCAAATTAAACCAAATTTAAGTTTCGTTCAACTTTTTATTCATTAAGAATAAGAGAGATGATAAGATATTAATTTAGTCCTGTCAAATTTAGATGCTTCATGAACAGTCTAGACGTGATTAAAAGAATGGCGACCAAAAATAAGTCAATTTATGTCAGACGCGGACTAATTTGATAGGACTAAAACAAATACTTTTCTTCTGTCCTTTTGTTCATGAAATAGAAATAAAACGATACTCTGAATTTTAAATTTAGTTTAGTTTGGGAACAAGAACATCGGGGCCATTATTTGAAAAGTAATAGAAAAAGACTAAGTTTACTTTAGATATTAAAAATTAGAAATATTATATACTAGAGAAATAATTGCTAATCTTTCTTCTTTTCCCATGTCTCACATCAGTTTCCTGAGAAAGTTAGCTGTTAAATTATACTTATTTCAGCTGCATAGATGTTTTCTTCTCGTTAATCTCCTTCTACTTCTCTATATCTAGAGTTTGAGGCGAATCTTAACCGCAGAAACACATTTATAAAATTATTATTTTGCTTATTACCCGTAAGGACTTTATTGTACAGTAAAATTAAACCACGAGAAATAAAAATGTATTCAAAGGCGACGACTGTATTCAATATTTGTAAACATGTACAACAATACTATATTACTAACTATGGAGGCTTGTGGCCAATTATTACACTACTACTTTTGTATTTGATAGCTGTAACCCACCCAAACACAATAAAACATAATAAAATAATAAGAGCCCTAATAGCCCTACTCTCCCTCTACACAAGGGCTCCTTGTCTTGACAACGCAGTACTGTACAGCTAATCACTTTCACGTGGCTGTCCCTTCGACTGTGCCACTCGGGCTGCACTTCCTCACTATCTGATCGCTGCACTGTTATATCAGATTACTAGAATAACGTTAGATGTTGGGGTCTGGCATTTAGTATTTGTTTAACTTTCTATATGACATGTGTCACTTATTAATTAATATAATAGAACGCAGTTTTCCTTTAAAGTTTTTTGTAGCGTCTAATTTTACAGAAATAGTAAAAAACTCTTCATTATCCTAGGAACAACAAGTTTGAAAAATATTTAATTTTGATTTCATTTACTGAGCAATTAACAAAAAAAAAAAAAAACGTCTTGTTGAACTTGCAGGGTAATCCACATTATCTTTAGCAATGGGTTTCATTTTAACAGTTCAATAACTTTCATTGCGTTATTTACGTTGTTGAGTAGACACATTTTTCGAACGTAATGTAGCAATGGATCAGCAATATGCTTCGAAATGATCCCAACAGATAGTAATAGTGTGTTACGTTACGTAATTAGGGTGCTGAAATCACCCCTGCGATTTCAGATCACCAAAGCTAAATCTAGAAAGGGGTATGTAATAACAACAATAATAAAAAAATCCTTTATGCCGCTAGGAAATATATTTTGTTCTTAGTTTAATAGATTTAGCAAAAGTAAAAGTAATGTAGGTGAGATGATTTCAGATTACCAAAATTAAATTTAGCAAAGAATAAGTAATTTCTAAGGCGGCAAATTATTCTTTTAAAAAATAAAATCTTTCTGCAGAAAGTTTAAGTTGTTTTTGACAAGATTTGTTCAAACAAATAATATTTACTGAATACTTACCCAGTAATTTGAGTTACAAATATCCAAGTACTTACCTACTGCGGCCAATTCAACACCCTAATTCACCGGGACCCTTTATTTTTCCGCGACACGCAGAACCTCCGAACATTACAGCTAAACACAGACGTCCAGTGTAATGGGGTAATAGTGACTTGTACGGACTCAATAATTTCGTGTCATGTACGTCGGAGCTACCCGTTCCCATGGCATTCCTGGATAGCGACAAGTGGGAAAGAGTGCTGCAGATATGATGGACCTTTGAAGTGCAAATCATGCTTTCTTTTCTTTTTTACGGTTCCGTTCCTAAAAGGTAAAACGAAACCCTATTCATGAGATTTCGCTGTTCGTCCGTCCGTCTGTCACCAGGCTGTATCTCATGAACCGTAATAGCTAGACAGTTTAAATTTTCAGTGATTTTTATGTATTTTGGTTGCCGCTATAACAGCAAATACTGAAAATAGAATAAAAAATATTTAAGGGGGGCCCCCATAAAACAAACGTGATTTTTGTCGTTTTTTGCTCCATATTAATAAGAAAAATAGATAGACGCTTGAAATGTTCACCAAATATTTGTTTCTATATTAAAATTAAAAATAAATCATTAAATTAAAATAAAATAAATAAAGAAGGGGCTCCCATACAATAAACGTGATTTTTTTTGCCGTTTTTAAAGATAATGGTACCAACCTCTTCGAGCGCGAGTCCGACTCGCACTTGGCCGGTTTTTAAAAAACACTAGGATTTTTTTTTATATAATTATTATCTAGCGCTTGACCGCAATCCCGCCCGATGGTAAGCAGTGATGCGATCGTTGATGGTAAAGCACGCTAGTTTATTAAGAGCCTATTCACTCAGGAAAACTGAGCGAATAGGAAGGAAGACGGCAGTTGAGCGAGGTGATGCAATGTTAAACCCAACAACACGACCAACGATGCTGTGCCAAAGGGAGATTGATCTGAAGACCCTCCACGACCAAACTCCCAACACAACAACATTAGGCGCATCGTACCCGGCACACATCGCAACACAACTGCTCAGACCCGTCCTCCGTACGGCTTCACCAGACATCATGCCGGAACACGACAAATCGCTTGGCGGCAAGGCTTTGTCTGGTGGGTGGTAACTTCTGCCGGCGGCCGATGTTATGGCCTACCACCGAGATGAATTTCTACTTTATCGTGGGTGTGTTTACAAACATATAAACTCACATACACAAACATACAAAATTGAGTAGTTGATTTCACTCACCACTGTCCACCAACAGTAGATTTTCTATTATCTCTCTTGTATAGCAGTCAACGTGTTAAGCAAGAAACAAGGAGAAAGTATTAGGAAGCAATCTGAAGTTGATGACCAACTTTCTGGAATTGAGGAAACATCAAAAGAGTCACCAATACTAGGTCTTGCCGCCAAGCGATTCGTCGTGTTTCGGCATGATGTCTGGTGAAGCCGTACGGAGGACGGGTCTAAGAAGTTGTGTTGCGATGTGTGCCGGGTACCTACGATGCGCCAAATGTTGTTTTGTCAAGAGTTTCGTCGTGGAGGGTCTCCAGATCAATCTCCCTCAGGCGCAGCATCTTTGGACGTGTTGTTGGGTTTAACATTGCATCACCTCGCTCAACTGCCATTTTCCTTCCTATTCCCTCAGTGTTTTTAAATGAATATGCTCTTAATAAACTAGCGCGCTTTACTATCAACGATTGCATAACTGCTTATTATTAGGTGGGATTGCGGCCAAGCACTACTTTATATTTATAAAAAATAAAGAAGAATGCGACTTGGATTTGATGCGACGGTGATGACGACATTCTATGGCAGCTCAGAAATTAATTCGTATATCTGTACCATACAAACAATACTATTTTAATTAGTTTCTATCATTCTATCTGCTTCATTAACACAATTTTTTTTATAAACTACAAATACATTTTTTTCCTATTAATCTCTTTGACTTCATTTCTTCTTTCTCCCCAATTTAAATAAAAATCTGTTCAGGTGGAGAACACGTAAGTCGTGGTATTCCACAAACGGTAGGACAATTAATATAATGTCCTATGTGTCGTGCCAGCTAGACGTTACAGGAAATGATGGACGATAGCCATGACTCAAAAAACATAGTCCAATTCTGGACTCAGTACATTTAGTTTACCTCGCTGGCTCATTAACAAAACAAAACATGTATTTATGTATCACAAATAATAATAGTAAATAAATAAAAACTCTAAATAGTCCCTGGGCTGCAAAAATGAAAAGTCCGTTTAAACAGAAATTCACCTACAGAAACAACAGGAATACAATTCTACCTACTCACGCATCTGCGAAATCCCCATTCTGTGAAAACAGAGCCGCTTCGAGCACGTAAATAAAAGTAGACAAAGAGAGCAATTCCGCAAAAAGACGAGATGGGCATAAAAAGTAGCTGTCATGGCGTGGTCACGACGATGTGAACTATGTGTGTTGTCTGTGACCACTCTGTATGGGAAAAGTATGGTGGATGGTAATTATGGCATGCTGAAGTATCGGCGATGGTTGACATGTAGACATTAGGCAAATAAGTGCTTGTGTGCTCTTTGTTTTGCGTAAAATTGGTTGAGAAGATTGAAGGCGACAGCAAACCTAGCAATGGGTTGCTGTCCGTCTCCGATCATCACTACATAGTAAGTATAACGCTATACTGTAACTGTACTTATACGCTTTTTCTTTCCCTATGTCCCTATGTGTAATTAAATCTTTAAAACTAAGCAACGGATTTTGATGTGGTTTTCACCATTATTTACAAAGTTGTAGATGGTAGGTGGTAGGCCATAACATCGGCCGCCGGCAGAAGTTACCACCCACCAGACAAAGCCTTGCCGCCAAGCGATTTGTCGTGTTCCGGCATGATGTCTGGTGAAGCCGTACGGGGGACGGGTCTGAGGAGTTGTGTTGCGATGTGTGCCGGGTACGATGCGCCTAATGTTATTGTGTTGGGAGTTTGGTCGTGGAGGGTCTTCAGATCAATCTCCCTTTGCCGCAACATCGTTGGTCGTGTTGTTGGGTATAACATTGCATCACCTCACTCAACTGCCGTCTTCCTTCCTATTCGCTCAGTTTTGCTGAGTGTATAGGCTCTTAATAAACTAGCGCGCTTGACCATCAACGATCGCATCACTGCTTACCATCAGGCGGGATTGCGGTCAAACGCTAGTTTATAATTATTATTAAAAAAAAAAGTTTAATACGTAGGGTTTATATGTGTTAAACATTAATACAAATCATAATATATCTATAATAGATAATGCAATCTCTATGTTGTGTCAAGTCGTTATAAAAGTGCAAAGCGGGGGCGGGCTACTAATATTTTATAACAGTACCATTAATTTATATTTTGGGTTGATAAAGACGAGACCCATGAAATGAAGCGCGAAGATTTAATTAGTATAAGATGGCAGACATAAAAGTATCGTTCCAAAATGGTAGTGGCTAATCAACTGGCGCCAAAATAATAATTACCTACAACCATAAAAACTTTCTGAAGTATTTCTCACACAAACTATCAATTATAGAAACGGAAATTAAAACCAGCACATACTTAGGGCAAGAGCAGATGAAGTCAGATCCTCATTTCGAAAGCTTACGTCAACAAGCCACTGATCTTCGTGACCTGTCGCTCATCGCAAGTAATCCAAGAATTTTTATTAATCATAATGTAGGAAAATTAGCAGCCAATGTACTGTTAGATATATGAGCAGCAGGATTTGATTTAGATTCAAGTGTTTTTTTTTGGCTACGGAAGCTCTGATTGGATGGGAACGCTTTGATTCATTAAGAATGATAGCGTTGAGGAATAGTTTTGCTGTGTTTAAGAACTACCCTGGGATTGGGAGGGTCCCATAAGCTGCATGCAGTATGACTGCGGGGCAGAAGTTGCCACGCAGATGCTTGAAGATGAACGGTGCCGTCAAGGTCGGCCGAGAAACGATTGCGAGGTGACTTGGACGTGCTCGTGAGAGCTGGTCCGAGGTGGCGCTGGAAAAGAAAATCTGGAAGGACTTGGTGAGGTGAGATAGGTTCGAACCTCATCAGGCGCTTTACTTTGTGTACAATATTTCATCACCGCTGTTGTCAAAAAGAGAACGCCCAAAACGTTCACCCATGTAAGTCTCCATCCAGCGGAAGTATCCGGAAAAAAACTATGGTATGTTAATCCTAATTAAAAGTCGCTTGTGTGTAAAATTTCATTCAAATCTGTTTAGTAGTTTTTGCGTGAATAAGTATAAGCAAACATATACACACTTTCATATTTATAATACTTATTAATAGGAAATTGTTTAGCCATGAAAATGGATCAAGTTTCGTAGTGGGGAAAACATTAGCCAGATACTGTGAATTGAAAGTACTTATGTAATTTTTTTTAGTAAAAGAGAAACAGCACACACTTTGGGTATCATTATGGACACGGAACTTCGTTTTCACAAGCACGTGTCTGAGTCAATCCGTAATTGTTTTTATAGACTTAAGATATTATACAAGGCCCGTCCCTATCTTAATGAAGAATTGCGAGTATTGCTTGTGGAGTGTTTGGTTTTATCTAAATTGAATTATGCGGACACAGTCTATGGTCAGCGTTTACTATCTAAAACTGAAAGAATGGTCCAAAGACTTCAAAATGCTTGTGCGCGCTTCTGTTTTAAAGTTCCCTTAAGGGGATATGTTACGCCTTTCCTCAATGACCACAACATTTTGAAAATGAAAGCTAGACGGAAACTTCACTTGGCGACCTTACTATTTGGTGTTATTAAGTCTCACTCCCCTTCTTACCTGTACGATAAGCTATCGTGGACAAGTAGGCACAGAATTGGTGAGGGGAGAAAATGTTCTCAACAACTTTCCATCCCACAGCACAAGTCTGCGGCTTTTAGAGGCAGTTTTCGTTATGCAGCTTCTAAATGCTGGAACAATATCCCTCCTCCCATAAAGTATTGTAAATGTTCCTCTACTTTTAAATTGAAATTAAAAGAATATCTTTTATGTCACCAAAAGGAGTACGAAAATGTCCAAGCAGACGTATCTGCCATATAAGCCATCTTATTTTTTTAATTCTTGTGATTGGTGGGGAGGGGGGTATTTTCTATTTTCTGTTTTATTTTCTGTTTTTTGTATCTTATTATTTAATTAATTAATTAATTTATTTTTTACTTGTTTTTTGAACAATTTACAACGTATTTAACATATATATACACAAACACATTTATGCATGTCACAACATTTTGGGTTTTTCTATCATTTGGATTACTTATATTATCTAAATATATCATTTATATTATTGCGGACTGTGTTTTTGAAATTGTAGCGTATGGCACTCGTGGGTTGCAGCTGAAAATCAGCGTCAGATGGCACATCTTGTGTTGTCATCTGACATTATGCTGAGCTGAGGCCCTTTTGGCATTATAAGCTGGGTTTTATTGTTTTATAGTTTATATGTATGTATTTTGCTGTAATGTCAATAAACGCATTTTTCTTTCTTTCTTTCTTTCTTTCACTATCTCTACTAACTCATACTGGGTCAGCGTGGTATCTTACGTCCCACTCCCTCTCAACGAGAGGAGGCTTGTGTCCCAACAGTGGGATAGGCTGATTATGTATGTATGTTAAAAGAGAAAAAACTCTGTTCATTGTATTTTTTTTTTATTATATTGAGTAAGTTTTCACCTGTTGATTGCATAAATTGAGTACGTACTCGTAAATATTAAGTATTATTAAAATCCTCCGATTATCCATAATAACCAACAGTTCTTGGTCAACTATTAAACGATCGGATAACAACACTGGTATTTAAAACAGTATCTTTGAAATGCTGTTTTTGTACTCCGGTGGAGTTACATTAACCGACACTGGTGGACGTCAGGTGCCGGGGACGGGCCGGTCACGATTCTTTGACCGATGTCTAGCTGAAATACTACCATCATTTCTCTGGCCCCTCTGTTCCAAACCCAACCTTACGACTCAACCATCAAAGTTCAATTTTGGACGAGCAGTAACATAATAAACGTATCTTCAATTCAGGCGATTTTGAACTACAGTTCCAGTATTATAAGGTTAGTTTTTGGTTGTAAGGAATGGAGCACGATTGAAAAGACTGCGCGTTAGTTAATGCTCTACCTATGATCGTAATAAGTAGACTGTGTGTTGAAAAATTATCGGTACCATCGGAGGCGCAATGGACGCGTGACTTTTTTGCCTGTTTATTATTGAGTTTGAAGGTTCCGATGTAGATGTTACTGGATGGGTTTTGCGGATCATTTACATAATCAACCAAACTATATTGTTCCCACAAGTCGTGGTGGCCTAGTGGTTAAAATACAAGCCTCTCAAGTATGAGTGGGCGGGTTCGATTAGTTCAGGCAAGTACCAATATAAATTTTCTAATTTATAATATGTACTTTCTAAGTATTTCTTGGATAATAATGACTGATTACAAGGTGAAGGAAAACATCTTGAGGAAAACTGGACTTTAAGTCTGAAATCGCCAACCTGCATTGAGCAAGCGTGGTGATTACGCTCAATTCTTCTTTTTATGAGAGGAGACCTATACCCAGCAGTGGGACGATAAAAGTTTCATGATAATATTGTTTTAAAGTTCCTTATTTTTCGAATTGCGAAAGGAGGTCCTCTTGCAACTTGAACCAGTTCTCACAGTATGTGTCCACCTGCAGGAAATGTGTGCCTGGTAGGATTTGGGGGAGGCTTTGACCACTAGAACAGTATAAGCTAACCCTTTTTAAAAGAGTGAACGTTTAGTTTCATGCTGGCTCTTCTCCATAGGTCACGAACATTTAGAACCGTGCAACTAGCTTCTGACGGTTCATAGGTGCCCATGTTGGTTTATGAGAAATTAAAATATTTTGATTTTGCTTAATTGAGTGCCACCTGATGACGTCGCCATACAGATCTTGTTGCTTTAAAGAGTTCAGAAGTGCCTATGTTGGTTTATGTGAAAAATATTATGATTTTGAGAAAGTCTAGTAAAAGTGTGTTGAAATTAGTCTTGTCTGATTAAACCTACGCTGTTTGTGATATAATTATAACTATAAGTACACACAAAATGAAGTACCTAAAAAAGAGCTTTCTGAGAGAAAAATCAAGATGGTTCCCACAGTTCCGTTCTCCACTCATTTTTGCCACATCCAGTTTTATAAATCTGCGAATAAACAAGTTCCAACAACCCGCTGTGCTATAATAAATGTAAAGTAAGCCCAGTCCCCATCAAAATGTCATCAATGTTGGGCAAATAGGTGACGGCTTACATAAAACTAATATTGTTGTTAACATCGACTCCATTAACGTTTACACGGGTTTGGCAGATGACCACGTTTGATAAGGAAGCATATTTGCTGATTGTAGTGGTCTTGAGTTGGGGCTTGACCTTTGGCCATCTGCGATTCTGATTTTGGTGGCATCAAGACTTTCACAGTCCATTTCAGTCTCGAAGAAGACCGGCTTAAATTGCTGAACAGTTGAAAGCAATAGACATTACACAAATACCTACACATAAGCAATTTTGCTTAAAATGAGGCTCCAATCACAAGACTGTAATGTTACTTGTTGCTGAAATAATAAACAATTATTATTATTATTCCCTTTATTTTTTTTTATACATACATATTGTTTTACATTTTTAAATATTTATATAAAAACATACAAACACATTTAAAAATATAAAAAATAGTGTTCCACCGATGGCGGGAGCGGGGTCCAAGCTACCGGTGGTTAGGGCTCCAGAGATAAGAACCTCCTCACAATGCGGGCCGTATCGAGGAGTACTGCCTTTTGAATCTGGCAAATTATTATTATTATTATTATAATAGACTAATGTAGACAAAATTATAAATAAAAAAAAAACGCTTGAATTTTGGATGCTTTGGAAAAACGTCTTGCTTATAGTGCTGGATAATTGTAAAATGTTTAAGCTAGAATTGTTAAAAAAGGTCAATTGCTATTATTGCAATTCATTTTTGCACCGGACGACGCAGCATGGGTAGGCCTCCGACAAGTTGGACCGACGATCTGGTGAAGGTCGCGGGAAACCGCTGAATACGGGAGGGGCAGGACGGGTCGTCGTGGAAATCTTCGGAGGAGGCCTATGTCCAGCAGTGGATGTCTTTCGGCAGCAATGATGATGATGGTTTGATTTTATCAAGTCGCCCATATTTATTGCGTTAGTATGTTATTGAGGAAACAATTTTTTCATATATAATTAGGAGGAAATGTATATGTGAATGAATTTGTGTGGTATTTAATCACAGCTTCATGGGTTGATCGATCAGGATAAGCTGAGTTTGCTGCAATTAGGCCGTGGATGGGTGATAAACTTAATATAAGTAGATGCCAAGACCCTTCCGTGTCTTGGAAAGCACGTTAAGCCGCAGGTCTCAGTTGTCGTTCGTAGATAGAAGTCCAAATGTTTGACAACTTTTTTTTTTATAAATTCTAAACTAGTGCTTGAGCGCAATCCCGTCTGATGTTAAGCAGTGATGCAATCGATGATGGTAAAGTGCGCTAGTTTATTAAGAGCCTTGCACTCTAGCCTTGAAGACACTTAAATTGCAGTCCGAAGGAAACACCCCCGCTGGCCAATCCTTCGATATGCACGGTTTAAAAGAGGAAGCGAAACGCTTCCGGATCGTAGTGGTGTCAACAACATGGTCCGATGGTGGAACGGAGATGGGGAAAATGCAATTCCCTCTCACACTCATCAAAATGCATCCTATAGAACACCGACAGTCTGGCTACTCTACGCCTGTGATCCAGGCTTTAGAGACCGTTTTGAGTTAAATCTGGGTCGCTAAATGGAATCGTATTATCTACTTAGTGATTGGGTGGTGGAGTTCAGGTAGGCAGTCGCACCAAGTTAGCTGTATCAGGTTACACTGAAAGCCGATCTGAGGACAGATGCATGATCAGTAATTTTCGTAAAAATTATTTAGATCTATTCAGTTCCTTTTCAGCTTATAGAGGTCCACAGCTGGACAAAGGCCTCCCCCAAGGTGGGGGTTTGTTAATCCCCTCGCTTGGCAGACGGGTTATGGATCGCAGTAGTTTGATATTCCACAGGAGAAGCGCTACCCTGGTGAGTTCCCTTAGTCGCCTCTTACGACACCCACGGGAGTATATAGAATGGTACTATTCTAAGCCCGGTACCGCACGGGTTATTCAGTTAGCTAACTAAACTTGATAATTTTTGAAGTGAAAAGTTCTTTAGCGATGTTGAGTACCTACTTTTGTTGGATGGGGACAAAGCATTGACTTCGCGTGAGAGTAACCGACCTGACACCATGATCCTTATTTGTTTTTTACTTTTCGTGTATTCTGTGTTTTTAATGACGTCAGTTTTCATTCTTGTCGGTCAGTCCTATAAGTGCTATTTTTTTTTCCTAACGTAAACAAACCAATTTGAACATAAATTTTCCCAATGATCACTTAAGCAAATAGCTGGATACGAATCTTTTCATAATTACTACTAAGCTTAACAAGCAAATTAGTTGTGAGAGTCTAGGGCACGACAGATTAAAAGTCATCGTTAGAAATAACCTACCTTTGTGATAATAATATTATGACGAAGATAAACGAGAGGTCAAAGTGTCGCTTCTCGGCTATGTAATTATAATCAACATTGGATTTTGATAGAAAAATTGGCTGCCAAAAATCATCGTTTGTTTGTGGAGTGTTTTGAGGTATGGGCGTTGGCATGAATGGTAGAGGTATCTATCTATATGTGATTGAATTTGTCAGCATCATCATCTCAGCCACATCGCCTCCATGGCATACCGGTAGCGAACGCGGCAAGGAGGCGCGGGTTCAATCCTCGCGCAGTGCAAATATTTGTATGCATGAATATGAATATTTGCACTGGTCTGGTCGTGCCTCGGAAAGCACGTTAAGCCGTTGGTCCCGGTTGCCATACGAACATCTAATGGCAGTCGTTACGGGTTGTTGGAGCCCTCAAAAGTCCTACAATTGGTCTAACTGCAATGCTTCGATATCACCTTCGGGTTGTGGAGGTCAGACGGCAGTCGCTTCATGGAAAATATCGAAGTTTAGCCAAAATGAGCAGTTATGTAGACTGGTAAAGCGGACCCTAGACTCTAAAACTGAAACGCTTCGGATACGACTGGGATTAATGCTGAGATAAAGAAGATCATCACAGCCACATGAAGTCCACTGCTGGACATAGGCCTCCCCCAAGGATTTCCAAAAAGAACGGTTGGATGCGGCCTGCATCCAGCGCTTAACTGCGATTTTGGTCAGGTCATCCGACTACCTAGTCGGTGGGAGTCACCATTCAAGAGCCTTTCTGCCCCAGCGGACTTCGACTATACGTGCTATTAGCCCCGCCTACAGCCACTTCAGAGAGCTAATCCGCTGGGCTATGTCGGCGATTTTAGTGCTTCTACGAATCTCCTTAGTCCTGATTCGATCACGTAGAGAAATTATATAGAATATCGAATTTGTAATGATCAATAATTAAGAAAACAAGCCAGCACCTTAATTATGTAACACACATCATCATCAACCTTTTTATCGTCCCACTACTGGGCACAGGTCTCCTCTCATACAGAGAAGGATCAATCACCACGGAAGGATCAATCACCAGAGGAGAATCACCACGCTTGCTCAATGCGGGTTGGCGATTTCAGACCTAAAGTCCAGGTTTCCTCAAGATGTTTTCCTTCACCTTCAGTCATTGTGTCCAAGATATACTTAGAAAGTACATGTAACTTTAGAAAATTTACATTGGTACTTGCCTGAACTGGAATCGAACCCGCGCACTCATGCTTGAGAGGCTGGTGTTTCAACCACTAGGCCACCACGACTTACGATTACTAAAAACTTACGTAACACACGATTACCAAAAATTCAAATCATTTTGAAGCATATTGCTAAACCATTGCTATATAGGTAGGTATGTTAAAAAAATGTGTAGGCTCAATAACGCAATGTACATTTTTGAAATGTCAAATTGAAACCCATTGCCACTATAGTGTTTTACGTAATTAGGTACTCTATTAGTAATTTTAAATTTAATTGTGGGATAAAAATATTCTAAAGATTATTTTTCATTGTAGTAAATTTTGTGTCAGAAGATTCAGAAGATTCTCTGAATACACAATAAGGTATTTGACTAAAAAAAACTAATTAGTCCGTTGGTCAGATTTCCAAAAAATACTAGACACGTACTTTTTCTTTTTTCATATGAACAAAAAATTAAGACGACACAGTGCGTTGAAAACTCGTGTGACGTCACTGCACGCTACACTTTTAAGCGACCAGTCACGTCACCAGCCACCACTCCTGATTTTTGATACCTTTTATATTTGTCAATTTTTATTGTTTTGATAAAACAAAAAATACGTGTCTAGTATTTTTTGGAAATCTGACTGACGGACTGATTAGTTTTTTTTTAGTCGGGTATTTGATTAAAAAAAACGCTTTTATATCATAATTACACATAAGACAATGAGGCTATAATATTCCCACTTATAGGAGGCAGGCCTCCTCTCGACGAGAGAAAGTGGGCCATAATCTATCACGTCACGTCTTCCAAGTTTTACTTCTAGGACCTGCCGGTTTCCTCAAGATGTTTTCCTTCACAGTTTAAAGAGCAGTGGTGGTGAAATAATTTACACAAAGTAATAAATCGCTCGGCGGGTTTCGACCCTATGACCTACATCTTCTAAGTCGCGGCCATTAGGCCATCACTGCTCTGATTTTTTTAGTTATAAATATTTGATGTAATTTCTCTAAAAATAAACACTTAGTTTTGAATGTACTTTATGCTAAACGTTTAAAAAACGTCTTTTTTTAATAATTATAAACTAGCGCTTGACCGCAATCCCGCCTGATGGTAAGCAGTGATGCAATCGTTGATGGTAAAGCGCGCTAGTTTATTAAGAGCCTATTCACTCAGAAAAATTGAGCGAATAGGAAGGAAGACGGCAGTTGAGCGAGGTGATGCAATGTTAAACCCAACAACATGACCAACGATGCTGCGCCAAAGGGAGATTGATCTGAAGACCCTCCACGACCAAACTCCCAAAACAACAACATTAGGCGCATCGTACCCGGCACACATCGCAACACAACTGCTCAGACCCGTCCTCCGTACGGCTTCACCAGACATCATGCCGGAACACGACAAATCGCTTGGCGGCAAGGCTTTGTCTGGTGGGTGGTAACTTCTTCTTTTCTTCACAGTTTAAAGAGCAGTGATGATAAAATATTTTACACAAAGTAATAAAGCGCTCGGCGGGGATCGACCCTATGACCTAATCTTGTAAGTCGCGGCCATTAGGCCACCAGTGCTCTGATTTTTTTAATTATAAAAATTTGATGTAATTTCTGTAAAAATAAACACTTTGTTTCGAATGTACTTTATGCTAAACGTTTTAAAAAAACGTCTTTTTTTAATAATTATAAACAACAGCTTGACCGCAATTCCGCCTGATGGTAAGCAGTGATGCGATCGTTGATGGTAAAGCGCGCTAGTTTATTAAGAGCCTATTCACTCAGAAAAACTGAGCAAATAGGAAGGAAGACGGCAGTTGAGCGAGGTAATGCAATGTTAAACCCAACAACAGGACCAACGATGCTGCGCCAAAGGAAGATTAATCTAAAGACCCTCCACGACCAAACTCCCAAAACAACAACATTAGGCGCATCGTACCCAGCACACATCGCAACACAACTGTTCAGACCCGTCCTCCGTACGGCTTCACCAGATATCATGCTGGAACACGACAAATCGCTTGGCGGTAAGACTTTGTCTGGTGGGTGGTAACTTCTGCCGGCGGCCGATGTTATGGCCTACCACCGAGAATATGGCCTACCTATTTATAGATAAATCACCTAAAACAAAAATAAAATATCTAATAATAACCCACTCAATAGTTACTAATACATAAGAACAGATATTAATTTTAAATATAACTTCTTTCTTTAATACTTATTGATTCAAAAACTTGTATGGTACCTAATCATGTTTCAGACATTTTTTTTAGGGACTTAGCTTATCATTATTAAGACATTGTACAGCTTTGAATAAATTAACAGATTGTACTGGACAAGAGCGTGACACTCCAACAATGTACTAAACGAACATTCAACAAACAGTTTACTTTTACACGCGTCAACTTGACAAGCTAATTAAAAATACAAACTGCCGGCTGGCCTTAGAGTATGAATAAGACAAGCTAATCTTCTTCTTCTTCTTCTTTAGCCTATAGAGGTCCAGACAAAGGCCTCCCCCAAGACTTTCATTACAGTTGGGGCGGTTTGCCATAATCCCCATGCTTGGCAGGAGGGTTGGGGAACCCAGTAATTTGATATTCTACAGGAGAAGCGCTGCTGCCCTTACCTGGTGAGAGTTCCCTTAGTTAGAGTCGCCTCTTACGATACCCACGGGAGGATATGGGTTAGTACTATTCTAAGCCCAGTACCACAAGCTGATCAATTCTGTGAAAATCATATTGTGAAAAGTGAGGTGAAGCGAGCTTAGGAGCTGTCAATAGTGTCAGTTGGATTGACAGCTTCACCTAAGGTTTTATTGTGACATGGTTACGGAATCGCACTGCTAGCCTCTAGTTTTAAAGTCACTTTTAATATAATCATTTTCATATATTATTTCGTTACGCTAAGAAATAAATTTAACTAAGTATGACACTTTACGAATAATCGTCATGTTTCCTTGTTTCTCCATAATCAATTTGCAGTCGCGCTAGTTTTGACAGGTTAGTTTTTTGTCAGACAAAGATGGAGTTGTACCTGTCTAGCTCTATCTTTGTCTGATACTAGAATAACGCTATCCTTGAATAGCGCAATCCCTTTTTCATAACGGTTTATTGATGGTTTTAAAACGCCATAGTAAGGAATCAGTAAATGACTGTCTGAACAAAACAGTAGTTTAATAAAACAACAGTTCAATTAATATATATCTACAAATTGTTATATTGTAGGTACATTCAAGTAAAGGGTCCGCCAAATAACTTTTTTTTTTTGAAAATGCTATGAAAAAAAAACTACTGAATATTTTTTCAAATTTCTTTTTTTATTTGAAAGTACAATCTTTCCGGTTAATGATGGAAGATAATTTCATTCATATGGCTACCTCGGCTGGCCATGCAGTAGCCTACACGATCGGTCCAATTTTCAAGCACTTTAACGATTGTGTGCAGCTGTATTTCACCAATGGCTTCACGAATATTGTCCTTTAAAGCGTCAATTGTCTCTGGCTTGTCGGCGTAACACTTATCTTTGACGGCACCCCACAAATAATAGTCCAACGGTGTCAAATCGCAGCTCCGAGGTGGCCAAACGACATCAGTTCTGCGGCTGATGATGCGATTTTCAAAAACAGGGCGCAAAACATCGAGTGTAGGGTCGGCTGTGTGGCACGTAGCGCCGTCCTGTTGAAACCAAATGTCGCCAATATCCTCATTTTCAATTTCTTTAAACAAAAATTCATTCAACATGGCCCGATAACGATCGCCGTTGACTGTAACGGCCGCTCCTTGCTCATTTTCGAAGAAAAATGACCCAATTATGCCTCTGGACCAAAATCCGCACCAAACAGTGACTCGTTTTGGGTGTATCGGTTTTTCAGTGAATGCGTGCGGGTTTTCTGTGCCCCAAATGCGACAATTTTGCTTGTTAACATACCCTACAAGATCGAAATGAGCTTCATCTGAAAAGATGATTTTTTTGGCAAAATCGGTAAAGTAATGTCGCAATATTTCCCAGCGTTGTTCAAGCGTATACACAACCATATTCGTTCAGCGGAAGGATAAAACTAATTAACTGTCAAATCAGACATAAGCTAAGTGTTGCCATTCACGAAATAAGCACTAGTTGAAAAAAAAAACCTTAGATGGCGGACCCTTTACCTAAGTAAAAGACAAAAATGTCAAGAGAAGTATCCAGTCACTATTTACGCGGTATTTTTAGCAGACGTTACTCAATTCATACTCAAAGTTCTTAGTATTTGATTTAAAAGATCCAAGTGCGTACGGAGTTCAAATTAATAAAGCTATTTGAGAACACACCTTGTACATACGTTCTGTGAATTGAATAAATAATTAAACTTTGACAGATGTCAGAGAAAGTAGGGATAAGCCGAAATAATTGTTTCATGTTCGGTCTAACTTTGGCTTTCGGTTCAAATATCGAATATTCAAAACAATAAAATATTTAAAAAACTCAACTGCTTAGATTACAACAATAAAAACTAATTACACGTTAGGCAGGTGAAAACTAAAGTGTTGATAAAGGGCGAAGAATTGGAATCTGAAGACAGCACAATGTTCTTGAGTATAACTCTGGATGCTAAGCTTCAATGGTCCCCATATAGAAAAATTGTCAAAAAAACTAAGTTCTGCTGCATACGCAGTTAGAACAATTCGTAATTTGACTGATATTGAGACGGCCCGTTTAGTGTACTTTGGCTATTTCCATAGCGTAATGTCGTACGGCATTTTGTTGTGGGGAAATGCCACTGATATTCAGACAATATTTGTTTTGCAGAAACGAGCTCTTCGTGCAATTTATAAATTAAGTCCAAGACACTCTCTCAGAGAAAAATTTAAAGAAATTAATGTACTGACCGTGCCGTCTCAATATATTTATGAAAATCTTTTGGATGCTCATAAAAATATAAAATTGTATAAAAAATACAGTGATGTCCATAATATAAATACTAGGAACAAGTACAAATTTATTGTACCTACAACAAGGCTCAAGAAAATAGGTGGCTCTTTTAGATGCCAATGTATACATTTTTACAATAGGCTTCCAGAGGTGGTTCAAGATCTGAGCCTGAATAAATTCAAATCCTTCATTAAACGTAAGTTGTGTCAGAAAGCATTTTATAGTGTTAAAGATTATATTGACGACAAAAAGGCTTGGGCTTGAGCTGCGTCCGATTTCTATGCTTACACTGATTGTTCTTTGATTTTTCCTCTTGTAGTTTAAATTTGCAATTGTTTGTTTTTTTTTTTAACTCAAAGCCAGTACACACTACGTAGCCAGGCATATTGTACGTTACGGAATTGCATCGCTGACAGGGGTATTGGGTGCAGCTACACAGGAGCTAAACTTAGAATTCGGGAACACCGTTGGAGCTGCTGAACCTTGGACAAAACTGTCTTTGCATTGTGTAGATTCAATTTCCTAGTATTGTATAATTGCATGGAACACGTGTGAGCACGATCTACTTGCTGTAAAGCATCTATTTGTTGGGTTAGTCGTTTATTGACTTGATAGTGCTATGGCTGTTGAGAGTATGTCATGCTCACTCAAATGTCTCGCTGGTGGTGGCGTGTGTGGTGGGTCATTAGGTTCCCTTCAATATGGTTGAGCTGAATGAAGCTGATCCATACGTCATGTTCGTGAACGGACGCCGTCAGAGGGGACTGGTCATCTCTTAGCTGCTACGGCGTATTTTAAATTCTGAATTATTGTTTTTTTTTTTCCATAATGGACGCTCTCAGCGTACAATATATTTCTGCATCGTTCTCACATGATTGATTTCAAAATGAATGATGTAATCAAATATTTGTATCAATAGCTTGATCATTTAAAAGAGTGTCCATGGAGTTTCTTGCCCGTTCTTCTCCATAGGTACCTACTCTTTGGAATGGGCGACTAGCTTCACCTTACTGACTGACCGACCTTCTGACAATTCAAAAGTGCCTATAACTGGTTTATTTGAAATAAATGCTTTGATTTTGATTTTTGATTTTGAATTAAGTGCATAAAATGTCAAGTCTTTTTTTTGTTTTATTTTTTTTTTAAACGTTGCCCTACACTAGGAAACATACACAAGCAGCCTATTGTTTGCTACTTTTGTCTTTTGAAAGTTAAATTACAGTGTAAACTCCGTATATAACAAAAAGTTTTTAAAACTTAGAATCCGCTAAGATTTGTTTGGTTTACAATGCTATTCTGGTATTGAAACCATATTTCTAGAGTAGCAATAAGCCCCTCTCAATAGCGAAACAATACATCGCTATTTAAACCACAATAAACATTTACTTCAACTGACCCTTAAACACATTATTGATACAGAGTCCTAAATATTTCGTACAATAGAGTTTTTAGAAGTGTCCATTTCTTTCTCGGCACGTGTTTAGTTACTGGACTTCCTACAATCCTCTTATTGCTACGGCTTAACTTTTTTGTTTTAATTTTGCAACTGTAAACATGGAGAGTAAAAGAAAGTGTGTATAAAAAAAGTGTCATTTATAAAGAACTTTTTTTTTTAGCAAAGGCGATTATCGAGGAAATAACGGTATACGGAAGGATTCAGTTTAAATATTGGCGTAGTAAAAATGTCAAATAAAAACAACAGATTATAATATTGTTCTACAAAATTAAGGTCTAAGTCCCTACTTCTGCTTATTCTTAAGAACTAAGCAGCACTTTTGTACTCAGACCTTAATTTTGTCATATTTATTTTATTATATTATTGAAGTAAATGGTTATTTATTTTGTTTTCACTATATTAGAATATATCTTAATTTATAGTTAACTTTGTATCCCTTTGATTTCGCTATAATTAGGTATAGAGATTAGATTTAATAGGTACATTCTACATATTATATATGCATTTTGACAGCTAAACATAGAAATCGGTACCCACAAGAATCACTGTATTTAATTTATGTAATTGTTAAATAAAACCCATTATTTATATATTTATTACTAGTTTCGTAGTACTTGTGAGTAATTTGCAACAATCTCAAAACTGTTGCACAGAGGGACTTAGAATGTTAACTTCATACCTATATTTAAAATTTTATTTAATTATATTTTATAATACTAATTACGTTTATGTCTTATATTAAATCTGTTTAGATATATTTATAGATTTTTTATTTCATCATCATCATCATCATCATTTCAGCCGAAAGACGTCCACTGCTGGATATAGGCCTCCCCCAAGGTTCTCCACGACGACCCGTCCTGCGCCTCCCGCATCCAGCGGTTTCCCGCGACCTTCACCAGATCGTCGGTCCACCTTTTCGGGGGCCTACCCACGCTACGTCGAACCCGTCGGCCCCCTCGAGCATCGGTCCTACGGGCAATGTGTCCAGCCCACTGCCACTTTAGTGTTGCAATTTTTCGGGCTATGTCGGTTACTCTCGTTCTTCTGCGGATATCCTCATTCCTGATTCGATCGCGCAGTGAAACCCCAAGCATAGCCCTCTCCATTGCCCTTTGAGTGACTTTGAGCCTTCTTATAAGGCCCATTGTTAGCGACCATGTCTCAATTTCATAAGTCATCACTGGCAACACATACTGGTCGAAGACTTTTGTCTTGACTTTGAGACACTGCGGTATTTTGGACGAGAAGATTCTACGTAGCTTCCCGAAAGCAGCCCAGCCGAGTTGGATTGGACGATTGATCTCTTTCTCGAAGTTGGAACTTCCTAACTGGATAGTTTGTCGCAGATACACGTAACTGTCAACAACTTCGAGAACAGAGTCTCCAATCTTTATAGGAGTCGGTACAACATGGGCATTTGACATGACTTTTTATTTGTTGTTATATTACGAGTAATAACGTAGGTATTGTATGTATATGTTTATATGGGCCTTAAATAATAATTAAGAGTAACTCACTAGATCAAACTCTGATATTAGAGTACTTGTGTCTAATATTTATTTGGGCCGAAAGAATTAACAAAAGCTAACAGAGAAAAAACGTCATTGTTTTAATTTGCGATAAATCCTATCTACTTCAGCCATAAAGACATAGTCTGAAGACGATAATAAAAAAATGGAGGACAGACCACAACCTGTTATGATTGATTCGATAAACATGCAAATTAATCAATAAAAAACGTTTATAAACAAGCAATAAATGTATGTTGTACCTGATTTTAAAGCATGCAATTATTAAATTAAATATTGACAGCTAAATTGACACAAGCGTGTGAACTACCTATACAATTTTTTTTTTTAAGTTTTAATAAACATGTTTTTCAGAAGGAAAAATCAATAATCACAACAAAACACATTAGATAGTTAACCAGCAGAGAAATTTCGTAACACACTAGCAACAGCAATGCGTTTCATTTTGACAGTTCAACAAAATTCATTGCGTTATGTCCGTTTTTGAGAGACGCAGTTTTCGAAGATATGGTGCAATGGATTGGCAACATGCTGCAAAATTATTCCAATTGGTAATAATAGTGTGTTTCGAAATTAGGATCTCTGATTTTGCTAATCTATTGCTGCTTATGTTCGAAACAATCACCTACTTGACATCGTAAATATCGCAACGTATGTTACTGAACTGTCAGAACGACAGCCATTGCTTGTCTTAGCGTGTCACGCAGTTATCGTGTTGTTCATTTGGTTTAAATGATTGAAAAGCTTTATTATGAAAACGGATGCGTAAATAAATCATCTACGTTTTGATAATAAAATAGAAATCGATTCATCAAAAGCGACACATTCGATCCTTGCTCTCTAATCATCTGATCTTCGGTTGGTATTATCGGTCATAAAAGTATGTAATGATACAGATTCTTATCTATACTAATATAATATAAAGCTGAAGAGTTTGTTTGAACGCGCTAGTCACAGAACTACAGGTGCAATTTGAAAAATTCTTTTTGCGTTGGATAGCCCATTAATCCAGGAAGGCTTTAGGCTATATAACATCACGCTGCAACCAATAGGAGCGGAGCATAACTAACTCCGCGCGAACGAAGTCGCTGGCGGCTGTTTGTTTTAAATAATAAGGGAGGTACCTACGTTCTCTTATTTGGTATATGAATCTGTGTGTATGAAGATCATTACTTAATGTAGTAAAGAAATTAGTATAATGAGTAAAGAGATATACATTTTTTTTAATCCATTAAAAATAATGATATGAAAATGAGGATGAGATGATTTGATGTGTAGGTATATGGTTGTGGTGGCCTAGTGATTATACCACCAGCCTCGCAAGTATGAGTGCGCGGGTTAGATTCCAGGTCAGGCAAGTACCAATGTAACTTTTATAAAGTTATATGTACTTTCTAGTTTCTAAGTATATCTTGGACACCGATGACTGAAAGTGAAGGAAAACATCTTGAGGATACCTGGACTTTTAAGCCTGAAATCGCCAAGATTGAGCATTGAGCAAGCGTGGTAATTACGCTCAATCCTTCTCTGTATGAGAGGAGACCTGTGCCCAGCAGTGGGACGGTAAAAAGGTTGATGATGATGATGATGATGATGAAGGCACATGTGTGTTAATAAAGAAACCCTGTTTTTAACAATGAGTTAATACGTATAATCCCTTTCTTAATGTAGCCTAAAAGACTAATAAGCAATTTACATGTAATTTAAATTATTTACGGGATAATTATGTGAAACTAAAAAAAAAGCATGATCCAAAACTGCGTGTTTAAGTTAGTAGGTATTTTTTTTACATACTAAACTAAAATACCAACGACGACACGCCTCCTGACTAAAATAGAAAAGAAACTGATACAATAAAGATGTCGTGAATGGATTAAGTAATAAAATGTCAGTAAGTATTAAAAAACTGCCCAGTAAAAACGTGAACAGGCTCTTATAGATACAAAATGGCGGATAAAATGTCACGGTTCTAAGAAGTTTATGGGAGTGTCGTTCATTTTTCATTCATCATCATCATCATGAACAACCTTTTTATCGTCCCACTGCTGGGCATAGGTCTCCTCTCTTACAGAGAAGGATTGGGCGTAAACACCACGCTTGCTCAATGCGGGTTGGCGATTTCAGACTTAAAGTCCAGATTTCCTCAAGATGTTTTCCGTCACCTTCAGTCATTGGTGTCCAAGATATACCTACTTAGAAAATACATATAACTTTTTTATAAAAGTTACATTGGTACTTGCCCGACCTGGAATCCAACCTGCGCACTCGTACTTGAGAGGCTGATGTTTTAACCATTAGGCCACCACGAGTGGTCACCATTTTTCATTGGAGTTTTTAAATTATTTATAGTGCTGTTTACTAAATAAAAGTGAATGATTTATGTAGTAAAAAGTGCATTCAGCAAGTAATTCATAAAAAATATTGAGATATCGCAGCATAGTGGCCTCATCATGACCATGACTCTAACCTCCCTCGTAGATGGTTCACGTGGCCGTCTTTTTCGACATAAATAATTCATTACGTGACATTGGCTAAATGCACAAGCCGTGTGAAGCCAAAAAAGAAAGAAAGAAACTCTTGATTACTTCAGAAAAAATCTTTAACCTTTACTTGAAATTGGCACAAAGTCATAATTAGTGCCACACTACAAAAAAAAAAAAAGTTTATGAAGTAAGTATTCTGAATTTAATAGGAATTCCAACTAAAAGTAATAAAGTACGCTGAATAAATATTGGGCGAGCAACGTCGCCGTCGCAATCAATTTTATGACCCTAATTACGTTTTGCATTATCGACTAATATTCTGTTTAGTGCAAGTCATCAAATAGCGTTACAATGTTTCATACAGGTTTATGCATTGTCAAGGCGAAGGACCCTCTCAGCTAGTCAGCCATCAGCCATCTTTTACGACAACTATCGCGTTCCACATCTTCAGTCGCGACGTAAATAATATACCTAGTATTCTGTTCAAGTTTCAGTTATTAGCGTAAAACAAAATTACATCAAAAATATAAAAACTAAATCTTCGAATTATTTCTCATTTACTTTATAAGCATTATTGGGTATCTGCCTAACTTTTTGCCGTAAGGATCAGCTCCTAATCTAACCTGAAGCAGCTAACAACCATTTACCATTTATTTATAAAAAAAAATTACTACTAATTAAAAAAAATTGAAACACTTTTGTACATAAGAGTACACGCGCATACGCAAGACAGCGTGCAAATCGATGTCACGATATCTCGGCTGGTCTCGCTGATGGCTCATTAGACGGACGCCATTCATCATCAGAACTGGTCCTGAAGGGTGAAAGGTCACCAAGCGACGTGTTCCTCGCATATTACTATGTTTTTTTTATGTCTGTGAGTTTAATTGGAAGAACTGACAGTCTTTGAAGAGACTTTTGTTTCGGTTGCAGTTTTTTATTAGCTTTCTTCTGAGTGATTTGAAAGTTCCTCACCTTATTTGCAATAGCTATTTAGTGTATGCGTGGAGTTTCTTACCTATTGTCTCCTGTGCCTTACCTGGATTGTGAAACTACCCTCATCTTTCACAGACCCTTTGTCATTTCAAAACTGCCTGTAATAGGGTGGTTGACTAAAAAAAATAATTAGTCCGTCAGTCAGAATTCCAAAAAATACTAGACGCGTATTTTTTCTTTTTTCATATAAACAAAAAATGAAGACGACACAGTGCGTTGAAAACTCGTGGGACATCACTGCACGCTACACTTTTTAGCGAGCAGTGACGTCACCAGCCACGACCCCTGATCATTGATGCCTTTTATATTTGTCAATTTTTATTGATTTGATTAAACAAAATATACGTATGCAATATTTTTCTATAATCTGAATGACGGACTAAATAGAACAATTTTTTTTAACCCAGGAAAAATCCCTATTTGTGTGGTTTATTTTAAAATAAAATCCGTTACTAAGTTTGTACTGCTGCTAAATTAATTACCTTAGGGTAATGGCGTAACATACTATCAGTACAATGGGTATCATATTGATTGTTCAACAACATTCATTGCGTTATTTACGTTATTAGGCAGACATACTTTCCGAACATATGGAGCAATGGATTAGCAATTGGCTTCATAATGATTCCAATTTATAATAATAGTATGTTACGTCATTAGGGTGCCGATTTGATACAATGGCGATGATTCTCTTGTTGACAAACTAAACTTATTCCAAGTTCAGTGCAACTTCTTCTTACTATTTCATTAAGAAAACAATAGAAGATCACATTTTAGTTTAATCCTGTCAAATTAAGATATTCCATAGACAGTTTAAACGCGATTACAACAACATGGCGGCCAAAAATACGTCAATTTACTTCAAGGCGGACTAATTTGACAGGTTTAAATTCGCAGCACCAGCCCAAGTGTGGCTGCAGTACTCCACACACGAACGGACCTGTGCTTTGTACAACATTAGAAGCTGCCCTAGTGTGAAGTACCGCCGGACCTTTGCGATAACGCCAAGTTTCTTGGCAGCCACCCTGGCTTTGGACTCAATGAACCGCCCAAAGTTTAGGGTCGAGGAAATCTCAACTCCCAAAAGCTGAAGGCGGTTGGTACACTCCAATGATATATTTCGAAAAGTAGGAGCCAAGGTGAATGGGCTCCTTTTGGCGGTGAAAAGACACGCCTGCGTTTTGGCGGCATTGAATGCTACAAGATTGGCATTGCCCCATTCGGAGACTGCCTGTAGTGCAACATTCATTCGCTCTACCATAGCCTCTCTTCCGGACCGGATTGATTCCCTACTAGTCCGAGCATCCGGCAGGTATCTCTCCACAACTGTGATAATATAGGTAATATATACTTAAAGCTGAAGAGTTTGTTTGTTTGATTGAACGCCATAATCTCAGGAACATATTAAAACAGGAAGCCTTTAGGCTATATAACACAAACAATAGGAGCGGAGTATATAAAAAACGCGGGCGGCCGCTAGTAAATCAATAAAAATATCACCAGCGTCGCCTCTTTAGCGTCGGAAATCTATAATATAAAACATTTCACGTACACTTAAGACCAACAATCGACATAACAATGTACGTGGACCAGTGTCTACGACAATTTCACATGCAATTTTCTTATTCAAACTGACCATTACTACACAGAATATAAGGTATAGGCTGTATTGATAAGTTTTATAGACAAGCTGAGCGAGCTTTAATATTGAATCAATATTAATTTGGTCAAAAATCAGAATATATGCAATTTTTGATCGTTTTAATCACATGGTATTTATTTATTTATTCTTACAGAAAGTTTATAGGTTAAAATTAAAGTAGACATCATCAGTAGGCACTACAATTTGCTAATCACTGGCTTCTACATATCTCCTAACACGTACGCTACTTCCTAGTGCTTTAGCTGGGAAGCAGAACTGACACAACAAACTCTACATCAGCAGAGCTGTCAATTAAAGGCAGGTTGAATGGAGAAATCATAGGGCGACACTGACGTTTGACAGTTTTTGTATGATTTAACAGTCGACATTTCAAAATAAAGAATACAATTATCAGGTGATTGAAAACTCTGCTCTAAGTTCTAAGAAATAGGGATGTATCCAAGGTATGAAAATCAAAAAAATAATTAGTCCGTCTTATAGACAATAAAAAAAATTAATACCTGTATTTTTTATTTTGTCGAAATCACCAAAAACTACTGAGATATAGCGTATTAAAGTTACGGAGTGGGGGCTTAATACGCCACGCCGTGGTATATTTTGTACCACGGCGTGACGTGATGGGACATTTCAAATCAATATATCTTCCTAAGTATTTGAATGAAAGAAAAATTAAAAAATACGTGTTCAATATTTTTTTAAAAACTATCAGATGGACATTAAATTATTTTTTAAGATACAACCCAATTGAAAGAAAATTGAGGATACGGTTTATTTTATACTTTCACGAGACTAAGTGGATTTTTAAGATAAGAAAGAGAAAGAGTTGGAAAGTATGTAGGTTGAAACTTCGCACTTTGCGTTATTAGAGGGGCTAGATACAGGAAAACCCACACTTTAAAAATCTCATGTATCGAAGCGAATCATATTAGCCTGTAGCGGTGCCTACAACGCAACATGCGAACAATGCATCATACTGACATCATGCGAGTCCTACATCTCACAAGCACAGTTTTCTGTGCAACTACCACGCATACAAGTTCGCGACATCAGCCGGCGGGCAAAGTGGCCCACCAGACAATCCCAGTCTGGTTGCAGAATCCTCCCTTTTCTATGCAGGATGAGTGAGCTTTACACGCATGCTCCTTATACCTCCACACTGGTGATCCCGACGCCATTAGTGAGCTTTACATGCTGCTCCTCATACCTCCACAAGCCAAAATGTGTATGTGTTTATTTTAATTTTGCGTTATAATATTTAACTGATTCTCAATCAAGATTTATCAATGATGAATAATGAATAAGTCAGATTCTCACTAACGATACTAACCTCGATCATTTCTCGCTTCTCCTTTGTTTTCTTTAATACTTTCCAACCTCATTCATCTGCTCATTCCTCGCTTAACTCTCCAGCATCACCTCACCTTTACAACTAAATATGAAGGAGGATAAGTCACGTAGTTATCGCCAGCGATGTGTCGATAATTTCCGTTTGGACAATCTCTATAATGACTGTTTGGGACGTGAGATGTGCGCTTGTTTAGTTTTATATTTTGTTTGATCAAACGATAAGGCCGTCTAGTAATGATGGTGATTGAATATCATGGATGTCTTCACGGTGGTACGGTAATTTTTACGAGTTCTTAAAAGAAGGAATCTTTTGCAGGCTGCGTTTGAAATATTATTATTATTATATTTGAAGAAAAAGCATTATCAACATCATCATCATCAACCTTTTTATCGTCCCACTGCTGGGCACAGATCTCCTCTCATTCAAAGAAGGATTGAGCGTAATCACCACGCTTGCTCAATGCGAGTTAGCAATTTCAGAATGAAAGTCCAGGGTTCATCAAGATGTTTTCCTTCACCATATAATCAGTCTTTGGTGTCCAAGGTATACTTAGAAAGTACATGTAACTTAGAAAAGTTACATTGGTACTTGCCTGACCTGGAATCGAACCCGCGCACTCATACTTGAAAGGTTGGTGTTTTAACCACTACCACCACGACTTTATGGTCATAAAGCTTAGCATTATGGTTTGTTCTTATTTACAATTAGAGCCTTTTTAGATCTTCTTCTTCTACCATTGCCTCTTCAATTCTGAAGGCTGACCGTCAGCTTCTTGTAGTCGGTCTTGTTAACCGCGAGTCGGAAGAGATTTTCGTTGGAAGTAATGAAGGTCCACTCCATGATGTTTCGCAGCCACGATTTTCTCTTTCGTTCAACGCGCCTCTTCCCTTCTACCTTGCCCATCATAATCAGTTGGAGTAGCGCATATCTATCTTGTCTCAGATCGATATCGGCACGTAGCCGAGATATTTAATTTTGCGTTTTTTTTATGGTCTTAAGACTACAAAAACTCTCAGGAATATATTATACTAAGATAAACCATAAGTAAATTATTATGTGTGTATAATAATAGCGCTAACGACAATGTTGTTTACACTTTATTATCTATTTATAACCGTGAAGTATCAACATTGACTTTAAAAATTTACTTTGGGCCAGTTTTTAGCGCTAAAAGAACAAATCAAAGTCGAAAACATTCTCTAACATATTTAAAGGCTGAATGTGAAAAAGAGCCACGAAACGTCTAAACTCAGTTCCACGTCACATCATCTGAAAGTATCCCAGGTAACACGGTTGGGCACACGTCATACACTAAGCGTCGGCGTCAAAAACCGTCAGTATCTTCTCTGACGCCTGACGCATGACGCGACCCGGCCGTCAGACGCTACTCAAGAACAGTGAAATTTGTTCTCAGCACGATATATTCAAATATCTTACCGTATGTCACTCGATACTATACGCGCCTGACATCTTCATGACTATTATATTTAGGAAAAAACATCCGCCTATATGCTTTTCAAATATCAATCTTATAGTGATCAACATACAGTCCAAGATACATGTTTGATTTTCACATATAGCATAAAGGAATTCGTCAAGCGACTGTCCGTCATAGCTTTTGTAAAAGACCACCGCAATGCTAACTTATTCATTCACTTTCGTAGAACTTTAATCTGTAAGATTTAGAGACTATTTTCCTTTGGTAATGAAACGTGTAACCCTTGTGAGTGAAGGTGGTCTGATAAGGCGCTTCTTCAAAGTGACGGGCGTCAAAATGTTTCAAAAGCGGTCATGTGCGATGACTCCTTGTTAGCAAGTGTGTTACATACTGATAATGACAAGATAATTTTTGTGATAACGATGTTCTTTTCCTTAGTCAAAGGTTGAATATTGGCCAATGGTGTATTAAAATTAAGAGTAGGTATGTACAAGTTCATAGGTCAAGCAAGTTGAAATCTAATGAATACTGATACGATATAGATGGATGTTATGTTTTGTGATTTATACCTTTTAAAATAGAAACAGAAAATAAATTACCTTATATTACTGTAATAAACTGAAGTAAATAGTATCTTTTTTTTTTATTAATTATAAACTAGCACTTGACCGCAATCCTGCCTGATGGCAAGCAGTGATGCGATCGTTGATGGTAAAGCGCGCTAGTTTATTAAGAGCCTATTCACTCAGAAAAACTGAGCGAATAGGAAGGAAGACGGCAGTTGAGCGAGGTGATGCAATGTTAAACCCAACAACACAACCAACGATGCTGCGCCAAAGAGAGATTGATCTGAAGACCCTCCACGACCAAACTCCCAACACAACAACGTTAGGCGCATCGTACCCGGCACACATCGCAACACAACTGCTCAGAACCGTCCTCCGTACGGCTTCACCAGACATCATGCCGGAACACGACAAATCGCTTGGCGGCAAGGCTTTGTCTGGTGGGTGGTAACTTCTGCCGCATGCAACTAAGTAATCCTCAAAAGGTGAGGATCCTCAAGAGGTGTATCTAGTTAATAGTACACCCATATTCTGTCAACAGTTTCCTTTTTTGATGGTAAGCATTGTAGATCGAAGAGTTTTGGAAGAAAATTCAATAAACCTAAAATGGATATGACAAAATCAAACCATAAACCAGACATTGTGGATTAGAGGAAACATTAAGTAAAATATACTTACAACTTAAATTATAACACCAACAACATTGCCGACTCATGGCGGATAAACACTCCAGGCCGTATCTGGAGCGGTTCTGCCTCAAGATTGCCAAAATAGCTGTAGCAAGGAACAGAACACGTTGAGCAGCACAGCCAGCATGCCGTTGGCAAGACAATGTAACAATAATTGAATGTAATTTAAGTGTTAAGACTAAAATGTATATAGTAAAGTACGGAAATAAAGTGTAATAGTAAATAGTAACTAAGGAAATTGTAAATGAAAAGGAAAAGATTAAAGGGACAAGAGCGACACTAAAAAATCACAAGCCGGAATATACAGCTCACTTAAAAAAGAAAAAAGTAAACAATGAAAAAAAAATTAAAAATAAACGATTCTTGCCATGCAAGAAGGAGAAAAAGACGGCAAAACTAAAAAAAAAAAAAATTATAACACCAAAACCAA
Organism: Sesamia inferens; assembly: GCA_037179545.1. Taxonomy (NCBI): domain Eukaryota; kingdom Metazoa; phylum Arthropoda; class Insecta; order Lepidoptera; family Noctuidae; genus Sesamia; species Sesamia inferens. The sequence continues at coordinate 11,642,187 of CM073933.1, read as the reverse complement.
ACAGCGCCACACATTCTAATGTCAACAAATAAGCACGTAGACCCCACAGTAATCACACAACGATGGTCACGAGCATAAAAAAAAGATCACGCACTTAACCAGAATAGTTTCTCAACATTTGACATTCCGTCGAAACAAATTGTAGGTTCGATAGCTGTGTAACGTTTTTCTCACACGATTGGAGAGCAAATAACTGGGTGCTGATGATATGGCAATATCGTTTCACGAGCTAGGCTCTGGGTGTGGACTTGGAGGTGAAATACTGGTGACAAGGTTGGATGAGGTTTTGGCAAATGTTGGGTGATTGGCGACATAGAAAGGACATTAACACTTCAAAAACTTACAAAATGTAATAAAAACAATTCCAATTGAAATGGCATTATAAATTTTGGTGAAAAGGTTGGATGAGTTTTCGGCAAATGTTAGATGATTGGCAACCTTATGCGGCAGAAAAGACATATACACTTCAGAAACTTATAAAATTTAATCAAAACAATTCTAATTGAAATGACAATGTGAATTTTGCTGGGCTATTTTTTTATGTTGCCCAACACTAGGAAATTCTTCTGTATCGTGAGTGCTTTTACAAAAACGCGCTAACCGTGCAGTAAGTTAGTGTAGAAGTTACTTGTCTGGGTACTATTATTAATATAGACAACGTAATTTAAAGCGTTAGAGGTAAAGGTAATGTTGTAGTAGATCTAACTAACAAATTAATAATAAATAATTCGATAATTATCCACGAAGTACGAACTACAGCAGGTCAAGGTACCCCATACTGTCAAATATTTCCAATCAACCTTGAGCCTTAAGCTTTAGAGATAAAGTAGAAAATCTAATTATGAAATCTGACAGATTTTAGTAGCGCGATGTGCTGTCCTCTGCACCTAAAGACCACACTACTTGACATATAACAAATAATTTAATTTAATGTTATGTGTTTAATAAATATTAATTTTTTTTATGGCCAATTATAGGTTTCCCAGTTTAACTGGGATGTATAATTTTAAAGCATGTGAACGGACTAATACCAAATACATAGTTATAATTAAAAATAATAAAACAATACACAAGGTTATACAATACATGACATAGTATATGACAATTATGAAATTAAACTTAAAACAAATAAAGCAGGACATTGACAGCAGAAGATAGAAGAAAAAGATTAGTTGTTTGTCACTTATTCGCGTCTGTAGTTTCCACTATTCGTTTTTTGAATGTCTGTTTATTGTATTAAAATAAACCCACTTTTGAGAGTTATAAGTGGGTCTAGGTCTTGTCAATTAAATATTGTATAGAACTGAGTTTTAATAACTTACTAGACAGTTGTGCTGCTGGGGAGTTGTTATTTCTCCCCTCCTAAAGCACTAGGGAGTGGTGAAGAGGTTGCATTTAAGACTGTCTTATGGAATATTGACGTTCAAAAATGCTTATTCTTAGCATTGAAATAACAAAAAAAATACAATTATTTATTAGGCTTGCATTTGGTTAAATTTACAAGAAATAGCATGCAGTTAAAACAGCAGATGAGCTTTTTATTTAGTTCGAATTAACAGTGGGTCCCAAAGTACCCTGGATCTTGGTGATATAAGATCAATTGAATTTAGTAAAAATAAATAAGAAATTTATTTACTTTAACATTTGCAAAGTGCAAAAATATGGATTGTCGAAAGTACTACAGCATGTTTGCCGCCCTTAACGCCAGTGTATCACGCGTCTAAGTATAGCTTCGGTCATACTATCATGGATACAACCAATTTTCGCCTCTCATATTGGTAGCGTGTAAGTACTCGATTGTATCATGATTTCGAAATTGAATTGAATACTGTCGTACTACCCGTCGAGATTGCAGCGCACGATTATTTCTTCCCTTTCACTCATTATGTGTAGGATAAGGATGGAGCCATATAGATGGCTTTTTTCCTTTTTGGTTTTGTGTTGAATAGCCTCGCGGTTGTCAGTGTCAATTTTAGCTAGTCGTGAACGAACTTTGTGTCAATTTTAGCCAACGAGTTGCTCCTTTATAAGGCTCATCTTTTGCGGTATTCCTGTCATGATTGCACACCTACGTGTAATTTTAGCGATTGTTCTTAGATTGTTTCTGGTGTTGATCACACTGGGAAAATTTTTGATTAAAATCGTAAAAATGACTGAGGTAGACTGTTGTTTTAGTTAGTATTGTTCAAAATACGTCTGTTCAGTATTATATGTCTTTTGGCTGAAGTGATGATAATAATGATGATGATGAAATTAACGTGTCATCATCAATCAAATAACGTACAGTATCGTCTCTCCAGCAGCCAAACATACCATAATTTCAATCAAATGACGTCATTTGTGAGTTCACTTATGGTAAATCCAATTCGCATCTCCCATTTCATATCCTTTTCAAATATTAGCCAGTATGTAGGTACGCATATCCATTTATGTAGTTTTCCTCAGCGGTAGGCCCAATTACGTCGCTAATTCAGTCGATGATGGGACATTGTGGTTCTCAAACTTTAGACCCACATTTTTCAAAAAATGTGATGGTATAAAAATTGCGACATGGTTGAACAAAGAAGTGATTTAGAACTGATTGGTCGAGTAGCAAGGAGGTTTTGAAAACTTAAGAAAAATTTATGGTAGAAGTTTGAGATCCACTGGCTATTGTCTCATCATCTTTCGTACATAAAATACACGAACTACATGAAAGTCAATGGAAAACGTGAGTATAATCGTGGAGAGAATCCTTAAACTGAATTTTTATCATTAATCTGCATACTGGCTCTGATTTTGTATCTATTACAAATCACATATAGATTGCAGTTTTATTGTTTATAGAAATATAAATTGAAAACTAGAAACGAATCGCCTTTATTAAAATAATATAACTTAAAATTTCGTCCTTAACTCAAAACAATTTCTCCCAAATATCTCAGAATTATTTTTTATCCAATCCACGACGCTTATCCACGTACTTATAACCCTCCAATTCCACTTCTGTCCACACCTGTACCCGTCAGCCACGTACATGTCAGAGTAATGACATAAAATACGTGCGCCAATCGTCCGCAATACGGCACGACACTGCGCAAATATGAGTACCGTGACGGCCGCAGCGTCGCCACCGTGCCGCCACCGCACCGTGACGATCACTTGCGTACGCAATTGTACCTGGTAATGGTACATTTGCGTCCGATGAGACACGTACGAGTAAATCTTCTTGTAATTGAGAATATACGCTACCGTCTTGTCTGTGAAAGGAATGTTGGATTGTGGGAGATTTGTACACAGAGTCTTGCTGCGTAATTTAATGTCACATTGAGCTTTGGGATTTTGATTTCTTTTGTTAGTACCAACCTCAATAATCTCAATAATCTCAGCAGAGCTTCCCAACAAGAGGGTCTACGGATGAATATGGATAAGACGAAGATCATGTCGAACTCTCATGTCGCACCCACTCCAATTCTAGTTGGTTGCTTTGCACTCGAAGTTGTTGAAGAGTATATATACCTGGGACAAACATTCCAACTAGGTAGGGTCAACTTCGAGAAAGAGCTGTCTCGTCGAATCCAGCTCGGCTGGGCAGCGTTCGGGAAGCTACGCTACATCTTCTCGTCGTCCAAGATACCACAGTATCTCAAGACTACAGTCTTTGACCAGTGTGTGTTGCCAGTGATGACTTACGGAACTGAAAAGTGGTCGCTCACAATGGGCCTCATACGAAGGCTCAGAGTCACACAAAAGGCAATGGAAAGAGCTATGCTCGGAGTTTCTCTGCGTGATCGAATCAGAAATGAGGAGATCCGTAGAAGAACCAAAGCTCATCGAGTCGCTAAAATTAAGTGGCAGTGGGCAGGCATATTGCTCGTAGAGTCGATGGGGCAGTAAAGTTCTGGAGTGGCGGCCACGTACTGGGAGACGCAGCATAGGGAGGCCCCCATCAAGGTGAACCGATGACCTGGTGAAGGACGCGGGAAGCCGATGAAAGCGGGCAACACAAGATCGGTCATCGTGGAAAGCCTTGGGGGAGGCTATTGTCGAGTGGTCATCTATAGCCTGAAGAAGAAGTACAAGCAATTGCTTGGTAGTTAGCTTGATAGGGAGCTTGCAGTAGTTTCGGCCTTGACTTACAAAATGTAGTTCATAGATTCAAACTCGGACAGTGGCCTGGATTCCCCTGTTCGCAAATTAAACTAAATTCAAGTCCAGTGCATATTTTTCTTTATATTTCATTAAGAAAAGGACAGAACATAATATTTTAGTTTAGACCTGTCAAATTAGTCCGCACCTGACGTAAATTGATGTATTTTTGGTTGCCATGTTTATAATCGGACTCTAAACTGTCTATGGAATATCTTAATTTGACAGGATCAAAATAAAATGTAATTAATTATCGTTTTTTTTTTTGGCGTCAAGTCAAGCTGAGTGTCACGCTCATTTTTCATCGGACTTTTAAAATTATTTATAGTGTTGTTTACTAAATAAAAGTGCGTGATTTATGTAGTAAAAAGTGCATTTAGTAAATAATTCATAAAGAACAGTGAAATATCGCAGCATAGTGGCCACATCATGACTTTGTCTCATGGCCGTCTTTTTTGACATGAACAATTCAATACGTGACATTGGCTAAATGCACAAACCGTGCGAAACCATAAAAGAGAGAAAAAAAATATCTTCTGTCCTTATTTTTATGAAATAGAAAGAAAAATATGCTCTGAACTTAAAATTAGTTTCGTTTCAAGAGAATCGGTGCCTGACAAAGGTAGGTAACCTTTGTATTGTTATTCCAGTGAAGGATAACATTTTGAGGAAACCGATATATCCTAGAAAAAACGATGGAAAATATTTCATACTAGCTTTCCGCCCGCGGCTTCGCCCGCGTTAACTTCGGTTATATCGCGCGTTTTAGATTTCTCTCGGGAATATCAATTTTTTTCGGGATATAAAGTACCCTATTATTTAATCCGGACTTCTAACTTTACGTCTGCAAAATTACAAAGCAATCGGTTCAGGAGTTACGGCGTGAAAGTGGTACAAACAAACTCACTTTCCAATGTATAATATATTAATATTAGTAAGGATATATTTGGTGTACACATACAAATATTCCAGTAATCTCCCTTGGGAACTTGATGTTTTTTTAAGACCAAAAGTAGCCTATGTTACTCTCCATCTTTTTAACTAACTGTATGCCAAAAATCAGGTCGATTGATTGCTTAGCTACGGCGTGAAGGAAGGACAAACAAACAAACAAACACACTTTCACATTTATAATATTAGTATGGATTTATCAACACGCCCGCGTGGTAAATTGTAGCCCACTCTTTCTTTGCTTTGTTCCAGCAGAAATTGGTACTTATTGAAAAAGTCAAGAGATTACATACGATGTTACATTGAAGCTTTGTTTCAATCAAATCAGACCAAACCAACAACCTATGAAAATCAAGGTTTAGGTAATTCATCATCATCATCAACCTTTTTATCGTCCTACTGCTGCACAGGTCTCCTCTCATACTGAGCGTAATCACCACGCTTGCTCAATGCGGGTTAGCGATATTAGACTTAAAGTCCAGGTGTCCTCAACATATTTTCCTTCACCTTGTATTTTAGGTGATTGATTCTGTAAAAATCTTTACGTAAGCTTAGAGTGCTGTCAGCAGATAATGTCAATGTATTATAGTGTGTATTAGTTTGAACTTGCAACTCACTCCACGCTAACTCTTACTTAGTTTTAACAGAGTGAGGTTACAGAATAACACTGCTTTTCCTTTTCCTCGGTGGTAGGCCATAACATTGGCTGCCGGCAGAAGTTACCACCCACCAAACAAAGTCTTGCCGCCAAGCGATTCGTCGTGTTCCGGCATGATGTCTGGTGAAGCCGTACGGAGGACGGGTCTGAGCAGTTGTGTTCCCATGTGTGCCGGGTACGATGCGCCAAATGTTGTTGTGTCTCCAGATCAATCTCCCTCTGGGTTAAACATTGCATCACCTCGCTCAACTGCCGTCTTCCTACCTATTCACTCAGTTTTTTGAGTTGGGCTTATTAAACTAGCGCGCATAAACAAGCACTAGTTTATAATTAATAAAAAAAAGACAGTCCATCCATCGCTTTAAAGCGCTTCCATTTTATGCTACACCAAGATAAAAGCAGAATCCAATCATATGCAATATGCAATGAAATAACCAAAATCTTCCAGTCCATATCCCAACAATGTTTAATATTCCACCCTTTACAATGTGACATACCACTCCATTGAAGCGTGGCCGGTGATCACTGGTGTGTAACCTAACCCTCTAATGCAATTGCACAGGCCTCCTCAATATGCACGACCAAGCTAAATATTTGCTAACTGATTAAAAGTTAGAGCTGTCCTGCCCGAGGCCACCGCATGGAAACAATTGCTGCTCGGTTCTAAATAATATTAGCGGAGCGGATCATACGCGTCACAGATCACAGGAACGTTTGTAACCCCTGTGTAGTTGGGGGGTTGGACATAGTGAGGAAAGGAGCGGGAGAAAAGTTTGTGGGAAGGCGAAATATTTTTGGAAATACATCAATCACAAATCAATTTTATATTTTTTTTTTTTGGATAATGTTTTGTAGAATACTTACGTTTACGTCTACTTTACGTTTTAATTGTTTTTGTTGAATTCCTAGGCTTATATCTAAACAGTAGGGTACTTCTAAAATCAATATATAAAAAGAGTGAGCAAAATATGCCCTAGTACCTATCTCTATTTCAGTAAATCGTATTTATATGGATACTCATAGCAGTCAATTAAGGACTTTATATACCTACATAAATAAAGTCGAAATCCAATTTATTATCTTAGCACCGTATAGAAAAGTATTATTAAAAAAAAAAAACGATTACTGACTTGTGAACTTGTTTCAGTATGAAAAAAGAGCGCGACTTATTGTTTCTATGTTAAAATGTTGATTGTTAAAATGTTTTATGTCGTTTTTTTCTTTTTGATCTCTCAGAGATTTTATGTTAACCGACTTTAAAAAGACCACAAAAACCAAAGACACCGACTCCCGAAATTAGTTATTTTTCACATTATTGCTTTTTTTTAAAGTTTATATACAAAATATCGCTCCGCTTACCAACATGTCAGCTCCTCATCCCGTCTCAGAAGCTTTGAGTTGACATTAAAGATTATGCGAAATTTACATCGCGGGAAAATTTCAATAACCTGTATACTGTGTTCTGGTGATGATACGAAATACAGTTGTTCCCCCTTCTGGGGATTTTCTTTAATTTGTTTGAGCTCGGGTGTGCGCGATATTAAGCTGACTTTTGTTTGCGAATTTCGAAGTATTTACTCCCCGATTGCTGTGTTTGCTGTTTATTATAATGAGGAAACAATGCGTACCTATTGATATCTACATTATTTTTAATGAAGACTCAGTTAACTGACATCGCGTTTCCTCGGTTGTAGGTCATAACATCGGCTACTGGCAGAAGTTACCACCCACCAGACAAAGTCTTGCCCCCGAGCGATTCGTCGTGTTGTGGCATGATGTCTGGTGAAGCCGTACGGAGGACGGGCCTGAGCAGTTGTGTTGCGATGTGTGCCGGACGTCAAATGTTGTTGTGTCGAGAGTTTAATCGCGGAGGGTATCCGGATCAATCTCCCTTGTTGGTCGTGTTGTTGGGTTCAACATTGCATCACCTCACTCAACTGCCGTCTTCCTTTCTATTCACTCTGTTTTTTTTTGAGTGAATAGGCTCTAAATAAACTAACGCGCTTTACCATCAATGCTCGAATCACTGTTTACCATCAGGCGGGATTGCCATATGGAGTTAAAATGAGTTGTCACGTAACTGATACAATTAAATAAAATTGTCTATTTGTAATGTTACATTAAATATGTGCGTTTTATCTAAATTAATAAGTATGGAAGTTTTGCATGGATGTGACGCATATTTCCTTAACCATTTCTTATTTTTTGTGTTTCTATAATGTTTTGCGTCATGTTTATCGTAAATAAATGTCTTTGTCTTTATTAGATATTCAAAGTAACGTGCAGGAACCATGCTTTAAGACTTCAGACATACAGCCGCAACGAGGCTCTAGTTAAAAAGAATTACTTCTATAAGACTTCATCGAAAGTGTTCTATCAGTATTGAATCGCCCCGTCATGTCGCGTCTGTATGACGATCCTTTAGTTAGGGATGTAACAGGGAAGGGGACGCGGCAGATGTATTGTGAAGTAACACCCGAACCAATCGATATTATAGGGGATTGTTGTGTGTTGACGGGTGTTACAATACAATGCTGATCGATGGTAAATGAATAACATTGGCCTATTTGAAGGAAATAGGCGGGATAGATGCCTTCAATAGCAACTATGATAGTAATATGGACTCATTATCTTAATATTTTTACTGGTAACATCCATAAAAATAAAGAAAATTTCTAAACTCTCGTGTAGGTACTTGCCTAATGTTTTTGTCTCGTTTCAAGGAACATTTAAATTTGTAACCAGTGTTTCTTATTCTAAGTGAATAATTGTATCTATCATCATTATCGACTCGCATATGGACCCATGTTTTTATGGATGGATTATCTTCTTCTGCTTCTTTTTCAGCCTATACAATATGTTAAGAAAACACTGTCCGATCCGTAAAGGTATTGCTAGGTATCAATAACTGATTCTACTAATGGATACAAAACCGGCCTAAACTTAAAAAAAAAATCCCCTAGAAAAATAAATATTATTTAACAAAAGAGGTAACTTAATACATGTGCGGTAAGCAACCTTTCCGTGGGCGGCGGGCGGCAGGGCACGCGGCACGTGGTCGCATCGCTATTCGCTCATAATAATACCGTTGTCACTTTTTTAAAAATTACCAAATTTTGGGGAAGTTGGAATTAATTCGTAGGAAAAAAAAATATTTCAAAATTCATTAGTATTGTTTCTATGTTGATTACGTAAAATTTTATATTATATTTGGTCAAATGTTTACCTAACCTTTATTATCCTTATGGGTCGGACAGGGTTTTCTTTACATATTGTAGATGTCCACTGCTGGACAAATGCCTTCCCAAGGCTTTCCACGATGATCGGTGTTGTGCTGCCCGCATCCATCGCCTTCCCGCAACCTTCACCAGGTCATCAGTCCACCTTGTTGAGGGCCTCCCTAAGCTGTGTCTTCTGGTGGTGGATATAGCCCATGTCTATGCATAGAGAGGTGGTTTATGTCATAAATCCACTAATGACAGCCGAGACTATCCACTTAACGTTTCAGAGGCACGGAGTGGTTTCAGTATGATAAGATGGTGACCCATCCTAGACCCAACTGCGGCAAGCGCAGCTTAACTTGATCGATTGCCGGATCAGTCGTGAAGTTGTTATTACATAGTCATAAATCGTTCTTAATATTATCAATTGACAGAGTGATATGTGGTCTTATTTACAATATACGCTCGAAAGTAAGAAATGTTGTGTGGCGTGCTCTAAGATTTTAACTGTTTGTTTATTTATGTATTCGTCGACATCTAATTTGTTCTGTTATAACAGTCGTAACAGCTTATATATGTAATTGTGTTGTTGGAACATTGAGAAGCAGTAGCCTATAGACTTAAATGGGAATGACCGGCATCCACTGAGGACATGTCAAAATTGTAGCGCTTGAATGCCCACAGTTTGTTTACTTAATACATTTCAATTAAAAAAAAAAACCTGTTTAGGGACGAAGCTGAAACTGCAGTTGCAGTTGCAGTTAGAGAGAGTTGCATGATTTAATTCCTCCATGACATACGACTATCCACCCTTGCGTTGTTGACATCACTATGACCCGGACGAAGCGTTTCGCCTTTTTTACCCCGTTCATCGAAGGAGTACAACTTAAGTGTCTTCAAGACGAGAATACATAGGCTTTTAACTCTTTTCTTCATAGTGGTTACTAGGAAAAACCACCTATAGTTTGGCTCGTAATCTAGAACAGCGCCATTTTACGAAAATCACGCGTACTACGATGGTTTTAGTAAACTCAAACGGTAAGACTCCGATCGAAAACAACAAGCGCCACGGTTTTCTAACGTACTAAAACTTTATTTGAAATTACCGTTTTTTAAGTTTGTAGTGAAAGTGAATGTTTCTTTTTTGTGGTAAGTAAATATTATGATTTATAAGTTATTTATTGTGTTGTTTTGTTCAATATACCTATTCAATGAAATTTAGTGCAGAATTAAACTTCATGATACCATACTTTTTGTAATAAATTCACTTATTCAAAGTGGTTAGCAGCGGTAACCACTGTTCGTTATGTGTACAATATTTTTTATGGAAAACTTAGTGTATTAGAAATATTATTTAACTTTCTTGTTTTTTAAAGGAGATGCCAAAGAAGAAGTTATCCGACCGGGAAATTGTAAGGGAATTAAGGAATTAATATTCGAAGATATAACCTTCTGATTCTGATAGCTGTGCTGGTGGAGATGACTCGGATGCTGAAGACCAGCCTGAAAATGAAGAAGTGGTTCCGCAAGAGATGGTGCTAGGTGAGAATACAATGTCATCTGACGAAGAGTTTGAGTCTGAGGATGAAATTCCATTAGCAGAGCTGCTTCAGCGTAGGCAGCCCGCCGCTGTTGCTGCTGCTGAACTGCGAGAAATGCGATTGTGAAGAGATTCTGCGAGGGATTGGAGGGTAGGCACCATAGAGTATATTTCGACAATTATTTCAACAGTTATGAATTGCAGGTTGATTTGAGACAAAATAACATTTATGCTTGTGGCACTGTTAATTATAGGTAATCGTAAATATCTTCCTACTTTAAAAACTAACAGGCAATTGAAGCGCGGCGATGTTGATTATAGAGTTAGCGACAATCAGATGATGTCCTATATGAAATGGAAAGATAAACGTTGTGTTCATATATTGATCAACTTTCACGATCCCCGAAATATGGTTCATGAAACTAGGACTGAAAAAACTGGAGAACGGATGAAAGTACCATGTCCTTTAGCATTGAAAGATTATAATGAAAATATAAATTTCGTGGATAAATTTGATCAACTGAAAGGGAATTACGCAATAGATCGGAAATCAAAGAAATGGTGGCATCGCATATTCTTTCATTTTCTTGATTGCACAGTGGTCAATGTTTTTATCATTTATAGAGACCTTCAAAAGGATCCAAATTCTTGTTTAGAAGAATTGTGCCTGAAAGATTTTAGGCGACATGACCAAGATATGTTGGCATCTTCTTATGTGAATAACAAAAAGTTTTGGTCTCGCACTTCTAGCAATCCTGCTTCTCCTGTCTGCGTTGCCATCAAAAAGCACAAACCTGAAGTGCCACGCTCAATCAGGACTGCTTTAGCTAACCACCTGGCTATAAGGGGTACATCAAGACGTTGCTGTGTATGTAGCACGAAAAATATGCCTGTGCGCACCATATGGAGCTGCGAAGTATGCAAAGTACCACTATGCTATAGAGAGGGTAAAACTTGTTTTAAAGATCACCATGAATCTTTTTAATTTTTATGTTCCTAATTTGATTTTGATCTCAGTTTTGTGATTCATAATAAATACTTATTTACTTATAAATTTTTGTATATTTATTTCATAGTGGCCACCTAAGGTAACCACCTCATAACACACCCCCCAGGTCTATGTAGTAAAAAAAATCAACAGATATGGTTTATAGTATGCCTAAATATTATATTTTTATCAAAATTACGATCTTATCATTAGTAATAAAAATCTGTGCCGAAAAGAGTTAACAAACTAGCACGCTTTACTGACAACGCTTATCTAATTGCATCACTGCTTACCATCAATCGGGATCGTGATCAAACACTAGTTTATAATATTAAATAAAAATTAAAGGAAAAAAGAGTCATGCACCTACACGTTTAATTTCAATAAAACTCCTAATTAAACAAAATAAACGCGAACAAGTTCTGTCGTCTGCCTCCGACATGCTCTGGGTAGCCCCGACGGCGGCGCAGGCGACACAGACGTCTGCCGATACTTTACAATTTAAGCTTTCGTAAGCTCCTTACCGAGAACCGGTCCCAATCGAGCGGCATTTATTATTTTATTAAGCTTTTTAATGTTTACGAACTTGGTATAGGTTGGGGTGTAATGGAAGCGAAGATTGTGCGAAGATATACTTAGTCATGGAGACGGTACGAATCGTCGTACCTACATCGTATGTCAAACAAAATTATCTTTAACTTATTAAAGATAATTTTATTTGATTAAGGAAGAGGGAAGCTAACGGTATAGAAGATAATGGAAAAACAGACATTGGCACCGATTCTACATATTATTCACAAACTAATTTTAAGCTACGTGCATCTCTTTCTTTCCATTTCGTTAAGAAAAGGACAGAAGATGAAATGTCAGTTTAATCCTGTCAAATTAAGATACTCCATAGACAGCTTAGACGCGATTAGAAACATGGCGACTAAAAATACGCCAGTTTACGTCAAGAGCGCACTAATTTGACAGGTCTAAACTGATATTTTATCTTTTGTCCTTTTCTTAATGAAATATAAAGAAAAAGATGCAATGAATTTAATTTTAATTTAGTTTGTGTACAAGGAAATCGGGGCCAATTTCAGAAATGAAAACGTGTTAGCCAATTATATCTGTCTACATTTTTATAACCAAAGGTAAAAATTGTTTTGCCTAGAAGTACGTACAGTTCAAGAAGAAACCTCAAGGTCCAGGTTAGGCCTAATTTGAGAGGTAGGTTTTCCCCCTTATAATGTACAGATGTCAGTTCTCGACTTGAATTGTTGTTTTCTACCTAAGCTTGCTTTAATTGTAGTATAAATCGTATCATATATATCTCTTTTTTGATGAAATAAAAACATTATTAAATTGCAAAAACTTAGACTCTATAATTAGATCCAGTCAACAAAATCGATCTAATCTAATGTGGTAACGTATAACTCTAGTCTTTTAGATCAGTTTTTGTCTTTGTCATAGTCAGTCACTTTTCGATGCTATATTTTAGTTTGTGAATAATTTTTATGAAGGTATTATTACAATAAATATATATTATTTTAATACTGAATAAAGGACACTACGGCTCCAGCTAAGTTGTCCAAAGTGACAAGAGACGATTTAGCAGAAAACTCAACTAAATGAGTGGAAAAGCCGCAATACAAAAATCTTTTTAATTTTGAAAAGGATTTGATGACAAAAAAGATTTGTGAAGAATTTTATAGCAAGTGTGAAATGCCAACTATACCATATCATGTAGTGGATTCCAAGCAATAATGAAAAGAGTATTAAACAATGATAATAAGCCAGTGAATCACTTTATGGCGAGAAGGCATCTCTCTCTCATTAACTTAACAGTTTTGTTTCCTTTCATTTTGAAAGGTTGGATGTGACACATTCATGATGCGTCAGATTTAGATATTAGTCAGTTCGAGTCAATGAACAAGTTTCTTTTTGAGCTTTAATGGAAGGAACATCATACGTCATCAATATTATAACACTTCATGTTCTAGTGAATAAAGCACCTGACTTAGTGACCTCCATTTCTTTTTAGGTGGGAAATCAACAAATTACTTCTGCTCTTAGTGGAGTGGAAGGGCGTGTCAGACTTTTACTGACTAAAAGCCGTCAATGTTTCTTCATTTGCCACGCTATCTCTTTCAAACCACCCGTGGCCACTTAGTGACTCCTTGTGGACCTCCTAAAGAAGGTACCATCTTATTCCTGACGGTTAGATGGTTGTAAGGGTTAGCACAGCACGGCTTCTTTGCGTTGAAGAAGAAAATTCTTCTGAAAAAGTGGATGACCTAAATGATATGTACAGAATATCTATTGCCAAAAATATCTCCCATATTTTGCAGTACATAATTAACCGTATTCCTCGAAGTTGAATGAATTACAGAAGACAAAGTATTCTTACTGGAATTCTTAATTGACCTACCATAAAAGCAGACCTAATTAAGCCCTTAACGATGAAAAGAACAAACTCTCCTAACAAAGGCCAGACGAAAAAGGGACAATCATAAACGTACTGCTATAAAACAATGAGACAATTATTGTTGTCGGTACAACCCCGGAGTAGGGGAGAAGTAATAAAAAAGAGCAATCCCCCGGGATCCGTGATAAAAGATTTTGGCACGAGGGGTGATACGGGATTAAACGTGTGATACTTTGTCTTTTTAAAAGAACCTTTTTTACCAGAGTAAGATATAAAAGGGGGCTGTTATGAAAATTTAAGGTCGCATTTTTTTTTCGTCGCGCTGGATAATGCGTGCAAAGACTTTGTGTAATGAGATGTTATGCAAGACTAAAAGGTTTTATTCTGGACATTTTTATTGTTCAAGAAAATGAAGAATAAAATTATCGTATGAAGAAATTGATCAGGTTACGAAGATTTAATCGATGGTGACATTTTGACATTCATTTTTTTGTCTTTATGGGTATTCATAACCAGTATAAGCTAACTTCTAATTATATGAAAAACCTGTACAACAAGAGGTCAGCTAAATCTGGAATAGTAGCTTGATGTGTGCAACATATACCTTCCACAATAAGTAATACCTACAGAAATAACCTTACCTAACAATTGCGAAAATTTTGTTTAGGATTGTAGGTAGCTACTGCATAATGAGTCCACAAAATATTCCCTTGGTTGTTAGTTTATCTGATTCGCCAGTATCATCGATTTAGTTTCACTGATGCGTCAAAATTTAACAAATACTCAACTATCAAAAGTTTACTTAGCTTTACAAACTAGTTTGGATGCCCAATCAAACTGCAAAACATGATTAATCATGTCATAAGTAATGTGTAAAGACGTTAATCTTTTACTATCTTTTACAATCTTAGTTTACGACTCCTTAAAATACTATTAATCATTAACAACACCATCTTAATCGCTAACAATACAATTGTTATACTCAATTGCCACTTGACAACAATTGATAAATTAACAAGATTGTGAATATCCCTAGTCGTCTCCCCTCGTTTGCCAAAAAAGAAAAAAAGGAAACAGGGGAGACACGATTACTTGCCCCAAGGATCCTAAGATGTGACAGATTAGCTGGTAATTTCTTCTAAATTGATATCTCAAGAGGCATGCTCTTTTTTCCCCGACTTCCCCTATTTTTTCCGCTTTGCTCCGAACTTTGAAAGATTGCCAGTCACCGTCGTTTATCGCGGTAACTATGGAAATCTTTGACGTGAATTGGACGAAGGTTAGAACTGAAAGTTGAACTTCTCGGAATCGTTCTCTTTTGCGTTAGAAAATATTTATGGCTAGCTTTCGCCCGCGTGGAGAATCGGATCCCAGCTCGAGCAGATTGTTATTGTATTTTATCCATTAACAGGTTCTGGGTAATTTGACAGCCTCCGTAGCGTCGGTAGCGAACGCGGCCGCTGCGCAAGAAGGCGCGGGTTCGATCCCCGCACAGTGCAAATATTTGTATGCATGAATATGAATATTTGCACCGGTCTGGTCGTGCCTCGGAAAGCACGTTAAGCCGTTGGTCCCGGTTGCCATACGAACAACTAATGGCAGTCGTTACGGGTTGTTGGAGCCCTCAAAAGTTCAACTATTGCCCTAACTGCAATGCTTTGATATCGCCTTCGGGTTGTGGAAGTCAGACGGTAGTGGCTTTACGGAAAATATCGAAGTTAAGCCAAAATCAGCAGTTAGACTAGTAAAGTGGACCCCAGACTCCAAAGTTAAAAAAGCTTCGGAGGCGACTGGGATTAACGCTGAAATGATGTTGAACAAGTTAATAAGTCCAGAGATTTGAATGTTGGTGGTGTGCTAAGCCGGTAACGCGAAATCACGCAAAATCGTTTGTACTACGTCTGATGTCTATCCATATATATTTCGGGGAAACGTCAGGAAGACGGGGCCGAAGTTCCGGATAGTCTTCGGAAGGTCTTCTCATCCCAGGAGCATCCATCGTGGGCGGTATTTCGAGAAAACGTTGAATAACTAAAGTGTCATGTTGGATTCTTACTATTTTAACTGTACAGACACTTAGTTCAATTTAATATTAAGGAATTACAATGATAATCTCAGACTAAAACAGATAAGAGCCACTGGGTTTGAATACGACCAACAAACTTGATTGAAGCCTGAGCACAGAAGTGCCCGCGCTAACGGTCGCTCGCTATGTCAAACGCAACTCCAGTCGGTGTTACCATTCGCTTCATGGTGTTACCCGCTCTTAATAAAAATCATAATTTATCCGAATACCGACCGTTTATTCGACTTCAAAAAAATAGTAGAGTAATTATTGATAGGTACTGATACGATAAAACAGATCACAATATTACAATGACCTACAATGTTCCCACTCCTGGGACACAGACCTGTGTACACGAGACGCTATATTTTTTTCTCTACTGTCTCTCACGCTAAAATCTAGTCTCATTCTGCGATTAGTCGCAATAGCGGACTCGGTTTATATATATATATATATATATATATATATATATATATATATATATATATATATATATATATATATATAGAACACAACACACACAAATCACACAGATTGAGTCGAACCAGTCTTAAACCAGTGTGTTACCGGTGGTGCCATATGGATCAGAAAAATGGTCCTTCACTATGGGCCTCATAAGAAAGCTCAAGGTCACACAGAGAGCTATTTAGAGGGCTATGTTAGGTGTTTCTCTACGTGATTGAATCAGGAATGAGGAGATTCGTGGAAGAACAAAAGTCGCCGAGATACCCAAGCGAATCATCTCATTATAGTGGCAATAAATAAAGAAATAAATATATACGGACAAATCACACAGATTGAGCTAGCCCCAAAGTAAGTTCAAGACTTGTGTTATAGAATACTAACTCGACGATACTATACTATATTTATAATAGATACATATATAGATCATCCACGACCCAGGCCAATCAGGAAAATATCGTTTTTCCATCATGACCTGGCCAGGGATCGAAACCGGTGCCTCCTCGTCGCAGGCAGGCGTGTTGACCACAGCGCCACGGAGCCTCGAACGAAAGACTAATTAATAATAATAATAAGTCAGTCAACCTTGAGGGTAAGTTGTCAGTGCTTGAGTTGTCTGACTCCCCCTACCAAGACTCATCAAATGACTATAAAATCTAGTCTATTCTATTCCTAGTAAATTTTCTCCGTCTTCTTCAGGCTATAGAGGCTCCCGCATTGGGGGGGTTTGCCATAATCCCCACGCATGGCAGACGGGTTAAGAATTGCAATAATTTGATATTCCACAGGAAAAGCGCTGCTGCCCGCTTCCCTGGTAAATCTAATCTTCTCCTAGTAACAGCAGAAGGTAGGTAGTTATTACAACACAGTTAATTGCTTGCCATCAGTATTATTTTGTCGTAAATATTTTACATCCATTGCGTAATATTAATTTGGACGCCATCGTACTGTCATGTAGTGTGGCAATTTGTAGCAAATTTATCTTGATTTAGACCTCTTGGTTCTTTTGATTAGAACCCGCAGGGTAATTGCGTAAGACATTATTAGTAGCAATGGGTTTTATTTTGACATTCCAACAACATTCATTGCGTTGTTTGAGTTGTTGAGCGACCACATGTTTCCGACATATGAAGGAATGGATTAGCAATATGCTTCAAAATGATTCAAATTGATAGTAGTAACGTATTACGTAATTAGGATGCAGATCTAAATGAAACGGTAAGTGATTTATTTCTTGGTGAACGAGACGATGTTCCTTATTCGAAATCAATAGACAGCTGTATATTAATTCTGATATTTTGTATATTCTTGTAATTTGCCTAATTCCCTCCAAGACATGATTAAAAACTTGAGATTCTTGAAAAACTAAACATGAAATTAAGAAAAATAAAAAACAAGCATAAAATGGGTATTATTTGAACAGCTAATGGGACGCTTAATTATTGTAAATGGATCTCACTTGGATAATGGAACCCGTTGAATTAAAAGCAAATCAACCGCCAGCAGGTAAATTACATTAAATACATTATTATAAAACTACATTGCAAAAGTTATTTTCTTTCAGCATAAGGATTATACTCTAGAACAAAGTGAAACAAATCTAAAACTAGCAGTAGAGCAATTTTACGTTCACTTATACAATATTTACGCAATTTAAACACACTAACCTAACATGGCCTATCCGCATCTTCCAAATCTGCACGAAACACGCCAACCTTAAGACTAGCAAGAGGTCTTGTTAAATTGGTGGTATCATATGTGTGTAGACTTGGAAGTTTCGGTCTGTTTATTATAGAGGTTGATGCATCCTTTAAAACGTTGTAATTTATCATATTCTACCTACCGTAATTGGAGATATTTTGGGTTGAACTTATATTATAGAGATTTTATCTAAGACGTCATAATAAAGGTAGATAGATATCTTTTTATGGCTGACGGCTGATATGAAGTTCGTCCGGGCGTTTGTGAAGAAAATTATCAAAATTATCAACAAAATTTATATCTACAGATTCTCATCCTCATCATCATTTCAGTCGAAAGACGTCCACTGCTGGACTTAGGCCTTCCTCAAGGATTTCCACGACGACCGGTCCTGCGCCTCCCGCCTACAACGGTTTCCCGCGACCTTCACTTGGTTGTCGGGGGCCTACTTAGTCTGCGTCTTTCGGTGCGTGGTCGCCACTCGAGAACCCGTCGGCCCCGTTAATAATATACTTAAACTCATTCCTCCGATCTACGTACTGAATACCTCCCATTTAGACTGGAAAACTTCTAGGTTACCTAAGGTGCCGTGTCGTCGCTCGAGCGCTAAGGCTCAAGGAGGGGATATGGAGTATATCTATCTTAGAGCTATTTTTTTTTTCTTTATGGGACAAAACCCGCCACACATTTTCCTACTCACTGCAACTCCTGAAAGCCTGAATCAACAGTGGAGACTGCCAGAAAAACGCCGAGCAATGAAGCTCGACGAGTCCCGGAGAGTCGATTCAACTGTCTTGGGTCCCGCAACGAAATAAATCAGAAAAGAATAGCGGAGGAGTAAGAAAAAAGATATTTTTTAAGAGGAACGATATAACATAATATTAGCAATAATATAATATCATCGATTGTTGTCTCCCTTGATGTTTCGAAGGCCTTCGATCGGGTATGGCACGCTGGCCTTTTGAGTAAGCTTCCAGCGTACGGCATTTCCGCTGGCCTGACTGGCTGGGTAAAAGACTTCTGAACGGACTGAACGGTCCCTCCGAGTTGTTGTCGACGGAAGGTCATCGGAGACCTAGTAGATTAATTCCGGTGTTTCTCAGGGGTCTGTTCTCTCTGCAACTATGTTCCTGCTGCATATTAACGATTTGCTGATGCCCGGTATCTATGGGTATGTAGATGAGAGCATAGTTGTAGAGAGATACCAGCCAGGTGCTCGGGTAAGGAAGTAATCAGATCCAAAAGAGAGGCTATAGCGGCTTTAGCGTTTCTCCTCGTCTTTTATATCGTATACATCGAGGACCTGGTACAATTTGGCAGCGGCGGTGTCTCCACCTAATTACAATGTAAGTGTCTTCAAGGCTAGAGTGAATAGGCTCTTAGTAAACTAGCGCGCTTTAACGACTGCGTCACTGCTGCCCATCAGGCGGGATTGCGATCACGCATTAGTTTATAGAATAAAAGAAAAAAAACCTAATCTTTGTTTTATATTTTTAAGATGTACCTATTTGTTTGGTATAACGCACATAAAAGCATTCTTCTTTATTTATTATTGTGTAATTATATAGTTATTTTGTAGTACGATACAATACCTACTACTTATTCCTCATATTTTATAATTTTCCAAAAAATAAATCTACATATTTTTATTGTCTAATAAATAAACAATTATTTTATTTTATTGTGCAGCATGTCATATCACACAGATTGCGTCTAGTCGTCGCCTACGCATTGGGATTTATTTATTATCTCTGCGGGCGAAATGTTCGTTCATTGTCGTAATTAGCATAGGGGATGTGGTGTTATCAAATGGACATGCTAAAAATAGAAGAAGCGCGTTTGAAATTACGACTGCCTTTTATTTTCTCTTCTTTATAACTCTGGGTAGTTGGAGTGGTGATATGATAAACTTTTTTTTGTTTACTGATAAGAAAAGTGTTAAGTGGCCGTGGGCGGGGCACATTGCTCGTAACACCGATGGCCGATGGGGCAATAAGGTTCTGGAGAGGCGGTCACGTACCGGAAGACGAAGCGTACGGAGGCCCCCAACAACGTGGACCGATGAACTGGAGAAGGTCGCGGGAAACTGGAGAATGCGGGCAGCATAAGACTGGTCATTGTGGAGAGCTTTGTGAGGCTTTACCTAGCAGAGAAGCTCTATAGGCTAAGAAGTAATTAGGAGTACAATAGAATTAGAAATGATAGCAAACGCACGCTTCGTCAGGGAAAGTTACGCTTACCAATATTTCCTAAGGTGTTACCATTCCAATTAATAGCAACATTTATTTCTGTTATTTTTCAAAATAACAGTAACATTTATTTCACTACTATCATCATTATCATCTCAGCGTTAATCCCAGTCGCATCCGTAGCTTTTCAGCTTTGGAGTCTGGGGTCCGCTTTACCAGTCTAACTGCTGATTTTGGCTAAACTTCGATATTTTCCGTGAAGCGACTGCCGTCTGACCTCCACAACCCGAAGGCGATATCTAAGCATTGCAGTTAAACCAATTGTTAGACTTTTGAGGGCTCCAACAACCCGTAACGACTGCCACTAGATGTTCGTATGGCAACCGGGACCAACGGCTTAACGTGCTTTCCGAGGCACGACCAGACCAGTGCAAATATTCATATTCATACATACAAATATTTGCACTATGCGGGGATCGAACCCGCGCCTCCTTGCGCAGCGGCCGCGTTCGCTACCGCTACGCCACGGAGGCTGTCAATTATTTCACTACTATAACGCGCTCAATAAATATAGCGAAACAAGTTTCAATAAACTAAATTTCAGCTATTTTTCAACCAAACTACAAAATGGAACATTTTTATCATATTCCGGTTAAAGCTGTCAATACCGAACAAAGCAAATGCCATGTTCACGACAGCTTGACACCGGAAAATGCGAAAAGTGGAAAAAAAATGTATCACCGGATGCGGATGTGACCGGTCGGAAGTCAAGCGAGAGGCCGGGGCGACGAACTATTTGTGAAGGCTTTTTAGATTGAAATTAAATTGATCAATTAATACTTATTAATTTAAATTCATTGTTGAAAACTTTATTTGTTTTACTGAACAATTGCATTAATCCGTGGGTGTAGGCAGTAGCTAAAAAACACACAACTAAATTAAAATCTAAAATTAAAATAAATTACGGGTTTATTCGCAATCCGAATAATGTTGTGAGTATTTCGTAATACCTGAGATTAATTATGGCTAATATGAGTAGCGTATCAATGTATGGCAGTGTTTTAAAAGCTAAACAAAGAAAAAAGGTGCAACTTACTTAGTTTGCTTACTGTATACAAACAACTTTTAAAATCTTTTTCAACAAAATTTTAAAACATATAAACTTTGTTGTCACGCCTTGAGAACCTTCAGGACCTCACTCAGCAGTAGTGCCAACTGGTGAGCATAAAAACGGTGGACCATGGACCATCATCACCCATTGACCTGTAGTCTCAACTAGTTGTCAGTTCTGCTAAAACTACGCAACATCAATGCCTACTTACCTCGTAAAGGTAAAAGAGCGTAAAGCTACGCTGTTGGCGCTTGTCAAAAATGTTGAAGCCACCTTAAAGGCCCCTCGTATGACTGACAGCTTAATGTAAGACTGCTTGAAAAACATGATTGATCATTATCAAAGTTACCGTATCGGAGATGCTGTGTGCTTTAAGATCACAGTGAATTTTTGGTTAAAGGAAGTCTGGAAATTGATTGAACTTTCGTTGGTAATAACTCTTTATGATCGATAAATCGTCGATAAGGGGTAACTAGCTTGGGCCCGCGGCTTTTCCGGCATTTTATGTCTTTCTCCAAGGTTCAAAGACACTCCTTATCAAATTGCATCTAAAACAGTCCAGCATTTTTGACAAATAGCCTGTTCAAATTAAAATTTATTTTTTGTTATAAGTAGATAGGTACCGTATACACTTTCATAATTGTGCATATAATACAAAACTAATATTATGACATTTAATAAATCCAATTTAATAAAATTGGATTTTTCGTATGTTTGTTTTTTTATCTATGTACTTAAATCATCATTATCATCTCAGCGTTAATCCCAGTCGCATCCGTAGCTTTTCAGCTTTGGAGTCTGGGGTCCGCTTTACCAGTCTAACTGCTGATTTTGGCTAAACTTTCATATTTTTCCGTAAAGCGACTGCCGTCTAACCTCCACAACCCGAAGGCGATATCGAAGCATTGCAGTTAGACCAATTGTTGGACTTTTGAGGGCTCCGACAACCCGTAACGACTGCTATTAGATGTTCGTATGGCAATCCGGACCAACGGCTTAACGTGCTCTCTGAGGCACGACCAAACCAGTGCGAATATTCATATTCATGCATACAAATATTTGCACTGCGCGAAGATCGAAGCCGCGCCTCCTTGCGCAGCGACCGCGTTCGCTTCCGCTACGCCACAGAGGCTGTCAATTGTTTTGTAACAACTATTTTTTATCTATATACATAATTGTTATATATGCTTAGGTCTCAAGATATAGGCCTTAAAAGTTACGTAAGGCATGTCACGCAATATTGAACCTTATGCCATTGATAAAATGTGCATTCGTATTATGAATTCGAAAGCTTCTGAGGATCCCACTAACCTACTAATAGAGTAGTTGATTAAAAAAAAAAACTAATTAGTCCGTCAGTCAGATTTCCAAAAAAAACTAGACACGTATTTTTTCTCTTTTAATATAAACAAAAAATTAAAAAGATACAGTGAGTTGAAACTCGTGTGACGTCACTGCTTGCTACACTTTTTAGCAACCAGTGACGTCACCAGCCACCACTCCTGATCTTTGATGCCTATTGATGATTTTTGTCAATTTTTATTGATTTGATAAAACAAAATATACGTATCCAATATTTCTCTATAATGACGGACTAAGTATAATCTTTTTTTTACCCAGGAATCATCCCTGTACTAAGTATAAATGTGACAGTTTGTGAGGATATAATACGAGGGTACGGATGTTTGTTACTCTTTTACCCAGAAACTACTGAATGGATTTGAATGAAATTTGCCAGGTTTGATAAATAAATTAAAAAAAAAAATAGAAATACTTAATACTTTTTATTATTATGTTCCCATGGGATTCTCCAGTGGGGTGTAATTAGTAAACTAAAAACTAAATCATACTTATCTTGTCCTACTAGTGCGCTTTACCATCAACGATTGCGTCACTGCTTACCATCAGGCGGGATTGCGGTCACGCGCTAGTTTATAACTTATTAAAAAAAATATATGTCACGAGAAACGTCCTCCCCTTCTATGCGGGCTAGTTTCACCTACATTCAAAGTTAGAGAACCTAGTATTACAGCGTAATTATCTTACTTCAGAAGAAGACTATAGCATGGTGTCTGAGTTCATTGTACCAGTATATCAGTGGCTGGACTCAAAGATCATCTGGACAGGTCTGTTATTAAGTTTTGATGTAACCAAACCGTCTGTCACACTTTCTTGGAGGCCATTCACAGCCATATAAAGAGAATTGCCCGGAGACATTAATTTATTATTCAGTCAGAAGTAATTATTTGCATATTAACTGTTACTGGTCTATGAAGAATGTTGTGTGCTGTTGAGACTTGAGATTATCCATACTAATATTATAAATGTGAAAGTGTGTTTGTTTGTTTGTTTGTTTGTCCTTCCTTCACGTCGTAGCTAAGCAATCAATCGACCTGATTTTTGGCATACAGTTAGTTGAAAAGATGGAGAGTAACATAGGCTACTTTTGGTCCTAAAAAAACATCAAGTTCCCAAGGGAGATTACTGGAATATTTGTATGTATACACCAAATATATATTATAAATCGGAAAATGAGTTTATTTGTTTGTTTGTTCCGCTTTCACGCCGTAACTACTAAGCCGATTGTTTTGAAATTTTGCTGACGTAAAGTTAGAAGTCCGGATTAAATAACAGGGTACTTTTTTACCCCGGAAAAAAATTATATTCACGAGGGAAATCTAAAGGCTCGATATAACCGATCTCCACGCGAGCGAAGCCGCGGGCGGAAAGCTAGTTACATATAATCGCAAATCATCTCATATGCGCAAATTGAATAACCACCAATTATTTCAGTTAAATCAAAGGTGAGTAAAATCAAATATTGTCAAAATCTTGATGTATGAGGATGATCTCCATTTCCTTGTTCCCAAACTAAACTAAATTAAGTGCATCCTATTCTTTCTAATAGGGTATTTGACTAAAAACAACTAATTAGTCTGACGGACTAGACACGTATTTTTTGTTTTATAAAAACAATAAAAAATGACAAATATAAAAGGCATCAAATATCAGGAGTAGTGGCTGGTGACGTCACAGGTCGCTAAAAAGTGTAGCGGGCAGTGACGTCATACGAGTTTTCAACGCACTCTATGTCGTCTTCATTTTTTGTTTATATGAAAAAAGAAAAAATACGTGTCTAGTATTTTTTTGGAAATCTGACTGACGGACTAATTAGTTTTTTTTAGTCAAATAAGGGTATTTGACTAAAAAAAACTAATTAGTACTAATATCTACTACTACTACCTATCTACTAGTACTATCATAGTAATAATAAGTAATAATCATAGTAGTAATATTCATTTAGTCCTATCAAATTAGTCAGCGTCTGACGTAAAGTTTTTAACCTATGTGTGTTACCGGTGATGACATAGGAAAGTGGTCCCACACTATGGGCCTCATAAAAAAATTCAAGGTCGCACAGAGAGCTATGGAAAGGGCTATGCTAGGTGTTTCTCTCCGTGATCGAATCAGGAATGAGGAGATTCGTGGGAGAACTAAAAACGCCGGTATAGCCCAGCGGACTTTATGTGGCTAAAATGATGATGATGATTTTTAACCCCATATTTTTAATCACGTCTAAGCTGTTTAGGGAGTATCTTATCGACAGGACTAAATTTTAATGTTAACTGCGTTGATTTTCTTAATGCAACAGAAAGAAAAAATGCACTAAACTTAAATTTACTTTAGTTCGAATCAAGTTTAGTTTAATTCTTACACACAAGCGTCGATCTTGGTGTTTCGAGGGTTTCACTTCTAATCTGGGTGAGATTAGAAATGAAACCTTCGGGACAGCAAGATCTTACACAGATGTTCTTAAATAACCCAGGAGACTTAATGACGTTTGAAGGAAGATGGGCTAGTTGGCCGCCATGCCCCACGCACAATGGTCAACTGGAAGGACTAAAAGCGAAAAGCAACACGCAACCTAGAACATAGATGATACAAAAATTTGTATGAAACCAAATAAAAACACATAACGGTAAACTAGACCAGTGACCAGTTTCCTTTGAAGGTAAAGAAACGCTCCAAAAACATAAATCCTCCACAGCCGGACATATGAAAGTCTCGTCCGAAGTAGTCGTGAGGAATGATTTGATGATGAGAATGATTTGAGGCGCGTAATGATGGCTAAATTAATCTGTCTACTATTTGGAAGCTGGCCTGTCAAGAGGTCAGACTTTTGGTGTGGTTTGATTCATAGACGAGGAGCGGGTGTCGAATAAAATACTAAATTCCTAAACTAAAATCTTGAAAAGTGATTTCAGTCGTATGGGTGGTCAAAGCTGCACTATAATTGAGTAACACACTATTTTTTATTAATTATAAACTAGCGCTTGCCCACAATCGCGCCTGATGGTAAGCAGTGACGCAATCGTTGATGGTAAAGCGCATTAGTTTATTAGGAGCCTATGCACTCTAGCCTTGAAGACGCTGTCAAGTTGTAGTCCGACGAAAACACCGCCGTTGCCAAATTGTTCCAGTCCCTCGATGTACGCGGTATAAAACAGGAGGCGAAACGCAGGATCCGGATCGTAGCGGTGTTAACACCGTAAGGGTGGAAACTCGCCGTACGAAGGGTCGTCCAAAGGTGGAACGGAGATGAGGAATTAAATCATGCAAACGATTGGAATCATTAAGGCAATTGGTAATCCATTGCTCCAATTGTTCAGTATGTGTCTGCTCAACAACATAAATAACGCAATGAATGTTGTTGAACTGTCAAAATTAAACCCTTTACTACTGGTAGTATGTTACGCAATTACCCTACAGAATTAAGCTTTCCAGAAGATATATGTTCAAAAATGATGATTAGAGGAAAGGATATTCCTTTGAGATACCTACTTATCCGACAGATTAATATACCTACAGCAATCAATCATAATCAAAAAAACTAAAAAAAAAAGTTATATCTTGATTGCAAATTAATAAATAATAATGTTTTTTATTTATAGAAATATCTTTTTTTTAGAAAATACATACCTAGTTTTCTAAATCTCTCTGTCAAACTACAAAGCCGTTTAGAGGTTATAAATAAGTTGTTCTAATAAATCTAAATATGCAGGATTGATGAATAATGTATCCGATAGCTCCTTGTTTAGTTTCAGGCTTTTAACTTACACCAAGATGCTATAGTCACGACATGGATCTCATGTGCGTTTGGTACGCCAAACAACTTTTACTCCGCGAGCGATGCTACCCAACGCCCCTCGGCTATGTGTCAACTGATAGCCAGCCGTCTGACTTGTTTAGTTATGTAATCGTATGAAATACATTTGAGTTATGTATAACATTTATTTTTATTCGTGTATTTAATATTATTCTTAAGTAATTTATTCGAGGTGGATCTTCTTACCAGAGTTTTGTGTGTCGAAGGTTCATTCAAACGGCAGGGTAATTGCATAACAAACAATTAGTAGCAATTGGGTTGTATCCTAAAAATAATTTACTGTCCATCAGATAGATTTATAAAAAATATCGAACACGTATTTTTTATTTTTACTTTCTTTTCCGCTGTAGTTTGAAGGGATAACAGAATAAAAATAATACATTTTCGGTCACGTCTTACGGAAACCGGCATGTTACGTCGGTAACAAATATCTTACCATGGCGCCTCCGCCGGGTCGGAGCAAGCGGGGTAGACCAAAGAAATGCTAGTTTGACGTTGTAAGAGATGACATGCGTGCCAACAATCTCACACCACGGGATGTTAAAGATCACGCGAAATGATGGAGAATGTGCAGGAAAGCGGACCCCGGGCTCCAACGCGAAAGCCGCGGATGCAACCGGGATAAACGCTAAGATGTTGCTGATGATTTGCTCAAACATGTTTATAGGTATGTACAGAATTACAAATTCATGCTTGTAAGATCTTAAATAAGTGTGGTTCATGACATGAATCTCATTTGTCATGGCGTCCAATGATTTTTGGTAGTTATATAGTTTTTATTATAGGAAATTATTTTTAAATTTGACACTTAGATATACAGTATGCTAAGAAAACCCTGTCCGACCCGTGAAGGTGTTGTTAGGTATAGATAACTGATTCTACTAATGGATACAAAACCGGGCTAAACTTAAAAAAAAAACCCCTAAAAAATAAATATTATTTCGCAAAAACAGGTAACTTAATAAATGTGCGTAAGCACCCTTCCGCGGGCGGCGGGCGGCAGGGCACGCGGCACGTGGTCGCATCGCTATTCGCTCATAATAATACCTGTGTTGTCACTTTTTTAAAAATGACCAAATTTCGGGGAAGTTGGAATTAATACGCGGAAAAAAAAGATTATTTCAAAATTCATTTGTATTGGTACTATGATGATTACGTAAAATTTTATATTTTATTTGGTCATGTGTTTACCTAACCTTTATTTCCTTATGGGTCTGACAGGGTTTTCTTAACATACTGTATGATACATACCTAATGATATCAGAGACTAAACAAATTTCTTATATTAGAACATTTACGTTAATTAATTATCCAGATACTTACCTGCATTTTTTTAAAACAAAAACTTCATTAAGTACTTTACCAAAAATATTCCTGATTACAATATTACTACAATGGATAGCTGTAGAGCCTTTTCTAGAAGAGTGCCAGTTAAAGTAAAAATATCACATTGAAAATTTGGGATAAGCGAG
The DNA here is from genome assembly GCA_037179545.1 of Sesamia inferens. Lineage (NCBI taxonomy): Eukaryota > Metazoa > Arthropoda > Insecta > Lepidoptera > Noctuidae > Sesamia > Sesamia inferens. The sequence continues at coordinate 11,614,121 of CM073933.1, read as the reverse complement.
CTTACAGCTTACTTTGTTCACGGTGAGATGGTTCTAATTGCCTAACATACCATTACTATCAGTTGGAATCATTTTGAAGCTTATTGCTATTCCATTGCCCCCTATGTTCGAAAATGTAACTGTTCAACAACATAAATAACGCAATGAATGTTGTTGAACTGTCAATGATATGATAATGTGTTACGCAATTACCCTGCAGAATCCAATAACATGTGTCAATCCCTAGCATTAGTTGAAATGACAACTCACTCTTTACAAAATCGCACTGCTGTTGCAAGTGATTTTAAGTAGTACAAACTACTTTCCGTTAGACACTCATAGCAGACGCGGTGTTTACTAAACTAGTATATACAATAGGTACTAGCTACCCGACCCGGCTTCGCACGGGTGCAATGCTGACTAAATGACTGCACGGTTAGCGCAGTGGTCAAGCCATTGACTGCTGCGCTGCGTGTCGCGGGTTCGGTTCTTAGAATTCCTATTCATATATATAAATCTATCTGATGGACATTACTTAAATTATTTTTTTAGTGATTCTATTGAAATATGCTATGAAATATTTCAATAGAATCACAAAAAAAATAATTTAAGTAATGTCCATCAGATAGATTTATAAAAAATATTGAACACGTATTTTTTATTTTTTCTTTCATTCAAATACTTAGGAAGATATATTGATTTGAAATATCGCATGACGTCACGCCGTGGTACAACATATACCACGGCATGACGTAATTAGCCCCTACTCCGAATGTTTAATACGCTATATCTCAGTAGTTTTTGGTAATTTCGACAAAATAAAAAATACGAGTCTTAATTTTTTTTTTTTATCTATAAGACGGACTAATTATTTTTTTGATTTTCATACCTTGGATACATCCCTATCGCGGAAAAAAAAAAGATTATTTCAAAATGCATTAGTATTGTTACTATGATGGTTATGTAAAATTAAATGTTTACCTAACCTCTATTATCCTTATGGGTCGGTTGGGCTTTTCATTACATGTTGTGTATAATACAGCATACCCATCTGTAATCGATATTAATTAACGTTCAATATAAGTTTCACAATTTGTTATTAATTTCCAAAACTAATTTATAACATATTTTGGTAAAACTCATTCCCTCCAATCCAACACAAACCCTTTGCATCCTCTCTCATACCTTACTGTCGAGATGTTTGCATGTGACAGTTGATACTGAATCGTTGCCGCGGGAAATCATGTCACTTGGCTTTACGTTTTTTGTTTTTTATTTTTATTATTTATTTATAAACCAGCGCTTGACCGCAGTCCCGCCTGATGGTAAGCAGTGACGCAATCGTTGATGGTAAAGCGCACTAGTTTATTAAGAGCCTATTCACTCTAGTCTTGAAGACACTCAGATTGTAGTGCGACGGAAACATCGCCGCTGGCAAATTGTTCCAATCCCTCGATGTACGCGGTATAAAAGAGGAGGCGAAACGCTTCATCCGGATCGTAGTGGTGTTAACAACATAAGGGTGGAAACTCGCCGTACGACGGGTCGTCCGATGGTGGAATGGAGATGGGGGAATTAAATCATGCAATTCCCTCGCACACTCCCCAAAATGTATCCTATAGAACACCGAAAGGCTGGCTACTCTATGCCTGTGTGTTTGGAGACCAACTCGAGTTAAATCAGGGTCACCAATCAGGCTCTTCGCACGCCTCTCCACTGAATCCAAAGTGGCCAGGTGACACTTAGCAGCACCAGCCCAAATGTGGCTGCAGTACTCGACACACGAATGGACCTGTGCTTTGTATAACATTAGAAGCTGCTGGTGTCAAGTGCTGCCGGACCGTACGTTTGTGAGTCTATTGATTAATTTGGAGAATAATTACTTGTGGTCTGTAGGTTACATTTTTTAGGGGTTGGCAATTACACCTTACATTATGTTAGTGTCCTGCGTGGTTTAGTTAGAAGTTATAGAGAAGTCCTCGTTTTTTGTTTAGTAATTAGGGGAATTTATACATGTTCATAAGACGCGGTGGCTCAGTGGTTAAAACACCAGGCTCTCAAATATGAGTGCGCGGGTTCGATTCCAGGTCAGGCAAATACCAATGTAACTTTTCTAAAGTTATATGTACTTTCTAAGTATATCTTGGACACCAATGACTGAAGGTGAAGGAAAACATCTTGAGGAAACCTGGACTTTAAGTCTGAAATCGGCAACACGCATTGAGCAAGCGTGGTGATTACGCTCAATCCTTCTCTGTATGAGAGGAGACCTGTGCCCAGCAGTGGGACGATAAAAGGGTTGATAATGATGATGATGATGATGATGATACATATTCTGGGAGTTTACTACCTTGGGTACGCCCATGTGGATAATATTACAGTTTTCTTGTAAAACTAAATTTTTGTATGCATGAGGACTTCACGTATTAGTGAACAGCGTAGGGAGGCCCCCAACAAGGGCAGACTGATGACCTGGTGAAGGTCGCGGGCAGCACAAGACTGGTCTTTGTGGAAAGCCTTAGAAGGAGTTCTTTGGCCAGCAGTAGACTTCTAAAGAAAAAGTATCGTGTAGGTACATACGCGGTCATTTATGGAACAGCAATTGTTTTTTTAATGACCGACAATACTTGTAAATCGCAACTTGGAAAATTTTGTTTCAGTGCGGTTAGTCGAAGTACTCAAGTGAGGTTCGCAGAAGTGCTGTAGAAATCGGTACTCTAAGGAATGGGATATCTTAAAGTCATGATAACAAGCTTTGCATCAACATCCCCTGTCACTCTGTATATTATGATAACAGCTTCAATTTGCTTCAATGCATACCACCAATCAGATTGCAAAAGGACGTAAAAGACTGGGTGTTAAATCATAGCTAGTTGGTAGTGCTAATTAGTACTGACCCTTCCTGACTGGACCCGTTTTGTTAGTTAGAAGATGGCCGTTTACTGCTCTCTTGGCTGATTTCAGTGGCAGCTATTCTATTTTATGGGATATTAATGGTTCCATGTGCATAAAGTGGAGTGGTGGAAATTTAAGGAGAAAGTCAAGAGTGAGTCAAATTAATAATTATTATTTTGATACATATTTAGATTTTTTTTAAATTTATGTGTGCAAAAGAACACCAAGCTACTATAATCTGTCAAATTTCTTTATTAGATTTTCAACTTTATAGCTAAAGTGTTAAGGCTTAAAGTTGATTGGGAATATTTGACAGTTTCGGGTAGTTTGACAACATAATTCGAGAACAAATATATTAGGTCCTTACATATGAAATTGGCGTTTTGTATGGGAGTAATAAATATCTATAGAAATAGAAGAGGAAAAAGTAAGTGTGTTTTAGGTATCTATATTGACAGTAACTTGAATTGGAAACCGCATATAGAACATCTTTGTGAGAAAATTCACAAATCAGCATACGCACTTTTTCAACTGACCAGAAAAGTAAATATAGACTCGTTACTTGTTGCCTATCATGGTCACCTAGGCCTCACTCATACGATACGGTATTATTTTCTGGGGTAATTCCCCGGATAAAGAATTAATATTCAAGGTATAAAAAAAAGTGCATTAGAGCCATGTGTGGTCTGAAAACAGAAGACAGTTGCGCACCGTACTTTAAATCGCTAAAAGTTCTTACGGTGCCCTCGTTATACATACTAGAAATGAGAATTTTTATTAAACTGAATCCTAAACTTTTCGAAAAAATGACAACGGCACGAAATGTTCCATTTCGTAGTCAGTACAAAAATTGTTTGTGTAATTATAAAAGCAACACTGCACTATTCAATAAAAGTATCCTAGGTATGGCTCCATGTATTTATAACAAAATTCCAGACGCCATTAAAGAATTAAATTTTACCCATTTTAAGAAAAAAATGAAATTGTTCTTAATTGATAAATGCCCTACACAATTGACGAATTTATTTTTATTTTATTTTTTTCACTAATTTTGATTTTTTTTTGTGACATCATAATTATTATGTCTTAGATTTTTTTGACTAAGATGTTTTGTTTTTACATTTTAATAATTCCTCATTTAGTAATGACACAAGAATAATAAATAATCTAGATTTGCATGTATATTTGTACGCTTACTGATCAAAATCATGAACTGTATCTATATTATAACTGTATCTATATATCTCTCGGTGGTAGGCCATAACATCGGCCGCCGGCAGAAGTTACCACCCACCAGACAAAGTCTTGCCGCCAAGCGATTCGTCGTGTTCCGGCATGATGTCTGGTGAAGCCGTGCGGAGGACGGGTCTGAGCAGTTGTGTTGCGATATGTGCCGGGTACGATGCGCCAAATGTTGTTGTGTTGGGAGTTTGGTCGTGGAGGTTCTTCAGATCAATCTCCCTTTGGCGCAGCATCGCTGGTCGTGTTGTTGGGTTTAACATTGCTTCACTTCGCTCAACTGCCGTCTTCCTTCCTATTCGCTCAGTTTTTCTGAGTGAATAGGTTCTTAATAAACTAGCGCGCTTTACCATCAACGATCGCATCACTGCTTACCATCAGGCGGGATTGCGGTCAAGTGCTAGTTTATAATTATTAAAAAAAAAAAAAAAAAATTACCTATGTTAACAACTAAAAGTATTATTATTATTATTCCGTTTATTTTTCTACATTATATATTGATTTATATTTTTAAATATTTATAAAAAAACCATAAAAACATTTAAAAATATAAAATTACTATTCCATCGATGGCGGGAGCGTTGTCCAAGCTACCGATGGTTAGGGCTCCAGAGACAAAAACCTCCTCACGATGCGGGCCGTATCGAGGAGTACTGCCTTTTGAATCTGGCCCTTGATCCAACTACCTAACGAGAGCCTTAATAGATATTGGTCAAAGCTCTTGGCTATCAAACCATTGGCCAATACGAAAATCGGTACAATGACTGCCGAGTTCACATTCCACATGTCAACAATCTCGTGCGCCAAGTATTATTATTATTACGTACTATGCACTTCTGCCACCTCATAGGTAGTTCGTTTATGCCTTTTCTAAAAAAAAAACATTAGGACGGGAATCAATAAAATCTTTGAAGGCGGTTTAGACTGCTTCATCGGAGTTGAATTTTTTCACCTGCAAAAAGTTATAAAAAAAGGGTAGTCTGTTGGAGCAAGGTCCGGGGAGTATGGTGGATGTCTTAAACATTCCAATTGAAGATCCTCTAATTTGGTAGCAGTTTGTTGTGCAGTGTGTGGTCTCGCGTTGTCCTGAAGCAGCATTGGCCTTGTGCGATTGACCAGTATCGGTTGTATAGCAGCTAGTTCATCCATCATTACGTGGAGCTGCTCACAGTAGAGATCTGCAGTAATCGTCTAGTCAGATTTCAGGAAGCTGTAGTGCACCACACCGGTACTAGTCCACCAAACGCTGACCAATAACTTTTATCTAGTCAATTTTCTCTTGGGGCAGAATTTAGATGGTTCACCGGGGTTCAGCCATTGTGATGTTCCGCTTTCTATTGTTGTAGAGTATGCACTTTTCATCACAGGTAATGATTCGTTTCAAAATCCCTTCATTATTGTGCCGATTCAGTAATGTAACGCAGCATTCGGCGCGCGTTTGTCGGTTTATTTCACTCAATTCATGAGGTACCCACCTTTTGAGCTTTCTTATCTTCCCAATTTGTTTAAGTGGATTAAAACAATTTTATCACTAACACCACAGCCTGCAGCTAACTCGGACGTAGTTTGCCATGGATCCGCTTCCACAATAGCCTTCAATTCTTCATTGTCGACTTTGGTCTCCGGCCGTCCACGGGATTGTTCTGTAGGTTGAAATTTCAGAACGAAAACGTTGGAACCACAAACGCACTATGCTTTCTCTAGCGACACCACTGCCATACACATAATTCATTCTTCGAGCCGTTTCAGCAGCACTGGTGCTACAGCGGAACTCATATTCTTAATTAACGCAAATTTTTCATTTTGTAAACTCAATGACGCAGAGGAAAATCCAAAAGAAAAAAGAAAACAAAAGTAATACGACTTTCGATATACAAATTGATGAGTAAATAGCTGTATAAATTTAAATATGGAATTCTAAACCAAAGAGCAGATATTTGAGATCATATTAGCCGGTACGACAAAACGCCAATTTCATATGTAAAGACCTATTGTTACTTATTCCTTAACTAAACATAGACAAATTAGATTCATATGGAAAAAATGGTGTCTTATGTAAAGCAGGAAGGACAGAAGGAATTACAAATTAAACCGTTATCTGATAACGGTTTCCGGTTTTCCAACATCAGATATCGGTAATCTGGATGTATTAATAAGCAGAAGAGTTTGTTTGTTTTGAACGAACTAATCTTGGGAACTACAGGTCAGATTTAGAATCATTTTTCAATTTCATAACCCAATTCTTAAGAACAATAATAATATCACAATAATTATGACCTTGGGGATCCGAGTAAAAATAAAAACCGGCCAAGTGCGTGTCGGACTCACGCACAAAGGGTTCCGAACCTACCTACCATTGATTTATGAAATTAAAGGATTTAAGTTATTTATATAAAAGAGTACGCGATAATAAGCGGTTTACGATTTACGAGGTATTAAAAAAAACTACTTACTAGATCTCGTTCAAAAGAATTTTCGTTGGTAGTTTTATAGTAATATACAGTAAGGGTCAAAAGTGCATTACCACTTTTGAACTTTATTGCTCTAACAATAAGTGTCAAAAGTGGTACTCCACTTTTGGACCCTTACTGTAAATCATATGTTTTTTACATTTTTTATTATAGAAGTTAGAGGGGACCAACTTTTTTCACTTTTGAAGCGTCTGTCACGCAAACTATTCGGTTTAAAAAAATATTTTAGAAACCTCGATATCATTTTTGAAGACCTATCCATAGATAGATACCCCACACGTATGTGTTTGATGAAAAAAAAAATCTTGAGTTTCAGTTCTAAGTATGGGAAGCCCCCAATATTTCTTTTTTACTTTTTGCCTCAATATTTTAATGCGGTTCACAGAATACATCTACCTACAAAGTTTCAACAGTATAGCTCTTATAGTTTCGGAAAAAAATGGCTGTGACATACGGACGGACAGACGGACAGACAGACATGACGAATCTATAAGGGTTTCGTTTTTTGCCATTTGGCTACGGAACCCTAAAAAGGAAGCGAATACAAACTGATATCATCAATGGTATTACAATAACAAAGGCGCCGATTCCCTTCTTCAAAAACTAAATTAAATTTGAGTTCAGTGGATTTTATTCTTACTATTTCATTAAGAAAAGGACAGAAAATAAATAATTCGTTCAGTTAAGTCCTGTCTAATTGGTACGCGCTTGACATAATTGACGAATTTTGAGACGCCATGTTTTTAATCAGGTCCTAAATGTCTATGGAGTATCTGAATTTGACAGGACTGAACTAATATTTTATCTTCTGTCCTTTTCTTAATGAACTAAATAGAAGAAGATACAGTGAACTTAAAATTAGTTTAGTTTATCAACAAGGGTATCGGGGACACTATTGGTATAAAGCCCAATCAGCATCATCATCATCAACCTTTTTTATCGTCCCACTGCTGGGCAGAGGTCTCCTCTCATACAGAGAAGGATTGAGCGTAATCACCACGCTTGCTCAATGCGGGTTGACGATTTCAGACTTAAAGTCCAGGTTTCCTCAAGATGTTTTCCTTCAGCTTCAGTCATTGGTATCCAAGATATACTCAGAAAGTACATATAACTTTAAAAAAGTTGCATTGGTACTTGCCTGGCCTGGAATCGAACCCGCGCACTCATACTTGAGAGGCTGATGTTTTTAACCATTAGGCCACCACGACTTACCAAAATATAAAGCCCGATACCCCATTTCAACTGTGTATCTTCAGGATCTTTAAAAAAAATAACTTGAATGAATAATGAATCGTGCTGTATGGAGAACTGAAATATCTGCCTCGTATTTAAAAGTTCTATAAAACCAAAAATCATAAACCCGTCGTACGGCAAGTTTCCACTCTTACATTGTTAACACCACCACGACCCGGGCGAAACGTTTCGCCTCCTCTTATATACCGCATACATCGAGGGACTGGAACAATTTGCAATTTTTGCAGCGGTGTTTCCGTCGGACTACAATTTGATTGTCTCCAAGCCTAGAGTGAATAGGCTCTTAATAAACTGGTGCGCTTTACCATCAACGATTGTATCGCAGCTTACCATCAGGCGCTAGTTTATAATTTATGAAAAAAAAAAAACATCATCATCGTCCTAAAGCAGTCCACTGCTGGACATAAGTCTCTCCTATTTCACACTATTCAACTCGATTTTCGACAAATCTCATCCAGTTACAGCAGCATGACTGGTATACTGTGAAGATCGTCGGTCCACCTAGCGTCTACCGATTCGCGGTCTACCCTCAAGAACACGTCAACGCCAACGGTCATCTGTTATACGGCTAATATGGCCGGCCCATTGTCACATCAGTTTTATTATTTTGTAAGCTATGTCAAAAACTTTGGTCTCTGCCGGATCACCTCATTACAGAAACTAAAAATAGTTTGCTGCAAAAAGAACTTAATAACCGGGCAGCTAGACCGCTATTTAATGACAATTACCAGAAAACTTCCAGCTTTCTGATATTTAATGTATTTATTACTCGTCTTTTATGATGCTGTTTTATCCTCAGTAAGTATCTATTATAAGGCAAATTACATAGTACATTACAAAGATCTAAACAACAGCCCTTTGTGAAACACGTCACATGTGTGCCTACTGGGGACGTCGTGCTCAAGCACCGAAAGCAACACTACCTACTTTAAAAACACATTAAGCTGACCAGTCAAACAAAAGTAACCCTTAACTTCTTACATATAAGGTCTTTGAAGAAGGCTTTAATAAATTTGCTGTGCAAAACGGTGGAGATGTGAAGGATTTTGACGATTGTCAGAATTCTATCTTATTAGCTCCGCTTAAAGTTGGCTTTTGAATGTAGCCAGTAAAATGATTCTTCTTAGAAAATTTTACCCTAGGTCTTGAAAAGCTTAAATGAAATTGAACCCTAAGAGCCGGTGTTAAAGTTGATTCGTGTAATTATATTAAATTAGCGTTGAATGCTCCTACGCATGTCAACGTATCCGTAGTGATCGTATCTGCCCAGGGTGATACTGTCGGCGTAAGACCTGTGATTTAAATATGCTTGAGAACTTTGTTTTGTATAACTTACAATGAATAATCGTGTAAAATGTTTTAATATATAGACTGTAGAAGAAAATTAATGCACTGAAAATTATGGATTTTAAGTATCAAGTTTTCTGGTGCCACTATTTGGAGTAGGTTGTAGAGGTACTGTAGGCGGTTGTACGTAGGAATCGTGCGGTCCATGGCCCTGTATGGGGCCCCTGTGTGGGCGATGGACCTGACGGCCGGAACACTCGCCACTCTGCGCAAGCCGCAGAGGGCGATGGCCGTCAGGGTCGTCCGCGGGTATCGCACGATATCCTACGAGGCGGCTTGCGTCCTGGCCGGATCCCCGCCCTGGGACCTAGAGGCGAAAGTACTCGCGTCATTGTACCGATGGCGCGAGGAAGAGCGGACACGGGGCTCCAGTCCGGTGCAGCGGCAGATCGAGCTGCGCCGAGAGGAGCTCCGTCAGGTCCTGGTGGTGGACTGGCGGCAGAGGCTCATGCGCCCTACCGCCGGCCTCTCTACCGTCGAGGCGATCCGGCCAGTACTCGACGACTGGCTCGGGAGGAGGCACGGCTCCCTGTCGTTCAGGGTGACGCAGGTGCTGTCGGGGCACGGCTGCTTCGGCAAGTACCTGCATCGCTTAGGCAGGGAGCCGGACGCTCGGTGCCACCACTGCGTCCAATGCGGGGAGGACACGGCGCAGCACACGCTCTCCGAGTGTGTAGCTTGGGAGGAGCAGCGCCGTGTCCTCACAAATGAAGTAGGAGGCGACCTGACGCTGCCGGCAGTAGTGCGGAGGATGGTCGGCAGCTCAGAGTCGTGGGACGCGGTGGTGTCCTTCTGCGAGGACGTGATGTCGCAGAAGGAAGCTGCGGAACGGGAGAGGGAGATATCAACTCCCTTCCCGGGCCGCAGAAGACGCACCGGGCGCCGAGGAAGGGCGGATAACGCCCTCTTCCGCTCCCCATGAATGGGTCCAGAGGCGAGGGACATGGGGAAGACCCCGCCCCCCTATTGATGGACCCCGAGGCGGAGGCGCGCGCGAGTGTCGGCGCGCGCCTTTGAGGTGATGCACGGGGTAGTTTAACACCCCACTGCCCCGTGCAGGAGAGGAGGCCCGGACAGACCGGGCCAGCACGAGGGTGGGGCCGTGGAAGAATTTAGACTCCCGCGGCCCCACGCGCGCTCGTGATAGAAGACACACCGGGGTGGTTTTAGTCAGTAAAAGTCTGACATACCCCGTCGCTCAAAAAAAAAGGTTGTAGAGGTAAATAGTAGGAAGGTAAGGAGGTAGGTCTTCTCGTCGTCCAGGATACCACAGTTTCTCAAGACTAAAGTCTTTGACCAGTGTGTGTTGTCAGTTATGACTTACGGAACTGAAACGTGGTCGCTCACAATGGGCCTCATACGAAGGCTCAGAGTCACTCAAAGGGCAATGGAAAGAGCTATGCTCGGAGTTTCTCTGCGTGATCGAATCAGAAATGAGGAGATCCGCAGAAGAACGCAAAGTCACCGACATAGCTCTGCGAGTCGCTAAACTTAAGTGGCAGTGGGCAGGGCACATTGCTCGTAGAACCGATGGCCGATGGGGCAGTAAGGTTCTGGAGTGGCGGCCACGTACTGGAAGACGCAGCGTTTAGGAGGCCCCCAACAAGTTGGACCGATGACCTAGTGAAGGCCGCGGGAAACCGATGGATACGGGCAGCACAGGACCGATCAGCGTGGAAAGCCTTGGGGGAGGCCTTTGTCTAGCAGTGGATATCCATAGGCTGAAGAAGAAGAAGAAGAAGAAGAAGTAGAGGTAGGTAAATGGACAAGCTCTAATAGTTTTTCTTCTTTAGTTTTTTCATCTTTACGTCTGAAGTCGATATACTATATTGGTGTTGGTTTAAAAGCTCTCTGAGGTGCCTTACGGGCGTTTTTTTTTTTGGGTTCATTTTTAATTTTGTAATCATGAACTACCGATCTGCCCCCTAATCAGCGGATACATTTTTGTCAAATTATTACGACTAGTTGGGATCAGTTGGGATCGTTTAGACGCACATTGGTCCGTTCGGTCCAAATGATCTCAACTAGTCGCAATCATTTGACAAAAATGTGTTCGCCGATTAGGGGGCTGGTTTAAAAGTGATTCAAGATATATTATAAAAATATATCTTATTTCAGTCTTCAATCCTAAATATAATAAACCTTTTACGTGGGTCGATAAATGAAATTTGCAACTAAGAAAAGTGGTTGAAACTAGTCAAGCTAAAGATCAAATATTATAGCTACTATACCGAAACAATAATTATTCTAAATATGTACTATGATGATAATAATAATTGTGGTTCAACATCGCTCGTGTGGATGTTGGAAACCGATAAAATGTCATTATTCTACCTACTTCTAATCAGTCCAACTGTTTTCAAGGTTAGCTGGAACAAATAGACACAAAAAATTTGAAAATATTTCTTTTCTGTTATAATTTGTCGTCCTTCGTGGCGCAGCGGTCAACACGCCTGCCTGCGACGTGGAGGCCCCGGGTTCGATCCCCAGCCAGGTCATGATGGAAAACGATATTTTCCTGATTGGCCTGGGTCTTGGATGTTTATCTATTATAAATATAGTATCGTTGAGTTAGTATCCCATAACACAACTACTTTGGGGCTAGCTCAATCTGTGTGATTTGGCCGTATATATTTATTTATTTATTTAATTAAGTACCGAAGTGAAGTTTAGAAAAAGATATTTTTTGACATTACAAACTCACACTTTAGTTTTATTTAACACAAAAAAAAAAACAAAAAATGAACTTAATTGGTAGATACGTACTACCTAATTAAGCTAAGGTTTGATCACAATGGTTTTATAACTCCATCAGGCTGTCTATCACATAATGCCGTCGGCATCGCTTATAGGACAAATCAACTATAACAAATCCCAGGATATCTTCATTTCACACGCTATTTTTATGAGTAATAAACACCACAATACCAGAAGCCAGAACCAAAATAAAGAATTGAGCCGTCTGAACTATACGCTGCGCCCGCGCCGGCCGTCATAAAATGGCGTTCATTATAAGTCTTGTTACGATACTGTCATCTCCTTTACAATCCTTAATGACAACCCTTATGTTACACCGTTTTCCCAGAAGTTGACAGTATGAGACCATGTTATAAAACTATAAAACATGCTTAATTGTCATCATAAAATCGGGAAGGATATTTATTACGCCCAAACCCGCAAAACTTATCACCTCTATCGCTTTCAATGCAAGGTTCAAATTCCTATGGTTTTCGGTGTTATGAAAGCTTAGACCAACTCGTTAGTGTGACGGCTGTTGGAGTGAGGACTGTGATGGAAGATCAGGGGTTAACTGAATATTTAATTGGTATTGGTTCGTTATTGGTTGCGTTGTTGTTGGCTATTGGCTACTGAGATTGCTAGGCTTAAAGTAAAAGCTTAGTTATGGTAGGAAATCTATGCGAGCAAGTGAGAGTTGGGTTGGGTTACTTTCAAGCCATGTGAATGGAATAGTAGATTGTTAACCTAATCTCGAAAGAAACGATTTCCGAGGTATGCATTTAGACTTTTTTATTTGAGGAAAATAAAACTATATTTTGGCCAAATTGAAAAAAAAAAAAATAGAGGTAAACAAACCGTGGCTTGGCAACGAGTTGATTACGCCTAAAAGACAGATGCTAACAACCTTTTGTAGACAGATGATTTTCATAAAAGTAATAATCCTACTTCTAACTAACGTAAACAGTTTATTTATGATTTGTATAGAACGCTTAACCGATTTAAATGAAATATGACACTCCTGTAGGTAAGCTAATTTTCTAATAGGTTAAAATTTTTGATACATACATATTATACTTAGTCCATACATGAAAGTAGGTATTACAATGCACGGTTTATGCAGACAAATGCATCGTTTTCGTCCATCTTTCTTTTTTTGTAGGGCTATCACATAAATTAATGGCTACTTTGTAATGGTTTTTCGAAATACCAAGTTATTATGCATGTTATTTTAGTTATTCTAATTAAATATGCTGCAGTAGAAATTGTTAATAAATAGTTAGCATGTAAAAGGCAATAATCATATAAATGATAGGATATTTGTAAAACGTGAGTTGTGATAACCCTAAATTGGTTTGTTTACCTCTATTCTTTTTGGAGCTTGACGATGCTATAGTTGTTTATTTAAACATTTCCTTGAATTTAATCACAGATATATATAACACATTAGGATCCCGCCAATTTATGTCGACTTGTTAAATTTTAATTACAGAACTCACAGCGTAATTGTTGCGCCTCATTCCGCTCAAAGAAGTTTGCATTAAATTCGTACCTACTGTCTGTTTATAAATTCCCATGGCCGCAGCATTTTTCGTGTTTTATTTTTAAATAGGTAATACTCTTCACAGATAACAGAAGTTCTGTCGAAGTTAATTCCGGCCCTTAGGTGGGAAGAAATTTGTATGAATTTTTCCCTCTCTAGGGAGGGAAGCAGTACTTTCCGCCTAATACCAGATCAAACAACACTAGGTACTTTCCGAGTATGAGAAATAAAAAATACTATTTCAGACATCTATCTCCATGACCCAAGATGATATCTAGACTTTAAAAGTGTGACCTCTGAGTTAGTTTCGACCTTTGTTCTCAGTGTAATCAGATAAAGTCCGACCTTCGCATAAAAGTAATTTCGATGTCCTATTTTATGTCTAAGTCGTGGTTGGCCTAGTGGTTAAAACACCAGCCTCTCAAGTATGGGTGCGCGGGTTCGATTCCAGGTCAGGCAAGTACCAATGTAACTTTTCTAAAGTTATATGTACTATCACCCAACGTTACGCCTGATCAAACCAGAAAAATTTTTGCTTGCATGAGCTGACCACAGGGCGATCCGCCCCTTTTCTATTTGACCAATCACAGAGAAAGGTCCATTTTTTACTAGTTGGCCACCTTTTGTATACCCAATTTTATGCCTTGGGAGGTTAAGTCAGTTGTTTATAATTTTGTTACTTCAGTTGCAACTTGTGAGTCTTACACAAACAACGTTTTTTTTTTTATTTTGACACTGACGATTTGTACTAACTATAATTTCTATATTATATATTGATGATGATGTCAAACAAGTAACACAACTATTCCTTTCTGTGGTATTATACCAAATTGCAAGAAACTCTTTTATCGAAACAATACTCAGACAACATCTGTTGTTAAAACATAAAAAAATATGCAGTTAAAATTTTGCGTTACCTGGTAACTTTAGTATGGTTTATTATTGTAGTATAAAAAATAAGCCATCTGTTCGGCCACTATCCATGAGAAAAAATATTTGTTAACAAGAATTTAGCGACAAAATGGGACCTGAGTAGAATTGCCTGTCATCCAACTAATACTGATTGATAATTATATTAATATTATTTATGAATTTATTAGTATATTCAAGTATATTCTATATTCAAGTATATTCTATTATAGCCAAGCGTTAGCCTATTATATATAATAAAAATTATACATTAAGATAATATCTTACTATAGCAACCTAATTAATGTTAAAATGACATTCATCCCATTTAATTCTATCAATTTCTAAAACTAAAAAAAAAACTTGCCTAATTGTAAACTAAGATAGTTAAGAGATTTTTTCTACCTATAGCTACAACATCTGGCCAATTTTGAAAGAAAACAAAGTGCGCACTTTATGTTTTGTTCCCAACTGACACCGTTATGATAACAAAGGTTTCAAACTACAATGTGATCCGCCTTCGGTGTATTTGAGTAACTGTTTAGACTTATTATGTTGTGTTTAGTTTTTAGCCTAAGAGTTAAAGTGAGCGAGAACTGTACCCGATATAAACTAATAAATCTGTGATAATTATATACAAGTCAAACATTTTGGCGGCTTGTTCTTTGACCATGGTAAGTAAGAGTTTGTTTATATAAGCATATTTTCAATTTGAAAGACCGAGTCCCGAATTGTGTTCCTAGTCACGGTGCGGATAACACCATGTGCACTACAGGCAAAATATTAGCTGTATTGGCTGGAGTGCGGTGAGTTAAATAATTTGTTTGATTTTTTTTTTGTATAATCATTAGTGTGTATGCAATATTTGTTACAACATTGTGTGCCAAATAAAAAATATTTTTTATATCTCAGTATAAGTAGTATGTGTATTTTACAGAGCAATTTTCACTTGCTGCAAACGCAGCCCGGAGGAGGCAGCGGAAGCAGATGACGACTGGTATGTTATAATGATGATAATCTAATCTAATATATAAAATTCTCGTGTCACGATGTTCGACTTTAAACTCCTCCGAAACGGCTCCACCGATTTTGATGAAATTTTTTGTGCTTAACCGGTATCTATGAGAATCGGCCAACATCTATTTTTCATCCTCCTAAATGTTAGGGGTAGTCCACCCCTAATTTTTTTTATTATTTATATGGCAAAACAACCTTTGCCGGGTCAGCTAGTTATTTTATTATAAAAGAATATAATTATGAACTTTACGTTTTCTCTTATTGCATAGACGTTATTATAACTCGTCTAGTTCATAGTTTTAAAACTGTCATCTTTCAGGCTGCAGAACCAACAGCACCACTAAAATTAAATTTATCTTACTTTGGTTTTTAGTATTAAAAAAGCTATAGTAAGATAAACTTAATTTTATGATAAAAATTCTTTTTTGTGTTTCTTTAGACACTTTCCATTAGGTGCAATTCTAAAGCTGCATTATTTTTTCATAGGTCGCTGCCGCCGTCCGACCCAACTAATGGGTCGATAATGTCCAGCTCAGCAAGCGACCTGGAACCTCAAGAGGGTGCGCGGGCCCCGCCGCCCACGCTACGGCGGCGAAAAAAACGCTATTGTAGTGCGCGGCGCCGGCATCGATGTCAATGTGGTATGTGCGACGCACGCCACACTTTAAATTATTATATAAATATAAGTTAAGAGAATAAATAGGATATTTACTTACCATTTTTTATTTTATTCATTTGAAGCACATGCTTCACACTCATCCGGGGGAAAGTGGTCATAAATGGCCATTGGGCACACCGCACAAAAAAAAAAGTTTTCCGCACTGATTACTGCTAATATATTATTGTTTATGCTAAAATCTACGATAAAATGTTCTGGCAAATAATTAGGCACTGGATAGTGGCACCCAGGACAAAGTTCTCGTTTAATGAAATGGGTTTCACCCCATGGCCATATTTGTCCGTTTTCGAACGATTGAACAAAGTCATCTACACTTAAAAATCTGTCTACGTCCATAAAAATGTCATCCATTATACAAAACTTAAACCAGATCACTTAATCTAAAAGCACTACCTAATGAAATATAAACTACGACACTTAATAGATCACTAAATCTAGGAGCACTATCTACTGAAAACACTAAAACTAGACAAAGAACATTAAGAGAAGTAACTATGACCTTTCAGAGCAAAACCTTACGGAATACTAAAAATATTGACCAAAAATTTTTAATATTTCTGTTAAAAAGTTGTTCTTCTGTTCAAGGGTCAATAATATACAAAATTTATTAGTTACACTTTAAGTGATTAGGAAACCACTTTTCAGCATCTTAAGAACCTTCTCGAAACAATTAAATCTGATAAGTTCGAACTCTAAAATTAATTTGTTATGTGTGAACGAATATACGATAACTTTTTATAAAGGAACGTAAAGTAGTTGTTGAAAAAGTTTGCCTTAGAATGGGCCACGCTATTCAATTACAATTCCAGAATATTATTTCATAATATTAGGCGTGCCATACACAATTTACACATTATAATTTATTTAAATTATTTATTGAATTTTAACTACAAAATAATATAATTATCTAAAATTAATATAATTATCAATCAGTATTAGTTGGATGACAGGCAAATCTACTCAGGTCCCATTTTGTCGCTAAATTCTTGTTAACGAATATTTTTTCTCATGGATATTGGCCGAACAGATGTCTTATTTTTTATATTACAATGTGCAAATTGTACAATTGTTTTTTCTACAACACGTACAAATCTTTTTGTTTGTAGACAAATGGTCACTTTTTTTCATTTCTGTTGAGCAATGAAACGTGATTGGTCAACTTTAAAAAAAGGGGCGGGATCACTTCTCACTCAGTAGAACGGACATGCAAGGGAAAATCGCCTCTGTTGTGTTCAGGCGTCAACTTTGGTGATTGTACTTTCTAAGTATATCTTGGACACCATTGACTGAAGGTGAAGGAAAACATCTCGAGGAAACCTGAACTTAAGTCTGAAATCACCATTCCGCATTGAAGAAGCGTGGTGATTATGCTCAATCCTTCTCTGTATGACAGGAGACCTGTGCCCAGCAGTGGGACGATAAAAAGGTTGATGATGGACAGAATAAACGATTCCATTTAGGTAAATGAAACGAATCTTAGAAATGGCTTCGGATTAAAAGAAGTTTACGGATCTGGTATATTTTCTAGTTGAAGTTATGATTGAATGCTGGTTTATGAAATCACATAAAAGTTTCTTTGTCTCCTATATGTATAATAAAATTTAGTGTTTGAGACAAAGAATTCTTGACGTTTTAGGAAAATAACGTAAGGATATCTAAGGTACTTACAATAGCGGCGGTAACTAATGCGCCTCTGTAGTCACTCAAAGAGTTCCCCACGGCGCCCTTATCTTCCGTCTGACGCAGGTCCTTATCGGACACAGTTGTTTCGGGAGGTTCCTGTCCCGGGAGGAAACGCCAGGATGTCATCACTGTGGGGATCGCCCTGAGGACACGGTGGAGCATACGGTGGAGGTCTGCCCGGCTTGGGTAGAGCACCGCCATGTCCTCGTAGCGGCGATCGGCGACGATCTCTTGCATCCGACACTTGACTACGTCTTGGTGTAGAGCGGCAGGCCGCCACCTCCTTCTACGAAGCAGTGATGCTGGAAAAGAGGGATGCGAAGCGCGTGAGGGAGCGGGAATCCCAACGCCCTGACGCCACTAGCCGCCGCAGGAGACGCACTGGTCGGGAGACAACATTAATCTCCCGGCCACCATAGGCGCGGTCTTGCGGGCGCTGAGCAGTGGGCAGCTCGCCGCCCGGTGAGGACCAGGCCCGAGTCGACGGCGCGTCGTGTTTCATGCTTGCCTCAAAGAGATGTCAGCACATCGTGACGAGGTCCACGAAGACCGATGAATTCTGGGTCAGGGTTCCGCTCCGTCCAGAGCGGGAGAGGTCATTTGATGATTTCCCATACCAAACAAAAAAAAAGGATATCTAAGGTTACCTGGAAGCATTATTTCTATTACTGACTGCATTAGCGATAAGGCCGCCCATTGTACTATATTTTGTAGGTACTGTTGAATGTATTTTTTATACAATGCATGTTTTTGGTGTCATCATCATCATCATCATCATTTCAGCCGAAAGATGTAGGCTAATATAATCTTATATTAGCCTACACCCTCTCAATGAGAGGAGGTCTTTGTCCCAACAGTAGATTAATTATAGGCTGTACGATACTATAGGTATTCTATTATGGCAGAGTTATAATGAAATTATGGGCTATACGATTCTATAGGTATTCTATTATGGCAGAGTTAAAATGAAATTAAGTGTTAAGTGTTCTATCCTATTCTATGCGTATAATAAATTTAGTTGTAACATAGAATGATTGGTAAGACTTTTTTTCCTATCAATTGCTTTTTAAACATCCATACTAATATTATAAATGCGAAAGTAACTCTCTGTTACGCTTTCCCGTTTAAACCTCTCAACCGATTTTGATGAAATTTGGCACAGACAATCTTTATATCCTGAGAAAGGACATAGGCTACCTTTTATTGAAAAAATTGATATTCCCAAGGGAAATCTAAAAAGTGCTATATAATCGAATTCCACGAGGGGGAAACCGCGGGCGGTAAGCTAGTATCTAAATATTTTAGTACCTTTCTTGTAGTTTTTGTAGGATTTTAGAATTAATTTGATAAATAAAACAATTAGTCGTTGTCTTATTTTGATTCGATATGGTCTTATTTAGTAATACCTATACCTAGTTAATTCCATAAATAACCAAAAACCAACCCATTTGGTCTTGTCTTATTTTTATCGATACGGTCTTATTTAATTATTATAATGTATTATTAATTGAAAATAAGAAGAACGGGCAGGAATTTCTAAGGAGACTTTTTAATTTTAGGTAAAAATACTATTTATTTCAGTTACCTAAATATTAGTAGGTAAGTTTATTTCTTAGCATCCTACTTACCTAGTATTATGGACACGAAAGTTTATACATGGATGGATGCGTGTTACTCTTTCACGCAAGCAATACTAAACCGATTTGGATGATATTTTACACACAGATACTGGGTACCTACAGTTACTGGGTTATACATGCTTTTTTTCTCATAGCAATATTCTTACGAGACGGAAACTGCGAGCAAAATAGTGAGCGCATTTAATCGTCTATATTAGATTTAGTAACTCTAAACACTTTAATCATTGCTATCCTTGTCACATGGCCATTAAAATATCGAAAAATAAATCATTCAACACCAATATAAGATAATGATTTTATACACCGACTCTCATTTAGTGTCCAAAAGAAAGAAACAAAACTGAACAACAGAGTTACTATCGGGTAAAATCAATGACCTAACCTAACAATATTAAAAATGCGAAAGTTTGTAAGTATGGATTGATGGATTTTTGTTACTCGGTATGTATATACACATACCAAGGGCATGGCATGTTTACATGATATCAATCGATATTGGAAGGGTTTTTTAATGCTATCTCTTTATGTTAGGAAGTTACGAGAAAAAACACCGCCTGTGTGATTTTGCCAAGTAATGTGACGTGTAACGAGTAGTTATTAACGTATGTAGTGTGGTGCACGTTTGTTATGATTTGAATTTAAGAAACACACGGAACCGAAAATTTAGTATAAATTTTTTGAGTATCTTATTTTGAATTGAAAACCTTCCGTTATCATTTGATATCATGTAAAGATGCCATGCCCTTGGTATGTATATACCCTTTATGTTACACGTTGTATAATAGTGATCATATAAATATAGGATTAATGGATCATCCATTAACGAGTACCTACCTATTCTTGATGATCATTTGGCATGACAAAAAACTGGTTATTATAAATGTTCACTCTGGATAGCACATCATGTACATCTCCGCTCATCATCTTTGCTTATCATCATTCCCTCCTTTCATATCCTTATAATTTGTTCACATGAACTCTAAGAGACCACCCACACAGCGATAATAAACGTTACGTTTTATGATCGTGATAATAAACGCTGTTTACAGTGGTCGGCGCATGATGCGTTGTCAACCACGGGGGATGCTGCGTTGTTTGGACAAACGGTTATGGTATGGCATCTGTTCTGTCGTGAGTTGGGCCTTTTACTTGGGTGGCTACGGACATAAAATGCGACGTCTGTAAGGGTTTACTTTTACATCAAGTGGCGTTTTTAGAACAATGTTCTAATTCTTATCTATTATTGTTGTGTATAAGCATATCTTGGACACCAAGGACTGAAGGGGAAGGAAAACATCTTGAGGAAACCTGGACTTTAAGTCTGAAATCGCCAACCCGCATTGAGCAAGCGTGGTGAATACTCTCAATCCTTCTCTGTATGAGAGACCTGTGCCCAGCAGTGGGACGATAAAAAGGTTGTTTATGATGATGATTGTTGTGTAATAGATATGCAATGAGAAAATAATAGATTTTATCAAAATAATAATACAACAGTTTAGGTACCTACATATTCTTGTGGGCTTTGCAATAAATAAATTAAGTACATGGGCATCTGTAGCTTGTTCAAAACGGTGTACGAAAACATCGTGAAGAAGTTTATATGTTATACAACTCGAAGACAGGTGACAGATCTATCAACTCGAGTAGGGCTTGCTTAGTAAATCAGATCACATTTTCGCCCGAACGATATGTCATAAGATGTCTGTAAAAGATCTTAAACACAACAAAACTGAAATAATACTAGTTGGGTCTGAATAAATTAATCCTCCCTAAGAGGGGGAACGAGCTGTATTCTAAAATACATTTAGAGTATTTTAGAATATTTTCTGCTAGAGTAATATTAGTAGATGGCACATTTTTTTTAAGTTATTACAAACTAGTGATGGTAAGCAGTGATGCTATCGTTGATGATAAAGCGCGCTAGTTTATTAAAAGCCTATTCACTTAAAATAAACTGAGTGAATTGGAAGGAAGACAGCAGTTAAGCGAGGTGATGACATGTTTAACCCAACAACACGACTAACGACGCTGGGTCAGAGGGAGATTGATCTGGAGACCCTCCACGAACAAACTCCCGACACTACAACATTTGACGCATCGTACCCAGCACACATCGCAACACAACTGCTCAGACCCCTCTTGCTTAATCAGATATCATACCGGAACACGACGAATCGCTTGGCGGTAAGACTTTGTCTGGTGGGTGTCAATTTCTGCCGGCAGCCGCTATTATTGCCTACCACCGAGATTGTCTTCGAATATTTGTTCCTAGGATATGCCAGTTTCATCACGATGATTTTCTTCACCGTTTTAAGAGCAGTGATGATGAAAATTATTTATGCAAAGTTAAGTTACTGCTTGGGTTCGAAGTCACGACCCATAAATTGTAAATCGCCGTTACCACTGAGCTACTATTGCACTCACTGGAAACTAATGATAGACTGAAGAATATCTCGTATAGGACTTAACTAAAATCTAACAAGAAGTATTTTAGAGCTGCAAGATGATGACTCAAATTGTTCGCTAATTATTAAGGAAATATCGACATCTTCATTCATCAATTCTAAAACAAACAGCCCATGAGTATTTCCCAACATCAATGTCAACCTCTTACCTAACTATTAAAATAATATTACATTGGCTAAACCAAATCCAATTGAATCCCGCACAATGGTCTAAGGCCTCCCATTCAAGTTATTATAACAAGTGAATGAAGAATAGAATATTTTTATTTTAAATTAAGTTCATATTGCAATGGCGACCTCGGTATAACCTTGGTGGTAATCACACTCCAATTAACGTCCGCAGAAGAAGACAAATGGACGGACGACGATACATTAATCATGTAAGAATTGGTGGTTATGAAGTCAGTTGAGGTCTCTGGGCCTTTGTGTTTAAAACTTCGTGAAATTATTTTTATATACATATTTCAAATTGGAACAGAGGCCATATTGTCTATGACACAATGTATGAAACGTGTGAAATTAACGAAAAATTGGCGGTATATGCTATACGGTAGGTACATAGAAATAAAGTGGATCAAACTAAAGACACGCACATAAAATAGTAACAAGAAAAATGAGACAGAAAGTCCTGTAAGATGCCAAAAGGCTCATATCTTAGCATGATGCTTCGATATTTAAGAAAATAATGTCGCAGCGCAAGTATCTTCGAAGATTTTCCGTGCTATTACAGTAATAAATAGATATAATTATGTAAATCATCAAAAAAATAAATATCTACAATTCCATTTTAATACGCGCCAGACCTAGACCTTATTACTTGTCTATGCCCTGAATATCAGAAGAAATCTGTGCTATTCTTGTGATAAGTAAAGGTAACAAAGATCAAAGAGAGAAGAAAGAAGAGGCCAAAAGATATGACTAATTTGTGTTTTGACATCTAATTTGTATTTAATTATTGTATGCCTTAACGGCGGGACATGGCTGAACTTCTTTTAATTATTTCAGACCTGTATCTATGATGTATACCTATAGTCTACAATAAAGTTGATTTTAAAGATGATTTGATCAGTTTTTTTCTTTTTAGGCAACCGACAATGACTCAGTTGCAAAAGAAGAAAAAAAGAACCTAGATAGTATTTAAGTACTCTTAGTTTTGGTGAATTAACGCCCAGGCTGCATTTCTGTTAAAGTAAATACCTGATGTTAATGATGAAAGCAGTCTCGGCGGGTTACATTGTGTAAGTAATTCACCACCATTATTTTCAAAACCGCGAAGGAAAACATCGTAATCATAACATCGGCCGCCGGCAGAAGTTACCACCCCCCCAGACAAAACCTTGCCGCCAAGCGATTTGTCGTGTTCCGGCATGATGTCTGGTGAAGCCGTACGGAGGACGGGTCTGAGCAGTTGTGTTGCGATGTGTGCCGGGTACGATGCGCCTAATCTTGTTATGTTGGGAGTTTGGTCGTGGAGGGTCTTCAGATCAATCTCCCTATGGCGCAGCATCGTTGGTCGTGTTGTTGGGTTTAACATTGCATCACCTCGCACAACTGCCGTCTTCCTTCCTATTCGCTCAGTTTTTCTGAGTGAATAGGCTCTTCATAAACTAGCGCGCTTTATCATCAACGATCGCATCACTGCTTACCATCAGGCGGGATTGCGGTCAAGCGCTAGTTTATAATTATTAAAAAAAAAAAGATGACCTCTATCAACCAGCATTTACTGAATCCTTCAGAGAGATCGGTAATGAGTGCAATACGGCCCTCTCTCTCACTGACAGGAGGTCTGCGTTGGGATATTATGGGCTTAATACATATGTATTGATCATCCTTTTGGATACAATTTCTTGACAAGTTCTATCTTACCTTGGAAATGCGGGTAATTATAACTTTTTTTGACGCATCTTCTTTTGGCTGAAACTTGGCGTTATCACAAAGGTCCGGCAGTATTTCACACCAGGGCAGCTTCTAATGTTGTCGAAAGCACAGGTGTGTTCGTTTGTGGAGTACTGCAGCCACATTTGGGCTGGTGCTGCTAAGTGTCACCTGGCCACTTTGGATTCAGTGGAGAGGCCTGCGAATAGGCTGATTGGTGACCCTGATTTAACTCGAGATGGTCTCCAAAGCCTTGAGCACAGGCGTAAAGTGGCTAGCCTTTCGGTGTTCTATAGGATACATTTTGGGGAGTGTGCGAGGGAATTGCAAGATTTAATTCCCCCATCTCAGTTCCACCATCGGACGACCCGTTGTACGGCGAGTTTCCACCCTTATATTGTTAACACCACTACGATCCGGACGAAGCGTTTCGCCTCCTCCTTTATACCGCGTACATCGAGGGACAGGAACAATTTGCCAGCGGTGTTTCCGTCGGACTACAATTTGAGTGTCTTCAAGGCTAGAGTGAATAGGCTCTTAATAAACTAACGGATTGCGATTGCGGTCAAGCGCTAGTTTATAATTTAATAAAAAAAACTGCTTTCGTAGGGCGCGTATCTTCGTTGATAGACTTACCTAATGAGTAGATTCCAAAACTTATCTGTCCTTTTCCTAACTATATTGAAGGCAGCTTCCAGTCTAACTTAGATGAATACGATACCTACCTTTGGTAAGACTGTTTCTTAGAACCCGGTCAAACAACGGTCACAGATTCACTAATGTCAACGGAAACTGATGTCTAAAATTGTTTTCTGAGGCACGGAGTGATATTTAAAAATTGTCACCCATCCATGGAACAAGCGTGACATGCATAGCTTAACTTGATATATCGACCCGTGCGGCTGTCAGTAGTCACTAGCCCTTTCGAGCTTGGCCCAAATGGTTAGTCAAATTAAGTGGTTACGTACTCACTTCCAGTCTTTTCTAATGCACTTCTTGCTGTATATACCTATTTGTTAGTAGAGCCCCACATAGCCTAACAATCGATCTGGTGGCGTGCAGTTAAACGACTCAGAGTTTGTACTTGATAGCGTACGATGTATTTAAATGCTCTAATTACATGTTCAGTAAAGAAGTCCCGAAGGCCGACGTGAGAGCTAACAATCACATTTTAGGACGATGTAGTGTACTTGTTTACTTTTCTACTTTGTGTAAACGAGACGCTGACGCCACACTGACGCCACGCTGACATCAAGCAGACGCTACGCTGATGCTACGCTGATGCTACGATGTTGCTACACTGATGCTACGCTGTTGCTACACTGATGCTATGCTGATGCTACGCTGATGCTACGCTGATGCTACGCTGATGCTACGCTGATGCTACACTGATGCTACGCTGATGCATTGCTGATGCTACGCTGATGCGACACTGATGTTACGCTGATGCTACGATGACGCTATGCTGATGCTATGCTGATGCTTCGCTGATGCTACGCTGATGCTACGCTGATGCTACGCTGATGCTACGCTGATGCTACGCTGATGCATCGCTGATGCTACGCTGATGCGACACTGATGTTACGCTGATGCTACGATGACGCTATGCTGATGCTATGCTGATGCTACACTGACGCTACGCCGACGCTACGCCTACGCTACGCCGACGCCATGCCTACGCTACGCCGACGTTACGCTATCCATACGCTGACGCTACACTAGCGCTACGCTGACACTACACTGACGGCAAGATGACGCCACGTTTACACTACGCTGACGCCATGCTTACGCCACGCTGACACTACGCTTATGTTACGTTTCTCCCACGTTCAATCTTTATGAATTTATGCATCTGTATTTTTACACTTCAAAAAAGTTATCTATTTTCTTTTGATAAAAAAAATACCTGTTGCTAAACCAACCAGCAACAATATTGTCACCTTTAAAACACTTTACAACACTCATAACTCGTGATATTCCATCATGTAGCATAAAGTTTAGAGGACTGCAAACTAATAAGTGAGTGCTAATGGCTTGTTCACACATGACGATGGTTCAAGGTGGCGAATGTAACAGCTTTACGACTGTACATACGACGCTATCATTTGTTAATGTGTTGTGTGTAGTTAAATGGAGAATGGCCAGCATAATGTGTGCATATTGATATTGTAGTGATATTGTATGTCTGTTGGTATTGTGGGATTTGTTATTGGTGATGTGGGAGACAGGTTAGCGCTAATTATTATGGTTTTTTTTTAAATTATTAAAACGAATACGGTGCGTTAACAAACATTTAAACACATACACAAACACAAATAGCTAATTTAATATCAAAGGGGACGTAATACTCGTACGTCATAGTCATACGCAGGGCGGGTCTGAGCAGTTGTATTGCGATGTGTACCGGGTACGATGCGCCAAATGTTGTTGTGTTGGGAGTTTGGTCGTGGAGGGTCTCAGATCAATCTCCCTTTGGCGCAGCATCGTTGGTCGTGTTGTTGGGTTTAACATTGCATCACCTCGCTCAACTGCCGTCTTCCTTCGTATTCGCTCAGTTTTTCTGAGTGCCTATTCTCTTAATAAACTAGCGCGATTTATCATCAATGATCACATCACTGCTTACCATCAGGCCGGATTGCGGTCAAGCGCTAGTTTATAATTATTAAAAAAAAAAAAACTGTTTACAAGTCTACAAAATTAATCTTATGAGTACTATCGTTACTATTTATGTATATCTCTAATTTATTTACGATTTAACTTTTTGACGATCGGTATTATTTGAAACAACTTGTCCTTCGACAAAGGCCTCCTCTAAAAATTTCCATCTCTCTCTGTCTCTGGCTATCCTAATCCACTCTGGACCAGCCACTCTCCTAATATCGTCTTCCTAGCGTTTCGTTTGTCGGTACCATTCTGATATTATTTTTGTCCATTTCCCATTTTCCTCTTTTAACATACCTATGTCCTGCTCATTGCCATTTTAGTGTTTTACAGACTTTTTCACTTCCTTAAATTTTGTTTTGTTTTTAATCTTTTCTAATCTTATTTTGTCTTTCCTTCTCACTCCTATAACACTTCTTTCTATTCCGTTTTGGCATAGGTATACCTATATATTTTCTTCACCAACTGTTCTGTCTATGCACATGTTTGGCAACAATTAACCTTAGCTAACTATTCATGTTAAAAACGGATAAAATAAAATTGTAACCTACCGCCAGTGCCGTGCCGTGGCATAGGACTCTCTCCTTCAATTCGCTTATTTTTCTCTCCTTATTCATTTTGATTTCAGTAAAGCGAAGTGATTGGTCCATGATCCCGGAAAATGCGAAACAGTTTTTTAAAGTAAAAGATGCGGTTTCAGGTAATTCAAAATAAAATAATGTTTAAGTTAAATTATGTTCATAAAACGAAGACCTGAAATCGTATATGTACGTACTGTGTCAAATTTATTGTCGCCATTAAAATATCATGTTGTGTAAGTAAATAAACAGTTAAAATCTTAACAAACGTCACATTTCCTTATACGCCATCGGCGACATAGAAAGTTTATTTATTTATTTTATTATTTATCTAAGAACACACAATCTATACTAATATATAAAGCTGAGGAGTTTGTTTGTTTGTTTGTTTGAACGCGCTAATCTCAAGAACTACTGGTCCGATTTGAAAAATTCTTTTTGCGTTGGAAGTCCATTAATCCAGGAAGGCTTTAGGCTATATAGCATTACGCTGCGACCAATAGGAGCGGCGTATAACTAAACCACGCGAACGAAATCGCTGGCAACCGCTAGTAAAATATCTAAGGATGTGTCAAAATTAAGATCTTAGTAGGTACAAAAGTGCTGCTAATTTCAGACATTTCTTCCAGCAGACCTGCGAAAGGAGGAGTAAAACAGAAATGTAGTACATTCATATATGTATACATTTCTAGTATAAGGAGGTGCGCGGGGTCTGCCAAAGGGCAAGCCACCCTTGCTGCGGTCGGTTCCTGGATGGAAGGGTCATCACAAATCATGATGGCTCCGTATTTCACCATAGCATACCACATAAGTTTAAGTATTTTTGTACTTAAATTGAGCAGTTCTTTTTTATATTGTGTCTGGAGGAAAAGCATTGAATTCGCGTGAGCGTGACCGACCCGACACCGTGATCGCTACAGCGAGATATGCATTATGACTATGTATACTGTGCGTCTATAGTATGCAATGCTTATCGCCTTCGGGTTGTGGAGGTCAGACGGCAGTTACTTCATGGAAAATATCGTAGTTAGACTGGTAAACTGGACGCCAGACTCCAAAGCTTTTGGGGGACTGTCTTATACGTCTATACGTATATGTCACGTGTCCAGTTTTTAGGAGTATCCACGTGTCAAAACTGGGCTTTGAGGTTCGAGATGTTGGAACCACGTAACAACACGAATTTCAAGTCGTTCGTGGTGCGCGTTCCGACACATCATCTCGAGAAGTTCCTCAAAGAAGAGTTATGGCCGGAAGATGTTGTGAGGGAAGTGTCGGCGTTGTTTGAGTACATTAGGTGTAGTTTATTATATGTATTTATAGTACTTTAAGTTTTTATGTTAATATAGTATCGTATATTTTTGTATGGACCTTGATGCCTGAAATAAATGGATAAATAAATTAAAAAAGAAATAGGTATAGTTACAGTTTGGCTAAGCATGTATACAGTAGAATACTTACAAAATTGTGTATGTGTTTTTTTATAAATTATAAACTACTGCTTGATCGCAATCCCGTGCGATGGTAAACAGTGATAAGAACCTATTCATTCGACACTTAAATTGTAGTTAGATGGCAACACCGCCGCTGGAAAATTGTTCCAGTCCCTCGATGTACGCGGTATAAATGAGGAGGCGAAACATTTTGTCCAGATCGTAGTAGTGACAACAGTGTAAGGATGGGTACTCGCCGTACGACGGGTACACATTATGGAATGCAGTAAATTATTGAGTATTGAAAAAAATTACCAAATAAATTGAAGACCAGATAGGTAGGTACACCCATCTTCAAACGTTTGACTGTCACTAAAGAAGATACTCAAACACCTTTGACCACTTCCCGCCCTCAACAATGATATGATCACACTTACTTTTGAAGCGGTGTCACACGTCACCGGTACATAAAGCTCCTCCCACACAGCCGACAAAATGTTGACTCATGCAGTGTCGCAACGAGCGTGTCGTTGCGTTGGTGCACTGTGGGTGGTCGACTGATAAGTATCTAATTAAAGTCTACTTTTGTCGCCGAGAGAGTTGCGATTTAGTTGACGAGATTTTCTTATCTTGTGTCTCGCGTTCTGTTTACCTGTGAGTCTACCCAATTGATCATTATCATCATCATCAACCCTTTTTTTTATCGTCCCACTGCTGGGCACAGGTTTCTTCTCATACAGAGAAGGATTGAGCGTAATCACCACGCTTGGTCAATGAGGGTTGGCGATTTCAGACTTATAAAGTCCAGGTTTCCTCAAGATGTTTTCCTTCACCTTCAGTTATTGGTGTCCAAGATATACTTAGAAAGTACATATAACTTTAGAAAAGTTTCATTGGTACTTGCTTGACCTGGAATCGAACCCGCGCACTCATACTTGAGAGGCTGGTGTTTTAACCACTAGGCCACCACGACTTACCAATTGATAGTAAAGTTAAATGTAAAACAACATATACTACTTATTCCAAATGATTAAGGTTGTACCAGTCCCTTATAAATAAAGGTTTGAAAAGTAATATTCGACCTTAGAAACATTAGGTCGTATGTATAGGTCGGACCTATACATACGAACTAATGCCTCTAAGTTTGAGCTATACATGGGACCAAATGTTTTTAAGGTCGAGAATTGTTAAACAAATTGACTACTTACCAACTTAAATTTTCCCTCTACTCAAATCACAACTGTGAATTTTTGAAGGTTGTATGAATAAACTATAACACTGCAAGTTGTAACAGTATCTACATATGTCAATTTGAATTAATTTCCTTGACTCTAATTATACTGTAAAGCAAATTTTAAATATTGTCTTTCTACCTAAACTATAACTCTAAAATTATAGATATACGCTTCTATATTCTAAAACCTATATTAGTTGTCATGATTTACACTAATATTTGAATCAATATCAATCTTAACGCAGCAGCAATGTGTTAAACAAACAACATTGATCCGACTACTATTTTCTCTCGATCCACAAACTAAACCAACACATTTCTAAAGTCTTAAAATCGCAAATCCGTACGCGGCCTAAAGTATTATAGTGTTCAAGTGCCTTCGACACCATAGCGGTTTGGTCGTTCGTTTGTTTAACGCCTTAAAGTGACAACGACAATATCTATTTTCGATCGGCAGTTGTTTATATTATAAACACCAAAGTCATCAAAATACCAACAACACATTACCTCCATTTTCAATCTCTAGAAACCTTATTTCTACTTACATAGGGTTCTAATTCAAAAATTTGGTCGTTTGGTGGCGGTTGATGATAAATTGGTTAACAGTTGTGATGACATGAGTGTTATGAAAAGAGGTCGAAGACTTCAACCAGCAGTGGGTAATGTGAGAAAATAAATATGTGAATTTTATTGGTCTTACTACTAAAACTTAAATACTTGTTCAACTTGTGTCTAGTGTCAGTGATTACGTCAAAGACCATATAATAATGTCATGTTTAAGCATAAACAATTTCTAAACACTATTTTGTGTTAATAAGGTATGCGTTTTGGTATGAATTTAAAACTTTCGTGTACCTACTGAATTATTATTGGCGTTGGATACTAACCATTTTGTTAATATATTGTGTGTAGAAAATGTGATAAACATCGGCTGCGGGCAGAAGTTACCACCCACCAGACAAAGTCTTGCCGCCAAGCGATTCGTCGTGTTCCGGCATGATGTCTGGTGAAGCCGTACAGAGGACGGGTCTGAGCAGTTGTGTTGCTATGTGTGCCTGGTACGATGCGCCAAGTGTTGTTGTGTCGGGAGTTTGGTCGTGGAGGGTTTCCAGATCAATCTCCCTCTGGCGCAGCATCGTTGGTCGTGTTGTTGGGTTTAACATTGCATCACCTCGCTCAACTGCCGTTTTCCTTCCTATTCACTACGATTTTTAAGCGAATGGGTTTAATAAACTAGCGCGCTTTACCATCAACGATTGCAGCACTGCTTACCATCAGGCGGGATTGCAGTCAAGCGCTAGTTTATAATTATTAAAAAAAAAGTGAAAATGTCGATAGAAGAAAATATTTATTAAATTAAAAGACTAATTTAAATTTCTAACATCTTTCAGTTTCAGTCTTAATAATACATATATACAATACTTGTCATTTTCACAATGTTCATATACAATAAATCCTATATCTAAAGTATAGATAAAGGTCTAATAGTGAACACGTGTGCCCGGCCACGAAATTTGCGTGGCAACCGGAACTTTACTTCTTTGTCTCCGCACTATGCGAGTGATATTCATAGGTGCGCTTCGTGGAATAGGAAATTAATTATTTTAAATTTTTATTTGAAGCCCAGCTACGAGTGTGCTAAGTGGAATGAATAGGTGTGCTTCGTGGAATACCTCAAAAATTGGGCCAAGTCGTGGATATTCAGATAATAAATTCATTTGTAGGTAATATTCTAATTTGTCGTTTGTTTGAAAATGTCGTGGTGGCCTAGTGGTTAAAACACCAGCCTCTCAAGTATGAGTGCGCGGGTTCAATTCCAGGTCAGGCAAGTACCAATGTAACTTTCTAAAGTTATTACTTTCTAAGTATATCTTGGACACCAATGACAGAAGGTGAAGGAAAACATCTTGAGGAAACCTGGACCTTAATTCTGAAATCGCCAACCCGCATTGAGCAAGCGTGGTGATTACGCTCAATCCTTCTCTGTGTGAGAGGAGACCTGTGCCCAGCAGTGGGACGATAAAAAAGGTTGATGACGATGATGATTCTAATTTGTAGGTCAGCATACCCATTTCTGCTACAACTGCTAATCTTTCCACACGCAGCCTTTAGTCAATTTCACTTGACGGGCAAACCAAAGCGACTTTAGTGGGCGTATTATTATTGACGCCACGGCACCGGCTGCAGTACTTACGTCAGAGTTGTTTGCGGATAATATTGAAGCTAAATACTATTATAAGAAAAAGTGCATCCCTTTTGGGGCCTTAGTCTGCTATTACCATAGTGTCATAATGGTCGACCAGTGATCTCATAATGATCGATTTTGATAAGTTTCGTTATCTACTAACAAAATGGCGTCATTAGGTATACCTTTCCAGTGGTCAATCACTGACACTCCACTCCATATGAATAAATGTTTAAATTGAGTAGTAACTTTTCAATCTTTTTAATTTTTTTTAAATTATTTTTACTAACGGGTTTTATAATATTGGTAATACGGCAATTGTTCGATCATTATGAATTCACCAATTTACGAACGTTTAGCACAATGACAATAGAATCGTGTTGGAATGACAAATTTATAAAATAGCTGACTAGGGTGATTATCTTAGGGTCATTATCGGTGGGATACCCCGGTGCTGATCCATGCTGAATTTTGAAGACTTGTTCTAAGTCGTAATAATGTTAAGAATGAATTAATTAATTTACCTGTCTTTTTTGTCGTCAACTCGTCCGATTGTGAAAGTCTGACATAGGTACCCCTATTTATGTAGTCTGCTACAAAATAAAATTCTTTTGTACATATCTACATTATTATTTTTTGTTTATGCGGAACTCGAAACAGTATTTTTATATTTTGTCCAGTATTTTTAAGTAAAGAATCTATGTACAAAATTTTAAAAAGATATCATGTAAAACCACAAAGTTATGAGCTTGTTATCCTACTTGGCTGTCCCAACAAAAATATGGTAAACGCTACGCTCGGGCGGCCGAGCAGTGCGTTGACCTGTAGCGTCAGCTGTTGTGCGGGCGTGTACAGTAAGCTGCGTTGTGCACTCGGTAAACACACTGCAACAATTTCTAAATGTAGGTACCTACATATTTGGGAAAAAATATAACATAGTGTAAAAGTTATTGGAAACGATTCAGTTACTTATTCGGGAACAAACTATTCAAATTTCACATAAACAAAAAATAAGTTGTAAGTACCTACATTATGTTAACTGTAATCTACTAAAGTGTTAACTAAAATTATTTATTATTGACCGTATGAACTTCCTGAAATGTATTTATTTATAAAAACTCCTACCTCCAACTACCCTTACAGATCTGCAATCGAATACGATAGCCGGGCCTTACATATACTAATCCTTAATCTAAATCTTATACAGAGTGTATCTGACATCGTAACGCAAACTTCGCGAGAAGGCTACACCGCATGCCACTAATAAAATTATGATAGTCATTTATATCGTTAATGAGCGGTTACAGAAATAAGTGTTTAAAAAAATGTGTCGGCTTGGCCTTTGAACGTTGCAAGCGTGCCGCCGCGCGTGTTTGTGGGTATGACCAACCTAACTCCATTGACATCCTCAACGACATATGACCTATTATTAGCCAACCTTAGCTTGACAATGGCTTGTTCCCAATTGCTATCAGGCTTTCTTTTAAAGTATACATGATCATTGGGATACAGTAATGACAATGACTTTGTATTTCTATTATAATATTTAGACTTATTTTTATTATTTTGCTTGACACATTCTTCATAATTTTTGAATGTAACCACTTTAGGTTTTAATTTCTTATAAGACATAGGAATGTTATTTCTTAAATTCCTGGACATTAACAATTGAGCTGGAGATGGTAAATTATTCTTAGGTGTGTTTCTATACTGTAATAAAGCTATGTATGGATCAGATGAGTTTCTTTTACATTTTTTTAACATATTTTTGATAATTTTGACTGAACTCTCTGCTTGACCATTTGACTGTGGATGATATGGGCTAGTTACAATGTGTTCTATGTCCCATTCATGCATAAAATTCTTAAATTCTAATGACTGAAAAGGAGGACCACCATCAGACACTAAAGATAAAGGTATTCCATGACGAGCAAAAATGGACTTTAAATGTGTTATTACATTCTTTGCTGTACTGTTTTTATTTAACAAAGCTATTTCTATAAATTTAGAATAATAATCTGTGACAATTAAATAAGTGAGGTTATCAAAATACATTAAATCAACACCTACTTGTTGCCATGGATATTTATTTATTTCAAAATTTTTTAGTGGTTCCTTTGGATTATTAGGTTTAAATTGTGCACATACATAACATTGTTCTACCAAGTTTTTAATATCAGCTGACATGCTTGGCCAGTACAAAGACTCTCTAGCCAGTTTTAAGCATTTATTTATACCTTGGTGACCTTCATGAATTTTACCTAACATTTCCTTATACATTGACTGTGGTACTATTAATTTTGACCCTTTGAACAACAAATCTTTGACTACATGAATTTCAGCTTGTATGTTCCAAAATGGTTTTATTGACAGACTGACATTATTTTTATTTTTTGGCCAACCTTCATAATAATACTTTTTTAACAATTGCAAAGTATCATCTTTCTTAGTGTTCTGTAACAATTTTGTACAGTACTCCTTTGTGACTGCTAGACTTGAATGCATTAAATTGACATGACAAGATATTTCTGACTCATTCTCAGGTATATAATGTTCTTTCAATGCTGCTCTAGACAGAGTGTCAGATATAAACATTTCTTTACCTGGAACATGTATAACTTCCAAATCATATTTTTGTAAAGTTAACATCATGCGTTGCAATCTTGCTGGTACATCATGTAATGGCTTTTTAAAAAGATAGACTAAAGGTTTATGATCAGTATGAACAGTTACTTTATGACCGTACACATACTGGTGAAATTTTTCACAACCAAACTGAATGGCTAACAATTCTTTCTCAATTTGAGCATACCTTGACTGAGTTTGAGTTAATGTTTTTGAACTATAAGCAATAGGTTTATTATTCTGCATAATGACTGCTCCTAATGCTGACTTTGACGAATCGACTGACAAGACTAATGGTACATTGGGATTATAATGAGCTAAAACTGGTGTATTTGTAATTTCATCGATTAAACTCTTAAGACATTGACTATGGTTTTCATCCCAAGTCCAGACTGAATCTTTCTTCAAAAGATTTCTTAAAATTTGAGTTTTTTGTGACAAATTGCTAATAAAGGGACCTAAATAATTGATCATACCTAATATTCTTTGCAATTCCTTGACATTTTTTGGTGTGGGCATATTGACAATTGCTTTTACTTTCTCTTCATCAACCCTAGCACCATCTTTACTAAAAACATACCCTAAAAAACAGACTTCTGAAACTAAAAATTTACATTTAGACTTATTGAACTTTAAATTGACTTCACGTGCTCGTTGCATGACTTTATGTACTCTCTCATTATGTACTGACTCGTTTGGTCCATATACCAAAATATCATCGATGAATATTAGAACTCCTTCTAAATCACCGAACAAATTCATCATGACTCTTTGAAAAATTTCAGACGATGCATTAATACCAAAAGGTAACCTTAAATATTTATATCTACCGAAAGGTGTTTGAAATGTACATAAATCAGAACTATATTCATCTAGTTTCATCATCCAAAATCCTGAAAATGCATCTAAATGAGAAAAACAAACAGCTCCTGCTAGTTGAGATCTGATCTCATCTATTGACTTAAGTGGATAAATTTCCCTTATAATATTCTTATTCAAATTTCTAGGATCTAAACAAATTCGTAACTGACCCGTGCTTTTGACTGTTATGACTATACTGTTCACCCATTCTGTAGGTTTAATAACCTTTTCAATGACCTGCATCTTCTCCATGCGATCCAATTCATCACGCAGTTTGTTCAGTAAAGCGAAGGGTACTCTTCTCGGAGCATCCACGCATGGCACTGCTTCCGGTTTGAGTTTCAGGCGACAGACTTGAGGTAGACATCCAAGACCCTGAAATACATCATTGTATTGTGTAAGAATTTGTTCACTAAAATTTTGTTGAGACACAGAGAAAACTCTTTGAATTATACCTAATTTTTCACAAGTTGGTAGACCTAAAACATTCGGACAAACTAAATCTGCGACTATAAACACTATATTTACACTAACAGTGCTATTATTTAAAGATAAACTACATTTTACATTAACTTTACCCATAATGGGTATTGATATACCACCAAACCCACTAACGTTTATTTGACATTTCTCAAGTGACATTTGACTTTGACATTTCAAAAATTGAAAAGTTCTCTTTGACATAATATTGATATCAGCTCCCGAGTCAATAATGCAATTAATTTGTGTATGACCAACTAAAATGTTTATGTTCCATGACTGTTTAGAATAGTATTTGTTTTGTTTTGACTCGACTGTATTGACCTGTTTACTATGTGCTGACTTTGCTGTAATAATTCTACAAGTGTTTGTTGTGTGAGATTCCTCAGACTTGTGTCTGTACTCATCATTAAGATATGAATCTCGACTAAGACTTTTTGACTTTTTTGACTTGACTGTGAATCTCTCAGACTGTTTAGTGTTTTCATCATTGAGATACGACATATGACAAGATGAGTCTTCATGAGATCTCTTAGACTTATCAGTCACCAGACTTTTTTCATCACTGAGGCATTTTTTATTAGACCTCTCAGATATGACATTATCACCACTTTCATCACAGAAATATGACACAGGATATTTTTTATGACAAGATGAGTCTTCATGAGATCTCTTAGACTTTGACTGCGACTGGCCTATGTGCGACCTGACCGTTGATTGTAACTTGGGATGTGACTGTGACTGTGTGTATGACAACCTGCTATGTCTGTGATGATTTTGATTGTGATGACTTTGTGACTCTAAATGACAATTATATTGACTAGACTTATGACTATGACTGAAATTATGACAATTTAAAATTCCAACAAAATTATCTTGACTACCAGTTGAACTAAAAGACTCTAAATGACTGACTTTTTTATTATTTGAGTAACAAAATTTTGCAAAATGACCATAAGAGTTACATGACCTGCATTTAGCTCCCTGCGCTGGACATTTGTAGCGGTGGTGTTGTCCACAGCGGCTACACGTCCTCGAGCGCTTCTCAGGACTGGGACTTGACTTTGACCTCCCTGCGCTGGATCCCTGCTGACTGACTGGTGAAGCTCGCCGTCGCTGACGCTCCACTCGACCACGGCTCCTCCGACGCAGATGCATGACTTTCTCAGACTCTTCACTAGTGGACCTCTTGACAATTTGGTCTGCATCCTGCTGGGCGACGATGAGTGTCCTAGCTAGCTCTCGCATCCTCTGATATGTCAGATCAGGTTCCTGCAGCAGTCTCTGACGTACATGTGCTAAGTCCAAACTCAAGTTGGCGATAAAAATATCTCTGATAAGAGATTCTCTGAGCGTTCCAAATTCGCAATCTTGGCTCTTATTTTCGAGATCGGTTAAGAAATCCTCGATGCTTTCCGATTTCTGTTGACGTGTGGTAAAAAACATGTAACGATACATGGTAATATTTTTTCCAGATTGAAAAAATTCGTCGAATTTGGCCTTGACGTCATGTAATGTGCTTTCTCCAATATTTATGTTGAATGTGTTGAAAATATTTAAGCATTTTTCACCAATGTGATGTAGTAAAATGGCGATCTTGCGTTTCTCACCGGACTTGTCTAAACCTGTTGCCAACAAGTATAATTCGAACTGTTGCCACCAGCGCTTCCAGGTTTCGCAATTGTTGTTTGTTGCATCTGACGATATTCTAAGCGCCTTCAAGCCACTGTGCAATGAACAATGGCTTCCGACATCATGGCCGCCAGCGACGCCATCCGACTTTTGCATTTTATGAATTTTCTTTCTTCGTTTTCACTTCTGACACCATGTATGTGTTTTTCCACTTCTGACACCATGTATGTTTCTTGTGTTGGTTTATATTAAAGACTTTAGATAATTATTCATAGACACTAATACATAGAGATGGTATTAGTTACTCGACTACAGAGTAGTGATGTATGATACAACAGTTGACCCCTGATGTGAACTCTATTAAATCACCTGATAGGATAGTTTTTCGAGTTTTTTACTTTAAAATGTTATTGGGTTATAAAAGTATAGCAATTATGAACGGTTTAAAGTGAAAAAACTGCATATCATTTTTTTAAATCAGGAAAAAACCGACGAAAAATTCCACCTGTGGGGGGTTCAGAATCATGTACTGGACCCATGGTACTCGTTTGTGCGTCGATGTCAGAAACACCCTTTATACTCGTAAAATTGTACACTTTAACTAAAAACTTAAACTTCAACTTTAACTTAACTTACTTTAACTTAACTGAAGTTACATATGATATGTAGTAAGTTGCACCACAGTACATCAACTCTCTCATGAACTTCGCTCACTATGCGCATGGCTCTAATAAGACGATATTTCGCCAGTAGATTGATTCTGGCCGCAGGCACAGCAAGCAAGGGCGGGCGTCGCCACCTCCATACGTACCGATCTGGCACGCAGAGTTCCAGGTGCCGCGCCGCAGCATTCCCTGGTTATGCGCTTCCCCACGCAGTAGCTTCACTACATAAGCTGTGAGCGCAAAATCCCGTCGCACCTTTAACGTGTTGTACCCTACCATACCCAGTACAAATAGTGTAGGGTACATCAGTGGGTAAATGGATGACCCCATAGAGATTAAAATACAAGTGTCTTGTGAACAACAAGTGAATCATACAGGACCTTAAGTGTCGTGATGTTGGTAAACCCCTGAATGAAATGAAAGTTTCGTATTCTATTCTAAAATAATAAAAGCCACACGGGTTGATCTACCAGGGTAAGCTACGCTTGCCGCTGTTGAACTTTGGATGGGTGGCCATCTTTATATACCGAGACCCTAACTCCCTCGGAAAGCGCATGTTCATGCCGGCTGCCATTCGTAGATTTTTGACAGTCGTTACGAGTGGTCAGAAGTCCAAAAGTCAGACGAGTGTTACCAATATGTAGGTATCATATTACCCAGTAACTGGGTTATGGAGGTCAGATAGGTTGTCGCTCCATGTATAATAATGATATTCAGCTGAATTTAGTCCAAAGCTTGGAGCACAGGCTTAGAGTAGCTAGCCTTTCGGTCTTCTATAGGATGTATTCTGGCGAGTGTGCAAGGGAATAATTGCACGATGTAATTCCCCCATCTCCGTTCCACCATCGGACGATACGTCGTACGGCGACTTTCCACCCTTACTTTGTTGACACCACTACGATCCGGACGAAGTGTTGCGCTTCTTCTTTTATACCGCGTACATCGAGGGACTGGAACAATTTGTCGACGGCGGGGTTTCCGTCACACTACAATTTGAATGTCTTCAAGGTTAGTGTGAATAGGCTCTTAATAAACTAGCGCGCTTTGCCATTAACAATCGCATCACTGCTTACCATCAGGCGGGATTGCGGTCAAGCGCTAGTTTATAATAATAAAAAAAATATAGTAATATATCAAGTTGAAGAGTTTCTTTGTTTGTTTGAATGCGTTAATCTCAGGAACCACTGGTCCGATTTATTGCGTTTGATAGCCCTTTAATCCAGGAAGGCTTTAGGCTAATAACGCTCAACTTACACGCTGCGACTAATAGGAGCTGAGCATTATAACTAACTACACGCGAACGAAGTTGCGAATCGCTGCTAGTTCCATATATTATTATTTTTACCGTCATCATTGTCATCATCTCAGCGCAATCCCAGTCGCTTTCGAAGCTTATTCAGCTTTGGAGTCTGGGGTATGTTTTACCAGTCTAACTGCTGATTTTGGCTAAACTTCGATATTATTATTACCGATTGTATACAGAGTGGTGCTGTCAATATGACAATATATGAAAACACGAGCAATGCTGGTTCATAGTAATAATCCTAAACCATAGAAAAAAACCTAGCATCAAAAATAAAAAAAAAAAAAAATTTCAAACAAACGAAATCGCATAAAATTGCAAACGGAATAGAACATTCTTTAAAAATATTGGGTTCACTGACCTCCGATCGGCGACACGCGATCCTGTATCGGCTTATTTCGCGCCATTATTATTAAAGTTTGGCACCACAGGATGCGGCGGTCATTAACCTGTAAGCGCTTCCTTATCAACATGTACATCGTGTAGAAAATGTGAAAAATGAAAAATAATTTGCTGTGACTAAACTAATGGATATATTTATATGATTTTTTATGTGTAGACTGAGAATGTGTTGAGGTACACGATGTTTAATTTATTGTCGTATTGTCAGCACCATTCTGTATATATTAAATAATCCATAAACTCTTTACATAGAGATCATAATCAACCAATCCCATAAAGATTAACTCGGAAAAAACAATTAAAATCTACTACAATCCCCTTTTAATTAAAACTTAATTTCCATTTCAAGCTTCATTAATATTACGTACAGAGGACAGCACATCAAGATGCTACAACCCCTTAGATATCTTTATTAGATTTTGAACTTTTTCTCTAAAGCGTTAAGGCTCAAGGTTGATTGGGCCTTGACCTGCTGTCGCCCGTGTCTGATTCTTGTTAATAAATAAAGATGTAATTACATGCCCGGGTTACAATAAGCATAAATTTAAACTAATCACAACACATAATTAAGGTGACATAGAGCCTGCACGACCGACTTCCGGCCAAGTTGTCCGGACCGGAACCGGCCGGCCACCGGAAGTTGTATACAAAGTGCCAGCCTTCGCGTGCTAAGGAATTGAGGGGTGAATTCTGTGGAAGAAAATTTATGGATCGTTGTAACATGATATTTAGATATGAAGGAGAAATTGAGGGTAGTATTGTTTTTAAAGAATATTCTTTTTATTTTTAGATTTTTCTTTTTTTATCCCATCCTGGTGGCCTAGTGGTTAAAACACCAGCCTCTCAAGTATGAGTGCGCGGGTTCGATTCCAGGTCAGGCAAGTACCAATGTAACTTTTCTAAAGTTATTTTTTTTTTTTTTAATAATTATAAACTAGCACTTGACCGCATTCCCGCCTGATGGTAAGCAGTGATGCGATCGTTGATGGTAAAGCGCGCTAGTTTATTAAGAGCCTATTCACTCAGAAAAACTGAGCGAATAGGAAGGAAGACGGCAGTTGAGCGAGGTGATGCAATGTTAAACCCAACAACACGACCAACGATGCTGCGCCAAAGGGAGATTAATCTGAAGACCCTCCATGACCAAACTCCCAACACAACAACATTAGGCGCATCGTACCCGGCACACATCGCAACACAACTGCTCAGACCCGTCCTCCGAACGGCTTCACCAGACATCATGCCGGAACACGACAAATCACTTGGCGGCAAGGCTTTGTCTGGTGGGTGGTAACTCCTGCCGGCAGCCGATGTTATGGCCTACCACCGAGTAAATACGTACGAGAGTTATACGTACTTTCTTAGTATATCTTGGACACCAATGACTGAAGTCGAAGGAAAACATCTTGAGGAAACTTGGACTTTATAAGTCTGAAATCGCCAACCCGCATTGAGCAAGCGTGGTGATTACGCTCAATCCTTCTCTGTATGAGAGGAGACCTGTGCCCAGCAGTCGGACGATAAAAAGGTTGTTGATAATGATGATCCCTTTTAAATCTGTCATAAAGATTAGCTGTTTGTGCAAACAAACTTTATGAGTAATTTAATTTCTATAAAAAAGATAAATAACACCTTTAATGTAAGATTTCAACGCACTAACGTCGTGAAATAAATATACATATTTTGCAACTTAGGGTAATTTTTCCATGCAGCTTAATAACTTATTCGAGTGCTTCAATGCCAACAATATGAATAAAAATATTCACACAGGTAGAACATCTTCTTTCGTTATGAAATTTTCAACTTTATCACTAAAGCATTAAGAATTTAACAGAAGAAATCAATGAATATTTGACAGTTTCAGGTAGCTTGAACTATTGTCATCTGTAAAAAAGGTAACATGCATTCATTGTGAGGGAAATCATTTTGCATAAATATTCTCAATATTTAATATCAGTCCTTGAACGTATTTGTCCTATTCGGCACTTTAATGACCTTTAAAACCTGCCCAAAAACAGATCAACGTTACTAATACTGAGTTATTAGAATAACACACTATTAGCAGCAATGGGTTTCAATTTGACAATTGGATAGTTTACTAAAAAAAACTGATTAATCCGTCAGTTAGATTTCCAAAAAAATACTAGACACGTATTTTTTCTTTTTTTCATATAAACAAAAAATGAAGACGACATAGTGCGTTGAAAACTCGTGTGACGTCACTGCACGCCACACTTTTTAGCGAGGAGTGACGTCGCCAGCCACCACTCCTGATCTTTGATGCCTTATATATTTGTCATTTTTTATTGATTTTATAAAACAAAATATACGTATGCAATATTTTTCTATAATCTGAATGACGGACTAAATAGAATATTTTTTTTTTTTACTCAGGAAACATCCATATTCAACACTAATCATTTCCTTATTTACGTTTTTGTGCAGATTCATTTTTCGAACATTTGGTGGAATGGATTAACAATATGCTTCAAAATGATTCCAATTCAATATTAAGAGTGTGTTATGTTATTATGGCGGCGTTTTTATATTTCGCACAAAGAAAAGTACAGAGGCGGACTTTATGCCTTAGGCATTTTCTACCAGTCAACCACGGGTGTTGAAGAGATTGGATGGCAGGTGCTTTAGTTGAATAAAAAATTAAAAGAATAAAAATCTTAACACTATTTAAATAAATACGTAAGTACACACTAGTCATTTCTCCTGTATCGTGGATGCGTTTAAAAACATTTAAATCCACATACACAAACAGCCAGACCCGGAACAACGACTTGTAGGTCATACAAATATTTTTTCCGTGCGGGAATCGAACCCGCGACACGCAATGCAGCAGTCCACGGCGTTAACGGTGCTAAGCTATATAAACACCCATACTATTACCAAAATTTATACTTATAACTAGCTGACCCGGCAAACGTTGTTTTGCCATATAAATAATAAAAAAAATTTAGGGGTGGACTACCCCTAACATTTAGGGGGATGAAAAATAGATGTTGGCCGATTCTCATAGATACTGGATAAGCACAAAAAATTTCATCAAAATCGGTCGAGCCGTTTCGGAGGAGTTTAAGTTCGAACACCGTGACACGAGAATTTTATATATTAGATATATACAAAATAAAACTTGGGAAGGAGCTGTTGAGAAGACTCTACCCTAATTGTTAAGAAAATAACTCGGCAATTTCCGCTTAAATAATAATAGTATTGAAAAAAAAAAAGTAAAACCAATCAATCCTGAAACTCTGCCCACCTCCCTTAAAGCGACACACTCATAACCCTTCCATTCTTATAACCCCTCATATCTTCCATCGCATATCCCGACAATGCGATTATTATGCGCATTTAACTGGGCGGTTAGATTACTATCAGTGCCATGAAACAGTCCGCGATTGTAGCTGTCTTTAGTCGCAAGAATGAAATGGATTGTATGAATATGAATTTGAAATAGAGTTGAGATTTAATTCGATTTGCTTGGTACCGTATAAATACTTTTCAAGATAGCTATAAGAGACATAGTTACGCGTGTGACAATTGGTCAAACTTTACCTAATAAGACCGAATGGTTTAACCATTTTGCGAGCTAACAACTTTGTAAAAAAGAAAGAAATAAATATTATAAGGTTATTAAGTACCAAGCTTTCATTTTACTAGGTAAAGGATTTTTGTTTTACCTATTTCTTTACCCTTGATTAATCGTGTTTTTGAAATTTAAAACCTAATTATAATTTTTCTCGTCTAATTCAATTCTAAACGGAATTCTAACATTGAGCTGGATATTGTATAATAAACTGTCTGCGAGCCTCAATTGTGATTTTATCACTTACTAGATACATACACGTTTCGAATCCATTGGCGTTTCACTTAATGAAATTGATACAAGCAATTTGAATTATAGTGTAACAGTATAATAATATTTATCAAAGCAAGGCTTATAACAGAAATTAATCCTGTCAAGATTAAATCACAATCAAACGTTATTTATTCAAATTAGGTTGAGAATCTACACTTTTTGAACGTCAATATAACTTAGGCAGTCTTCCAAAACCAAAAACGCATTTGCCATTTCCTAGTGCTTTCGCTGGAAAGAAGTACAAAAAAGCACAAAGAACATTAAAATACTGAAAAGTTACGACTTACATTGCAAACTTTTCTGAACAAGTTTATAATAAAACCCCTTTATTAATTCCATACGGAAAAAATTAAACTGCATTTACCGTCAAATAATTTTTGAACATTTTCAAACCGAAAAACTAAAGTCTACATTATGATAAATTCATGCACGTTTAGTTGGATGGTTAGATTACTATCGGCACCGTGAAACAGTCTGCGATTGTCGCTGCGATTTTAATATATTAACCTTTCGCGTGTCGCTAACTATCGCTGTGTGGCCGACGCTTTATTTTGATATATTGCTAGTTTTCATTTTGTGGTTAAGTATTTGAATAAGTGGCGACTACCATTTAGGTTATTAAACTAGTAAAATTTACAGATTGTTACAAGAAAAAACTTAGGTAGATTTAGGTAAAGC
Organism: Sesamia inferens; assembly: GCA_037179545.1. Classification (NCBI taxonomy): domain Eukaryota; kingdom Metazoa; phylum Arthropoda; class Insecta; order Lepidoptera; family Noctuidae; genus Sesamia; species Sesamia inferens. The sequence continues at coordinate 11,569,787 of CM073933.1, read as the reverse complement.
TTTATTGTAGGTACTTAGCTAGCATATTTAACTCATAAACAGTAGCTAAGCGTATTGATGTGGAGTTGCAGTCATCAGCTCTTATTAACTACTTATTACCTAAAAAGTATTATTACCTATTACCTTGCGGTGTTCTATAGAATACATTTTGAGGAGCGTGCGAGGGAATTGCATGATTTAATTCTCCCATCTCCGTTCCACTATCGGACGACCCGTCGTACGGCGAGTTTCCACCCTTATGTTGTTAACACCACTACGATCCGGATGAAGCGGTTCGCCTCCTCATTTAAACCGCGTACATCGAGGAACTGGAACAATTTGCCAGCGGCGGTGTTTCCGTCGGACTACAATTTTTTTTAATTATTATTAATTTATAAACCAGCGCTTGACCGCAATCCCGCCTGATGGTAAGCAGTGACGCAATCGTTGATGGTAAAGCGCACTAGTTTATTAAGAGCCTATTCACTCTAGCCTTGAAGACACTCAAATTTTAGTCCGACGGAAACACCGCCGCTGGCAGATTGTCTCCAAGGCTAGAGTGAATAGGCACTTAATAAACTAGTGCGCTTTACCATCAACGATTGCGTCACTGCTTACCATCAGGCGGGATTGCGGTCAAGTGCTAGTTTATACATTTATTTTAAAAAAAAAGTAGTATAATAATATATTAGTCAACAACTTCAAGTTGTTGACGAGTACGGACAACGAGTCGATGGATGCGGGCAGCATAAGACCGTTCATCACGGAAAGCCTTAGAGGAGGCCTTTGTCCAGCAGTGGACATCTATAGGCTAAAGGAGAAGGAGACCTTATGATGATAATAACAGTTGTGCTCCAACATCGCACAAAAAACCACTTCCTCTCTCTTTAAACATGTCATTATTTTGACGTGATAACGTCTATTAAATCGGTATGCTGGGAGTCATTCGCGAAAACTGCGTAACGGCCGAATCTGACGCTACACGGAGTCCACGCCTACTAAAACTAACCTTAGCCTTGTAGCTTTAGAGTGCAATATTATTTACCTAAAAGCACGGTTGTAAACAATTAGTAGCAGTTTTTCACATACATGATTAAAGCATTGATAGCCGAGTGGTGAAACGCTCGGATTAATATCGACTCACTCAAGAGGTGCCGCGGATCGATTCCTGACGGCAACGGACGTTTTTTATCCTTTTTAATTTTTTTTATGTTTTAATTTTTTTTTTGTAATTTTTTTATGTTTTTTTATGTTTTTTTTTTTGTTTGGACGTTATCACGTTCAAATATCGGCAGTAGACGGAGTTCTACAGACAGCCAATTTTTTTATTTGCTCTTGTATGATGTTTATTAATTAGATGCATATACAGTATGTTAAGAAAACCCTGTCCGACCCGTGAAGGTGTTGTTAGGTATCGATAACTGATTCTACTAATGGATACAAAACCAGGCTAAACTTAAAAAAATCCCCGTAATAAAATAAATATTATTTCGCAAAAAGAGGTAACTTAATAAATGTGCGTAAGCACCCTTCCGCGGGCGGCGGGCGGCAGGGCACGCGGCACGTGGTCGCATCGCTATTCGCTCATAATAATACCGGTGTTGTCACTTTTTTAAAAATTACCAAATTTCGGGGAAGTTGGAATTAATTCGCGGGAGAAAAAGATTATTTCAAAATTCATTTGTATTGGTACTATGATGATTACGTAAAATTTTATATTATATTTGGTCATGTGTTTTGCCTAACCTTTATTATCCTTATGGGTCGGACAGGGTTTTATTAACATACTGTATTTAGTTAAACTAGTATGATATATTTTATAAGTAAATAGTACACTGTACACTACCTACACTATTTCTCTCTCCTACTACTACCCCTTAGTATGCCATCCAAAGATTGTCTGTAAAAGATCGCTCTTAGCGATAAGACCGCCCATTGTGTCACCCTTTGTAAAATCTTTATATTTATGTTCTGTAATCTATATGGTGTACATAATAAAGAGCGGCCGCTTCGCAAGGAGGCGCGGGTTCGGTCCCCGCGCAGTGCAAATATTTGTATGCATGAATATGAATATTTGCACCGGTCTGGTTGTGCCTCGGAAAGCACGTTAAGCCGTTGGTCCCGGTTGCCATACGAACATCTAATGGCAGTCGTTACGGGTTGTTGGAGCCCTCAAAAGTCCAAAAATAGTCTAACTATAATGCTTCGATATCGCCTTCGGGTTGTGGAGGTCAGACGGCAGTCGCTTCACGGAAAATATAGAAGTTTAGCCAAAATCAGTAGTTAGACTGGTAAAGCGGACCCCAGACTCCAAATCTGAAAAGCTTTGGATGCGACTGGGATTAACGCTGAGAATATGATGATGAATAAAGAGTATTCTATTCTATTCTATCGCTCGCGTGGATGTTGGTAACCAGCCAGTACCTATGTAATGGTCTGACAAAGAAGAAGAAAAATTATAATAAGACTATAATATTCTATCAAATGAGAGCAGTGATGGCCTAGTGGTGACGGTTGCCACTTACAAGTTGTAGGTCGTAGGTTGGAGCCCCATCCGACGCTTTACTTTATGTACCTACCTAAATAATTTCATGACCACTGTTCTCAAAACTGAAGGAAAACATCGGGAGGAAAACGACATATCCTAGAGTCAAAAACTTCAAAGACGTGACATCTATCAACTCGCACTTGGCCCTCGTGGTAGATTACGGCCCACTTCCTCTCACGAAGAGGAGGCTAGAGTCCCAACAGTGGGAAAATTATAGGCTGATTATCATGAATATTCTATCAACGTGATCAGTTGTGTCAGCGACGCAAAGAAGAACAAGTTATTTAAAAGTTATACATACATTCATACTGTAAATAAAGAATCGATTGAGAACTTTCTTTCTTTCTTTTATGGCTTCGCACGGTTTGTGCATTTAGCCAATGTCACATAATAAATTGTTCATGTCGAAAAAGACGGCGTGATCCATCTTACGATGGAGGTTTGAGACAAAGTCATGATGTGGCCACTATGCTGCGATATTTCTGTTCTTTATGACTTATTTACTGAATGCACTTTTTACTACATAAATCACGCACTTTTATTTAGTAAACAACACTATAAATAATTTTAAAAGTCCAATGAAAAATGAGCGTGACACTCAGCTTAACTTTCCCGCCAAAAACTCCGATTGAGAACTTACATTGCACCTAAGTTAAATAAGCCTGTAACCACAGGTGTAAATATTTACCAACCCAATACATTATGTAAGGAAATTGTCACCAATCCTCATTTAGTTCCCCATCCCTACCATTATCCCGTGGCGACTGCAAAATAATTAGATACTACACGATACTCAGAAAAAAGAAACAAATGAGCCTTCATTTGTTTTTTTATTTTTGCTCGTTTAACCACAAACACGTTTAACAAAGTCTGCTAACTTAATTCACCCATTTACACGTAAATTTTCTTAGTTTACACATTTTATTCTAGAAATAACGGTGGAACGTTTTGTGGGACACCTACAATATACTAACAGCATATGGCGGGCGACCAACGTTGTGAATACGGCTTTATTTATCCAAACAAATGGATGCCACATGTCGCGTTCCAGTGACAAGGCCTTTTGAGACTAGTGTAGCCCGACCTTTACGTTCCAAATACAAAATGCCTCACGCGTTCCATTTGCCCATTGTGTAGGGGGGCTGGGGGGTCAATTCAAAATGGTGGGTTCAAGAATAAGTCTGTGACACAATAAACTTGCGATATTTATTTATTTACTATAATTATACATAGCCAGATGTGTGAAGTACCAATGCGGTGGGTTTTGAAGGTATTTGTGGATTTTTTGTATATGAGTTTTAGGTATTTCGATCATATTCAAAAAAACAGTTTAAAAAGTACTCTGTGTAAAAGTTCTTTTTGTAAAAAAAAATCTACCACGTAGAGCTGGCGTCACTGGATTGCACCTGTTATCTCTTGCACATAACACGACCGACGAAGTTTTACTGAGAAGAATAGTTCCACTTTATCTTCCGTGAGAAAGAACTAGGAAGTGCTATTATAGGGTGTATCTGACATCATAACGCAAACTCGACGAAAAGGCTAGACCGCATGCCACTAATAAAATTATGATAGTAATTTATGTCGTTAATGAGCGGTTACAGAAATCACAATATTTAAAAAATGTGTCGGCTCGGCCTTTGAACGTTGCAAGCGTGCCGCCGTGCGTGTTTGTAGGTATGACATTAACCTCTGAAGTGAACTCTAGTAAATCAGCTGATAGGACAGTTTTTCGAGTTTCGTTAACATTGCGCTTTTTTGGGTAATTAGCGAATTAATTATTTTTTACTTAAAAATCAAACTGCATATTTCTTTTTTAATCTGGAAAAGCCGACAAAAAATTCCACCACTGGGGGGGTTCAGAATCATGTACTAGAATCTAGATCCATGGTACTCGTTTGTGCGTCGATGTCAGAGACACCCTTTAGAGCGATGTAATTTTGATGTTCGAAACGTGATTCTGAAATTACTTTAGGTATTTATTATGTTGCGTAGTCCAGTTTAAGAACCAACCACCCAGCCAACTAACTGAATAAGTTTCTCTAAAAAACTATTGTGTCCTATTATATTAGTTGAAGTTGTGTAGCATAGACTTTTCAATGAAACTCCGTAAACACATAATTATTTATATTTGAGACACATATAATCTGTACAGAAATTATTGATAATCTACCTATCTGTAAATTGAGTAACTGAGTCTTGTGATCTTAGCACACTAAAATAGGAAATGTGCTATAGGCACAAAACCAACATCGTAATGGCTATAAGTAGCCATTCCATACATTTGGATAGAATCCATTGGATTCTTACTATTACATTTGGATTTTGTATGGGACCTAGTTTTTCATTACGTATTGCTAAATTAAAGAGTACAACTGTGACGTATCTTGACAATGAATTGCAATGGGTTTCATTTTGATAGTTCTACAGTATTCATGCGTTATTTATCGTGTCGAGCAGACGCAATTATCGAACATATGGAGCAATGAATTAGCAATAAGCTTCAAAAAGATTCCAATTCAAAGTAATAGGGTGCTGCTACGAGTAAGTATAGTCGATCAACTAAATCACGTGATGTTTTGTTTATCTTTGGTTAAGTGCCTAACTCCGATAGAGTTTAATATTGGCAAGTGACAAATCCTAAATCTCAAGTTCTAAAAGTCTTCTCATAAAGTAGAAAGTTCATAAAAAAGAGTCTCAATAATTGCATAGTATAATTATATGGACACTCCCAATATATCCTAAGGTTGAAAGTGCTTACCCAACTTACCCAACATTGCTGCAGGAACCCATAAGTATCCAAACTCAAGAACGATCTTACCCAACATTGGAACAAAGTAACAAAAACTCTCATGTAAGATCATATTGAGCATACTAACTTATTGTCTTAGCGATTGACACCGGCAAGCTGGTAACGAATCTCACTGATCTAAACTTGTTCATCACGAAGTTATAATTAAATAGATCATGCCTACATCGCTGTGTTGCCAGATGGAAAACTTACTATCATTTTAACGGCAGTTGTGGCTATGGGAGATTAGACGTTTTGCGGTTTGAACAATTGGTTCTAAACAATTTGAATTAGGAATAACAAAAAATCTTTGTGCTATATCTATAAAAAAATATTATAAAAGAAGTGGTTGTTCTGAGTTGGTGGAAACCTATATTAATTAAAAACATAAACCGTTAGGGAGATGAGCTGGTGAGATGTGGTGATCCGGCAGAGAACGATGACAGTTTTTGAACTACACTCAAAAAACACATTCACCACGTGTTCATGAGTAGAAACTGCGAATCAGTAAAGGTAAGATTATCTGGAGCAACTGTCTTCGCAGGGTAACAGCTGATTGAGTTGCTGAGAATAAACAGCAGTGTCCTATTTTGGCTGATAGTTACTGATAACTGTTAGAGAAGCAGATAACATAGCCTTTTTTTTTTTTTTAAACTCCAGCTGTATCAGTCTTTGCGAAATTTAAACAACTTTGTATTGCTCATTTGTCAGTCCTTTCTTTCATTAAACTAGTTTAGAACTAGACCATATTAGTAGGATAAGATCATTTTACCATACAAAGGAGACGGCAAAAACTTCATTTTTGGGAATATAAAAGCTTCAATGCTGGCAACCCCACAAACCAGCTCGCTAACGCTAATGATGGAACATCAAGCTCCTCTAAGTGCCAGTAATGTCTTTACAAATAGTGCCCAGTTTTGGCTCTTACGACAGTCCCACGGAAACACTTGTTTGGATATGTTTAGAACCTGCTAACTATGTTGGTATTTGTAACGAATCATCATAATGTTCGGGAAAATCATGTTTGGTTGTTTTATTAGATCGATTCATGTTACATATTCGGTTTTTTTTTTATAAACTAGTGCTTGTCCGCAATCCCGCCTGATATTAAGCAGTGATGATGATTCATCAATCATCACCCAGCGCTAAAGCGCTAAAGCGCTAAAGCGCGCTAGTTTAAGAGCCTATTCACTCTAGCCTTGCTAGTTAATACCATGCGATAGCTAATGGGCAATACGGTACCCTTTTGTTAGACTGGTGGTCAGACTTTAGAAGTTCTGTAATTGGGTAACACACTATCAGTAGCTGTAGGTCTCATTTTGACATTTCAACAACATTCATTGCGTTATTTACGTTGCTGAGTAGACACATTTTCCGAACATATGGAGTAATGGTTTAACAATTGACTTCAGAATGATTCTAACTGATAGCAATAAAGTGTTACGCAATAAGGGTGCTGTTCGGTTGTTATTAGTTTAGCTACGAGCCCCTGAAATTTAGATATTAGACCTACTTACCTATACCCGAACAAAAAATTAAAAGACACATTAATTTATATAGTCGAAGTACTATATAAATTAATGTGTGTGTGTGTAGGTAATTAGGTACATTTATCATCATCTTCATCATCAGCATCAACCTTTTTTATAGTCCTACTGTTGGGCACAGGCCTCCTCTCATATAATTTCCTAACCAGTTACAGGCACTTTTGAATTGTCAGAAGCTCGGTCAGTCAGTAAGGTGAAGCTAGTCGCCCATTCCAAAGAGTAGGTATCTATGGAGAAGAACGGGCAAGAAACTCCATTTACACTCTTTTAAATTATCAAGCTATTGATACAAATATTTGATTACATCATTCATTTTGAAATCAATCGTGTGAGAACGATGCAGAAATATATTGTACGCTAAGAGCGTCCATTATGGAAAACACACAAAAAAAAAAACAACAACAAAAAAGACTAACCCAACAAATAGATGCTTTACAGCAAGTACATTGTGCTCACACGTGTGCCATGCAATTATACAATACTAAGAAATTGAATCTACACAATGCAAAGATAGTTTTGTCCAAGGTTCAGCAGCTCCAACAGTGTTCCCGAATACTAAGTTTAGCTCCTGTGTAGCTGCACCAGTGCCGAATACCCTTGTCAGCGATGCAATTCCGTAACGTACAATATGCTTGGCTACATAGTGTGTACTGGCTTTGTGTAAAAAGAGAAGAAATATCTACATAATTACATAACCACAACTTTTTTTTAGTGATTATAAACTAGTGCTTGACTGCAATGCCGCCTGATGGTAAGCAGGGTAAAGCGCGCTAGCTTATTAAGTCAATTCACTCAAAAAAACTGAGTGAATAGGAAGGAAGACGGCAGTTAAGCGAGAAGATGCAATGTTTAACCCAACAACACGACCAACGATGCTGAGCCAGAGGGAGATTGATCTGGAGACCCTCCACGACCAAACTCCCGACACAACAACATTTGGCGCACCGTACTCGGCACACATCGCACTACAACTGCTCAGACCCGTCCTCCGTACGGCTTCACCAGACATCATGCCGAAACACGACGAATCGCTTGGCGGCAAGACTTTGTCTGGTGGGTGGTTACTTCTACCGACAGCCGATGTTATAGCCTACCACCGAGAAAACATAACATCATTACCCAGTATTTTCCCCATATTTATGTACAAAATATGATTTAAGTGGCAACACCGCTTATCAGACACCATCAACATAATAACGGCAATCAACACGTTATTCGTGTCAACAAGTAAAAAAATAACAAATGACATTGCCGTATCGAAGTCTGTCATCTTTACGGGTAATTGCCGTAAGGGCTACGTTATGAGGGTAACATTGGTTGTAACTTATAAGGGGTGGTAACTAGGATTGGGTAATTATTTAAGTTGGCTAGAGAGTTGTTTTGACTGATTGTAATTTATATTTTGATTATCAGATTAATCTTGTTTGACCCCTTTTAATATCACAACTCGTAACCCCTTCAGACTTTCCCCCCTCTGTCTAGGCTATTTGGAGTTTTTAAATGAAGTCCAAGAACGATGTATCGCGCAGGGGATTTTCTGCTCAATGCTCAGTACCGAGGGTCTAAAATTCAATAGTGTACTTTTTGAAGCGATGGGGTGCACTCTTTTGGATTATCAGTGCTCGACTAATCACTGAGACATAAAAACCTAGTGCTCGGGAAAAAATTAAACATCAATTTTCATTAGCGCCCGTACGAAGGTAGGGTAAGGTGGGGCACAATGTTACACGGGGTACAATGTTACAATGCACATATCTCCGTCCTAGTCTTTTAGTTTTATGATGTTGGTATACACGTTTGTCAAACTCACAAACAGCCATCTTCAAACAATTGTCATCACCACAGTTTATACCGTGCTTGAAAAATAACAACCAAAAAAGGTTTTTATGTGATTAAACGACGAAAAAATTGTTTCAAAGTTTTAAATTTCTTTCCGGACGTAATGTATTAAGGTATGGTATGGTAGTTTTCCTTTATTTAATGTTTATTTAGCTACATATTACCGTTAAGTTATTGTAAACATAATCTAAAATATTCATTCCAATTTTTAATTTGGTTTGCCTCTCCGGAGCACTGTGTTACGGGGCACTGTGTGACAGTGTAACAGTCAGGCCCTGTTAACATATTATTATTGCCTATTTCAAGGTATTACAAGAAAATGGTTCGAAATCGTAAGAGGAAGACGGATTACGGTCTTCATAATGAAAAAGATATGGCGGAAGCGAATTTGATGGTTGACAGTGGTGCGAGTCTTTGAAAAGCTGCAAATGAAAAGCATGTTAATTTTATGACATTGCAAAGATATGTTCAAAAGAAGAAAAAGTGTTCCGAGGATGAAGAACATATGCGACTTACTCCAAATTATGTTAATTATGTGGTGGCCTAGTGGTTAAAGGACCAGCCTCTCAAGTATGAGTGTGCTGGTTCGATTCCAGGTCAGGCAAGTACCAATGTAACTTGTCTAAGTTATATGTACTTTCTAAGTATATCTTGGACACCAATGGCTGATTAAAAGGTGATGGAAAACATCTTGAGGAAACCTGGACTTTAAGTGTGAAATCGCCAACGCGCATTGAGCAAGCGTGGTGATTACGGTAAGAGTGGTATTCAGTGACGATCAAGAAAAGGCGTTGGTAGAATATTTAGTTAATATTTAGTTTCTCATTTTGTTAATTATACAATATTTTATGGTGTAACATTGTGCCCCTTACCCTGTAACAGACTACCCCAGATACGGGGCTCAGTGTTACAATCGACTGATTTAATTAAAGTGCAATTTAAATGAAGTAGTTGCTAATATTGTTATTGTTTGATTAATTTTAATTAAAGAGAGATTGTTAAAGGTTATATCCATGCCAAAAAGTAGCTGATTAATACAATATTTTTCTCATTACATCCCAGTATATTTTTTTTGTAACACTGTACCCCACCCTACCCTATCTTGTCTATCTAAAAAGCACTACCTCACTCTTTAAACATTCTAATTTTATTTTGTTTTGCTCTACATTATCATCATCTTCATCACCAACATCCTATATCAGTCCACTGCTGGACCGAGGCCTCTCCTATATCACGTCATTCAACTCGATTTTAGGCAATTGTTTGTCCTTGTATGTTTTATGTACAGACGTCAGCAGGTAAAGCTACTCGAAACTGTCAAATATTCCCAATGAACCTTGAGCCGCTAGCTTAAGAAATAAAGTTGAAAATCTAATAAAGAAATCTGACAGATTGTAGATGTGATCTCGGTGGTAGGCCATAACATCGGTCGCCGGCAGAAGTTACCACCCACCAGACAAAGCCTTGCCGCCAAGCGATTTGTCGTGTTCCGGCATGATGTCCTTCCCTTTGGCGCAGCATCGTTGGTCGTATTGTGGGGTTTAACATTGCATCACCTCGCTCAACTGCCGTCTTCCTTCCTATTCGCTCAGTTTTTCTAGAGTGAATAGGCTCTTAATAAACTAGCGCGCTTTACCATCAACGATCTGTTATACCCTTACAATGTTAGTGGAATGGCTTAGCAACGCTCAGATGTGCCACATCAGCATTATGGGTTACAGTACGTCATTCATGAGCCCAGCGGGGCAGTTGGTTCTAAATCTCGGTACGGGTCGGAGGTCCTAACTCTTACTATTTCTACTATTTCTGTATTCTAAATAATACTTATTAATTAAATCCTATTTTAGCTTAAATAATAGTTTTTTTTAAAAACAAGATTCCTAAGTCTCGTATAATATTTGGTGGCAGCGGTGGGATACGAAAATCCCCTACCCGAATACGTCTTCGAAGAAAACTAAAGTGCCAGTGAAATCAAGTGTTCATAAATATTCTAAATCTATTTCGAAAGTGCTAAAAGTTAAAGCAAGTTCCAAAACCAGTATAATAAAATAAGTGTCGTGTCAGTGCAAGAAATCGAAGTGCTCAACCGACACCCTGTCTTGAGTGTTGCATCCCGCAACCGAGACCGGCTTTCACCCTCTGCTGGTCCAGGGGTCTACTACAACTGCTGTTCAGCTGTTCACCGCTGGAGAAGCGGTCACGATGTTCCTGAATATCCTCACAATGATGGCGTTCCTGTGAGTGATCTAAAAGTCAACTACATCTACCTTCGCCGTTATTACATCCTAGCACGAATACTAGAATTAACTCAGAGTCTAAATAGTCCTATCTAACTATTTTAATACCATAATTTTATTGTACACTGCTCATACATTGTAACCGATAAAACCTTATTGTACCGTTACTGATTATTTTGTTTAGACTACGCGTTTCGATTACGCGTCTATAACACTGAGTCACTTATACAAAGTAGCATAAGCTAGAGGTGATTTCTTATTATTAAGATAAGTTGTATTTTATTGTGTAAAATCAAATCATGGCTTCTAAACACGAAACAAAAGAAGAAAATTCCAATGGTTCTAGGAATACAAGGGCCGAAATTGAAGAAAAAATAGAACTCGGTATTCTATTCAAATTCATCAAACCATTCGATGGTTCCAGGGAAAAGTTAAATCCCTTTATCACTAATTGCCAGAGCGCTTTTGATATAGCTACTAAAACTCAAAAATCTATCCTATTTAAATATATTCTAAGCCAATTAACAGATAAAGCTGAAACTACATGTAGTGTCAAAGAGTTCGAGTCCTTTGATCAATTCATCGAGTTCCTAAAACACCAATTTGGTGAAAGAAAACACTATGCTCATTTACTCACTGAACTTCAGGATTGTAAACAAAACTCTTCTGAAACAGTTAATCAGTTTGCATTAAAAATAGAAACATGCTTAGCGAAATTACTTACGGAAATAAACATTTCAATTCCAACGAAACGTAAAACAGAGTTAGCAGGTCGTGTAGCTGCAATGCAAGATCTTGCACTTCACACCTTCATAATAGGTCTCTTACCACGGATATCACAAGTCGTTAGATGTCGCAACCCCGACTCGCTAAATTCCGCTATAAGTTTCGCAGTTGAAGAAGAAAAAATTATATCTAGCATCTATAAAAGATCCGCATCCAGTACTCACTCCAGTAATGACAGATTAAAAACCATTAATTATCGCCGTGATTCCCAATCGTCGCGTTTTCCAAATCCACGGAATTACCAATCTGATCATTCAAAGGTAAATACCAACGATATGATATGTCGTTACTGCAAAAACATAGGCCATACTATTGAAAATTGTCGCAAAAGACAATACAACAACAGTAGAAATCAATCTACTGCTTCTACTTCCGATGGCCGTCAACCTAATTCTACACAAACTTCAAGTTCTAGGCCAACTCGTAAAGTTTTCGTCTTAAAGCGAAACGAGGAAGACAATCTAGATGAAATCAATCAAAATGATTTAAACGAGTAAAATTTCCTGAACGGTATCGCGCAGGAAATTCGTCTTACCATACTAAAGCCGATGCCTCTCTCTTCACTGTATCCCCTGAATCAATTACTAAATCCGCTGAATCGCGTACTAAATCCACTGTATCTTTGAAAAATCCGTTTACTAAATCCACTGTATCTATGGAAAAACCATTTACCAAATCCTCTGAATCGCTTACTAAATCCGCTGAATCACATACTAAATCCACTGTATCTATGAAAATTCCATTTACTAAATCCACTGTATCTATGAAAAAACCATTTACCAAATCCTCTGAATCCCTTACTAAATCCACTGAATATAAGAAAAAACTCACTACTAAATCTACTGAATTACTCACTGAACACACTGAATCCGCTATTCCTACCAAATCCTCTGAATCGCTTACTAAATCCACTGAATCTAAGAAAAAATCCACTACTAATTCTACCGAATTACTCACTGAACTCACCGAATCCGCTATTCCTACTAAATCCTCTGAATCGCTTACTAAATCCATTGAATCTAAGAAAAAACCCACTACTAAATCTACTGAATTACTCACTGAACACACTGAATCCGCTATTCCTACCAAATCCTGTAAAGTGCAAAATCCAAACATGAAATCGACTGACTCTACTTCCATGCCAAATCGTAACACATCCTCCGATAACTCACCACATCTGAAACAGAAAACAAACGTGAAAATCTATAAAATACATCAAAACACAGAGAAAAGATATTTACCTCACGTAGTAATCGATACTCCAGTTGCCGATAACCCTTTATCCTTCTTAATTGACACAGGTTCCTGCATAAGTCTGCTGAAATTAGATTCTATGTCCAAAGTCCCAAAGTTAAGTGATGATATAATAATCCTCAAAGGAATTGATCCTGGAGACGAAACAACTTCAACCCTAGGCAGTTTTGAAATGCAAACATTCAAAAAAGATGGAAAACCTTATATCCATAATTTTCACGTTGTCAAAGATATTAGCCTAAGTTTCGACGGCATCATAGGTAACGACCTCCTGAAAAACTTAGGTTGCCAAATCGACTATCTTCAAGGAACTTTACAGATAGATGAATATTATATCGACTTGAAATTCGCTGAACCATTATATAACATTCCACCTCGTACTGAAACTGTAATTGAATGCACAGTAAGCAATCCACATATAAAGGAAGGTCTGCTCATAGACCAATACATCTCTGATTCATTATTAGTAGCCAACTGCGTTGTAAGCGTGAAAGAAAACAACCGTATTAACATTACAGTTGTCAATATCTCCGAAGAGTCCGTTATACTCCAATCTAACCTTAATCTAACACTAGAACCTTTAGGCACTCAAGCTTGTTCGAAACCTCAAGAATCATTGTCTCCTATGCACGTTTCTACAAGAACTAAAAAGGTTCTCCAGCATCTTAGGATGTCTCATCTCAATGAAGAGGAATATAATGCCCTATTACAAGTCTGTACAGACTTTTCCGATATCTTCCATCTTCCTGGCGATAAGCTCACATACACTACAATCGCCGAACACAATATCAGAACAAATACAGATATCCCTATTCAAACTAAATCTTACAGATTTCCTGAATGTCATAAAAAGGAAATCGAAAATCAAATTAACAAAATGCTTGAAGAAAACATCATAACACCTTCTAATTCACCACGGTCCTCACCCATTTGGGTTGTGCCCAAAAAGCTGGATGCTTCGGGACAACAAAAATGGAGAATCGTTATTGACTATAGAAAACTCAATGACGTTACTATTGGAGAAACATATCCTATTCCACAAATAACTGAAATTTTAGATCAATTGGGGAAAAGTCAATACTTCACAACTTTAGATTTAGCCTCAGGCTTCCATCAGATTCCTATGTCCGAGCAAGACGCTCCCAAAACCGCCTTTTCTATACCACAAGGTCATTTCCAATTTTCAAGAATGCCATTCGGGTTAAAAAATGCCCCTTCTACTTTTCAAAAAGTAATGAACACATGCTTGTGTGGACTTCAAGGCTCCCGATGCTTTGTTTATTTAGACGACATTGTAGTGTACTCATCTGACTTACCAAGTCACATTCAAAATCTGTCCGCTGTTTTCGATAGGCTCAGGAACTATAACCTGAAACTCCAACCAGACAAATGCGAGTTTCTATGCAAAGAAGTGGCGTATCTTGGTCACCTCATCAACAAAGACGGTGTTCAACCAAATCCTAGAAAAGTCAAATGTATCACTGAATTTCCAAAACCAAAATGCCCAAAAGATATAAAATCTTTTCTTGGACTCGTATCTTACTATAGACGTTTCATACCTGACTTTTCCAAACTAGCAAAACCATTAACATCTCTCCTAAAAAAGGACACACCGTTCAATTGGAACAATGAACAACAGCTCGCTTTCGAAAACTTAAAAACTAAATTAGTGACGTCACCGGTGTTAGCATATCCCGATTTTACCAAACCCTTTATCCTCACCTGTGACGCTTCCAACTTCGCTGTTTCAGCCATATTATCCCAAGGTCCAATCGGAAAGGACCGTCCAATCGCTTACGCGTCTCGAACACTCAATAAGGCTGAGTGTAATTATAGCGTTACTGAAAAAGAATGCTTAGCTATTATCTTTGGAACTAAAGCCTTCCGACCCTATCTGTACGGAAATCGATTTACCATAGTCACTGACCACAAACCACTACAGTGGTTATTTAACTGCAAGGATCCCGGCTCTAGGCTAGTACGCTGGCGACTCAAATTAGAAGAGTTTGACTATGATATTGTATACAAGAAAGGGAAAATGAATACTAACGCTGATGCTTTGTCTCGATTTCCAGTTAACCCTATCCAAGGTAAACCTTCGACAACCTCTGATCCTCAATTACTAGACCTTGACACTGAATTCGATGATCCTTTAGAGGATCCTTTTATAATTTTTCCAACTCCCATTCCGTTCTCTTTCGAAGATAACGACCTACTAAATCACGAAATAAATCCCGACTCTAATATACTGCAAAATCCTATACCACAAAATGAACCAATACTATCTCCAGATCTCATAGATCTAGGACCAAACTTACCTTACCTTGAGACTAGCCCTAACAGTGCTGATCTTAACCTTGACTTCGACTCGCTACAAATTCCCTCACCAAACGAGCAATCAAATCTAAATGAAGAGAATTATTCCCAATTCCTAAAGTCAAATAAAAATAATACTTGCAACACCATTCTAAAAGAACATAACGAAAGCCTCCTTAAAACAACATGCAAGGTAATATTAATTCCTACATCAATAGACTTAGACGAATCAAATCCCTACATCCCCGAAATTCTCCTAAATTCTGGCAACGAAGACGAAATCCTTAATTCTGAAAAAGAATTATATCACTTTCTAAAAACTGAATACGACGGCAAAACTGTTTACTTCATCTTTACAAAAGTTCACCACTTTGACGAATTACCTTATCATGCTATTTATGATACCCTGAAACGAATTAGAAGCGAAATCCTGAAATTCGAACAAATAACAGACGTTGCTATCTCCGATTTCAAAAATCCATTTGATAATCACTCCTATATCAAAATCTACAATATCCTAACTCATATTTTTCACAACACAAACATTCAAATCCACGTTTACCTAAATAAAACAATATACCCTACTCTGAGTGAAAGACCCAAAATCATGCGTGAAAACCACGATATTCCTACAGCCGGACACTTAGGCTCGACACGAATGTACAACAGAATACGAGAACAATTCTATTGGAAAGGCATGCGAAGCGACATAGAAGACTATGTCAAGAAATGTAAACTATGTCAGGAAAATAAAGCACTAAGAAAATTAAATAAGGCCCCAATGGAAATCACTACTACATCCACAGCACCGTTTCAGAGAATAGCACTGGACATAGTAGGACCTTTACCCGAGTCCGGTCCTGCTAAACTTAAGTATATACTCACCTTACAAGATGATCTAACTAAATATTCAATCGCTTACCCGATACGTAGTACAACCGCCGAAGAATCTAGCGATTGCCTTATTCATTTTATATCCTTATTCGGAATTCCTAAATCTATCTTAACTGATCAAGGTACTAACTTTACGTCCGACCTTTTTAAAACTACTTGCAAATTCCTTAAAATTAAACAATTATGGTCATCGCCTTACCACCCTCAGACGCAAAGCGCTTTAGAACGCAGTCATTCGACTCTCAAAGAATATTTAAAATCCTTCGTAAATACGGACCAAGACAACTGGCCGACTTATGTCTATACAGCTATGCTGACTTATAACACAACGGAACATTCAACGACAAAATTTACTCCTTACGAGCTAATATTTGGTCATAAACCCTTTATTCCTAACTCTATCTATGAAACTGAACCTAACACAACCTATTCAGACTACATTAGAATGTTACAACATAAATTTAAACACACTAGAGAAAAAGCCTTGGAAAATATATTAAAATCCAAGGAATCTTCTAAATCCTATTACGACTCTCATACTAAATCACCACCACACTACAAAGCTGGTGACTACGTCTACCTTAAGGCCCATCTGAGGCTCAAAAAGGCACTCTCGCCTATCTGGAAAGGACCTTACAAAATCATTAAAGTTCACAATAACAACACAGCTACGCTTCTTATAAACAGACGTCATGTGACTCATCATTTCGATCAAATGAAACCTGCGGTAATTAACGACTCTGTATTACTGTTAGAGATCGATTAAGATAATTAATCATTAATTATTTACATGTAAGTATTAGCTATTAATTAGAATAGGTCCTTAACGTAGTCTAACTGATTGCATTAATTCTATTTCAGCGCCTCGGTCAATGCGCATCAAGACCTTATCAAGCCTCTTCCTTCTAGTTCCGGTATATACTTCGATAACCTAGGAAAACTTAAAACGATTAAGGGAAAATTAAATATAATTAGTCATGTAAACATTTCTCTTATAAATCCTCACCTTTCTAACCTCGATGATATAATGAGCATACTTAAGAAAACATGTCAAAAATCGAGCAACCTTCAATGCGATGATATACTATCTCCACTCACATTTCGGTACAATGAAATTAAACGCGAGTTTGACTCTATCTCACATCTAATGTCAAAACGTAATAAACGTTCGGCATGGTTCGCCGGAATAGGCACCGTTTTCAAACATGTTTTCGGCACTCTAGATGAAGATGACGCATCAAAATACGATTCCGCTATTGATTCATTTCAAAACCACGAGAAAAAGCTCGCGGAACTAATGAAAGAAAATATCTTAATTACTACTACTTCTCTAGAATCTTACAAAGAAACGATTAATAAATTAAAATATAACGAAGTTTCTCTTAAAAATACTCTAAGCCAACTCATACTACAATTAAATAATATCACAGAAACTTCTAAAATCCTGATATCCGAAACTAAATTCCATTCCATACTTGCTAATCTCGAAAGTTCTCTACTAGCATTGTCGTTTCAGCTTGAAGACATAACAAACGCTATCCTGTTGTGTAGTCAAAACATCCTGCATCCAAACATAATAAGTCCTACGCAATTATACTACGAACTCATTGATAACGACAGGCACCTACCTAGAGACACTGGAATTCCTGTAACGCTAAGTCTAGATAATATCCATATAATATTAAACATATCTGAAGTCGCTTGTTATTATTATAAGAATAAACTTGTATTCGTTTTACAAATCCCTTTAGTTACTAATGATGAATTTATTTTGTACCATAATTTAGCATTACCGACCCCTCATGGGTCAGATAATCCTAATACTTTTAGTTTAATTTTATCTTCTAGTTCGTATATTGCTATTTCTAAAGACAAGCTAAACTTCTGTAATCTAGATACCCTAGATAAATGTAAAACAATGTACTCTGAGTTCTTTCTATGTGAGATACCTACGGTATTATTGACAAACGTCAGTCCTACATGTGAAAGTGAACTATTAACTAAAACAATTAGTGCTATTCCTACTCAGTGTGAAACCAAAACAATTGTTGGCGAATTGGACATTTGGAAATCGCTTATAAACAATCAATGGATTTTCGTGCAGTCTCGTTCAAGCAAAGTTTCAATGGACTGTAATAACTCCGAATTACGTGAAATCATAGTATCCGGAACTGGTATACTACGCATTCCAAATCAGTGTACAGTCTACACAAAAAGTGCAAGACTTATATCGTCAAAAGACTCAATCAATGTAGAAATTCCTATTCCTAGATTAGACTTTAGCATTATAAATGATTCATGTTGTAAATTAGATACTAAGTCTACTACTAGTTTAAATAATATCATATCCCCTATTTTACTACAAAATATTGACTTAGATGATTTAACTTTAAAGAAACAAAACAACAAGTTATATTCAGATTTAAATAAACTTATTGATGAAGAACCTATTCTAGTAAAATACGGGACACACTATTCTACCCTGACCATATGTATTCTAGTTATACTAATTTCTTTTATAGCATTCAAGTTATGCAAAATTATTTGTAAACATAGATCTAAGTTCTATATTTCTTGTGTAAAACCAATGACTCATACCGATGACGATGTCAGTAATCATAATATTAGTACTGAACCTGAAAACTCTTCAATTCCATTACCTAGACTACGTGATATAGTTTAAATTCCTGAATTTCGGCTTTTATCCCCGAATTTCAGTCTTATGGGGGGGGCTGTTATACCCTTACAATGTTAGTGGAATGGCTTAGCAACGCTCAGATGTGCCACATCAGCATTATGGGTTACAGTACGTCATTCATGAGCCCAGCGGGGCAGTTGGTTCTAAATCTCGGTACGGGTCGGAGGTCCTAACTCTTACTATTTCTACTATTTCTGTATTCTAAATCCTACTTATTAATTAAATCCTATTTTAGCTTAAATAATAGTTTTTTTTAAAAACAAGATTCCTAAGTCTCGTATAATAGATCGCATCACTGCTTACCATCAGGCGTGATTGCGGTCAAGCGCTAGTTTATAATTAAAAAAAAAAAATATGAGGAGATCCGCAGAAGAACCAAAGTCATCGACATAGCTCTTCGAGTCACTAAAATTAAGTGGCAGTGGACAGGGCACATTGCTCGTAGAACCGATAGCCGATGGAACAGTAAGGTGGACTAGAGTGGCGGCCACATACCTACCGGAAGACGCAGCATAGGGAGGCCCCCAACAAGGTGGATCGAAGACCTGGTGAAGGTCGCGGGAAGCCGATGGATGCGGGCAGCACAAGAACAGTCATCGTAGAAAGCCTTGGGGGAGGCCTTTGTCCAGCAGTAGACATCTATAGGACAAAGAAGAAAAAGATGTGCTGTCATCTGTATCTTAGCGATAAGACCGCCCATTGTATCACCCTTTATGAAATCTTCTTATTTATGTTTTATACTGCTTTCGGGAAGCTACGTAGAATCTTCTCGTCCGAAATACCGCAGTGTCTCAAGACAAAAGTCTTCGACCAGTGTGTGTTGCCAGTGATGACTTATGGAATTGAGACGTGGTCGCTAACAATGGGCCTTATAAGAAGGCTCAAAGTCGCTCAAAGGGCAATGGAGAGGGCTATGCTTGGGGTTTCACTGCGCGATCGAATCAGGTTTGAGGAGATCCGCAGAAGAACGAGAGTAACCGACATAGCCCGAAGAATTGCAACACTGAAGTGGCAATGGGCTGGACACATTGCCCGTAGGACCGATGCCCGATGGGGCCGACGGGTTCTCGAGTGGCGACCACGCACCGGAAGACGTAGCGTGGGTAGGCCCCCGACAAGGTGGACCGACGACCTGGTGAAGGTCGCGGGAAACCGCTGGATGCGGGAGGCGCAGGACGGGTCGTCGTGGAGAACCTTGGGGGAGGCCTATGTCCAGCAGTGGACGTCTTTCGGCTGAAATGATGATAATGATGATGTTTTATACATAACTAGCGGCCGCTTGCGACTTCGTTCGCGTGGAGTTAGTTATATGAACATTTTATGTTAACCCTAAAATATAGGCAGTTATTTTACTTTCGTTGTGCTCCGCTCCTATTGCTCGCAGCGTGATGTTTTATAGCCTAAAGCTGACAAAAGAATTTTTCAAATTGGACCAGTAGTTCCTGAGATTAGCGCGTAAACAAACAAACTCTTCAGCTTTATAGGTATATTAGTAGAGACAAAGAGTATTCTATTCTACCTAGAGCAGTTTAACAAAATTACATCCAAGAGTCAGTTTCTTCAGCGTCATTATGAATTTAAAAAGGGTATCTTATCACTTATCTCACAACAACATCCATTTCATCGCTACAAACTGACCGTATCACCTCTACAATTTCCTATTACCCCATTATCAACCAACATTAAAATATCGCCCCACGTCGCAACCCTTGTATTCAGACATAATCACCTCTGACCCACTAGTTGACGAAATTGAGTGCCAAGCCTAATCTAAACGACGATCGACACAGTGCTGGCTTTATGGGCGAACGAAACAGTTTTACCGTGTAATGTGGTACATAAAGATCTGTAATCGCGCGCGTTTTCCAACTAGGCGACACGCTAGGTGCTTGATAGTTATGTAATGTGATTACACTTCGTAAAAGAAGGTTTGTAGGTACTTACTTATGAGGTTTAATTAAAGTTAAACCCAAGACACCATTTTCGAAGAAACGATTTTTTATGAAACAACGCTTCTGTAGTGCAATTTTGTCATCATCATCTTAGCGTTAATCCCAGTCGTATCCTAAGCTTTTTCAGCTTTGGAGTCTGGGATCCGCTTTAACAGTCGTAGGTAACTGTAATTTTTGGTGAAGCGATTGCGGTCTGACCTCCACAACCCGAAGGCGATATCGAACCATTGCAGCTAGACCAATTGTTGGACTTTTGAGGGCTCCAACAACCCGTAACGACTGCCACTAGATGTTCGTATGGCAACCGGGACCAACGGCTTAATGTGCTTTCCGAGGCACGACTAGACCAGTGCAAATATGCACTTATTGCAAATATAAATGTATACAAGTATTTGCACTGCGCAGGGATCCAACTCGAGCCTCCTTGCGTATTTGGCCGCGTTCGCTAAAGTTACGCCACGGAGGCTGTCGAGTGCAATTTTGTAGTCACTGAAAATGTAGGTAAGTATTTTTTTTTTAAATCCTTGTTCCATACTTGGTATTTCTCCTGTATCATGTGTACGTTTACAAACATAAAACTCACGTACACAAACAGCCAGACAGGAATCGAACCCGCGACAAGCAGCGCAGCAGTCAATAGCTTGTCATTCCAACTAATGCTAGGTATAGACAATATTGACACCTCACTCTAATATCACTCTGTTTAACTTTCATTTAAGATTTGAACACACCCATCAGCTAGCGTAGATGACTTCGATGTGTGTTCTGTATGCCTAGTATGAGTTTTCATTACGACACTCGATCGTCGATATCGAGCGCGTTTGACGCTCTCATTGGTTGAGAGTTCTTACAACCTTGAAGCGGGCCAATCGATGAGTCAAAAGCGCTCGATATCGTTAATCGAGCCTCTTAATGAAAATTCATACTAGGCCTACTGAGGAAGATTGGCGACAGAACCGACACCGTTCTGCTCAGTAGGTTCATTGAACTCCATGTAGAGTAGCCAGCCTTTCGGTCTTCTATAGGATACATTTTGGGGAGTGTGCGAAGGAATTGCATGATTTAATTCCCCCATCTCCGTTCCACCCTTACGTTGTTAACACCATTACGATCCGGACGAAGAGTTTCGCCTCCTCCTTTATACCGCGTACTTACATCGAGGGACTCGAACGTTTGCCAGCGGTGGTGTTCCCGTCGGACTACAATTTGAGTGTCTTCAACGCTAGAGTGAATAGGCTCTTAATAAACTAGTGCGCATTACCATCAACGACTGCGACACTGCTTACCATCAGGCGGGATTGCGGTCAAGCGCTAGTTTATAATTTTATAAAAAAAAATTAAATGTGTTGGGAGACTAGTGAGCATACTGAGCAGGGGTGAAGTGTTTTAATTGTGTGTAAGTTTGTATTAATTAGGTATTAGTTACTAACATAGGTTAAGATTATTGTTACTAACACAGTAGATCTCAGTTATCTTAAATAAATAAATTGAAATTGAAATCAGCTGGTTACTCAGAGCCATGTTTGTTTGTTTCCATAAAATTTAGAATGAAAAATAAGTAAATAACAAATTAGAATTCTGCTGAAAACACAGAACCGCGCCCTTATTGCCTAACACACTATAGATTATGATCTGAATTATTTTGAAGGATATTGCTTTATAAACGAATATTGTTAGATAAGTACCATAGACTTTGGTTGTGGTAGCGATCAGAAGTGGTATATATTAAAAAAACAGCCAGGAGTTTTTTTTTTTTTAGAGGCCGTGACTACTTAACCGGACTTTCCTGTGGATGCCTTAAAATTAAAGCCTCCACCCAGGACACTTAAAACTAAGTTAAAATTAGGCGACTACGCTCTAAGGGCACCTCCTGTGGGGTTCGAACCTCGGCTTAGGGCGTCGCTAGAGAGGACAGCAAGGGACGGCTGGATCGAAATGATAGTGAGCCAGGAGCTTTTTTTTTTTTGATATGGCATCTCGTAGTTGACCTTGAGAGGTCGTAACTACTTAACCGGACTATCCTGTGGCTGCCTTAAATGAATTTAAAGCCTCCAGCCAGGGCGACTAAAAGCTAAGGGACTACACGCTAAGGGCACCCCCTGTGGGGTACGAACAGCAAGGGACGGCTGGATCGAATTTTTGTTTTAATTCGGTTTGATGACTGCGGCGTTTCCTAGTACTAGCTCTGAGAAGAAACGTTCAAAACAAACTCAGAGGTCATAGTTGGGAATTTATATTTACTGGCTCAACTGCGGCGCGGTCTGGAGCGGGTAGGCAGCACCTTTTATAGTGGGCTTAGTGTGGGGCGCCGGTTCTTGCTACAGTTGTCATAAGTTTTGAAGCTAATGGAGAAGTCCCCATACTCAGCTAACTTTTTGTTTTGTGTCTGTTTACTATCAAACGTTATTAAGATCAATGTTAGATACTAATTTTTGTTTCTGGCTCGATTCCTTGACCTTTGAGCCAAGTCATTATTTTTAGAAGAATGTTACCACCATCATCAACCTTTTTATCGTCCCATTACTGGGCACAAGTGTCCTCTCATACAGAGAAGGATTGAGCGTAATCACCACGCTTGCTCAATGCAGGTTGGCGATTTCAGACTTAAGTTCAGGTTCTCAAGATGTATTCTTTCACCTTGTAATCAGTCTTTGGTAGGTATCCAAGATACTTATATTTAGAAAGTACCTACATATAATTTAGAAAAGTTACAGTGGTAGGTCTGCCTGTCCTGGAATAGACAACTATAAGACTATAGAATAGAACAATGTCATATCCTAACAAACTGGGCCTAGTTGCCATAATTAAACAAATATTGATTTAATAATAAGTACATATTTACTTACCATAGGTAGGTACTATTATTTGATAAATGTAGGCTTAAAATGCTACCTAATTTTTGACAGTGAGATTTTTACTGAATCTTTCGGCAGGAGTTCTAACGAGTTTGTATCGGTAAATACCTATTTATTATTGTTTTTTCTTTATTTTTTGGCTTCGCACGGTTTGTGCGTTTAGCCAATGTCACGTAATTATGAATTATTCATTTCGAAAACGACGGCCACGTGACCCGTCTTACGAGTGAGGCTTGGGGCAAAGTCATGATGTGGCCATTATGCTGCGATATTTCACTGTTCTTTATGAACTATTTACTAAATGCACTTTTTACTACATAAATCACACACTTTTATTTTTTTTTTTTTTTTTTTTTTTTTTTTTTTTTTTTTTTTTTTTTTTTTACTTTTTTCACTTTTATTTAGTAAACAACACTATAAATAATTTTTAAAGTCCAATGAAAAACGAGCGTGACACTCGGCTTGACTTTCTCGCCAAAACTCAAATACCTATTTAGAACATCACAAAAGGTTTTAAAACCATGTTTCATTTTCAAAACCAACAAAACCTGGGTTATGTTAAAAGCCGTTTAGTTATTTTATTCATAAACTGTGTCCCTTTCCATGTAGATAATTATAAAGGCAGTTATCATGTAAGGTTTATATTGTACACAACACGTACCTAAAGAGATAATAGCATCTGTGACTACATAAAAACTGTCACCACGGCGTAATGACATCTACCGCTGTTCATATCACATTATTCCGGTCGACGGCAGTCATCGCGTTCCCGCGCTCTCATTGGTTGGCGCGATACTTTGTCGCCCATTTGTCACCAAACGCCAACCAATCACATCCCCCGCTTCGAAAATGGAACACAAATGAAATTGTCACCGCGATCGTCGCACATACAACCTCTATTGTATCTCGATTCTTTATTCGAATTTTCAAAATGGCGATGTCGCAATTTCATGTTGTATTTAATCAACACAACGTTTATTGGGATATGATGAAAAAACATTTTCATCGTAACAATATAAAAATGCGACAATACAAACAATTTTTACACTCATCACGATGTTCGGAATAACAAAAAAGACACAATTTCGACCCAAATGAAGCGTGACTTTTTTACAAAGGGCATGCAATGCGCAGCCAATTTTAGTAGTCACTTCATTTGAAGTATTGCAGAGTATTGCACGGGTGTTTTTACAAGGTCGGTTAACAGCCCAGTGTGTCGATTGCCCCGGGTTGGTGGAAATAACACGGCTGTATCATTGTTATACAAAAGTGCAGCTGTTCTGTTCCCTGAGGGTAAAAAATATGTTTTGTATGTTTTTTTTTCGATACGGTGTGCGTAGGGCCCTTTTAGCGGTCACCGGTACGTAGACGCCTCCTGTTTGTGCGTTTGATACATTGTAAGCTTTTAATTTTTTTCCAAGTGTCTGTTTTGTTAGCGATGTATCTATGTATTCGATTTGAAAAGTATATTTGTACAACTCCGTGTTTGCGTCAATCAGGATTTGGCTTGTCTTCGGAGAAAGTTTAGGATTTGAAATTCAAACAGCACCCTAAGTAATTGCATAACGCGCCATTAGAATAGAATTGAATACTCTTTTTAATTAATTCGCTAATTACACAAAAAAGCGCAATGAAAACAAAACTCGAAAAACTATCTTATCAGCTGATTTAATAGAGTTCACATCAGGGATCAACGTCATACCTACAAACCCGCACGGCGGCACGCTTGCAACGTTCAAAGGCCGAGCCGACACTTTTTTTTAAACATTGTTATTTCTGTAACCGTTCATTAACGACATAAATGACTATCATAATTTTATTAGTGGCATGCGGTGTAGCCTTTTCGCGAAGTTTGCGTTACGATGACAGATACACCCTGTATAGATTACAGAAACATAAATATAAAGATTTTACAAAGGGTGACACAATGGGCGGTTTTATCGCTAAGAGCGATCTTTTACAAACCTACTTCATGTGGACGAAAATTTGTCTGCTCATATGTAAATAAAGTTGTTGAACTGTCAAAAATAAACCCATTGCTACTGATAGACTACAGATCCCTACAGATTCTATCTGTTAGGTACATTTCAAATTAGGTTATGAAAAAATTAACTGAAGTTTTATTAAAATACAGGAAAGATTTACAATAATTCTCAGCTCATTACCTCCTAATTATTTTTAAGAAAATAGACAGGTTACGTTTTCAAAAGCTACTCGATAGGTAACTAAATCCATAAAAAAGCAGCCCTTTCAGATTTTGTCCCACCAATGTCCCGTTCCCCTTTGGGCACCCAATCCGCCATCTTGGATAATAATCTTTTATTAAAGAGTTTAATAATAATCCTGAGACGGATACGGCAGATGTGTTCTTAGCCTTAGGTGGTAGTGTGTACCGAGCTTAAATATTGGAAGCAGCTCTTGAGATTTTTATATTTTAATATGAATGTGTGTTGATAAATTGTGTTCTGAGTGTACTTCAGTATCGTTATTACTTGTCAAGTGATTTGGATTAGTAGTGTTTGTTTTGTGATAGTGTTTGAAGCTGCATTGCGATGCTATAACCGTCTCCTTCATTTCACCGAGAAAACTTAGGTTAAATGAACTGTTTTTTTTTATGTATCATATACCGCAATCCCGTCTGATGGTAAGCAATGATGCGATCGTTGTTGGTAAAGCGCGCTAGTTTATTAAGAGCATACTTATTCACTCAAAAAGTGCGAATAGGAAGGAAGACGGCAGTTTAGCGAGGTGATGCAATGTTTAACCCAACAACACGACTAACGTTTCTGCGCCAGAGGGAGATTGATCTGGAGATCCTCCACGACCAAACTCCCGACACAACAACATTTGGCGCATCGTTCCCGGCACAAATCGCAACACAACTGCTCAGACCCGCCCGGCTTCACCAGACATCATGTCGTCCGTTTGAGCTGTCCCAACTAATGTTAGTGATTGACAATATTGACAACTCACTCTAAGCTTCCTCAGTCACCTAACTTTTCTCTGTGTGATTTTGGCTATTGTGACCCAACGGTCACGCAACTTACGACTTTTAGAATGAAGATTCTAATTAGAGAGACACTTTGCTTTATGTTAATTATTTCATCATCACCACTGCTCTCATAACGCTGCTGATGATCTATGTTTCATAGTGAGGAAACCAGTGTATCCTAGAACCATCCATAACATCGGCGGCGGCAGAAGTTACCACCCACCAGACAAAGCCTTGCCGCCAAGCGATTTGTCGTGTTCCGGCATGATGCCTGGTGAAGCCGTTCGGAGGACGGATCTGAGCAGTTGTGTTGCGATGTGTGCCGGGTACGATGCGCCTAATGTTGTTGTGTTGGGAGTTTGGTCGTGGAGGGTCTTCAGATCAATCTCCCTTTGGCGCAGCATCGTTGGTCGTGTTGTTGGGTTTAACATTGCATCACCTCGCTCAACTGCCGTCTTCCTTCCTATTCGCTCAGTTTTTCTGAGTGAATAGGCTCTTAATAAACTAGCGCGCTTTACCATCAACGATCGCATCACTGCTTACCATCAGGCGGGATTGCGGTCAAGTGCTAGTTTATAACTATTAAATAAATATATATGTAGAGTTACTAACCCGTACTGGGCCTGGATGACGGGATTATGGCCCACTTACCGACTTCCTCACGCCGAGATAACGCTCGTTTCCCAGCAGTAAGACCATTATAAGCTGATACAATCGTAACTGTAGCCAAGAAATTAGTGGTTGTTGTGACCATCGGCAGGATGGAAAACCTGGATGATATATTTCAGGTTAGTCATTTTTGTTTATTTTTCAATGGGCCTGCTCGTGTCCTGAACGATGGAAATGAATGTGGTCTATGATGGAACAAACGAAAAAAAAAATCGACCTAGATATGAATCCTCCTCTGGCCTGTGATCTAGAATTAGAAACATTGTAGACAGATTATGATGAACTGACTTTTTTTATATATAACTTGTAGTTTGTTTACTGTTAGAAGTCTTTAAATAATAGGTGTCTTTCAATTTTGGCCATTGATGTACGAACCTTATTATTTTCAGAAAAATATACTTAATCTACCCAGATATATACCCTCCTCTGGCCTGTGATCTAGAATTAGAAACATTGTAGAAAGATTATGATGAATTCGATTATTTTTTTTTAAATTAAATTGTAGTTTGTTTAGGTACCTAGTAGTAGAAGTCTAAACAATATCTTTCAATGTTGGCCAATCACGTACGAACCTTATTATTTTCAGAAAAATATACTTAATCTACCCAGATATATATTCTCCTCTGGCCTGTGATCTAGAATTAGAAACATTGTAGACAGATTATGATGAACTCAATTGTTTTTTTTTAATTAACTTGTAGTTTGTTTACTATTAGAAGTCTTTAAATAATAGGTATCTTTCATTTTTGGCCAATAATGTACGAGCCTTATTATTATTAGAAAAATATACTTAATCTACCCAGATATATACCCTCCTCTGGCCCGTGATCTAGAATTAGAAACATTGTAGACAGATTATGATGAACTGAATTGTTTTTTTTTAAATTAACTTGTAGTTTTTATACTATTAGAAGTCTTTAAATAATAGGTGTCTTTCAATTTTGGCCAATAATGTACGAGCCTTATTATTTTCAGAAAAATATACTTAATCTACCCAGATATATACCCTCCTCTGGCCTGTGATCTAGAATTAGAAACATTGTAGAAAGATTATGATGCATTCGATTACTTTTTTTTTTTAAATTAAATGTAGTTTGTTTAGGTACCTAGTAGTAGAAGTCTAAACAATATCTTTCAATGTTGGCCAATCACTTATGAGCCTCATTATTTTCAGAAAAATATAATCTAGCCAGATATATATCCTCCTCTGGCCTGTGATCTAGAATTAGAAACATTGTAGACAGATTATGATGAACTCAATTGTTTTTTTTTTAATTAACTTGTAGTTTGTTTAGTATCAGAAGTCTTTAAACAATATCTTTCAATGTTGGCCAATCATGTACAAGCCTTATTATTTTCAGAAAAAAATAATCTATCTAGATATTTATCCTCCTCTGGCCTGTGATCTAAAATTAGAAACATTATAGATACATTATGATGAATTAAGTATAATTTTGTACTTATTAGAAGTTTATAAACGTTGTTGTCTTCAAATTTTGGCCTATAATATATATATTCCATATTAACATAGTTTTATTACTTAGTTGACAAAATTGACATACACGTTAGTTACAACAAGTAAATACCATAAAAGCCATGCAAAAATAAAGACTTTTATTAATTATTTACGAAACAAGGGCACGCCCGAAACCATGGGGGTATTTAATACCCCTCGCGTCCCTGCAAATAGGTCACTGTATCGTCTCCCTCGTACCCTTACTAAGGCAATGGGGCACACATGGACCTATGTCACACTTTTTGCTATACATTTATTTTGTGTTTTATTGTGTATGAAAATGAACCTCCGAATTTTAATATGTATAGTTATAGAAAATTGACGAAAAGTGTTTGTTTAAAGTCGTTGAATATTTAGTTATTTTGAAATATCGAAAGAATCGATATTCTTAAAGTACTTAATCCTAACTGTAGTACCTACATAAATGGTTAATCAAAAATGAGTTCCAATCCTTTTAGTACAAGAATTGGAATCGTATGCCTATATTTGGTCTGATTTATCTAAGTCATTAAAAAAAATTGGTTGTCTGTAGAACTCCGTCTACTGCCGATATTTGAACGTGACAACGTCTATTACATGTTTACACATCGGGCGCTCTAGGGGTGGGGGTAAAGAAGGCGTGGACTCCGTGTGGCGTCAGATTCGGCCGTTACGGTGTTTTCGAGAATGACTCCACGCCGTACCAATTTAATAGACGTTGTCACGTCAAAAAAAAATACAATATTGTTTTTCTGATCCTCCGGATTATTATAGGTGCAGTCAGCAACAAATGCCAATTAGCATGATATGATTGAATACCTAATGTGTTTTTGGTATTTTATAATAGAAGCTACGACTTAATCAAGAAAGAATCACAATCAGAGTGCTTTTCCTTGAAAATGTCACTAACAATATTATTTCTCTCAGCAAATGCGATTTCGAAAACCAAAGTGTTAATCGACTTTTGTGGTTGATTGAACCTACAAAATCAGGTTCAGGAAAGATTGCTGTATAATCTTTAATATGGGCAGATGGAGAAAAGTTTAATAACCAGTTTTATCTAAAGGACTGCGTTACACAAGAATTAAGTTAAGTAGTTTAACAGAAAGTCAACCCCAATGTAGTTAGGAAAAAAATTTGGTGGATTCATTGTGTACCAACATTATGGTATTTACAAATGAATTAGTCCGATATAAAGATATAAGGGTTAATAAATTCATTGCCTTCAAATATAAAAGTTTATCATATTAAAAAAAAGAAATACTCACCTAGACAGTGGAAAAATATTACTGCAACACTTTTCATCGCGTCTGTCCAGGGCTGTCACGTTACTCTTTGGCTGATTTATGTGCGGACGGTCCGAGCAGCTGAAAGTTTGATGTGGGTGCGTTGACGCTGCCAACCCTACCCTTTGGCCACGCGCCCACATAAGCACCCTATGTATGTATGTATTGTACTACAGATGTATGAATAAGCATGTTTTGGTAGACATCTGCTGTGGTACTGTGATTACAGTTATTCGATTTTTTTTTATGTCCGTAAAGGCTATGTGTTGTTATTGATCTACCACTGAAATAGTGTTTAAAACTAATAACTGCAGGTACCTATTCATGTTATTGTAACACTTTCTTACTGGAGTCATTTGCCTAAGAAATGGGCGAGGACAGCTGACCAATTCTGCAATAACCTCACCGTGAAAAGATAGATGAAATGAGCTTAGAGTGACCTGTCAATAGTGTCAATCCCTAGCATTAATTGGGTTAACACTGGGGGGAGGGAGAAGCGCTGCTGCTCGCTTCCCTGGTGAGAGCTCCCTTAGGCGCCTCTTACGACACACATGAGAGGATATAGGTTGGTATTTTTCTATGGTAATCGAAATATCAATCAATCGAAAAATCATAGTTGACTTATTCAATAGGCAACTATGATTTTAACGTAGGTACCTACGTGTTAGACCTCATTATTCTACAGTTCAAGCCCTCACCGCATCACGTACTCCATTTTTATTACCCAATTCCAAAGAGTCGACGATAATCACGCATCACAAGGATCTTCGAATCACATCACAATCACAGCCCGCAGCTCCACTCATCTAAATCTTGCCCCATCTAATTACCGAACTAAGAAATCGTGGTATAATCGTGTCTGTGAAGACAATAAAGAGATCATTAATCATTAGGTATTTGGTACAGTCGTTAATGATGATATTAGGTGTACTGTGCGTGGTTCGGTTGTGGTGTGAGTTGGGAGCTGAGGTTGAAACGGCAGAAGGAATTTTTGAGAAGATTTTGTAAGTTTTATTAGTGCTAACGTCATAGTAAGTCATTATAAGCCAAACACATTTCACTGCGATACATCGTGGTCGCAGTTTAGTTCGTTACTTTGATATCACCTTCATGTAAATTGTGTAATAAAAATCATAATTATACGCACACCGGACGAAGCGTTTCGCCTCCTCCTTTATACCGGGTACATCGAGGGACACGATCAATTTGCCTACGACTACAATTTGACTGTCTTCAAGGCTAGAGTGAATAGGCTATTAATAAACTAGTGCGCTTTACCATCAACGATTGCGTCACTGCTTACCATCAATACCTATTTTATAAAAAAAGAACCTACTATTTGTACTCGTGCTTTTACATTCCTTCCAGCAGGTCACAATATGGATTTCGGGATTATTAAGCACTTTTCTGATTATTTATTACGACACCAGCATCCTCATAACACACTATTACTGTCAGTTGGAATCTTTTAAAAGCACATTCCTAATCCACATGTTCGAAAATGTGTCTGATCAACAACGTAAATAACTTAATTATTGTTGTAGAACTGTCAAAATGAAACCCCTTGCTACTGATAGTGAGTAACGCAATTACCCAGCTGGACTCATTATTCATCCACAATCAGCTTACAGACACAGACGATGAGAGTTATGTCACTAAGTCGTCGAAAATAACGTCGTCTAATGGAACGGAAATGCGTATTCTGACCTACAGACAGAAATGAATGTAAATATGTGCGAGTATTAATAATAGGTGTGCTTATATGACCATTACATTACAACATGCCAAACATCGAGGTAAACCTAGTACAAAAATTTATTCTAAACGCACATTCTAAAGTTGCCTGTGCGAAAAGTGTCAGAGTTATTTTATAGCAAACTTGCACCACGTAAGGCTGACTTTCACAGATACCTTTACCTACGCTAAAAGAACAGAAAACTGCCACAATGTCTGATACAGTACCTTTTAAGCTATTGCATAGCTTCTATCGTGGGCCCTGAACGTGGAAACCGAATCCAGAAATTCCGTAACGAAAATAACCTAACACCCTCACTCCGACCGGCACCGCTGTGCGGTGTTGAAAGCCGTACATCGTCTGACGTCGTTTCAGTTCGGCAGTCTTCGGTACGTTGTGTTCGTGTGCGTAAGACTTCTTCTGATAACATCTTTTGATAACAATTTATAGATTTTCAAAAAGAGCATGCATATTTCAGGGCGTGAACTCAGTTTTACACATTTGACAAGTTAATGATTGTCGCGATGTGCTAAACTTTCAATTTTTTTTTTTTACATTTCTCTTTAGTTCCTCAAACGCTGTATCTTCCACCTTGTACCAAGATCTTCCATCGAGATATGTAGAAGGAGCGAGGGCGGCGCGATCGTGATTGTGCTCTCAAACGTTCTCTGGCGCAATTGTTCATCATTACGCGCTGTAGGGGCTGCAGATTGCGCGTATGCTCACCAAAAGTGTTGCTAGTCGCTAAAATTATTGGCTTGTTTATGGGCAGATGTTGAAATTACGTGTCTTCTTTGGCTTTGGTTCTACATTTGACTAATGCTGCTGTAATCCAACATTAATGCTTGTAAATAATAGATTTTTTGGGGTGGGATCCTTAACTTCAATAATTAATCATTCAAAAACATTCACAATATATCAACACCTAGCGATCAACAGTTAACTAACTGGTATATAAATAAATTGGTAAGCTAATGTTTCCTGTGACATGCAACTCCATTCTAGTAATTTAAGTGTTCATTGATCGGCTACGCTCCTCGTTCAATCCTGTCCTTTGTGTTTTAACATATGCAGGAAGGTGGGAAGCTACGTAGAATGTTCTCGTCCGAAATATCGCCGTGTCTCAAGACAAAAGTCTTCGACCAGTGTGTGTTGCCAGTAATGACTTATGGAATTGAGACGTGGTCGCTAACAATGGGCCTTACAAGAAGGCTCAAAGTCACTCAAAGGGCAACGGAGAGGGCTATGCTTGGGGTTTCACTGCGTGATCGAATCAGGAATGAGGAAATCCGCAGAAGAACGAGAGTAACCGACATAGCCCGAAAAATTGCAACACTAAAGTGGCAGTGGGCTGGACACATTGCCCGTAGGACCGATGCCCGATGGGGCCGACAGGTTCTCGAGTGGCGACCACGCACCGGAAAACGTAGCGTGGGTAGACCCCGACAAGGTGGACCGACGACCTGGTGAAGGTTGCGGGAAACCGCTGGATGCGGGAGGCGCAGGACCGGTCGTCTTGGAGAACCTTGGGGGAGGTCTACGTTCAGCAGTGGACGTCTTTCGGCTGAAATGATGATGATGATGATGATATGCAGGCAAAGTGTCTTCTTCTTTGCTATCACCGACGACAAGTTGATTTCTTAAACATAATCGTGGAAAATTAAAGGCATTCTACCGTTTTCGATCGCTTAGAAGTTGGGAGCATCCCAAGATATTGAACCATAACTAATAAATAATTAGCCGGGACTGGAAAAAGAAGCCTGATCATTTAGTACGGGTTTTTGACAATCGATTAAAACGTGAAAAATAATTAATAAACTGTCGGAAGAGAGGAATTAATGAAATAGCCGTTTGTCCGTTTACGAATATGCATCAAGAATTCACTTCTTAATTGTGGGTTCAGTGCGGGCTGGTGGATGACATGTATTAGAATTTTCGGTTCAAATTCTTCTAATTATTCATTGCAAGTCGTGGTGGTCTAGTGGTTAAAACCCAACCTCTCAAGTATAAGTGTGCGGGTTCGATTCCAGATAAGGCAAGTAGGCAATGTAACTTTTCTAAGTTATATGTATATTCTAAGTAGTACTTGGACACTAATTACTCATTAAAAGGTGAAGGAAAACATCTTGAGGAAACCAGGACTTTAAGTCTGAATCGCAAACCCGCAATGAACAAGCGTGGTGCTCACGCTCAATTCTTCCCTTCTCGTATGAGAGGAAAGCTGTGCTCAGCAGTGCAATTACAATGCAATCCCAAATAACAAGGCAATATTGTAGCAAACATGAAGTGGCTGTAGACATGTTTGTTGAAGGACAGCTGGATGGTGGAGTATACGAGCCCTGAAGTGGAGACTCCTAGCTAGACGGATGTACGACCTAAAGGAGGTCGCTGGGACAGACAGGATACAAAATGCGGAGGATAGTGTCGTGGCGCGGCCTACATCCAGAAGTAGATAAATTAAATCCTAAACAACAACATGTTTTCCTTCGCCTTATAATCAGTAATTAGTGTTCAAGATACTTAGAAAGTATATATAAATCGGAAAAGTTACATTGGTACTTGCCTGACCGGAATCGAATCCGCATACTCATACTTGACAGGCTGGTATTTTATCCACTAGGCCACCACTACTTAAAATGTCACAATAATGTTCCTATAATACATAATACCATATATAATGATTAGCTATACGAAAGTTCTGTCAAACGTAAGTAAAACTTACCAACACTAATTCCACACGCCAAAACTACCAAACGCATCACCATAAATTACTCAATTAACTCCAACATATAATTAACGACGAACAAAATTTTTAATAATCAATCTTTGAAACGAAAGTACAGTTAATCATAGAAAAGTATAACTCGTACAAGATTATGTATAAAAAATAATGAGCACGTTCGGACAAGTGGCGCGGTAGATGCGACGGGTTAAGTGTGGCTACTAAAACAGCGGGCGAAGCTGTGTAGAAGTCATAATCAAAGTTACAAGGCAAAGTTAAAGTGAGGCTGTGGCGAATAGTTGTTACTTATCAAAACCATTCGTTTTACACACTAAAGATCTCTCACCCGCAGAGTTATTGCGTAACATACTATCAGTAGCAATAGATTTGATTTTGACAGTTCAACAACATTCATTGCTTTGTTGAAGTTGTTTAGCATACACACATTACGAACATGTGGAGAAATGAACTAGCAATGTACTTTAAAATGATTCAAAAGTGTTGAACACGAGTTGCCAGGTAAGACTTAGTAAGGGAAATTTGTTCTGGTGAAGATAGATAGACAAATCAGCCTTTGAGTGAAAATTTGGTGTTTTCTACAAACGATGCGATACTTGGTAATACCATATTTTGCATTTCCTGTCAGCTGAACATTACAGGAACTGATGGATGCTATCGATGGTGGTAATAATTAATAATTGTTATTGCCAACGACATTTTTTTTTTAAACTTAGCCTCTCACCTGGGATTACTTTACTCATGTATCGTGGGTGCATTTACAAACATTTAAAACTCACATACAGAAACAGCCATACCTTTTTTGTTATATAAATTATAAACTAGCGCTTGACCGCAATCCCGCCAGATGATAAACAGTGATGCGATCGTTGATGGTAAAGCGCGCTAGTTTATTAACTCTAGCCTTGAAGACACTCAAATTGTAGTGTGACGGAAACACCGCCGCTGGAAAATTGTTCCAGTCCCTCGATGCAACGTGCGAGAATCGAGTCCGCGACATACAGCGCAGCAGTAAATCGCTCAGCCACTACACCAACCGTGTCAATCACTTTATTTACTCGCATACTTAATGGCCTCTTAGACAAGTTGCGTATTCTGAAGTTCGTGACAGATGTTCAGAAGCGATCGTGTGAATTTGATAGCGTACCTACTATTACTGTACGGCCATTACTAACTACTGGTACGGTTAGTTCATCAGTCAGAAATACATATTTAGTAAGATTATTATAGGTAATTATTTAAAAGTCTATTAAAAACGTGCAATTATTGATAATAAGCGCTTTAGTCGTGTTTAGTGTAGGAAGATGTCAGTTCAAAAAAAAAAATTAATAATTTTGTCATTTGCATATTTAATAATGGCTACTCAATAAGGTGACTATGTGAAATCTTTTTCTATTTAAATTGAATGTAAGCAATATAAAAACATCACAATCCTTTCTACGACAGTCGGTTAAAAATGCCTAATGTTGTTTTGGTCAAAATGTTGAAGATGTTGTTCATAAGCCATACGAACTAAAGATAGGATACTAGAAAAAATAAAACTAGTTACTCTATAGGTACAAATATGTTTTGGTATTGTTGCAGGATAATAATTATAATTTATTTTTGAATGCACGTTCATGCTTTTCACAGTTTTTTCGACTTCACAAATCTCGAATATTTCTATATTATACCTATGTAAGTTAGTAGTCGTGGTGGCCTAGTAGTTAAAACACAGCCTCTCAAGTATGAATGTGCGGGTTCGATTCAGGTCAGGCAATTACCAATGTAACTATTCTAAGTTATTAGTAATTTCTAAGTATATCTTGGACACCAATGACTGATTAAAATGTGAAGGAAAACATCTCGGAGGACGGGTCTGAGCAGTTGTGTTGCGATGTGTGCCGGGTACGATGCGCCTAATGTTGTTGTGTTGGGAGTTTGGTCGTGGAGGGTCTTCAGATCAATCTCCCTTTAGCGCAGCATCGTTGGTCGTGTTGTTGGGTTTAACATTGCATCACCTCGCTCAACTGCCGTCTTCCTTCCTATTCGCTCAGTTTTTCTGAGTGAATAAACTCTTAATAAACTAGCGCACTTTACCATCAACGATCGCATCACTGCTTACTATCAGGCGGGATTGCGGTCAAGCGCTAGTTTATAATTATTAAAAAAAAAAAAAAACTTGAGGAAACCTGGACTATCGCCAACCCGCATTGAGCAAGCGTGGTGATTGCGCTCGATTGCTTAGAAGTTGGAAAAAGCACGATTATGTTTAAGAAATAGGTACGTCTGACAATCTTCACTATCTTTTATAATCCTTGACCAGCTTTTCTAGAATACCTATGTATTCCTGGTCTTCTTCTTTATGTTGCTGGTGCGATTGTTCTCAAATCAAAGTAAGGCTTGACCGCAATCCCGCCTGATGGTAAGCAGTGATGCGATCGTTGATGGTAAAGCGCGCTAGTTTATTAAGAGCCTATTCACTCAGAAAAACTGAGCTAAAAGGAAGGAAGACGGCAGTTGAGCAAGTTGATGCAATGTTAAACTTATGGAGGCATGAGGAACGGGGAGTAAAGTTCACTCATCCTCCGTAGAAAAGGGAGGATCCTCCGACCAGACGGGTGTTATGTCTGGCGGCCACTTGCCCAATGGTTGAAATTGGGAAGTTGTATGTACGCTAGTTGCACGGAAAACTCTGATTGCGAGATGTAGAATTCGTGTGACGTCAGTATGATAAGTTGTTCCATGTGGCGTTTGTAGGTACCGCTACATTAACAACACGACCAACGATGCTGCGCCAAAGTGAGATTGATCTGAAGACCCTCCACGAGCAAACTCCCAACACAACAACATTAGGCGCATCGTACCCGGCACACATCGCAACACAACTGCTCAGACCCGTCCTCCGTACGGCTTCACCAGACATCATGCCGGAACAAGACAATTAATCAATTTACTTATTAAATAGTCTTTGTGCAAAACAATAACTTTAAAATCGGTTTATAAATTTGCCACAATCAAAACCAGCTAAAAACATCACCATTTCAGCCGAAAGACGTCCACTGCTGGACATAGGCCTCCCCCAAGGACCTCCACGATGACCGGTCCTGCGCTTCCCGCATTCAGCGGTTTCCCGGGACCTTCACCTTTACCTTAACCAGCTAATAAGTCATGTAAAAATCTCACCATTGGGAGTGATGCGAGCTTAGAGTCGCCTAAATTCTCACTCCACGGTCACTTTACATACGAAAGCTTTCTTCTTTGCCAAAGAAAAAGAATTTTTTTTTTTTTTAATTTTCTTCATGTCGTCATATAATATCTTGCTAACCATACCTGCTACAAACTGCCGAAAAGAAGACGTTCGCATTCGTACGACGAAATCATAGCGTTGACTTTAAGAAGCAAAGTCGTGCAGCAAACGTTTTTAATTATTCCTATTTGTAACGTTTCATATACTTTCTAATCACGAGCCTCCGTATAGAAATTACATGTGCAGATGAGCACACAACATGTGGATAACTGTAGCGGTATTTACAATGCAACATGCAACTTATATGCCATTCTGACGTCACGCAAATTGGGTTGTAGGTATCCTAAAAATAATTATTTATATAAAATATCAAACACGTTTTTTTTATTTTTTTCTTTCATTCAAATACTTAGGAAGAAATATTGATTTGAAATGTGGCATGACGTCACGCCGTGGTATATTTTGTATTTCAACGTAATTAGCCCCCACTTCGTAACTTAAATATGCTAAATCTCAGTAGTTTTTGGTCATTTCGACAAAATATAGGGGTTTTTTTTTTATAATTATAAACTAGCGCTTGACTGCAATCCTGCCTGATGTTAAGCAGTGATGCAATCGTTGATGGTAAAGCGCACTAGTTTATTAAACCCATTCACTTAAAAAACTTAGTGAATAGGAAGAAAGACGGCAGTTGAGCGAGGTGGTACAATGTTAAACCCAACAACACGACCAACGATGCTGCGCCAGAGTGAGATTGATTTGGAGACCCTCCACGACCAAACTCCCGACACAACAACACTTGGCGCATCGTCCCGGCACACATCGCAACACAACTGCTCAGCCCCGTCCTCCGTACGGCTTCACCAGACATCATGTCGGAACACGACGAATCGCTTGGCGGCAAGACTTTGTCTGGTGGGTGGTAACTTCTGCCGGCAGCCAATGTGTTCTTAATTTTTTTTATTATCTATAAGACAGACTAATTATTTTATTGATTTTTATACCTTTGATATGTATTCCTATTCTGCAACTCGTAAGCAGTATACCGTGCAACTAGCATACGGTCTACATACAACTTCTCGACATCAAACGTTGCCCCACACTAGGTTTTTTTTCCTGTAGGTATCATAGGAGCGTTGACAAATATATAAAACTCACATTGTAGGTCATACAAATATATGTTCCGCGCGGCAATCGAACCCGTGATACGCAGCGTTGCAGTCAATAGCTTAACCTTTGCGCTAACCGTGCAGTACTTGCATAGAGGATCCTCCCTTTTCTATGGAAGATGAGTGAACTTTACTCCCTGTTCCTCATACATACTCTATTAGATATAACCAACTTAGGTACGAACGACAGCAGGTCAAGCAACCCGACACTGTCAAATATTCCCAATTAACCTTGAGCCTTTAGGCTTTAGATATAAAATTGAAAATCGAATAAAGAAATTTCGGAGATTGTAGTAGCTTGATGTGTACACATAAATTCAGAGTGGCATGAGACCGTGTTCTGAATATCCTCCCTAATCTGCATTTGCGACACATTTGCCAAAATTGCTAACAAATACACTTTTTTTTAATAATTATAAACTAGTGCTTGACCGCAATCAAGCCTGATGTTAAGCAGTGATGCGATCGTTGATGGTAAAGCACGCTAGTTTATTAAGAGCCTATTCACTCAGAAAGACTAAGCGAGGTGATGCAATGTTAAACCCAGCAACATGATCAACGATGCTGCGCCAAAGGGAGATTGATCTGGAGACCCTCCACGACAAAACTCCCAACACAACAACATTTGGCGCATCGTACCCGGCACACATCGCAACACAACTGCTCAGATCTGTCCTCCGTACGGCTTCACCAGACATCATGCCGGAACACGACAAATTGCTTGGCGGCACGACTTTATCTGGTGGGTGATAACTTCTGCCGGCGGCCGATGTTATGGCCTACCACCGATAAAATTGTTAAAGCATGCAACCATTCTTATATCAAGCA
Source organism: Sesamia inferens (assembly GCA_037179545.1). Taxonomy (NCBI): domain Eukaryota; kingdom Metazoa; phylum Arthropoda; class Insecta; order Lepidoptera; family Noctuidae; genus Sesamia; species Sesamia inferens. Next base: position 11,529,948 of record CM073933.1, on the reverse strand, counting down.
CATTCAAATTTCCCAGTTCCTTCTCATTCATTTACATTCAGCGCTCACGAATAACTTCACTCACTCTCTCTTCAACAACATCGAAAAAAGTTCACCAAGCGCGCCGGCTGGGTTATCATAAAAATTCTATAAATCGATATTTACCCCTTGACACCGCCAACAAAGTGACCAAATGAACATCTGTGGAGGCCTCCATCACAATCCGGAGAGTTCAGCGCTGGGAATCCGTAAGTCCACCCTTGTCTCATTTGTTTGTGATTGGGAACCGTGGAGATTCCACCGAGTTGCCTAGAAGACGCGCCTAAGAAACGCTGTCCAGCTATCGAAAAAGTATCAGTATACCATCACTAAACAAAAATTTATATAGTATATGAAAAATAACTTTGACTACTACACGATAACATTCAGTTTAGGCCACAACATTTTTATAACTTTTTAAATAATTCCCGTCACTCCGAAATCAATTTAAGTACTTACTACTAAAGTGAAGTTTGAAATAACGTCTCTTGAAGTAACGTCAAACAATCAGAAACGTAAATTTGAATAGGTATACAGTCGCAAACTGTAAACATGGATTCAATACATGATTAGGCATTAAGACATCGAAGTCCACGTTTGCATCGCTCTTATCCAAAAATGTGCCCTGAAGATTGGCAGTATTGATATCTACGTTAAATGATAATGCTAATTCTTTGGTCAAAAATCGAGCCAGTCCTCTGGGGCCCTAGTCTGCTATTTTTATAAATTTGTCATTCCAACACGATTCCATTCTCATTATGCTAAAAGTTCATAATCTGTTAAATTCATAATGATCAATCAATTATCGACCAGTTGTCACGTGACGGAATGATGATACAATGACATTAACGTATTGTCACTATTAATACCTGTTAGAGATTTTCTAAAAACTACCGCTCAATTTACATACATTTATAACCTAATGTTCCCATTTCTGGGACACTGGTCTCCTCTCTGTGAGATAGAGTGGGCCACGCCAGCACAGTGCTGGATGGTTTATGTCCGATGTCTTTGAAGTTTTCCCTCTAGGACATGCATTTCCTCACGATGTTTTTTTTCCTTCACCGTTTTGAGTACTGTATGATGAAAATACATATTTGCACAAGGTAAAGCGCTTGACGGGGTTCAAATCTACGATCTACAACTTGTTAGTAAGTTGCGGCTGATACCACTAGGCCACCACTGTTCCTGCTCAATTGTCTGCTCCATTTGAATATTTATTAATATGGAATGAAATGTTAGTGACTGACCTCTGGAAAGTCATAAAGACGGCATTTGCAATGCAATCAGTCGTCCTCCGTGGCGCAGTGGTCAATACGTCCGCCTGCGTCGTGGAGGCCCCGGACCCCCAAACGATCTTTTCCTAATTGGCCTGGGTCTTGGATGTTTGTCTATATATGTATCTATTATAAATATAGTATCGTTGAGTTAGTATCCCATAACACAAGTCTCGAACTTACTTTGGGGCTAACTCAATCTGTGTGATTTGTCAAAAAAAAGAGCGTTGCAATGGATTGACCTTTGAAGGGGTCGGTAACCAAAAAAAAACCCTTTTAAGTTAGTTAATGATCTCCGGCAATAAATTGGTAGGAATCGCTATATATATTGGTTATTATAATAATGTATAGAAACTAGAAAAACATTGAACCATTACTTAATTATGATTTAATTTGTATACGAAATAACTGTAAATAATTAACCCTTCAAATTCCCATTTCCGTCTCCAAGGATCAAAACAAGAATCCTCCAAAATAGTTTTGCCACCCTCAAAAACCTTTGTTAAACTGACAAAGATTCACCGAGATGAATATTGAATATAACCTACGTTATATTTACGCAACCCTTCAACTGCGACGGTGCCCCCGCTTAATTATAGGGATGATGGCGAAATATTCATGAAGTAGCTGATACGGACATGTTGAGAGTTGCCACACTTTTGGGATTTGTGCGACTAAAAGCATGTGGGTTTTGCAGTTATGGGGAGGTAAAGAAATTGATATATGTAGCAGTTTCAGGGTTGATTTTGTAATGAATCCCTAAACATTATTATATGGGTTTACGTCTAATGGATTTTGGCTACAAACGGGGTGAATACCGATATGACGGTTGATAGAGAAGAAGAGTCTAATTAAATTGTTATAATATGTAAGAGCAAGAGAATTACAAATTAAAGATGTTCATAGTCATGCGTGTTTTAATCGCATAGAATTATCGATTATTAGTCCAGTGTGTGTGTGCAGTAACCGACATAGCCCGAAGGATTGCAACAATTCCTCTGAGGTGCTACCGCTGCCATGTGGGCCACCACGTGGGAGTGAAATGCACCTCGGAGGTGGACCGCAGCGGTCTCTGTTTCCGCTGCGGTCAGCCCGGTCACAAGGCCGGCTCGTGTGCAGTCACCGCGGCTGAACCCTCACAAGGGTCTCGGCTGAGGCTGTTATGGAGTGCCAATAAATGGCCCCATTACGCCTCCTCCAGGCGAACATCAACCAATGTGCCTCCGCTCAGGACCTTTTGCTCCAGAGCATGGCGCAATGGTCGATTAACTGTGCCGTGGTAGCTGAGCCGTACTTTGTCCCACCCAGGGATGACTGGGTGGAGGACCTCAACGACTCAGTGGCCCTAAATTCATCGGCCGTCGCCAGCACCCCGTCCCTCGAGGCCGTTAAGAGAGGAAAGGGTTGCGTAGCAGCACGGCTCGGGGAGATAGTCATGATGGTGGTATACTTCTCCCCTAGCCGAACTCTCGTCGAGTTCCACAATTCCCTTGCGGAGTTGAGAGTCGTCGTCGTAGGGTTCTGATCCCTCCCCGTGCTCGTCCTCGGGGACTTCAAAGCCAAAAATGGGGTTCACGGCTTACAGACACACGGAACAGAATGGTAGAGGACTAGGCTCTGGAGACAGGCCTGGTCGTCCTAAATCGAGGTTATCAAAATGTGTCTGGGTGCGGGGTGACTCAGTGGTAGACATATCGTTCGTCAGTCCCGCTCTGTCGCCACATGTTCTTGACTGACGTGTCATGGAGGGGGTGGAGGCCTACTCAGACCACCCGTATATCCGGCCATGCAGGCCTGGGTGTTACCACCGGACAGGCCTGCTGAGCCGAACGACGACGCGGAGTGGTTCCGGGAGGCCATGTCTGAGATATGTGACGTGGCAATACGCCCAGTCAAGCCCGGATGCGCCCGGTGTCAGGTGTACTGGTGGTCGCCGGAGCTTAAGTCTTTGCGCAAGGCATGCGTTGCTACGCGACACCGGTACTCCAGGTATCGCAGGCTCCGTATTCGTCCACCGAAGACGAAGGCCGTACAGGCGGAGCTTTACGAGGGATACAGAGTGGCGAAGACCGCCCTCCGAGCGGAGATTCAGCGGGCTAAAGGTCTGTCTTGTGAGAAGTTGCTGGGGGCTCTGAACAGAGACTCGTGCGGATGCCCCTACAAAATGGTGCGGATTAAACTCCGCCCATGGATCCCCCTGCAGACGCAGAGTCTCCGGCCTCAGCTCGTAGAGGACGTGGTGAGCGCTCTGTTTTCCTCGCGAGGGAGAAATACCCCTCCACCCATGGCTCTACCTCCTGCGGTACCTGATGCGGACCACACCAACGACGACGACGATGTTCCAGAAGTGACCGAGGTAGGGCTGACAACGGCGGTACGTAGGCTGAATGCCAAAAATACCGCCCCAGGACCCGACGGCTTACCTGGAAAAGTCTGGGTGCTGGCCTTAGGGGCTCTCGTGCCTCGAATATGGGGGCTACTAAACGCATGCTTGGAAAGGGGCCAGTTCCCACTTCGCTGGAAGACGGGGAAACTGGTCCTCATAAAGAAGCCAGGTCGCCCTGCGGACTCTCCGACCACTTACCGGCCCATTGTGCTGCTCGACGAGGTGGGCAAGCTCTTCGAAAGAGTTATTGCAGACTCTCTCGTCGGGCAACTCAGGCGAGCGGGCCTGGATTTGGCAGAGAGCGACTTTGGCTTCCGCAGGAAGCGCTCTACGGTAGACGCCATCATGCGCGTGCGAGCCTCCGGTATCGCCGGATGCCGACCTATCTCTGCCGAGTGGTCGAGGCCTATCTGACGGACAGGGCCGTAATCTACCCCGGTCACCAAGGAGTGTGGAACCAGCGAGAGATGTCGTGCGGTGTTCCACAGGGATCGGTCCTGGAACCGCATCTTTTTTTTTTAAATAATTATAAACTAGCGCTTGACCGCAATCCTGCCTGATGGTAAGCAGTGATGCGATCGTTGATGGTAAAGCGCGCTAGTCTACTGTTACTGTTACTCTCACTCACTCTCACTCAGTCCCTTCAGTGGACCATTGTGCGCGCTAGTTTATTAAGAGCCTATTCACTCAGAAAAACTGAGTGAATAGGAAGGAAGACGGCAGTTGAGCGAAGTGATGCAATGTTAAACCCAACAACACGACCAACGATACTGCGCCAAAGGGAGATTCATTTGAAGACCCTCCACGACCAAACTCCCAACACAACACTATTAGGCGCATCGTACCCGGCACACATCGCAACACAACAGCTCAGACCCGTCCTCCGTACGGCTTCTCCAGACATCATGCCGGAACAAGACAAGTCGCTTGGCGGCAAGGCATCTGTAGAACACCGGGTACAACTGGGTACTGCGCGCCAACTTCCCTATCGGCGTCAGCGTAGTTTGTTACACTAACGACACGCTAATTTTGGCACGAGGGATGTCGCACCAGGCGGCGGCTGATGCAGCGGCCCTCGTGGTTGCGACAATCGTGGAGAGGTTCCGGCAATTGGGACTCGAGGTGGCCCTGCAGAAGTCCGAGGCCATGTGCTTTCATGGTCCTTGGAATGCACCACCGTCGGGCTCCCACATAACGGTAGGAGGGGTTCATATCGGCGTCGGGTCGACAATGAAGTACCTGGGAATCGTCTTCGACATTCGGTGGAACTTCGAGGAGCACTTTCGACGTTTGGCCCCCAGACTGGAACGGACCGGGTCAGCTCTCAGGTGGCTCCTCCCCAATCTAGGGGGTCCAAATGCCTCCTGCCGGAGGCTCTACGTGGGGGCCGTGTGGTCCATGGCCTTTACGGGGCACCGTTGTGGGCGCCGTGGCTAAGGAAGCGACCAGCCCGATGCCTGACTGCGTCCCAGCGGGTTATGACCGTTCGGCTGGTCCGGGGATACCGCACGGTCTCCACTAAGGCGGCGAGCCTCCTTGCCGGATTGCCGCCATGGGATCTGGAGGCCAAAGCCCTCGAGCACACGTGGTTGTGGCGAGAGGAGGCAAAACGCCGGAGCATAACTCCGCTACCGGGAGACGCTCACGGCACGGCGGACAGAGCTCCGGCGGGATCTCATGGCGACATGGAGAGAGCGATTGTCGCAACCCAGTGCTGAGCACAATAAACCAGAGGCGGTAAGTCCCCTCTTCGAGGAGTGGCTAGACAGGCGCCAAGGCGCCTTCACCTTCCAGGACTCAGGTCCTCAGCGGACACGGTTGTTTCGGGAGGTTCCTGTTCCGCATAAGGCGGGAAGAAACGCCAGGGTGTCACCATTGTGTGGATCGCCCTGATGACACGGTGAAGCATACGGTGGAGGTCTGCCCGGCTTGGGTAGAGCACCGCCGTGTCCTCGTAGCGGCGACCAGCGGCGGTCTCTCGTGTCCGACCCTGGTCCAGACCATGGTCCGGAGCGAAAGTGCATGGCATGTCGTCACCTCCTTTTGCGAAGCAGTGATGCTGGCAAAGGAGGAAACGGAGGGCGTGAGGTAGTGAGAATCCCAGCGCCCTCACGCCACTAACCGTCGCAGGAGACGCCCTGGTCGAGAGACGACACCGAAATCCCAGTCACCTAAGGCCCGGGCCTGCGAGCGGTTAGCAATGGGCAGCTCGCTGACCTGTAAAGACCAGGCTCGAGTCGATGGCGCGTTGTGTTTCACGCGTAAAAAAATTATTGCAACATTTAAGTGACAGTAGGCCGGGCACATTGCCCGTAGGACTGGTGCCCGATGGGGCCGACGGGCACTCGAGTACCGACAACGCACCGGAAGATGCGTGGGTAGGCCCCCGACGAGGTGGACCGACGACCTGGTCGCAGGACCGGTCGTCGTGGTGATCTTCGGAGGAGGCCTATGTCCTGCAGTGGACGTCTTTCGGCTAAAATGATGAAGATGATGTTTTCTGCTCAACCAACCAAAAGATTTTAATAAAAATATACATCGTAACAAAAAATATTGTCTATCATTATAATACTAACATGATCCGGAACACGTTGATATAAAAAGTACATAACTGCCGGTGTCCAAAAAGACAACCATAATATTTCATTTACGCAAAATGAGACAACGGGCTTGCCAGCCATAAAAAATCAAGGCGAACCCCAAAACACAAAGGCTTACGCGCAATTTTGTCAAAATTCACAAGCATTAATATCAATATGTAGAGCAAAAAAGGGGCCGGCAATATCCTCGGGGTCCCTCCGCTTTATTTATCAAAGCCGACCCCATATAACCCTTTCATCGTTACGCGAATTAAATTTCTTTTGCCGTCATTTCCCGTGCATTATCTCGGTTAAAATCATAATGGCGACGTGAACGCACAATAGCAGTGCTTGTTTAGTACCCGACTTCATTAATGTTTGTTGAAGAATTTTATTAAAATGTAACGTCGCGTTTTAGGGTTAGAGGTTAAGATTAAATATGGTGCTCGTAGATTACATGAATTAGGTAGGTATTTTAATTTTGTTTTTATTTTTTATGTGTTGCTTTGTTTTTATTTTTTTGTAATCTTTAATTAAATTTATCAGAACTTATGTGTTTGGGTTTCAGCCCACGAGAATAATAATTGCGGAACATTGCCTGCGTAGGTACCTACACAAAACAAAAATATCCAAGAAGAAAGTCTTTTCAGATATCTTAATTTTGTATATAAGATAAAAAGGTATATGGAGATAATCACCTATTACAATTTGATGTACGTTAGAACCCTTTTCTAATGAATTTTACTACAGTGTAGTACAGTTATTTTAAACCCCTGATTTCATCCAACGATTAAATATGAAAGTTTTGACCACACTTTAAAGTATTTGGCTTGGGACTAATTTAGTCCCTTCATTGGTGGGTGTAGGTACCTGACTGATGGCTTATTTACTGTAGATATTAAGTTTAGTAATTGAAGTATTAAGTTTAGTACCGAATAGAAATCTAATAAAATACTTAAATAATATTATAAACCAATTTCCCTTTCTAACCAAACCATTATTCACACAATCCTACTTTCAATCCTCTGCAATATTTTTATTTTGTAAAACTACCAAAGAATCCACAGTGAAATTATATTCAGTATCGTCTATAGTCTTATTTATATATGCAAAACCTGAAAGACGTGTCGAGTATTTTTATTTAAAGAATTTATGTACAAAATTTCAAATGCTACAATGAAAAATAACAAAGTTCAAAGCTTGTAATGGTACCTGGTTGTTCATAGGCCAGAGGCGTATCTTCTTTGGCAATAAAAACAATGTCTTAATAAATATAATTCTTTTGGTGTTCACAATTATTTAAGCGTCTCCTATTATGTCTCACCTATAAAACCATACCTAAGAGGTAGGAACTTGGCACCTAAAACACACGCTGTTTTCCTAACTTAGGAGGCATCAGTACGCCTTTTAAAGCGACTTTCTGGACGATAGATTTTAATCCTGTGTAAGTATTTAGGTTTTTAAAGTGTATTTTTTTTTTAAATAATTATAAACTAGTGCTTGACTTCAACCCCGCCTGATGGTAAGCAGTGATACAATCGTTGATGGTAAAGCGCACTATTTTATTAAGCCTATTCCCTTAAAAAACTTAGGAATAGGAAGGATGACGGCAGTTGAGCGAGGTGATGCAATGTTAAATCCAAGACCAACACGACCAACGATGCTGCGCCAGAGGGAGATTGATCTGGAGACTCTCCACGACCAAACTCGCGACACAACAACATTTGGCGCATAGTACCCGGCACATATCACAACACAACTGCTCAGACCCGTCCTCCGTACGGCTTCACCAAACATCATGCCGGAACATGACGAATCGCTTGGCGGCAAGACCTTGTCTGGTGGGTGGTAACTTCTACCGGCAGCCGATGTTATGGCCTACCACCAAGAAAAATTATTTATTATTGAAACTACTAATAATAATCTGCTTTAATGAATCCTTTGTTATACAAAAGCGTGGTCTATACATAGTTATAGACATTTTACAGATACCTATACAGGCTTGATCGACTAAACTCAATACTTACTCGTAGCAGCACCCTATTACTTTGAATTAAAATTATTTTGAATTATATTGCTAATTCATTGCTCCATATGTTCGATAATTGCGTCTGCTCGACACGATAAATAACGCAATGAATAGGTACTGTAGAACTATCATAATGAAACCCATTGCAATTCATTGTCAAGATACGTCACAGTTGTACACTTTAATTTAGCAGTACGTAATGAAAAACTAAAAAACTAAATGAAAAAAATGTCGTGGTGGCCTAGTGGTTAAAACACCAGACTCTCAAGTATGAGTACGCGGGTTCGATTCCAGGTCAGGCAAGTACCAATGTAACTTTTCTAAAGTTAAATGTACTTTCTAAGTATATCTTGGACACCAATGATTGAAGGTGAAGGAAAACATCTTGAGGAAACCTGGACTTTTAAATCTGAAATCGCCAACCCGCATTGAGCAAGCGTGGTGATTACGCTCAATCCTTCTCTGTATGAGAGGAGACCTGTGCCCAGCAGTGGGACGGTAAAAAGGTTAATGATGATAGAGATATCAGTAAAAAGTCACAGGCCACACACAAATGATATCAATATAAATGGCTTATACATTTATTCTTCATGTCGATTTTCAGTCCACCTTGCGTCCCCATTTTATTTACCTTACAGCTATTTATTAATTTATATCCGTAAACCGCTTGTCTGCGCCATTTATCTATATTGCTCAATATTTGTTATAGTCGCCATATTAATTGAGCAAGTTGTTAACCTCTTACTCTGTTTTTAGGGTTCAATTTCCGAACTGACCCTGCTTCACTATTTGTCGGTCTGTCACAGGGCTGTATCTTCTAAACCATGATGACTACACTATTTATTTATAGAATGTTTACTTACTGCTTAGTTTGCTGTGACGTACAGTATATTAAAAAAAAATTAGTTTATATAATCATCACCATCAACTTTTTTATCATCCCACTGCTGGGCATAGGTCTCCTCTCATACAAAGAAGGATTGAGTGTAGGTATCTTATCACCACGCTTGCTCATTGCGGATTGGCGATTTCAGACTTAAAATCCAGGTTTCCTCAAGATGTTTTCCGTCACGTTTTAATTAGTCATTTACATACTAAATTAATGTAAAAAAGAGTATATAATTTTTTAGTTTATTAAGTTGCAATACAAGAAACGTATTATAAAAATATCAATCAATGTAAATAGCCATTTCCCTACTGCGTTGATTTGGCTTTCATAGGTACTAACCAGAAGCAGCTGTGTATGTAATCATCATCATCATCATCATCAACCTTTTTTTTATCGTCCCACTGCTGGGCACAGGTCTCCTCTCATACAGAGAAGGATTGAGCGTAATCACCACGCTTACTCAATGCGGGTTGACGATTTCAGACTTAAAGTCCAGGTTTCCTCAAGATGTTTTCCTTCACCTTCAGTCATTGGTGTCCAAGATATACTTAGAAAGTACATATAACTTTAGAAAAGTTGCATTGGTACTTGCCTGACCTGGAATCGAACCCGCGCACTCATACTTGAGAGGCTGGTGTTTTAACCACTAGGCCACCACGACTTCCCACTAGGCCACCACGACTTCAATATATGTAACATTTTCCATGAAATGACTGTTTACCTGACCTCTGCAACCCAGTTACTGGGTGACACGAGATGGTAAAGCTGGTTACTGGTTGATGGTAAACTTTTGGGCTTCTGACTATTCGTAATATGAACCGCGCTAATAGCTTAATCTGCTTTTCAAGGCGCTGTTTTAATATTCACGAACCGACCGTAGCAAGCAGCGCTAAAACCTCAAGCATCATCATCTCGTCATCTCAGGGTTAATTCCAGTCGCATCCGAAGCTTTTAAGCTTTGGAGTCTAGGGTCCCCTTTACCAGTCTGACTGCTGATTTTGGCTAAACTTCGATATTTTCCGTGAAGCGATGCGAGCCCTCCATGAAATATCTGCTGTTCAATATTAACGATGATATGTACGGATCCCTTTGTGTGCAAATCCGAGTCGCACTTATCTTTTACTTTTAAAGTTTTTTAGTGTTTGAGTATTAGGTTTTTGTGTGTAACATGAAGAAATAACCCGTTGATGGAAGTGATAGTGTTATGGCCATGGCAATAGTGTTTTACGGGAAAGGTTAGGTACACTTTAATTAACATTACTTTTAGTTTTTTTTTTTTTTGTTTTTTAATAATTATAAACTGGCGCTTGACCGCAATCCCGCCTGATGGTAAGCAGTGATGCGATCGTTCATGGTAAAGCGCGCTAGCTTATTAAGAGCCTATTCATTCAGAAAAACTAAACGAATAGGAAGAAAGACGGTAGTTGAGCGAGGTGATTCAATGTTAAACCCAACAACACGACCAACGATACTGCACCAAAGGGAGATTGATTTGAAGACCCTCCACGACCAAACTCCCAACACAACAACATTTGGCGCATTGTACCCGGCACACATCGCAACACAACTGCTCAGATCCGTCCTCCGTACGGCTTCACCAAACATCATGCTGGAACACGACAAATCGCTTGGCGGCAAGAATTTGTCTGGTGGGTGGTAACTTCTGCAGGCGGCCGATCTTATTACATATTTGGCCTCATATTTACGCAATTGGTTAAAGACTGAGTAACTTATTGAAAAAATTAAATAAAACAGTGTTTGAATTTTAAAAAAATATTTTATTTTTTTAATATTGCATAGAAAACAAATATCAAGAAAAGTGGCACGATTATATAATTTAAAAGAAATCTAATTTATGCCAACTTCTATAACCCAGAAGAACAAGACGTTTTTTCCACCACAAACATTTAACTTATCTATATTCCTGGAAAGATTAACAATATTAAGTCATTAAACAAACACAGCCTCAAAAAGTACAACATCTAGCTACTAAATAATGTATAAATGTTGCCCACTTAAGAAACTTTGCCTGCCCAACTGGCGACTTACATTATAATAATGACTTTGTGGAACAACAAAAACAGTTTTTCTTCAAAATTCGCATTAAGGTACGGAGCACAGAAAAATGCTAAATATAGCACCATCATCATAATTTGTTGGGAATTTTATGAAAAATTAAAGTAGTATGTTTTCTTTTTGGTTTAATGTGCTATCCGGCTCGAAGGTTTGGGAACAGATAGACAAATAATTGCACATCAACATTCTGCATCATTCTTTTGCCATAATCTCAATTTATTTGGGATCGGAGTAATTTTTTTTTTTGGTTATATTGACTGACTGGCCTAGTGGTTAAAACCAGCCTCTTATGTATGAGTGTGCTGGTTCGATGTCAGGTCAGGCAAGTACCAATGTAATTTTTCTAAGTTATATACTTTCTTAGTATATCGTGAATACCAATGACTGATTACAAGGTGAAGGAAAACATCTTGAGGAAACTTGGACTTTAAGTCTGAAATCGCTAACCCACATTGAGCAAGCGTGATGATTACGCTCAATCCTTCTCTGTATGAGAGGAGACCTGTACTCATCAGTGGGACACTAAAAAGGTTAGCTGAATGTGCTATCCGGCTCGAAGGTTTGGGAACAGATAGAAAAAGAACATCAACATTCTGCATCATTCTCCTGCCCTTCTCAATTTATTTGGGATCGATGCGATATGTCTTTTTTTCCATATTTCTCTATTAGATGTCATCTCCTTAGTCACCACTTTCTAAACCATATCACCCTTCACACATTCCATCCATCGTTTCTTTCGTCTTCCCCTACTCTAATAGCCATTGACATTCATATTCCAAACTATCTTAAGTAGTCATCATCATCATCATCAGCCTCTTCTCGTCCACTGCTGGACATAGGCCTCTTTTCATGGCACGCCAACAAGCTCGATCCTGAGCAGTTCTCAGACAGCCGCTACCAGCCACCTGTTTGATGTCGTCGCTCCATCTCGCCCAAGGGCATCCTACGCTACGTTTGCTGAGACGCGGTCTCCACTCGAGGACTCGTTTACCCCAACGGTTGTCGGCTCGGCGGCATATATTGTGATCAGCCCATTGCCACTTCAGCTTGCTAATCCTTTCAGATATGACGGAGACTTTGGTCCTCTGTCGGATCACCTCATTTCTGATGCGGTCCTTCAGAGAGACGCCCAACATAGCCCGCTCCATAGCTCGCTGAGCGGCTTTAAACTTATGGACTAGTCTGACCGTTAGTGTCCACGTCTCGGCTCCGTAAGTCAGGACGGGTAGGACGCACTTAAGTAGTAGTACTATAAAAAAAACCGGCCAAGTGTGTGTCGGATTTACGCACAAAGGGTTCCGTACCATTGATTTATGAAATTAAAGGATTTAAGTTATTTGTATAAAAGATTACGCGGTAATAAGCAGTTTACGATATACGAGGTATTAAAAAAACTACTTACTAGATCTCGTTCAAAACAATTTTCGTTGGTAGTTATAGTAATAACATGAATGAATCAACAACAAATTTTAATGTTTATGATACATTTATAGCAATTAACATCCATTTTAAATAAAAACTGGAGGATTTTCCAAAAAAAAATTGTCAAAATAAGGATTTATAAAACACTATATTTAAGCCTAGTTAAACTATTTTATTTTTTTATTTATTTATTTCTCTCTTCACATGTAATGTACATCATATGTTTTTTTTTTTAGATTTTTCATTTTCTTATCAGAGAGGGTTAAGTTAGACGGGGGGGGGGGGGGGGACCAGTTTTTTACACTTTGGAAGCGTCTGTCACGCAAACTATTTGGTTTAGAAAAAAATATTTTATAAACCTCGATACCATTTTTGAAGACTTATTCGTAGACACGTATGTGTTTGATGAAAAAAAAATATTTTTGAATTTCAGTTCTAAGTATGGGCGGCCCCAATAGCTATTATTATTTTTTTATTTTGCATCAAAATCTTAATACATCTACCTACCAAGTTTCAACAGTATAGCTCTTATAGTTTCGGAAAAAAATGGCTGTGACATACGGACGTACAGACGGACAGATGGACAAACAGACATGACGGATCTATAAGGGTTCCGTTTTTTGCCATTTGGCTACGGAACCCTAAAAATAGATAAAATTTATTCTCATGTCTAACGAATGTAGGTATAAGTTTAATTTCATTAAAATGTGACGGGAGAATTTTTTAAAGGGTGTATCTGACATAGACGCACAAACGAGTACCATGGATCCAGTACATTATTCTGAACCCTCCAGTGGTGGAATTTTGCGTCGGCTTTTTCCCTATTAAAAAAAAATAAGATGCAGTTTTTTTCACTTTAGACTATTCATAATTGCTATACTTTTATAACCCAATCAGATTTTAAAGTAAAAATGAATTAATTCGTTTATTTACCCAAAAAACGCAATGTGAACAATACTAGAAAAACTATCCTATCAGCTGATTTAATAGAGTTCGCATCAGGGGTCAACGTCATACCTACAAATATGGACGGCGGCACGCTTGCAACGTTCAAAGGCGGAGCCGACACTTTTTTTAAACACTGTGATTTCTGTGACCGCTCATTAACGACATAAATGACTATCATAATTTTATTAGTGGCATGCGGTCTAGCCTTTTCGTGAAGTTTGCGTTACGATGTCAGTTACACCCTGTATAATAGATAACTGCATATACATGTACAATCGCACTTCTCATTGGGGTAGACAGAAACTGCAGAATGTAACTTAATGAAAAAATAACCTCATGTTACGGTGATTATAAAATGAAGGTCAGGCTACTAGTTAAATTACTACAAGAAATATTCGTGTAGCATTTGGTTATCAGCACTATCGTAAAATCATAATCTTTAATAGAAACTAAACTGTGTTCTTAGCATCGAGCAGTTAAGAGTATTTCTCTTAACTGCCTGATTTATCAGTCCTTTTGAGCCAGTTAAAGTCGCGGTATTCCTCCAAATACCGTACGATATTTTTGCTTTTTACTGTCTTCAAATTAAACCTCTAAAATAGACACACTCCAGACACAACTTGTTACCTTTATTTACGTATTTTACCATTTATATACACATATACATTTAAGAAGCTATGGGCGAAACTAATCAACAAAATTATAAAACTTCAGACTACCCTCTAAATTGATTTTACCATTTCAAATTCTATCAAATTGCAAACCCTTACCCCTAAAAATATTGCAAACAAAGTAATTCAGAGTAACCCTTTCAATATAATTTCCAAAGAAAACATACCGAAGATTGTTTAAGTAAATACTTGAAATGATTCGTCCGACGGTACTGTCGAATCGAAGTATCTATCTCCCCCCTCACCCCCTTCGAGGGGGGCACTTCCCCTCTGACTCCCCAATCGTTAGCCACCGTCTACAATATTTGCATAACTCATTACGTTGCATCCATATTTAATTAGGATATTTCCTTCTTTAGGTATTTGGGGTCGCGGTATTGTTGTAGGATTAGATGCTATAGATTTCTTCGCAATATAGTGGTAACAAGTGAAATCGAATATCTTATTTTTTTATGTTATAACTGGGAAAATTATAGATTCATATCAAGCATTTCTGAAATTGTTTATCATTTATTTTATTCATAACTATTTACATTGTGTTGAACATTGCAAATATAAAATTATTGCAATTATAAAATTAAAATAGAATTGCCCATTGCGGCTAAAAAAAAGAAACATGTCGAATTGGAATATAAATAAGGTAAATTAATTATAAGAAATACAAACTAATATCAGATATGATTACAATAAAAAAAAAAGAAATATTGTCAAATGTGTAGTTACAGTCAAAGCATATTATTGCAGTCAAAGTTAATGATTTCAGTCGAAAGCTGAAAGCTTTCACTGATGCATTATATTTTGTATCATTTGACATGAAATCTGATACTGAGTATAAACGATGTTAATGATTTCATTAAAACTTCAAGCAATTGTGAGGTAATTATAATATAGACATCCAAGGTGTAGACTAGAAATGTTAATTTTAATAAAATAACATAATCTCTAGAAACGTATATCAACATTTCATTTCTTATGACATTTCGCATTGTTTTAAGAAATTTTGTTCAAATGCCCCATTAGGAACGCGAGTCCAGTTAATTTTCCCCAATAGCTGGTGCTACTTGTAATCGATTGGCATTTAATTCCGTAGCTGCCGGGCCTCTTAGAGCGAGTCGTGAAGGCCCCAAACACGGCTAATGGCTGAGTAAACTTTAATCGTTCGTTTTCTTACTTCCACTTCAATATTTCACGTTTTAATTTGCGTAAAGAGTCTGTTCGATCAATTTTTGATTGAATGTGGTCCAACTGAGGGTTATTTGGCTTTTGTATTTGACTACAGTTTGGAATTATATTTTTTTTTCTAAAATATCTAATAAGTAAAACAAACATTACAATATTGCAATAACAAACTATACCTCTGTCTGTTTTCTCCTTAAACTCTTTTATCACATCTGATTCGAGATACTTCAGATACCTAATGTTCTTCTGTCATCAAAGTAGACAACTCATCAAGTCAACCTAATAGTCATTTAAGTCTATAGTTCCTCCGGCTTGCGACAGAAGATCTCCTAAAGGTGGTTGTGGCACAGCTTGGGAGAGGCCTATGACTAGCCTCTGCTGGTCTAAAATCAAGCTGAATCGAGCTGCGATATTGATTGATTAATTATTAGTTATTCATTGATTGATTTATTACACACTTTTCCCATTTTATAAATGGGCATAGTCATCTGAAGAGGTCTCGTGATTTTAAGAACGATCACAGTCTGAGTGCCATTTCTTTTAATTTATATTATTTATAACATCGGATGCCGGCAGAAGTTACCACCCACCAGACAAAATCTTACCGCCAAACGATTCGTCGTGTTCCGGCAAGACATCTCGCGAAGCCGTATGGAGGACGTGTCTGAGCTGTCGGGTATTGCGATGTGTATCGGGTATGATACGCCAAATGTATTGTTATTTCGGTAGTTTGGTCGTGGAGGGTCTCCAGATCAATTTCCCTCTGGCGTAGCATCGTCGGTCGTGTTGTTGGGTTTAACATTGCATCGCTCAACTGGCGTCTTCCTTCCTATTCACTCAGTTATTTGAGTGAATAGGCTCTTAATAAACTAGCGCGCTTTACCACCAACGATGGCAGCACTCGGGCGGAATTGCGGTCAAGCACTAGTAGATAATGATATTTATATATATTTTTTTAATGAAAATTTGAATGTTTTAAATAACGATAATTTGCCACCTGATTACTTAAGTACCACCACCGACGTGTATTGACTTTTTAAAAAAACAGAAATGAGCAAAAAATCTGCGTTCTTCCCATCGCCCGACAATTACATACTCCTCTATGTACAACAGTAATAAGTACCCCTCAGTATTGTCAAAGTGCACTTTAGCGTCAGGATTAAAAAATGGCCGTACTTTCCCGGGCAAACTATCGGAACAATTTTAAACTACCCTCATCCAAAAATGCTTTACCAATATCAACTTCGCTGCTTTGAGATAGAGTTCAATTTGCCTTGTTTTAAGCTGTATTTTGAAGTTTGTGAGCAATATTTGAATGGATTGCTGGATGTGTGCCCCATGGTCGGTATTGACAAGTGCACTTAGCTAGAGGATTACATACTAAACACTATAGGTACTTTGTCATATTTTTTGTGAATGATTTATGCTATATAGCACAATTTGCGCAATAATAATAAAAAAATATCATTTATTCTCTCTTCACAAATTTGATTTGTAATTGTGTGTACAAAAAAAAAGTCTTAGCTGAATTCCACTTTAGTGAGAGACTGGTGCCTGATATAGGTATTTGGAGAAAAACCTGTGTTACAGGTCACCAGGCCCCTTCCAAGGCTAGAATTAGCTTTAACGGAGATAATACGCATAACAAAATAAAAGTTATAAGTAAACAATATGCTTAATAGATAAAAGCAGGAGTAATATGTAAAAATAATTCTGATAAAAATAAGAAATACCTGCCTATAATATTGCAGAATTGGTTGTGGAGTCATGTTGTGACACGATGAGTGAGTGTAGTGATCTTATCCAACACTCCACGTGTTGGAGTAATATGACATGTGATTGAGTAATTAAGATCAGCAGTGTGCGAGTGAGGGTAATTTTTGAATGGTGTGACCTGCGAAAGTTATTTTTCAAGGAGACAAGTAGCAGTTACGTGTTTGTGGGGATTAGTCAAAATTATGTTTATTTATTTGTTTTGTGATAGTTTAGGGTTTCTGGATAATGGTTTAAGAGTTTATTCAGTTTATAGAATAATATAAAAGGTGTATCTGACATCGACGCACAAACGAGTACCATGGATCCAGTACATGATTCTGAACCCCCCAGTGGTGGAATTTTACGTCGGCTTTTTAATGTTTTTAAAAAAAAATATGTAGTTTTTTCACTTTAGACCGTTCCTAATTCCTATACTTTTATAACCCAATAAGATTTTAAAGTAAAAATTAATTAATTCGCTAATTACACAAAAAAGCGCAATGAAAACACAACTCGAAAAACTATCTCATCAGCTGATTTAATAGAGTTCACATCAGGAACGTCATACCTACAAACCCGCACGGCGACACGCTTGCAACGTTCAAAGGCCGAGCCGACACTTTTTAAACACTGTAAATTCTGCAACCGTTCATTAATGACATAAATGACAATCATAATTTTATTAGTGGCATGCGGTCTAACCTTTTTGCGAAACACAGACCGTACCTTTTCGTCGGTTGTTTTTAAGTAGCTCAACGTCAAATTGTGTTTGAGAATGTTTTTTAAGTAATGTAAGTAGTATGGACGCAATGAAAGTTTTTATCACATCATCTGACTAGCCTTTTTAGAAAATATGGGGTCTGCTTTCCATTCTAACCTGATGCAGCTGAATTACGGCATGGTAATTGACAGCACGGACGGACACGGTAGGTGTTCTGGATAAGCTATTGACTGCTGCGATGCGTTTCGCTGATTTGATGCCGCACAGAACAAATATTTGTATGACGTAAAAGTACCTAGTTAGTTGTTTTGGATGTGGATGTGGATGTTTGTGCATGTGAGTTTTACCTATATGTTTGTAAACGCATTCGCGATACAGGAGAAATTCCTAGTGTGGGGCAATAGAATGCCTTCCTGACCTTCACAATCCAGTTAATGGGTAATATGATGAACCCTTTTTTGTCTTTTTTCTTCTTTTTTCAAGGTGAGAGTTAACCTCAACTCATCAATGGCCTCTGTGGAATAGATACCACAATTTTGCCAATAACACGTGCAACAAATTATAGAAATTAATTGAAAATTTTATTTCACAATAATGGTATCCACCATCGCCAATGACAGTTGAAAAAGACGGCCGCGTGAACCGTTTATCGAGGGAGGTTTGAGGCAAAGTCATGATGTGACCACTATGCTGCAATATTTCAATGAATTTACTGAATGCACTTTTTACTACATTAATCACGCGCTTTTATTTAGTAAACGACACTATAAATAATTTTAAAAGTCCAATGAAAATACGCGTGACACTCATCTTAGCTTTCCCGTCAAAACTTCCCTTTTTTGTCTATGAAATGCAATGAATTTTAAGTTTTAATGTCAAAACACAGTGAATGTTATTGAACTGCCAATATGAAACTGATATTTTTATGTGTTATGCTGTATTCATAATCAGTTTTCTAAAGTAGGTACTTACGTGTTTTTATACGCATTCGGAAGTTAAATGAATATAAATGTTTACATTGATTTGCAATAGCAATATAACTACTTACGTATATTGCCAATATACTATGCTAATTATTAGAATTACATTGCCAATATGCTAGTATCAGATAAATATCGGATACTAGTTCCAACCCGCGGTTTCACCCGGGTAAGTTTACGTTCGGTAGGAACATCGGTATAAAAAGGATTTTAAATGTTTTTTTTTCTTTTTTTAATACATTATAAACTAGCGCTAGACCGCAATCCCGCCTAATGTTAAGCAGTGACGCAACTGTTGATGGTAAAGCGCACTAGTTTATTAAGAACCTATTCACGCTAGCCTTGAAGACACTCACATTGTTCCAGTCCCTCGAAGTACGCGGTATAAAGGAGGAGGCGCTGAGGAGTTTTGGCGCGAAAGAGTAACAAATAACCATCTATACTTACAAACTTTCGCATTTATAATATTTAGTAAGTCATCATCATCATCATCATCGACCTTTTAATCGTCCCACTGCTGGGCACAGGTCTCCTCTCATACAGAGAAGGATTCAGCGTAATCACCACGCTTGCTCAATGCGGGTTGGCGATTTCAGACTTAAAGTCCAGGTTTCCTCAAGATGTTTTCCTTCACCTTCAGTCATTGGTGTCCAAGATATACCTACTTAGAAAGTACATATTATTATTATTCTTTTGCTTCATTCATTTGGTATTAAATAAAAAAAAAAGATAACGACATATCAACCGCTTCATTTCCTATGCCAAAATGTTGAATATTCAATAGTAGATACATAATACATCTATATCACATAGTATCATCCGCGATGACACGAAAAGGCCATGAATTCAATTTAGTTCGGGGTGCTGTCATGGGAATGATGAAATTACACCCCCATAGTGTTTGCAGTATGCATTCAGTACCCATTTACTAGCATGGGGTGAGCACATAGGGTGGTATGTGCGAACTGGTTGTAATCGCGTTTTTCGATTTACAATTTTGACGACACGCCTGGATTAACTGAATTTTAGTTGTGGTTTACGTAATATTTTACTAACGTTCGTAATTATTATGCTAATATCACGTCGGGGTCACCACTGAAATGGGATTAAAATGAAAAATGATTAATATTTGATAGAGATTTTTTTTATAATTATAAGCTAGTGCTTGACTGCAATCCCGCCTGTTAAGCAGTGATACAATCGTTGATGGTAAAGCGCGCTAGTTTCTTAAGAGCCTATTCACTCAAAAAAACTAGAGTGAATAAGAAGGAAGGTGGTAGTTGAGCGAGGTGATGCAATGTTAAACCCAAGAACACGACCAACGATGCTGCGCCAAAGGGAGATTGATCTGGAGACCCTCCACGACCAAACTCCCGACACAACAACATTTGGGGCACTGTACCCGGCACACATCGCAACAAAACTGCTCAGACCCGTCCTCCGTACGGCTTCACCAGACATCATGCCGGAACACGACGAATCGCTTGGCGGCCAGACCTTGTCTGGTGGGTGGTAACTTCTGCCGGCAGCCGATGTTATGGCCTACCACGGAGAAAATATAGGTACTAAATTAAATTACTAAATTAGACTCTTATATCCGTCGGTTCACAAAACTTCACAAATAGTACATAATGAAACCCAGGACTGATTACTTTCCACATAAACAATCAAACGAATGTACCTACTGTTAATTTAGATACCAATTTCAGGAAGCAATTCTAGCCTTGATCCCTTGAGAATACTCAGCTATAGACCAATATCTACTAGTGCGGTTTATGGCGTTCTAAAACCGTCCAAGATATAACAGGAAGGATTCACTATTATCTCAGTAAATAAGATTCACTGAAAGTTACTTTAACATATTACGACCCGCGGCGTTCTAAGGACGGTCGCTCATCTGACGGAAGATGCGACATGTCGTTGGTAGCATAACGTAACGTAACGTTCCTCAACCACCGATACTGCGTTAGTCCGTCGTAAGTGAAGACCGGCGAATCTCCCGTCAAATGTACGATCACCCTTAAGATAACTAGACGATAAACTTACAGGCATAAAATCACCACATCTGTCAATAGAGATGTTAAAGCGACTTCATTAAAGTTTTCAATGGAAATGTAACCCTATCTTGAAGCTGTTAGGTTGAGTTTTAAGTGTGGTGTTACGATAGGCATGTGAACAGTAATCCTGGATCATTTGAGACAAGATCATAAGGTATGGACGTTTTTGAAGAGGAGTTGTGCAGAGTTTGTGTTTAAGTGTGTGACTGGATGACTTTAGTGTGTTTCTTTTCCAAAGTTGTTTGTTTCTATGATGCATTATGTTCATGTGAGCCTTAGTAATAGTAGTTATGTAATGGCGCCAATTCCCTTGTTAAAAAATTAAACTAAATTTAAGTTCCGTCTATCCTTTTCTTTCTATTTAATTATGAACAAACGGAAGATAAAATGTTAGTTTCATCATCATCATCATTTCAGCCGAAAGACGTCCACTGCTGGACATAGGCCTCCTCCAAGGTTCTCCACGACGACCGGTCCTGCGCCTCCCGCATCCAGCGGTTTCCCGCGACCTTCACCAGGTCGTCGGTCCACCTTGTCGGGGGCCTACCCACGCTACGTCTTCCGGTGCGTGGTCGCCACTTGAGAACCCGTCGGCCCCATCGGGCA
Organism: Sesamia inferens; assembly: GCA_037179545.1. NCBI lineage: Eukaryota > Metazoa > Arthropoda > Insecta > Lepidoptera > Noctuidae > Sesamia > Sesamia inferens. Next base: position 11,508,355 of record CM073933.1, on the reverse strand, counting down.
TCGGTCCTACGGGCAATGTGTCCAGCCCATTGCCACTTCAGTGTTGCAATTCTTCGGGCTATGTCGATTACTCTCGTTCTTCTGCGGATCTCCTCATTCCTGATTCGATCGCGCAGTGAAACCCCAAGCATAGCCCTCTCCATTGCCCTTTGAGCGAATCCTAATCCTAATTCCTGTCAAATTAAGAGATTTCATAGACAAAGTAGATGTGATTAAGAAAATGGCGACCAAAACTGCGTCAATTTATGTCAGACGCTAACTAATTTGACAGCACTTTTTTTTTTTTTTAATTTTTTTTTTTATTTTTTTTTTTTTATTTTTTTTTTTTTTGCCGGTGTGGAAATCCTCATAGGATGCCCGCCATGTCAGATGTATGTCAGACTTTTACTGACTAAAACCACCCCGGTGTGTCTTCTATCACCAGCGCGCGTGGGGCCGCGGGAGTCTAAATTCTTCCACGGCCCCACATCCTCGTGCTGGCCCGGTCTGTCCGGGCCTCGTCTCCTGCACGGGGTAGTGGGGTGTTAAACTACCCCGTGCATCGCCTCAAAGGCGCGCGCCGACACTCGCGCGCGCCTCCGCCTCGGGGTCCATCAATGGGGGGCGGGGACTTCCCCATGTCCCTCGCCCCTGGACCCAATCATGGGGGGCGGAAGAGGGCGTTATCCGCCCTTCCTCGGCGCCCGGTGCGTCTTCTGCGGCCCGGGAAGGGAGTTGATATCTCCCTCTCCCGTTCCGCAGCTTCCTTCTGCGACATCACGTCTTCGCAAAAGGACACCACCGCGTCCCACGACTCTGAGCTGCCGACCATCCTCCGCACTACTGCCGGCAGCGTCAGATCGTCTCCTACTTCATTTGTGAGGACACGGCGCTGCTCCTCCCAAGCTACACACTCGGAGAGCGTGTGCTGCGCCGTGTCCTCCCCGCATTGGACGCAGTGGTGGCACCGAGCGTCCGGCTCCCTGCCTAAGCGACGCAGGTACTTGCCGAAGCAGCCATGCCCCGACAGTACCTGCGTCACCCTGAACGACAGGGAGCCGTGCCTCCTCCTGAGCCAGTCGTCGAGTACTGGCCGGATAGCCTCGACGGTAGCGAGGCCGGCGGTAGGGCGCATAAGCCTCTGCCGCCAGTCCGCCACCAGGACCTGACGGAGCTCCTCTCGGCGCAGCTCTATCTGCCGCTGCACCGGACTGGAGCCCCGTGTCCGTTGACAGCACTAACCTAATGTTTATCTTCTGTCCTTTTCTTAATTAAACGGAAAGAATAGGATGCAATGATTTTAAATTGCAGTTTGAATAAGGAATTGGGACCAATATGTCATGGCTAAAAGCGATAACTAGATTTAGTAACGATTGTAACAATATCTAAATTTTCTTGACATTTAGGAACATGTCATCATCAACCTTTTATCGTCCCACTACTGGGCACAGGTCTCCTCTCATACAGAGAAGGATTGAGCGTAATCACCACGTTTGCTCAATGCGGCTTGGCGGTTTCAGACTTAAAGTCCAGGTGCTTTCCTTCACCTTTTAATCAGTCATCTGTGTCCAAGTACTACTTATGATTAGAAAGTACATATAACTTAGAAAAGTTACATTGGTAATTGCTAGGAACATGTAAGCACATACATTAGTGACAGAAGGGGTGGTGCAGTTGTTGGTGACGGCCACGACTTACGAGCTGTAGACCGTAGGTTCGAGCCCAGTCAGTTTTACTTTGTGTAAATAATTTCTTCACAACTTATCTCAAAACACTGAATGACAATATTATGAGGAATTCAGCTTGTCTTAGAACCGACAATTCAAAAACATTTAACATCTATCGGCCCGCACTGGGCCCGCATCCTGGAATACGGCCTTTTGTGATATCGACAACAACAAGATAGGAAAATACTAGAAAGTACCAGAACTCAGAACAGATCCTAATTCAAGGCTGTCGTATATTCGCGGGCTTACGGGCGGTGAGCAGTAGGCAGCTCGCCGCTCGGTAATAACCAGGCCCGGGTTGACGACGCGTTGTTTCACGCGCGCCTCAAAGAGATGTCAGCACATCGTGACGGAGTCCACGAAGACCGATGCATCCTGGGTCAGGGTTGCGGGTTGGTTAAAAAAGGAACCGTGACTCTGATGCACAGGCAAGTGAAGAAACACGGCTGGGTTTTCAGTAAAAGTCTGACACGCCTTTCTGGTCTGCCCAGAGCCGAAGAGATCATTTGATGATCATCCAGAACAAAAAAAAAAAAGACTCGACAATGACTGATTAAAAGGTAAAGGAAAATATCTTGTCAGTCTCAAATCGCCAACTCGCATTGAACAAGCGTGCTGATTAAGCTCAATCCTTCTCTGTATGAGAGGAGACATGTGCCCAGCAGTGGAACAATAAAAAAAAGGGTTGCGACATAAAATATAGGTATCAGCTCTATGCACATACACTTCAAGTCTCATTGACGCACTCTCGCCAACAAGCTTAACGGGTGACGTCTTCACATCCCCCTGTGACTTAACCGCGGTTATATTTAACAGACACGGCGCCAGACGATACATTACGTCAAGAGGTATAGAGAATGCTTTGTAGATTGTATGTGCGTGCGTATGGGACGCGGTGGAGCGAACGTAAGAATTATCATGTACCTAACGTAGTTGGTGAACATTGAAAGAGGGAAATGGTTGTGAGACCGGACTTAAAGCTCAATAAGTTTGCAGGAGAGAATGATCGATTTAATAAACAAAAAACTGAAGACGAGCTCAAAACTCTCGGTGGTAGGCCATAACATCGGCCGCCGGCAGAAGTTACCCACCCACCAGACAAAGCCTTGCCGCTAAGCGATTTGTCGTGTTCCGGCATGATGTCTGGTGAAGCCGTACGGAGGACGGGTCTGAGCAGTTGTGTTGCGATGTGTGCCGGGTACGATGCGCCTAATGTTGTTGTGTTGGGAGTTTGGTCGTGGAGGGTCTTCAGATCAATCTCAATCAATCTATTCGCTCAGTTTTCCTGAGTGAATAGGCTCTTAATAAACTAGCGCGCTTTACCATCAACGATCGCATCACTGCTTACCATCAGGCGGGAATGCGGTCAAGCGCTAGTTTATAATTATTAAAAAAAAAAAAGATTGAAACAATAATGAGCTGTTATGCAGTATCTTTTACCCAAACTGTGGCGGCAACGTGGCTACCACGAAAGATTTTAAACAAGATTCATGTGGACTGTATTTAGGATAGCGATATTAGAAATTATAAGAAAATATGTGATAGGATGATGCCTTCGGAGTATATCCCTCTGATTATATACTAATTAAATCTTGTAACCGTTAAAAGATCGTGGCCATAACTCGTTAGCTTGCCAGTTCGATAGGAAATGCGCTCGCCACGTCACGCCTCGCAGTCCCACTATGGCCGCGTTCCATTTACTTTAAGTTTTTGGCAGCGTTCACTGCCGATAAACACAAAAATCAGAGGAGATATTGAACAAAACCCTTTTATAAAATTAATTGTTAATTAAAATTTCCATATCATGATCTGAATCAATCAATTGGAGCAACTGTCTAATTTGTTATTTTGTATCTTTATTCTTCTATTGTCATCATCTACTTACCTAGACCTTTTCCCAACTGTGTTGAGGATGGCTACCAGTTTAACTGGATATCGGTATTTTATATGTACCCTTTTATATGAATTGTATGTGTGTATTCTTTGTTGGAGAACAAAGCAAGCCCCTCAAATATTTGTGTCCTTACCTAATTGAAAATCATTTTATTTGTTGCCAGACGGGTCAATTTCTGTTTCGAATTTATAAAAAGCTCAGCTAAATCTCTTCACGTATCAATCCCGATATCGAGCGAGACTTCGAACTTTTAAATTCTCACTTTTATTTTTAATTTCAACCCAAGAGCGTCATCGAGAACCTTCCCTCCGACGTTGTGAATTAAAAACGCTGACCTGACGAATGCAAACGCAAACAAAAACTCTTAATTGGTAAACAGGGGACGCCATGGGTCTGATTTCATGACTCCTATGTCTCGTTTTTATTGAATACTTGCTGCGTTCCCTCGGTTTTACCCGCATGTTTTCCATCCCGTAAGTTATTTGTCCATCTCTGTACATTTCTGTGTGCGAATATATATATTTAATAGTTACAAACTGGCGCTTGACCGCAATCTCGCCTGATGCAAGCAGTGATGCGATGATGATGTAAAGCGCGCTAGTTTATTAAGAGCCTATTCACTCAGAAAAACTGAGCGAATAGGAAGGAAGACGGCAGTTGAGCGAGGTGATGCAATAAACCCAACAACACGACCAACGATGCCGCGCCAAAGGGAGATTGATTTGAAGATCCTCCACGACCAAACTCCCAACACAACAACATTAGGCGCATCGTACCCGGCACACATCGCAACACAACTGCTCAGACCCATCCTCCGTACGGCTTCACCAGACATTATGCCGGAACACGACAAATCGCAAATAAATGTCGAGATAACTATTCTATATGTCAACCCTGCCTTATAAACTATAATATATGCTAGAGTTAATCGTCCCTTTAGTAGTTTTTCAGTGGAAGAGTAAAAAATTCATTCATCCATATCTACAAATTTTCTGGTCTATAATATTAGACGATGGCCTAATATGGTGTTGTAACCTATAGCCAGGGATATTATGTAGGAATTTGTGATTAAACCCCATTGAGAGCGTGATTTTTTGAAGATGCTGGCCGTATGCAGAACAATGTAAAAACTTAACAAGAACACAATTTAGAAGTATAAAATTTAGAAATACATCATTTACAGTTACACCTTGTCATCGACGCTGTCGAAGATTGGTCAAAGAAGTTTGATACTTGTTAACCAAAGAGGATTTGTTTCAATCTCAATATTTTGTCTCATAGCAATCCTGCTCATTTAAAATCGGAAAATAAACAATTATTGTAGCATTATCATGCCACATGAGAACAAATTATCATACCAACGTCACATAGATCCTGTATTTCGCAAGCAAAGTTTAACGTACAACTAGCATTATATACAACTTCTCGACATCAACCGTCGCGCGTCGGGAAAGTGCTGACCTCACCACCCGTCTGATCGGAAGATCCTCCCTTTTCCATGAAGGATGAGTGAACTTTATAGCGTTTTGTGGTTGAGCCGACTTGATATGGGCATAGTCTATAAATGTCTTCTCCAACCAAATGGTGATGCAAGGTGTGTGTTCAGGTAGGTACATGATCGAAATTTAATAGTGTATTCATGTGTGTTTAGTGTACGATGGTACTGAGAAACGCATTGCTGTCAAGAAACTCCTAAATTAAATCCTACTAATAACATAAATGTGAAAGTTTGTGAAGATATATGTACCTATATTTTTATGGACGGGTGAAACAGCGGGCAAAGGAATAAAAATAACAATTATAAAAATATGATCTAACATTAATAGATAATGGCTTTAGGCAATACTTCAAATTAAGTTATTATTCAACTGAAATGGAGTCTGCCTGGACACAGTACCATATTTGTAGTTCTTATGAGGCTACTGGACAAAATATACATAATTTTCTGCCTATTCCAAACTATGTCCTTCTATTATATTGCTCCCGTTTTAACCCTCAAAAGTCTGTCAATAGCTCATTAAGAGGGCCTGGACCCTCATGTCCAATCACAACCCCCGCTTATGGGGTAGTTATTATTTTTAATCCCTTAATGGCGTCCCAGATTTCATTACTGGGGTTGGTCTGATTAAAAGGGTGCGACCAATTTTTTCGATGTTGCAGGGTTGATAGCGTAGTCGATTTTATGTGTGCTCGGTTATATATTGAGAGTTGTTGAGATTGTAATCTATATTATAGATATAAATAGATAAGTTGAGTTTGTGTTGTTTGAGAGGTAAACCTCTGAAACTTCTAAATTGATTTTGAAAATTCGTTTAGTTATTTGTGAGTGTCATATTTGGTATGCTGTACAATATGTAAAGAAAACACTGTCCGTAAAGGTATTGTTAGGTATCGATAACTGATTCTACTAATGCCTACAAAGCCGGACTTGACTTAAAAAAATCGCAAAATGAGGTAACTTAATACATGTGCGGTAGGCAATACATGTGCGGGCGAAGGGGAGCAGGGCACGCGGCACGTGGTCGCATCGTTCATAATAATACCTACCGTCGAAATGGTGTGGTCACTTTTAAAAAAAATACCAAATTCTGGGGAAGTTGGAATTAATTCGCGGAAAAAAAGGATTATTTCAACATTCATTAGTATTGTTACTATGATGATTGTGTAAAATTTTATATTTTATTTGGTCATGTGTTTACCTAACCATTATTATATTTATGGGTCGGACGGGGTTTTCTTTACATATTGTAGGTATATTTAAAGATGAAAAGACTTTCGTGGTCGTCGGATTCCATCACAAGTAAAAATGTTTACCGCTCGACCAAAAGAGCACGGGTCATTTAGAATTTAGATAAAGAAAATGTTATTTAATACTTGTTTGCCTAGGTTAATGGTAAATAATCTTTAGACCGCAGCCCAACAAGATGGAATGACCAGATTCGCTGCGCACTAGATACCACACTACACGCCACGCTACAAGGCGCCAAGTAACACAAATAGAGGGACACTATCAGAGAAAACCTTCTTCTACTGGAACTTCACGACAATGAGGAATAGGACGTGAGGAGGAAGAGTTGTTTACCTGAAAAATATTTATTTACCATAAACATGGTGCAGAGAGTGAACAGAAATAAAGAAAATTTCCTCTTATAGTGTACAGATCAGTTCTTGTCATGTATTTCAATGTGATTCTACCTAAGTCTACTTAAACTATATGAAATCTGTTCCTTTTTTGATGAAATAAAAATATTATTATTAATAATAACTGGAGGGAAATATGCGTCACAAACGTGCAGAAATGCCATCGCTCATCATAATGCTATCCCCCTTATTTATTAACGCTGCTTAAAGTTAACTAGTGATTAGCGATTCTTTAACTAAACCTACATTTTTGACCTTTTACCGTCACTTAACATTAATCTTCGTTTATGAATAAACCCCTTAAACATGATTTAAGTTAAGTGATGTTATCTGCGATTTTCCATGAAGCGACTGCCGTCTGACCTTCGCAACCCGAAGGCGATATCGAAGCATTGCAGTTAGAAAAATTGTTGGACTTTTGAGGGCTCCAACAACCCGTAACGACTGCCATTAGATGTTTGTATGGCAACCGGGACCAACAGCTTAACGTGCTTTCCGAGGCACGACCAGACCAGTGCAAATATTCATATTCATGCATACAAATATTTGCATCGCCTCCTTGCGCAGCAGTCGCGTTCGCTACCGCTACGCCACGGAGGCTGTCAAATGTTAATGTAACACACTATTACTATCAGCTAGAATCATTCTGGAGTATATTGCTAATCCATTGCTCCGTATATTCTAAAAATGTGTCTGCTCAACAACGTAAATAACGCAATGAATGTTGTTGAACTGTCAAAATGAAACTCATCGCTACTGATAATATGTTACGTAATTACCCTGCGGGTTGGCAGATACCAAATATCTTCGAAACTTTGGTTCTAGGTTCTAGGACATGTCGGTTTCCTCACTATGTTTACCGTCACCGTTCAAAATTTTGCATCATCATCATTCATCATTATCAACTTTTTATCTTCCCACTGCTGGGCACAGGTCTCCTCTCATACAGAGAAGGATTGAGCGTTATCACCACGCTTGCTCAATGCGGGTTGGCGATTTAAGACTTTAAAAGTCCAGGTTTCCTCAAGATGTTTTCCTTCACCATTAGTCATTGGTGTCCAAGCTACACTTAGAAATCTATACTAATATATAAAGCTGAGGAGTTTGTTTGTTTGTTTGTTTGAACGCGCTAATCTTAGGAACTACTGGTCCGATTTGAAAAAATCTTTTTACATTGAATAGCCCATTAATCCAGGAAGGCTTTAGGCTATATAACATCACGCTGCGACCTATAGGAGCAGAGCATAACTAACTCCACGCGAACGAAGTCGCTGGCGGCCGCTAGTGACGTATAACTTTAGAAAAGTTACATTGGTACTTGCCTGACCTGGAATCGAACCCGCGCACTCATATTTGAGAGGCTGGTGTTTTAACCACTAGGCCACCACGACTTAACTTACTTACTGACTTATTTAACTAGTCCCGTGTTATTCCCAATATCCAGACAGGCGAAGCAGCTGACACAAGCTACTAAATTGAATAGAAATGACCGAAAATATTAGCAAGTTTACAAGTAGGTGGTCCACTTAATTATAACTAGTATCGAACAATTTTTCAAACATTACTAAAACTCGCTGCCCGTAAACTATTTTAACTCTTTAACATACATTACAACGTTATTGTTATTTTAAAACCTAGCTAGTGAGCCACTAATCTGTAAAAGCTTAGGGTCAACAAACACATCATGGTGGTCTTGTCTGACCACTGCTGTCTCTAAACAACATTAGTCCTGTACTTACATCCTGAGAAATAAAATATTGTGAGTGTGTAAAGATTTGTAAGGAGATGCGACGTTATGGTTTTGAGTGAGTGGAAGTTTTAAAGGAGTGTACATATCGGCGGTGCGGCAAAGCGTGGTTTTGTGTGTAGAACTGATTAGAATGCGGTTGGGACCTCCGCTGTGTGGCGCTATGACATACAATGTTGGCTTTTAGATTATTTTTGTTAAGCAAGCTTCTTCATCGTGTTACTTACATTCAATTTAAAAGTTATATTTGGATCTGTGAATCGAAGCATAAGTTCCCATTAAAATAACACTGTTTGTTATTATCCGTATATGAAATTCATGTAACTTTATGGAAACAGTTAATTTGTTCGTATCAATTAACCTCATGTCGGTTTTAATTAATGTAAAGTAAATGCACGTCGAAATTATAACGCATTAACACTTTTAAAACAAGTAATTATGTTGTACATTTTGGATATCTTCACACGATTTTATTTTAATATGTATGTGGTAGTTAAATTTTTCACATTATTGAGATTCTGAACTTGTTTAATGAAATTGATACCTACTTGTTACTTTCATATAAAATAATAATCAAATAAATAGTCGTTTTAAAGGAAAATAAGTGATACTTCTCTAACCAATCTAAACTAAGTACAAACTAGATTTATTTGCAGAAATAAAACAAAAATTTCTCACCCCAACGGACTCTTAAGTCTCTTTGCAAAGGACAAACATTGACAAAGCCAAGTCCGGTAGCTTTTAAACAGTTTGCTTCCACTACGCTAATAGATGTCTCGATAGTGCCACCGCAAACTCTCGTAGATTTTTTTCGAATTTGGAACGCGTAAAAAAATACACGTTTTTTGTGAAAAGGTTATTTGGAACTTTCAACCCTACCGCTATGTTTAGCACGATAATGTGTAAGTTTCTTTATTTTGTGATTTTTTGAAAACTGTGAAGTCGTAGTTTGGGCTTGGTGATCATTGGTCTTGATTGTAATAATCTATACTTTTATAGAACCACGAATCCAAATCGGCTGGGCTGCTTTCGGGAAGCTACGTAGAATCTTCTCGTCCGAAATACTGCAGTGTCTCAAGACAAAAGTCTTCGACCAGTGTGTGTTGCCAGTGATGACTTATGGAATTGAGACGTGATCGCTAATAATGGGTCTTATAAGAAGGCTCAAAGTCACTCAAAGGGCAATGGAGAGGGCTATGCTTGGGGTTTCACTGCGCGATCGAATCAGAAATGAGGAGATCCGCAGAAGAACGAGAGTAACCAACATAGCCCGAAGAATTGCAGCACTAAAGTGGCAGTGGGCTGGACACAGTGCCCGTAGGACCGATGCCCGATGGGGCTGAGGGGTTCTCGAGTGGCGACCACACACCGGAAGACGTAGCGTGGGTAGACCCCCGACAAGTTGGACCGACGACCTGGTGAAGGTCGCGGGAAACCGTTGGATGCGGGAGGCGCAGGACCGGTCGTCGTGGAGAACCTTGGGGAAGGTCTATGTCCAGCAGGGAATTAGCAGTGGTTAGATTCTCTGTATAATAATACGTTCTGTATGACCTTATGCATATTTTTAGTCACACATAATACCTAGCTGTTATTTAGGCAATAAGATATGTATGTATTTGTATAAGAATATTTTTGTAGCTTTTATTTTACAATGTTGTGTAAATTTTTGAATAAAGATTATTATTATTATTATTATACCTAGAGGTCCACGGCTTTAGTCGCCTCTTACTACGCCCACGGGAGGGTATGAGAAATAATAATCTCTGATTCTACCCTATTTTTTTTTTAATTCATTTTCCCAATTCTTGAGGAAACCTGTGCTTAACACCATGGTCTCTTAGGAGTAGACATAAAGAAAAAATATGTATGAGCCGGCGGAAAAGGAATTTTACGTGGACGAAATCGCAAGCATATTGTAATTTGACCGTAAGGCTACCAAATCTGAAACATTTCCTAATAAGGTGTATAACTTTATTAGGAAATGTTTCAGACAGTCTCCGTGGCGTAGCGGTAGCGAACGCGGCCGTTGCGCAAGGAGGCGCGGGTTCGATCCCCGCACAGTGCAAATATTTGTATGCATGAATATAAATATTTGCACTGGTCTGGTCGTGCCTCGGAAAGCACGTTAAGCCGTTGGTCCCGGTTACCATACGAACATCTAGTGGCAGTCGTTACGTGTTGTTGGAGCCCTCAAAAGTCTAACAATTGGTTTAACTGCAATGCTTAGATATCGCCTTCAGGTTGTGGAGGCCAGACGGCAGTCGCTTCGCGGAAAATATTGAAGTTTAGCCAAATTCAGCAGTTAGACGGGTAAAGCGGATCCTAGACTCCACAGCTACGGATGGGACTGGGATTAACGCTGAGATGATGGCAGTATTTTTTATTTTGCTAGATGATAATGTCTTCCGCCAAAATACGTAGATAAGTACCAACGATTGTCATTCAAACAACACAAAACAACAACAAAAACAAAACAAAACAAAAAACAAAACAAAATATTGATGTACTGCGATGAAATGGGTAAAAATATGGGTCATACACTACAACACCATTTAAATGACCAAGTAGTCAATTATTGTATGCCTGAAGCATCTTATAGTCAAATTATAGATAAAGTTATAAGTGGTAATTACAGTCCATCCACAAATATTGTTATTTTGATTGGGAGAAGGGGAAATGCAAACAGTGTAAAGATAAAGAAATATTTTGAAAATCTGGCCTCATTAAATGTAAACAAAATAGTTTTGTTTGCCTTTCCTTATGGCAATGGCCTGTCACAGACCGAAAACAGAATTAGATATAGATGTAATATGACATTACAAACTATGACTTTGTATAATGAAAAATTTGAATTTATTGACTCTAATGCACTCATTAGTCAAAATTATTTTACGACCAAAGATAACTATTATCTTTGTAATTTTTTAAAAAGACAGGTAGCAGAATCGCTATCATACTATATATATAAGTCAGCCAAGTGTTTGGCTAACTATGCTGCTTCTATTGAGCAGTTAAGTAATACACTTAGTGGTAATGAGCAGAGCTTGGAATTTGTTCCAAGTTATTTAAATTGCAATTTGAGACAATAGAGTCAACCTCTAGCACTATTTTGAATAATGAATTAGACATGTACCCATTATCAAGGGACATTGAGACAATAGAGTTGAACTCTAGCAGAGATGTGAACCTAGAAACATTAATATCACACCCAATAAATTTTAATTTTCAAAATCTAATCAATAATAATAACCTTAAAATTGTTCATCAAAATATACAGGGTGTGATAAATAAACAATTAGAATTGGAGTTGTTCATGAACTGTAGTTATATTGATATTGTTTGTCTTACTGAACATTGGTTAAAAGCCCATCAGTTCATGTTCAGCTTTAATAACCATCAGATTGGTAGCTCATTCAGCAGAGTGAATATGATAAGGGGTGGCTCCCTAATAATTGTTCGCAACAATATCAAATTTAAAGAACGGGCTGATATTGTAAGCCTCTCTGTTGAGCGAGTTATTGAAATTGCTTGCATCGAGCTCGAGCGGTTCATTGTAATAAGTGTCTACAGGCCCCCATGTGCTTCCTATGATATTTTTGGAAAATATATGGAGGAAGTTTTATTAAAGACTTGTCACAGTAACAAAACAGTTGTTGTCTGTGGAGACTTCAACATTAATATTCTAGAGAAATCAGCTACAGTGAATGAATTTATCTCATTATTCAAGTCCTATAATTTGTGCGCAAGATTCTTTGAGCCGACTAGAATAACTGCCACAAGTGCCACCTGTTTAGACAACATCTTTTCTAACCTAAGACCTTCTGACCATTTAATTATAAATGAGTTAGACTCTGATCACTGTGGCCAGTTAGTTACTTTTCCTCAGAAGAGTGAAGTCAGAGCTCAAAGAAAACTTGTGAGTTTTGTTCCTGTAAATGAAAATCGTTTAGGACAATTTAAAAATAATTTAATTGAAAAGCTACCGGGCTTGCCTTATCACACCAACCCGGATCATGCATATAGTATACTATTTAACTTGATTAATTGTGAATTTATGAAAGTTTTCACAAAAAAAACATTGCCTGTTAGCGACCGCATTATATTTAGTGACTGGGCAACCCCAGGTATTTATAAAAGCAGGGAAAAAATGTATGAATTGTATCAGGAAAAAACATATAACCATGATGTAGCTTTTCAAGAATTCGTTAAAAAATATTCAAAAACTTTTAAGAGAGCCTGTTCCTCAGCAAAAGCCATACACATTAAAAATAAAATAAAATCTTCTAGAAATAAAATCAAAACAACTTGGCAAATTATAAATTCTGAAACTGGAAGAACCAAAGTACAAAATCGCGATTTCCATCTTAAAATTAACGATGAAGATATAAAGGCGGACTTGGAGGTAGCAACTGAGTTTGAGAATTTTTTTACTAGTATTCCAATAATAACAACAAAAACTTTGTCTTCTTCCTCCACTTCTGCCTACGCCATACTAAAAGAATGTGTTCCAGAATGTGACAAACACTTTGAATTTACGTTTGCGACTGCTAAAGACATTATAGAATCTTTTAAGGATCTTGATGTAAAAAAAACTGCCGATCATTGGGGTTTGTCAGTATATACTGTAGCTTCAATAATAGATGTTATCGCACCTTTCTTAGCAATTGTTTTTAATTCTTGTGTAACATCTGGTATATTTCCTGATTTGATGAAACTTAGCAAAGTAATTCCACTGTTCAAATCTGGTAGTACAACTGATCCCACGAATTTTCGGCCAATTTCTATATTACCAACTTTGAGCAAAATTTTTGAAAAATTAATTTTGAAACAGTTGTTGAGACATTTCAACTTATATAATTTATTGCACGTGAAACAATTTGGTTTTACAAAGGGTCGTTCAACTACCGATGCGGGCGTGGCGTTGCTAAAGAACATATTTGGGGCCTGGGAGGAATCGCAAGATGCTCTTGGTATTTTTTGTGATTTGTCCAAGGCCTTTGATTGCGTACATCATGATACTCTTATTAGGAAACTGTACCATTATGGTTTAAGGGACAGAGCTCTCGACCTTCTGACTTCTTATCTGAATAATCGAATTCAGAGGGTTGATGTTAATGGCAACAAATCTGCAGGATCTGAGGTCACCATGGGCGTTCCGCAGGGCTCAATTCTAGGTCCTTTCTTGTTTTTAATTTATATTAATGACTTACCTCATCACGTGAGGGATAATCACAACATAGTATTGTTCGCGGATGACACTTCTCTTATTTTTAAAGTCAAGCGTCAGCTAGCAAATTTTGACGAAGTTAACAATGCACTTTCGAAAGTTGTCCATTGGTTTAATGTAAATAACCTTCTTTTGAATGAAAAAAAAACTAAATTCATTAAATTTTCTACGCCAAATGTCAGGCAGTTAAGTACCAATGTTCAACTGAATGGAGTAGAGTTGATCCCTGTCGAGTCGACAGTTTTTCTTGGATTGACTATTGACTCCAAGTTACAATGGGGTCCTCACATTGAGAAGCTGTCGGGTAGACTCAGTTCTGCCGCTTATGCTGTTAAGAAAATTAGACAGATAACTGATGTGAATACAGCCAGAATTGTTTATTTTAGTTATTTTCATAGTCTTATGACTTATGGGATTCTTCTCTGGGGAACTTGTGCGGACATCAATACCATCTTTGTTTTACAGAAAAGGGCTGTTCGAGCCATTTACAACCTTGGTCCTAGAGATTCTCTTAGAGAAAAATTCAGAGAGGTGAACATTCTGACTGTAGCTTCGCAATATATATTTGAAAATCTTATGTATGTACATAAAAATATATCTAATTTTAAGAAAATAAGCGAAGTTCATAATATAAATACCAGGAACAAACACAATCTTGCTGTACATCACACTCGTCTCCACAGAGTAGGCAACTCGTTCATGGGTCAATGTATACACTTTTACAACAAGCTTCCCATGGACATTCGAAACTTACCCATTAAACGATATAAAACCTATATAAAGGCCAAACTTTGCAAAAAGGGGTATTATAAAATCTCAGATTATTTAGAGGATAGAGAGGCTTGGGACTGAGCTGCTCGCTCTGTTAAGCATTGTTATTAAGCAATATGCGTAATTATAACGTAAATTATTGTAAACATTTTCATTTTTAATGTCTGGACTTTAAAAAAGACGATGATCCCTGAGTTTGTTTCGGCTATTTCTTCTCAGAGGTAGTCAGTTAGGAAATGCCGGCTTCATCTAGTTTAAAAAAAAATAAAAAAATAAAGAAAAAATAAAAAAAAACATGACGTGTAAAAGTGATCGGTGATCCTACTTGCTTAATAAACGATTTCATTTCATTTCATTTCATTTCATTCATGTGTACAGCTATACAATATGTAAAAAATCCCCGTTCGATCCAAAAGGCTAATAAAGATTAGGTAAACACATGACCAAATAAAATATGACATTTTTCATAACATCATAGTGACAATACTGATGGATTTTGAAATAATCTTTTTTTTCCGCGAATTAAGTCCAAGTTATTTTTAAAAAGGGACAACACCTTTTTCGACGGTATTATTATGAGCGACGCGTTCGCGTGCCGCGTGCCCGCACATTTTTAGTCATGAAAGTTATCTCCTTTTGCGAAATAATATTTAAATTTTTGGGTCCGGACCCGTGCTACACCCAAGTTCTCCACCTGGGTGAAGCACGGGGACTTCTAAGGTCCCGTGCTCTAACTGATGATTAGTACAGTCAGTTAACAAAAAAAAAAACCTAATTTAACAAATATTTCATCAATACAATTTATTTTAACGCATTCTTTCCAAAAAATGGCCCAAGAAAATTTCGTTATGAACTAATTGCATTACAGTCTTACAAGTCTACAATAACAGTCTTTCTCACAGTGTACTTTGCGGCGTTTAGTTACCGATACGTCTAAAGAATCGGTATTTTGCCATATCACTGTTAGTAATGTATTCAGGGTAACATATGGTTTTTTGAACTCTTTATTGTGTTTCGAATTCCAACTCTCCGTTACGTTATTTGTAGGTATGGTGCCTCTCGTTCAATACACACCATTTATTTACATTCTTCTTAATATATTTTTTCTGAAAATATTGAATAAATTCTCGGATCTTCGCATTTTAAAAAGTACTTTACTTTCTGACAAAATATATCCCCATCCTTCTGCAATACGATCATGGGGCACTGGAGGCAGGCTGCAACATAGACATACAATACGTTTGTAAATTTTATACTTATTTGATGCCAAGATAAAAAACAAAATAAAAAAACAATAATAATTTAATGAAATAACAGTTCCAATTAAATTAATTATAAAATATATTATTGTACATATAAATTAACACCTATTAAATAATTGTTTAGATTTTTTGAATCATATAGGGAAAACTTTTCACTGATTCACAGTACAATAACGTCATCAGTTGGAGAACGGGACCTTAGAAGTCCCCGTGCTTCACCCAGGTGGAGAACTTGGGTGAAGCACGGGTCCGGACTCAAATTTTTAGGGGCATATTTTTTTTTTAACTTTAACCCGGCTTTGTAGGCATTAGTAGAATCAGTTATAGTTACATAACAATACCTTCACGGATCGGACAGGGTTTTCTTTACATATTATATAATACCTTGTGAATAATATTTTACTTCTTTGTTTTTATTTTGATAATTATTAAAATTGTTTGAATTCTATTCGAAATTTAGATGTTGTACGAATGACAGCAGGTGAGGCTACCCGAAACTATCAAATATTTATAATCAATCTTGAGTCTTAATGATTTAGATATAAAATTAAAAATCTAATACAATAATCTGACAGATTGTTAGTAGCTGTCGTCTGAACATTGTAGGTATCTGCTTCGATGAACCTTTTTCGTCTTAAGATTACAAAGTAAGTACCGCAAATATTTCATGTTCTATTCAACTGTTTAAGTTAGTTCAGGCATCTTTGAATGGAAATATAAATAATAAGCTAAAATTAGATGTCAAGTTTAAGGAAATTACATACCTATCAGAGATACTTTAGTAGATTTATGGTGTATTCTGTGGTGTTGGCACACCATTAAGTTTTGACATACCCACATAATTCGTCATTCCCATGACTATAACATCGCATGTCCGATGTTAGAATAATAAGGTTGTATGTTCAGTAACGACTTTTTTAATTCAACCCTATTTGCATTAAGTTAGAGTTAAAAGTATTTTAAGAATAAAAATTAATTTGTTGACTATTATATTTTTTGATAATGACTTGATTTCGGCCAACGAGAATGGAAAATGTTCCTTTTCGTACCAGTTTTAAGATTGAAAATTCTAGTTAATCTTTTGAAAATGTTATGGCGATAAAAATGATGTTTAGACATAACTACATACTGTTTTAGTGTTCTCATGTTTTAGTAGATGTCTATATGTAGGTATTTACGGAAATAAAACTTGTTAACATTAGATTAAATGTCAGACATTAAAATTAATCGTTTTAAATATACGTACCTACATTAATTTTTAAAGCAGTTTTAAGTTTCTGTACTTGTTAAAAATTATTTTACCATCGCTTAGCCTTATCTTGTAGTATCTATCTTTTCTCGGTGGTAGGCCACAGTGGCGAAGGGTGAAATTTTGACAAAGGGAAGCCGGTCCAAAAAAATAAACACTTATACACTTACCTACTGCAGGATATCTTGGAGGAGGTCTTCAGATAAGAATAATATCAAAAGCCCCACCTTCACCATACAAAAAAGGACTAATGATTTGATAACAGTGTCTTTCAAGTATGATAAAAAGCGGCTTTGAGAAAAGCCTTTTTCGACGTGCATCTCCATACCACACATGCATGCTTGTTAGTAAGTACTAAGTTAAGTACCTATTGTTAGGGAATAAGAGTCAAAAAAAAATAGAATAAAAAATTACAAAAATAATAAAGTGTTAAAAACCGAACCACACAAACACTGATCCAAAACCAACAAAAATAATAAGCAAAACTAAAGCAAATTATGCACAATCACAACGTTATTTATATTCTAATGCAATGCGTCTTGTTTTGAAATTTTGTCGTGTTTCCTTTCTTGTAGTGGCGTGGTTTCTTTGTCTTTTTCTAATAGAGGAGAGGAGAGAACTACAAGCCGCTTGGCATTAGCCTATATTTATCAAGTTTTACCGACGGTTAGCGAGCATTAGAAAGAGATGGTCTGACACGCTCTGTCTCTTTTCGTCTCATAGTAAAACGTTGACGGAGGTAAGCTGAAATTCGTCGGGTTCCTTGTACGAAAAATTGAAGCGCTGATTAATTTACGACTATAAAATGAAATGTGATACTTAGGGTATTGCTAAAAATTACGATTGCTATTGTAAATCGCGCCGGCATTTGATTAATAATACTTTGTTAATGAAATAGAATGTAAATAGTTTTGTATGAATATGGAACTGATTTTTGAAAGGTAACCCGGTGGGAATCGGCTTGTATGGACCCTTCGCCACTGGTAGGCCATAACATCGGCTGCCGGCAGAAGTTACCACCCACTCTTAATAAACTAGCGCGCTTTGCCATCAACGATCGCATCACTGCTTACCAACAGGCCGGATTGCGGTCAAGCGCTAGTTTATAATTAATAAAAAAAATTAAAAAAAAGTAAACTAGAACAAACATAAAAAAACACAAAAAAGATTATGGTTAAGCACAGATAAAACGCACATTACAAAATATAAAATGAATAAAGATACTAAATCACACAGGAAACCCAAAGATTCATACCTAACTGCGACGGTTTCCAAAAGTCGCATGTCTGCACCCTTCGCCTGCAGTTTTTGTGTCGTCCAAATAAAACTGGACACTTTACGACATGTGAACAAACTTACTACTGCAGTTGTTAAATAAACAAACACATATAAAATATTAGAGATAAAAGCTAAAGGGAATGAATGGTAAGTTTGTTTTCAATGGTAAAAATCCGGATGATTCACTTTGACGCATATAAGTCACGAATTAATAAGGACAACAACAGACAAAGAAGCCATTTTGCATTGTGTTGTGACAGTCCTCCTTGTGGTGCCGCTGTGGGGAGCTTGGAATCTCACAGAATTGCCTGCAGGCAATTCTGTAACTATATCATCGTAAAAATTTAGATGAAGGGGGGCGTGGAGTGAGCTGTCATTTCAATGTTTTGTTTTTATAAATATAAACTAGTGCTTGACCCCAATTTCGCCTGATAGTAAGCAGTGTTGTTGGTAAAGCGCGCTAGGTTATTAAGAGCCTATTCACTCAAAAAACAGAGTGAATAGGAAGGAAGACAGCAATTGATCGATCTGATCCAATGTTAAACCCAACAACACGACCAATGATGCTGCGACAGACGGAGATTAATCTGGAGACCCTCCACGACCGAACTCCTGACACAGCAACAGTTGGCGCATCGTACCCGGCACACATCGCTACACAACTGCTAAGTCTTCGGTAAAGCTACACACGACATCATGTCGGAACACGACGAATCACTTAATGCTAGGGATTGACAATATTTACAACTCACTTTAACAAAATTTTGTGTGTGATTACACAATGGGACTACTAAAAATATACATGTCGTGGATGACGAATTCACTTCGATAAAAGTTGCTCCTGAAAAAGGATCGCCATCCACGTCATACATAATTATTATTATAAAAGTAGGACTTAGCATATACCGGCTCAGCATGGTAATTGCGAACACACTTTCAGAAGCAGCAGGTTTCATTTTCACAGTTCAGCAACGTTTGCTGCGTTATTTAGGCTTAAGAGCAGACACATTTTCGAACATATGAAGCAATAGATTGGCAAATTTGCTTCGAAATTATCCCTACTAATAGGAATGGCCCGTTATGTAATTAGGGTGCTTATTCCCTTGTTCACAAACTAAATTTAATGTAAGTTCTAGGCATCTTTTTCTTTCTGTTTCATTAATATAAGGACAGAAGATAGGACAGAATATAGAAGGTTTGTTTAACCCTGCCAATTAGTCCGTGCCTGACATAAATTGACTATGGAGGTCGTTAATTTGACACGACTAAAATAATATGTAACAAAACGGTGAAGGAAAACATCGTGAGGAAACCAGCATACCCTGGAGGCAAAAACTTCGAATACATGTGACATCTACCAAATAGATAGCAGTAGATTATGACCCACTCCCTCTCGCGGAAAGGAGGACTTTTTCCTGGAGGAAAATTAGGCTGTAAACTAATACGTTATCTTCCATCCTTTTCTTACTGAAATAGAAAGACGAGCTCCACTTAAAAGTAGTTTAGTTTGTGAGCAAGACAGTCGGCACCATTGTATCCAATAGAAGAATTATTATTATCATCATCATTTCTCGGTGGTAGGCCATAACATCGGCCGCCGGCAGGAGTTACCACCCATCAGACAAAGTCTTGCCGACAAGAGATTTGTCGTGTTCCGGCATGATGTCTGGTGAAGCCGTACGGAGGACGGGTCTGAGCAGTTGTGTTGTGATGTGTGCCGGGTACGATGCGCCAAATTTTGTTGTGTTGGGAGTTTGGTCGTGGAGAGTCTTCAGATTAATCTCCCTTTGGCGCAGCATCGTTGGTCGTGTTGTTGGGTTTAACATTGCATCATCTCGCTCTACTGCCATCTTCCTTCCTATTCGCTCAGTTTTTCTGAGTGAATAGGCTCTTAATAAACTAGCGCGCTTTACCATCAACGATTGCATCACTGCTTACCCTCAAGCGGGATTGTGGTCAAGCGCTAGTTTACAAATATAAAAAAAAAAAATCAACCATTTTATCGTCCTACTGCTGGGCACAGGTCTCCTCTCATACAGAAAAGGATTGAGCGTAATCACCAAACTTGCTCAATGCGGGTTGGCGATTTCGACTTAAAGTCCAGGTTTCCTCAAGATGTTTTCCTTCACCTTGTAATCAGTCGTTGGTGTTCAAGATATATTTAGAAATTAGACATAACTTAGAAAAGTTACATTGGTAGGTACTTGTCTGACCTGGAATCGAACCACACACACTTATACATATTTGAGAGGCTGGTGTTTTAACCACTAGGCCACCACGACTTCAGAAGAATGTTATAAAGGGATGAATTCTGAAATCCCAATGTAAATTATTTTGGCTCCATTTTGTGATTGGTTCACTAGGTTTTTTTTTCACTATTTCAGTCACAAGAGTTGTTGTATAGGAAATCTAACTGAGGGTACATAATTATATGCAAGTGTAAAAATACGAGCACAAATTAAAACTTAAAAAAGAAAATGTAAGTACAGACGAAAGAACATCAAGCTACTATCTGTCAACAACCTTAAAGCGGGCTAATCGATCAGTCAAATACAGTCGATATCGATGATCTTCTTCTTCTTCTTCAGACTATGGATGTCCACTGCTGGACAATGGCCTTCCCCTAGGCTTTCCACGCTGACCGGTCTTGTGCTGCCCGCATCCATCGGCTTCACGCGACCTTCACTAGGTCATCGGTCCACCTTGTTGGGGGCCTCCCTACGCTGCGTCTTCCAGTACGTGGCCGCCACTCCAGAACCTTACTGCCCCATCGGCCATCGGTTCTACGAGCAATGTGCCCTGCCCACGCCACTTAAGTTTAGCGACTCGCAGAGCTATGTCGATGACTTTGGTTCTTCTGCGGATCTCCTCATTTCTGATTCGATCGCGCAGAGAAACTCCGAGCATAGCTCTTATTCCATTGCCCTTTGCGTGACTCTGAGCCTTAGTATGAGGCCCATTGTGAGCGACCACGTTTCAGTTCTCTTAGAATTCCATCCAAAGGTTGTCTGTAAAAGATCGCTCTTAGCGATAAGACCGCCCATTGTGTCACCCATTGTAAATATTTTTATTTATGTTCTGTAATCTATATGGTGTACATAATAAAGAGTATTCTATTCTATTCTATTCTATTCCGTAAGTCATCACTGGCAACATACTTGATTGAGTCTACACAATGAAAACTCTTGGTAGCCACACTGATGGTATTAACAACGCTGTGGAAATTGGTCGAAAGACGATAGACTCTACATTTTCTCTTATCAAAATCATAATCTTTAATTTTGGCCCCATCTGTGTAGTTCATTTCAATAGTATAAAGGGTGTATCTGACATCGACGCACAAACGAGTACCATGGATCCAGTAGGTACATGATTCTGAAACCCCCAGTGGTGGAATTTTTCGTCTGTTATTTCCTGATTTAAAAAAATAATATGCAGTTTTTTTCACTTTAAACCGTTCATAATTGCTATACTTTTATAACCCAATAAGATTTTAGAGTAAAAATTAATTAATTCGCTAATTACACAAAAAAGCGCAATGAAAACAAAACTCGAAAAACTATTTTATCAGCTGATTTAATAGAGTTCACATCAGGGATCAACGTCATACCTACAAACCCGCACGGCGGCAAGCTTGCAACGTTCAAAGGCCGAGCCAACACATTTTTTTAAACACTTATTTCTGTAACCGCTCATTAACGATATAAATGACTATCATAATTTTATTAGTGGCATACGGTGTAGCCTTCTCGCGAAGAAATCACGAAAATCACCAAAAAACAAAATGACTTAAACAAAACAACAAATTAAAACAAAAGCAAGACAAATTAGCTGTCTTCTCTAACGTTACTTGATCCTATAAAAACGCATCAATACCTCTTTGTACAGGAGGAGTGTAAATTTGGGCCCTAAGTGTCGCCGCGGTCGTTTTAACACTGCATCGCTAATTGAACACTTAAGCTGCACCTTAAAGGGTTAAAACAGTTTTTATCCGGAGGCCGAAGAGACCGGCACGCAGCGGATGACGGGATACCACTGATGTTGCCGTCATTTGAGTGATTATCGAATTTCTGATTAAGTTTAGTTTAGACTTTATGGTACCTATAAGATCTTGATGACTTAAGTAGAACTGTTTAAATTATGTCTTTATTTCTGATTGATGTCTCGTTTTATATTCCTTTTCGGTCGTCAATTCTTGAAACTTATTCTAAGCTAGAAGATATTATTCTAAAGTTTCATTGAAAATAGTGTCAAATAAACTTCTTTTTTATTTTAACTTCAACTTTCTCCTTTTTTTTGTTTCTTTTCTTTGTTTTTATTTACATTTGGGTGTTCTATTTTAGGCCAATCCTGCTTTAAAATTTATTGTTCTTGATAACCTGCATCATCCCACACAGTAATGGAAAATTTGACAATCTGAGTAAATCCCCATGACTTCCAGCTATGTTAATTCAGGGCTGAAGTAGTAAGTAAGAAGTATACACTAAGTATACACATTACCATAAAGTGTCAAATGAAAAAGCTGTAGTTTTTTTTTTTTTGGCAAATCACACAGATTGAGCTAGCCCCATAGTAAGTTCGAGACTTGTGTTATACGATACTAACCCAACGGTACTATATTTTATAATAGATACATATATAGATAAACAACAAAGACCCAGGCCAACCAGGAAAACATCGTTTTCCATCATAACCTGGCCGAGGATCGAACCCGGGGCAGCCTCCACGTCGCAGGCAGGCGTGTTGACCGCTGCGCCACGGAGGACGACAACGAGGCATATATTATAATTACTTGTGAATACATGCAACAAAGTACATTCTTCATGTATATCTATTCACATAAGCACAATAATCTAACAATGATCTATTGCGCATTCAAATATTATTATCACTACCATTTATATCACTTATCATCGAAGCTAAGTGACAAATCACATCTTTCACGGTTAGTAAATAAACTTTGTATTTTACAAACAACTTCATTTATACCTAAACATTCGAAATGCAACTTTATAACGTTACTGTCACAGTTTAATTTTGATTGACAGAAGGCGCAAGAGTTATGTTGAAAAAAATTTACACTAAAGTTAGCATATTCTCTTTCGTGTATTGTTAATAGAAAAAAATATCTATAGCATAGAATTATCTATGGTATGTCATTGTCGTGTGTCCTCTGTTTATTGAGTTTAACTTATCTATGGTCAATTGTGTTGTCACGAATTATTTGTCTTTAGTATTCCGGTCTGTTGATGATTTATGGTGTAAAAAATATGGCATTTGGATTATTTTTGGCAGAAATGCCTTATGAAAACGATACATCGAGGTACTTATTTGTTTACAGAAAACTTGGCCAAAATATTTAATTACAGATTAAACTAAAGATCAGGCTGTATGGTTCTGTACCGTTGCCTTTCCTTATGGGAAAAGAAGAATACTACTACTACTGGCAATTGGTTCTAGTTTTATTTGTCCTGGTAGAATTCTATGATCCATAGTCAGTTTTTTTTTTATTATCAATTAGTTCAGTTTTGATTTTGACTGGTTTTATCACTGCTTGTTAACATCTTAGTAGTTCTTCTTTTATATAAAGGGTGTATCTGGCATTGACGCACAAACGAGTACCATGGATCCAGTACATGATTCTGAACCCCCCAGTGGTGGAATTTTTCGTCGGCTTTTTCATGATTAAAAAAAAAACCTATGTCGTTTTTTTCACTTTAGACCATTCATAATTGCTATACTTTTATATAACCCATTAAGATTTTAAAGTAAAAATTAATTAATTCGCTAATTATACAAAAAAGCGGAATGAAAACAAAACTCGAAAAACTATCTTATCAGCTGATTTAATAGAGTTCACATCAGGGATCACCGTCATACCTATAAACCCACACGGCGGCGCGCTTGCAACGTTCAAAGACCGAGTCGACACTTTTTTTAAACATTGTTATTTCTGTAACCGTTCATTAACGACATAAATGACTATCATTATTTATATATTAGAGGCATTACGATGTCAGATACAGCCTGTATTATACAAGCCGTTAATGGTCCACTGCTGGCCAAAGACCTCGGAATACTCTCCTTCCAGAGCTGCCAAGGACCAATCGTTAACGAAGGTGTACTTACATCTCATCTGTAGGCCTAGTATGAGTTTTCAATACGAAACTCGATCGTTCATTTCGAGCGCGTTTGACACAGCGATTGGCCCGCTTCAAGGTCGTAAGAACTCTCAGCCAATGAGAGCGCCAAACGCGCTCGTTATCGACGATCGAGTTTCGTATTGAAAACTCATACTAGGCCTACAGGTCATCTCTGTCTGGGCCTGTCGCGATGTCATTTGTACATCACATTAGGCTACTACAACCTATCAAATATCTTTATTAGATTTTCAACTTTACCGTTAAAGCATTAAGGCTCTAAGTTAATTGAGAATACTTGACAGTTTAGTTTGATAGATAGAGATGAGAGAACATATTGAAAAATAAGAAAAGATACATAATTTTTTATTAAGTACTTCACATTTCAATGCTTCATTGAGTAAGTAGAAAAAGTTGTTATATTTACAGCAGATGTTGCAGAGGTTGCAAATAATCTTTATACAATATTATAATGAACATTTTAGCAATGTTCAAGACTATAAATGTTCAAAATATATAGACAGGAAAAATCGAATATGTTGCTTTTTATGATATGCCCTGTGAAATGAAATGAAATGATCGCATAGCCACCACCGGGGATGACGTTTGCAAACTCTTCGCTGCCCACTTCTCTTCAACGTTCACCCCATCAGATAAAACGACACATGCTACATTGGAGACAGATCACAGGTATCCCCAAAACAGCTTGAATCGGATTACATTCTCCGAAACAGACGTGATCAAAGTCCTTAAAAAACTCAATGTATGTAAGGGTCCGGGACCGGATGGTTTTCCGCCATTGTTTGTTAAAAACTGTGCGAGTAGCCTAGCCTTACCACTAAAAATCATTTTCAACCACTCAACTCAAACAGCACAATTCCCTTCTGAATGGAAAAATGCTTATGTAGTGCCAATTTTTTAAAAAGGCGAAGCAACGAACGTTCAAAATTACCGGCCAATATCAATTTTATCTGTGTTTTCTAAAGTCTTTGAATCCCTCATGTGTCCTATTTTAACTTCATATTTCAAAATAGAGCTGGCTCCCCAACAACATGGATTCTGTGTGCAAAGATCCACCACGACGAACCTAGCTCTTTATGTCAATGACGTAAACTTGTCGATTGTCGCGCACAAGTCGACTCCATCTACACTGACTTCAGTAGCGCCTTTGACAAGGTCGACCACCAGATCCTATTTCACAAGCTTTCAAGCCTCGGTATATTTGAACAACTTCTTCAATGGTTTGAGTCTTATCTGACTGAAAGAAAACAAAAGGTCGTAGTAAAGGGTCTTCGGTCGTTTTGTCGGTCTCCGTGGCGCAGCGGTCAACACGCCTGCCTGCGACGTGGAGGCCCCGGGTTCGATCCCCGGCCAGGTCGTGATGGAAAACGATCTTTTCCTGATTGGCCTGGGTCTTGGATGTTTATCTATATATGTATCTATTATAAAATATAGTATCGTTGAGTTAGTATCCCATAACACAAGTCTCGAACTTACTTTGGGGCTAGCTCAATCTGTGTGATTTGTCCGTATATATTTATTATTTATTTATTTAAAGGGGCATCAGTCATTTTTCTATTACTCCACCTCTGGAGTTCCACAAGGCTCCCACATGGGTCCGATATTGTTCCTTGTATTTGTCAACGACATAGTGAACCACATCAAGCACAGTGAATGTTCACTCTTTGCAGACGATGTGAAATTCTATAGGAAAATAAACTCAATTTAGAGACATATCCTTGCTACAGGAGGACCTTAACTCAGTGCAGAACTGGTGCTTAAAGAACCGAATGATCCTTAACGCCGAAAAATGTAAACAAATGACCTTCACAAAAAAAAAGAAATACCTTTCCCTCCTCATATTCACTGAATGGTAAGACACTGCAGAAGGTTAACGTAATTCGCGATCTGGGAGTCTGCCTGGACAGTCAGCTAACTTTTACGCCACATATAGAAAATGTTGTCAAAAAGGCAACTAAGATGCTGGGATTTCTGAAGCGTGTCTGCCACGATTTTACTTCTACTCACACCCTCAAACTCCTCTACTTCACGCTCGTTAGAAGTGTTCTCGATTATACATCGCATGTGTGGAATCCTATCTACCGGGTTCATATCAATCGAGTCGAACGCATCCAAAAAGGTTTCACTAGGTACCTGCGTTATAAATCTATCACCTGCCCAAACACATCCCGTTACCCTGAAAGATTGAGTCACTTCAACATGATATCTCTTGAAAACCGCAGAAAACTGACGGACCTAATCATGCTCTTCAAAATTATAAATGGTCAAATACATGTTCCAAGACTTTTGGAAGGCATAAATGTGTCTGTTCCCCGTAGTAGCCAACCCAGGCCCGATCGTAAATTAGATGTCTTTACACCAACACCAACTATAATTCGAACTAACCTCGGGCGTTCAGCACCATTGTACCGTTTGATGAAGACGTATAATGAAATCCACTCTTGCACCGACGCCATCGACATCTTTTCTAACACCCTGGTTCAATTTCGCAAGCATCTTTTGCGACACATACAAATTGCTGATGGTTGACTTTTGTCTCAATTCCGTCACTTATGTTAGTTCTGCGCTTGTCTCAACTTTTTAATCAATGTTTATTATTTTAATTTAATTTATTTTAATTTTAATTTATTTTGCTCATTTGTTTGTGTTTTCAAAATTTGACATTTAAAACAATTTTAATTTAATTTATTTTGTTCATTTGTCTGTACATTTAAAAAATAATTCTCGAATAACTCATTTGATTTCATTATTATTAATATTATTTGTTGTAATCGGTTAAATTAGGTTAACTACATGTTTAAGTGCTGTGCACACCTATAATTGATAAATTCACCGTAGAACTTTGTATTCAAGACTAATTTCTATATATGTTTATGTGAACTAATCGTTGGAGTGCCATAATAAATAAATAAATAAATATGTTAGTCATTCAAATCAAACTTCAAGAAAATCTACAAAGAAAATATTTCAACCATCCCATTCGCGTGAACGACAAAACAAAATCAAAGACATTAACACGCCTTAAAAACACCATCACTTGAACACATTCTATTACTGCATTTCCCTAACCAGTCTTCCTAGAACTGGCACCTTGATCTAATTCCCCCCTTTCACGTTATAATCGGGAGGGAGGCAGGTCAAGCTGAATTGGTGCCTATAATGAAACTTTTGGATCTACCTTTGGCACGCAATATGAGAATTATGTTGTGTTATGATGTCTCAAAACTTAATGTTTCGTGGTCTTTTGTTGAGTGGCATAATAGTTGTAAATTGGAAGGAGTGTCCGTCCGCTTTTTTCTTGTACATTGATTACTAATGTTTCTTGAAGATTAGCTGGTCTGTTCTGTATTAATCTCACTACGAAAAGCAAGTAATTCCAATTGATGCTAGAGGTTGACACTATTGCCAGATAACTCACCGTATGGATTTTATAGAATGGCACTATTATAGGTAAATAGGGCCGATGGCCGATGGGGCAGAGAGGCTCTTAAATAGCGACCACGTACCGGCAAGCGCAGCGTCGGACACCCATCGACTAAAATCGCAGGGAAGCGCTGGATGCAGGCCGTGACCAACCGGTCTTTTTGGAGATCTTTCGGGAAAGCCTATGTCCAACAGTTGCTTTCCTATGGCTGACATGATGATGATGATGATGATTGTAGGTATACTTCACTGGCTACTGGCACACTGGCTGGTGGCCACCTCGTAACTCGGATAAGAAAAAGAAAAGAAAGAGCAGAGTGAGGCAGAAAGTGTATTTTTTGGAAATCTGACTGACGGACTAATTAGTTTTTGTTAGTCAAATACCCTATTAATCTATAAATGCAATAAGATCTGTTTGAACCTGACTGGCAGTTCCGGAGATTCTCCATACATATAAAGAAACAAAAAGCTTTACTAACTCTTTAAAATATCAATATAAATATAGTATGGTTACCTATCTGTTGTCAATTCACATAGTAATGTGCTTCATCGTTATTGTTTGGTTGTTTCAGTTTTTTCTAAGAGTTGCTTCTAAGGTGGAAAACAATGTAAAATTTCAATATATTTTAATTAACATCATGCTATAATATATATAAAAAAACAGAAAACTTTGAATTTTAATTGAATTAACAGTGAATCCCAAATAGGCATATCATAACGAACATACAATAATATAAGGTGGAAATGTGTGTTTATCTGATAATATTTTGGGATATGTCAGTCCCAACGTACCCTAAACACCTACACCACACCACACCTACTTACCAAACACGTTAAAAAATCTAATAAGATAAGTATAAATAACAATAAATTAATAAAGAAAAACAAAAACCAGAGCTGTTCATATAGAACCGTAACTAAACGACAACACAACTTTTTCGTCATCTCCGATGATGGTACTATCAAATTGGATTGTGTTAAACCTATATCTAATTCATTTAACTAAAATCCGCTTATATATAGCTCCCGTTCATCTTTACTCCTAGTAGGTACACTAAATGAACAAATGTTGCACATCCTCAAGGTGGAAAGGGTGAATATAGAAATTTTATACGATTCCTGACAATCTAACAACTCTAGATAGATAATTGTTTCTGATTAACATGATACAGCTATAAGCAATACCACCACGAGTTCTATTATTTCAATTATTATATCTGCTAATTCAAATATAGGCTTCTCAATTTCTTAAAATCAATTCTCTTTATCTCTATTAAATCAAAATGGCTGCCTACCCTTCTGAATCTATGTATATAGCTCTATATAGATTCTGTCGCCCGTCGTCAAGGAGTGCTAATTTGTTTTGCAAATTGAGGGTGACGCGACAGGGGGTGTTTCGTGGTATCGGGTTACCGGTGATAGGGACCGAATTGATTTTACACTCATTTGCTTAAACTGTGGTTGAGAATCACAAGTTAAAAGCAGAAGAGGAAGAAAATTTACGTCTTGCTCCATTACATAGTAATGTGGATTATTTAGTTTTTACTTGGCGTGTTTTATTAAAATTAAGGGGTGAAATTCAGTATCAATTACTTGGACAAATAAAATAAGTATATAGGTATGTAAGTATTATTGCAAAATCAGTAAACTGTTCTAAGTATATATTCTTTCTAAATCCAAATTTTAATTCCGTTTTCTGCAAAAACGCGCTAAGGATATTCTTGCAAATCATTAATTTATTTATTATTTATGTTAATACGGCTTTCAAAAGCCAATTACATTAACATACATACAAAATTAAAACAATACAAATTTAAATACTTAACACAAATAGGTACATAATAAAATTCAAATAATAATATAAATCAAAACATAAATAGAAAAAAGACAAATCAGAGGAACAATAAAAACGGGAATAAAATAAAAACTAAAAATATATCATTCTTCCGTGTAGGTATATACTTTTGCATTCAGGATATATCGTTAAACTTGTCTTATCCTGCGTCAATAAGGCGTGATTACAGGATCTGCATAACATATATACTAGATATATAAAAAAATTGTCTTATTGGTCCTTTTCTCTTCAATATTATCCTTAATTCTTGATTTTACTTATACACATTCACAATTATGTTTATTTCATCTTTCTTTATCCACCAGCATTTTAGCATAATATATTACCTTAATATCCGGCGGTGCTGTCGGTTTTTTTTTTTATAAATTATGAACTAGTACTTAAAAAAATGGCTATGACAAATGGATGGACAGACGGACAGACAGACATGACGAATCTATAAGGGTTCCGTTTTTTGTCATTTGGCTACGAAACCCTAAACACAACATACACTGAACTCAAATTTAGTTGATAATAAGGGAATTAACGTCAATGCCTAGCTTTCCCCTTTCGATGACTAACGAGGCCTCATTAATGGAGGATGGAAATTGCAAACCGATCCAGTTACCTATTAGTAATACGTAATATGCGAGTCCCTGTTGATACACTAAGTGCCAAGTTGATAGGAGATCGGAGGAATTGGTAGACAGACGAATTGAATTAATTATCTTTGATTATTGTGTTGGATTTAATCTAATTACTGCATTTAATGTTCTAGCTGTATGTGGATCAGGGTGTAAAACTCACTCATTCGAAGAGGGAGGATCCACCGACCAACCGGGTGTTGCCCAACGGTTGATATTGGAAAGTTGTATATTGCTAGTTGCACGGTAATCTTTGCTTGTGAGATTCAGGATTGCGTGACGTCAATGTGAAGCGTTGTTCTCATGTGGCGTTATAGATAGCGCGTCATTGTCTCAGAAATCGGGAAAAACACCTATAATGATTCCACTGCTGTTCTTCGAAAGGGTGAACTGCTGTAGGCCTAGTATGAGTTTTCAATACGAAACTCGTTCGATCGTATCGATCCCGTTTGGCGCTCTCATTGGTTGAGAGTTCTTACGACCTTGAAGCGGTCCAATCGCTGAGTCAAACGCGCTCGATACGATCGAACGAGTTTCGTAATGAAAACTCATACTAGGCCTACAGGTTGGTAAATGTCACGTTCTCAAATTTTTAGTTCTGGGATATTCCGTTCCGCACGGTGTTCAATGGTTAGTTATTATTACAGAATACGTCAAAGGCATTTTATCTGTTCTGTGGTCTTTATTTATTAACAACGCCCCGTTTTCACCCGCGTAAGTTTCGATTCTATGGGAATATCGATATAAAAAATATCTTAAAAAGGGTGTAGCTGACATCGACGCACAAACGAGTACCATGGACCCAGTACATGATTCTGAACCCCCCAATGGTGGATTTTTTTGTCGGCTTCAACTTGATTTAAAAAAAAATGCAGTTTTTTCACTTTAGACCCTTCATAATTGCTATACTTGTATAATCCAATAAGATTTTAAAGTAAAAATTATTTAATTCGATAATTACACAAAAAAGTGCAATGTGAACGAAACTCGAAAAACTATCCTATCAACTGATGTGATAGAGTTGACATCAGGGGTCAACGTCATACCTACAAACACGAACGGCGGCACGCTTACAACGTTCAAAGGCCGAGCTGACACTTTTTTAAACACTGACTTCTGTAACCGCTCATTAACGACATAAATGACTATCATAATTTTATTAATGGCATGTGGCCTTTTCGCGAATTCTACGTTACAATGTCAAATAAGTACACTCTATACCTATGTTATTTCTGGTTATAACAAACAAACTCACTTTCACATTCATAATTACTAAGGATAACAATTAGTTGATTTTAACTAAGTACACATAAGAATCAAAAAGTAGTTTGTTTTGATACAGCTAATGTCGGTTGTCGTGTGGTACCTAGATAATAATAAATGTGCTAACTAACGTAATGGTCGTGCCATGTGAAACGCCACCTGCCGGATTTGATAACGAAACTCCTCTAAGTAATGTCTTCACGAGCCAAAATATTAGTGTGGATTTGTAACGTAGATAAACTGAAATAACATCTATACAATGGTGCTAATTCTCTTGTTTACAAACTAAACTATGTAATTTTAAATTAAGCGCATCTTTTTATTTCTATTTCATTAAGAAAAGGATAGAAGATAAATTATTAGTTTAATCCCTTCATTAAAATTTTGTCAATTTTTTTGAAATGAGCTATAGTTGATTCTTAAGTTTCATATTATTCTTGTGTAAATGTTTACATAGTTTTTTTTAGTTTTAACTAATAATAATGTGTATTCATAATTAATTAGGGTTAAATGAAAGGTTAAGGTAGAAAACAGTTATACAAAAAGTTTTGAGTAGATTTGACTTTTAGTTTTTGAGATATTAGTAAAAATCTGTAATGAAAACTCGTACTTTACTAGGTTTGTTTTGACACGATTAAAACATGGCGACTAAAAATACGTCGATTTATGTCAAGCGCGGACTAATTTGACAGGACTAAACTAACATTTATCTTTTTGTGCTTTTGTTAATAAAATAGAAAGAAAAAAATGCACTCATCGATCACTTATACACTAGGTACATAATCTCGAACGAAATTCTTCTCTAAAATGGCAGCAAGTATTAAACAGTCTAAACTAGTCAAAATAAATATCTATACATTAATTTAAAATCCACCTTAAGTGCAGTGTATAAAGTTCTTATTGTGGTAAGAACTTTATACACTGCACTTAAGGTGGATTTTTCAAAAAGCCATTATTTTTTACCACCTTTCTGTGGTAAGTACCTACATCAAATATCAAACCAAATTCAACCGCACACGCATGCCTTAAAGTCAGAATTATAAACTGCTATAAAAAGCAATAAATTTTTACGACCGGGCTTCGTTGGGAAAAAATCGGCCAGTGCGAATCGGACTCGCACACGGTTCTGTACTATCTTTAAAAATGGCAAAAAAAAAATCACGTTTGTTGTATGGGAAAAATATAAAATCCACCCAAATCTATACTAATATATAAAGCTGAAGAGTTTGTTTGCGCTACTCTCAGGAACCACTGGTCCGATTTCAAAAATTCTTTTTGTGTTTGATAGCCCATCAACCAAGGAAATTATAAGGATTAGAGAACATAAATAAAGATATTTTACAAAGAGTGACACAATGAGCGGTCTTATCGCTAAGATCGATCTTTTACAAACAATCTTTCAATGGTTAACTACCTTTCAAAAACATAATGGACGAAGTGCCTACTATACAAGACGTATAAAAATGGTTATGTACCTACTCACAGGAAATCTTATAGGAAGTAATATTCCTAGACAGAAACCTCAAAAAGTAAACAAACAATTTCTCCAAGACACGAACTCCGAGACAAAAGACGTCAATTAATTTTCATCCCTGAATTAATAACCACAGTAATTGAGATGTTTGCTCACAGTCCTAGGGTCCTCCCCTTCAACCCTTATTATTTGAACAGCGATTCATATTTAGTCAACCGTAATTATGCTGAGTTTCGCCATTTTGAATGTCGACGTCATTGGGGGTGTGTGATTAAAGTACGCGTAGGTATGTAGATGTCTACGACAAAGATTAGTACATCATGAACTATATAGTGACTCGTATTGCACGGTTTATAATTATGTACACACAAAAAATACAGAAGGAAATGACAATAACTAAATCTTCCAGCATACCTACTCAAGGAGAACTAAAACAGAAATGTAGACAATCGTGTGTAAGAATAAAGTTTAGGAATTTAACCTCCGTGGCGTAGCGGTAGCGAACGCGGCCGGTTCGCAGGGAGGCGCGGGTTCGATCCCCGCACAGTGCAAATATTTGTATGCATGAATATGAATATTTGCACTGGTCTGGTCGTGTCTCGGAAAGCACGTTAAGCCGTTGGTCCCGGTTGCCATACGAACATCTAGTGGCAGTCGTTGCCGGTTGTTGGAGCCCTCAAAATTCCAAAAAAATGGTCTAACTCCAATGCTTAGATATCGCCTTCGGGTTGTGGAGATCAGACGGCAGTCGCTTCACGGAAAATATCGAAGTTTAGCCAAAATCAGCAGTTAGACTGGTAAAGCGGACCCCAGACTCCAAAGCTGAAAAGCTACGGATGCGACTGGGATTAACGCTGAGATTATGATGAGTGTATAAGAAAAGAAACATGAATGTTTAACACATTCATATTTTTGTCTTAAAGTAACCACCCACCAGACAAAGTCTTGCCGCGAATCGCTTGGCGGCAAGACTTTGTCTGGTGTGTGATAGCTTCTGCCGGCAGCCGATGTTGTGGCCTACCACCGAGAAAACATAAGCAAGGTAGGTAGGTATGTAGTACATACGTACATAAAGTATACCTATCCTAAGTTGTGACACCTGGCGATACTGTAGCTTTCCATTTGTGAAAAAATTTCGGTTTGCGATTCTGTTACCTGCTGTTATTCCATCTAATAAGTACTAAGAGATTAACACTATTGACAGCTCACTCCAAGTTCATTTCACCTAATTTTTTACGTTCAGATTTTAGTTCCGAAGATTACATTTACATCACCCTACATACTGTCAAACTAACTCCTTTCTTACAAACAACACTTTAAGATAAACATCTATAGGTGGTATATATCTGTTTTTGTATAAATAATGATTTATCATCATCATCAACAACCTTTTTATCGTCCCACTGCTGGGCACAGGTCTCCTCTCATACAGAGAATCATTGAACGTAAATGTAAATAATGATTAAATTGTATAAATAACCTTTTTTTTTTTGTTGGGATGGGAAATCATCAAATGACTTCTCCCGCGCTGGGCGGAGCGGAAAGGCGTGTCAGACTTTTACCCACCCGTGTTTCTTCACTTGCCTGTGCGACGGCCAGGGCCACGGTTACTTGTTTAACCAACCCGCAACCTTGACCAAGGAGGCATCGGTCTTTGTGGATCCCATCACGATATGCTGACATCTCTTTGAGGCGCGCGTGAAACACGACGCGCCGTCGACTCGGGCCTGGTCCTTAGCAGCCGCCCGCAGGCCCCCGCTACGGCGGCTGGGAGTTTGGTGTCGTCTCCCGACCTGGGCGTCTCCTGCGGCGGCTAGTGCTTGCCAGCATCACTGCTTCGCAGACGGAGGTGACGGCCTGCTATGCTCTCTCGCTGTGGACCATAGCCTAGACCAGAGTCGGACGCGAGAGATCGCCGCTACGAGGACACCGCGTGCTCTACCCAAGCCGGGCAAACCATCGTATGCTCCACCGTGTCCACAGGGCGAACCTTAAAATGGTGACAACCTGGCATTTTCTCCCGCCTTATAGGAAACAGGAACCTCCCGAAACATCCGTGTCCGATGAGGACCTGCGTCAGGCGGAAGGTGAGGGCGCCGTGGCGCCACTCTAGCCACTCCTCAAAGAGGGGACTTACCGCCGCTATTGTGGCATGCCCATAAATAGTCATTCATTCGGCAGTTCGACTCGCACTCGGCCGTTTTTTTTAATCGATTAAAAATTTCAACGCTAAAATCAGGTGCTGAATCCAATTATTCAGAATTACAGTTTTGTACAACGACGTGTACATACCGAGATAAAAAATATAACAAAAAGAAAAAACATATATAAAGGCAAACCCAAACATACAAACTGCACGACAACAAAAAAAAAACCGAACTACCGCCATATTTGAAACGAACATGCAATTAACCCTTCTAAAGCGCCCGTTCACAGCCCTTTGTTAACCCTTTAATACTACCCATTGTGTCAACTGTCACTCGGGGTTTGAATTAAAAGTGGGCGGATTAATTTTTTCCTGCCCTCGGTAAAAATAGTTGGAACTGGGGTCATGAGTGGATAATAATAAGGTACGTGAAGTGACAGGCATTTAGCCATCTTTTGAGTCGCTTCTAAAAATTGTACGGTAAGTGCTTATTTGCTGAAAAGGGGTTTTTGTGTGGTGATTCTAGTTTGCATTTTAGATTGTTTGGTATTTTGTTGAAAGGGTTAATTTACATTTTGAGGACTTACACGAAATAATGATGGCGAGCCATCTACTGCTGTCTGAGGGTTCCAGATTTGGTTGAACCATAGCTTGAAATTTGTTCGTCTGTATAAGAAAAGAAAAAGAAAAACAAAAGTTTACTTGTTTAAACATGTCGCAAAAATTAAAAGAAAAAAGAAACAGAAAACTATAGTTCAGGGAAACATGTTTCACATCACACGTCACATGCCGCATAACGGCTATTATTCCACAAAATACCATTATAATCTTTGACGCTATCCTTAAGTTAACACCTATGGAACTACTAGAAATTTGTATTGCCTTTGCCCAGCCGGGATGTTGCATAATGCAAAAAGATTGAATAAATATAAAGGTACAAGGAGCCTGCAAATAGATGCCTGATGCCTGGTGAAGCCGTACGGAGGACGGGACTGAGCAGTTGTGTTGCGATGTGTGCCGGGTACGATGCACTAAACGTTGTTGTGTCGGGAGTTTGGTCGTGGAGGGTCTCCAGATCAATCTCCCTCTGGCGCAGCATCGTTGGTCGTGTTGTTGGGCTTAACATTGCATCACTTCGCTCAACTGCCGTCTTCCTTCCTTTTCACTAAGTTTTTTAATTTTAAGTCAATAGGCTTAATAAACTACCGTGCTTTACCATCAACGATTGCATTACTGCTTACAATCAGGCAGGATTGCGACCAAGCACTAGTTTATAATTATTAAAAAAAAGTAGGGGAGCCGACTACTAAATAACTAAATTTTAAAGCTCAATGCAACTTTTTCTTTCTATTTCAGGAGAGGAAAAGGACAGAAGATAAATTTTCATCCAGTCCTGTGAAATCAGTTGGCGCGTATTTTTAGTAGTTATGTTTTTAATCGCGTCTAATTCTTCTATGGTTATCTTAATTTCACAGGAATATACTCATATTTATCTTTTATCTCCTTAATGCAATAGAAAGTAAGAAATTCACTGACCCTGAATTTGGTTTACTTCGCGCAAGGGAATCGGCGCCCCTGATATATGAACAAATCTTTTTCTTTCCTGAAATACTGGCGCATATCCCTACAACTACAGGGATCTCCCCATCTGATACCTAGTTATAGATCAATAGATTTTATAACGAAAAGTAGCTCAAAGTTTTCATAAATAAATATATTTTCACGTTTTGTAATTCTAGCGTATGGCACTCGTGGGTTGCAGCTGAAAATCAGCGTCAGATGGTACACTTCGTGTTGTCATCTGACATTATGCTGAGCTGAGGCCCTTTTGGCATTACAAGACAAGTTTTATAGTTTTTAATTTATGTATCTTGCTGTAATGTCAATAAATGCATTTTTCTTTCTTTCTTTCTTTCTTTCTTTTCATAATTCAACCTGTATAATATCCATAACATAAGTACGTAGTAGCTATACGGGCAGTGTTCAAAGTGTACACTATCCGAACAACGTCGTGCAGTGAGCTGAGCTCAACATAATGACAGACAGCTGCGATCACGCGACGCGCGTGATGTGCACCGCGTGTGTATACGCCTTAACTATCATGTGTATAGTTAGCAAAAAAATTGTTTTTTTTTTAATAATAATATAAACTAGTGTTTGACCGCAATCCCGCCTGTTAGTAAGCAGTGATGCAATCATCATCATCATCATCTCAGCGTATAATCCCGGTCGCATCCGCGGCCTTCCCGTTGGAGCCCGGGGTCCGCTTTCCTATTAATACGCCTCCATTTCGCACGACCTCTGGCACCCCGTGGTGTGAGATTGTTGGCACGCATGTCATCTCTTACAACGTCAAGCCAGCACTTCTTTGGTCTACCTCGCTTGTTCCGTCCCAGCGGAGGCGCCATGGCAAGACATTTGTTACCCATGTAACATGCCGGTTTTCGTAAGACGTGACCGTACCAGCGTAGGCGACTCTCCTGCAGTTTGTCTGCTATATCACGGACTCGGAGACTGCCGCGCATCCGGGACAGTCTCCGTGTAAGCAGGACACTTAAATTGTAGTCAGACGGAAACACCGCCGCCGGCAAACTGACCCAGTCCCTCGATGTATGAGATATAAACGACGAGGCGAAACGCTTTGTTCGGATCGTTGTGGTGTCAACAACGTAACGGTGGAAGCTCTCCGTACGACGAGTCGTCTGGTGATGGAACGGAGATGGGGGAATTAAATCATGCAATTCCCTCGATCAAAATCAAAACGACCAGATTAAAATCAAATTCGTTAAACCCGTACTCTAATGTATAAAACGGGCAGACAAATGAATGAGGTATTCAAATATTTGTATCAATAGCTTGATAATTTAAAAGAGTGTCCATGGAGTTTCTTGCCCGTTCTTCTCCATAGGTACCTACTCTTTGGAATGGGCGACTAGCTTTACGTTACTGACTGACCGACCTTCTGACAATTCAAAAGTGCCTGTAACTGGTTTATTTGAAATAAATGCTTTGATTTGATTTGATTTGATTTGACAGGTGCCGAGAACACGTCCTCAGACCATCGTCGCAGCCAAAGCACTGTACTTTTAAGTCACTGTCACAGAGCTAAGTCTTGATAACTTCCTCCAGTCAAGCAAACGCCTCGAGAAAATAAAATGAGCTTTGTTTGCGGACTGTACAAAGACTTAGAGAGGTCATCTCAGCTCACATTGACAGTACATAATTGAAATTATTATTTACTATGATTAAATAACTGTTCGATGTTACTGTATGTCTGACGTGTATCCGTTACAAACATAACATTGGATAAGTGTTTTATTGAATTTCGCTTCCCTGTTGTGTAAGCCAAGTGTGATTTTGAAAATGCATTCTAGACTTGATGGCGTAATAAATTATATAGGCATACGTATGTCAATGTAAATAACTTTTAGACTGCAAGGTCAGCGCAGTTGTTTAGCTACGCTGTGTGTCGCGGGTTCGATTCCCGCACGGAACAAATATTTGTAGGTATAACCTACAAGTAGTTGTTCCGGGTCTGGCTGTTTGTGTATGTGTGTTATATGTTTGTAAACGCACCCACGATACAGGAGAAATTCCTAGTGTGGGCCAATGTTTTATAAAAAAAAAGTAAGGATAATATGTAAAATTACAACCACACCTATATGTCGGCCAAATTCGATAAAGAATAGAGGTAAACAAACCGTTGCTAGGCAACGAGTAGTTTACGCCTAAAAGACAGATGTTAATAACCTTTTCTAGATAGATGATTTTCACAAAAGTAATAATTCTACTTCCTACTAATGTAAACAGTTTATTTGTTTAGATATTTATGATTTGCATGGAACGCTTAACCGATTTGAATGAAATATGACACACATGTAAGCTAATTTCCTAATAGGTTAAATTTTTTGATAGATATAGATATATTATACTTAGTTATGCAGTTGATTTGTCAATACGATTTGTAAAATCGTATTGACAAATGCCTCAACTTTATTCATTGGTAGAATTCCGCAAAATGTGTTTAATACCAGTATTTCATACATCTTTCTTTTTTTGTAGGGTTATCACGTAAAATTAATGTCGCCTTTTTAATAGTTATTCGAAATACCAAGTTATTATGCATGTTATTTTAGTGATTCTATTGAAATATGCCGCAATAGGAATTGTTAATAAATAGTTAGCATGTAAATGTCGATAATCATGAAAATAACAGGAGGTTTGTGAAACGGGAGTTGTGATAACCCTAAATTGGTTTGTTTATCTCTATTCTTTATTGAGCTTGGCGAGAATATAGGTGTTGTCGGAATTTAACAGTTATTTCGACTTGTCCTCCTTGTCAAGTTGTAATAACCGTCGTCTCTCCCTCATAGAACGGAATACTATTATTTTTCCTTCTCTGTACATGCTGTCAGATTGTGGACCGCATTCGTGATTTAAACACTATTTCTCTATTTAAAAGTCGACTAAAAAAGCATTGCCTTTCTTCCATACTGTGAGAATTTGTTTAATGTATACATCATCTTCTTTTATATTAAATTCTCCTGTCACATTGTTTCTACTCAAATTCCTCCAAAACAGCTGAAACGATTTTAATGAAATTTCGTGTACGAGGGTCAAACTGAAAGTTCTTAGAACTGGCCACTTATAAACAATATAATAAAAAAATAATTCTAAAATTTGAAAATAGAACTCTTTGGCAATATTACTGAGTATATATTTCATTCATTTGTCATTAGTTATACGATTTGGCGGCAAATTGAAAATTGTCTGTGTCACGTCAACATGAATTTAACACGAGAAAATTTTCGTGCAATGATTTTTTATGACTTTCGATGTCATTTAAGTCAACAAGAAAGTTATGATAGACTACGATTGGCCTTTCACGATGAAGCCCCATCTCGTGCGACTGTTTACAACTGGTTTAATGAGTTTAAACGTGGTCGCACTAATCTCACTGATGATTTACGTGAGGGACGGCCTTCTACGGCGACGACTGAAGATAACATCTGTGTTGTGCGGCGTGTGATAGAGACTGACAAAAGAGTGACCTATCAGCAGATTCGGACAAGCTTAGGCATCGGTATGAGTCTAGTGCACAAAATCCTCCACGAACATTTAGCGGTCAGGAAGCTTTGCGCCCGGTGGATACCTCATAATTTGACTGAGGCTCAAAAACTCCATCGTGTGGATTGGTGCCGTAAAATGATTGAAAGATTTAACGGAGGTGACTCAAATGCTGTGTTCGACATACTAACAGGTGACGAAAGCTGGATTTACTGTTATGATCCTGAAACCAAAAGACAATCTGCTCAGTGGGTGTTTCCTTTCGAGGAGTTGCCAACTAAAGTGAAAAGAGATCGAAGTGCGGGAAAAAAATGGTGGCCTCGTTCTTTGGAAGGATAGGTCATTTCGCAACAATTGTGTTAGAGGATCAAAAACAGTTTCTGCAGAATGGTACACTACCAATTGTTTGCCACTTGTCTTGGAAAAAGTTCGAGAGAAACGACCTCGCAGTAGGATCCTCCTTCACCACGACAACGCCCCGTCGCACACCGCCAAGCGAACGATCGACTATTTGGCGACATCAAACGTTGAATTACTGGGTCACCCGCCGTATAGTTCCGACCTCGCGCCTTGTGATTTTTATTTATTTCCAAAAATTAAAGAAAAACTTAAAGGAAAGCGGTTTATGAATGCTGAAGAAGCGGTGGCTGCGTATCGCGATGCCATTGAAGAGACCCCTAAGGACGAGTGGGCAAAGTGCTTTTGCTTGCCAGTGGTTCCATCGCATGCAACGTTGTATTGACGTGAATGGACAATATTTTGAAAAGATATAATAACACTAATAACTGGCTAATGTTATCAGTTTTTGATATTCTAAGAACTTTCAGTTTAACCTCGTATACATTCGTTAGGCATGAGAATAGGTTTTGATTTATTTACTGGCGACCAATGCTGGCACTAAATACACTACAGAAAAACTGTGAACATTGTATAAAAAACCGCCGCGAACGCAATTATTAAATCTGTAATATCGAAAATATTCATTTAAATCATATGCTGTAACGGGTGAAAATTTTTATATTAAATCAACAATGTGTTTAATGTATTAAATTGGATAAGGATTAATGCTGGATTGGTTAAAATCGCTTCGAAAATTAGCCGGTATTTGTCGTAAAAAGTAAGATAAAAAAATGTTATTGTGGGTCATCCACAAGAGAACATTTTTTTTTTGTAGATCTTTTCAATGTGTACAATATTTAGTACATTATTTTGATAAATCTCGTAGGGTTCAGTCTGCGTTTCAATGCAAACGCGGAAAAAAATTAAATATTTCCGACATTACATTAGAAACCTCAAAAATAATAGTATTTCTCTACAATTTAATGGATGTTATTATACATATAAACCTTTCTCTTTAATCACTCTATCTATAAGAAGAAAACCGCATCAAAATTCGTTGAGGAATTTT
This sequence comes from Sesamia inferens, assembly GCA_037179545.1. NCBI lineage: Eukaryota > Metazoa > Arthropoda > Insecta > Lepidoptera > Noctuidae > Sesamia > Sesamia inferens. Next base: position 11,466,660 of record CM073933.1, on the reverse strand, counting down.
AAAGATTTAATCATACAAAGGGACATAGGGAAAGAGAAAGTGACTGTTTTATAATATGTAGTGATTATAGCACAAATACTTACGCGGATAAAACCGCGGGACGCAGTTAGTATTTATATATATTAGTATCTCAGTCGCATCCGTAGCTTTTCAGCTTTGGAGTCTGGGGTCCGCTTTACCAGTCCAACTGTTGACTTTGGCTAAACTTCGGTATTTTCCGTGAAGCGACTGCCGTCTGACCTCCACAACTCGAAGGCGATATCTAAGCATTGCAGTTAAACCAATTGTTAGACTTTCGCGGGCTCCAACAACCCACAACGACTGCCACTAGATGCTCGTATGGCAACCGGGGCCAACGGCTTAACGTGCTTTCCGAGGCACAACCAGACCAGTGCAAATATTCATATTCATGCATACAAACATTTGCACTACGCGGGATCGAACCCGCGCCTCCTTGCGCAGCGGCCGCGTTCGCCACCGCTACGCCACGGAGGCTGTCGAGTATAATGTATTCAAGTATAGTTACGTACTTAATTATTTTTAAGTCATATATGTATAGGTATATTACCTATTACTTTTAGACTTAACACATTCATATTTTTTTCTTTTCTTATTCTTATGCACTATTGTCTACATTTCTGTTTTACTTCTTCTACTTCTCCTTACGCAGGTCCTTTTTTAATAATTATAAACTAGTGCTTGACTGCAATTCCGCCTTATGGTAAGCAGTGATGCAATCGATGACAGTAAAGCGCGTTATTAAGCCTAATCACTTAAAAAAAACTTAGTGAATAGGAAGAAAGACGGCAGTTAAGCGAGTTGATGCAATGTTAAACCCAACAACACGACCTACGACGCTGCGCTAGAAGGAGATTGGTCTGAAGACCCTCCACGACCAAACTCCTGACACAACAACATTTGGCGTATCGCACCCGGCACACATCGCAACACAACTGCTCAAACCTGTCCTCCGTACGGCTTCACCAGACATCATGGCGGAACACGACATGAGTCGTGGAGGCTCTGCAGATCAATCTTCCTCTGCCGCAGCATTAGTCGTCGTGTTGTGGGGTTTAACATTGCATCACCTTGCTCTACTGCCTATTCACTCATTTTTTTGAGTGAATAGGCTCTTAATAAACTAGCCCGCTTTACCATCAACGATTGCATCACTGTTTTCCATCATGCGGGATTGCGGACAAGTTTTAAATTATAGTTATAACAAAGCTATTTAAAAGTAAATAATGATATGAGCTGTATTATACATATTTCTGAACGTATAAACGCTCTTGAAGCGCCTTTACATACACTGCAGCCTGACGCTGTTACTCACATTATCATGTGAGCCTTGCTTATTAAAGTGTGCCTATAAATTATTCCCAACAGCAGTAGGTAAAGATAAACCTCAAGACAAATTGCTAAAATTACGTTATCAATAAAATATGTAATGAACATCGTCAACAGTTGTCATTATCGACAATAATACGCGTAAATGTCATAAATTTGACGTAATTTTGTGGTTTGCGTTTTGCAATTAGCGGTCGATTTGGTCGGCGCTTGCGCATATGACGTCATCTGTTCGCTATTGTGATCTGCGGTTGACGACGACATACGAATGTCGCGTGCCGAGACAGCCTTAACTTTTAATCAATTTAATACAGCGCTATTAGGCTTTATTGTGTCTTTTTGGATACGTTAAACGTAACAATTATGGCGTGTGATTATTGTCATTCAGGTGGTCGACATCTGCAGTTAAGACTCTCTTGTAGTTGGAAGAACAAACAGTGGAGTGGACGTCTCGACGAGCATCGGCTGGCCATTGCGAACTAGATAATTGTTCCTTAAAAAAAAAGGAAATTAAAAATGTGTTTTCAGCCAGCTCAAAAAAATAATATAACTTAGGTATCTTTTAGTATAATTTTTCATGCCTTAACTGTGTACCTAATTTCTTTAGGGTACACGTTTTAAATAGCGATTTAGTGTCATATTTATGTTTTTTTTTTTTATCAAACTAATTATTTAAATTCACGTTTCTACCTTCATACAGCGTTAGACAATATATCTAAAATATTATCTTTTTATGCGAAATGTCATTTTTCCTAGATTTACAAAGGTTTAAAAAAGAGAAAAATAGGTAGTAAGTACAACCTGGCATTAAATTATTTATTATTATTTTTAGTAACTTTAAAATTGGCATTGCAAAAGAAAAACTTAAGTAAATTGAATTCGTTTTCAGTAATTTGATTTAAAATATCTAGAATAGAATACTCTATATTATTTAAGTAGGAACGACAGCACACCAAGCTACTACATACTATCTTTCTTTATTAGATTTTCATCTTTATCGCTAAAGCATTAAGGTTCAAGGTTGATTGGGAATATTTGACAGTTTCGTGTAGCTTGACTTGCTTTATCCGTACATCATATAAGTATACAGGGTATCCCGAAACTCAACGTAAAATAGTTACAAGGCTAGGTTATACTAGTTATAGAAAAATAAAAAAAACCATGTGGTTCCATCCACTTGGTTAAGTGATAAAAGTAATATTTATACTAATATATAATCTACAGTATGTTAAGAAAACCCTGTCCGACCCGTGAAGGTGTTGTTAGGTATCGATAACTGATTCTACTAATGCATACAAAACCGGGCTAAACTTAAAAAAAAATCCCTCTAAAAAAATAAATATTATTTCGCAAAAAGAGGTAACATAATAACACACACACAACGCACATGTTGAGCACCTTTCCGCGGGCGGCAGGCGGCAGGGCACGCGGTACGTGGTCGCATCGCTATTCGCTCATAATAAGACCGGTGTTGTCACTTTTTTAAAAATTACAAAATTTCGGGGAAGTTGGAATTAATTCGCGGGAAAAAAAGATTATTTCAAAATTCATTTGTATTGGTACTATGATGATTACGTAAAATTTTATATTATATTTGGTCATGTGTTTACCTATCCTTTATTATCCTTATGGGTCGGACAGGGTTTTCTTAACATACTGTATAATAATATATAAAGCTGAAGAGTTTGTTTGTTTGTCTGAACGCGCTAATCTCAGGAACTACTGGTCCGATATGAAAAATTCTTTTTGCGTTGGATAGCCCATTAATCCAGGAAGGCTATGCTAGGCTATGTAACATCACGTTGCGACTAATAGGAGCGGAGCATAAACAAACAATCATATCAAAATCTACGCGGGTGTTTTATGGTAACACAATCCAAAGTCATCAATATCATCTGTCGTATGTTCATTCAACAATTCGACGTCATCTGTTCGCTATTGTAATCTGCGGTTGATGATTGTCGCGTGTTGAGAAAGCCTTAACTTTTAATCAATTTAATACAGCGCTATTAGGCTTTATTGTGACCTTTTGGTTACGTTAAACGTAAGAATTATGGCTTGTAATTGTCATTCATGTGGTCGACATCTGCACTTAAATTATTTATTATTCTTTTTGGTAAATTTAAAATTGCCATTGCGTACGAAAAACTTATGTAAATTACATTCGTTTTCAGTAATTTGATTTAAAATATCTAGAATAGAACAGTTCTCTAGGAGTTCGAGAACAAACACTGTGACAGAAGAATTTTACATAATAGATATTACTTGCTAACTTACTCGCAAAAAGACCTAATTTTGAAAAAGCTTTTACTCAAATCGTGTGACGTCACTGCACGCTACACTTTTTAGCGAATAGTGACGTCACCAGTCACCACTCCTGATATTTGATGCCTTTTATATTTGTCAATTTTTATTGTTTTGATAAAACAAAAAAATACGTCTCTAGTATTTTTTTGGTAATGTATGTAACGGATTCATGATAGAATGACACGGTAGTGTTACGAGACGACTGCGAAAATAATTGATTGATCATTATGACTTTAGCAGATTATGAATTTTTAGCTCAATGACAATGGAATCGTATTGGAATCAAGAATTTATAAAATAGCCTACTAGGGCCCCAGTAGTATCGTATTATCCAGTAATTAGGTTTTGGAGTTTAAATAGGCAGTCACTTCATGTAAAACCGGTAGGACTGGAAACTGACTCCAAAATAGTTGAGAAAAGGCTAAGGCAGATGAGGACATAGGTACGGACGACAGCAGTTGAAGCTTTCCGAAACTTTCAAATATTCCCAATCAACCTTGAGCTTTAATGCTTTGTAGATAAAGTTGAAAATCTAATAAAAAATCTGACAGAATGTAGTAACAATACATAACATAACATCGGCCGCCGGCAGAAGTTACCACCCACCAGACAAAGCCTTGTCGCCAAGCGATTTGTCGTGTTCCGGCATGATGTCTGGTGAAGCCGTACGGAGGACGGGTCTGAGCAGTTGTATTGTGATGTGTGCCGGGTACGATGCGCCTAATGTTGTTGTATTGGGAGTTTGGTTGTGGAGGGTCTTCAGATCAATCTATCTTTGGCACAGCATCGTTGGTCGTGTTGTTGGGTTTAACATTGCATCACCTCGCTCAACTGCCGTCTTCCTTCCTATTCGCTCAGTTTTTCTGAGTGAATACGCTCGTAATAAACTAGCGCGCTTTACCATCAACGATCGCATCACTGCTTACTATCAGGCGGGATTGCGGTCAAGCGCTAATTTATAATTATAAAAAAAAAAATAGTAGCTTGATGGGCCGTCGTCTGTACGTACAAACTTGGTTAGTTTGTTGATAAATAATGGGAATTATTACATAAATAAATACAAAACACTCTGGTAGATGCCTTTTACTGAGTACCTTTTACGATTTGTATAAAATCTATAATAATCCTTCTCCTGCTTTATAATTTAATTTAATGCAATTTTATTTCTCATAATAATTTAACTTAAAACCCGATAAAAACCAAAAAATAAATAATATTAAAACACCATAAAACGTATTACATTTAAGAGCACTCGATCATCTTAATAATAACTATACGAGGTGTCCCGACACACGTTATTAGGCCGCGTCCACACATAAGTGACGGTTGTAACGAGAAAATTCACAGCCAGCACATCGCTTGTCGCGACTCGCCGAAACAATTACACGCCCGCGCGGCAATTTAACGTTGAATTTGCATAATTGCGGCGATAACAGGCGATGCCGAGGGCGATGTCGCGTCAACGTGAACCGGCCCTTTGACAATTACAATGTACTTTTTGCACTGTTTACACGCTTAATTAAAGGAAGAATTAATCAATTTAAGCTGGGAATATGCAGATGTAGGTAGGTGCACGTAGATTATTGATAATAGGTTTCTTTTGTGTGTTTTATGCAAGCCGCTACGAAATGTGTGTGTGTGTGTGTGTGTGATAAATTGGTTAATTAGATATTTAGTTTTAAATTGCATTATTTTAATCGATTTTTACATTACGTTGATCTTAATGTAAGTATACCATGATTTTATATTTTGAGTAGCTTGTGTAAGCTTGCTATTTTGCAATAACTGTCAATAAGAAGACAAAGTTTACGTTAATAACGTTGAGCTAAAAGGTAATTTAATTTACTTCTGATTTGAAAAACCTTCACAGTCTGATCTCACTTTTAATATTACAATCTTCAATCCCTATATTTTTGAAAATTTCATGAGATTGATTGTCGCTGAGTCTCAAAAATCTAATGATTGTGCCCAGATTTTGAATGAAAAAACGTTCTAAATAGCCCGTATCTTACTACTGGAATGCATTCAACTGACTTCTTAAGAGCTGGTCAGTTCAATTCTAAGGTAAACTGATGTCAGGCTTTGATTTTGCGTATCTACTTACAGACTGGCTGTCATGACCATGGGTACCTGATACCTGCCATTGCGACAATTCCATGTAGTAGCTAATAAAGATCAAAATCGCAAACCACTTCTTTGTATAAAACTGACAGTTGTCAAGAATGCATTCATTCCTATATAGGTATCTAGATTGTAAAGTTAGAGATATCATCATAAAATAAATTGTCAACGTTACCTTCCACAAAAAAAAAAACAATTGAATATTGACGTCATGCAAAAAAAAAAACAGCCCATCACACACACAAATCAATACGTAAATTACAATTATACGCCATAAGGACTCGTTCACACGACGCGACTGGCACCGGCGGCGCGACATCGCGACACCGGCGCCGGCAATTAATCAAAGTGTCGCGCGTTTCTCGTCAAATTGCTTTATTGTCGCCCAAATTGGTTGAGAACGGCTGATTTTCCGGTAGATTATTGTTCGTTTATTGGACTTAGTTTGTGTGGGGAAAGTTTCTTTGTGGCTTTATGATGTTGGGTACGAAGTGTTGATTGTGTTTGAATTAGGTTTTTTGATTATTTTTTATGATTAATCTAAAATCTTGGAAGAAAATCCCAGAGAATTTGACAGAGAAGAATAGAATATTTATAAAAATAATAAATACATATTTATACTTCTTTTTCTTTTTGCTATATGGTTTCACTGCTGATCACTGGCTCCTTCCACATTCTTCCACTTTTACTTGTTTTGGGCCTTCTCTGCCCAATCGGTTAGGAATTCAATTATCCAAATCGTCACAACAGCGTTTCTGATCAACATCTTCATTACAGAATCCACTGATGACTGAAAGTTTATATTCTTATAGGTACCATGGTCTCTATGAAGCTTTTCGAGCTAAAATTAAGTGGCTGTGGGCAGGGCACATTGCTCGTAGAACCGATGGCCGATTTGCAGTAAGGTTCTGGAGTGGCCGTCACGTACCGGAAGACGCAGCGTAGGGAGGCCCCCAACAAGGTGGACGAATGACCTGGTGAAGGTCATCGGTCGGATAAATATTAATTTTTAATAATAAGTTACTAAAGTTATTACTAAGTAATGTAAGTATACTTATTATTAAAAATTAAATTATAAAACATTTTTCATACTCAAAATAAGGTGACCATTATGTTAAAACATTTTTTAATAAATAAATTTTAAAGTCAGCTGTACAGTGTCCTGTACTGTACAGTCACTAAAGAAGAACAGTAACCAGGATTTTCGGTCATAGTTATAGATTTGTAAGAAGCCGATTGATGGTTATTTCAGGTGTGCTTTTAATGTCGGTAGTCGGAATTAAATGAAAAAATCCCCCGAAAAATATGGGACTTAATTATAATGAAACCTGTATTTTTTTTTCTATTTTTGAGGAATAAACTTCAAAATGTCACAATTCCTCCGAGTCGGCTATAGAAAGAAATAATATTATTTAAAAATAATTCGCGTATGTTTTCGATTAAAATAATTATTTAAACAATTTGATAAATGAACTGTTTATCAAATTAAATTTCCTTTGTAAACATACATTATTTTCGTACTAAACTATAAGCAACAACACCAGCTACTTCACCTCTTTAGTTGACTGTACATGTGTCATTATCAGATGTAATAGGTCTCATGTCTTTTACCATTAGACAGCCCGCCTTCTAATTTAGTTTTAATTTTAAATATAAAATATTTCTTTGCAACATAATATTCGAGCATACTTACATGGACATCTGTCGTGTGTAACAAGCCTAATTAGGATGTTATTAACATTTTTACAAACCACTTGTAGCACTCACACTATTACAGGTTTCTAAACCATTGCTCTGTATGTTCGAAAAATGTGTCTGCTCAATAACGTAAATAATGCAATGGATCATCATCATCATCATCAGCCTCTACTCGTCCACTGCTGGACATAGGCCTCCTCCATGGCACGCCAACAAGCTCGATCATGAGCAGTTCTCCGCCAGCCACCTTTTTGATATCGTCGCTCCATCTCGCCCAAGGGCGTCCTTACACTACGTTTGCCGAGACGCGGTCTCCACTCGAGGACTCGTTTACCCCAACGGTTGCAATGGATGTTGTCAAACTATTAATATAAAACCCATTGCTACCGATAGGATGTTACGCAATTACCCTGCTGGTATACCTTCAGGCTTTATTGTGTAATTTCAGGTCTCCACTATGACAAAAGGTATCCATTATGATCTTAGCCACATGAATTCCACTGCTGGACATAGGCCTCCTCCAAGGACTTCCAAAAAGTACGGTTGGACTCGGCCTGCATCCAGCGCTTCCCTGCGATGTTGGTCAGATCATCCGACCACCTAGTCGATAGGTGTCCGACGCTGTGCTTGCCGGTATGTGGTATGTGGTCGCCATTCAAGAGATTTTTTGCCTCTATCGGCTCTACGAGCTTTGTGCCCCGCCCATTGCCGACCTCTGTGGCGCAGCGGTCAACATGCGGTCAGCCTGCCTGCGACGTGGAGGCCCCGGGTTCGATCCCCGGCCAGGACATGATGGAAAGCTATCTTTTCCTGATTGGCCTGAGTCTTGGATGTTTATCTATATATCTAATATAAATATAGTATCGTTGAGTCAGTATCCCATAACATAAATCTCGAACTTACTTTAAGGCTAGCTCAATCTGTGTGATTTGTCCGTATATATTTATTTCTTTATTTATTGCCACTATAATGAGATGATTCGCTTGGGTATCTCGGCGAGTTTGTTCTTCAACGAATCTCCTTATTCCTGATTCGATCACGTAGAGAAACTCCTAACATAGCCCTCTAAATAGCTCTATGTGTGACCTTGAGCTTTCTTATGAGGCCCATAGTGAAGGACCATTTTTATGATCCATATGGCACTACCGGTAACACACTGGTTTAAGACTTTTACCTTTAGACACTGAGATATTTTGGACGAGAACACACCACGGAGCTTCCTAAACGCTGCCCAGCCGAGGTCGACAATACGTATATTGGTACCAGTTACGCGCACCCTGTACAAATATGCAGTCAACCGGATTGCCAAACTGAAGTCGAGCTGTATGAGCTATATTCCATTCAGAACAGCATCGTAATTGCATAACACACTAATACATATCAACTGGAATAATTTCGAAGCATATTGCTAATTCATTGCTCCATAAATTCCAAAAATGTGTCTTCTCAATAACGGAAAAAACGCAATGAGTGTTGTGAAACTGTCAAAATGAAACCCATTGTTACTGTTACTATACAAACCTTTTTTACAGTCCGTTTAACCAATTTTGACTTCTATTCCGTAGGCATAAAGATGATATTAACAGAAAAAATAAAATGGTTACAATGCCAACTTATTTACTGCAGTTACAATAAAAAACATAAAGTGACTACATAACAGTCACTATATAAAATAAAACCAGTATTTTATGTAGTGACTGCATATTAGCAACTGCATTAGTTTAGATTGGAGGCTGACCTTAGCATAGTTGGATGAAACCTAAGCAGATGATGCTTTACAGGTGTCTTACATGAATTTTAGCATATGTTGGCCTTATTACCAGAAAGAATGGAGACAACCTCGAACATCCGAAGGTTACTGGGAAGGTAGATGGAAGACGTTCTAGAGGTCGCAGTCGAGATGAACGAATTTGGTCAGTCCACCTTAATGAAGGTGGACTGACCAAATTCGTTCATCTCGGGACACCGGCCTGCATGATGCTATACTCGCGGCCAGAGATCATAACAGATGGCGAACTGTCGTAAAGGAGAAGATAATTCCACAGGGACATGACCTTCAGTAATGAGGAGAATGACTTGATGAGGAGGTGTAGTATAACAAGGGTTCATCAAAGTCTTCATTTCAATAAATAGGTACATAGGTCCACCCTGAAAAAAATTTCACTCCCGCTCCTAAAAAAAAAAAATCTCGCCGATCAATTAAAGGTCCCCACTGTAATCAAGGGTCCGCCATTTTGTCTCTGCCGCGTGATCGCACGACCAAACACTGCACCCTCCGAGAATTTGGTCGACGCTAATAAAAGAACACGTGAATAGCCAGCTTTATTAGCTAGGAAGAGTAAATGTTGAGTTTTCTAGAAGTGACATAGTTTGAGTGTTACCTTTGCTTCAGTGGAAGAATAAGGGATGGGGGCGATACCTCTGTTTCAGTAGAAGAATAATTATTAGTAAATTGAAGGTCATTTTAATAAGTTTAAAGACACTTTTTTTATATAATTACAAACTAGCGTGAGCGAATAGGAAGGAAGACGGCAGTTGAGCGAGGTGATGCAATGTTAAACCCAACAACACGACCAACGATGCTGCGCCAAAGGGAGATTGATCTGAAGACCCTCCACGACCAAACTCCCAACACAACAACATTAGGCGCATCGTACCCGGCACATATCGCAACACAACTGCTCAGACCCGTCCTCCGTACGGCTTCACCAGACATCATGCCGGAACACAACAAATCGCTTGGCGGCAAGGCTTTGTCTGGTGGGTGGTAACTTCTGCTTCTTATATTAAATGAGGTAATTTTTCCAAACAGAACTTACGATACTTTCTGTACTGATCTCAGAAACAAATTATGTTATTATTATAAAATAAATAAAATCATGGATAAATATGATACATAACATAGCATTACGCTTATAAGCACCTAAAGGTTATGCAGGGGTGTACCCTATAAGTACCCGGAAGGGTAATAGCGTAACACAATATCAATGTTGCAAAATTGCAATGAGTTCAGTTCAACAATATTCATTGCATTATTAAGTTGCGGAACAGACACATTTTCGAACATAGGGAACAATGGAACAGCAAAAAACTTTATTATTTTTTTTATACGGACAAATCACACAGAATGACCTAGCCCCAAAGTAAGTTCAAAACTTGTGTTATGGGTAACTAACTCAACGATACTATATTTATAACAGATACATATATAGATAAACATCTAAGACCCAGGCCAATCAGGAAAAGATCGTTTTCCATCATGACCTGGCCGGGGATCGAAACCGGGGCCTCCACGTCGCAGGCAGACGTTGACCGCTGCGCCACGGAGACGACAAAATGATTGCGACATATAGTAATAGTGTTTTACGTAATTAGGGTCCAGGGCCTTAATGCCACTGCTATAAGCCGGGCATGGATCTAAATCCCAGGCAGGTACCCAGAAATTCCAGGAAAAGAAACCAGAGGACCTGCTTTTTACTGATTTCTACCTCAGATTAGTCCTCCTACAAATAGTTTTAGCACTGATAATTTTCTGTATTTATATTTGAGATATTAATTGGATGCAGAGAGTAAACTAGTCAGTCGATTTTGTGAAAATCTCACCGAGTGAAATAAGGTGAAGTTAACCCCTCATTGGCAGACGCAGCATGGGTAGGCCCCCGACAAGTTGGACCGACGATCTGGTGAATGTTGCGGGAAACCGCTGGATTTGGGAGTCGCAGGACCGGTCGCCGTGGAGATCTTTAAGGGAGGCCTATGTCCAGCAGAGGACATTACAGGACTTTCCACGATGATGATGAGCTTAGAGTGAGCTATCAATAGTGTCAATCTGTAGCATTAATTGGAACGGCAGCTCATTCCACGCTCTCTCCACCCAAGTTTTCAAAAAGAGATGGTTACAGACTTCGTAATGCAGGAAGTAAAGAAATGTCGAGAAATAACATAATGTACGAAGGACGGGTCTGAGCAGTTGTGTTGCGATGTGTGCCGGGTATGATGCGCCTAATGTTGTTGTGTTGGGAGTTTGGTCGTGGAGGGTCTTCAGAACAATCTTCCTTTGGCGCAACATCGTTGGTAATGTTGTTGGGTTTAACATTGCATCACCTCGCTCAACTGCTGTCTTCGTTCTTATTCACTCAGTTTTTTTGAGTGAATAAACTAGCGCGTTTTATCATCAACGATTGCATCACTGCTTACCATTTTTTTTTTGTTTTGGACGGGAAATCATCAAATGACCTCTCCCGCTTTAGGCGGAGCGGAAGGGCGTGTCAGACTTTTACTGACTAAAACTCACCCGTGTTCCTTCACCTGCCCATACGCTAGGGCCACGGTTTCTTTTTTAACCAACCCGCAACCCTGACCTAGGAGGCATCGGTCTTCGTGGACCCCGTCACGATGTGCTGACATCTCGTTGAGGCGCGCGTGAAACAACGCGCCGTCGACTCGGGCCTGGTCCTTACGCGGCACGCTGTCGGCTGCTTCCCATCAGGCGCGATTGCGGTCAAGCACTATATAGTTTATAATTATAAAAAAAAAAACATTGTTATCGATGTGGAAGGCGTCGTTTATTTTCCAATAAACAGTATTGTCACATCCAGTAGCTTTAAGTCATGCGTTTAAAATGAAAGGGTTAGACTACTTCAAAAGTTCAACGTGGGCACAATCCCTAATATGAGTAAAGGGTAAATATGGACCATCATGGTCTTTGCTCTAACTGCAATGCTTCGATGTCATCTTCGGGATGTGGAGGTCAGACGGCAATCGCTTCACAGAAAAGCTGAAAAAGCTTCGGATGCGACTGGGATTAACGCTGAGATGATGATGATGATGATTGTGGATCATCAAGATAAATATTAATACACATCACCTTAATTACGTAGTACACAATTACTATCCATTTGAAGCATATCGCTAATCCATTGCTCTATATGTTCGAAAAATTTGGATGCAATACAATCTAAATACCGCAATGAATGCTATTTAACTGTCAAAATAAAAAATATTGCTATTGGTAGCGTGTTACGCAATTATCCTACAGGTCGGTATAAACCTTATATGCAATTACGACATATCCGCCAATAATGTAAATAAATAAGAGTATTTGGGCCCATTGAATTGTATTCTCACTAATCATAATGCAAGTTGAACTCGCTTGCGTTTCTGTTTCGTTGGTGTATCCGAACGCACATGGAACGCGGGCAACCGTACACATAGCTGTCAAGAATGACAATGCACCCCGCGCTCGTGAACTCCAACATCAAGTAATTCAGGAGATACAGAACCTGATAGTTGCCTCTTGGGACTGCCATCACGACGGGACGCAAGTGAGTAGCACTGGGTTGTGATGGTGGGAGATAATTTTGTGGGTAACCCGCTGTCAGCCTAACCTCCTTCGAAATTTAAATGAACCGAAAACCGAATACAGTCCACACTTTACCATAAAGGATCATTACCAACCCGCATTGAGCAAGCGTGGTGATTATGCTCAATCCTTCTTTGTATGAGAGGTGACCTGTGCCCAGCAGTGGGACGATAAAAAAGGTTGATGATGACTATGTATTTTACTGTGAGTACAGACGACAGCACATCAAGTTACTACAATCTGTCAGATTCCTTTATTAGATTTTCAACTTTTCCTGAGGGCCTTACTCTCATTAGTAGCGAAAAATGGTCACTTTAGGAAGCTAATTTCTATTTAACGGCTTGGTTTTGAGATTTGAAAAAAATATATCTTGTCTATTGATTCATGTACAACATTTACTAAAGATGATTTTTTCGTAGGACTTTGCCTTTTGCCTTAAAAAAATATTTACCAAAACGCTATTTTTGACTAATATTTGTTATTACTTCTAAACGGCATTGATGTGTGGAAATATTTTTACACTGAAAAATTCGTGGTTAGAAGTACTACAGATTTGCAAGAGCGTATTTAAATCCATCAACATTTGCCAAGAAAATATCCTTATTTTGAAACATAGGCTTAGAGGTGCTCTGCGCGGGCGCGGGCGGCAGTCGTGCGTTAGCATTCAGACGGGAGGGTTGTGTCGCTTGCGGCTCTGCTCCGGCTATCGCCAACTACGCGTGGTTGTCTGTGTGAGTGCAAATATTTACGAGCGAATCGTGTCAGTGTACGTTCATAGATTAGCTCGCAAATGAGAATTGTAGATGCGTCTGGTGCCGTAAGTATCTATCTACCTATACTCTTGTATTTATACTTATATATTACTGTATTTTTCTGTATGATTACTATTAGCTTTTCTATTTTTCTATTACAATTGAATTTAAATAATTACGAATTGTTCCAGGAAATCTAGAAAGAAATCATTAGACCTGAAAGGCAATAATCTGACTACATCCGCTAATAATATAGAAGACTCTATTCAGGTAAGTAAACACTCGCACTTAGATTATAATTAATAGGTTTGTAATTGCCTATATACGTTATAGCAACCAATAGTTCGATAGTTTATATTGACAGTTGCATAAAAGTTCACATAAGTAATTTGTAAGGAGATTTAAAAAAAAAAAATATTAGAAATTTACGTAACTTGAAAATGTGATTTTTTGTTTATGGGGATATAAACCAAAAATTAGAGCTCAATTAAGGGTTTTAGTGTAAAAACAGTTTTACAAAAAATTTTGAGTTGATACGACTTTTAGTTTTCGAGATATTAGCAAAAATGTATAATAAAAACTCTTACTTAACTTCGATTATTTTAAATGATTCTTCCTGTAAATATTTTATTTCTATAAGTAATAGTTTAAAGTAGCCGAAGCCGATGGACGCGAGTTGGCGGGCTTGGAATGTCACAGTTATCAGTAAATTTTTTTGACGTCCTCCGTGGCGCAGCGGTCAACACGCCTGCCTGCGATGTGAACGCCCCGGGTTCGATTCCCGGCCAGGTCATAATGGCAAACGATCTTTTCCTGATTGGCCTGGGTCTTGGATGTTTATCTATATATGTATCTATTATAAATATAGTATCGTTGAGTTAGCATCCCATAACACAAGTCTCGAACTTACTTTGGGGCTAGCTCAATCTGTGTGATTTATCCGTATATATTTATTTATTTTCTGTTTTTCACCAATAATATTGTAATAACATTTTTTGACTTACAGATGGAAAGATATATACCTCTTCGCTCTTTATATACGGGTATTGGTCGTCTAGTGTACGCAACCTCTAGTCTTTCTATTCATTCCTTGACAAAAATGTCTAACAATGTTGCCAGGGTTAATTAAAATGTATGTTATATCTTTTTTTAGCTCAAAATATCACCAAAACCTCAACAAATCTCAAGCTGTTTCATCGAAGGGCGACGCATAGTTAATATTGCTTTCTTTTATTCAAAACTAAAGAAAATTGTCAAGCACGGAGAATTATAGACTGTGGTTTAGAATCTATGGATATTGGTGGAGAACGACAAGTGGGATTCACATACATTCCCTATTTATTTTTAAATGCCGTATGTGTATGGAAACATTTTGCATATCCTACAGAAATCAATATCAGCTGTGCAGTTGTAGGAACAATAGAAATAGACTGTGGCCATTCTCAACTGCAAGAACTTTCTGCAGCTTTAGATTTGCCTATAATCTCGCATGTAATTTATCGGATCGAAGAATTAAAATTTACAGATTTTAAAATAACTCGTGTTTTATTTGAAACCTCATTACGACGGAGTACATTCAATCCGACATCACTGACAGCATAAGTAAGGTACTATGTCGTCATGAAAAACGGCCGAAACTACGCGCTTTGTAATCTCATGGCATCTATACATATAAAGCACGGTTAGCGCAGTGCTATTGACTGCTGCGCTGCGTGTCGCGGGTTCGATTCCCGCAAATATTCAGAACATGTCCTACAAGTAGTTGTCCCGGGTCTGGCTGTTTGTGTCTGTGAATTTATATGTTTGTAAACGCACCCACGATAAGAGTAATTCCTAGTATGAGGCATGTTTTTTTTAAATAAAAATATCACAAAGTGCCTAGTGCGAGTTTGTTTTACGTTAACGCGATGAACTCGTTTATGTTATTCGCACTAGTAATACCACTAGTAATTAATTCAAGGACACTTGCAAAGACATGATGCCGTTACGGTCTTATTATACGTATACAGTATGTTAAGAAAACCCTGTCCGACCCGTGAAGGTGTTGTTAGGTATCGATAACTGATTCTACTAATGGATACAAAACCGGGCAAAAATAAAAAAAAAAATCCCCCTAAAAAAATAAATATTATTTCCCAAAAAGAGGTAACTTAATAAATGTGCGTTAAGCACCCTTGCGCGGGCGGGGGGCGGCAGAGCACGCGGCACGTGGTCGCATCGCTATTCGCTCATAAGAATACCGGTGTTGTCACTTTTTTAAAAATTACCAAATTACGGGGAAGTTGGTATTAATTCGCGGGAAAAAAAAGATTATTTCAAAATTCATTTGTATTGGTACTATGATGATTACGTAAAATTTTATATTATATTTGGTCATGTGTTTACCTAACCTTTATTATCCTTATGGGTCGGACAGGGTTTTCTTAACATACTGTAGATACTCATATACTGAAAAGTAGTGAAAAAAAAAATCAAATATGTTGAATCGATAGATATTACCATCTACCATTACTTTTTATAATGTTATGATATATTATAATGTGTGGGTACTTGTTTTACAAATTTCTGTCAGTTTGCGATCGGCCATTAAACTCTGTAACGAGCACTCCTTGATTTTATTCAAACATTGATCAAGAATACTACAAATATATTATAGTACGATATTACCATTTATCAATACAAAATATACATTTATCGGTCTTGCATCCATACCCCCGTCTGATATCGTAGGCACAAATCGCGACCTACACGCGGCTTGTCTGCATCTCTGGATATTCTTTGATTGTCGTTTTAGTTTAGCGCGCCACCGCGCGCATTTTACGAATTCGGGAGTACGGCGTTTAGCTCCGCCCACATGCACAAGGTCATTGAGGCTACTATAACCGAAGGTTGATTGGGAACGGGCCTGCGGGCGGTGAGCAGTGGGTAGCTCACCGCCCGGTAAGGACCAGGCCCGAGTCGACGGCGCGTTGTGTTTCACGCGCGCCTCAAAGAGATGTCAGCACATCGTGACGGGGTCCACGAAGACCGATGCCTCCTGGGTCAGGGTTGCGGGTTTGTTAAACAAGAAACCGCGGCCCTGACCGTCGCACAGGCAAGTGAAGAAACACGGCTGGGTTTTAGTCATGTGGTGGAGAAGTCATTTGATGATTCCCCATCCCAAAAAAAAAAAAAGGTTGAATGGGAATATTTGACAGTTTCGGCTAGTTTGACCTAGTATTTAAAGGGCGTGTCAGACTTTTCTACTGACTAAAACCCACCCGAAACTAGCAAACACTGTGTGTGTGTTCACTTGCCTGTGCACCAGGGCTACAGTTACTTTTTTAACCAATCCGGAAACCTGACCCAGGAGGCATCGGTCTTCGTGGACCCCGTCACGATGTGCTGACATTTCTTTGAAGCGGAAAACACAACGCGCCGTCGACTCGGGCCTGGTCCTTACCGGACGGCGAGCTATGGGCAGTTCGCCGCTCGGTACGTAGCTTGAAATCAAATCAAATCATTTATTTCAAATAAACCAGTTACAGGTACTTTTGAATTGTCAGAAGGTCGGTCAGTCAGTAAGATGAAGCTAGTCGCCCATTCCAAAGAGTAGGTACTTATGGAGAAGAACGGGCAAGAAACTCCATGGACACTCTTTTAAATTATCAAGCTATTGATACAAATATTTGATTACATCATTCATTTTGAAATCAATCGTGTGAGAACGATGCAGAAACATATTGTACGCTAAGAGCGTTCATTATGGAAAACACACAAAAAAAAACAACAACAAAAAAGACTAACCCAAAAAATAGATGCTTTACAGCAAGTACATTGTGCTCACACGTGTGCCATGCAATTATACAATACTAAGAAATTGAATCTACACAATGCAAAGATAGTTTTGTCCAAGGTTCAGCAGCTCCAACAGTGTTCCCGAATGCTAAGTTTAGCTCCTGTGTAGCTAGCTGCACCAGTGCCGAATGCCCCTGTCTGCGATGCAATTCCGTAACGTACAATATGCTTGGCTACATAGAGTGTACTGGCTTTGAGTAAAAAAAAAAAACAAAACAATTACAAATTGAAACTACAAGAGGAAAAATCAAAGAACAATCAGTGTAAGTATAGAAATCGGACCCAGCTCGAGCCCAAGCCTTTTTGTCGTCAATATAATCCTTCATATATATGATATGCTGTCGTCCGTACATGAAAATAAACGGTGACCAGTATAATCATAATAGTCATTATAATGTAATCATACAGACCGCTACAGTGTGATTCTGTAAAAGCTTAAGTGAAGGGAGCGTGGAGGCAACTGTCAGTTCAAGTAATGCTAAGTATTGCATTGACATGCTCATGTACGAGTACTTTGCACAGTGATACGTTTAAGTACAGAATCGATCGGCTGATATACAGAATTGGAACGTCAAAACCAGAGATAGACAGGTATTTCTACCTTCAGTACTATATCAAAGCTGGTAATAGATAGGTAATTGAGTTCGGCCGTAAACCTACAAAGGGAATTTAGAAAAGGATTCAGTAGTTCCTACCCGCAATCTCATTAAAATCACCCATCACAAACCCATTGTCAAGACCTAACTAACAATCCTTCACAAAACCTTTTTCATGAGACCTTCAAAACGTCACAACTCTAAAACTAACCCAACCTGAAACCAACTTCAACACACCGCAATAAAGCTTAATTCCTTTTACCGCAGAGTTTTTAGAAAACGTCTAAAATGAAAGATGCTATCGTCCACGAGGACGTAATAAATTAGTCAGTTATTGAATTCAATTATCAGGGTCTGTTCAGGGTTAGTTATCTGATCGCCCATGTTTTGAACTGACATGACAACGTTGCTTAATGAAAAACTTTTTCAATTATGGATTGCCTTTGTGATACTCGAGGCTGACGATCGAAGTGTCTACCCATAGTATATGCCCTTTGTTATGTAATATGGCTTCTATATATTTGATGTCTGAGGATTTTTGACAACTTTACCGTAAGGTACCGTACTAATTGTGTTGTCATGCTGGATAAGTGTGTTATTATGCAAGTAGGATCACTGATCACTTTTACACGTCATATTTTTTTAAACTAGCTGGAGCCGGCATTTCCTAACTGACTAAGTACCTCTGAGAAGAAAAGCCGAAACAAACTCAGGGATCAGCGTTTTTTTCAAGTCCAGACATTAAAAATGAAAATGTTTACAATAACAATATGTGTTTGCTTTATACAAATAACAGTTGTTGTAGTAAGGTAGCAGTAGGAAAGGCATTTTTTTAACAGTCAAACATGACAATGGGGACCTTCAATACTGCCCAGCACATCCTATCACATGTACATTTGATGATTGTTTAATGCTACACCACTCTATTCGGTGGTAGGCCATAATATCGGCTGCCGGGAGAAGTTACTATCCACCAGAGAAAGTCTTCCCGCCAAGCGATTCGTCGTGTTCCGGCATGATGTCTGGTGAATCCGTACGGAGGGGTCTGAGCAGTCGTATTGCGATGTGTGCCGGGTATGATGCGCTAAATGTTGTTGTGTGTAGTCGTGTGTGTGTGTGTATAGTCGTGGAGGGTCTCCAGATCAATCTCCCTCTGGCGCAGCATCGTTGGTCGTGTCGTCGTGGCCGTCTTCCTTCCTATTCACTAAGATTTTTAAGTAAATAGGCTGAATTAACTAGCGCGCTTTACCTTCAACGATTGCATCACTGCTCACCAATTATTTAAAAAAATCAGTGAACCGTAACGTGCGATTTAATTTTCGGCTATAGAGATAACTCTTTGCCATAGATAAACTAAGAAAAAGATTAATATTGCGTTATTTACGTTATTTGACAAAAAAAAAAAAATCGAACATATGATTCCGTTGGAGATTATTATTTTATTTTATTTTTTTCGTTGTCGTCCCTACTTCTTGCGTGGCAAGAATCCTCGTTAACTTTTGTTAGTTGTCTGCCAAAATTCACTATTTTGCACTTAGGGCTTTTTTGCGGCATTGGCTTGTCTTTTTGGGTCGTTTTTTTCCCACTTTGTCGTATTATTTATTTATCATTTTTATACAATTACCATTTTTGCTATATTTATTACATTATTTCTATTCTTGCCGACGACATGCTAGATTGCACTGCCCTTGTTCTGTTTCTCTCTATTGCGATCTTAGCGACCTTGAGGCAAACCGCTCCAGATACGGCCTGGAGTGTTTGTCTGCCATTAGGTCAGAGATGGTTTTTTCCGCCAACATTCTTCCGGTACTTACTTGGACGAATGCCCGAGGCATGATCGCGACAGGTTATGACCTACAGGTCATATCTATATGACCTGCAGGTCATAATCAGTCGCGGTCATGCCTCGGGCATTCGAATAATAGGTGCTGGATTGTATGAGGCCTTGTGTCACACACACGGTGATTATTATTGTGATACACAATCAGGCTGCTGGTTTAAACAAATATTCACTACTACTCTATTATTGATTTAACAGGAAAAAACAGTAGTAGGTATAGGTACCGGCCCCACTTATAATATTGTAGGGCGTGGATTCAGAGCAGCATCTTAATTGCGTAGGTAACATACTATCCATTTTAATAATTTTGAGGCATATTGCCAATCCAGTATGTTCGAAAAATGTGTCAGCTCAACAACGTAAATAACGCAATGAATTTTGTTGTACTGTAAAATTTAAATCCATCTCTGCTGAGAGTCAGTTACGCAATTACCCTACGGACCGGCTTTACTTTGTGTTAATGATGTCGTCACCACTGCTCACAAAACTTTTAAGGACTGATGAACATTGTGCTGAAACCGAAATGTCCTACACACATTATAAGTTGCTCATAAAAATATAAAATTGTATAAAAAATACAGTGATGTCCATAATATAAATACTAGGAACAAGCACAAATTTATTGTAGGTACCTACAACAAGGCTCAAGAAAATAGGTGGCTCTTTTAGATGCCAATGTATACATTTTTACAATAGGCTTCCAGAGGTGGTTCAAGATCTGAGCCTGAATAAATTCAAATCCTTCATTAAACGTAAGTTGTGTCAGAAAGCATTTTATAGTGTTAAAGATTATATTGACGACAAAAAGGCTTGGGCTTGAGCTGCGTCCGATTTCTATGCTTACACTGATTGTTCTTTGATTTTTCCTCTTGTAGTTTAAATTTGCAATTGTTTGTTTTTTTTTTTTAACTCAAAGCCAGTACACACTACGTAGCCAGGCATATTGTACGTTACGGAATTGCATCGCTGACAGGGGTATTCGGCACTGGTGCAGCTACACAGGAGCTAAACTTAGCATTCGGGAACACCGTTGGAGCTGCTGAACCTTGGACAAAACTGTCTTTGCATTGTGTAGATTCAATTTCCTAGTATTGTATAATTGCATGGAACACGTGTGAGCACGATCTACTTGCTGTAAAGCATCTATTTGTTGGGTTAGTCGTTTATTGACTTGATAGTGCTATGGCTGTTGAGAGTATGTCATGCTCACTCAAATGTCTCGCTGGTGGTGGCGTGTGTGTTGGGTCATTAGGTTCCCTTCAATATGGTTGAGCTGAATGATGCTGATCTATACGTCATGTTCGTGAACGGACGCCGTTAGAGGGACTGGTCATCTCTTAGCTGCTACGGCGTATTTTAAATTCTGAATTATTGTTTTTTTTTTCATAATGGACGCTCTCAGCGTACAATATATTTCTGCATCGTTCTCACACGATTGATTTCAAAATGAATGATGTAATCAAATATTTGTATCAATAGCTTGATAATTTAAAAGAGTGTCCATGGAGTTTCTTGCCCGTTCTTCTCCATAGGTACCTACTCTTTGGAATGGGCGACTAGCTTCACCTTACTGACTGACCGACCTTCTGACAATTCAAAAGTGCCTGTAACTGTTTATTTGAAATAAATGCTTTGATTTTGATTTTGATGGATGCGCATGACTGGTCGTTGTGGAGACCTTAGGGGGAGGCCTATGACCAGCAGTGGACGACTTTCGGCTGTAATGTTGAAGACTCTATGCTCGCTTAAATAAAATTTTCACTATGAGATTTTATATCTAGTCGAACCGCAAAAACAGCATGATTCTCTAGAATATCTAGGTATGTAGGCTTCGTAATGAACTCCCTAAAAATCACAACCCAAAAATAATAAAAGGCTCGAATCGAAAATTGGTACCTACCATTTAAATTCCAACGGTAGAATATCGGCCATATTGCGATTTTCAATCAACGTTCGATGTTCAAACGGCATCCATTCGGGCAACTGTCATCGGGCCGACACGGACGTGACGTAACGACGGGTTCGCGGAACGGTTATCGCTACATCTCTGTAGCTACATGTGATTTTAATTTGCGGAAGATTACTGCTTCAGGAATTGAAATTTGTTTTTGGAATGAGCTCTTTGTAGTACTTATAGGTAGGGAGAGAGCTGGCTTTTAAGGGTCAATGACCAAATGGCGAGTTTTTAGTTCCAGTATGAACAGCCCTGATTCATGTAAGTACAGTTTCTGAATTAGTTTCAAAATTTACTTTTACGGTCTGTCGGTTAAGAATTAATTTAGTACCTAAAGAATTCTCGAAAGAAACTCTCTTTCCTCAGTGAATTCTTTAGATATATCAATATTTTCAAATAAGACCTCCAATCTCTATTAGCATTTATATATAACCAATATCTAAAAGACCATCATAGAGTAGCGTACTATATCATAATACGTTGTCTATAATCCATGTACCCTCCTACTAATCCCCCACTTCAATACATCGACCCCATATTATCAAAATGTTGCCAGAACAATAATTCAATATCAAACGATGCACATGGCATTACTTGCATCTGTCAGGCGCCCGCTGATTCAAAAAACGAACGCATAATGCGTTGATACACATTTGAAAGCCAGCCAGTATATATTGAACTGTGCGCTGTTTGTTTTTTTTATTATTATCTATGGTTTTATAATTTTATATAGTAAACGACAGCGTAACGTATATGGTAACAGAATATTAGTAGGTCCACAAAATAAACTAAATGTATTTTACACAAAAAGTATTTTTGTTTATTTTTCTGTGTCTGTCATCTTCAATTAATGATTGACAGATACTATATCTGTTGCGATGTTTTAAATTCATTTACTACTTAGTTCTGTCGAGTGTCTGAGTCTAGTTTCTGTTCGGCTTGTTCTTAGTTTTAAATACCACTGACCTCGGAAGAATTCAGTTTTCCGATGTGAGCTGAAAAACCGTTTCCTACCAGGAATCTTTTTGATTTTTGTTTAATATTTCGTCGGATTTTTTCAATTCTAGAAGCATTTTTACGAGATGGAAGCAAACTTTCATGTTTAACTATTCATTAGCAATAAGTAAAAGCAGAAAACTAAGCCTAGTTCAAACTAACCTTCGGCATATTACAATAAATCTGGCCCCCACACTCAGCTCAGTCTCCACTGGTCACCGGCTAGTGTCGCCGCGGGCGGCAGATGACCGCAACATGATTTATGACGGGACACACCAGCGCATTTACATTCGTAAATGTGATCGGTGTAATTACAGCCTTGTTTCGGCCACGGGCGGTTACCGTCGATGAGAACGGGACACTTCTGTATGCGATTGTTGATTCGAGGAGTCCGCTTTTGTTCTGTTGGTAATTTAAATTAAAATAACATCACGCCTTCCTTTAAAGGATGGGCAGAGGTGAACAAATACATTCACATTTCACCAGATATGTTTACGACTCACGCGATAAGGGGTGAGCCTCCAACCAGAGCACATCCAGACTCCAGGCTGCAATTGATCAATTCCAAATGGAAACAACCAATTACACTTTGTCCAAGCCGAGAATCGAGCACAAGACCTCATGCTCAGCCGTACCTTTGGCAATCATTAATATAACGAGGCAGAGGCGATTATTAAACTGAGCAAAATATTATTATTGAAATATAAACCGAAGGGATATTTAAATAAATAACAGCACTCTGATTCTCTCTCTCTCTCTCTCTCTCTCTCTCTCTCTCTCTCTCTCTCTCTCTCTCTCTCTCTCTCTCTCTCTCTCTCTCTCTTCTCTCTCTCTCTCTCTCTCTCTCTCTCTCTCTCTCTCTCTCTCTCTCTCTCTCTCTCTCTCCCCCTTTAACTCTTAGCTTCTATTATGAAGTACCAAAAGTACATAGATAGGTACTTACATTATCGAATATTAAGTTTAGTTAGTGTTAATCGAATTTTATTATTGACCTAGCTTCATCATCATTAGCCTCTACTCGTCCACTGCTGGATATAGGCCTCTCGAGCCACGGCACTTCAAGCAAGCTCGATCCCGAGCAGTTCTCCGCCAACCATTACCAGCCATCTTTTTGATGTCGTCGCTCCATCTGGCTACGTTTGACCTAGCTTATTATATAAAGAATAATTAATTATTTTGTTAGAAGGTCCTGAAATCTTTTGATTGTCACTTTATGCGATCTATTTGGTTTTTGTACATAAACAACTATAGGTAGGTTCTAACAAGATTAGTCTGAATAAAAAGCCTGTTTTACTTTTCTAAATATTTAAATGGGTTTAAGAAAAAAATTGTATTTAAGTGGACAAAGAGACATTAATTATAGAAAGTCAGGGTACCTATTAACAACAAATAAACCTAACGCTATGCATATAAACAATCGGTACGCAATTTAAAGAAATATTTTAACTTGTATCCTTTTCATAAGTAACTACAAAGAAAAGTTGCATTGAGCTTAAAGGAGATGTTCCATTTTGGGCTACCATTATGTACGCTATATGGATAAAAAGGAAAAAAATAAAAGATTTTCATAAAAATCCTATTAAATTAATTTGAATAAAAATACAAGTATGTACATATAATTATTAATTATTTCAAACGTTTTTTAGTGAGATAATCCTAACGTTTGATTGGCGACTTTGGTAGTTCTATTTTCCCGTTATGTTCATGTCGAGTGCTAATTTGAGTAGATTGTGTTTGTATAATAGGCCGTATGTTCGGAATTCAGGTTTGTTTTTTTCGCAGTCATATGGTAGATAATATAGATACGATAGCCTTAGATACATGACACGTAAATCAAATGTCACTGTCAAAATCTTATTTCGCTTATTGCTGACCACCATATTTATTAGTAGATATATTGCACTCCTTGGCCGAGTTAAATTGAATCTGTATAAAAATTAAGCCAAAATATAGGAAATTAACATTAAAAACAGTTAACTATAGCGTAAACCTAGCATTAAGTGTCAATGTGCTGGCCCAGGCTCATACATTTCTGAAACATTTTTTCCTTTAGTTTAGTTTGTAAACAAGGGAATCAGCGACGTTATCTTATTTGTGGTTTCTTACTAACATTATAGTAATAAGTTTCTGGCTCGGTTACTAGACCTTTAAGCCAATACGTGTATCAATCAATATATTGTGTGTTGCTACAATTTCTTGTCCCATCTGTCAAAAAACGGTTTATCCAATGGACAGATTATAAATTACTTCTAAACGCCTTTAAAACAAATGACTAGGTACATGTTCTACATAATATATTTAAACAAACATTTATATACCCAGAATAGAGCATAACTAATCTGAAATCAGAAACAACACACAAACGGCTCAGTCTATTTAAAAGGATACCAATAAAGGAACCAATTTCATCGCGTATTGTTTGTCAAAAACTCGATTATGTCCGGTGCTATAAAGATGATGAAAAAATGAAGCAACGTGGTAGCAGCTACTCATCGTGAGATTCAACTTGTGAAGCTCTCGGTTTTGCCTGTATAATTGACGGTAAATCTTGTATAACTGTGCAGGTAATTTTGGATGTAGAGTAGGTACCTACTGTATCGTTAAAAATATAACAATAGGCATAATGGGTACTTCTTCTGTAAAGAAATTACTGCAATTTATAACCAACATCGTTTGACGTTAAACAAAATACAGAATCCACCATATATTCAAGCGTCGAACTAATTAGAACTTACATTCTACAAATAAACACACAAAGATTCAGGCAAAGGTATTACGGTATTAATCCAAACATGTTCTAAACTAAAATTAACTTTTTTCTGGCGCCCGGTTTAAAAAAAGAACTGCTTTCGTTTATTTTCCCGCGCTGTCGATGAACGAGGCGTGACATTCGAAATTTTCGGTGTTGTCAGAGCACAAAAAACATGGAAATAGAATAGTGTTGTTTGGTGTAATATTAATGCGTCTAACGGACCTCTTTTGTGTCGTTAGGGGATGTATCATTCACGTCATCGCTCATTGAAATGAATAGGTTAATGATATTGGAGCAAAAAGGATTAATAGTCTATGGAGAAATAATTTTTTGCGTAGATTTTTCAGTTTCCGGGAGTTCCGATTGTTAAAGATTTTTTATTTGTTTTCTTTTTATACTTTAAATTGGTGGAATCTGTTTAGATTTTTTTCTATTGATAAAGTGAGCATGTCTAACTACCTACCTAATAATATCCAGGTAAATAATCGTTCCCTTAATTCCTTCACTTGACGAAATACAGTCTCATTTGCATTTTATATTTTAGAGGACATTAGAAGAATTAAGTTGACTCAATTTAGACTGGTAAATCGGACCTCAGGCTCCAAAGCTGAAAAAGCTTCGGATGCGACTGGGATTAACGCTGAGATTATGTAGGTACCTATAAGGACATTAGCAGAATATGAGAACCTTGATATTCTAGACTTAATGCATATGTTGAGAAGTCGGTATTAACGGTAATCAGTTTAGTTTAATCTATACTAATATATAAAGCTGAAGAGTTTGTTTGTTTGTTTGAACGCGGTAATCTCAGGAACTACTAGTCCGATTTGAAAAAATATTTTTGCATTGGATAGCCCTTTAATCCAGGAAGGCTTTAGGATATATAACATCACGCTGCAACCAATAGGAGCGGAGCATATAAAAAAAAATATCGAATCCTACGCGAGTGAAACCGCGCCGGGCAGCTAGTGTGTACTAAAAGTCAAATAGCCTCTATGTTTTTTTTTTTTTTTTTGCCTTTTTATGAAGAATTTATGAAAGATAGAAGGTGCTTAAAGCGCGTTTTTCAGTTGACCACAATGGTAGTTAATTCATATTTTTGTCATTTTATTTATGAAATTATTTACTTAGTGCATGAGTATAACTTGGATTCAATCCAAGTTAAGATTTACCTAAAAAAATTGAAAAAAAAATTGTACCTATGCATAATTCATTTTTTTTACACAGAGGTCACATCACATACAGCCAGCACCGTTCGGTGTTTTATCGTGTCGTTACTAAACATTATGATTTAGTGATCGGGAGTGTTCCGTTCAGGTGGCGTGCGCGCATCTGCCTCTGTTAATAACCCATTGTTTGATTGCATATGCTCGTGGTGGGTGATATGTCTTTAGGGGATTAAAGCAACGACTAGTATGAAGTTATATTTTCTAGTAATATAAATTATTTCTTTTTTTCTATAAGTAACATTTGGCTTAAAGGATATTATGTAAGGTTGACATATTTGTATAGCTACGGAATAATTGCCAAAAATTCAATATTATTTAAATCATCAATTATTATTAATTATATTTAAATTATCTGGCGTTGGAAAAACCAGGTCTTGGTAGTTTGAATTGTTACAACGTGTTCATTTACACGTTGTAACA
Organism: Sesamia inferens; assembly: GCA_037179545.1. Classification (NCBI taxonomy): domain Eukaryota; kingdom Metazoa; phylum Arthropoda; class Insecta; order Lepidoptera; family Noctuidae; genus Sesamia; species Sesamia inferens. Next base: position 11,439,449 of record CM073933.1, on the reverse strand, counting down.
GCGCAAACGCTTGGATCAAATGGACGGGTCTGGGCAGTTGTGTTGCGATGTATGGTACGATGTGTGGTACGATGCGCCAAATGTTGTTGTGTCGGGAGTTTGATCGTGGAGGGTCTCCAAATCAATCTCCTTCTGACGCAGCATCGTTGGTTGTGTTTAACATAACATCACCTTGCTCAACTGCCGTCTTACTTCCTATTTAGGTACGCAGTTTTATTTGAGTGAATAGGCTCGTAATAAACTAGCGCGCTTTACCATCAACGATTGCATCACTGCTTACCATCAGGCGAGATTGCAGTCAAGCACTAGTTTATAATTATGAAAAAGAACTTTAAATCATATTTTCGGTAGTCACAGATAAAGTGAAAAAAATGACACCAAACTTTTTCTGGCCATTGTAGGTAAGTCTGGACACGTTGTTTGTCGTTTAAATACTAGGTGTAGGTATTTGCCGTGTTTTAATCACTATCGACATAATAATGGCTCCTATTTATCTACTTGAAAACCCATGAACCACAGCACATTTGATATATCTACAAACGCCACACGAGAACAACGCGTCATACTCACTGACGTCATACGAATTCTACATCTCGCAAGCAGAATTTACAATTCAACTAACATACATACAACTTCCCAATCAACCGTTGGGCAAGTGCCCTTTTCTATGGAGGATAAGTGAACTTTACACACTGATTCTTTTCTTTCTTTCTTTTATGGCTTCGCACGGTTTGTGCATTTAGCCAATGTCACGTAATGAATTGTTCATGTCGAAAAAGACGGCTGCATGATCCGTCTTACGATGGAGGTTTGAGACAAAGTCATGATGTGGCCAATATGCTGCGATATTTCACTGTTCTTTATGAAATATTTACTGAGTGCACTTTTTAGTACTCGTACATAAATCACGCACTTTTATTTAGTAAACAACACTATAAATAATTTTAAAAGTCCGATGAAAAATGAGCGTGACACTCAGCTTGACTTTCCCGCCAAAACTCTACACTGTTTCTCATTCCTCTAAACTTGACGTCTGACATAAAAAAAAACTGCACAAACCCAAGGAGATAACAATACAAAAAAGGGAAATCAATAAACACCCTTTAAAGAAAACAAAATATCAAATCAGTGTTAAGATCCCGGCACTTTTAATTACTTTTACAACTCAAATGAAAATAACAGAAGCTAGCAATTATATTTAACACCTACTAAGGAAAAAGTCTTCTTAAAATTTCATTATTTTTCCATTTAAAATATAATTGGATTTTTATCCTTTACACCCATAAAATTACCTATAGGTATTCTTGGAACGCATCAAAATCACGGTAGAGTGTCTCGGAGACAGGCGCGATGCGACTCTAGTTTACTGTTTCCCGTCGAGTTTGTCTGCGAGACACTTACTATAAAGACAAAAAAGTCTTTATTCATAAGTAGAATAATCATAAATTCATAAATGTTTACAAAAACGAACATTATCTACATTTTTGAAAATGGAACTAAAAACGGCCATCTTTTCGATAAGTAGAACGCGTGCTATGCATTTGATCTTTATTTTTTTACCTTACATTTTGTATTATCATAATATTAATACATTATGTATATTGCTCCGTATCCTTGTTAGCTTAATTAACTTATACGAATCAGAAATATTTTTTATACTTATTCCTCATACAAAATCTATTGTTTTTCCCCTAATTAGGTATCTACTTTTGGCATCAAGTTATTTTAACAAAATCTTCATAATGATTGTTCTTAGATATAAAACTCAAAAAGACATTTTATGATAAAGTCTATTTAATCTTTTTACTTTCGCAGGGAACAATACCAGTGGGTATAAACCGTCAATACGTTATGATACCTACAGCTTTAAAAGTAATTAAATGAATGCTCGTTGACGGATGTCTAATGCGGTTAGTTCCACATTCGTCCGCTGGTCGCCACCGTCCACCTAGACTCGAACCAATCGTTTTTAATGAAGTGTTTTATGGGTCGGATCGTACGTTGGCTGTGTGTGACACTGTCGTGTAATAAGATGTACAATAGCAGTGCTATTCTATAAACGTCTAACTGTGAAAACTTAAAATGAAGTGAGAGAGGAGTGGGTTGTAATTTTAAATAATGGTAGGATGATTTTTGTTTTAGTTCCTATAGGTACATAAGGTGGGTGGACCATGGATGGCCACTCTAACGAGTAAATACTTTTATTTCGTTTATTTATTGGATAAATGAAGGAAACAAATTATTAAATAATACTTTGTTTTATTGTCCACCGTATAAAATCTTTTTTTTTTTACCTAACTTTAAACAACATATACTAATACGACAATTCACATTAAAAAAACATGAAATAATAATAGGCTATTGACTAAAAATGTACGCTTTGTTGTGCGCGCGAATAACAATTGTAACGTCGACGACCGAAGCCTACGAAACGTTGGATTAAACTGCCACAATAGTGACACGATCGACACGCCGCCACGTTTGTGGCCTGTAGTTTGTAGGATCTTAGTGTGTAGTAGCAGGAATATGTATTTAAATGTCAACAACTACGATTTTTTAATAGTTGGCCTTCAAAGGAGCATGGCCTTCCATGGTCCACCCACCTTAGTACTAGGTATATAAATTCATGTGTTTTTCGCCACTTCTTCTCAGCGAAGTGGCGAAAATCGAGCGTTTTGGGGGACTCTCTTAGGTATGTAATATTGACGTTCAAAAAGTGCTGATTCTCAGCCTAATTCATCATCACCATTCATCTTCAAGAACTAAATTTTAAAACTTAAACGTAAAACCCCACTACGGTGTGATAGGCATCCACGCACCCGACACAAAATTGAACCTCATCTCACGTTTTTAAAGTTCAAATTACAATAAAAATAATATGTCCCTTCTGAAGACAATTACCTATATACCTAAGGTACCTTAGGTAGGTAATTGCTGAAGCAGTGACGTAAAATTCGCAATAGCTAAGTTTAATCTCTGAAATAATTGATAGGTACAGTTGTAGAGTACCTACCTACTTACGGTGAGTCAATTTTTTCAACTTACAAGCTTATTTAAAAACTAAGCAGTCAAACCAATCTATTCCAATATATTATTATTAAGAGTAGTCGTGATGAAATAATTTACACAAAGTAATGCACCTAACGGGGTTTGAACCTATGACCTACAACTTATATCTAAGTCACAGCCAATACCATAGGGTCATCGCTGCTCAGCCAATGCTCAACTTCATAAGTTTCCAATCGATTGCTAACTTATGAAATACTTAATACCTTCTTTGTTTCTCAAAATACCACGAGAACTAGACCAGCAGAGTAAATTAAACTTGTATCATAAATCTGACATAAAAATGGCCCTGATGAAGGTCAACCCGCTAAACGTTAGATGCTGTTAGAATTAAGATAAACTCTCATTTTAATGTGTGCGCTGGACTGCCAACAATTTTTGGCGGACTGGGGATGTCGGGAGGGTGCGCGATCAATACGGTAACCCCCGCTCTCCGCGGCGACACCCCGTTCGCGCCTAGCGCTGTTCAGAAAAATGGCACTTTATAAGTACGCTGTTTTTTTTTTAAAGGCCATGATGCGGTGTTTTAGGGTTGGGTTTTATTTATACACAGTTGTTAGATAAGCGTTGGAACGTTATTTGTAACGTGTTTGTGTAGAATTGTCTTTGGCTTACGCTAGATACAGGGTAATGGTAAATATGTTTTATTTTGCAAATAAAACTCACAATAAACAGACTTTTGACGCATTGTGACCAGTTCTCGTAATTTAAAAAAAAATCACAGTCTCAGTCATCTGTCAAAAATACGTCTAATTTCCCCGCAGTTTGACAAGTTTTTGACGTTTGTAGCCAAAATAAGACCGTGACTTGAATTTCATGGTTTTAAATTACTTACGAGAATTGAAATCAACCTGTGAACTTTCTTAAAATTACAGAATGAACCCTCCGGAGAAAGGGAACCGTGAAAAGAAAACAACAAACTCAAACCACGTGGGCCACTATTTATTTTAAAATTGGAACACGTAAGCTCCTCCTACGCTGTGACAAATGCGACCAATAGGCGATGTCGCACGGCCTTCGCGACACTGCTGGCCAATGGGAAACGTCGCGCGCACCCAATGACATCGTGGTGACATCGGGAAAGATCGTCCACGCCTTTGTCACGTGGTTTGTACATTCGGGTTTTTTTTGCCGTAGCGTAGTGTAGCGCCTTTGAAGTGGCTCGGGACATAGGACGTAGCGAGTTTGTAGTTGCATAGAGTATTTTTTTATTCCTTCTATTGCAACTAAGTCGTGTCATCTAGAAATAACCATCTAATACAAAAAGATTAAGTACCTATTAAGTATGATGTATTTAAGAATGTGTTTAGGACAGTTTTTTTTTTTTGTATTAGGTATGACATCATAAAATTATTGCAAGTTTTTTTTAAAACCCAAATTTACGTTCTCCCTGATGGACAAAGCCCCCAAATCTTTCTAGGAATACTTTTTTACTGTCACTTAGGTTCTTAGGTATGTAGGTAGGTCCCACTGCTAGGCACAGGTCTCCTCTCATACAGAGAAAGATTGAGCGTAATCACCACGCTTGCTCAATGCGGGTTGGCGATTTCAGACTTAAAGTCCAGGTTTCCTCAAGATGTTTTCCTTCACCTTCAGTCATTGGTGTCCAAGATATACCTACCTACTTAGAAACTACCTACATAATACTATAGAAAAGTTACATTGGTAGGTACGTGCCTGACCTGTACATGTAAGTCAATTTAAATAGATACATTCGGTACTTAGGTAAGTACATACCTACCTAGGTAGGTAGAAATTATCTAGGAACTTAGGCAGAAAGATCAAAATAAGTATCAAAAATATAATTTAACAATTACCTATAATGAAATTCTCGTTTCTATAACAGAATAAAACATGTTAACAAAGTACTGATAAATAAAATGTATCAATAGGTAGACAGCGCCATCTATTGAAAAATGATTGAACTAAGTATATCTATAACAACTATAGGTAAATAATATAGCAAATAAAACTTTTAACGACAAAAATATAAATGGTATTTACCTTTTATAATTATGTCGTTAAAACTTTTATTTAATAACACCTAGGTTTCTTATGTCTAGCAAGACTCGTAAAGAACAGGCGTACATTTCTTAATTAGCTAGTGGAATTTAAAATCCTTAGGTGCACATTCTGTGACAATTTCAACTTTCTAGGCACCTACTTACTACGGTTCAAGAGTTCGCTGATAGACAGACAGACGGACAAACAAAGAGTAGGTACCTAGGTACAAACAAATAGGTAAGTAGATACCTACTTATAAAGTTTGGCATTTTTATTATTTAGATACTTACCTATTTCTAGGCATGGATACAGTCTTGTTACGGTTTTTTTGTTGAACACTAAAAACAAGAATTAAGTACCTATTATTTACAACGTCACATTTAATAAGCACCTAACAGGGAACCCTCTAACAGGAACACTATATTTAACTAAGTACACTGAAATACCTACATAATTAAGGCTATATTTAAGTATGATAAACAAACACACAAATCCTCCATCGGATGTGGTCACAGCCCGAGGCGCGAGCTAAGCGGAAGCGATATCATCCCCTCTCTCCCTCCCATAGCACTACCTACAACTACGAATATTGCAAATAGGTTCTGATAAAATATTTGGTCAATAGAAAGAAAGGAAAAAAAAAAACGTATTTCTTGTGCCTCGTAGGTAGTACCTATATGAAAATCATAAAACTATTTAGGTATATTTTCTCGGTGGTATGCCATAACATCGGCCGCCGGCAGAAGTTACCACCCACCAGACAAAGCCTTGCCGCCAAGCGATTTGTCGTGTTCCGGCATGATGTCTGGTGAAGCCGTACGGAGGACGGGGCTGACCAGTTGTGTTGCGATGTGTGCTCGGTACGATGCGCTTAATGTTGTTGTGTTGGGAGTTTGGTCGTGGAGGGTCTTCAGATCAATCTCCCTTTGGCGCAGCATCGTTGGTCGTGTTCTTGGGTTTATCATTGCATCACCTCGCTCAACTGCCGTCTTCCTTCCTATTCGCTCAGTTTTTCTTAGTGAATAGGCTCTTAATAAACTAGCGCGCTTTACCATCAACGATCGCATCACTGCTTACTATCAGGCGGAATTGCGGTCAAGCCCTAGTTTATAATTATTAAAAAAAATAAAAATAAACTAAACAGTAATAAAAATAAAAACAAAACAAGTACATACGACAGCACATGAAGCTACTACAATCTGTCAGATTCCTTTACTTACCTCTAAAGCATTAATGCTCAAGGTTGATTTGGAATATTTAACAGTTTTAACAGGACGTCAAGTAGCTTGACCTGCTTGACGTCCATACCTAAAATAAGTAGGACCTACAAAACATCAAGAGATTCTTTACTTATCTAAGCATAATACATCGATATTTAAAAAAAACAGGAAAATAGGTACATAGGTAAGTATTACCCACAGTAATTTAAGAGCGTATTTTTGCACTAAAGGCTGATTTTACCAATTTAAAAACAGTATCTTTTACCCGTAGGTACCTACAATAAAATTTAAGTCTGACAGCTTTAGTATGGAAAAACTGTTAAAACTTTAAAATCCATTTTAGGATAAGATCTACTTACTTAATCTAAATACCTAATAACATACGTAGGTAGGTATGGGTAGGTCGATCAGTTTAAGCTATGTTTGCCGCGATTATTCTACGGATGTGGAACCGTCTTTAAGACCTCTCCGTGTCCCGGAAATCACTTTAAGCAGTTGGGCCCAGTTGTCATTCATGGATCTTTGACAGCCTTAACGACTCGTAAAAACGAGTCGTCAGTTGCCTGGAAGTCTGACTAGCTGTAGGTCTAGTATGAGTTTTCATTACGAAACTCGATCGGCGATATCGAGCGCGTTTGACTCATCGATTGGCCCGCTTCAAGGTCGTAAGAAATCACAACCAATGAGAGCGCCAAACGCGTTCGATATCGACGATCGAGTTTCGTATTGAAAACTCATACTAGGCCTACAGTCGTCATACTTACCTACTTAATTTCGATTCGTTTCGATTTCGTATTATCCTTAATGTGTGTTGTGGATATCAGATGCGTATCTGACCTCCAAAACTCATTTACTGTCAGATTCGTAGTCGATAACGAAAATTTTAAATATTATTTAGGTGCATAATTACTTAGGTTAGTTAATTTTTTTAAATGTTGTGTCATCTGGACCCCAAAAATGCACCCAAAGTGACAGTGTCGTGGAAGTGACTTCTGTCATCTGTGTAGCCATTGATAATGCCGCGGAAGTGATTACTGTGCAGTCACGGATAACTTCGTGGATGTGACCTCAGCACAACCACCGATAACGTCTTGGAAGTGACCTCTCCGCAGCCAACGATAACCTGACCTGAAAGAAAAGACCTGGCGAGCTAGCGACTCGAAGACGAAACCCTTCAAAATACAAACAATAAAATTCCATGATTACCTACAGTAAAAAATTAACACCGTACAACCCCATGAACAACAAAAACGTTGTCATGGCAATTACCTATATTGTCTTTTTTCTAACTTTATGTCCCCACGTCTTAATTAAAAAATGCCGCGAGAGTCAAAGATTTCAATACTCCAGCCTTGAAAGACCTTCTGCCCTCAATCGGCAGGAGATAAAATGTTTGACACAAGTTGAAAACGAGAATTTGAAGGGTCAAGATAAACTGGTACCTGTTTAGGGAATATATTTCTTAGAATTAAGTGATGTTTATGATGTTTTTTTGTGTATGGGGTATTGTTAAGGCTCTATTAATAATTAAAGTAACAGACGTATTATTTTCTTTGGCAATATACCTACAAGTCAAAACTCTGTTTAAACAATAAGGTCTCAATAAGTTTAACGTGCTTTTCAAGGCACGGCGGGGTCTTTTTATGCCGATATGGTAACCCATCCACGGAAGCGTGGCTTTACTTGATCGATTGGACCGCTTTTATTGTTTAGTCTGAATAAAAAATATAACAGCTTCTTATGTTATACAAAGCACAGGTCCGTTCATCTGTGAAGTACTGCACCCATATTTGGCTAGTGCTTCAAAATGCCACCTGGCTACTTTGGATTCAGTGGAGAGGAGTGCGAAGAGGCTGATTGGCGCCCCAGATATAGCTCAGAATGGTTTTCAAAGCCTGAAGCACAGGTGTAGAGTAGCCATCGAGGGACTGGAACAATTTGCCAGCGGCGGTGTTTCCGTTGGACTACAATTTAAGTGTCTTCAAGGCTAGAGTGAATAGTCTCTTGATAAACTAGCGCGCTTTACCATCAACGATTGCACCAGAGTGGGCCTAGTATGAGTTTTCATTACGAAACTCGACCGTCGTTATCGAGCGCGTTTAACTCATCGATTGGTCCGCTTCATGGTTGTAAGAACTCTCAACCAATGAGAGCGCCAAACGCGCTCGATATCGACGATCGAGTCTCGCAATGAAAACTCATACTGGGCATACTGATTACCATCAGGCGGGATTGTGGTCAAGCACTAAGTAGTTTATAACTATAAAAAAAATGTAGTTGGAAAATCTTAATGAAAGAGAATCCTATTGGAATCGTCGGAACAATACCTATATTCTTGTTGGACTGGTTATTGGATCAGCCCTCTAATCGGCGAACACATTTTTTTCAAATGATTGCGACTAGTTGGGATCGTTTGGACCGAATGAACCAACGGGCGGGCCGAACGATCCCAACTGATACCAACTAGTCGCAATCATTTGACAAAAATGTGTTTGCCGATTAGGGTGCTGCCCCCTATTCATTTAATGCACTTTTTATTACATAAATCACGAGTTTTCATTTAGTAAACGACACTATAAATAATTTAAAAGTCCAATGAAAAATGAGCGTGACATTCATTTTGGCTTTCCCATCAAAAAACCTATAATGAAAATGAAACTTATAAGTAGCTACTGGAAGTGTGTTACGTGATAACCCTGTATTTCTGTTTACTTCTGGTTCTATTTTTTAAATGTCGAAGCTTCATGCTGAGATAGGAGCCTTTTGGCCTCAATAGGAATTATCTGTTACTTTTTATATGTAGGTACCTATACTGTTTATTTTTTTTTTTAAGTTTTATGATCGATCTATACGAGTTACAGTAAATACTTACTTTTTCTTTCTTTCTTTTGATAAAGAAACTAGACCTTCAGTGCGATTCTGTAACCGTCTCACGTTGAATACTTAGGTGAGCCAGGAGTGAGCTTTCATTTTAATTAGTTCTAGGGATTGAGGCTATACATAGCTCCAAACTCACTTCACTGAACTTTTACAGGTGAGATTTTACTGAATCTATCGGCAAACAACAACAACTCGCACAACAACAACTCCGGACTGTCTTGAGCTAAGTAGTAGATAATTCCTCTCTGTAGTCGTCAAGCTCATTACTTAATCATCACCTCTATCATCAACTTTTTCTGGGTCTACCTTTTAGGCAGATGTTTCCTTAAACCCGCAGAATTCTAAATTTGGTCCAGGAGTATTTTATGACATTAAATCGTCAGCATCTGCCTAGCTTCTTTCCAACTAAGTTTGGGATTGGCTTCCAGTCTATCCGGATTTAGGTATCCTATCTGACCTCTACAACCGATTTACTGGGTAATGATACCCTTTGGTAACATTGTCAGACTATGGGGCTTCTAACGGCCCGTAACAACTGTCAAAAGATCTTTGAAAGTAAGCCGGGACCTATAGCTTAACATTTAGAAGCACGGAGAGGTTTCGGTGTGTAAAGACGGTCATCCATCCACAGACTGACTTTGCCCATGCAGCGTCGCTTAACCTGATCGATCGACCTGTGCGGCTGTTACTTAGCCACGGGCCTGGTATTATTTCACAGTATAACACTTTCTTGGTGCAAAGGTTAGCCATCGCCATCCAACGTGGCAATGCGGCAAGCGTTGCGGGTACCCTTGCACCGGGAACCGTTAGGGGCGGTTTGTAAAATTTCGCAGGACTTGACCGATTTGACTGTAGGTATGGAATCTGGAAGCAAATGTCGGTCATCATCATTTTTTTTTGTTTAACTTATATTACTTGATATCGTGTTTTTTTATTATTATTATTACCTATTTAATTTTGATATGATTTTGATTGTATTTAACTGTAGTGTAGCTTTGATTGTATTTTCAGATAAATTATATAAATATCTTGGAAAAAATATAATAATGTATAATCTATAAATAAATACGCTCTTACTAATAATTATTATTTATATATTACAGTACATTATAACAGTTTGTATCACACATTTCTGTTTATCTTAAGATTTAATGGAGCTCCTTTGAAAATAAGGTGCCATCTTCCATTTCATCCTGTGTTATACCATATGTGCAGAATCATTCTTCCAACAATAGTCATTTCTCAACCTTCCCGCCATCGTCAAAGTCATTTCATGCAAAATTAAAATGCCATCCTTATTTTTTTGTCATCACAAGTGTGAGGACATGCCTTTATTTATTTTTTTAATAACGGTCCTTGATAGCTTTTGTGCAACCAATTATATATAAAAATCGAAAAAGTGTTTTGTAAACGAAATTGCACTTTATTTTAGTACAGGTAAGAGCCGTTACGATAAATTGACGCGGAGTCTGCTGTTTTCACATTTAGTTTTTTGATTTTGTATCTTGTTGTATGAGGTTTAGAGTTGGAAATTTAATGATAGATGCAGTCGGTAAGGTAGAGGTGTCAAAAATCAGCAATGTCATCGTGTCGGAGATCCTGAAGGAAATTGGAGCAGAACACAAAAGGGTATTTTTTTCCCTACATATGTCACGTATGTGGAAGAATTGAATGTTTCTTTTTAAAATGACTTTTGGAATTGATTCGAAAAAAATCCTATTTCGAAATTAATTAGAGTTTGGATGGCCAGTTGTCGATTCGTTTTATTAATAGTCTCAAACGTTGAATTGGAAGTTTGATTTGTTTAATTAATTTAGTAAATACCTGAATTAATGAAATAAATCAATTTTCACTTGGTACTTAAATGCCTTGATAATTTGATTTGATGTAATAATAAAATGCAAATCAAATTATCTGACAGGATTAAACAGTAAATAATAATATGTTTTATTCTATCACTTTCTTTATAAGTGTAAACTAGTAGTAAGTTCAGGTAAACTAATTTAAGTGCGTCTTTTTCTTTCTATTTCATTAAGAAAAGGCTAAATAGTAACATTTTAATTTAATCCTGTCAAAGTATTTTTTTTTGGTTCACTTCTTTTCGTAAGTAGTTCTGAACGGAAAAGCCAAAGGCATGGTAAGCCATACAGCCCCTGTCATAGTAAGATATTCCATATTTTTTTTTTGGTTCACTTTTTTCCGTACTTCTGTCTGAACGGAAAAGGCAAAGGCATAGTACGCCATACAGCCTGGTTTTTTCATGAGTAAGTTTATATCCTAACTTATCCTAACTTATCCTAGCTTCCTTTCGTTTCCCACGTGAACCCGACTAGGAGAAAGATTTGGGACAAAGTCATGATGTGGCCACTATGCTACGATATTTCAATGTTCTTTATGAATTATTTACTAAATGTACTTTTTACTATATAAATCACACGCTTTTATTAAGCAAACGACACTATAAATCATTTTAAAAGTCCAATGAAAAATGCGCGTGACGCTCATCTTAGCTTTCCCGTCAAAGGTCCGTCAATATTGTCAATCTCTAGCAATAGTTGGAATGACAGCTTACTCCTCTTCACCTAAGTTTTTACATTGAGATGGTTACACAAGCGCACTTCATATCTAGGAGTGTGAAATTTTTGTACAAGAATTCGAAATCTACAAGTTTAGTTTTGCTTAAAACTATTAGGCACCTAAATTAAACATATTCAGTAATGAAAGCAGTCTCCTAACACAGTTTTCTACTCAACAGAAGACTTCTTCTTCTTCTTCCCCAAGGCTTTCCACGATGACCGGTCTTGTGGTGCCCGCATCCATCGGCGTGCAAGCCGATGACCTGGTGAACAGAAGACTTAAATCGTTCGTTTTAACATTCACTTTAGACGTCCTCCGTGGCGCAGCGGTCAACACTGCCTGCGACGTGGAGGCCCCGGGTTCAATATCCGGCCAGGTCAAGATGGAAAACGATTTTTTCCTGATTGGCGTGGGTCTTGGATGCTTATCTATGTATGTATCTATTATAAAATATAGTATCGTTGAGTTAGTATCCCATAACACAAGTTGCGAATTTACTTTTGGCCTAGCTCAATCTATGTGATTTGTCCGTATATAAAAAAAATTACTTGTTAAAATAATTAAAAAATTTTATCTACACTATCATCATCATTTTTCATCATTATCAACCTTTTATCATCCCACTGCTGGGCAGAGGTCTCCTCTCATGCAGAGAAGGATTGAGCGTAATCACCACGCTTGCTCAATGCGGGTTGGCGATTTCAGACTTAAAGTCCAGGTTTCCTCAAGATGTTTTCCTTCACCTTCAGTCATTGGTGTCCAAGATATACTTAGAAAGTACATATAACTTTATCTACACTATAAACAAGGATAAAACTCATCATCACTCGAGATTATTGCGTACCTATAAAAAAATTAATATTCTATACATATAAATCTTCACCAATATCTACCAATAGTACCTATAAATGCGAAAGTTTCTGAGTTTGTATACACGATTGTTACTCTTTCAAGCAAAAAAATACCTACTGAACGGATTTATATGAAATGTGGCACACAGATAGGTTATACCTAACTATAAATAACACATAGATATATTAAGTAATTTTTATCCCAATATTCCAAAGATATCGTCATTTATGCAGTTGAAATCGCAATGCACAGCTAGTGTCTTCTATAAAAACAGAGCATAAATCAACACTGTCATTACCCAAACAAAACACGCTCACACCTATGTTCCATCACATGTCATTACCATTTCCAATGATACAAAGTATCAAAGAGTACCGCAAACAAAAGAGTCTCATCAAATATCATGATGTTACAGAAATGATACTTTTTGTGACACCAGACGACACTAGATGGACATTTTGTAGCAATTAAGAACTGGTAATGATGGGAGGTGCGAGGCCGGACTGGTATCAAAGGGTGATGAGTCGGATTTTTATAAGGATTGATTCTGTGAGAACTTTTGTGAACCTTTGAAGTTGGTGGATTAAATTTGTTATGTGGTCGTTTTGAGAGATTTTTGACACTGTGTTAATTATAATTGATCAAAATAGAATAATGAGGCATACTTGCCCAAATATTTCTAGCTCATTATTGAAACCAAATCTAACACAGTAGGTACCTTTACCGACGTTACCCATTTTATTTATTTTTGTTTTCCCACACAAACGCTACCATTACAGTATTTCAATGCGGTAGTAAGTACCTAGTTATTTTATTAAAAAAAATACAAATTACATTGCAAACTTGCTTAAAGGTACAGTGAATATGAAAAAAAGTCATTTCGTGCCTCCTTCTCTTTATTTAAACTATAGTAAAAATATAAGTGTTAAGTATTATTACCGACATTTAATTGAACTGTTACCAAGTATCCAGTAACTGAGTTGTCTGGGTCATAATATGTCCATATATTACAATGATGCGTTGCTTAAACCATCTCCAAACAACGATTAAAACCTGTTAAAATCAATACAAGGATACTAACTACTTAAGACACGCCAGAAGCTCACTGCACGGCATTGGTAGTTTCCTATGGAGAAAAGCTGGCAACAAAACTCTACGGTATATTTTTATAAAGAATTTATATAAATGGTAACATTTTACAGCACCGATGTTGGTACTTAATTAAAGCCAGTGCGAGACATTCGAAGGACCGTTTCGCAAATTCGAATTAATCAATTCAAAATAAGAACGAGTTGATTGCACCAAATCACAAATCGCCGTTTAAATGCCACCCACGTTCGTTCTAAATTAACCGTTTCGGACGCGCGGACGTCGGTGTCAGCTTGTCACTCTGTCACGTTTAAAAGCATTAACCGGGACTTTCACCCGGTGTTGGGTGACCGACCCTATGTCGTATTCATTTCTCTTTTTTTTTCATTCATATTTGGCGACTTTTTTGATTGTGGTTGTGAGCGTGTTTTTTTTTAAATGTACCTTTCAAACTCGCGTTCTATTTTTAAAACATTCACCTCAAGCCATACGTCTATTGTCCATTTTGAGCCGAACTTTAACCAATCGGCTAACTTCGGCTCTTCTCGGGTACAAAGGTTGCGCCGGCGCCGCGTCCTGCTGATCCGATGAACTAAGCGCCCTCCCCCGCTGACAAGCACGCTATATACAGCGTGTAGACCATGTCAATCTTTTCTATCCTTTATTTTTTAAAGTCGGTTGTTATTTAAGTGGCTTACGAGATTCTTTGTAGCGCCTAGAGATGGTTATCTTTTGTTAATACGTTCGTGTGAGTAGTCAGTGGCAGTTTGGAAGAATATGGCTGTAGTTTCTTTGGTCTCTAAGATTTGATGAGGTTCGGTCTAAAGAACTTTAAGTTTTAAATTGATATATAAAACATATTTATTGTAGACTAAAATGACTGAGTAGGTACGACAAGTTGCTTTTCGGTTCCCGAAATTAACGGGTTCAAAACTTGGGCTGTCAAAAATTGCTTGTTAGAAAGGTATGGATTCTTAAGGTATTTTTGACAGATTGAGAATAATATCCAACTGTTAATGATCTAAAAATTACGAAAAACAGAAAAACTATAAGACTCAAACCTAACTAATCGTGCAATGTTTGAAAACATCCTATACACGAGTCTAGGTATCAATACTTCATAATCCCATATTCTGCTCACACCGTTTTTGTTCGTGATGAAGAAATACCATTGTTTGTGGTCCACACCGATTAGTTATGGGTGACACGGGACTCGAATGTATTGGATAATCGATTCAACTTATAATCGTTCCGATCCTAATCGATTACCTTTTTGTGAACGGCCGGTGCCTTTGTGTTCGTTTTTTAAAAGCAATTATGAAAGTAAAAATGGTGTGTCCTTCTGTGAGGCATTTTAAGTGATTTCATTTGGTGTATTCTGTTTTTACTTTTGTTGGAGTCGCTAAAACGATTCGCAAGGCGAATTTAGGAGATTTCAAAAGCAGGCCCCTAAATATGCGGAAACAGCGGAGTAATTGTTGAATTCACAGTTCAATAACATTCATTACGTTATTAGCGCTGTTCACTAGAAACATTTTTCTAAAATATATAGTAATTAATGTATTAGCAATGAGCAGCCTCCGTGGTGTAGCGGTAGCGAACGCGGCCGTTGCGCAAGGAGGCGTGGGTTCGATCCCCACACAGTGCAAATATTTGTATGCATGAATATGAATATTTGCACTGGTCTGGTCGTGCCTCGGAAAGCACGTTAAGCCGTTGGTCCCGGTTACCATACGAACATCTATTGGCAGTCGTTACGGGTTGTTGGAGCCCTCAAAAGTCTAACAATCGATCTAACTGCAATGCTTAGATATCGCCTTCGGGTTGTGGAGGTCAGACGGCAGTCGCTTCACGGAAAATGTCGAAGTTTAGCCAAAATCAGCAGTTAGACTGGTAAAGCGGACCCCAGACTCCAAAGCTGAAAAAGCTGCAGATGCGACTGGTATTAACGCTAGGATGATAATGATTAGAAATGAGCAGCGGTGGCCTAGTGGTAATGGCCGCGACCTACAAGTTGTAGTTCGTAGGTTTGAACCCGGTCAGGCGCTTTCCTTTGTGTAAATCATTTCATCACCACTGCTCTCAAAACGGTGAAGGAAAACGTCGTGAGGAAACCGAAATGTCCTCGAGGCAAATCTTCGAAAACATGTGACATGTACCAACCATCACTGGACCAGCGTGGTAGATTACGGCCCACTCCCTCTCACCTGGAGAGGACGTCTGAGTCCCAGGAGTGGGAACATTATAACATTATAGCCTGATTATGTTATGTATTTATGAATGTTACGCAATTAGGGTAAGTTTATGATAAGTGACCCATCTTTCTTCTTTAGTCAGCAATGTATTTTGCATCTGATTTTCTGATATGTAGTTTATATAAGACTAGTGGCCGCCAGCGACTACGTTCGCGTGGAGTTAGTTATGCTCCGCTCTTATTGATCCTTCCTGGATTAATGGGCTATCCAACGCAAAAAGAATTTTTCAAATCGGAGCAGTAGTTCCTGAGATTAGCGCGTTCCAACAAACAAACAAACAAACCACCTCTTCAACTTTATGTACTAGCATAGATGTCATCGTCACTATCATTTAATTCGAAAGACGGCAACTGCAGGAAATTAAAGGGCTGATATATGATAAAGAGATAGAATGCTTAATTGTTATTTTGTACACCATAAATATTGTGGTAGGCGATATCGGCTGCCGGCAGAAGTTACCACCCACCAGACAAAGTCTTGCCAAGCGATTCATTGTGTTCCGGCATGATGTCTGGTGAAGCTGTACGGAGGACGAGTCTGAGCAGTTGTATTGCGATGTGTGCCGGGTACGATAATGGAGGGTCTCCAGATCAATCTTCCTCTGGCGCAGCATCGTTGGTCGTGTTGTTGGGTTTAACGTTGCACCACCTCGCTCAAGTACCGTCTTCCTTCTTATTCACTAAGTTTTTTAAGTGAATGGGTTTAATAAACTAGCGCGCTTTACCATCAACGATTCCATCACTGCTTACCATCAGGCGGGATTACAATCAAGCGTTAGTTTAATTACTAAAAAAAAAAATGAAAAAGTTTTTTTAAAGACAACTTATGGATGGATTAAGGGAGAAAGAAAATGTGATTTTCTTGTATTTTTTGATAACAATACCTTAATGAAGGATCGTGTTTCCCATAGACACCCTTAACCGCCCCTCTCAACGTAATCTACTTTAGACAATGCAGCTTTTTTTGCCACAGAGGCCGAATAGCTTCCGCCCATAAGGACAAGAACTTGTACTCACGAAAGATAATTAGTTATAACGTCGATAAACATAAATCATCAGCCCGGACGAAAAATCGTAATTCCCCAAAACGGGCGTCCGGAAATTATTTGAAAAACAAAGCGCTGCCTGACCACGCCCGCACCGCCTCGGCTGCGCGTACGCATACTGTTCCCACGTTTAAGTAGAGCGAGCAGACTTGATGAGATTTCGGGACATTGCTTGAAGAGATACAGTGGAAGATATTTTTGATGTAACAGGAGTCGAAGAAGTCGTTAGGATGGGTTTATTGCAATCAACGCATCTTCGCTATTGATAGTTTCAGATAAATTGGATAGATGGCGCTACCTGTTACATTGATTATGCCTAAAGATAAGAGGATTAAAAATATTTTTTAAATTATATTACGTTTAGTTTACCTAAATACTAATTAGTAGGCGTGCGTTAAAAATACATTTTGTGTAAGGAAAATGTTTGATTTTATAGAGCTACGACTTTGTTATTCATAGTTGTATGACAGATTCGGTCTCCGTGGCGTAGCGGTCAACACGCCTGCCTGCGACGTGGAGGCCCCGGGTTCGATCCCCGGTCAAGTCATGATGGAAAACGATCTTTTCCTGATTGGCCTGGGTCTTGGATGTTTATCTATATATGTATGTATTATAAATATAGTATCGTTGAGTTATGTAGTAGGGGAAAGGGGGGTAGCCCCGGCCGGCGGGTAGCCTCGGCCATAGTGAATATTAGTAATTCGCGCGGCCTGACCTTGAAGTTCGTGTGGTCTCTGTGTGTGTTTACGAGTAATTCGTCAAATGCAAACAGTTGAAGTCGATTGACTGCTGCGTTCGGACGTGATCGAGTGAATTTCTTTTTCGTTGGCGACGGCCGCATGTCTACAATTGTTTCGAAAACCAATATTCATTGGATAAACGTAAGTAATTATTTATTTGATTTTGTTTACATAACGAAATACTATTCTATTTTGCACTTTGAAGTTTATTTTAACGTATAATTAACTGCTTTTTTTAAATATTTTTTTTTTCGAAGAACGTCATGTCGGGTAACCACGGCCATTAGTTTTAGGGGTATCCCCGGCCATATGTTATATGTTTATTATTCTATATTGATGTTATTATTTTAAGTTTTAATTTAAAAAAATATTTGTTTGCAGCGTCACAATGCCGAAATTTAAAACTAGAACTACGAATCGCGGAGACTGGAGTGAAGAAAATATGAAAAAAGCAATTCAAGCGGTGCTTGAGAAAAAATGTTCTGAGAGAGCTGCCGCAGATCAGTATGAAGTGCCACGTACTTCTCTACAGGATCGCGTCAAAGCTATTAAAGACGGTCATCAGATCACTCTTAGGCCAAAATTAGGACGTTTTGAACAAACATTTAAACCTGAGTTTGAAAGACAACTTTGTGAGCATGTTGTAAATCTAGATAATCGTCTCATGCCTTTAACAAGAAATGAATTTTTGCGCCTTGCCTTTGATTTAGCAGAAAAAATTAAAGTTCCTCACAGATTTAATAAAGACAAACGAATGGCTGGAAAAGATTTTTTTTGTGAATTCAAGAAAAGAAATCCAGGCGTGGTACTGAGAACTCCTGAGGCAACAAGCTTGATGCGTTCTACAGGTTTCAATAAACCGCAGGTTGATCGGTTTTATGACCTCCTCTTCGTCCTGTATGAAAAATTTAATTTTCAAGCCTCTCAAATTTATAATGCTGACGAGACAGGAGTATCGACTGTTCACAAAAATGAGAAAGTTTTGTCAATGAAGGGTAAAAAGCAGGTTGGAAAACTCACTTCAGCTGAACGAGGACGCAACATCACTGTCATGATTTCTATGAGTGCATCGGGTCACTTTATACCCCCTATGTTCATTTTCCCTAGGAAGAAAATGGATAGGAATGGTCGGCTTATGATTGGTTCACCACCAGAAAGCATTGGTATTGCCTCTGAAAGCGGTTGGATGAATGCGGAGATATTTCTCCAGTGGCTACAACATTTCAAGAAGCATGTCCATCCGTCTGAAGATCACCCTGTTCTGCTAATATTAGACGGACACAATAGCCACAAAGATCTGAATGTTATTGAATTTTCTAGAGAAAATCACATTCACATGCTGAGCACTCCGCCCCACACGACTCACAAGCTTCAGCCATTAGATCGCGTGTTTTTCAAGCCTTTCAAACAAGCTTATGGGTCAGCAGTAGCATCGTGGATGCGTCAAAATCCTGGAGCTCGACTGACTGATTACGACGTCGCTGGACTGACAAATATAGCGTTCACGAAAGCTGCAAGATTAGAGATAGCCCAAAGTGGTTTCCGTTGCACGGGTATTCAGCCCTTCAATCGAGACACATTTTCAGACCTAGACTTTTTAGGTTCGGCGTTAACTGACGTACCAATCGAAGATAGATCTAGCCAGTCAACAATTCAAGCTCCTAGTGCGACAGCATTTGAAAGTACACCAGGACCGTCAACCAGTGCTCTGCCCGTATCGTCAGCTGCCATTCAATCTCATGAAGCAGTAGTAAACTCAAACGTTGAACCAGCAATTAGCGTTCCAGCTGTGTCGTCAGCAACCTTACAAGAGGTTGTGCCAAGTCCAAATGTTGATGTTGGGAATATTAATGATGTGCTTAAGGTTTTGTCACCTCTTCCAGATGCCTCAAAGAAACGATTAACAGCTAGGAGAAGAAGAACACAAAGAAGCGAAATTTTGACATCTTCGCCTTACAAAAAGGAATTGACGGAGAAAGCCAAAGATCCTAAAGCTGCGGCAAAGGTAAAAAAAAATATGAAAGTGCAGGTGAAAGCGAAGAAGGTTGCGTCTATGCCGGAAAATAAGGAAACAGAGTGCATTATTTGTGGTGAAACATTCGATGAGGACTGGATCCAATGTAAAATATGTGAAGACTGGGCTCACGAGGCATGTGTAGACATAAATCCATCTAATGAGTACTATAACTGTGATGTGTGTGTCGCCAAAAAACGATTTGGCCACTAATAACGTAGGTGGCCGGAGCTACCCGCCACTTTAAAAAGATACCAAAATTTGACCACTAATTGAAGTGGGTTTAATAAGTATTATATATTATTTTTGCTCAAATTTTCAATATTGTAATACGAATAAATATAGTGTTGATTATTTTTCGTACTTTTCTTTGCTTTTCTCTTGATAATTTAATCACAATAACCAAAAAAAAAATTGGCCGGGGCTACCCCCTTTTCCCCTATCCCATTACACAAGTCTCGAACTTACTTTGGGGCTAGCTCAATCTGTGTGATTTGTCCGTATATATATTTATTTATTTATTTATAGACTCTTTTTTAAGGCCAATGTGCCATATTAACACCCAGAAGAGTAATTGCGTAACCCACTATCAATGGGTTTTTTTGGACAGTTCTACACCAATGATTGCGTGTTTCAGATTGTTGAGTAAACACATTTTTCGAACATATGGAGCAATATATTAACAATAAGCTTCAAAATTATTGTAAGTAATAGTATGTTATGCATTCAGGGTTCTGGAATTTGTTTCCTTAATACTTGAATAACACAAATGTACAGAGACTGACTTAATGCCTTTCTTAGGCATTTTACATAGGTATCTGGCACTAGTACCGGGCCCCTAATCGGCGAACACATTTTTGTCAAATGATTGCGACTAGTTGGGATTGTTTAGACCGAACGGACCAATGGGCGGCCCGAACCGATACCAACTGATACCAACTAGTCGCAATCATTTGACAAAAATGTGTTCGCCGATTAGGGGGCGGGTTATAAGTTGTAGGTTCGAGCCCAATCAGACCCCATGTCATTAGCGTTGCTATCAAATTGGTGAAGGAAACATCATGGGGAAACCGGCACGTCCTAGAACCGAAAATTCAAAGTCAATATCTGTGGGACCTACATGGAGGATAACGGCCCATTCCTTCTCACTGACATGAGGCCCATGTCCCAACGATGGGAACTTCGTGGGCTTATTATAACCTTATCCAGAAAAAAAAAAAACATTTGTTTTAACCACCTTCATCTTCAGCCTATAGAGGTCAACAGCTGGACAAAGGCCTCTTCCAAGACTTGCATTGCATTTGGGTTGCCATAATCCCCACGCTTGGTAGGCGGGTTGGTGATCGCAGTAATTTGAGGAGGAGGAGGAGCGGTGCGCTTTACTACCTTTTTTTTTTTGTTAGGATGGGAAATCATCAAATGACTTCTCCTGCTCTGGGCGGAGCGGAAGGGCGTGTCAGGCTTTTACTGACTAAAACCCACCCGTGTTTCTTCACTTGCCTGTGCGACGGCCAGGGCCGCGGTTTCTTGTTTAACCAACCCGCAACCCTGACCCAGGATGCATCGGTCTTCGTGGACCCCGTCACGATGTGCTGACATCTCTTTGAGGCGCGCGTGAAACACGACGCGCCGTCGACTCGGGCCTGGTCCTTACCGGGGCGCTTTACTACCTAACGTAGGTATTTTTTAACAGACGCGACTTACCAGTTGTAAATCATCAAATGATTTCTCCCGCTCTGGGCGAAGCGGAAAGGCATGTAAAACTTTTACTGACTAAAACCCTCCCGTGTTCCTTCGCTTGCCTGAGCACCAATTGTCACGCTATCTCTGTCGAATAACCCGCGCCCCTGACAGAAAACCCTCGGCCCTGGCAGAAGCTTGAAGTTGTAGTTTTAGTTTCGTACCCCGTCACTCGCCCTTTGTGAGAATTATTTCATCACCACTGCACTTAAAACGGTGAAGGAAAACGTCGTAAGGAAACCGGCATGAACCAAAACTTCGAAGTCATGTGACATCTACCACCCCTCCCAGGGCTTTCGTGGTGGATTACCTACGTCCCAATCCCTCCTATCAAGAGGAAGCTGGAGGTTTATGAACACACTTGTCGTACGTAGTTTGTTATGCTCCAAGCACAATACTTTATTTAACACATTGGTTTATTCAGGCTAATTTGGCCTGAGGGTGATAAATAATATCCAATATAGCTTCAGTTTATTCCTTCTAAATTATATGTGACTAGCTTATCCCGGTGGTTTCACTTATATCAAGTTTCCTTTGGTTGTACAATATCCGTGTGCGAAATTTCATCCATCATCAGTTCAATAGTTTGTGCATAAAAGAGTAACCTACAATTTTTTGGTTATAATATTTATAGGATTATGAACAAATTTCAACAAGACCGTATCCTCCAAATAGACTCACGACTGGTGACCCTAGCACGGAGACTGTATAACGCGATGGGCGTCACACAAGCTGCTCCGGCGCTTATTAAGTCTCATGCGCCGCTTGTTGTAATTTAACGGCCCCTTTGACATTAACAGGACTGTCCGCATTTTAATCATTAGTGTAGCGTTCGTAATTTAAAATGTTGGTGTTTTTTGGCAAGAACGTTTCGCCTCGTTTTTTGTACCGCGTATGTCGAGGGACTGGAACAATTTTCCAACGGCGGTGTTTCCATCTGACTACAATTTAAGTGTCTTCAAGGCTAGGGTGAATAGGCTCTTAATAAAGCTTAATTTACCAGCAACGATTGCATCACTGCTCACCATCACCATTGCGGTCAAGTACTATTTTATAATTATAATAAAAACCTGCAAAAAGAATGTATCAATGAAGTCTTGACCATAGATTTAAGATTTCATTACTTCCTATATCTATGGTCTTGACGATGAATCCCGGTTTGCTTCTTTTCCTCTCAATGATACTTCCCGCCATGCATACATTTTCTCAAATTACTTTAAAATATTTTCGACTCTATCGGACCTTTACATTAGGTTCAAGGTTGACTCAGAAAATTTTAACGTATTTTGGATAGATTGGGTTACTATACTTAAATGCTATTGTTTTATATAGTTGGTGCCCAAATTGATTACGACATCAGTTGTTTTAAAAATTACAGGTTAGTGAACATTAAAGCCGATACGATTGGTGCAGTGGCTGAGCGAACGACTGCTGCGCCGTGTGTCGCGGGTCCGATTCCCGCACGGAACAAATATTTCTATGACCTACAATTAGTTGTTCCGGGTCTGTGTAGGTATGTGAGTTTATATGTTTGTAAACACACTACTGATACAGGAGAAATACCTGGTATAGGGAAACGTCTAAAAAAAATGCTAGCTATTTCCTATCACTATATTGGTTTCTGCTATCAGTCTAACAAGGATGCTGCTCTATACCAGTTTTCCATAAAGCGACTATCTATCTAATCTCCATAACCTAGTTAGGTACTTGGTAAGACTGATTGTTAGACATTCGAGCTTCTGACGATTCGAAACTAAAGTTCAGAATCCAAGAATGACAGCCGATACCAGCGGTTTAATGCGCTTTCTGAGATACTTAGAGGTCTCGGTGTGTAAAGATGGTCACACATCGACGGACCGACGGACCCATGTTTACATTTATAATCTGCCAAGCACCTAACCCTCCCGCCGCGACAGCTCAAAGATACAGGAAGTTCAATCGATCGACGTTCCATCATCGTTCGAAAACCAAATTTATAAATATGGAACACTTACCGGCGGACGTAAAACATTTATTCGTCTAATACGTCGTTATCAAGTGCGCCTATATTTGGATGACTTGTCGTGCGCTGAGCAGCGATGTAGGGAGAACGGATGTGACTTGAAACAGACCTTGTTTATTACAGACATGGGCAATGGTATATCATAGTTAAGTAATTACTTACAGTTTACCAACAAAATTACTCAAATATGATAAGATACTCAGGCACGCAATTATAATCTGTGCGGCTCAAAAGTCTTCTAACCAATTTTGAAAATTGTCACATATTAAAGTATTTGATATTTCAAGTGGCATAAACAAATAATATTACTTATGTTATTTTATTGGTAGATACCAATTCGAAATAATGGAAGTAAGAAAGTAAATTTAGTAATCAGATTCAAAAGAACTGAATTTTTCTGATCACATAGCAAATGAATCGTATAGTCACAGTACTTGGGCAAATCAAACTAAATACCTATGTCTGAAGAAAAAGGCGAGTTTCCTGTGCAAGCATTATTCCGATCAGCAAAAGACATCCAGCAGTAACCTCAGATCTCGGGTACAGCCCCGAGTGCGGCCGCTCCCGCACATATTTATTTATTTTTACCGAAATAGACCGAACGGTCGTCGAGTGCGTCCGATTTATAGAATGCCGTGAGCAATTTCAGTGGAATCCGAAGCGTGGTTTGTGTCTTAATGTAGTAGCTGAAATTGTTACAAGTTTGTGGCGTTTTCATTGGAAAAATACAGGCGCCGCGAGAGGGTTAAGCGTTTGTGGAATAATTCGGTAACTGTTTCAGATAATTACGTAACACACACTAACAGTAGCAATGGGTGTCATTTTGACAGTTCAGCAACATACATTGCGTTATTTACTTTTTTGAGGAAACACATTTTCAAACACAAGGAGTAATGAATTAGTAATATGCTCGGGAGTTTTGGCGGGAAAATCAAGCTGAGTGTCACGCTCGTTTTTCATTGGACTTTTAAAATTATTTATAGTGTTGTTTACTAAATAAAAGTGCGTGATTTATGTAGTAAAAAGTGCATTTAGTAAATAGTTTATAAAGATCAGTGAAATATCGCAGCATAGTGGCCACATCATGACTTAGCCCCAAACCTCACACGTAAGACTGGTCACGCTGCAGTCTTTTTCTACATGAATAATTCATAATTACTTGACATTGGCTAAATGCACAGACCGTGCGAAGCCAAAAAATAAAGAAAGATAGTAATATGCTCAAAAATTTTATATTTCATTAGGTTCAATAGGTTGGTTGTGATTCGTTCATTGAGGGGAATGTAGTGTTCTGTTGTTTATTTACGAATTTTTTTACCTGCTACGTGTAGGAAGTCTGGCCTATTGGTTAAAACACCAGCCTCTCAAGTATGAGTGCGCGGGTTCGATTCCAGGTCAGGCAAGTACCAATGAAACTTTTCTAAAGTTGTAAGTATATCTTGGACATCATTGACTGAAGGTGAAGGGAAACATCTTGAGGAAACCTGGACTTTATAAGTCTGAAATCACCAACCTGCATTGAGCAAGCGTGGTGATTACGCTCAATCCTTCTCTGTATGAGAGGAGTAGTCCCAGCAGTCTTCTTCTTCAGCCTATGGATGTCCACTGCTGGACAAAGGCCTCCCCCAAGGCTTTCCACGCTGACCGGTCTTGTGCTGCCCGCATCCATCGGCTTCCCGCGACCTTCACCAGGTCATCGGTTCACCTTGTTGGGGGCCTCCCTACGCTGCGTCCCAGCAGTGGAACGATAAAAAGGTTGATGATGATGATGATGATATGTAGGAATAGTGGATCTACTTCCATTTGTTTATTATTTACATATACGTACATTACGTACTTTATTGTACGCCACAATATTACATTAGATAAAAATACATTCAACACTACATAATATAACATACAAAAGCCGCCTTATCGCTAAGGCAATCTCTTTCAGGCCACCAAAGAATGAACGTAGATTTTATCTGTATTGGAAGACCCAATTTTTAGGTTAATATAATCAACCTATACTTAATGTGACCACTGCTGGGACTGAGACTGGACTCTTGCCAGAGAAAGGGAGTGGGCCGTCATGCACCACGTAAGCAGTGCGTCTTGATAATTGTAACATGTCTTCGATTTTCTGCTTCAAGTACTGTGACATGTCGGTTTCCTCACGATGTATTTCTTAACCATTTTGCTTTCTTTATCTTTGTAAGAAATTGTGATGAATTTAATTACAAAATAAACTGTATTTCTGGGATCGAATTCACGACCTCATAATTGACAAATCGTAAGCCGAAACCGATACCTTGACTAAATGTGCTCCATTTTTAGTTTGGTCTATTAACATTGTCTTCAAAAAATAAAACCAAAAATAACTAAATTATTACAACACTTTATAGCTTAAAACAAAGTTACTACTTAGTCTGAGTAAGTTCTTAAAACCTTACATATTAATATTCTTCACAAAATCCACTGAACACCTATCAAAAGATCCCGTTCAAAACATAACACTAAAATGCTAAGTGTATTCCCGATCGACCGCTCATCCGATCATGTAGGTCACACTTCCGTGTATAAAATAAATTCAGTCTGAAAGCGATCGTTCGATAGATTTACTGCCAGTTAATTCGGCTAGATGGTGGACTTATAGAGTGGTTTATGATCGCAGTTGTTTTGCTTTGCGGACTTACAAGGCAGCCTGATGCGTCAGCTGGAAAGGAATTGTTCAATTAAAAGTTTAGTTATGGAGTTAGTGACGGGATGTGTTGCCACTTGTTAGAGTGTAATATTCTCTGTATTGCGGCAACTGAGCGTGGAGGTATTGAGGAAGAACGATTAATAAATCGATTCATATTGCGTCTTGATTGAATGGGACACGGATTTCAACGTAGCTTACAATTTTTGGTTTAAAAGAATAGATTTTTTTTTAAATGCCATTTTAAATTTTATTTTTAGTTTAGATAAACTATTTCTTGGCAGCAATTTCACTTGATGGTAAGCAGCGATGCAATCGTAAATGGTAAACGGCTCTAGTTTATTAATTAAAAAAAAAGATGAGTTAATAGGAAGGAAAACGGCCGTTGAGCGAGCTGATACACGACCAACGATGCTGTGCCAGAGGGAGATTGATCTGGAGACCCTCCACGACCAAACTCCCGACACAACAACATTTGGTGCATCGTACCCGGCACACATCGCAACACAACTGCTCAGACCCGTCCACCGTACGGTTCACCAGACATTAAGCCGTAATACGCCGAATCACTTGGCAGCAAGACTGTCTGGTGGGTGGTAACTTCTTCCGGCAACCAATGTTATGTGGCCTACAACCGAGATGTGATATGACAAGAAAGTATTTGAGTGACTGATAGAGAGGAATAGATGATGGTGCTGATTTAGGTTGACCGATGATTTTATTAGTGGGTGGTTCATTAATTCGTCCGTTTGTGGAAATGAATTTAGTGATTAACATGAAAGGAGAGACCAGAAACTTTTCAAAGATTTCAAATGTAAACAAGTTCGGGCGATAACTTGTTTACATGAAAAATGTTTGATGCTTTCAGCACTCTATTAACTTGAGAGAGGCGCTTTTGGAAATGGAACTAATACCAAAGGAGTTTTTTTTTTTAATTAATAACATACCTTTCTCTTCTTCTTCTTCAGCCTCTAGAAGTCCACTACTGGATAAAGGCCTCCCTCAAGGTTTTCCACAATGAGCGGCCTAATGCTGCCCGCATCCATTGGCTTCCATCGATCCATCTTGTTGCGGCTTCGATACATTGCGTCTCCCGGTACGTAACCTACACTCCAGACTCTTACTGGTTCATCGGCCATCGGTTCTGCGAGCAATGTGCCAAATGGCCAATTGACACTTAATTTTAGCAACTCGAAGAGCTATGTCGGTGACTTTGGTTCTGATTCGATCGTGCAGAGAAGAGATCCCTTTATGTGATCTTAAGCCGTTGTATGAGTCTTGAGCCCATTGTGAGCGACCATGTTAACCTACCTAGCCTATACTATCTCACTGCTGGGCAAAGGCCTCCATATCCGTTTTTCTCACATTTCTGTTTTTTGCAAGTCCCTGCGGTAGGAGTCAAGCTCAATCCGCCGTTTTCGTCTTGGCCTGACGCGATGGCTTCGTGCGTTTAGACCTCGTGAGAATCCGTGGCCATCTTTAAGCCCGATTTTATCTATTATGCGGTCATTTTCTTAATGACAGAATGAGCCTATAATGTTCTCTCTAAGACACAAACCTCTTCTCAGTAAGAGGGAGTAGATCCATCTCGTGACCAAGTGCGACTTGATTAATGTCACTTGTCTTCGAGTTTTTAGTTTTCGAATTTGGTGGGTTCTTCATGATCTTTTCCTTCACCGTTTGAAGAGCCTAATGGTTACATAAAATAAGGCGGCTGCCTTGGTTTAAACTCACGACCTTCATCATCATCAACCTTTTTATCGTCCCACTGCTGGGCACAGGTCTCATCTCATACAGAGAAAGATTGAGCGTAATCACCACGCTTGCTCAATGTGGGTTGGCGATTTCAGACTTAGTCCAGGTTGCCTCATGATATTTTCCTTCACCTTATAAACAGTCATTGGTGTCCAAGATATACTTAGAAAGTACATATAACTTAGAAAAGTTACATTGGTACTTGCCTGATTTGGAATCTAACCCGCACACTCATACTAGAGAGGCTGGTGTTTTAACCACCAGGCCATCACGACTTTAGCTCATCACTCGGGTTCAATTGTACTGAGCTACCTCTACACATTTAAAGTTAAAAGCCATGGAAATGTTCGTGACAATCCACGTTCAATATCGTAAAACAGTCCGTTGTCTGAGTCGTCCTCTCATTATCAGTAACAACTTGTCACTAATTGTCACTTCACTATTGTTAGTCTTCATTTGCATGCTAATTTAATTGCTCAAATTATGTAAATCAAATCAAGGAACTATAAACTGTTATTACGAAGAACACAGGGATGAAAATGTGTTTTACCAACTGCAAACATAAATTGGCTGAAATACGCGACAATCCTTTTCACAATCTTTTTCACAATCCTCTTAAAAATTAAATATAACTGTTATTATCATCTCTGTAAGGTTGAAAATTAAGTGTTATAGTAAAGGTTTTGTAGCCATGGCCTCTTCACCTTATCTTAATGACTGAAATTTTACTGTCATTGCATTTACTATGGAATTCAAACAATTGTAGTTAGTATGCAAATTATGTCAAGTAGAACTTACTGGTAATTAATTTATAAGAACAAAGGTAACAGGATAAAGACGGTTGACATGCAAGGAAAGTCAGTAAGAGCCCTATTAAAAGTGCCTGTCAATCGATTATGCAATAATCATTTTTTTTTTTATAATTGGGATGTTTCCTGGGTAAAAAAAAATGATTCTATATAGTCCGTCATTCAGATTATATAAAAATATTGGATACGTATATTTTGTTTTATCAAATTAATAAAAATTTACAAATATAAAAGGCATCAAAGATCAGGAGTGGTGGCTGGTCACGTCACTGCTCGCTAAAAAGTACGTGTAGCGTGCAGTGACGTCTCATGAGTTTTCAACGCACTGTGTCGTCTTTATGTTTTTGTTTATATGAAAAAAGAAAAAATACGTGTCTAGTGTTTTTTTGGACATCTGACTGACGGACTAATTAGTTTTTTTTAGTCAACTACCCTACTATAAACTGGTGCTTGATAGCAATCCCAATAGCTTAAGTAATTCGCATTTTTTTTGCGACGGATTTGCTTGATGAAATTGAAAGTTAAAGGAAATTGACAAGAACAGGCATAACCACAACGTAATTATTACAGTTAATTTGTTGGCAAATACTTGTTTAAGAAGACAAATACTATAATCAACACTGTATTTACATAAAAAATTCGAAACAAACATTCATATTCATACTAATAATATTAATTACGTAGACACTTTACAGAACTCACATTTGTCAGAACTTGATTAAAATTCAAATATTTTTACCTTAAAACATTAAAAATGAATTATTAATAATATTTCACAATGTCCTAATGTCCGCCCATCGAGGCATAGGTATGACTGACGCGAACGTATAATTTTACAAAAATATTTTATCACTCTTAAAATCAAATAATAACCCTTAATATTATTAAATAAGGTTCAATATGGAATGATCGGAGAGCTAAAACTAAGATTGCATCCAGAGGAGCAGTTTTTACAAAACACGCCCCGTTTGACGGTGGACGAAACAAAATTAAGGCCTTTGGTTAACTGTCACACTAGAAAGTTGTTATTAATTTTATTTGTGAGACAATCTATTCTATGGACTTTGTTTTTGTTCCATAGCGAAGGTTTTTGCTGTTTAGAAACGTGTTTATAATAGTGATTATGGGTGACCAAACTTTTATGGACTTTGTTTACCTTGAGGACAAACAATCTATAATGAGCCGTTGAAACTTTGTTTTTGTTTACAACACCAAGGTAAAAGAAATATCAATAAAAACTTTCACTTACTTGAGAGCATTTTTTAAAACTTATATTAAGCTTTGACACACAAACTAAACTGCTATTGTTTTTCTCTAATCTCAATCATTAACGCAATAATATTATTTCATTTCCCATGGAAATAAGATTAACGAAAATAAAACTTAAAATATTTCGGTCCATCTGTAAAAGAAACAGTTACTGTGTTATATTTAATTAACAGAGATGGTGGGGTCATTATCTACATAATGATACCACCACTTTTAGTACTACCACCACATTACCACCACTACCACATTTGGTTGCTATTCTGAAAATCGCACTCAGCGCTTCTTCTGTACCCAACATATGCTGTGCACACATCCAAAGCGTGGAACTCTTTTTCAGCGTCGTGTGACACCACTGCGATCCGGACGAAGCGTTTTGCTTCCTCTTTTATACCGCGTACATCGAGGGACTGGAACAATTTTCCAGTGACGGTATTACCGTCACACTTCAATTTGAGTGTCTTCAAGGCTAGAGTGAATAGGCTCTTAATAAACTAGCGCGCTTTACCATCAACGATCACATCACTGCTTACCATCAGGCGGGATTGCGGTCAAGCGCTGGTTTATAATTCATAAAAAAAAAATTAAGTAACAACGAAAAACTACTTAAGGGACTTTTCGATTGATGAACTGCATAGGTCTGTCAACAATGTAATGAGATTCGGGCTAAAAAAGAAAATAGAGACATGAAAACTGAAATAGGCCAGGAATTGACCAAAATTCTTTCGTAATGGACCAGCATTCGAAATACAAAAGCCTCAATTAAAATTTCAATATTTCATTTTCATCAATCGAAATTTATAATCCTTCTCATATCCATTCAATCTCCATAAGCAATCTACACTTAGCTACACCTACATGATTGTCACCCAAGGCTAACCCTTCATATTTCAGCCTAAAGTCAATTTAATTTAGCTTTGCAGACAAAAAAGGACGATATGGGACCGAACTCATAACGTGTCCCCGCCTCTGAGGGTTCCGGAGAATTCTATAAGGTCAGTGAATTATTAACATTTCGGGACTGCGAGTCCTATTAAAAAGTTTGCCATTGGCTATGTTCTGTCGCGACAGCACCAGTTTTTCTTTTGTTCTGATTTTAATTTGTGATTATTTGTGGCCAGTTTATTTGTTGGCTCTGTTTTGTTCGTGTCATAGTCTGTTCTATGTTAAATTGTTGGTTTCTTTGAATATTCATATCCATGTTCATTCGTCATTGTCTATGTTTAAATTAAAAAAAAAAACATACGAAATAATCTTGAGAAACGAAGTCTGTCAATTATAGAGTAGCTAAGCTTAACCCACAAGGATCATGTTTGTGATGAGAGCACTCGTTGATACCACTATTGTGATTCAATTTTCAAATTATGTTCTTGTTTTATATTTACTGATTTCTTTATATGTTGCTGATTGAAAAAAAAACAAGATAGATTGCGGTAAACATGACGCAAAAAATTATAAAACCATAAAAACGATAAGAAATGGTTGAGGAAAAA
The DNA here is from genome assembly GCA_037179545.1 of Sesamia inferens. Classification (NCBI taxonomy): domain Eukaryota; kingdom Metazoa; phylum Arthropoda; class Insecta; order Lepidoptera; family Noctuidae; genus Sesamia; species Sesamia inferens. The sequence goes on along the minus strand of CM073933.1, from coordinate 11,407,962 downwards.
TGCGTCACATCCACCCAAAATGGCTAGAATAGAAGTTTGGTTTCAGTCAGTATGTGCGTGTAGTCATTAGTTGAGATGGTATGAGATATTTCCGATTGCTGGGAGAAGGCATTTTAGCACTAAGAAGTTTTTTACATCGTAATAATTAGCATCCGCCGAAACCTTTGATGTTTGAACACGGAAAATACACTACACTTCGATTACTGATTGCGACAGCCCTTTCTGTCTTGGCGTCCTTTCAACCTAAACTGTTATTCTTGTGCTTCCAGCTTCTAACGTCACCGGATACAACGTCACGTCGGTACACAATGTTTTTGAAATTCGAACGTCCAAGTATTGGTGTTTATAATGTGGGCACGCGCGTTCTGTCGCACGGGTGGGACAATGTTGCCAGCACTCAAAATAGATATCCTACGCGGTAACGGATGCGGTTGCCAGCGCAAAATTTATAATATAGGTAAACATTGTTTGAAATTGTTATTGTTTATCTGTGGAGTTCTGGGAAGAAACGCTTTTGTGGCGCGAAAAAATATTTTCTTTTTTTTCCTAACTGTTTTCTATGTCATGGGCATTCCTTGCAGACTGTTAATTCTGTTTTTACTGCAAGAACTGTTTTTGGCTATGTGACTCATAGTGAAGACGAGTATCAGCTCTTATTTTGATGCAGACCTGACACCAAATCAAACCAAGCAGCAACCATTTCGGAAGAGTAAGATTTAGACATAATATTACTATTTTTATTATACACTTTACCCGACTCGAAAATTGAACCCACGGCCTCATGCTGGGCAATAGCGTTTACAATTTGATTAAAAAAATTGACAACAGTTATTTAACAAAGACGGAATTTATACCTAATACAAATTATTATGAGTAAGATTCGACACAACAAAAGCCATTTATAATGTGAGAATTCAGAGACACTCAATCACACTTCCAACGTTTGTCAAAATAGATACATATCTAGCAACACAATATTTCGCAACAAAACACGAAATAATTCATAAAACTCCATTATCTGAGGTCGATCGTAAAGGTCAAGAAGAAACAATGGGTTTGTCCGACCTGTTCCGAAGAAAAAGCAGCCAAGAGTGTTCTTGAACACAAAACGTTCCGTATAGTCGCAGAATATTTAACACTACATGTATATTGTACGTAGTGTTCAATATGGTATGTCTTCTATATATGTATGGTATTGTATTCTACGTGTATAGTCCCGTATAATCCCTTATCCTCACGGTGTCGTAAGAGGCGACTAGAGGAACTATCACCAGGGATGCGGGCAGCAGTGCTTCTCCTGTGGTATATCAAATTACTGGAAACCCAACCCGCTAGCGTGGGGATTATGGCAAACCCCCCTAATGTAATGAATGTCTTGGGGTTCTAAGTTCAGCAATGGATCTCTATAGGCTGAAGAAGAAGAAGATATATTATGAATAATTAAGTAAAAATGAAGTTTTTTTTTTTTAATAATAATAACCAATCGCTTGACCGCAATCCTGCCTGATGGTAAGCAGTAATGCGATCGTTGATGGTAAAGCGCGCTATTTTATTAAGAGCCTATTCACACAGAAAAACTGAGCGAATAGGAAGGAAGACGGCAGTTGAGCGAGATGATGCAATGTTAAACCCAACAACAGGACCAACGATGCTGCGCCAAAGTTAGATTGATCTGCAGACCCTCCACGACCAAACTCCCAACTCAACAACATTAGGCACATCGTACCCGGCACACATAGCAACACAACTGCTCAGACCCATACTCCGTACGGCTTCACCAGACATCATGCCGGAACACGACTAATCGCTTGGCGGCAAGGCTTTGTCTGGTGGGTGGTAACTTCTGCCGGCGGCCGATGTTATGGCCTACCACCGAGGAAAAATGTAATGGAATCGAGTATTGTAAGTAATTCCTAAACGTAACACCCGACACTGGCACAAAAGAAGAGATAACGGGGACTGGAAAAAGTATGAAACAGGCATGTGTCTAATAACAAATCTAATAACTTACAAAATCATTTTTAAATGTTTAAATAATACGCAACTTAACGATGATACTTTCTTTTAAGATTTTTTCTATATTAGAGTCATTATAAAAAGATTAGGGTAGATTTGAAAAAATTCTATTACCTATTAGCTGCAATAACTCAAATAATATTACTTAGCTGTTGTTGGTTAGTGAACATATAGTTACGAGTTTGTGTTATTAGTTTTACTTTTTTAATCAATATGCAGGCTAATATTAGTATCGAAGCTAAGGCAAATATTGTGGCTTTTGTGTAAGTTGTTTTTATTATTATTTGGGTAAGGTGCAAACCAATCGCTTGTTGCAAGTGTGTTATAAAATTGTTATTGTTTTAGAGAAGTACTGTGGGGTCAAGAGGTTGGAGGACGAAGGTAGCTTAAAGTGTCGAGAGAAGTGGAACGAAACTACAGTATTTACCGTTGAATAAATCTTTAAATCGTGCGAAGAATGGAGGTTGCAATCATGGTTTAAAAATAACACGCATTGGTCTGAGAGCCAATGCTTGTTGTTTTGTGTGATTCGAAAAGTTACGTTATAATCACATGACATCAAACGCCGAAAAAGTCACTGCAAGATGGCAGCACTAGTAACATGCTATACACGCAAAAAAAAAATTGTTAATGTAAAAAGTACTGTTTTGTGTTCTATAAATTATTTTATGATTGTAATAATATTTAGGTTAAGTTTCAATCCTCCTTTCTTTAAGAAAATGAATAATTAAGCTATAACCTCTTTAATGATAACATATAGTATTATCATCTAAAAACCAAAAATGTTTGTTTATATTTATTACCATAACATCATAAGTTTGTCAAGGATTCCTTTTATATAAAATATTACGATACTGCCATATGAACGTTTGTTTCATTTATTAGTATAAGTATATTTACACCTAATATTATATAACTTTAGAATATATTGCATTATAATATGTTTATACTTTGTTATTTTATTACATCTATAGTAAACTAACACGTATAATAAAAAAACATTTTTGGTATAAATATTCAATTAATTTTCCTATTCGTTTAAATATTATTTGCAAACATTTTTACTCTTTAAAATACAAATAAATTATCATAATTTTAAATTAAATGAAACAACAAAAAGATTTGCCATTATTAAGAATTGAATCCACAATCGCACGCTTTAGAACGTATCGTCAAGTGCAGCCCCTTTATCGACTAGGCTAATTTAACTTTAACTGATGTAACGAAATTTCATTAAATTAGTAATTAGCATTACTTTAAAGAAAGAAAACGGTTCACTAATATTGTTTTCTTTATCTAGCATAGACTACATCTTTAATTCTTCGTAGCGATACTACACAACATGCGGTTGATTGGTTGGAATATGACACGCACGGATATAAAATAATGCGTTAGTGTGCCGCAGCCAGCTTAGCGCAGGCGACAGTAGTCTTTAAGGTGAAAGTGGAATTCTGTCGATGATAGTACAGTGGATCTAAGGCTGAATTTAGCGCTCGACCACAGATTTTCCGCTGTGACCGAACGTTTAGAGTTTAGCTGGCGGCAAACTGAATACATCCAAGATTAAAAGAGACTCTGTGTACGTACCGCACTATCATCATCATCATCATTATCAAATTTTTATCGTCCCACTGCTGGGCACAGGTCTCCTCTCATACGCCCAATCGGCATCGGCACGGTTGAGGATTTTAGTTAATAAAAAGCATTATACATTATCTTCATTGCAATAAAGTGGAAATTTCCATGATATATGATTGTCGTAACAAAAATACCGCTTCGGTTTGCTTGACGATACTGCATTGGCAGCTTTAGGGATGCTTCGGAATACTTCGGGATCCTTCGGTACGCCATCGACCGCCGCGCCGCTGGCGCCGAGGCGACACTCGAGGGTAGTTCGGCATGATTACGGACGCCCGATCATCGCTAAGAACGTAGGAGCATGAAAAGGCATAGTTTCCAACGGTACGGATTCCCAAAAATAATGGTACTAGTAATAATGAAGTACTTATAATTATTGTTAGTGACATCTGTCTTCATTATATGCAAACTAGGCAAGCAATCATGCTGTAATTAACTGTAGCAGTTTATTACTGAATAGGAAAAAGAAGATGGGAATAAAGTTATATTGCTAGTGTTGGTGGTCGTTAACTGTGATGTTAATCAGAAGGCAATCTAATGGAGGATTGACAGTTAGAATTGCGTCTTGAACGACATGTATAATGACTTTTATACTTACACGGACAAATCACACAGATTGAGCTCTCTCTCTGCAGTCGGTCCTTCATATCTGAGGATCGTGGTCAGTATTGGTGCAGCATTTCGAATAGATGATCTGCCTTCATCGGTTTCGATCTAGCGCGTCTCTGACTTCGTCTTTGACTTGATCGGTCCATCTGGTTGGTGAAAGACCGCGCGATCGTTTGCCTTCGGTGTTCCCAACGACAATAAATTTTTCTAGACTTTCATCGCCTCTGCGCATTGTGTGACCGAAATAGGACAAAACAGGACAGATTGAGCTAGCCCCAAAGTACATTTGAGATTTGTGTTATGGGATACTAACTCAATGATACTATATTTATGATAAATACATATATAGATAAACATCCAAGAACCAGGCCAGTCAGGAAAAGATCATTTTCCATCATGACCTGGCCGGGGATCGAGCGCGGGGCCTCCACGTTGCAGGCAGGCGTGTCGACCGCTGCGCCACGGAGGACGACAAAATAGGAACACTGAAATCCTATGACTTGTACAGATGACAGTTGTCAACCCGAAACTGTCAAATATTCCTAATCAATCTTGAGTCTGTAATGCTTTACAGATAAGATTTATAGAAATGACGATATTCTTGTGGCAACTATAAAAAAAAAAACACTGAATGCAGTGTAATAACTACTTTCATGAGAAGTTATTGACAGTAACTTTTCTTTTTATGATGTAGATTTTTAAATAAAAATTAAGTATTCTATTATATTTGAACTATTTCAACAGAAACACTTTTATAGTACCTATCAAGTTTTTATTGACTTGTACCAAAAGTATTCATAAAAATATGCTTAGAGAAAATAAATCATTTAAGTATAAAAGAGCTGACTCTTTGATACTTTAAAAGTGTTTCTGAAATCGAAATAAATTATTTGCTAAAACAAAATAGTGTTAAACAGTTGTATAGGCTAAGGCTAACACTTTTTAACCAACTTCAAAAAAGAAGGAGGTTCACAATTCGTCGGAATCTTTTTTTTTTTATATATGACAATTGTTACATATACTTTGAGGTAACAGTGACACTTAACATATATTGAACAAGTGTTTTTGAGGTAAGACCCTTATCCTTTTACTCAAAACCGTGTTTAGCAGTTCTGTAAGTAAAACACCTATTTTTAATACGACATTAATTATCATTAGATGGCACGGTTGGCGTAGTGGTTAAATTTTTGACTGCTGCGCTGTGTGTCGCGGGTTCGATTCCCGCACGGAACAAATATTTGCATGACCTATAAGTAGTTCTTCTGGGTCCGGTTGTTGGGGGCAAAGTTAAAAAAAAAAGGAATTGTGGTACCGCTTACGTACCTACGTACTTTAACACTGACTACAGTAATAGCAAAAACTTAAACACTTGTTTAACTCGTTTGTAGTGTTTAAGTTTAAAGTGTTTAAATTTTTGTGGCAGGACCCTAAGTTTTATTTCATTTCTATTCCTACCTGCGTGTCTCAAAATCCCTGCATTTATAACGCGAAAATAGTTGCCTAAATATATCGTTCCACAGTTTTCCCTTGTACCTACTCTCGACGCTCGGTACTTATGTACTGTAAAACACTTTTTCATACAACATTTTGTTCACACAATAATAAACTCAACATATTAATTTATTAAGTGATCAATTAACACATTAAAGGCCATGAAAACGCGCGCTTATTATAATAATTATGGCTTATTGGCAAACATTGATTTGTAATTTGCATACAATCTGCAATGTTAACTGCCAATTTAAAAGAGTCTTTATTATTTTACGTTTAAGGTTGTCAATTGAATTTGATGGGTGGAGTAGTATGTTAATGTCGCAGTGTACTTGATAAGAACCATGAAATCGTTTTGTAATGGTTTATCTGTCATTCTCGCTATCGAAATTGGTCACGGAATGTTCAAGTTTTGGTATTTAATGAATTTTCTGAGTTGAGGTTATGGGATAAGCTTGTTTCCAGGTAATCTTCTTTTTCATCCTGTTTCCTTGACATCACTAGCAGCTGGGATAACACGTTTGGGGCAGTGCCAGAGTGAATGACTGCTGCCCTGAGTATCGCGGGGTCGATTCTCGCATGGAACAAATATTTGTGTGGCCTACAGGCAGTTTTTCCAGGTCTGGATGCTTGTGTATGTGTGTGTGTTAAATGTTTGTAAATCTGTCCACCATACTCACAAAGATTTAACAAAAACCATGTTGTCAATGAGGAAGGTACTATATAACTTAGCTATAGATTTTTTTTTTGTAATTAAGGTACTTTCTGGAGCTTCTATGAGTAGAAATGCTAGGATGGGATGCAATAGCGGCACATTTTCAGTGACCCACTGATTTGTTGAAATTCCTTAGAAAGGTCATCAACGTGCGTTAATACCCAGATGCATAACTATCATTTCCGCCTGTACGAAAAGGAGGTTCTGGATTATTTATCTACCTTGATATGTATGTAATAAGAGTCTTTTTCGTACACAAGATTAGATGGTGATGGCTGTCAATTAATAAATTGACAGTGTCTCCATACTCATACCATTGTTTGACAAAGAACTATGAAATAATCGTGGAGAAGGCAGAATTTACTTCACCACAAGGCAGATCTCGTTTTGGGTACGCCATAATAGCGGCGGTAAGTCCCCTCTTTGAGGAGTGGCTAGAGAGCTGATGCAGGTCCTCACCAAAAAAAAAAAAAAAAGGTCCTCACCGGACACGGTTGTTTCGGTTCCTGTTTTTAATATTTGTTTAATAATTATAAACTAGCGCTTGACCGCAATCCCGCCTGATGGTAAGCATTGATGCGATCTTTGATGGTAAAGCGCGCTAGTTTATTAAAAGCCTATTCACTCAGAAAAACTGAGCGATAGGAAGGAAGACGGCAGTTGAGCGAGGTGATGCAATGTTAAACCCAACAACACGACCAATGATACTGCGCCAAAAGGAGATTGATCTGAAGACCCTCCACGACCAAACTCACAACACAACAAAATTAGGCGCATCGTACCCGGCACACATCGCAACACAACTTTCTTCTTTGTTCAGAATCTGTTTGACAGCAATTATGGTGAGGGAATTACTGCCCAGGGAGAGGCTGACTGTGCTCGCAAATTTCATTGCAAGTGAAATAAAAAAACAAGATGGATCACAATTGTGGACAGCAATAAAAAGTGTTAATGAGTGAATGATTATAAATGGCCATTTAGCGACATGATATGGGTCATTATCATAGTATTGTTCTCCATAAACAATGTTACCTTTATGTCGAAGTTCGCTTTTTACTATCTATCAAAGTCAGTGCCCAACACAGATATCCGAGAACCCAAGCAAAGCAATTGTTCCTTTTGTCGAAAAATTTTTAGGTATACACCTAATGTCAAATTTCTTTAATTGATTTTCAACTTTATCTCTTAAGTTTTAAGGCTCAGGTTGATTGGGTAAATTTGACAGTTTCAGATAGCATGACCTGTTCCCGTCTGGCCTATTTTAACCAAGTACCATGAAAAAAATATTTGCCAATAAACAACCCATTACCTCATGGACAAACATATCTCAGTGTCATCACAATGACAAAAACAAGATAAATACTTTTCTACTCTATCAAATCCTGTTGTTCACTTGTGACAGCTGTAAAGGTACTTACGAGGATGATCTGCTAAAAGGTACGCCAAAAATATCTTTAGATACAATTTCATTTTCGTGGATGAAAATAAGGGACGCGTATGTCGCAAGACAGCCTAACCTGCAGGGTAATTGCCATAACATCGGCTGCCGGCAGAAGTTAGCACCCATCAGACAAAGTCTTCCCGCCAAGCGATTTGTCGTATTCCGGCATTATGTCTGGTGAAGCCGTACGGAGGACGGGTCTGAGCAGTTGTGTTGCGATGTGTGCCGGGTACGATGCGCTAAATGTTGTTGTGTTGGGAATTTGGTCGTGGAAGGTCTTCAGATCAATCTCCATTTGGCGCAGCATCGTTGGTCGTGTTGTTGGGTTTAACATTGCATCACCTCGCTCAACTGCCATCTTCCTTCCTATTCGCTCAGTTTTTCTGAGTGAATAGGCTCTTAATAAACTAGTGCGCTTTACCATCAACGATCGCATCCCTGCTTAACATCAGGCGGGATTGCGGTCAAGCCCTAGTTTATAATAATTTAAAAAAAATAAAGTACCAGTAGCAATGGGTTTCATTTTGACAGTTCAACAACATTCATTGCGTCATTTACGTTGTTGAGTAGGCACGTTTTCGAACATATGGAGCAATGGATTAGCAATATGCTTCGAAATGATTCCAATTGATAGCAATAGTGTGTTACGCATTTCGGATACCAATTGATAAAAGCTTATTTTCTAACGAGCTTAATAAGCAGTAATCAATAGAAATCAAAATCAAAAGTCAAATACTTATTAATAGTAGGCGAGAGAAACACCGACCGCCTCCGTGGCATAGCGGTAGCGAACGCGGCCGCTGCACAAGGAGGCGCAGGTTCGATGCCCGCGCAGTGCCAATATTTGTATGCATGAATATGAATATTTGCACTGGTCTGGTCGTGCCTCGGAAAGCACGTTAAGCCATTGGTCCCGGTTGCCATACGAACATCTAATGGTAGTCGTTACGGGTTGTTGGAGCCCTCAAAAGTCTTACAATTGGTCTAACTGCAATGCTTCGATATCACCTTCGGGTTGTGGAGGTCAGACGGCAGTCGCTTCATGGAAAATATCGAAGTTTAGCCAAAATGAATAGTTAGACTGGTAAAGGGGACCCTAGACTCCAAAGCTGAAAACCTTCGGATACGACTGGGATTAACGCTGAGATGAAGAAGAAGAGTAGGCGAGAGAAACAACTCTTTTTGAATCTAGAACCTACTGTTTGGAAGAAGACATTGGCCATGGAAACACAGGTATTGTTACCAGGCGCAGGATCAGAGCTTGTAGTTCGTACACATTTTTTGTACTAATAAATTATTTACTTTAGTATGAAGAAGGATCAGAGATGTTTTATTTTATACCACATCCATTTCCTAAACCATCAAAACTCTTACCAAACGTCGAATCACAGATACAAGCAGCAACAAGCAACAAATTAAGAGATTCCCGCCGTTTGTATACAAATTGTTATATGAGATTGTCCATTGTTTCAAGTTTATCAGGCACCTGATCAAGTCGGTGGTTTTGAGTTCCGTCATCCATTAATTCATATCGTATTTATGTTAACTGTTCTGTGACGTCATGAGGTATTTAATGGACACTTGTTGTAACTGACCTGAAATGAGATTGTGGCTGTAAAATTCTATGATTATGTTGTGTTTTCGGGAAGCGAAATACCGCAGTGTCTCAAGACAAAAGTCTTCGACCAGTGTGTGTTGCCAGTGATGACTTATGGTATTGAGACGTGGTCGCTAACAATGGGCCTTATAAGAAGGCTCAAGGTCACTCAAAGGGCAATGGAGAGAGCTATGCTTGGGGTTTCCCTGCACGATCGAATCAGGAATGAGGAGATCCGCAGAAGAAGGAGAGTAACCGACATAGCCCGAAGAATTGCAACACTAAAGTGGCAGTGGGCTGGATATATTGTCCATAGGACCGATGCCCGATGGCGCCGACGGGCTCTCGAGTGGCGACCACGCATCGGAAGACGTAGCGCGGGTGGACCCCCGACAAGGTGGATCGACAACCTGGTGAAGGTCGCGGGAAACCGCTGGATGCGGGAGGCGCAGGACCGGTCGTCGTGGAGAACCTTGGGGGAGGCCTACGCCCAGCAGTGGATGTCTTTCGGCTGAAATGATGATGATGATGTTATGTGTTGCCTACTTTATGTTGTATTGTATATTTTTACAATTTGATACCATCCTATTACTTTTTCACTGCAGGGTAAAGACCTGTTCTCATTAAGAAATGGTAAAAGCATTGATCAGCTTGTGTGGACTATTTTAAACACATATTCCAGACATATGTCTATGATAGATTTCCTCACGATTTTTTTTTTTTATTAATTATAAACTAGCGTTTGACTGCAATCCCGCCTGATGGTAAACAGTGATGCAATCGTTGATGGTAAAGCGCGCTAGTTTCTTAAACCCATTCACTTAAAAAACTTAGTGAATAGGGAGAAAGACGGCAGTTCAGCGAGGTGATGCAAATTTATAAACCCAACAACACTGCCAATGATGCTACGCCAGAGGGAAATTGATCTGGATGGACCATGATCAAACTCCCGACACAACATCATTTGGCGCATCGTACCCAGCAAGCTTCACAACACAACTGCTCAGACCCGTCCTCCGGACGGCTTCACCAGACATCATGCCGGAACACGACGAATCGCTTGGCGGCAAGACTTTGTCTGGTGGGTGGCCTTCTGCCGGCAGCCGATCTTATGGCCTACCACCAAGTATATGATACCTATCACGATGTTTTCCTTTCGACACGACGTCAGCAGTAGCCAAGATTAGAAATTAAATTATAGAGATATTATAAAATACATATGATTTATGATAAAGTCACATTCGTATTTGCCGGTTTTGAAAACATACTATCGTGTAAGAGAGGCCAGGACTTACTTCAATTTGCAATTACCTACACTGTCAAAATACATGGAACGGAATAGAATGTCACAGAATAGGGATGTTGCCTGGGTAAAAAAAAAATATTCTATTTAGTCCGTCATTCAGATTATAGAAAAATATTGGATACGTATATTTTGTTTGTCAAATCAATAAAAATTGACAAATATAAAAGGCATCAAAGATCAGGAGTGGTGGCTGGTGACGTCATTGCTCGCTAAAAATTGTACCGTGGAGTGACGTCACACGAGTTTTCAATGCACTGTGTCGTTTTCATGGTTTGTTTATATGATAAAAGAAAAAATACGTGTCTACTATTTTTTTAGAAATCTGACTGACGGACTAATTTGTTTTTTTTAGTCAACTACCCCATTAGTTGACTAAAAAAAACAAATTAGTCCGTCAGTCAGATTTCTAAATCCTCTGCTTAATTCATATATTTTGTTAGGTATAAATTTAAAACAATCTACAGTTACTTCAATTTGCAATTACCCACACTGTCAAAATACTTGGAACGGAATAGAATGCCACAGAATAGGGATGTTGCCTGGGTAAAAAAAAAAAAATTTATTTAGTCCGTCATTCAGATTATAGAAAAATATTGGATACGTATATTTTGTTTGTCAAATCAATAAAAATTGACAAATATAAAAGGCATCAAAGATCAGGAGTGGTGGCTGGTGACGTCACTGCTCGCTAAAAAGTGTACCGTGCAGTGACGTCACACGAGTTTTCAATGCACTGTGTCGTTTTCATGGTTTGTTTATATGATAAAAGAAAAAATACGTGTCTACTATTTTTTTAGAAATCTGACTGACGGACTAATTTGTTTTTTTTAGTCAACTACCCCATTATGTAAGGACGAAAGCAGGTCCAGCTAGCCGAAACTGTCAAATATTTCCAATCAACCTTGAGCTTTAATACTTTAGAGATAAAATTTAAAATTTAGTCTGTAGCCATATCATCGTGAAAACTTAGCTGAATTGAACGTAGCATGAGTTATCGTTTCTACTAATGCCAGGGATTGATAACTCGCTCTAAGCTCAGTCATCAAAATTGGCTGAATTAACGGTTGAAATTTGCGCGTTTCTACCACGCTGTGTAAAAAGCGAAGATTAAATGAAATAAATGAAATAAAATCTATTATTATGCAAGTAGGATCACTGATCACTTTAAAACGTATTTTTTTTTTAAACTAGCTTGCGCCGGCATTTCCTAACTGACTATCCCTGAAAAGAAAAACCGAAACAAACTCAGGGTTCATCGTCTTTTTTCAAGTGTAGACATTAAAAATGAAAATGTTTACAAAAACAATATGTGTTTACTTTGTACAAATTGATTGTTACAATTTACGTGATTTAGAAGAAACTGATCAAAATGTAAACTATACTAAATATACTGAAAACTTGTGAAGATCAAACATAACAACGCAATACCTATAGCTCAAAAAAACAAATTTCAAAAAAAAACACCAACCTCTTCTTTCTCAATGCACCAAACAAATTGCTTCTCCCGATTCATAAAGGAAGACAAAGCAAAATTTTAACTTCAATGGCATTACCAAAAACCCGGAGCTAATTAACTCTGAGGGCTCTTAATTAGTCCCCATTGTAGCATGACAAGAGAGCCGGCCATTTTGGTACAACCTCCCATTTTATACACACAGACGGATCGGATTGCGAACGGCAGAAGTGAGTTGATAACATTGCAATCACGGTGATTTTTTATCAATTTTTCCACGTGAGCTCCACAAAACACGAAGCATGGACGGTATTGAATATAAGAGAAGGAAAAAAAAAAATAAAAGGTCAGAGCGTTCCTTGGTACTTTTCTAAAACTATGACGCAAAACTGTTTGAAATAACGGCACTGGAACATCAAGGCCGGTTCAATGACATTCTTCTGTTATGAATCTTATACAGACTGGTTTGATATGACGTTATAAATGTTACTCTTAAAATTTCACACAAATCAAATCAAAACCGTTTATTGCATTCCATAATGTACAATTACAGGTGGTAAATATCTTATTATAATATTGGAAACAATTGTGGACTCTGTTGGGCACAGCAAGTTTTAAATAAATAGAGAGAGGAAGAGCGCTTCATGTTTCCATTTATCTATTTATTTAGTTTTATGTAATTTCTATTCATTTATTTATTTATAGAACAATTTAACCAGAAATTTTGTCACGCTATCCTATCGCGCTTGTCTACTGAAACCTTTAGAATAACTATTTTCAAACTACTATCTATGGAAACCCAATCTTTGCGGAATATGCTGATGACATCGTCTTCAAGATGCAAATAGAATGCCATCTCAACCTAAAAGCGTGCAAAACCAGACGTATAGATTTCAGTATAAAACTAGCAATAAAATCTCAGTCCAGCAATAAAAAAGTCATTTATAACAACAAATCGGATTCACAATCCTCAAACTCATTTTATTTTTATACCAACACGACCATTTCAAATGATCGCCAATATTTCATTGCCAACATACCAATTGTTGGTCAATCGATCAAGCTGCATGTCCAACTAATGTTTGGGTAACAAATCAAAACAACATCTTAAAAAAACGTTTAACTAAACCTTCGTTTCTCTCCGAAAACTGTTTCGCTTTAGATAATTATAGGCTTCTGACCATGCGGTTTCTTCTCTGAGAGAATTCCGAGGAACTAATCAACGCGTAAGGTCTGTGTGTCCCTTTGCAGCCACATAAAATGTGCTATAAATGTTTATAAGCCGACTGCGTTTGTGTGAGACAGACATACATATCTAGATATATATGTTGACTGTATGTGGTAGGTATATGTAACTCTGTTTTTTTTTAATTTTATAAGCTTGTGCTTGACCACAACTTCACAGACACCACATCTTGACACATCTTCTCGGTGGTAGGCCATAACATCGGCCGCCGGCAGAAGTTACCACCCACCAGACAAAGCCTTGCCGCCAAGCGATTTGTCGTGTTCCGGCATGATGTCTGATGAAGCCGTACGGAGGACGGGTCTGAGCAGTTGTGTTGCGATGTGTGCCGGGTACGATGCGCCTAATGTTGTTGTGTTGGGAGTTTGGTCGTGAAAGGTCTTCAGATCAATCTCCCTTTGGCGCAGCATCGTTGGTCGTGTTGTTGGGTTTAACATTGCATCACCTCGCTCAACTGCCATTTTCATTCCTATTCGCTTAGTTTTTCTGAGTGAATAGCCTCTTAATAAACTAGCGCGCTTTACCATCAACGATCGCATCACTGCTTACCATCAGGCGGGATTGCGGTCAAGCGCTAGTTTATAATTATTAAAAAAAAACCCGTTTGATGGCAAGCAGTAATGCAATCGTTGATGGCAAAGCACACTCGTTTATTAAGAGCCTATTCACTCTAGCCTTGAAGACAGTTAAATTGTAGACAGACGGAAACACCACCGCTGGCAAATTGTGGCTCGATGTTCGCGGTATAAAGGCGAGGCGAAACGCTCCGGATCGTAGTGGTGTCAACAACTTAAGGGTGGAAAATCGCCGTGCAACGGGTTGTCCGATGATGGAACGGAGAAGAAGGAACTAAATCATGCGATTCTCTCGCACACTCTCCAAAATGCAATAAAATGAATAAAATGTAGGTTGTGAAGGAAGGTGACAAGGGGTCTATTGATGCAATGGTCCGAAGCGAGAGTGCATGGCAGGCCATCACCTCCTTCTGAGAAGCATTAATGCTGGCAAATCAGGAGGCGGAGCGCGTGAGAGAGCGGGTATCTCAGTGCCTTCACGCGAGGAGACAACATCGAGCTCCCATCCATTGTGGGTGCGGACTTGTAAGGACCAGGCCCGAGTCGACGGCGCGTTGTGTTTCACGAGCGCCTCAAAGAGATGTCAGCACACCGTGACGGGGTGCACGTGGATTTTAGTCAGTAAAAGTCTGACATGCCCATCCGCTCCGCCAGAGTGGGAAAGGTCATTTAATGATGAGTTAATGAGATAGATATAATCAAATCACGAGACATATCTCGTAATCCTAAAGATCTCTCCTAAAGGTCTTTCTATGTATTTGTTTATATAATATACAAGTACATTATTATGTTGGTTTAAACATACCGATACCCCTTCGTACTTCGAAAAGCATGTTAAGAGGGAACTCTAGTAGTGCATTCTTTATAAAACGTATTCCGCTGTTTTCTTCGTGGATAATGTTTGAAACTTAATTAATAAAAGAAATACGATACTTCAAAATCGCGATAAATAACCCATTTTTACGGTGATGTTCAGATGACTATTAGATATTTATATTATAGAAGCATAGATATAGTTTTCCTCCAAATTTTGATATAAAAATAATTGAGATATGTTGTTTTGAAGAAAGAAAACAGCGGAATACGAAATGTTTTTGTTGGTATAATCAGCCTGAGCTGAAACTGTCCCTTTCGCACTTTACCGGCAGTGATTAGAAGCAGCGCGACGGCAATAGTTTCCTCAAATAAATTTTTTCCAAATTCCTCGGTACTAGAGTCCCCTCTTAAGCTGTCGCGTCGGTCCCGACTGTCATTCGTGCATCATTGACAGTCACTAGAGGTCGTCAGAAGCCCGAAAGTCTGAAACCAGCCTTAGTAAAAGGTATCGTATTAGGTACACAGTAACTGAGTCGTGGAAATCAGATGGGCAGCCACTCCATATAAAATTCAGGTTAAACGGGAAGCCGACACCAACATAAAAGAAAAGGCAGATGATGGTAAAACGTTTACATCGAGGGATTGAAATTATTTGCCAGCGGCGGTGCTTCCGTCGGACTATAATTTAAGTGTCTTTAAGGCTAGAGTGAATAGTCTCTTAATAAACTAGTGCACTTTACCATCAATGATTGCATCGCTGTTTATCATCAGGCGGGATTGCGGTCAAGTACTTAGTTTCTAATTTATAAAAAAAACTATTTTGAATACCTAAATTATTTCTGATTTTGATTATTAAAAGAATTTTTGAATCATAAATTCAAACATTTATAGGTTCCCATAATTTCTAGCATTCCTCTTGGTTCCTGTGCCCATTGCATACTGGCCTGATTTGTCATTTTAAGAATACCATTAACCAATTTTTCATGTCACAAACTGACTTGAAAACATTGACATCAATATCAAGGAAGCCTAATATTATAGTGGCGTTACTGAAACCGTTATTTCTTTTTCTTCTATATCCACTCCACAATCTGCTAATGCTGCACCATGCACACACTCCAACTTAGCACCATTATACAGAGTGTATCTGACATCGTAATCTGCCACTAACAAAATTATGATAGTATTTTATGTCGTTAATGAGCGGTTACAGAAATAACAGTGTTTAAAAAAAGTGTCGGCTCGGCCTTTGAACGTTGCAAGCATGCTGCAGAGCGTGTTTGTAGGTATGGAGTTTAACCACTAATGCGAACTCTATTAAATCAGCTGATAGGATAGTTTTTCTAATATTGTGCACATTGCATTTTTTTTTGTGTAATTAATGAATTAAATAAAACTACTATTTACTTTAAAATCTTATTGGGTTATATATAAATATCGTATTGGGGTATAGCAATTATGAACTGTCTAAAATGAAAAAAAAACTACAAATTATTTTTTTTTAATTGGCAAAAAGCCGACGCAAAATTCCACCACTGGGGGGTTCAGAATTATGTACTGGATCCATGGTACTCGTTTGTGCGTCGATGTCGTCAGATACACCCTTTATAACGTCGTTCGGTTCAATTTCAAAACTAGGTCATCTACTTCCTGACCCGCCTGTACCACTTCAGGTACAATCCCCAAACGGTACATAAATTGTTTTGACAGATACACTTTCATGTACAGATAACAACAATATCATAAACATGTGTAAAGTGCTCTTATATTTATACTGGGACGACTTCATTTGCATTCTGGTCGGCATCTCAAGCACTTAGCTTGAAGATATGGACAGACGTGACGGTCTGACATGCATCAATCTTGTCACGTGACTCGATAATTTTGTTCAACTGTACTTTTGAATTAATATCCATTTGTGACCCTTATATCAATGTAGTAAGGTTGTTCCTTCTATATTATTTTGTTTAGATTCGTACATTGGTGACAGAATCATTCTGCAAACTTATGACATTCATGCCTGCTAGATTTTTATGATCCTTTTTGCTTGCCAATAAGGTTGTATTTAATTTGTCATGAGGTTTTGTAATTTACCGTAGTCTTGCAATAGGCGACATTCTCACACCTTACCGTGTTTGATAAGCGCGGCATATTAAATTTGCAAATAATAATAAATTCGCTCACGATTCGAAAGTAGGTTACTAGTAGAAGTTCGAGTTATAATGGATGGTAGGAAACTCCCTTAATTTATGATTTGACTGACCTACACAAGTGTTTAATGGATCCCTTAGATAGAGCTTCTATGCAGTTATGTAATCTCAAACAATGAAAACCTTAATTTAGAACATTATTAAAGTAGTTTTAATGAATGGAATAGTGAAGATAAAATTATGAATTTGATAAAACATTTTGTAACGCTAGAGTCCAAACTATCGATACTTCTACTGTAGCTGGATATTCTTGATACTAAATACTTAGTCCTTTTCACTGTGTTCGACTACAACGACCCAGACCAATTTTCAGTCCTTTAGCTCTCTGATAACTTGCAAAACCACATTTTGGGCCTAAGCGAATACGGGTTTTCTGTGTGTATTTATATTTGCCATTTGGAAAAGGTATTTTGAGAATTTTCTACCTACTTTTCTGGGTGATATTTTTAACACCCCTTGTAAGATCGGTTGAGAAACTTATTAGAAACAGCGACACGTATCAGTTGAAATCTACGAAGGAGCCTTGTTTTGAATTGTACAAGGCAAGCAAACAATAAATAAAAACAGACTTAACTTAATTACAGATGCAAATTACTCATCAATAATTACCACGCAAAAGACGATCACAAAAACCCGAGTAAGCATTTACAAGTATCAAGATGCATCGGTGTAACATCGGAAACTATCGATATATCGTCACAAGTCGTCACAGCGACACAATTAGTGCGACGTTGACTTACTTCCACCGATAGACCGTTCACACGAACAACCATAAACTTGATAAGTCCACACGCAAACTGTCGATAGTCGATAAAACGTCTTGAATTATATCGACATGCTGTCAGTCCGTCCTTATTTGCATTTAATTACGTGTTTTTATTTAGATAAAATGTAATGGATACTACTTTATTTTAAGGGAATTGTGAGTGTCGTACGTTTGTGGAATTGAATCAGTAGTACTTGCATCAACTTACAGATAACTTGTATCAAAGAGATTCTTACCGTTAAGTATTTTATTATGCTTTCTGATTTGTTTCGATGTTGTAATAATTAAGGTCTCTTAGGAACTTTAGATTTGTCTTATAATTATAATTATTTACATAAATAACGCATGTATTTTTCAGATGATTGATGATATTTTGAAATATGCAGCTTGACATCACCGTGATGGGTCGTACTTATATTTAAAAAAAGAAATACCTATACGTTTGTAGGTATCTACAAACCTATAGGTATTTCTTTCTAGTACTTTCCAAATGTTTCTATGATTATGTTTAGGTTAGACAGATTGTAATTTTCGTATCTGAGATATTAAAACCACACAAAATGTTAAGAAGGTGAACATGTTCAAGAAAAATCAAGGACGAAATAATAAGTAAGTAACAAGTGTTCTCGGTGGTGGGCCATAACATCGGCTGTGGGCAGTAGACCCATCAGACAAAGTCTTACCGACTAAGCGATTTGTCGTGTTCTGGCATGATGTCTGGTGAAGCCACGTAGGACGGGTCTGAGCAGTTGTGTTGCGATGTTTGCCGAGTATGATACGCCAAATGTTGTTGTGTCGGGAGTTTGGTCGTGGGGGGTCTCCAGATCAATCAATTTTTCTCTGGCGCAGCATTTTTAATCGTGTTGTTTGGTTCAACATTGCATCACCTCGCTCCTTTGCAGGCTTCCCTTCTATTCACTCAGTTTTTTGAGTAAATAGGCTCTTAATAAACTAGCGTGCTTTACCATCAACGATTGCATCACTGCTAACTATCAGGCGGGATTGCGGTCAATCACTAGTTATAAGTATGTATAAAAAAAATAAATAAGTCATTATGACTGACTGAGTATTCACCTTCACTGAAACAAGATTACAGATTGCAAAATAATAACTATTCATCTCCATAATAAAACAAAACTCAAGCATCTGCTAAAGAAAATAATTAGTATAACAAACCACGAAAATTCTTAACCACCAAATAAAATGACCATGCATAAACTTTTATATCCATAAAAATATAATAGCGAGCCCGATTGAGTGCGATTCCTTCATTATTGGCGTGGTAACACCTGCCAGTTACATCTGCGGTCATTTTACTGTCCAAAATGAATCCTCGAAAGGGGCAAAAAGGATAAAAAAGTATCAAAACTACTAACAAACTGTAAAACTCGGGCTACGGTTGGTATTGATTTGTGTTGTGCATGTGTCGATTGAGACGATCGATATATCGATAGATGAGAAAATAAAGGCCTAGAAGTATAAAATTTGTATGATATTGCTAGTACTCATGTCATCATATAAAACTAGACATTTTAAGTATTCTTTCTTTTATAAAACGTTGCCTCACACTAGGAATCACTTCTGTAATGGGTGAAACAAACACTTAAACTCACATGCTCAAACAGCCCATAGGAAAAAAAAAAAAATACGAATAAAGATTTTGGTTCCCCGCTTATTGAGTGCACCCCATAAAGAATTTAAAAAAAACATTTAAAAAAGATACAGAGGTAGATAGCTACATACGAATATTAGCTGGGCAACCCACCCAGAAAAGATGTGAATGAAATATTTGTTCCGTGCGGGAATTGAACCCGCGACACCCACGTGTCGCGCAGTCGATAGCTCATCCACTGCACCAGTGTGTCTTCATAAGCTTACAGAGTACGAAAAATACTCAGTATGCTTATTTAAACTGCTTTTTGCCTTAGAAAAGTAAATTCTTTTCACTCACCACCGCTCTACGCTAAAAATTAAATTGATTGAAGTTTTGTATTTAATTACAAAATGACTGTGGCAATTATAAACAAACTACAGTGATTATGTATGAGAGCACTTTTCAATTAACTCTTAAGATTTTTTTTACATGCTTTATATTAGCTTCACTTGTATGTTTGCTTGATTGTTTGTTTGTTTGTCCGTCTTTAACTCTTTACTGTAAAATGTCCCACCGTTTTCAATACGATCGTTGGCCGAGCGGTATTAATTTGTGCAGGCAAAGTATTTAGTTTAGATTTAGTTACTTGGTAACGCATCATTACGAATTTTAGCTCTTTTCTTAATCTCCAACAGACAGAATTGCTATTCTATATTCTAAGTTTGGTAAAAACAAATGAGCATCACTTAAGCGATGGTGTTATCCGTATATTATTAAAAAAAATATCGTACTAAAAAGTTGAAAATAAATATAGTTTAAAAAACTAAATAAACATGCTTTTAAAGAATATTAAAATAATAAAGTTAAAAATAATTTTAAAATTTAATTTATGACAATAGTATACTAGTATACATGACAAAAAAGTGTGAGCGCGAGGAAAATTATAGCACAAAGCGCCTCACGCTTTTTTCTCATAAAAGTAGAGTTTAAAACAAAACACAAAATATTTCGCTAAATAAAATGAAACAACTTCGACCATAAAATCGGCTGTCGGTAGAAGTTACCAACCACAAAGTGAACTATCTAACTGCTACTATCGCTTGGCGGTAAGACAAAGTCTTCTAGCGATTCGCCGTGTTCCGGCGTGATGTCTGGTGAAGCCGTACGGAGGACGGGTCTGAGCAGTTGTGTTGCGATGTGTGCCCGGTACGATGCGCTAAATTTTGTTGTGTCGGAAGTTTGGTCGTGGACGGTCTCCAGATCAATCTCTCTCTGTCAACGCTCAACTGTCGTCTTCCTTCCTATTCACTCAGTTTTTTTTTTCACTGAATAGGGTCCTAATAAACTAACGCGCTTTACTAGATTGCATTACTGCTTACCATCAGGCGGGATTGCAGTCAAGCACTAGTTTTTAATTACATTTAAAAAAATGCATTTTATCGATAACTTCCCCTCACTATGGCAGATGCAGAGCTACGATTTGGAGCACACTCGGAAGATAATTCGTTTCCGCGCCGCACTGTAACAGTAAGTCACTGATGAACTAAAAAATAACAACAATAGTCTATTGTCTTGTATGAACTTGCAGATGCGCAGTTCACACTTTAGTAAACATCTGTTTAGTTTAATTTATCGTTTGGGTATACCTTCTTTGATGATATTAGCAAAGGTGTTGGGGAAAGTACACTGTGTTGGAGATTGATGTGATCGGAACCAGTTATTTAATATTTGGACCTTTAAAGAGACCGTTACTTCTGATTTTATTCTGGCAAATTTCTTTTCAGGTATCAGTCAGCTGGGAAATAACGGTGCCATCTATTGACTTATATCCAGAAAAAAAAATCATGAATATGAATATTTGCACTGGTCCGCTCGTGCCTCGGAAAGCACGTTAAGCAATTGGTCTCGGTTGCCATATGAACATGACAATGGCAGTCGTTACGGATTGTTGGAGCCCTCAAAAGTAAAACAATTGGTCTAACTGCAATCAAAATCAAAAAGCATATCCCAGACCCCAAAGCTGTAAAAGCTTCGGATGCGACTGGGATTAACGCTGAGATAATAATGATGATGATCTAGTTTTAAAATATTGACTTGTATACATAAACAAATATATTTATTTCAGAATTTCACTTTTGATATTAAAGGTGCTTTGTACGAGGGGAATTTTTAATGAACACCTAACAACTTGTTTCTATGGCCTACTAAATAAACCCTTTTTTCGAGCCTCTTACAAACTTTTTTGACTTCTAATGTTGCACACTTTTTTAAATGTTCGATCTCCTTTTTACCTTTCTAGCCTTTTCACATTGTTAGGAGTAGTAAATATGCAAGGGCACTCCGTCAAAATTAATCACAAAAGAGGTCCAGTCATTAAATAAGTGTTCAGTTATATTTCTAGGAGCGCGGAATTGGAATAATTGGAGATTAAATTAAATACATTACACGACTAAATGGAAATTAATCACTAGATTAATATGTGACAATAAGCTTTTGGATTACTTTTGTTATATATTTATTAACTATGACTGTGATTAATCGTCAATTTATATTTTATGGATAGATAGATGTTTGTAACCCTTTCAAGCAAATACTACTGAGAGGTTTTAGGTGAAATTCGACACATACGTGGTTTGTGAGTAGGATAAATATATATTTTACACTTGCTCAAAAATATTGTCATTGTACCGTACCTACCACAGCAAGGAAAAATGGTATTTCATCCTCTAAGTAAGGGAAAGTTTATTTTTTCATTGTTACCTGAAAGCCAACAAAAATGAAAAAGTCTTTATTCAAAAGTAGTAATCAAGCATAAAGACTTAGATAATATAATCTTTCATAAAAAAAAAACATTTTTTTTGAAAATAGAACTAATAGCTGCAATCTATTCAATATCAATCTACAAGAATTTAGAAAAAGGCATCATATGTTGCATCCTCTTTTCACATGTATATGTTAGTTTCGGTTTCCAATTTCACCGAGTGCAACTGAATATCAGTATTTTACATGGAGTGTTTATCTTTCTGACCTCCACAACCCAGTTACTGGGTAACACGATACAACCTTGGTGGTCAGACTTTCGGACTTCTGATCACCTATCCGTAGCGACTTTCAAAATGCTGTGAATGACAACCAGGACCTTGGTCCTGCTTGTCAAGCTTTTGAGCTTGACAAGCTTTCCGAAGCACGAAGGGGTCTTGGAATATAAAGATGTGTGACCACATCCTCAAGTCGTTCGTCTCATATCTGAGGGTCGTAATGTCCCTATCCTCTCCTTTGGAATAGTTCCACATCCGTTACGTTCCCTGGCCGCGAATATAGCATCATGTAGGCCAGTGTCCCGAGATGAACGAATTTGGTCAGTCCACCTTACTGGACTGCGACCTCTAGAACGTCGTCCATCCACCTTCACAGTAACCATCAGATGTTGGAGGTTGTCTCTATCCTTTCTGACAATATGGCCAAAATCTAACCAAATATAGCCCCTCGTATAATAATCTATTATCTCTTCTTCGCGAGTGAAACCGCAGGGTTTAGCTAGTCAGCCTATAATGTTCCCACTGGTGAGACACAGGCCTTCTCTATGTCAGAAGGAATTATTAGAAGTCACAATGTGTTTGTTATTCTTTTTATTCTAGGATACGCCTGTTTCCCACAATGTCTTCCTTCATCGTTCGGAGAACAGTTGTGACAGAACAAAGTGTCTACTTACGTGGGATCGAAGTCACGACCAATTTACTCGTAAGTCAGCCAATGCCACTGCTCACTCACAACACTCCCCTACCATATATTACACTTCAATTCTATTTAAAAACACTGGACCTCAGGACTTTTAGCAAAATTACTAATTTTCCTATCTCGTCTTGTTACGATCCCACACTCCCACGTAGTCTGTAACCATCACTTAACTATAACTTACTTAAGCACAGATATATCACCCACAACATAAATGTCACTAGAGTTTTAAAAACTATGTTTTAATGCTTTTTTCCTATTTTAACTTACCATATTTATGGAAAGCCTAAAGCTTGAAGCCTCATAGTTTTTTTACGATTTAAAAGTAATTTTTCAAATGTTTTCTAGAGGTGGCAGGAGCTCAATTGAAAAGGTACAGAGGTTTTTTCGTTATTTCTATTATGGATTCTGTTATGGGTTCGTAAAATTTATAGTTTTAGTGTAATTGTCTATTATTTTTAGGGCTAAAATATACGTATATTTCTATAGCGGTATTGTCTGGAGATTTATTGGTAAGCTGTTATCTGTAGTGAGTTTTAAACTAAATTTATCATCTGCCTAGCGTTTTACAGCTGAGTATGATATTATTTTAGATAGAAAGACTACCTAACTCAAGTCTACAATCCAGTTTCATAGCGGGCCCTATCAGAATATCAGTCAAAGCATGATGCTGAGAGCCTGTTGGCCTATGGAAATTTCTGTTTTATTGTTACTTTTATCATCATCATGAACAACCTTTTTTATCGTCCCACTGGTGGGCACAGGTCACCTTTTATACAGAGAAGGATTGAGCGTAATCACCACGCTGGCTCAATGGGAGTTGGCCATTTCAGATTTAAAGTCCAGGTTTCCTCAAGATGTTTCCTTTACCTTGTAATCAGTAATTGGTGTCCAAGATATACTTGGAAAGTACAAATAACTTAGAAAAGTTACATTGGCACTTGCCTGACCTGGAATCAAACCCGCACACTCATATTTGAGAGGCTGGTGTTTTAACCACTAGGGGACCATGACTTGCTTGTTAGTTTAACATATTATAAACTTGTGCTTGACCACAATTCTGTCTGATGGTAAGCACGACCTGACCTGACCTGATGGTCGCGAGACCGTGGCCCTGGCCGTCGTACAGGCAAGTCAAGAAACACGGGTGGGTTTTAGTCAGTAAAGGTCTGACACGCCCTTCCGCTCAGCCCAGAGCGGGAGAAGTCATTTGATGATTTCCTTATTTACCTATGATGCAATCATTATGCTGTCGCGTGAATACTAGGTACTTAACCGATCATTATTAAACTTTTTACGCATATGCTTAGAGGTACTAGAAGTAAAATATGTGCGGGCTATAGGTTCGATCCCCGTGCAGTGCAAATAATGAATATGAATATTTGTACTGGTCTGATCGTGCCTCTGTTGGTCCCGGTTGTCATATGAACATCTAATGGCAGTCGTTACGGGTTGCTGGAGCCCTCAAAAGTCCAATAATTGGCCTAACTGCAATGCTTCAATATCGCCTTAGGGTTGTGAAGGTCAGACGGCAGTCGCTTTACGGAAAATATCGAAGTTTAGCTAAAACCTGCAGTTTGACTGGTAAAGCGGACTGGATTTAACGCTAAGACGATCATGATTAGAAGTAAAATACGATGCTTAGAAAATCATTACATAATAAAATCTAAACTTATGTGGGTGAATACACTGGGCGCAGCTAGTCTTTCATAAATCTGACTATTTGCCATTTGTATGTCCGGTAATCCGTTGTTCTACGCATGCTTCCATATTTCGTTAATACATTTTTAGTAAAGATGTCTTTTTACCACTTAAAATATAATATAGGTACCTACTCTAAAATGGCCTTCTTCAGGTCGT
Organism: Sesamia inferens; assembly: GCA_037179545.1. Classification (NCBI taxonomy): domain Eukaryota; kingdom Metazoa; phylum Arthropoda; class Insecta; order Lepidoptera; family Noctuidae; genus Sesamia; species Sesamia inferens. The sequence continues at coordinate 11,382,894 of CM073933.1, read as the reverse complement.
ATTGACCTAATTTAATATAGCCTTCTGTTGATAAATGGAATACTGAATTCTCATTTACTATCAAATTTAATGGATACAGGTTCAGCTTTCAAAAAAAAAAAATCATCGTCATCTTTTAGCTAATAGTCGTCTACAGTTGGACTTCGGCCTCCCCCAAGCACCGCCACTTCGAAAAGTTATGTGGTTCTTGTTCCATCCGATTCCAAAAGAATATTTGCCCGAAACAATTACTAATCTATCAGCACAAACGAAAGTAAAAGACTTACCACACGAACACAGCGTTGCGGCTCTGAATAAATGCTGGCCCATTTACAAGAGTGTAAGATATGACGTGATATAGATCACTCACATCGTAATAAATAAATAAATAACACAAGAAAAATTACACCGTAAAGCGAATGTTACCGGGGGCGCTACGGCTCCGCTATGAACATGTGGATACGCCCGTACAAATAAATTATACAATGTTATTTTTACACCATTTTATATTTTTCCCAAATACATTTAGAAATTGTTCCAGCGTGGTTACCAAGCGCCCAACACAGCTGACGTTAGATTACCAGGCGCGTGCGCATAGCTGGCCTTCCGGCGCCTTGCCACTTTCAGCGCGGGCGCGCGAGCGGTGCATTGACCATATTTTTGTTAGGACAACCAAGCAATATAACAAGCTCATAACTTTATGGTATTTAATGATATCTTTTTGATTTTTTTAACGTAGTATAACAACGTTGGTTTGAAATTACGGGTAGTCAGAAGCCCTAAAGTCTGACCACCAGTCTTATCAAGGGGTATTGTATTGCCCAGTAACTTGGTTGTGGAGGTCAGATAGGCAGTCTCTCGGACGGGTCTGCGCAGTTGTGTTGCGATATGCGCCGGGTACGATGCGGTTAATGTTGTTGTGTTGGGAGTTTGGTCGTGGAGGGTCTTCAGATCAATCTCCCTTTGGCGCAGCATCGTTGGTCGTGTTATTGGGTTTAACATTGCATCACCTCGCTCAACTGCCGTCTTCCTTCCTATTCGCTCAGTTTTTGAGTGAATAGGCTCTTAATAAACTAGCGTGCTTTACCATCAACGATCGCATCACTGCTTACAGTAGATAGAATTGCGGTCAAGCGCTAGTTTATAATTATCAAAAAAATACAGAGAAGGATTGAGCGTAATCACCACGCTTGCTCAATGCGGTTTGGCGATTTCTGACTTAAAGTCTAATCCTCAAGATGTTTTCCTTCACCTTATAATCCACACTAACAACACACACACAGAAGACAAAATATCGGTTTAGTCCTGTGAAATTAAGATACTTCATAGACAGTTCAGACTATTATCATAATTAAATAGGTACATGGCGACTAAAAATATTATGTCAATTTACGTCAGGCGCTGACTAATTTGACAGGCCGAATATTTATATTCTGTCCTTTTCAAATTTAGTTTCGTTTATAAATTAATCAATCTTATGTGCAGTCACCCGTATAGAAAGAATACTTTTTGTACTTTGTGTGACCTGGACCTAAGTTACACTTTTTTGAGTAAAAATATACTACTTTTTTCACCCAAAAGCGTAACTTTAATATAGATATGGGTGACACAGTGGTATAATTAATAATATCTACACATACCTATTTCTCAGTCTTATCCACACTATGGCGTGCAAGTTAGCGCCGGGCGCAAGGGAGCGACAGGGACGGATGATTTAGAAACCCCTTGGGAGATGCGCGACGCGACCCGGTATTAATATTGTGACTCTAACCTAGTATATCTTTGAAAAGCAGAACAAAAGTTGTTGCATTATTTGATAAAAAAAACCAGTTGTTCATAAAAAACTGTCAAATCAAATTAGAAGGGGTTTATTTTAACCAGCGAAGAACTCACCACCACTTCCTAGTGCTTTAGCTAAGAATAAGAACTTACATAATTATAAACTAGCGCTTGACCGCAATCCCGCCCGATGGTAAGCAGTGATGCGATCGTTGATGGTAAAGCGCGCTAGTTTATTAAGAGCCTATTCACTCAGAAAAACCAACAAAAATCAATCTGATCAACGATACACTAACATTTGCCAAACTTCGTTTTCATTATTATGATATTCTGTTCTAAAGAATTTTCTTTAGGAAACAAAACGTTAAGATGTTAGATAAATAGTTTAAACAGTTCAGTATTTCAATTGCAGTATCTCATACCCATTGTACAACATTTTAAAAGAAAATTTGTTTTATTTACCATTATTATAGAAAAAAATAAACAACATTTCTAAAATCAATGAGGAAAACATTTTCAATAACATCTTTTTAAATCCACCTTCTTCGCACTTACATATACTACACAATTGTGATCACTCCTTCCCTGGCACTACGTTTTGGTATCTGTCGCCTTACACCTCAAGGTAAATTGGTCCCGAAATTTCAAATTCAAATTCTATTCTCATTCCCATGTGAGCCCCGCGGCGCAAGCGCTTTTAACATTGTAATTGGTCCTCCGCCGATTGGGCCCAATGGTTATTGCACCCTTTGATGTGGCTTGATTAGTCCCCAAACGGTTTATTACGGATAACTGGGAACTGTGTGCCGTTTATCGTGTGTTGTGTTAGGTCGTGGTTGGCTTCCGAATGTTAATGGGATTCTTGTGCAGCAGACCTATATGTAGTAAGTACGTTTTCATTTGAATCAAATTGGTATGAAATGTGATTGAAATGGACACAGAAGCCTTGCCGCCAAGCGATTTGTCATGTTCCGGCATGATGTTTGAGAGAAGCCGTACGGAGGACGGGTCTGAGCAGTTGTGTTGCGATGTGTACCGGGTACGATGCGCCAAAAGTTGTTGTGTTGGGAGTTTGGTCGTGGATGATCTTCAGATAAATCTCCCTTTGGTGCAGCATCGTTGGTCCTGTTGTTGGGTTTAACATTGCATCACCTCGCTCAATTGCCGTCTTCCTTTCTATTCGCTTAGTTTTTCTGAGTGAATAGGCTCTTAATAAACTAGCACGCTTTACCATCAACGATCGCATCACTGCTTACCATCAGGCGGGATTGCGGTCAAGCGCTAGTTTATCAAAATAAGTATGCCGTTTGGTGAGAAAAGCAACTGCGAGATTATTGACGAGAGACAACTGCAAAAAACGTCACTGACAAGCTTTAAAGAAAAATTTTTTTATTCTGTTTTAGTAGATATTTCAGTTGCTACTTACTAGTGCTACTGTAGTAGTCCCATTATGCAATCAAAAGATGTATTCATTCTTTTTATAGCTTATTAATCTATATAGTATTAGGATATTTTGCTGCTGCTGGTTGGAGTAAAGGAGTAGGTCCGTAACTGTTAAGACGATGATCCCTGAGTTTGTTTCGGCTATTTCTTCTCAGAGGTAGTCAGTTAGGAAATGCCGGCTTCATCTAGTTAAAAAAAAAATAAGACGTGTAAAAGTGATCGGTGATCCTTATAAACGACTTGCTTACTTGACTTGCTTAATAAACGATTTCATTTCATTTCATTTGTTTAGGTACTACTTCACTCTAACCAAAAGTATCAAAATATCCTTTCTTTTCTTAATGTTTCTATCATAGTTTTCTCAACTATGAATACTAATTACTCTTGCTCCCAACGACGCAATTACAATTGAGCCACTTCCATTACATTATTTTCATTGTTGAGCGGACAATTTTTTGAACACATGAAGCAATGGCGTGACAACATACTTCAAAATGATTATGATTGTTAATGTGTAACTCAATTAGTGCGCTATTAGTTCGTTCAATCCAACAAAAACCATAAAACATTCTTGATCCCACTTTAGTATCACGATTTCAAAGACTGATACTTTTTTTTCCTTTAGTGCGATTTGAAAAAACATCTCACTGTGTAAACTTAGGTGAACTAAGTGTGGAGTGAGCGGTCAATCCAACTAATGCTAGGAATTGATGCTACTGATAGCTGTCGAAGTTCACATCACCTAACTTTTCACGGTAAGTGTTTTTTTTTTTTTTTTCAATAGTTATAAACTAGCACTTGACCGCATTCCCGCCTGATGGTAAGCAGTGATGCGATCGTTGATGGTAAAGCGCGCTAGTTTATTAAGAGCCTATTCACTCAGAAAAACTGAGCGAATAGGAAGGAAGACGGCAGTTGAGCGAGGTGATGCAATGTTAAACCCAACAACACGACCAACGATGCTGCGCCAAAGGGAGATTGATAGGCGCGTCGTACCCGGCACACATCGCAACACAACTGCTCAGACCCGTCTTCCGAACGGCTTCACCAGACATCATGCCGGAACACGACAAATCGCTTGGCGGCAAGGCTTTGTCTGGTGGGTGGTAACTTCTGCCGGCGGTCGATGTTATGGCCTACCGCCGAGAAAATATTGAATGGAACAGCTAATCTCTATTGATTTGCTTAAAAACCTACAAAACGGCACAATTGTAAACACTTTGAAGCTTATTGCTAATTCATTGCATGTTCAAAAAATGTATCCGCTAAACCATGTAGACAACCCAAAGAACGTTGTTGAACTGTCAAATTGAAATCCATTGCTAGTGTGTAACGTTATTACCCAGCAGGTATTTCTGTTGAACTGCGTTCTAATCAAATAGCTTTATGTTAGTAGACAAGATATTTTACAGACATATAAATTTTGTTTGTAGAAGTAAATCACAATTTGATCACACGTTTGATCTTCGGCTTTGGACAATGCTTGTGATTCAAATAGGTTCACTGTGGCGTCATTTGGCAGTAGATTATTATTTTAACCTATTTTGTTATTGTTTTGAATATAGATTTTGTAACATATTCGTTTCATCGTCACACTGACTAGAGAGGTCCATCCAATCTATGTTGTTCTTTTATTAAAAGAACAATCCAGCCAATATACAGTATGATAAGAAAACCCTGTCTGACCCGTGAAGGTGTTGTTAGGTATCGATAACTGATTCTACTAATGCATACAAAATCGGGCTAAACTTAAAAAAAAAAATCCCCCTAAAAAAATAAATATTGTTTCGCAAAAAGAGGTAACTTCATAAATGTGCGTTAACCACACTTCCGCGGGCGGCGGGCGACAGGGCACGCGGCACAAGGTCGCATCGCTATTCGCTAATAATAATACCGGTGTTGCCACTTTTTTAAAAATTACCAAATTTCGGGAAAGTTGGAATTAATTCGCGGGAAAAAATGATTATTTCAAAATTCATTTGTACTTTTTTACGTAATTTTTTACGTAATCATCATAGTATTGGTACTATGATGATTACGTAAAATTTTATATCATATTTGGTCATGTGTTTACCTAACCTTTATTATCCTTATGGGTCGGACAGGGTTTTCATAACATACTGTATTATATGGTCCTTACATGACACCTCTAAATTTGTTTCTGCTTGGCTTACTTCTCAGAGTAGTCAGATCTTATCTAGTCATTCATCATCATCATTTCAGCCGTAAGATATCCACTGCTTGACAGAGGCCTCTTCGGAGGCTTTTGCCTTTATTATTTTTTTCATGTCTTTTTTATTATTATAATTTACTTGTAATGTATTTGTACGACATAAAATATATTTCTTTCTTTCTTTCAATATCGTATTTTGTTAACGATAAAGAATGGAAGTGTCAACCGTACGGACAATATGTATCTATTTTAGCAATTCATATCACACCACAGGTGCGGACTGTTTCTCTTGCTAATGAACTGAACTAAGTTTTATGTTCCATGCATCTTTTTATTTATACATATATTACCAAGAAAAGATAGAGAACGACGTATTAGTTCTTTTCTGTCAAATCAACTCACTCTATCGACAGTTCAGAGATGATTACAAACATGGCGCCTAAAGATACGCCGATTTACGTCAGGCGCGGTCTAATTTGACGAATTAAACGAATATTTATCTTCTGTCTTTTTCTTATACATCTTTGAAAAAGAAAAAAAAATGTACTTAACTAAAATTAAGTTTAGTTTGTAAACAGGCAAAGTCGACGCCATTGAATCATAGAAGATATGTGCAGTGATTAACTTATTAAGTTATGTGGATTTGAAGCAAAGAATCGTTGTATTAGAAGCCTGATGAAACAGTCATTGCTGCTCATGCTTATCTGCAATACAAAAGTCAGCACAAATGTATAGCCAAGCCGAAGACATGGCAGACTTATGTTCCACAAAAAGTTCTTTTCGGCAGAATATTTTACTTATTTAGTTAGTTTAGTTTAGTTGGTAAGTTACCACCCACCAGACAAAGCCTTGCCGCCAAGCGATTTGTCATGTTCCGGCATGATGTCAGTAGGCCTAGTATGAGTTTTCAATACGAAACTCGATCGTCAATATCGAGCGCGTTTGACTCAGCGATTGGCCCGCTTCAAGGTCGTAAGAACTCTCTACCAATGAGAGCGCCAAACGCGCTCGATATCGTCGAGCGAGTTTCGTATTGAAAACTCATACTAGGCCTACTGGTGAAGCCGTACGGAGGACGAGTAAGTAGGCCTAGTATGAGTTTTCAATACGAAACTCGTTCGATCGAATCGAGCGCGTTTGGCGCTCTCATTGGTTGAGAGTTCTTACGACCTTGAAGCGGGCCAATCGCCGAGCCAAACGCGCTCGATACGATCGAACGAGTTTCGTATTGAAAACTCGTACTAGGCCAACTGAGCAGTTGTGTTGCGATGTGTGCCGGGTACGATGCGCCTAATGTTGTTGTGTTGGGAGTTTGGTCGTGGAGGGTCTTCAGATCAATCTCCCTTTGGCGCAGCATCGTTGGTCGTGTTGTTGGGTTTAACATTGCATCACCTTTCTCAACTGCCGTCTTCCTTCCTATTCGCTTAGTTTTGAGTGAATAGGCTCTTAATAAACTAGCACGCTTTACCATCAACGATCGCATCACTGCTTACCATCAGGCGGGATTACGGTCAAGAGCTAGTTTATATATATTAAAAAAAAAATATTTAAAAAGAGTTCTTCAAATTAAGAGGTCTTTCTATAAAATTAGAATATCTAACGACATGTTTCTAACTCACCAATCTGAATAACTTACAGAAGGCTCTTATTTTTCATAATTCAACAATTTGGGACCTTCGAAGACCTTGAATTTTAATATCTTAACGACCTGTTAAATATTCAAATCTAAGAAATGGCTTTCCTGCGGCTATGACATATTTAGTAGAATTTATAATTTTATGACTACCGACATACCTTTCCAGAATTACTTGGCCCCTCATCTGAATCAACGTTGGACAATTTATGGGTCTTAGACAATGGGCGTAATGGATTATTTCGATGTTCTGGTACAAATTACTGTCTTTAAGTGTTTAAGCTGTTTAAAAAGAATGTAGAAAGGCGTATACGGCCATTATGTTAAACGACAAGAGTTGAAATTTACATTTGAAATTTTTGACTGGTAAGTAATATTTTTTAAAGTCGAGAGTGAGCGCTAACACTTAGTCATTGTCTTGTTCTGAAGCTAACAAGCTTTCAGAACAAAAAACGTATCTTACACCTGGGTTGTTTTTTTAATTATAAACTATGCTTGGGCGCAATCCCGCCTGATGGTAAACAGTAATGCAATCGTTGATGGTAAAGCGCGCCAGTTAATTAAGAGCCTATTCAGTCAAAAAAACTGAGTGAATAGGAAGGAAGACGGTGGTTGAACGAGGTGATGCAATGTTAAACCCAACAACACGACCAACGATGGTGCGACAAAGGGAGATTGATCTGAAGACCCTCCACGACCAAACTAACAAAATTTGGCGCATCGTACCCGGCACACATCGCAACACAACTATTCAGACCCATCCTCCGTACGGCTTCACCAGACATCATACCGGAACACGACAAATCGCTTGGACACACTGCCCATCTGACCAGACAATCTAGTTACTGGATACCACTTGATAAGACTAGTTCTCTGACTTTTGTCCTTTGACTAACTAAACGATTGTTAAAATGACGTTACAATAAAATTAAATATGTTCGACGGCAAGGTTCACGCAGTGGTTAAGCGATTGACGGCTGCTCTGCGTTTTAGATTCCTGCACGGAACATACATACTTAAATATATTTCTATGACCTGCAAGTAGTTGTCCCGTGTCTGACAACACTGTTAGTGTATATGAGTGTTTAAATATTTATTAATCTACATTTATAAAAATATGACAAACACCGCGATACAAGAAAACTAGCGTGGGGAGAAATAACTAATGTGGGGCTACGATTAAACAGTATTCCATCCAAAGGCTGTCTGTAAAAGATCGCTCTTAGATATAAGACCGCCCATTGTGTCACCCTTTGTAAAATCTTTATACTTATTTATGTTCTATAATCTATAGGGTCATCATCATCATCTCAGCGTTAAGCCTAGTCGCATCCGTAGCTTTTCAGCTTTGGAGTCTGTGATCCCGCTATAGTTCTATAATCTATAGGGTGTCCATAATAAAGAGTATTCTATTCTATTCTATTCTATTCTTATCTATGGATAATGATTGTTAAAATGACAATCGAGAACAAAAGCTTAACGTGCTTTTCCAAGTTTAGAGGGGTAAATATTTATAGATAATATTAAATTTCAAATTCTCCAAAAATAAAACAATCTTCTATCAAAACAAAGATATTAAGGGTAACTTTATCGCACTTAAGTGACATTGATTAGTATAAAATATCGTTCTAAGACAAGGTTCCCCTTCTCATGACTAAATAATAAAGCCGTTACAAAATTATGTATGTCATAGACAGTTTGTCATGCCCCGTCTGAGATCGAACCCGGACCCCTCCGCTGGCGTTAGCATTTGTCTTCATTTTCTTAAGGCTAGTGATGGGAGAGGTACTATGATTGTTGAATGATATTTGTGTCTGTAATTTTGTTAGCTATTGATTTTAAAAGTGATTTTGTAAATACGATAAGTTTATAATACTTATAAGAGAAACATAATATAAATAAATATAAAATATAAATATACGGACAAATCACACAGATTGAGCTAGCCCCAAAGTAAGTTCGAGACTTGTGTTATGGGATACTAATTCAATGATACAATATTTATAATAGATACATATATAGATAAACACCCAAGACCCAGGCCAATCAGGAAAAGATCGTTTTTCATCATGACCTGGCCGGGGATGGAACCCGGGGCCTCCATGTCGCAGGCACGCGTGGGCATCAATAAAACATAATAACAGTTTATTTATAGTATTGACAAGACCTGTATGAGGTTCCAGTCTACTAAAAAAATAGGTAATAAAATAGACTTGAGCTATGTCAACTTAAAATCTTAGATATGCAATATTTTGTACACACGACAGCACACGAAGCTGTTAAATTATCAACTTTATTGTTGAAGCGTCAAGGCTCAAGGTTGATTGGGATTTGACAATTTCGGTAGCTTGACCTGCTGTCGTCAGAACTTACATAGTACCTGTATTAAGTAATGTACAGACGACTGACACTGAATTGGTAAAAGAAATATCGATAAAAATATCGAAATGTCCTCAACACATCCTTAAGCCTTAGGCCCAAGAACATTGATATTAATTCGAGCTTCCCGTGCGAAATCAAGTCTCTATATAATTACCTACTGCGACGGGTAAACAGCGAGTTATTATTGAGTTATGAAATGCGCGACTTTGGTCTTCCCAAGGGAAATAATGTGTGTTTTAAAACAAAGAGGGTAACGCCAATTAAATACTTTCGATATTTATATCGAAGAGTTGAGAAATAAATAATAAGGATATAGATTTTCTGGCTGCTGTTAGGATTATAGGATTATATTATATTATACAAATTAGGATTTTTTTCGGAGATAGTCCATAACATCGGCTGCCGGCAGAAGTTACCACGTACTAGACAAAGTCTTGCCGCCAACCGATTCGTCGTGTTGGCCGATGATGTCTGGTGCAAAGGTACGGAGGACGGGTCTGAAAAGTTCTCAGACCCGTCCTCCGTACGTTTTCATACGCAGTCATTTCATCCGTCCTCCGTACGCAGGGTATGGTACGACAAATGTTGTTGTGTCGGGAGTTTGGTGCCTTTTTCATTCTACCTTGCCCATCATAATGAGTTGGAGTAGCGCATATCTACCGTGTCGGAGCACGTGGCCGAGTTAATCTATTTTGCGTTTCTTTATGGTGGGCAATAACTGTCGAGGCATTTGAACGTGCTAAAGGACGGTGCCATTTCTGACCTTTTGGGTCTTTTTGGATCCCGTACCATTATCTTTAAAAAAACGGCAAAAAAATCACGGTGTTGTATTTGTTGTCATAGCGGCAACAGAAATACATAATCTCTGAAAATTTCAACTGTTTAGCTATTACGGTTCATGAGATACAACCTGGTGACAGACGGACGGACGGACAGACAGACGGACAGCAAAGTCTCATGAATAGGGTTCCGTTTTACCTTTTAGGTACGGAACCCTAAAAATGAAACTCATTGCTACTGATAGCGTGTTACGCAATTACCGGATTAAAAAAAAGTAGTCAAACAGAAGAATAATATCCTTACTAATATTATAAATCGGAAAGTGAGTTTGTTTGTTCCGCTTTCACACCGTAACTACTGAACCGATTGCTTTGAAACTTTTCAAATGTAAAGTTAAAAGTCCGGATATTTAATCCGGATAGGGTGCTTTTTATTCCGGAAAAAAATGATATTCCCGAGGGAAATCTAAAAAGCGCGCTATAACCGATCTCCACGCGAGCGAAGCCGCGGGCGGAAAGCTAGTAATTATGTATTTCCAACAATTCATCTTAAGTCTATACAACTATCAATGAAACTTTAAATCTTTTAATTTAGATCTTCACGCTGTGATATCTAATTCTTAATTATCTGCTAATCAACAGCGTCAATTAAGTGTGAATATAAGTGGGGAGGGGGGAGAGGGAGCCAGGCACCCCATGACACGGCACAGCCTATTAACTGGCGCTTGCGATTAAACAACTTTGTCCTACCCTAAGCTTGAGCACAGAGCTTTGATAGTGTAGACAGGACACACAGACAGAAAATATATCAGTTGTAAACAAAATACTAATAAAGGGTGTATCTGACATCGACGCACGAACGAGTAGGTACCATGGATCCAGTACATGATTCTGAACCCCCCAGTGGTGGAATTTATCGTCGGCTTTTTCATGATTCAAAAAAACTATATGTACTTTTTTCACTTTAGACCGTTCATAATTGCTATACTTTTATAACCCGATAAGAATTTAAAGTAAAAATTAATTAATTCGCTAAAGGCGAAGCCGACACTTTTTTTAAATACTTTTATTTCTGTAACCGTTCATTAACGACATAAATGACTATCATAATTTTAATAGTGGCATGTGGTCTAGCCTTTTCGCGAATTTTGCGTTACGATGTCAGATACACCCTGTATAAAGGAATATAACATAACATAATCATCCTATATCATTCCCACTGTAAGAGCGGTGGTGATGAAATATTTACACAACATAAAGCACCTGATGGGGTTCGAACCTATGACCTACAACATGTAGTCGTGGCTGATACCACTAGGCCATCACTGCAACTCCTGCTGAAAGGAATATACCAAGTTCTTTGCAAAATATAAACAAACTTTCTAACACATAATTGATACGTAAACAATACCCCGAATTGCGTCACAAACATTACATCACAAACCAATGGATTTTGAAGGTCGTTTTTTTTTAATAATTATAAACTAGCGCTTGACCGCAATCCCGCCTGATGGTAAGCAGTGATGAGATCGTTGTTGGTAAAGCGCGCTAGTCTACTAAGAGCCTATTCACTCAGAACTCCACATTGACTCCACATTGGTGACCCCGAGCATGAACGTCAGCGCAGCCTTCGTGCAACAACTTGAGCGTGACGTCATCATCATCACTCCCGCAAGCTTCATCGGCGAATCACCCACCCAGCCAGCACCCACTTCTTCAACGGGTATCCTGACCACAAGCATGCAGCGACCGCGCATACCTGGTCATCACCCTCAACCTCATCAGCAACCTCGACGCAGCCTCAACCCGGCGCTGTACGACATCCGACGCACTGGAGTACAACGCAGCGCCCCACCACCTCGACTCACTGGGGAATCTTCAAAGACAGTTCCGACTCACCGTGAACTACGCGGCAACCGGTTCCGACTCACTGGAACCTCAGCTGGCCTAGCAAGAATCACAAGATACAAGACTCAGCCTACTATCGACCTCCGGTCTCCGGAGGGGAGTGATGTAGCGGTACCTACAAACGCCACAAAATGAACGACGCGTCATAATAACGTCACACGAATTCTACATCTCGCAATCAGAGTTTACCGTGCAATTAGCATACATACAACTTGCCAATATCAACCATTGGGTAAGTGCCCGCCAGACATAACACCCGTCTGGTCGGAGGATCCTCCCTTTTCTATGGAGGATGAGTGAGCTTTACTGCCTGTTCCTCATGCCTCCACAAAATAAATAAATAACTTGATTTTCGCTAGGGAACCGACAATAGATTACAACTTTATGTTCTTCACAAAAACTGAGCCATTTTATACATTCATTCATTTATTTTTTAGAATAGAATATAATACTCTTTATTATGTACACCATATAGACTACAGAACATAAACATAAAGATTTTACAAAGGGTGACACAATGGGCGGGTCTTATCGCTAAGAGCGATCATTTCTTTTTAAATTTATTTAGTGATCGATATTAACAACAGTCCCGTGTGACCTACAATGCGGACTTACGCAGTTCAGGCTGTCAAAATACAGCCCTGTCTATTCATTTATCACTCTACAACACCATCAAGAGCTCTGTCCCTGCACGTTCTGTCGATTCAATTACAAAAGTTTGACGAGTTCCTCAGGTGTTCTTTGGTCGTCTGTAAGTAGTCAAGCAGATAATCATAGCAATAGAGTTGCAGACTTCCATATTTGATGGTTTTATTGTACCTCATGTAGGTTTTACCAATATTTCCCGTTATAAAGGGTGTCTCTGACATCGACGCACAAACGAGTACCATGGATCCAGTACATGATTCTGAAACCCCACAGGTTGAACTTTTCATCGGTTTCTTCCCAATTAAAAAAAAAATATGCAGTTTTTTTCACTTTAAACCATTCATAATTGCTATACTTTTATAACCCAATAAGATTTTAAAGTAAAAAATAATTAATTCGCTAATTACACAAAGACTCGAAAAACTATCCCATCAGCTGATTTAATAGAGTTCACATCAGGGAGCAACGTCATACCCACAAACACGCGCGGCGGCACGCTTGCAACGTTCAAAGGCCGAGTCGACACATTTTTTTAAACACTGTTATTTCTGTAACCGCTCATTAAGGATATAAATTACTAGCATAATTTTATTAGTGGCATGAGGCGTAGTCTTCTCGCGAAGTTTGCGTTACGATGTCAGATACACCCAGATTGCCCGTAACTTCTATTTTTGTTGGTAATCTTTATGTACGGTGCAACCGCACATCAGCAAAGCATCGTCAGCATTTACGCCTCGCATTCATTTTACTTCATAATAATCATCAGTTCGCGTCGCGTCGCGTTCTCATTACGGCCAGCAAAGGCCACGTGTCACTCAATTCACACACATCAGTCCATTAGCTCATTTTAACTATAATTTTGGAACAATATAGTAGCTTATATAAAATCAACATCTTTCATTGTATTCTGCCCACATCATCTAAAGTAGTGTGTGATCTAGCAACAGATCATACACTTTAAATTACAATATAATGGTACCGGGAATAGAATAGTACCAACCCCATATCCTCCCGGGGTGTCGTGAGAGGCGACTAAGGAAACTCTTACCAGGGAAGTAGACAGCAGCGCTTCTCCTGTGGTCTATCAAATTATTGCCATCACCAAACCGCCTGTCAAGCGTGGGGGCTATAGCAATGCCCCTCAATGGGATAAAAGCCTTGGGGGAGGCCTTTTTCCAGCAGTGGACCTCTATAGTGGAGGCAAGCGGAAAAAGAAAAGACAGCTAAATAATGGCAAAAAAGAATTCTTGCCACGCAAGAAGTAGGGACGAAAACGCAAAGACCTCTATATTATAGTGGCTGAGACGAGTGTACTGTTTAGGGTTGGAAAGTTAAAGTATTCTGATAAATGGGGTAGTTGGTAAAGTGAGTTTATCTGGTACGCAAGACAATATATCAAGCTATAACTTATAACATAATCAGCGTATAGGTAATGTTACCACTTCTGGGACACAGGCGTCCTCTTAGTAAGAGGGAGTGGGTCGTAGATGTCACATGTCTTCTTTTGCCTCTAGGATAAGCTATACCTACATTTCCCGTATAGGTATTTCTTTTTTCATAAATTATAAACTAGCGCTTGACCGCAATCCCGCCTGAAGGTAAGCAGTGACGCAATCGTTGATGGTAAAGCGCACTAGTTTATTAAGAGCCTATTCACTCTAGCCTTGAAGACACTCAAATTGTAGTCCGGAAGCACCGAGTCTGGCAAATTGTTCCAGTCCCTTGATGTACGCAGTATAAAGGAGGAGGCGAAACGCTTCGTCCGGATCGTAGTGGTGTTAACAACGTAAGGGTGGAAACTCGCCGTACGACGGGTCGTGCGACGGTGGAACGGAGATGGGGGAATAAAATCATGCAATTCCCTCGCACACTCCCCAAAATGTATCCTATAGAACACCGAAAGTCTGGCTATTCTACGCCTGTGCTCTAGGCTTTGGAGACCCTCTCGAGTAAAATCATGGTCACCAATCAGCCTCTTTGCACGCCTCTCAACTGAACCCAAAGTGGCCAGGTGACACTTAGCAGCACCAGCCCAAATGTGGCTGCAGTACTCCACACATGAACGGACCTTTGCTTTGTACAACGTTAGATGCTGCTGTATAAAATTAGAAGCTGCCCAGGTGTGAAGTACCGCCGGACTTTCGCGATAACGCCAAGTTTCCTGGCAGCCACCTTGGCCTTAGACTCAATGAACCGCCCAAAGTTTAGAAGTTGACTGTCATTTGGTAAATAAAAAATACAATACGAGGTCAGCTAAGACTGGAATTATATTCCTTGATGTATCGCCGTTTGTAGATACGTATAGACGACAGCACATTTTCATCTTTTTTGACGACGCGGTTGGTGCAGTGGTTGAGCGATTGACTGCTGCGCTGTGTGTTGCGGGTTCGATTCCCACTCAGAACAAATATTTGTATGGCCTACAGGTATTGTTCCGGGTCTGACTGTTAGTGTAGTATGTGAGTTTAAATGTTTATATACGCACCCACGATATAGGGGAAATTCCTAGTGGTGTAGTCATTATAATTTGCCTCCTTAAAATATTTGGATATAGTATAAGTATGTACGTGTATTTGATTTTCTAACAATTACAATGTGGTATGTATTTTTATCTCTTTCTTTGTTTCATTCCTCTACTAACCTCATAAGATATAAAAAGGTCCAATGTAGTAGCGTAATTTTTTGTTTTTCGCTGATTTTTCGTTACTTTTTTTACCACTATATATTAAAGGGTTTTTCAATAGGGACGCTCGAACTTTGACAATGCATAGCGATCATCTTGGTAATGCGATAGCTGTCAAATTTCGCATGAATACATATTTAGTCGTGACATTTCACCATGGAACGCTACACGCTTCAACAACGCGTAGAAATTATTAAAATTTATTATCAAAATCAGTGCTCTATTCGCCTAACGTTCCGTGCGTTGCAATGGCGACCGATATCGGACGATGATAACAATTTTTTTGTGGCCTAGTGTAGGTGGTATGGATCTTACAAACATGTGGTTCCAACAGGACGGCGCCACTTGCCATACAGCACGGGAAACATTAAATTTATTGAAAGAGAAGTTCGAGGCGACATCAACTGGCCCCCGATATCGTGTGACTTAACACCGCTCGATTATTTTCTGTGGGGCTACGTAAAATCTCTAGTGTATGCAGATAAACTACAGTCAATTGCTGCCCTAAAGGTCAACATAACTCGCGTTCTTCGTGAAATTGAGCCCCATTTATGCGAAAACGTCCTTCAAAATTGGTCCACCAGAAAACACCATCTACAGCGGAGTCGCGGTGGCCATTTGGCTGATATTATTTTTCACACATAATGTCATTGAATATTCTTTAAAATGTAATAAAAATTATGGTGATATCATTTAAACATAATTGTTTTATTATTTCATTTCAATGTTCGAGCGATCTTAATGAAAAACCCTGTATAAATTATTTTTATATTTACTTGTGTTTAATTTACTTTAGTTTTCTGATCTATCTGTATGAGTCATAAGAAATACTTTTTCTTGCTTTACCGACGACTTTTGCGACCGACGGCATGTCGTCGAGCTTTGACAATCTCGGAGGGGGTCTTAGTGAAAAAAGTTGGTTAACCCATCGACGAATCAATTGCAGTAAGCTGACGAACGATACATGCGACTGTCACTTATAAGCCACTCTTAAAACAATGAATTGTGTATCCTAGTAAAAGGGATAACGTAAACTTTGCCTGGCTTCAAGTATGGATCCGTACCTAAAGCCTAAAAACGAGACCCTATTTCTAAATTATTATTTATTTTTAAAATGCAGTGTGCTTTCATGTTTTTTCATCTTTAGTTAAATATTAGCTTTCCGCCCGCGGCTCGCCCGCGTAGAATTCGGATATATCGCGCTTTTTAGATTTCCCTCGGAAATATATATATATTTTTATTCAATAAAAGGTAGTCGATGTCTTTTCTCAGGGTCTAAAGATTGTCTATACCAAATTTCATCAAACTCGGTTGAGAGGTTTAAGCGGGAAGGCCTAACAGACAGACAGACAGATTTACTTTCACATTTATAAAATTAGTATGGATTATAAAACGTATTACTTTTTCCTTAAAATAATTTAATTCAAAATGTGTCAATTGCCTAATACCTGAACATTTATGGAATTGTCGTCTCGCAAATCGTAAAATCATCAAATCAAAAGTCATTTATTCAAATAAGGCTGAGAATCAGCACTTTTTGAACGTCAATATTACACAAGACATTCCCTCAAAACGCCCACTCATCGACACTTCCTAGTGCTTTCGCTGGGAAGAAGTGGCGGAACAAAATCCCCAGCAGCACAGCTGTCTGTTCATTAAAAAAAAAACACATGATTTTATACAATACTATGTATACTGATGAAAACAAGAAAATACAACAACATTGAAATTATATATCATATGCTGGCCACGCCAAAATACCAGAAAAACAAAAAATAAAATATCATTAAAATGGAAATGTAAATAAGTAAAAACTTATTACCTAAATAAAAGCCCGGGTATAAAGGGCGTGACAGCTCACATATTTATGCATTGTAAAAAAAAGTAAATTATATGAACTCAATAATGTGTCAGTAAGCAAATTCTGGAGAAGGAACACAAACATTGTCTTGAGTTAATCAGATCGACCAGCTATTCTTATCATTTAAATAAATTCATGTGATCAATGAGCCATATTTTTAGTACCAATGGATACAGACAGCACTAAAATACAATTAAATTAACCTAATAAAACTACAAACTGATCTCAACAGGTGAATTTACAAGCTCACGTATGTCCTCCGAAATGCCAAAGCTATTACATTTAAAGTCACGGGATGATTACCACTGTACAGTACTACACGTAATTCAAGAGGGTTATTAGGGAATAATTGGATACAGAACATTCGATACTTTAATTATTTTAATCCTTTATGTGTAATTGGATGATATATTGGCTAACTGTTAAGCCGGGGACATTAAAATTAATTTGTGTGTTGGAACGTGTTACGTTCTCCTTTTTGACGTTTGGGCACAACTCTCCGATAGCGTTCGCCTATAATGTCGTTCGATTTTGAGCATTAATATGAGTTTAATTATTAACTTAGTTCTTTTCACTTACTAATTTAATTCTAGATTCTAAACTGTCATATTACGAGGTAAAAGAGCGACTTTAGACTGATCTCTAATCACCATTTCGGTGTAACTTAAACGCACCTTACAGCCACAATAGGCCAGCTTCACTTGTAGTGTGATGACGTGTTATACAAAAAGTACGAATGTAATGTAAGAGAACTTTTGCAATGTCATGAGCTTGGCCAAATCTGCTTTAGGTTTTGTAGAGACAGCACGAGTATAACTTGAGGATACCTATGTTCACTTTGGGGAATTACTAGCTGGGAGCCAATACGACTAAAATGTCTTTTGATCACTATTGAGACGAGACTTATAAAACTGCTAACTTCCACCTCTATAATCAATTAGGTTTTCAATAACCGGGAAAACAGGATTATGAAAGAATGATTATCTTAGCGAGACGGTAGGAAAGAATTCAATTAATAATTGGCCCAAAACTTAGCTACGCAAACTCCGCTCTCTGCCACACATATAAGATCATCAAAAGCACAAGTGACTGGGCATGCAGCGCACGATGGAAGATTGACCATTATCTGTGATCAAAGTAATACGCAATTCACAGCCAAACAATGAAAAAAAAAAACCGAAAATTTCATCTAGATAAGAATGACTGTGCAATTTCTCACTTTGTGTCTTTCTTATATTAAAACAGTAACTCAAAACGAGATAAAAAAAATCGCGTTCACTCAAGTAACCCATACAAGTAATAATAGATACAACTTCCCATAGCCACGCGTCGACGTCCTCTACGGTATGACAATGATTATTTTAAAATCCTCATAAAACAATATTATGGCCCACACTCTATATTTATACACTGTTGGTTGCCAATTACAGGTCGTAACCGAGGGTTCGATCCCACTCGATAATTGCCACTGCACTAAACATACGTAGAAACATGAGTTATAGCAGTTGACTGTTGGATTTGGTTGTTAAACTGAGGATTCCACTAATTAGAAGGCATTGTGGTTTTGAGTTGACAATTTAGGATAGTATTGGAGGTTAAAATTACGGTTGGAGATAATTTATTTCACTCCAAAATAATACAATGATTATTAATTATTACAGGAATATTCCCTAGTGTAGCACCGTTTTTTTTTGAAGAAATGATAATATCTATTCCGATAAGGAAAACTATAAAAATTAAGGTAGATCAGCGACAGTTTCGCTGATACTAAAATTATATTACCTATACAAAATAAAAAAAATGAAACCAAGATATAAACTTACTTAAACATTAGTCTAGCTTTGTATTATTCTAGCTTTGAACCCTTAATTACTTTAGTTATAGTATTATGCCGCTTGATACACGACAGTCTACACTCAAAATGGTCCACTGGAAGGACGGATTTCGCACTAAGTGCGAAAGCCAAACCCGTAACATACTATGTACAAAATATACGCTGACAGTCTTTTCAGTTTTTGTATTATATTCTATCCTCAGCGTTAAAATTCCATTTTTTCCTCAGGTGTAGGTTATAACAACTGCTACCGGCAGAAGTCACCACCAGACAAAGTCTTGTCGCCATGCGATTCGTCGTGTTCCGGCATGATGTCTGGTGAAGCCGTACGGAGGACGGATCTGAGCAGTTGTGTTGCGATGTGAGCAGGGTACGATGCGCCAAATGTTGTTGTGTCGGGAGTTTAGTCATGGAGGGTATCCAGATAATATCCCGTTGGCGCAGCATGGTTGGTCGTGTTGTTGGGTTTAACAATTCAAGACCTCGCTCAACAGCCATCCTTCCTATTCACTGGGTGTTTTGTGTGAATATTCTCTTAATAAACTAGCGTGTATAATAAAATAATACTCACATGAATTATGGGTAGTGTGTATTTGTAGTCTCACAACAATTACTTATAGGAAGATGTTATAACTATTCTCAACAAGTCCAAAACGTCCGCCTTCGATGCTGGCCCCGAGCAAATAGGCCGAGTCTCCTCGCGCCTTCCCCACCGTCATCTACTAACCGCCCTTTTTTAGTCGTGTTGCCAGTAAATGGAACTCAATGTCATAGTAATCGACAAAGACAAACTATGGATTTAGTAATTATTTCGAAACCTAACACGTGCTTTACCATCAACGATTGCATCACTGCTTATCATCAGGCAGGATTGCGGTCAGCACTAGTTTATAATTATAAACAAAAGTTGGATTAGGGAATGGGCATTGTTTCAGTCGTACATTAATGGAGCTTTCATGAGTTCCTTCTAACAATCCCGATGCACGCTGGGCAGCCAGATCTCATACCGACCTCGACAGAGTTTAGCAAGTTTTTCATCAGGTACAGATGACATGCATCTACAGCTGATGATAGGCATTAACATAAACAATTGTAGTACTTACTTTTAAAATTAGAATTTTTCTTTTCCACTTCAACATTCAACTATGAATCATTTACTTACTGTTCTCTTCTGTCCTATTTCTCGTTTAGTTTACCACCCAGAAATTAAATGACAATTTATTATCATCTGCCTAGTCATTTCCCGACTAAGTTTGGTCAGATTCCAGTCTTACCGGGTTTTGCTAAATATCAGTATTTTACATGGAGCTGTTGCCTATCTGACCGCCACAACCCAGTTACTGGGTAATACGATACCCCTTGTTAAGACTGGTGGTCAGACTTTCTCTGACGACTCGTAACGACTGTCAAAGATCTATGTATAACATCCGCGACCAACGGCTTAACCGAAGCACAGAAGGGTGTCAGTATGTAAAAATGGTCACCCATCTAAAGACCAACCGCGGCAAGCCCGTGCAGCTTTTATTATTTAGCTACGAGAGATTGAATGTCAAATGCTCGTGAAAAATTCTCGGTTAAAAATTTCATCTTACATAAGGAAGTTTCATTTTACATGGTATAGGTATGTGTCAAAAGTGATAAAGCGATTAAGACTTACATTTTTGTCATCAATTACAATTTTCTATTATTAAGAAAGCCTATAGAGTTGTATTTAATACGCGTAACGCATCGGTAGAAAGCCATAACATCGGCTGCCGGCAGAAATTACCACCCATCAGACAAGGTTTGCCGACAAGCGATTCGTCGTGTTCCGGCTTGATGTCTGGTAAAGCCTTACGGAGGACGAGTGTTGTGTTGCGATGTGTGCCGGGTACAATGCGCCAAATGTTGTTGTGTCGAGAGTTTGGTCGTGGAGGGTCTCCAGATCAATCTCCCTTTGCCGCAGCATCGGTGGTCGTGTTGTTGGGTTAGACATTGCATCACCTCGCTCAACTGCCGTCTTCCTTCCTATTTACTCAGTTTTTTTCTAGTGAATGGGCTCTTAATAAACTAGCGTTTTACCATCAACGATTGCATCACTGCTCCCCTTCAGGCGGGATTGCAGTCACGCACTAGTTTATAATTATAAAAAGAGAAACTCATATCGTATGACTAATTTATACGTCTACTAGAATCAGGAAACAGACAAATACAGAATACAAATTAACTTTTTTTCCATACATTTTTTTGACATCCTGCTACTTACAATATCTCATATACATATGTACATACTATATAATTTGTCTACCGTTGAACTAGCTTCGGTCTTCGGGCAATTGAACCAAATAATTGTCAGAGCATTTTTTCTGCGTTTTCCCATCATTGTATGGGGTTGTGAGTCTGATATTGCCTTGCTATAGGAAATTGCGACTTTGTAACACAATGGCGCTTTTAACAATAGTATCTCGAAAGCATCTCTGAATGTAATATTGTTTTAGATGAGGAATTGTAGTTATTTTGTTTTGTTTGATGGCTGATTGTCAAATGTTGTGTCATTAAATTTGTGGGCTGTTTTGGTTCTTGGTTATGAGATGGAATTAGCGGTTGTGATAAGGATCGCTTTGGGATTGAATAAAGTGCAAAAAGCTGGTATTTTCTGTTGATAGTCATCGTGCATTGTTATGGCAATGTGTGTTACAGTACAATCAAGTTGGGTAAACAAGACTTCTCCACCAAATACGGTGACAACAATTTCTTCGCTGAGGAATTTGTTGCGCCAATTCTTTGTCCTAGCTAAAGTACTACAATGTCGTATTGACTTACCGTATAACGCTGATTCGCAGCCCAATTTGCATACCTAACCTTTTACTTTAATGTCCATGTATTTCTTTGCCCAGCAGTGGGATGATGTGGGATAACAGTAAAAATATTTACCTACTCTCTATCAGGGTTTCTTATTTTAAATTTTTTTCGATACTTTATTTGTCGATAGGTACTTTTTTTTTGTGAATAGGGTCTTAATAAACTAGCGTACTTTACTATCAAAGATTGTATCACTACTTACCAGAGGGATTGCGGATTCCTTTCGGAGGTCTGCTGGTAGAAATATCTTAAGAAATGAGCAGCACCTTTGTACTTAGATCTTAATTTTGTCTTATCCTTATGTATTTTGTCCTGTTTACATAAATAATACGTTTACATATTAATAAATAATGATATAAAAAAAAATTATGACCCAAAATAAGACCTCATTAGTGTGTTGTCTCATTTGATTTCTCTTTAATTTAATAACATACAGAATCTTTTTGGTTAATTGAAAAGCAAAAGAAAGACATATCTTTCTTTTGCTTTCCAAGAATAAAATATCAATTTCTTAGGTTCTGGCATTATAAATTTTCTTTCAACGTCATTATCTACTTACATACCACAACACTATCATAGCTACATTATATACATATATACATATGTGTGCCACATATCACACACTCATAACCACTCTTCATTTTCCCACTAGTGCCAGTTTGGTACTTCGTAGTGCCAGATGTGTGACGCTAGGGCGGATAACAACTCACACGTGTAATGAATGCATGACTCGACACGTAGCGACACTGGATCAGTGTTTGATACTTGTGTAGGGATGTGCTGATATCGATACAATGGGCGGATCTGTCAAAAGTTATGTCATGGTTACATAATGCTATCCTAACACAATTTCCAAGTTACCGACGTGAACATTGCTTATATACAAAGGCAATATAAGCAATTATTATAAGCATTTTACTACTTTAACCCTGAAATATTGCCAATATATATCATATTCAGTCAATTCAGCCTTTATAAAACCTTACTTTAAAATAAAATTTGGTACAAAAAGGATTATTGGCAAAATATAATGAAATTAAAATAGCAGTGTAAACTTCCTTTAATACTTTCAGTTTAAGTAGTACATTCACAACGTTTGAATGACAGGTGGTTTTTAAAGCTGGGCTTTATTTTCTGTAAATCAGAGGGGTACCTAATTCTTTAAATTCTATGAATTTACACAGTTTGATTTCAGTCTTAATCTATCAAAAAATACTTCTATTTCCATAAATTTTGACTACTTTTTGACATTCGTTTGCCGCCGAGATGAAACTGCGACAGGATTTTGTTCTTACGTTTTAAATTTTGAGAATTGGTGCCCTGAATGCGATTAAATTTGTATTATTTTAACATAAATAAAATATTTTTGTTACTGGCTAGATACTCTGAGAATATCTGGTGAAGCCGTACGGAGGACGGGTCTGAGCAGTTGTGTTGCGATGTGTACCGAGTACGATGCGCCAAATGTTGTTGTGTTGGGAGTTTGGTCGTGGAGGATCTTCAGATCAATCTCCCTTTGGCGCAGCATCGTTGGTCGTGTTGTTGGGTTTAATATTGCATCATCTCGCTCAACTGCCGTCTTCCTTCCTATTCGCTCAGTTTTTCTGAGTGAATAGGCTCTTAATAAACTAGCGCGCTTTACCATCAACGATCGCATCACTGCTTACCATCAGGCGGGATTGCGGTCAAGTGCTAGATTACAATTATTAAAAAAAATAATAATAATTTGGTAGGTAGGTGTACTTGTGATTTGCTGTTTAAAAAAACCGAAACAACCATCGAATTCGTTCCCACGTCACTAGATCGCACCTGTCCGACGCGCGCGCACCCGTTCATTACGTCGCGGCGCGTGATTGTCATTTGGCCACGCCCCCTGCGCCCGCTTAGACAATTATTATAATTCGTATGATTACTACTCGCACACCAGTGGATGGCTTGTGTTGTCTTTTTTATTGTTTGCTGTGTAAGAATTTTTTGTTTACGTATTTTAAATATATTTGTTCCTTACAATCGAAATTGGTGTGAGAAAATAAAGTAGATTTTATTAAAAAATATAATACAAATATATTTAGTCAAAATCTGTCATTGCTATCTATGCACTTTTGCCATCTCATAGGCAGTTCACTGATCAAATTAGTAAAAAAAATAATTTTCTGTAAAAAAATCTTTGAAGGCGCTTTGGACTGCCTCATCGAAGTTGATTTTTTTTCCCTGCAAGAAGCTATTCAAATTACGAAAAAATGGTTATCTGCTGGAGCAAGTACTTGAAGAAGAAATGTTTATGGTTTTCAAAACACAAAATCATGAATAAATTTGAAATTAGAATTTCTTACCAAAGAGGAGATATTTGAGATCAATGTGGCTGATACGACAAAAACCAATTTCATAATATGTTAAGACCTAATAAGTATAATACTATGTGATAATAGTAATTTTGTTCAAAGTCAATTCACTTTTGCAAAAATAAGATCTAAAGCTCCATACAATTATAATTTGAAACTTAATAATTAAACTACTTTTAAATGTCATGAAGTCGGTCAATCAGCTAAATAAAGACCAATGTGCAAGAAACTCCATTTATACTCTTATGTTATATTTTCACAAAATTATTAATTCCGTCATTAATGTCGTCATCACCTTCGTGAACAGCCTTACCAGGTAGATACAAGCATATTTTGCAGTCCATGAAGAATTTCTAACATTTCAACCATATAACGAAGACGTAAGTACTCAAGTGAATGTAAATGAGTTAAACAGAAAACGGCAACACAATCTCATCTAGACACAAAAACTCCAAAAACCTTTACAAATATCAGACAGCTTAATTAAAGATTTCACCATGACCCATCTCCTCAATGACACACACTGACAAAAGAACAAAGACAGAGACCATTAGGTTGCGCAACCTCTATTTTATATTCACGCACTCTGAGCTATATAATGACATACGAAAGATCTTTAATAGCGAGCAACCAAATTGCTCTGACCGCTTGCCTCTTACACTTGACCAACTTATCCTGTAGCCAATGCAAAGGATTATAAATCTTAAAGCTTTAAAAATAAGGTCGGAGTGGATAGTATGAACTATGATTGCATACATTCGGTTCTTAGTGGATCACCACGCCTACCGTTGCGACAAATGGGGACAGTTTTCTTTGCTTTCTTTTTATGTCTAGGAAAATTCAATCGTATTGTGGGTAGATAAGGTTGGGTTTAGACTGGATAATGTGGGAAGAGAGTGTTTTGTCATTGAGCGTATTGTTGTTTTGTTACAAAATGTTACATTTGGAGATATGGAAGTACTTATCTATGTACGTATATAAATTGTTTTTTTACGAACAATGAGATTAGGTAATCTTTTTTATGGTAATTTCCTGTAGATGGCGAGTAAGGTCAGTGTTAGAGACACCTTTGTCTCATAGATGACACAACTATATGACAGATTAGTCTGATTATTATGATCAATTTTTAGATAATCTTTCTTAAGGATACTGTTTATATTTTTACTGTCAGTACCGTTGTTAAGCTCATCTTTATCTACCTCCTGTTTTCCCAGATTTCGTCCCTACTCTGGGCACATATTGACTCAGAAGTTTTATAACATTATAGATCCATCTCGGCACAATCCTCTTTCCTTCATCATTCTATCTGAAACCTACTTACTGCTACTGTTCCCACTCTCTAGTGAGTACCATAATCATATTCAGCCCACTGCTAGAAAATGCCGGGAAATAAGCCTTCTCTCGACAAGGAAAAGTGGGCCGTATTACGACACGCAGGAATAGTAGGTATGGTTTAGTAGATGTCACATCATTTCAAATTTCTAGTTCTAGGATAAGTATGGCGATTTCCTCACTATGTTTTCCTTCAACGTTATAAGAGTAGCAGCGTCTAAGATTAAGCTAATTCAGTTCAACATACCATTAGTTCATATTCATCTTCTCGTCAGCTAGTAAGAAAAATGTCAGTTCATTACTATATATGCAACAGCACCTTCTTATTCATGATTCACGCGATCTTAGCCCAACCTATACAATAATAGCTGGCTCTGATCCTATCGTTTTTCTACCGAATAATGTCACGATTCAAATGACTTTAGACCCAACACTACTTGACCAAGCCTAGTCTATTTAGCCTTCAGCTAGTGCAGTATCCGATAACAAATCGATACGAAATTGCTTTGACATTTGAAACTGTAGACAAAATGTCACGACTAGCAGCGCGACAGAGGCATTCTTAGAATTTTGTTCGTTTATTGCAATCACTGCTCAAATGTGTAGTAGTGTTTTTTAGCTGACGTAACTACATAAATATATTTGAATTGTTAGTGACGAGTGTAGTTTTAGCGTGTTTAATATATTTCCCGTCCCTTTAGGTACCGGGCACAGAATAAGTCGTCATCATCATCATCATCATTTCAGCCGAAAGACGTCCACCGCTGGACATAGGCCTCCCTCAAGGTTCTCCATGACGACCGGTCCTGCGCCTCCCGCATCCAGCGGTTTCCCGCGAAACTTCACCAGGTCGTCGGTCCACCTTGTCGGGGGCCTACCCACGCTACGTCTTCCGGTGCGTGGTCGCCACTCGAGAACCCGTCGGCCCCATCGGTCACCGGTCCTACGGGCAATGTGTCCAGCCCCTTCAGTGTTGCAATTCTTCGGGCTATGTCGGTTACTCTCGTTCTTCTGCGGATCTCCTCATTCCTGATTCGATCGCGCAGTGAAACCCCTAGCATAGCCCTCTCCATTGCCCTTTGAGCGACTTTGAGCCTTCTTATAAGGCCCATTGTTAGCGACCACGTCTCAATTCCATAAGTCATCACTGGCAACACATACTGGTCGAAGATTTTTGTCTTGAGAGACTGCGGTATTTCGGACGAGAAGTAAGTAGTACCAACCCATATCGATATCCTCCGGTGGGTGTCGTAAGAGGCGACTAAGGGAACTCACCAGGAAAAGCGGGTAGCTGCGCTTCTTCTGTGGAATAATAAATCACTGCGATCCCCAACCCGCCTGCCAAGCGTGGGGATTATAGCAATGAACGCCTTGGGGAAGGCTTTTGTCCAGCAGTGGACCTCCATAGGATGAGAACAAGAAGAATATATTTAAATAAATTATAATAAATAAATAAAATCGATTTTATATAAATCTTATTGTGTAAATTTATGTGAACTGAGCTGAGAGGAGGCCTGTATGTCAGCAGTAGGAATGTTATAGTCCGATTATGTTATGTTATGACATAGTGAGCTGTTAATAGTATCAATCCCTAGAATTAGTTGGAATAACATGTCACTCCACGCTCATTTAGCTAAGTTTTCACATTGAAAAACCTTTTTTTTTATATGGTATCTCGTAGTTGACCTAGAGAGGCCGTGACTACTTAACCGGACTTTCCTGTGGATGCCTTAAATGAATTTAAAGCCTCCAGCCAGGGCGACTAAAAGACTTCGACTGCGACTACACGCTAAGGGCACCCCCGCACGAACCTTGGCTTAGGGCGTCGCTGGAGAGAACAGCAAGGGACGGCTGGATCGAATATTTGCTTAAATTCGGTTTGATGACCGCGACGTTTCCTAGTACTAGCTCTGAGAAGAAACGTCCGAAACAAACTCAGAGGTCATGGTTTTGAAATTATATTTACTGGCTCAGCTGCGGCGCGGGCTGGCCTTCATCGGACAAATTGAAAAACCCTTTGTAAAATCTTTATATTTATGTTCTCTAATCTATAAAGGGTGTATCTGACATCGACGCACAAACGAGTACCATGGATCCAATACATGATTCTAAACCCCCCACAGGTGGAATTTTCCGTCGACTTTTTCATGGTTCATAAAAAATATATGTAGTTTTTCACTTTAGACCGTTCATAATTGCTATACTTTTATATCCCAATAAGATTTTAAAGTAAAAATTAATTAATTCACTAATTAGTAATTACACAAAAAAGCGCAATGAAGACAAAACTCGAAAAACTATCTTATCAGCTGATTTAATAGAGTTCACATCAGAGATCAACGTCATAGCTACAAACCGGCACGGCGGCACGCTTGCAACGTTCAAAGACCAAGCCGACACTTTTTTTTAAAGACTGTGAATTCTGTAACCGTTCATTAACGACTATCATAATTTTATTAGTGCCATGCTGTCTAGCCTTTTCGCGAAGTTTGCGTTACGATGTCAGATACACCCTATATGGTGTACATAATAAAGAGTATTCTACTCTATTGATATGATTGCTGGTGTTGCATCTGGTGGGTCGCTACCCGACGAGGCGGCGATTGATGATGAGACATAGTATAACTTTAATGTATGTTAGCGTAGTTGCGCCGCAGCAAACTTTGATTGCGCGATGCAGGAATTTGCGTGACGTCAACATGATGCACACATCACGTGTGGCGACATATGTGCAGCTACATAAGTGTAATCACTGGCACTATTAGTCCAATCACTGTATAACAAAAATCTAAAGCAATCAAATAGAAATAAACAACACGTTATGAAAAGCAACAAATAGATACAAACACATCACGACACAACAAACATAAACAAAATTAGTGCGCAATTTAGTTTTGTTTCCCACTTTCTAATAATATACTTACTTGTACCTACGAGTTGTTACAAAACAGAAAAAACAAGCGAGACGAATCGCCCGTCACTTTAGTTATACATTCGTCTTATTTAGCGAGACATCTTTATTAACGAAGTTCAATAACACAAGCCGAAATTGTAACGACATTACGGC
This sequence comes from Sesamia inferens, assembly GCA_037179545.1. Classification (NCBI taxonomy): domain Eukaryota; kingdom Metazoa; phylum Arthropoda; class Insecta; order Lepidoptera; family Noctuidae; genus Sesamia; species Sesamia inferens. The sequence goes on along the minus strand of CM073933.1, from coordinate 11,354,210 downwards.
TTTTGATTGGCACTCCAATATGATTTAGAATTGTGGCCAAATTATTCAAATCCAAATTCATTTATTAATCTTGTGAACACAGGTTACAGTTATACAGATGTTATGTACAAAGAATTTTTGTCCATGCTATGTCCCGCCAAAAGGCATACAAAATATCATAGGAAACGAATGTAGATGTCACAGTTTCATGCAAAATAATATGTCAATAAATTAAGCCGGCACATTAACTCAATAGGCAGCAACACACAATAAAGTCTTAGAAACAATAAAATAAAATGTCAACAAATTACAATTTTTAAATATTAAACAAAAAATAAAATATAGTCAACAGAGGCAAGAGTCGTCAAATTTAGATAATATCATACAAATTTATCTTAATTAATAAAGTTTGTCATTAAGATATTCATTATCTTAAACTGACTACCAATAATGGCCCGTGTGGTACAGGGCTTAGAATAGTACCAACCCATATCCTCCCGTAGATGTCGTAAGAGGCGACTAAGGGAACTCTCACCAGGGAAGCGGGCAGCAGCGCTTCTTCTGTGGAATATCAAATTACTGCGATCCCGTAGTAGTAGAGCGTAGGGATTATAGAAAACCCCCCCTAAAGCAATAAAAGCCTTGAGGAGGCCTTTGGCCAGCAGTGGACCTCGCTAGGTTGAAGAAGAAAAAGACTTTCAATGATCTTAATTTCGCAATTGCAATTGCTGGATGTAGGATCGTGGATTCGACTCCAAGCTCAGCAACCTAATTGTGTAATAAGTACATACACGTCATTCAGAATATGAATTATTTTGATATTGCAAATCCATTTCTATAGGTATAAATATGTCGGAGACAGCGACGGCAGAGCGGTAGGGTCGACAGCATCTTGGTGTGGTGGTACAGGTTCCGTTTCGTAGGTGAGTTTTTGAATTGAAACACGACGTGTAGATATACCCTCCAATCTTCATAATAACAATTTGAATAGGCAAACCGACAGTTTCGGTTCGGAGATGTGCCTTGGGCCGCGTCTCGATGCAAAAGTGACCGTTCGACGAACCCCACTATCCAAAGCGACTCTGTCCATGTGCCGCCATCACAATATAACGTCACAAGCGTTTGCCCCTCTACTACGTAAATCAAATCAGCAACTTCTATTAAAATTAATCGACGATCTCCGACAAATATATTTTAAAAATATGCTAGCTAAACAACGTATTGATTATCAAACCGTCAAAATGATAGCCATTCCTGAAGTTAGTATTTCGCAATTATCTCGCGGAAACCGTTATTTGGATTTTTCCATTAGGAACTTCTTCTTGCGGGGGCGATATTAACAGTCTTTTTTTTTGTTTTGGTTGGGAAACGGCACGACGTGGACCCCGTCACGATGTGCCAACATCGAACGCGAACACGCCGTCGACCCGGGCCTGGTCCTTGCCGGACAGCGAGCTGTCCACTGCTCGCCTCCCGCAAGCCCGCGCCTACGGTGGCCGGGAGTTCGATGTTGTCCCGACCAGGAGATGTTAACAGCCTCGCAGACCTTGTTAAGCCATTGTTCTGCGTGTGCTCACGAATCTCCTCCGCTATTCTTTTCTGATTAATTTCGTTGCGGGATCCAAGACAGTTGAATCGTTTCTCCGGGACTCGTCGAGCTTCATTGCTCGGCGTTTTTCTGGCGGTCTCCACTGTTGATTCTGGCCTTCAGGAGTTGCAGTGGGTAGGAAAAAGTGTGGCGGGTTTTGTCTCGTGTTCGAATGTTCCATCGGATTATAAGAGTGAAAGAAAAGGACCTGTTTCTACACAAATATACGCTTTTGGTTAATTTATTCAAGTATCCTCACGATAATTTGTTTTCCCGACAGTCAAGGTTCATAATTTTTATCAAGGTCATCTTTTTAAAATATTGCTCTTATAGCTTAAAATATATTTTTAACTTAAAATATTTGCTTAATCTCATCTCTTACATTTCTTTGTCTTTCATTTTTCTAAACCATATTCTCGGTGGTAGACCATAACATCGGCTGTCGGCAGAAGTTACCACACACTTCGTTCGGCATGATGTCTGGTGAAGCCGTACGAAGGACTTGTCTGAGCTGTTGTATGCAATGTGTGTGGGGTACGAGTTTGGTCGTAAGAGGGTCTCTAGATCAATCTTCCTCTGGCGCAACATCGTTGGTCGTGTTGTTGTGTTTAACATTGCATCGCCTCGCTCAACTGCCGTCTTTCTTCTTATTCACTCAGTTTTTTTAAGTGAATAGGCTCTGTATGATTGTTCGGTTGGTAAATATTAAAGACTTTAGATAATTAGACTGGTTTATTTTTCTTGTAGAATTATTATATTGGAAACGACCTCTTCTAGGTCAGATCCTAAGTTACAATGACAAGACAATAGACTATATTCATAGACACTAATACATAGAGATGGTATTAGTTACTCGACTACAGAGTAGTGATCTATGATACAACATCCCCCCTGTTTAAGTTTAAATTAACCCTTGACAAACAATGTTATAGAAACCTGACTTAGTTACAATTTAGACAATGACTTAAGACTATGGTTAGGTCTTAATCTAGGATACAATGTTCTACTTAATCTATTTCATCAATTCTTTGCTGTACTGTTTTTATTTAACAAAGCTATTTCTATAAATTTAGAATAATAATCTGTGACAATTAAATAAGTAAGGTTATCAAAATACATCAAATCAACACCTACTTGTTGCCATGGATATTTATTTATTTCAAAATTTTTTAGTGGTTCCTTTGGATTATTAGGTTTAAATTGTGCACATACATAACATTGTTCTACCAAGTTTTTAATATCAGCTGACATGCTTGGCCAGTACAAAGACTCTCTAGCCAGTTTTAAGCATTTATTTATACCTTGGTGACCTTCATGAATTTTACCTAACATTTCCTTATACATTGACTGTGGTACTATTAATTTTGACCCTTTGAACAACAAATCTTTGACTACATGAATTTCAGCTTGTATGTTCCAAAATGGTTTTATTGACAGACTGACATTATTTTTATTTTTTGGCCAACCTTCATAATAATACTTTTTTAACACTTGCAAAGTATCATCTTTCTTAGTGTTCTGTAACAATTTTGTACAGTACTCCTTTGTGACTGCTAGACTTGAATGCATTAAATTGACATGACAAGATATTTCTGACTCATTCTCAGGTATATAATGTTCTTTCAATGCTGCTCTAGACAGAGTGTCAGATATAAACATTTCTTTACCTGGAACATGTATAACTTCCAAATCATATTTTTGTAAAGTTAACATCATACGTTGCAATCTTGCTGGTACATCATGTAATGGCTTTTTAAAAAGATAGACTAAAGGTTTATGATCAGTATGAACAGTTACTTTATGACCGTACACATACTGGTGAAATTTTTCACAACCAAACTGAATGGCTAACAATTCTTTCTCAATTTGAGCATACCTTGACTGAGTTTGAGTTAATGTTTTTGAACTATAAGCAATAGGTTTATTATTCTGCATAATGACTGCTCCTAATGCTGACTTTGACGAATCGACTGACAAGACTAATGGTACATTGGGATTATAATGAGCTAAAACTGGTGAATTTGTAATTTCATCGATTAAACTCTTAAGACATTGACTATGATTTTCATCCCAAGTCCAGACTGAATCTTTCTTCAAAAGATTTCTTAAAATTTGAGTTTTTTGAGACAAATTGCTAATAAAGGGACCTAAATAATTGATCATACCTAATATTCTTTGCAATTCTTTGACATTTTTTGGTGTGGGCATATTGACAATTGCTTTTACTTTCTCTTCATCAACCCTAGCACCATCTTTACTAAAAACATACCCTAAAAAACAGACTTCTGAAACTAGAAATTTACATTTAGACTTATTGAACTTTAAATTGACTTCACGTGCTCGTTGCATGACTTTATGTACTCTCTCATTATGTACTGACTCGTTTGGTCCATATACCAAAATATCATCGATGAATATTAGAACTCCTTCTAAATCACCGAACAAATTCATCATGACTCTTTGAAAAATTTCAGACGATGCATTAATACCAAAAGGTAACCTTAAATATTTATATCTACCGAAAGGTGTTTGAAATGTACATAAATCAGAACTATATTCATCTAGTTTAAGCATCCAAAATCCTGAAAATGCATCTAAATGAGAAAAACAAACAGCTCCTGCTAGTTGAGATCTGATCTCATCTATTGACTTTAGTGGATAAATTTCCCTTATAATATTCTTATTCAAATTTCTAGGATCTAAACAAATTCGTAACTGACCCGTGCTTTTGACTGTTATCACTATACTGTTCACCCATTCTGTAGGTTTAAAAACCTTTTCAATGACCTGCATTTTCTCCATGCGATCCAATTCATCGCGCAGTTTGTTCAGTAAAGCGAAGGGTACTCTTCTCGGAGCATCCACGCATGGCACTGCTTCAGGTTTGAGTTTCAGGCGACAGACTTGAGGTAGACATCCAAGACCCTGAAATACATCATTGTATTGTGTAAGAATTTGTTCACTAAAATTTTGTTGAGACACATAGAAAACTCTTTGAATTATACCTAATTTTTCACAAGTTGGTAGACCTAAAACATTCGGACAAACTAAATCTGTGACTATAAACACTATATTTACACTAATAGTGCTATTATTTAAAGATAAACTACATTTTACATTGATTTTGCCCATAATGGGTATTGATATACCACCAAACCCACTAACGTTTATTTGACATTTCTCAAGTGACATTTGACTTTGACATTTCAAAGATTGAAAAGTTTTCTTTGACATAATATTGATATCAGCTCCTGAATCAACAATGCAATTAATTTGTGTATGACCAACTAAAATGTTTATGTTCCATGACTGTTTAGAATAGTATTTGTTTTCTTTTGACTCGACTGTATTGACCTGTTTACTATGTGTTGACTTTGCTGTAATAATTCTACAAGTGTTTGTTGTGTGAGATTCCTCAGACTTGTGTCTGTACTCATCATTAAGATATGAATCTCGGCTAAGACTTTTTGACTTTTTTGACTTGACTGTGAATCTCTCAGACTGTTTAGTGTTTTCATCATTGAGATATGACATATGACAAGAGTCTTCATTGGATCTCTCAGACCTATCAGTCACCAGCCTTTTTTCATCACTGAGGCATTTTTTATTAGACCTCTCAGATATGGCATTATCACCACTTTCATCACAGAAATATGACACAGGATATTTTTTATGACAAGATGAGTCTTCATGAGATCTCTTAGACATTGACTGCGACTGGCCTATGTGCGACCTGACCGTTGATTGTAACTTAGTATCTGACTGGGTGTATGACAACCTGCTATGTCTGTAATGATTTTGATTGTGATGACTTTGTGACTCTAAATGACAATTATATTGACTATACTTATGACTATGACTGAAGTTATGACAATTTAAAATTCCAACAAAATTATCTTGACTACCAGTTGAACTAAAAGACTCTAAATGACTGACTTTTTTATTATTGGAGTAACAAAATTTTGCAAAATGACCATAAGAGTTACATGACCTGCATTTAGCTCCCTGCGCTGGACATTTGTAGCGGTGGTGTTGTCCACAGCGGCTACACGTCTTCGAGCGCTTCTCAGGACTGGGACTTGACTTTGACCTCCCTGCGCTGGATCCCTGCTGACTGACTGGTGAAGCTCGCCGTCGCTGACGCTCCGCTCGACCACGGCTCCTCCGACGCAGATGCATGACTTTTTCAGACTCTTGACTAGTGGACCTCTTGACAATTTGGTCTGCATCCTGCTGTGCGACGATGAGTGTCCTAGCTAGCTCTCGCATCCTCTGATATGTCAGATCAGGTTCCTGCAGCAGTCTCTGACGTACATGTGCTAAGTCCAAACTCAAGTTGGCGATAAAAATATCTCTGATAAGAGATTCTCTGAGCGTTCCAAATTCGCAATCTTGGCTCTTATTTTCGAGATCGGTTAAGAAATCCTCGATGCTTTCCGATTTCTGTTGACGTGTGGTAAAAAACATGTAACGATACATGGTAATATTTTTTCTGGGTTGAAAAAATTCGTCGAATTTGGCTTTGACGTCATGTAATGTGCTTTCTCCAATATTTATGTTGAATGTGTTGAAAATATTTAAGCATTTTTCACCAATGTGATGTAATAAAATGGCGATCTTGCGTTTCTCACCGGACTTGTCCAAACCCGTTGCCAACAAGTATAATTCGAACTGTTGCCACCAGCGCTTCCAGGTTTCGTAATTGTTGTTTGTTGCATCTGACGATATTTTAAGCGCCTTCAAGCCACTGTTCATTGCAGCTCCGGTGTCATGGCCGCCACCGACGCCATCCGACTTTTGCATTTTATGAATTTTCTTTCTTCGTATTGGGTTTTTTCACCCCACACCTGACACCATGTATGATTGTTCGGTTGGTAAATATTAAAGACTTTAGATAATTAGACTGGTTTATTTTTCTTGTAGAATTATTATATTGGAAACGACCTCTTCTAGGTCAGATCCTAAGTTACAATGACAAGACAATAGACTATATTCATAGACACTAATACATAGAGATGGTATTAGTTACTCGACTACAGAGTAGTGATGTATGATACAACAGGCTCGTATTAAACTAGCGCGCTTTACCATCAATGATTGCATCACTGCTTACGAGCAGGCGGGATAAAAAAATAAATCAATATATTATGTTTCTACATATTGAAAAATTTTAAACTTTAACTAAACGCCGACGTATTAATAATTCGATAATTGTGTAAAATATTTTAGTCTGTGTAGGTAGGTATATTTACGTACTAATATATAAATGTTTCCTTCAAAAATGACGAAATACCTCTTAATGCGCCATCTGGTGGTATTTTTAGAAATATTAATAAAACAAACCTATAGTGGCATATATATTAACTATTCGTACCAAAAGGCATATCCCTACTCGGAGAGTTGAATTGTAGTCTGTGCAATTAAAAGATTTGTAATATAATAAATTTTAGAGTCAGTTACAAGTAACTATCACCATTTCAGCCGAAAGATGTCTACTGCTGGACGTACCTAGGCCTCCCCCAAGGACCTCCACGATGACCGGTCCTGCCCCTCCCGCATCCAGCGCTTTTCCACCACCTTCACTAGGTCGTCGATCCACCTTATCGGGGCCTACCCACGCTGCGACTTCCGGTGCGTGGTCGCCACTCAAGAACCCGTCGGCCCCATCGGGCATCGGTCCTACTGGCAATGGGACCGGCGCACTGCCACTATAGTGTTGCAATTCTTCGGGCTATGTCAATTAGTCTCGTTCTTCTGCGGATCTACTCATTCCAGATTCGATCACCCACTGAAACCCCAAGCATAGCCCTCTCCATTGCTCTATAAGTGATCTTGAACCTTCTTATAAAGCCCATTGTTAGCGACCACGTCTCAATTCCATAAGTCATCATCAAACAAGTGACCATCAATGGCAGCTTAAGCTCAATTCCACACAGAGATATATTCGTGTGACACACAAGTTATTGTTCCGAGTCTGGATGTGTGTGTATGTGAGTTTATACATATAACGGCACAACATGACCATCATCAGAAGAAGTTAGCGGTACAAAAGCATCATCTGGGGATGCTCCGCCTTTATATAGCGAAGGATCCATAGTGGGGGTAGGTTGTCGGGCAAGGAGATAACTAATTATAACGATAAACTTTATTAATTCACAGTTTGATCTCTCCAATTTACAATAATTTTCCTAAGAAATAACGTTCCACTTGACACGAATCGCACATCCAAAATTAACCGCTGACCAGCTGCCACCAGTCACCGTTATCTCTTCTTTTGTGCCAGTGTCGGGTGTTACGTTTAGGAATTACTACTCGATCACATTACATTTCGTTCAGAAATTAGAAAATCGATTAATCGGATAACTTAAAACTATATCGATATCAGACGGTGCTCAACGCCGACACATATATTTGTAAACTCACCCACGGTACCTATAGGAGCAATTGCTAGTGAGGGGCAAAGTTTTTTTTTTTTAATTACAAAATACTCATCATCTGTTTATTGATTTTCGAGATGTGTCACAGCTAAACACTAATCAAAATATATATGTCGGAGACAGCGACGGCAGAGCGGTAGGGTCGACAGCATCTTGGTGTGGTGGTACAGGTTCCATTTCGTAGGTGAGTTTTTGAATTGAAGCATGACGTGTAGATATACCCTCCAATCTTCATAATAACAATTTGAATAGGCAAACCGACAGTTTCGGTTCGGAGAAGTGCCTTGGTCCGCGTCTCGATGCAAAGTCCCCGTTCGACGAACCCCACTTTCCAAAGCGACTCTGTCCATGTGCCGCCATCACAAAATGACGTCACAAGCGTTCGCCCCTCTACTACGTAAATCAAATCAGCAACTTCTATTAAAAATAATCGACGATCTCCGACACGGCCAGCCTGACTAGTTGCACGTCCTCGTGCATCATCTTCATCATCATCATCATCATCCCAGCGCCAATCCCAGTCGCATCCGAAGCTCCCTCAGCCCCGGAGTCCAGGATCCGGTTCACCAGGCCAACCTCCGATTCCGGCAAAACTTCGATATTTCCCGTTGCACGTCTTCGTGCATGTCTGTAACAAATTAAAAAAAAAAAAAAACACAGAAAACCGACTTTGCAGCATTTTTGAGAGCTCGGCCAACCTGACCGTCACACGTCCCGTTTAGTTACAATGACTATTAGAAAACCAAACAAGTTTAATGATTTTAACAACTTAAACGCAAGAGCTTCCTTCAAGCCTTATAATTATCAAAATTCAAAAAGAAAACAAAAGGTTTCTCCAAGCCTCATAATTATCAATTTTCAAAAAGAAAACACAAAAGGTTCCTCCAAGCCTCATAATTATCAAATCAAAATCATAATCATCAAAAAGAAAACACATCATCGCCCGCTACCACAGTAGCCAGTGACAACTCATAGTTGACACCCATATCGTCATCACCTCTTGTGATACGACCAACTCTAGAGTCCACGACTCCCAGGTCAACACATGACCGTACAACTAATAGTCTCCTCCGAGACCCTGGTCCCCGCCACATCACTAGCTGCCCATCGCCCCCTGAACAACTCCTCACTGAGTTGCAGTTACGACTACAGACTAGTGCATGCAGTGCGACCATACCTACTAGTGTCCCCGCCACACCACTAGCTGCCCATCGCGCCCTGAACAACCCCTCACTGGGTTGCAGTTACGACTACAGACTAGTGCGAGCAGCGCGACCACATAGCCATGATACGTGTTCTATTTGCTGGCGGAGGCACCCTCCTCGCCATCTTCTACATTATGAAAATCTAACTCAGCAGACATTACTTGGAAAAATCTTTCGTACCTATGCGATCGTGGGGTACTTATAAGTTCTGTTTCCAATCAACGATTTCAATAGGTAACGATCGTCATTATCGCCATCAAACAACTCACCAATATTACATTTCATTACTTTAGCTCATTTCTATCAAATTTAGATTTTTCGTAAATAGCACTCATTTCTATGTTCGTTACCGCTTGTTCTCTTGAGAAGATTTAATAGTCTAGCCACACATACTATCATAAGCTCAAGTGAGCTCGTAACTATAGGCCACAGTGAACTTTAGTTTCGAAATAAAGACAAACCAAACATAATTTTAAAATTCTGATTTAAAATTTCTCAGCCCATTATAACAAAGAATACGGGTAGTACAAAAATAAAATTTGCAAATAACTCTTATGATCATGTCGCAAAGAAATGGTGCAGTACACAACACACTGGCACAACCTTGTACGCTGTATATATACTGGTGCGTGTGTACATACACCAATGAAATTACAGATTGCTTGACAAGAGAACATTCGGCCACGGAATCGAAATAAAAATAGTACGACTCACCGGATTATGGCAATTTCCCGCAAACACCCGCCACTTGGCAGTTGCCAACCGTTGCACACCAGACATCTCCGAGCTCTCATAAAACCCCATTACGTCACCACAAACGCCTTGGGCACCCTGACATCCTTCCATCGCTTGCAGAGTAGAGGCTCAAGTCTTGAAACCTTGGGCGTTCCGCAAAGCGCACGCAGCTCCGGCTGCGCCGCAAGCAGCTCCAGCAGCGCCACACGCTATTGATGCGATTCACTAAGCAGCTAGAAGCGCGCTCCGCAAGCGCACCTTGCGCGCTCCGCAAGCGCACCTTCCGCGCTCCGCAAGCACACCTTGCATGTTCCGCAAGCGCACCTCGCTCGCAAAGCAACAGCCAGCACTATCGCGACAGCGCCGGGTCCAGCCGCACGTGCACGCCTGCAGCGGACTCCTGCAGCGCACCATCACGCGGAGCGATCACTTCCGCGTCAGCAATTGAGCGCACCTCGTAACGTGACGTTCACTTCCAGCCTCACGTTATTCTGTTCCTTGATTTATAACGAGATTGTGAGCAGTGTAGTTCTTTATCCAACTTCTGATGTCGGAGACAGCGACGGCAGAGCGGTAGGGTCGACAGCATCTTGGTGTGGTGGTACAGGTTCCATTTCGTAGGTGAGTTTTTGAATTGAAGCATGACGTGTAGATATACCCTCCAATCTTCATAATAACAATTTGAATAGGCAAACCGACAGTTTCGGTTCGGAGAAGTGCCTTGGTCCGCGTCTCGATGCAAAGTCCCCGTTCGACGAACCCCACTTTCCAAAGCGACTCTGTCCATGTGCCGCCATCACAAAATGACGTCACAAGCGTTCGCCCCTCTACTACGTAAATCAAATCAGCAACTTCTATTAAAAATAATCGACGATCTCCGACATATATATACGTGGATCCATCGTGGATGGTACACCGATGCCGACAATTCTGCCAATGGATGCCAATTTATGGAGTTTCTTGCCCGTTCTTCTCCATAGATACCTACTCTTTGGAATGGGCGACTAGCTTCACCTTACTGAGTGACCGACCTTCTGACAATTCAAAAGTGCCTGTAACTGGTTTATTTGAAATAAATGCTTTGATTTTGATTTTGTATGTCAGCAGGGTAATTGAGTAACACACCATTATTAGCAGTACATTTTGACAGTACAACAACATTCATTGAGTTTTGTGCAAACACGTTTTCGAAGACATGGAGCAATAGTTTAGAAAAATGCTTCGAAATGATTCCAACTCATAGTAATAATGTTTTACCCAATTAGGGTGTTGATGCGGTATGAGTATAAGTACAAAGGCAAAAGAAAACTAATGAGAAAGCAAGAAGTAGAATCTAAAATTCTTAAAACAACTTTTGGCCCATATAATATTAGTATGAACTTATCCTAAAGCCTAAAGCTGTATGTGGCTGACACTTGACAGTGACAGATCCTCAGTAAATGAACACAGATAATGTAGAACTCATGAATAAGATATATGGTGGAGATTTATCATTATAATCTTTAGCCTGCAAATGTCTATCCATTGCAGTCCTGTTGATAGATTACCTCGCTCGACAAGGTATTCATGTAAATGGTGTCTTTTAAATACATATAACGTGACGTAAATACCATAATAATTTGTAAAGTTGCCTGTAGGTATTATTTACCTACAAGTTTCGTGGTATGACGTCATTGAAAGTCACGGAAGATTTTGATGTTCCAAATGATTAATAGAATAGATTAATACTGTTGGATAGGAAAGCCGAGGGCTAAAATAATTTAAATATTAATAAAGAAGGTAGGAATAGTTACTTTTTTAAAATGTTAACAAGTGCTTTACCGCTATCCTGTCTGATCGTAAGAAGTGAATCAAACGTTGATTGTGTAGCGCACTAGTTTATTAAGTGCCTATTCACTCTAGCCCTGAAGACACTTAAATTTAATTAGACGGGAAGACCGTCTTAGGCAAGTTATTATACTCCTTCAGTGTACGTGGTATAAAAGTCAAGGTAAAATACTTCGTCCGGATCGTAGTGGTGTTAGCAACGTAAGGGTGGTTATACGTGGGCACGCCATAAAAGCAACAGTAAGTTCCCTCTTTGAGGAGTGGCTAGAGACGCGCCACGGCGACTACATCTTCCGTCTGACGCAGGTCCTCTCTAGATGCGGCTATTTCGGGAGGTTCCTGACTCAGATAAGGCGAGAGGTAACGCCAGGGTTTCATCACTGTGGGGATTGCCCTAAAGGTACGGTGGAGGTCTACCCAGCTTGGGAGGAGCACGGTCGCACCTCCTGCTGCGAAGCAGTGATACTGGCAAAGTAGGAGGCGAAGCGCATGAACGAGCGGAAATCCTAGCGTCCTCAGGTAGTCACCTGAGGACGTTAGGATTTCCGCTCGCTTATAGCCGCCGCAGGAGACGCCCTGGTCGGGAGATAACATCGACCTTCCGGCCACAGTAGGCGCGGCCCGGGTCGACGGCGCGTTGTGATTCATGCGCGCCTCAGAGAGATGTCAGCACAACGTGACGGGCTCTGCGGGTTGATGAAGGAACAACAAATACTAAAAATAAAAAAATATATATTTAAAGGTCCGATACAACAAACATGATTTTTTTGCCGTTTTTTGCTCCATATTAATAACGGAAATAGATAGATAGACCCTTGAAATGTTTACAGTAGAATTGGTTATATATTAAAATTAAAAATAAATAATTAAATTAAAATAAAATAAACATTGAGCTCCCATACAACAAACGTGTTTTTTTTTTGTTGTCGATTTTAAAAATAATACCGACTCGCATTTGGCCGGTTTTTTTCTTTCCCTCATGTTCATTGGTGTTATTTCCTCAATTCAATATTCAACATTTCAATCCACCTGTGTTTTGTTTCGCACATCCCACCCAACAAAGACGTTCTTATTATATGCCAGTAATATTAAGTAATATATTCAGAGAACGAGATATGCATCTAATGTTGACAATAGAAAACAATGGCGCCTCGGTGATACACCTTACAGATCATATTACAACACGAATACACTTACATACAAACCATATGAATGATGCAACTCCATCTGATATGACTAGCTTGCACCCGCGACGTTGTCTGCGTGAATATAGGTACTAAAATGGGATTGGGCTGTACACATGTAACGCATGTCAGACAACCAATGATTTAAACTTAGGATCAAAAGGTCAATCAGGTAGGTCATGACGGAGATGGCTTCAAAAAGAACTGGTCTATAGTAGATTGAAACACGAAGAAGTGTAAAGAGAGTAATAAGGTCATAGCTCTGCAATGGGACATCATCACCATCATTTCAGATTTCGACGACCGGTTCTGCGCCTCCCTCATACAGCGGTTTGCCACGATCTTCACTAGGTCGTCGGTCCACCTTGTCGGAGACCTACCCACGTTGCATCTTCCGGTGCATGGTCGCCAGTCGAGAACCCGTCGGCCCCTTCAGGCATCGGTTCTACGGGCAATGTGCCCGGTCCACAGCCACTTAAGTGTTGCAATTCTTCGGGCTATGTCGGTAACTCTCTTTTTTCTGCGGATCTCCTCATTTCTGATTTGATCACGCAGTGAAACCTCAAGCATAGCCCTTTCCATTGCCTTTTGAGTGACCTTGAGCTATCATATAAGGCCTATTGTTAGCGATCACGTCTTGATAAAAAATATCTTATGTGTTAATCTTGGTTTTAAACTACCTCTGTGGCAAATTTCATCAAAATCTGTTTACTGGTTTTTGCGTCAAAGTGTACCTAATAAACATCCATCTACGAGTATATACAAACTTTCATATTTGTCATACTAGCTACGCCTCGCGTTGTTACCCGTGATAAGTTTCGTTCCAATTCGAATATCCAAATAAAATGTATATATATTATTCCTGGTTTTTTTTAATAACTATAAACTAGCGCTTGACTGCAATTCCGCCTGATGGTAAGCAGTGATGCAATCGTTGATGATAAAGCGCGCTAGTTTATTAAGGCCATTCACTTAAAAAACTTAGTGAATAGGAAGGAAGACGGCAGTTGAGCGAGGTGGTGCAATGTTAAACCCAACAACACGACCAACGATGCTGCGCCAGAGGAATATTGATGTGGAGACCCTCCACGACCAAACTCCCGACACAACAACACTTGGCGCATCGTACCCGGCACACATCGCAACACGACTACTCAGACCCGTCCTCCGTACGGCTTCACCAAACATCATGCCGGAACACGACGAATCGCTTGGCGGCAAGACTTCGTCTGGTGGGTGGTAACTTCTGCCGGCAGCCGATGTGGCCTACCACCGAGAAAAATGGTTATACCTAAATTACCTGTTATCAATGGTCTAACTGCAATGCTTCGATTTCGCCCTCGAGTTGTGCAGGCCAGACGGTAGTCGCTCTACGGAAAATATCGAAGTTTAGCCAAAATCAGCAGTCAGACAGGTAAAGCGGACACCAGACTCCAAAGCTGAAAAAATTTTGGATGCGACTGGAATTAACGCTGAGATGATGATGATGATGACCTGTTGTGTAGGTACCAAATTTCATCAAAATCTGTTATGTGGTTTTTGCGTAAAAGACTAACAAACATACATCTAAACTTTCACATTTGTAATACTATATTTAGTAGATATTGTGTACCTATATTTATATTAAGCATAGGGAAATGACTTTACAAATTATTATTAATTTTAAGTAATAATAGTGTGTTGTATTATAATAAGTTAGTTAAGGCAATTAAGTAATAAATATGTCGGAACCTTGCATCATGACGTCAGTTAATCAATTAGTGTGACCAGTTTATTTGATTATTATTCTTCCAAATAATTTGTAACGGAAACGTCAAGTACTACACTTGGGTAAGGTCGATTCACGTGGCAACACTGGCTGTATGATTACGGATTGACACATGACGTTTGTTACGTGACGTTTGACCTTTTAAAAACGTCAGTCGAGGCTTGTGGTAGAGAGAGGGACAGTGTCACTGGACATTCGGGTTTGAAGCGTGAGCGTCAACGGTCGTTGCCACGTGCTATCGAACTTGCCGCGTTTTCCGTCTTGATAATCAGTCTGTATCTGTGCCATCCGTTGTTATTTTAAATCTTAAACTAAATCTAAAGACTAATAAGGTGTTTTACTGTGACTACCTAATTGTATTTACGGACATTTGGTCACAACATTTGGTTGACAACGATGGCTGACCCGTCTGATAACGAGGCGAACTATCAGGTCCCGTTATCAGAAGTGGGATAAAGAACTACACTGCTCACAATCTCGTTATAAATCAAGGAACAGAATAAGTCACTTTCTGCCATTATGTGTGTAGTTGTTCATTGTCTTTGTCTGAACTTCTGTAAATGCTGGATGTACTGGCAATGAGGCTGGAAGTGAACGTCAAGTTACGAGGTGCGCTCAATTGCTGGCGCAGAGATCGCTCCGCGCGACAGTGCTGGCTGTTGCTTGGCGCGCGACAGTGCTGGCTGTTGCTTGGCGCGCGACAGTGCTGGCTGTTGCTTGGCGCGCGACAGTGCTGGCTGTTGCTTGGCGCGCGACAGTGCTGGCTGTTGCTTGGCGCGCGACAGTGCTGGCTGTTGCTTGGCGAGCGAGGTGCGCTTGCGGAACATGCAAGGTGTGCTTGCGGAGCGCGCTTCTAGCCGCTTGGTGAATCGCATCAATGGCGTGTGGCGCTGCTGGAGCTGCGTGCGGCGCAGCCGAAGCTGCGTGCGCTTTGCGGAACGCCCAAGGTTTCAAGACTTGAGTCTCTTCTCTGCAGGCGATGAGAAGATTTCAGGACAGCATCTACTCTGCAGGCGATGAGAAGATGTCAAAATACCCAAAACATTTGTGGTAACGTAATGGGGTTTTATGAGAGCCTGAGCATGAGAGATGTCTGGTGTGCAACGGTTGACAACTGCCAAGTGGCAGGTGTTTGTGGGAAATTACCATAATCCGGTGAGTCGTACTATTTTTATTTTGATTCCGTGGCCGAATGTTCTCTTGTCAAGCAATCTGTAATTTCATTGGTGTATGTATACACGCGCCGGTATATATACAGTGTATAAGGTTGTGCCAGTGTATTGTGTACTGAAACATTTCTTTGCGACATGATAATAAGAGTTATTTTTGCAAATATTATTTCTAGTACTACCCGATTATTTTTTGTTATAATGGGCTGAGAAATTTTAAATCAGGGTTTTAAAATTATGATGTCTGATTTGTCTTTATTTCGAAACTAAAGTTCACTGTGGCCTGTAGTTACAAGCTCACTTGAGCTGCTGATAGCATGTGTGGCTAGACTATTAAATCTTCACAAAAGAACAAGCGGTAACGAACATAGAAATGAGTGCTATTTACAAAAAAAAAAAAAAACTAAATTTGATAGAAATGAGCTAAGGTAATGAAATTTAATATTGGTGAGTTGTTTGATGGCGATAATGGCGATCGTTACCTATTGAAATCGTAGATTGGAAACGGAACTTATAAGTACCCCACGATCGCATAGGTACGAAAGATTTTTCCATGTACCTAATGTCTGCTGAGTTAGATTTTCAAAATGTAGAAGATGGTGAGGAGGGTGCCTCCGCCAGCAAATAGAACACGTATCATGGCTATGTGGTCGCGCTGCACGCACTAGTCTGTATTCGTAACTGCAACCCAGTGAGGGGTTGTTCAGAGCGCGATGGGCAGCTAGTGGTGTGGCGGGGACACTAGTAGGTATGGTCGCACTGCATGCACTAGTCTGTAGTCGTAACTGCAACTCAGTGAGGAGTTGTTCAGGGGGCGATGGGCAGCTAGTGATGTGGCGGGGACCTGGGTCTCAGAGGAGACTATTAGTTGTACGGTCATGTGTTGACCTGGGAGTCGTGGACTCTAGAGTTGGTCGTATCACAAGAGGTGATGACGATATGAGTGTCAACTATGAGTTGTCACTAGCTACTGTGGTAGCGAACCATGATGTGTTTTCTTTTTGATGATTATGATTTTGATTTGATAGTTATGAGGCTTGGAGGAACCTTTTGTGTTTTCTTTCTGAAATTTGATAATTATGAAGCTTGAAGGAAGCTTTTGTGTTTAAGTTGTTAAAATAATTAAGTTTGTTTGGTTTTCTAATAGTCATAGTAATTAAACGTGACGTGTGACTGTCAGGTTGGCCGAGTCGGTTTTCTGTGCCTTTTTTTTAATTTGTTACAGACATGCACGAGAACGTGCAACGGGAAATATCGAAGTTTGGCCGGAATCGGCGGTTGGCCTGGTGAACCGGATCCTGGACTTCGGGGCTGAGGGAGCTTCGGATGCGACTGGGATTGGCGTTGGGATGATGATGATGATGATGATGATGATGAAGATGATGCACGAGGACGTGCAACTAGTCAGGCTGACCGTGTCGGAGATCGTTGACCCTAAATACAAAGGTCCTTTCAAAGTTGCTGAAGTCTTGAAAGGGGATCGCGATGTCTTGCGGGCCTTAAACTCCAATCGTACGTACAAATACGCTCACGACAGGCTACGCAAAATGCCTGAAAGTACAAGTGTCATCGATGATATCGACTCAGAATCTGAGGATTAGGATGTTATCATAATGTCGAATACTACTTTCGACTACTTTCACTGTAAATAGTTCTGTTTTCTTTAAGAGTTCGTCAGTCGCCGCGTTGGTTGTCTTGAAGGCCTCTCAGACGCCGGGATGGTTGTCTTGAATGGCTGTCAGACGCCGCGTTGGTGGTTTTGAATGCCTGTCAGTCGCCGCGTTGGTTGTCTTGAAGGCCTGTCAGACGCCGGGATGGTTGTCTTGAATGGCTGTCAGACGCCGCGTTGGTGGTTTTGAATGCCTGTCAGTCGCCGCGTTGGTTGTCTTGGAGGCCTGTCAGACGCCGGGATGGTTGTCTTGAATGGCTGTCAGACGCCGCGTTGGTGGTTTTGAATGCCTGTCAGTCGCCGCGTTGGTTGTCCTGAATGCCTAACAGACGCCTGGATGGTTGTCTTGAAAGGCTGTCGGACGCCACGTTGGTTGTCTCCAATGGCTGTCGAACGCCGGAATGGTTGTCTTGAGAATGCCTGTCAGACGCTCGGATGGTTGTCTTGAAGGGTAATAAAACTATCAGACGCCAGACGGAGGTTTTCTTGAGTCATTGACGGATTTTAGAAAGAGGTTGTTCTGATGTTTATTTGTTTTCACACTAAGTTCTGTTAGACAGATTAGTTTTCTGTCTTGTTGTGATAATCTAAGTTCGTTACTTAAGAGAATATTTAATATTGTCATTAAGAAGTTTCAAAGTAGTGAGATCTCTTAAATCTGAATTTCGAAATAACCAAAATTTGTAAATTGATTACTGATGATGATTAATAAAGATTATGTTGAGTATTCGAGTTCGCCTATCATTGGCCAGGTTGGCCGAGCGAGTGGACGCATTTACTGTGTGAACTTTTTGTTATAGGTACCTCACACGAGGACGTGTGAGATGTCAGGACGGCCGTGTCGGAACCTTGCATCATGACGTCAGTTAATCAATTAGTGTGACCAGTTTATTTGATTATTATTCTTCCAAATAATTTGTAACGGAAACGTCAAGTACTACACTTGGGTAAGGTCGATTCACGTGGCAACACTGGCTGTATGATTACGGATTGACACATGACGTTTGTTACGTGACGTTTGACCTTTTAAAAACGTCAGTCGAGGCTTGTGGTAGAGAGAGGGACAGTGTCACTGGACATTCGGGTTTGAAGCGTGAGCGTCAACGGTCGTTGCCACGTGCTATCGAACTTGCCGCGTTTTCCGTCTTGATAATCAGTCTGTATCTGTGCCATCCGTTGTTATTTTAAATCTTAAACTAAATCTAAAGACTAATAAGGTGTTTTACTGTGACTACCTAATTGTATTTACGGACATTTGGTCACAACATTTGGTTGACAACGATGGCTGACCCGTCTGATAATGAGGCGAACTATCAGGTCCCGTTAAATAAATATTGTAAGTAGTTCATAATTATTTCCCCAAACGATAAATAAGTAGAAAGTTCGACAATAAAATGGGAGTCCTACCCATCAGACTAAAAGACGATGAATGGCTGAAAGATAAGTAGGTATGCGGAATAAAAGTGCGAGAGGAATAATAGCAAGAACTGGTATGAAAGGGTACAGTTATAGAAAAGCCTCCAATAACTTTGGAAGTATCTAGAAAAAAAAAAGTTTAGTCCTGATGATTCAATTCAGTAACGATAAACACTGTACACACATACATGCATACACACACTCGCATACATACACACGCATACACACGATCAAATATGAATAAACAAGTATTCTCGTGTATGTGATCGGGTGTGCGTCTGTCTGTATGCGTGTGTGCGTTTGTGTGTATACGTGTAATACACAAGTATTAGCATGTATGTGTATGCGTGTGTGCGCTTGGTGCATGCGAGTAATACAGAAGTATTCGCATTAAGCACGCACACACAAACACACACACACACATACATGCGCGCTACAGACACATTCGCCAAAAATGTAAACAAACATTGTTAATGGAAAAACAAGTTTATGCACAAATAACTTTCCTTCACAGTAAAATTGAGTTTCCACTTCAATCTCAAATATTTTTACAATTTTTCAATACTAGTGCAAATGTAATCATCCTGAAACATACTTATTAGTCATTGAAATAAAGTAGATATTAGTTTGATACGTAATAGGACGGTAGTTTGCAGCACCACCTTCGCTTGATCGTTCCTTTTTCATACCTGCCTAATTACCAATCGAACATGCAATTAAAACTCCTACAAACCTGATACCAATTCAACTCAACTCCTAACCCACAAATCATTTTCCGATACCAAAATTGATAGGCGATGTTCACACGGCCGCGTCGACACCTCCGGTTTATGAATAATCGAAAAGCGCGAACTAGCCCGCGGTCATGTGTACATAGCCTATGAATAGTGGAATCGAGCAGGTGTGAGCAGTATTCCCTTCGTGTTTATTTTTGATAAAACTCGGTTGTTTTTAAGGTTTAGTGTAGACAGGAGTATATTGGGGCGATGGGATTAAAATTGACGTTGGAAAACCTATGTTTAGGTTACCTATTGCTATTGTTGGCTACACTGATGCCCGATGCTAGAGCTTACATTGTTTAAGAGATAAATATATATGTACCTTACCAACTATCTCTTAAAGATGTTGGGATTTAACTCGTTGGAAGAAGAGTCTTTGACCAGCTCACCGTAGCTTGTGAGACATTGCGGGGACGTAGACTGCCCAGAGCTCCATGGACTTCTCTGCCGACTGCCTGACAAATACATCGGTCATTGTCAAAACCGCAGGCACAATCTGTTTGCGCAGCTCCCAGCAAAAACCGTAGCCAGAGCTGAATCCCCGGTCTGTCGTAGTCTAGTAGTTAGTTTTAGTAATAGTTTTTAAGTTAATTAACGTACTTAATTGTTTGTTTCTACTAATGTTAATTATTGTAATTGGTATTGTAGCGTTTCAATTAACCAAGAATAAATAAATAAATGTAGGTACGAACGACAGCAGGTCAGGCTATACGAAACTGCCAAATATTCTCATACACACAAAAAAATTACAGATTGTAGTAACTTGGTGTGGTGTCGTCTTTGTATTCTCTTTCGTAAACACTGGTTATCAATAGCGAGTCAAAAAAGGGATTCCTAGAGAAAATATTATAATTGTTTATTACCACAAAGGTTCAAGTATATTGGATTGTATACAGAATATACCTTATAGTTAATTTAGCATTAGGTTACGTACGTACAATATATTTTTAGAATTTTTAAATAATTGTCTAATTACGCAATTAAATAAATTCAATTTTATATATTTATATATTTTAGTTATGGATACAAAGGTTACTTTATTATTAAATTATCATAAATTTCCCCTCTATCAATCACAGATCTCAAAATATACCTACGTCAATTTCCACCCAAAGACGAACAATCAGTAAATGCAAAAGCATTTCATTTATTATTCATACGAAACCTGATTACATTCGGGAGCCCAAAAACCGACAGCGAAAGTGTTAAAATTGAGCTTTGTTTTTCCACTCAAAATGATCACCGTTCCAATTCCAGTCCTTACGAACATACGCTTAACCAATCCCCTGAGGTTACGTATCATTAAAAACAACCCGCAAAACACTCGTCGCCATGTAGCTCGACTAATAACCGTTTACGCGCATGCGCCGTGGGCGAAGCGCGCGCGCATCTGATTGATGCGTTTATAATTATGGCGCGCTTTTGCGCTCGTTGCGCGGGAAAATATCATTTGCGCGGCTTAATGTCGAGAACGTGTGATTGCGAGCGATGAAGATGCTGCGAGCTATGTTTTGTGAAAAGATCTCGTGGAGATCAAAACTTGAATAAAGGGCAAGCATCTCTTATGTTGTATTCTTGTCTATTTGTTTGAATTCGAACAGATTGAACACATTTGATTGTTTCTGTACCATCATCATTATCAACCTTTTTTTTTATATCGTCCCACTGCTGGGCACAGGTCTCCTCTCATACAGAGAAGGATTGAGCGTAATCACCACGCTTGCTCAATGCGGGTTGGCTATTTCAGACTTGTCCAGGTTTCCGCAAGATGTTTTCCTTCACCTTCAGTCATTGGTGTCCAAGATATACTTAGAAAGTACATATAACTTTAGAAAAGTTACATTGGTACTTGCCTGACCTGGAATAGAAACCCGCGCACTCATACTTGAGAGGCTGGTGTTTTAATCACTAGGCCACCACGACTTTTATACTTAATCTGTTTGGTGTTTCTGTATCATCATCAACCTTTTTATCGTCCCACTGCTGGGCACAGGTCTCCTCTCATACAGAGAAGGATTGAGCGTAATCACCACGCTTGGCGATTTCAGACTTATAGTCCTGGTTTCCTCAAAATGTTTTCCTTCACCTTGTAATCAGTCATTGGTGTCCAAGATATACTTAGAAAGTACATATAACTTAGAAAAGTTATATTGGTACAGGTCTCCCAAAGTGATAAGCGCATAGAAATCTTCGTCACTGTGGTGGTGCACTTAACCACACTATATACATATCTTCTTCCGAACGCTCGGGGAATACGACCGTTGCCGAACAGTGACGAAGATTTCTATGCGCATTATCACTTTGGGAGACCTATACTTGCCTGACCTGGAACCGAACCCGTACACTCATACTTCAGAGGCTGGTGTGTTAACTTAATCTTAAAGCGTGATGACCGATATATTTAGACATAAAACTAGTTAACTTAATTTCTGAAACACAAACATTTTCTACTTTTGTCTTGTTGTCTTTATGTCTTTCTAAGTGTATTTGGACACCAATGACTGATTACAAGGTGAAGGAAAACTATCTTCTTCTATCTTGAGAAAACCTGGACTTTAAGTCTGAAATCGCCAACCCGCATTGAGCAAGCGTGGTGATTACGCTCAATCCTCTCAATAGGAATGTATCCAAGGTATGAAAATCAAAAAAATAATTAGTCCGTCTTACGGATAATAAAAAAAATGAAGACCCCTATTTTTTAGTTTGTTGAAATTACCAAAAACTACTGAGATATAGCGTATTAAAGCTACGGAGTGGGGGATAATTTCGTCACGCCGTGGTATATTTTGTACCACGGCGTGACGTCATGCAACATTTCAAATCAATATATCTTCCTAAGGATTTGAATGAAAGAAAAAATAAAAAATACGTGTTCAATATTTTTTTTAAATCTATCTGTTGCACATTAAATTATTTTTAGGATACCTATAACCCAATTGTCTGTATGAGAGGAAACCTGTGCCCAGCAATGGGACGATAAAAAGGTTGATGATGATAAACATTTTCTTATTCCCGCTTAAGAGACGCTATTTATTTCTGGACACTATGCAAAACACGTGTAAAGTATGTGTGTTATGTAAGGATAAACGAAGGACAAATTTACTCTAGAAAATAATGTACAGACGACAGCACATAAAGCTACTACAATCTGTCAGATTTCCTTATTAGATTTCCAACTTTATTTCTGAAGCATTAAGGCTCAAGGTTGATTGGGAATATCTGACAGTTTGGGGTAGCTTGACCTGCTGTCGCCTGTACCTAACGAGATTTAAGGAAGACGTTTACATTTGGTTGTGCTCGTTTTCGATTTTTTTTTTTTTAATAATTATAAACTAGCGCTTGACCGCAATCCTGCCTGATGGTAAGCAGTGATGCGATCGTTGATGATAAAGCGCGCTAGTTTATTAAGAGCCTATTCACTCAGAAAAACTGAGCGAATAGGAAGGAAGACGGCAGTTGAGCGAGGTGATGCAATGTTAAACCCAACAACACGACCAACGATGCTGCGCCAAAGGGAGATTGATCTGAAGACCCTCCACGACCAAACTCCCAACACAACAACATTAGGCGCATCGTACCCGGCACACATCGCAACACAACTGCTCAGACCCGTCCTCCGTAAGGCTTCACCAGACATCATGCCGGAACACGACAAATCGCTTGGCGGCAGGGCTTTGTCTGGTGTGTGGTAACTTCTGCCGGCGGCCGATGTTATGGCCTACCATCGAATTAAGTTAGACGACACGGTTGTCGCAGGGGCTAAGCGATGGACTACTGCGCTGCGTGTCGCGGGTTGGATTCCCGCACGAAACAAATATTTATATGGGCTATAGGTAGTTGTTCCGGGCTGTTGCAGAAGAAGGAGTAATTCCTAGTATGGTACTACGTCCAGTGGACCTCTATAGGTTTGTAATGTATGTGCCATTCCAGCTTACCCTGCAAAAATAATAACATGTACGGCCTTCTTTACTTAAACGTGGCGTAGAATTACTTAAATGACAGACTGATTATCAAATAGAAATTTGAGCTTTATAAGAATTAATAATAATAATAGTAATTATAAGTACTTCACACCAGGGCAGCTTCTAATGTTGTACAAAGCACAGGTCCGTTCGTGTGTGGAGTACTGCAGCCACATTTGGGCTGGTGCTGCTAAGTGTCACCTGGCCACTTTGGATTCAGTGGAGAGGCGTGCGAAGAGGCTGATTGGTGACCCTGATTTAACTCGAGTTGGTCTCCAAAGCCTAGAGCACAGGCGTAGAGTAGCCAGCCTTTCGGTGTTCTATAGGATACATTCTGGGGAGGGTGCGAGGGAATTGCACGATTTAATTCCCCCATCTCCGTTCCACCATCGGACGACCCGTCGTACGGCGAGTTTCCACCCTTATGTTGTTAACACCTCTACGATCCGGACGAAGCGTTTCGCCTCCTCCTTTATACCGCGTACATCGAGGGACTGGAACAATCTGCCGGCGGCGGTGTTTCCGTCGGACTACAATTTGAGTGTCTTCAAGGCTAGAGTGAATAGGCTCTTAATAAACTAGTGCGCTTTACCATCAACGATTGCGTCACTGCTTACCATCAGGCAGGATTGCGGTCAAGCGCTGGTTTATACTTTAATAAAAATAAAAAAAAAGTAGTTTTAATTATGTAGCCGTATAAATATATAATATTTTACGACACGATGTAATTGTTACCTGGGCGGCCTTCTTTACAATATATAGTTTATACGGCGTATTACTGTTTAATTGACAGACTGATTAGTTACCAAATGATAGAGCTTTATAAGAAAATATAAGTAGTTTTTGTGCTAGATGGGCCTTAAAATTTAGTAAATAGTTTTGTTTTTGTAGCTTAGTTAGTAAGCCGGAAGAAGATATTATATTTTACGATGTGATTGTTACCTAATTGTTTCAACCGGAGTCTTAATAATAAATCTGTTTCTAAGTTTAACAACGTGTTTTATTAATTTTATTCATAGAAAGCATGGTTTTATACATTTCCTAATACGATATAGGAATTTTATACAATTTCTAGGAAATGTATACATTTCCCAGGATATGTGTGTATTAAATAATGTTTGGAACAATATTTTACACATTTCCTATATAGCTTCGGAATTGTATACATTTCCTAGTAATTGTATATAATTCCTAGGTTTCATCCGGTAACATATACACATATTTTATGAACAAAGTAGGTACACATATACTCACAACACTAACATTATATTATCTTCTTCTTCTTCATCTCAGCGTTAATCTCAGTCGCATCCGAAGCTTTCTTCAGCTTTGGAGTCTGGGGTCCGCTTTACCAGTCTAACTGCTGATTTTAGCTAAACTTCGATATTTTCCGTGAAGCGACTGCCGTCTGACCTCCACAACCCGAAGGTGATATCGAAGCATTGCAGTTAGAGCAATTGTGCTACTTTTGTGGGCTCAAACAACCCGTAACGACTGCCATTAGATGTTCGTATGGCAACCGGGACCAACGGCTTAACGTGCTTTCCGAGGCACAACCAGACCAATGCAAATATTCATATTCATGCATACAAATAATTGAACTGCGCGGAGATCGAGACCGTGTCACTTACATTATATTATATTTGATTCATTCCTACAGGTCATAAAGTATAGAGCAAATACATATAGAGGTGTATACATTACACTTCATACACAATACATATGCTGTAGGTAATCGAGTAATATTTTCTTAGTAATGAAAGAAGCAATGCCTTGTCGTAGTTACGATGTGTTCATTGGAGAACAGAAAGACAAAAGAGAAAATAAAGTTGTTTATTATTCCACTTAAAAAACTCTCATAACAAATAAAATATACAAAATTACCCATACCAATGCAGTCAGAAACCTCGTGTTGAAGATTAATATGAAATGTTGTCAATTTTGTCAATTGCTTGATCCCAGGGACCAAAGACAACAATACACATAATAGGGTAGTTGACTAAAAAAAACTAATTAGTCCGTCAGTTAGATTTCCAAAAAATACTAGATACGTATTTTTTCTTTATTCATATAAACAAAAAATTAAGACGACACAGTGAGTTGAAAACTCGTGTGACGTCCCTGCACGCTACACTTTTTGGCGAGCAGCGTCGTCACCAGCCACCACTCCTGATCTTTGATGTCTTTTATATTTGTAAATTTTTATTGATTTGATAAAACAAAATATACGTATCCAATATTTTTCTATAATCTGAATGACGGACTAAATAGATTTTTTTTTTACCCAAGAAATATCACTATTATGGCTTGTTTTGACGAGAAGAAAAACAGAAGTCGGTTAAATACCAATACGATGAATCAGATATAATTTCGCTTCCAAATGCTTGCTTAAATTTAGGACTCAGACATAAAATGCCAGTTCATCATCACACACTACATTGTGACGCCATCAAGCCTTCAAATGACAAGTCACCTCTCCAAATGAATTAGCGATCCGCCTGTCGCGTGTCGAATCCATTTCGCTAAGGACGTACAATCGCACTTAGTTTGTTCCTAAAGTGTCTGGCGAAAGTGTAAACAAAACCTGTTCTGGTCAATCACTCACTAAAGGAAATTATTTGGACGTCCAACTATGTCTATTTCCATTTCGAAGTTTCCTTAGTGAGGAAAGGCTTAAGTATGATTGTAATGGCAGACCAAAGACACAATAGATGGACCGTGTGAATTAGCCGGTGTTTAGAATGGGGGTGACTACCGACATGACGATTCATATGAAGCATGGAAGGAAAGGACTCCTTCTCTGTATGAGAGGAGGCCTGTGCCCAGCGGTGGGACAATAAAGGTTCATGATGATGATGATGGAAGGAAAGGACATGTTACAACGACCCAAAAATGGGATGAGAACAACAGGGGAATCTTGCCTATAGAGGTCCACAGCTGGACAAGGCTTTCGTTCCATTGGGGGGTATTGCCATAATACCCACGCAGGCGATCAGAGTTTCCTTAGTCATCTCTTACTACACCCACGGGATATATGGGTTGGTACTATTCTCTGCCTGCTCTATTCATTATATTGTAATTTAAAGATCACCAACAAAAATAGAGGTAATAAAATTACCCTCAATAATATAATATGTAAATCATCTTAAACTACACAAACTTACCCTACTTACAAATTATCATCCACAGGTAAATTTTCTGGCCTACTTATACAACGTGTAACATAAAGGGTATATACATACCAAGGGCATGGCATCTTTACATGATATCAATCGATATTGGAAGGGTTTTTTAATCCTACCTCTTTATGTTAGGAAGTTACGAGAACAAACAAGCCTGTGATAGGCTACTACCATACTAGGCGCACAGAATTTTTGAAGACATTTATCGTGATTTTGCCAAGTAATGTGACGTGTAACGAGTAGTTATTAAGTATGTAGTGTGGTGCACGTTTGTTATGATTTGAATTTAAGAAACACACGGAATCGAAAATTTTGTATAAATTTTTTGAGTATTTTATTTTGAGTTAAAAACCTTCCAATATCATTTGATATCATGTAAAGATGCCATGCCCTTGGTATGTAGGTATATACCCTTTATGTTACACGTTGTATATAGGTATACATTTCTGTTATATAGGTACTTTGGAGTAGACCGTAAATGGGATTGTTAGGCTCGGCGTTTGCTACAATTATAATAAAAAAAATTAGTCTCATTTCCATGCGAAATTAAATTGACGATGCTATCATTTATTTCCAAGAGATCACCGCACTCCGCAGTCTACTAGATTGGCAGTAATTTTTTGAAATGATTTTGAAAATCGAAGATATTTTTTTTTTCAATAACGCGCACTAGACTGTATAATTTTTTTTTGATGTGGATGGAAAATCATCAAATGACATCTTCCGCACTGGTTGGAGCGGAAGAGCGAGTTAAACTTTTACTGACTATAACTCACCGTGTTCCTTCACTTGCCTGTGCTCAGGGCCACGGTTTCTCTTTTCATCAACCCGCAACCCTGACTCAGGCATCGTTCTTCATGGACTCCGTCACGATGTACTTACATCTCTTTGAGGCCCGCGTGAAACACAACGCGCCGCCGACCCGGGCCTACGGTGGCCGTGGGTGCGGTGTTGTTTCGCGACCAGGGCGTCTCCTGCGGCAGCTAGAGGCGTGAGGGCGCTGGGATTCCCGCTACCTCGCGCGTTCTGCCTCCGTCTTTGACAGCATCACTACTTTGCAGATTGGGGTGACGGCTTGCCATGCACTCTCGCTCCGGACCATGGCCTGGACCAGGTCCGACCGCGAGAGATCGCCTCCACGAGGACACGGCGGTGCTCCACCCAAGCCGGACAGACCTCCACCGTATGCTCCAAAATGTCCAACAGTATACTGTACATCGGGAATTAAAACACTTCGTATCTCATTAGGACGTAACAGCGTTCCGGGTAATAAAGCGCATGATTTGTGTGAAGTGCGAAATATTTTACGAACTGTCTAATACGCTAGATGTTTTGCAAGGCGTCTTGTGTCTACTTTTTTACGCCACGTTGTTTTTCGTCATGTGTGTAACTCACAATGTCGAATGTGTCTTTCTGGCGACCCTAATACTAAAACAGGTATGGTATTATTAGTAACCAAAGATGGATTAGGTCATCTACCTACTTTCAATCTTAAAAAAGGCACACACACACTATAGATGACCAGTTAAAATAGGACAGTATGTCCTAAATTACTAACTAAACTAATAAAAACTTTTGCTGATGTTGCTCCCACTGACCGATCGGCGGGTCAATATTTTTTTTTCTCTGGAATGGCATCCTGCAGTTCAATCCAGAAGGGTGCCTTAATAAATTAAGCCTCCATTCAGGGTTTAAAAAACTTAATACTAAGCAAATACACACTAAGGGCACCTTGACTTAGGGTGTAGCTATAAGAGGGCAGCAGAGGACAAACTGGATCAGAATTAAAAAGTTAGCCAATCGAATATCACAGTGTAAAACTTGGGCTAGCTGTCAAAGTCTCAACTATTGACAGCTCATTCTAAGCTCACTACATCTAACTTTTGATGATGCAATTTTTATAGACCTAAGACTGACTTTCACGGTGCAATTTAATTGCCTATGGATTCAATTAAGTCAAAGCAACAATGAAAGTTGAATTGTTTAAGCACCATTTATACGATGCAAGTCATCTGTTCCACCAATTTTATTGTATGCCATAGGCAATTAAATTGCACCGTGTAAATCAGTCTTTACTTAGGTACAGATCGCGTATAACCTAACCCTTCGTATTCATAACATGATTGTATGTTGGAAACATAATGCAATGTCAACTTCAACCAATTTAAGTGAACTTTGTCCGCCGAATTCTTTACTAATCAGAACACGACAGCGTGTGTCAATTGTTTTCTTCTTCACCCTATATATGTCCACTACTGGACAAAGGCCTCCCACAAAGCTTTCCACGATGACCGGCCTTATGCTGCCCGCATCCATCGACTTCCCGCGACCATCACCAAGTCATCGGTCCACCTTGTTACTTACAACTTACTGCCCCGTCGGCCATCGGTTCTACGAGCAATATGTCCAGTCCATTACCACTTCACTTTAGCGACTCGAAGAGCTATGGATCTCCTCATATCTGATTCGATCGCGCAGAGAAACTCCAAGCTAAATTGCCCTTTAAATTGTTTTAGCCCAAATTATTTCTAAACTTTCAGACTTTTCAATCAACTCCAAAATCAAACAAACCGCAATATATAAACGATTCAACTTTTTCCCACTACACGTCACATTTTCAATAATCGTGCCGTGTATTGACAGGACACTCCAACTTATTTGACGCACCTCTTTTTAACTCGTCTTTTTTCAACTCCGGCGCACCGTTTGATCGCAGTGATTTGACAATATGCATGCGCATGTTTGACATACGCCGCGCATATCGAAGAAATCTCCATTAACGACAGGCGTGGAAAAAATTGACCACAAAAGACTGAATCGTCAATCGCGAGGGTGCTGGCTACTAATGGGGACCCGTGATGGTATCGAGAGGTGTGGAGATGACTTATTGTTAAAGAAATTTTCGGGAGAGAGAAAATAATAATAATTATGACCTTTGAAGCAAAACTTTTGTCTATTATTTCATAGCTCACATTAAGTTAGAAAAATGCTAGGGATATGATATGACATGTGCCTACATGTCACGTATACCTACTATAGTGTTAGATTCGGTTACCTAACAATATCATATACTGTGCTCAAATGAAAGACTATGAAGCCGTATAGATACTCCACCGAAAAACTATACGCAGACTGCAAAGTCCTAACAGTTCGACAGCTCTTTGTGCTCAAGTCCATCATGAGAAGGCATCATAACATCCCTCCCCCCGATCCATGCAGACGCAGCAGGAGGTTAGTATGTCCACGCACTCCTTGTAAGACCTCTTTTGACAGAAAACAATTTAATAACATGAGCACTAAATTATATAATGATATTCACAAAAAACTCAACATCGCAGCATTAAACAGGCATAAACTTAAAACCAGCCTAACTAAC
The DNA here is from genome assembly GCA_037179545.1 of Sesamia inferens. NCBI lineage: Eukaryota > Metazoa > Arthropoda > Insecta > Lepidoptera > Noctuidae > Sesamia > Sesamia inferens. The sequence continues at coordinate 11,323,934 of CM073933.1, read as the reverse complement.
TGGCTTCAAAATAAGAACTACACAAAAACAGAAGAGTTACTGATATTTATGTACATCGCATAGAATTACCCACACATAAAACACACGTTACCTTTACCTTCATAACACCATATTCACATCCAACACAAGTACAAAATCACACACATATCTATACATTCACACCCACACATACACTCACTCATTCACTTATACACATATCCACTCAACAATCTATGGTCCACATAAGTAATATCTATCACATAATAGTCACACATAGTTATATAATCATTATATTTTTGTTTTCTGTTAATTATCCAGCGATAACGTTCACCCGCACGCACAAATGATGGAAATTGTAATTACCCAGCCACATTAAACGATTGAACACTGCTACCCAAAATACAAGCTTTCGCTTAGTTTGGGTGGCAGCATCAGTACCTATAGCCCATTACATTTTCCTGTATCTAGATATAAGTTACCCTGTGGACTGTAAACCTTGCGACAGTAAAGATTTATTATTATTATTTAGTTTCTAGCAGAGACAGAAGAGAGGAGTTGTTTATATTATGAATATCTTTATTACCTTAAACCTTACTGTTTTAACAAAACTATGAAACTCTTTGATCTATTCAAAATAATGAGCCACTATAGATCTCAATTCTCGGCATCCTTACTACTACCTGACTATCCGTTGTACGACGAGTTTCCGAGTTTCCACCCTTAAATTGTTAACACCACAGCGATCCGGACGAAGCGTTTCGCTTCCTCTTTTATACCGCGTACATCGAGAGACTGGAACAATTTGCCAGCGACGGTGTTTCCGTCACACTACAATTTGAGCAGCTTCAAGGCTAGAGTGAATAGGCTCTTAATAAATCGTATTACTGCTTACCATCAGGCGGGACTGCGGTCAAGCGCTAGTTTATAAAAAAAACACCAATGTATTAAACATTTTTTCTTGAAAATATCTTATGACAATATTCACTTCTTTCTAGGATCCATCTTCTATATTAACTGTCATTCCTTTTAACTTCTTTAATGATTCTTCTTTCTTTTCTTTCTATGATCTGTTTAAATACCATAATAATATTAAAACTTTAACTAATCACGCATAAGCTCCACAGTTTTTCGTCCGCCTATCAGCCATCGTCTCTAATGAACTTCCAAATGGAAGCTGTTCGTATCAATGCCAATCAGATTCATATTTATCGAGAGCATCAAAAGGTTTTAATGGTGGTAGCTGGAGCTGTTGACCGCGGCACAACCGCTTTTGACGGCTGCACATTGCCATGGTAAGGTGTAAAAGGTTGATGGGGTTACGTGTTGGTTCCCATGGAATTTGACTGGTGTAGGTTTTAATAGGTCTTTAAAACAACCGTAATTTGTTTTCTTATTGTTTGTCATCTGTTTTTTTTAGTATTATATTTCCATCTTCTCACTCTCAGTGTTTGTCCTCGAACTCCTCCAAAACGGCTCAAATGATTATAATGATTTTTTTTATATTCATAAGGGCCTTTTTTAAATAAATAACCGTACTATTACCTATGCGGGTGGCAGCTCAGCAGTGGACACAGCTAGTAGATCTATATTTAATTTTTTTAAACTGTTTATCAGAATCCCGAAGGTCTCCCAATGAATGATACCAAGAGTAACGTCATCATCATCATCATCTTCATCAACCTTTCATCGTCCTACTGCTGGGCACAGGTCTCCTCTTATACAGAGAAGGATTGAGCGTAATCACCACGCTTGTTCAATGTGGGTTTCGATTTCAGACTTAAAGTTCAGGTTTCCTTAAGATGTTTTCCTTCACCTTCAGTCCAAGTGTCCAAGATATACTTAGAAAGTATATATAACTTTAGAAAAGTTACATTGGTACTTGCCTGACCTGGAATCGAACCCGCGCACTCATACTTGAGAGGCTGGTGTTTTAACCACTAAGCCACCACGACAGACGAAAGAGTAACGTATTACTCTGTAACTAGGTTGTGGAGGTCAGATAAGCAGTCAAACCATACATGTGTATTCAACTCTATCCGGTTAGATTTGAAACTGACCCCACACTGACTTTGATGGTGATGATGATATTTAAATTTTCCGCATAGAAGAAAGATGCACAGGCGGACTTAATGTCTGAGGCATTCTCTATCAGTTGACCAAGGGCGGTAAAGAGATTGGATGTCAAGGTATACAAAAATATACAAAACAGCAAATTATTTCATTACCAATAATGACACATTATAGGTTGCACCAATACAAGTATTTTCTTAGTTATTGAATCATTAACGTGAGGAATTAATAAGTAGACCTAGACTACCATATCATTAGATAGTAGTTTTATCAATAAAATAAAAATAAAATATATACGGACAAATCATACAGATTGAGCTAGCCCCAAAGTAAGTTCGAGACTTGTGTTATGGGATACTAACTCCACGATACTATATTTATAATAGATAAACATCCAAGACCCAGGCCAATTAGGAAAAGATCGTTTTCTATCATGACCTGGCCGGGGATCGAAGCCGGGGGCTCCACGTCGCAGGCAGGCGTGTTGACCGCTGCGCCACGGAGGCCGACAAAATTACATTAGTCGTACAGAATATTAGCAGCTTAGTGGTATCGGCAAAATCAGAATGACGGTGTCGTCATCTACGCTAAAACAAATTTGTCATGTATAATACGCGAACCAAAATTTAAAGATGCAAGTTGTCTGATTTGCCAAATCTATCAAAATACAACAGTCGTGGCTGTTTATCGTTCACCTTCTCTAAAGACCCGAGAAAACTTTAACAATTTTATAAACAGCCTGTCCGAATTCTACAGCAGCCTGTCCACCGATGTAGTTTTAGTTGGCGACATTAACATAGACATATGTCCCACCAGCTCCGACCCTCTACGTGAAGAATACTTGACTTTCAATGCGACCCACGGCCTTTTCCCAACACATACCTACCCCACAAGAAAAACAACTTGCCTAGACCATTATTTCACAAAACCTAATCTTGCAGCTAAAACTCTAGTACTCGAATCTTACTTAACGGACCATATGCCAATAATCCTATTCATAGACACACATACCCCTTCACGTAAACCAGAAACAACTAAAACTATCTTAAACTATGACAAAATAAAAACAGATCTACAAAGTGCCGATTTCACAAACGTATTGACAACTAATGATGCGAACCTAGCTACCAATACATTTATATCAGCAATCTCAAACGTCATACGAGATAACACTAAAACCACCACAGTAACGAGAAAATGGAGAATCATAAAGCCGTGGATATCTCCAGGATTACTCCGTTGCATAAAGCATCGAGATAAACTACATACCAAAGTCAAAAAATCGCCAGACAACATGACCGCTAAATTAATTTACACGCGTTACAGAAATTTTTGCAACAACCTTCTACGTAAACTAAAGACAGCTTATGAAAAAAGTCTAATTGACAAAGCTAGTAATGATACAAAAGCCCTCTGGTCAACAATTAAAACTATAACATATACACAAAAAGCTAAAGTTAGTGCCACAGAACTCCTTCAAACACACAGTGACCCCAAAACGTCTGTAAATCATGTCTGCGATTTTTTCGCTAGCATAGGAAAAAACCTAGCAGACAAAATACTCACCTCCACACCCGCTCGGAGCCACAATCAAGAATCACTAAGTGATAATAATCCAGCCCCTTTAAATTCCATAGTTATTACGCAAGTAGACGAGTCGGATATCGAATCTATAATACTGCAATTACGCTCCGACTGTGCCACGGGATGGGATGGTATCTCATCACAAATAATTAAACTTTGTCGTCACTCTCTAATACCATCCCTTACCCATATATGTAACCTCGCAATAAGTACAGGAGTTTTTCCAAAAATGCTCAAAAAAGCCATCGTACACCCCATCTACAAGAGTGGGGACAGAGACTGTGTCAACAACTATCGGCCTATTGCAGAACTTTCCTGTATCTCAAAAATTCTTGAGAAAATTCTAAACCGGGCACTCAAAGGATTTTTAGAGTAATATAAAATCTTAGCTGATAACCAATACGGTTTTCGCTCCGGTTACTCTACCGAAGATGCCGTAGTTGACTTGACATCAGCAATAACTAAAAACTTGGACAATAAAAACAAATGCCTATGTATATTTCTGGATCTCTCAAAAGCTTTTGACACGGTCTCTGTTCCCATCCTACTTGCTAAATTGGAGAAACTAGGCATACGAGGAAATGCATTTAAAATAATTATGGACTATTTATCTAATAGGAAACAGCAAGTTAGGGTTGGCAATATAGATAGCGATGAGGTTACAGTGTCCTGTGGGGTTCCACAAGGGAGTATTTTAAGTCCGACCATTTTTCAGCTATACATTAATGAGCTCTGCCAAATCTCACTTCCTAACACAAGCATCTATACGTACGCAGACGATACGGCAATTTTTGTCTGGGGACCGAATTGGAATGCTGTAAAGGAGATAGCTGAGTACTCCTTATCAAACATTATGAACTGGCTTACAAACAACCTGCTGACGTTAAACCTCTCCAAAACCCATTATGTTGCCTTCTCAATCAGGAAAATTAACTCCCCACCACAAGACTGCTCCATAACAGCCCATAGTTGTCTTTCCCAAGATGCCTGTAATTGCCAACAAATCGAACGAGCCGAGTATGTCAAGTACCTGGGTGTATACATCGATTGTGGACTGAGGTGGGACAAACAGATAGAAACAGTTACTTCCAGGGTGAGGAAACTAAGTCACATAGTCAAAGCACTAAGAGACTGTCTCCCACTCGAGAAACTCAAACTCGTCTACCTAGCCCTCTGTCAGTCCATTATTCAGTATTGCATCCCGGTCTGGGGTGGCGCCGGCAAGACACTCCTCCTGGGTCTGGAAAGAGCACAAAGAGCTGTGCTCAAAGTAATGATTAAGAAGCCGTATAGATACTCCACCGAACAACTATACGCAGACTACAAAGTCCTAACAGTTCGACAGCTCTTTGTGCTAAAGTCCATCATGAGAAGACACCAAAAGATCCCTCCCCCCGATCCAAGCAGACGCAGCAGGAGGTTAGTATGTCTACGTACTCCTTGTAGGACCTCTTTTGCCAGTAAACAATTTAACAACATGAGTACTAAGTTATATAATGATATCCAAAAAGAACTAAACATCGCAGGATTAAACAGGCATAAACTTAAAACCAGCCTAACTAACTGGCTTCAGAATAAGAACTACACAAAAACAGAAGAGTTACTGACGCACATCACATAGAATTACCCACACATAAAAACACACGTTACTATTACCTTCATAACACCATATTCACTTCCAACACAACTACAAATGACACAAATACCTACACATTAACACCCACACATACACTCACTCACTTATACACATATCTCCTCAACAATCCATGGTCCACATAAGTAATATTCACACATAGTTATATAATCATACTTTTGTTTTCTATTAACTATCCAGCGATAATGTTCACCCGCACGCACAAATAATGTAAATTGTAAACACCGAGCCACATTAGACGACTGAACACTGTCACCCAAAATACAAGCTTTCGCTTAGTTTGGGAGGCAGCATCAGTACCTATAGCCATTACATTTACCTATATCTATATATAAGTCATCCTGTGAACTGTAAACCTTGCGACAATAAAGATTTATTATTATCATTATTAATGTAGGTCGTAGGTTCAAACCTCATCAGGCGCTTTACTTTGTATGAATTATTTCATTACCACTGCTCTCAAAAAGGTGATGGAAAACATCGTGAAGAATCCAACATGTCCTAGAGCCAAAACCAACTACCAACTCTATCAACCCACACTAAGCCAGCGTGGTGGATTTCGGCCCAGGTCCTCTCATCGAGAGCAGACCTGTGTCTCGACAGTGGGAATGATATAGGCTGATTATGTATAAAGATCGTATAGTTCATGAACAGATTAAATTTTATCAGAATTATGAAAACCGTATTATAATATAATAAGAAACGGTTATTGAAGTGAAACTTCTTTACGCACGCTTGACTTGGGGAGTAAGCTGGCGAACGCGTGACGTAAGCATTACGAAAAGTAATCGGACAAGGCGAACGGAAGTTAAGTGGGCGATATAAGCACAGAGGCGCCCGTGGCGCGAGCTTGGTACTACAAGGTCTACAACGAGTTTTTTTTTTTTCAATAAAAATAGAAGATCTATGCAAAAATATTAATTTACCAATGAAACCATGAAATAAATTTAAATATTTATAGAAAATTAATATATGTATATGTGTATACATGTATATATTGTACACACATATATATATATATACATACAGATGGAGCGAAAGAAGTTTCACTTCAGTCGTGTGGTCATAAGCACACTCGTTTTTTTTTTCTCCTTTCCTGCTCGGAGCTTCTCTGCGTGATCGAATCAGAAATGAGGAGATCCGCAGAAGAGCCAAAGTCAGCGACATAGCTCTGCGAGTCGCTAAACTTAAGTGGCAGTGGGCAGGGCACATTGCTCGTAGAACCGATGGCCGATGGAGCAGTAAGGTTCTGGAGTGGCGGCCACGTACTGGAAGACGCAGCGTAGGGAGGCCCCCAACAAGGTGGACCGATGACCTAGTGAAGGTCGCGGGAAGCCGATGGATGCGGGCAGCACAAGACCGGTCAGCGTGGAAAGCCTGGGTGGAGGCCTTTGTCCAGCAGTGGACATCCATAGACTGAAGAAGAAGAAGAAGATTTTGTCCATCAGATAACGAAAAAAGAAACAAAATAAATAATTTGTGAAACAATATAATACATTAAAGTTGTGGAGACTGGAGCCGGCACTAGGAAAACCTGTGTAACAGGCCTCCAGACCTTCAAACTACACGCTTAAGTCACACCTATACAGACATCTACTAACCGATGATAATAATGAATAGATGAAAGATAAAAAAAACTAAAATAAAAATCGGTCAATTCAAAGCAAATAATTAATTATTTAGACAGCAAATTAGGGCGTGGGTGTGTAAGATAAATTGACTAGCTCAGGAAAAATTCCCGAGCTGGCTAGATTTAAAAGTTCAATAAGTGACCCCGAATACCTAATTTTTTGTATATGCCACCCGAAACACGTGTCCAGTATTTTTCTGTAGAGAATTTCCGCCTTATTCATACACTTTGTTTAAAGTTAAGTGACGTACAATCTTCTAAAATGTATGGTTAAAGAATCGCTAATCACTAGTTAACTTTAAACAATGTTTATGAATATGAGGGTATATGTACGAAATTTCAAAAAGCTATCATGAAAAATCACAATGTTTTGAGATTGTTATGTTACCTGCCTGTAGCGACGCGGCGTCGTCTTGGGTTTATTAATAAAATTTTCTCCTAATTTCTAATTATTCATAAAATGGCTGTCGTAACAGACAAGTGTAGGTAGATATTATTATGTACTTTACTCCTAAATGCAGCAGTAAGTGATAAAATAAAATGTAGTATAATTTACTGACATGACATTCTAAGAATGTATTGTACCCCTGCACAATGAGACGTAGGCCTCGTCCTGCTGTGTACACGCGCCTAGGATCACTATGTTCTGCCGTGAACTGTATTGTGCCGTTACCCGTGAAGGTGTTGTTAGGTGTCGATAACTGATTCTACTAATGGAGACAAAACCGGGCTAAACTTAAAAAAAAAATCCTCCTAAAAAAATAAATATTATTTCGCAAAAAGAGGTAACTTAATACATATGCGTTACGCACCCTTCCGCGGGCGGCGGGCGGCAGGGCACGCGGCACGTGGTCGCATCGCTATTCACTCATAATAATACCGGTGTTATCACTTTTTTAAAAATTACCAAATTTCGGGGAAGTTGGAATTAATTCGCAGGAAAAAAAGATTATTTCAAAACTGTATTGGTACTATGATGATTACGTAAAATTTTATATTATATTTGGTCATGTGTTTACCTAACCTTTATTATCCTTATGGGTCGGACAGGGTATTCTTAAGATACTGTATATTTGGTAAAAAATATAACATGGTATAAAAATGATTGCAATCTATTCAGTTGTTTATTCTGAACAAACTATATTCAGGTTTCGTGTACAGAAGAAATAACTTTGTATAATAGCATTTGACGAGTGCAGTAATACACCTTTGTATAATAAACTATAACTCACTTCGGTCAACTCAAGTCAACAAAAAGTTCACCAAAATAAAACTAATGACAATCTCACAACCATGATATTTCCTTTTTCGGAACGTAACGAATACATATTTCATGACCACAGAACCATCAGACGATGATACACAACTTTCTCAAGATATCAACGACCATTCCGAGATTGTCCTTTTAATTACGGTTCAAAGTTAATGATGTATTGCTGTTAGTCCTGGTAATTTACGGAGAAGAAAGATAAAGGCTTTGAGTTTCTGGTCTTCATTACACATTTTAAAACAAAGTCACTTTTACTTTTCCTTATGTCGCTTTGTATGATTAAATCTTTAAAACTTCGGATTTTGATAGAGTTTTTTTTTAATAGATAGAGTAATTCAACAGGAGGGTTTTTATGCATATAACATGCATAATATATAAGAGGAATACTGATAATTTTCGAGGTTTCTAACACATGTCGCATAATAAACCCTTTTTTTTTTGAGCTTACATTGCAAACTCTGACTGAACCCTATGAGATAGATCAAAATAATGTACTACAGTATTGTACACTTTAAAAAATACCTACAAAAAGTCTGCGATACCGTATGTCTACGTACTATAGATTCTTCATGATGACTACTTTGTTATGTTTGAAAAGTTAATTAAAATGCCAGTCGAAATCAGAGCCAACTATTTGTTCCTTATTATTAATCCTTATCCAAATAAATTACGTTATATCAAAAGTAATTTCAGTAGCAGCAGATCTCTTTTTGAATTATTAGAATTGGTTGTTTCATTCAGGAGATATCGCGATTTATTCAAAACTAAACACCAGAAAAAATCCGCGTACCGCTCGCGCCCGTGTCGGCCGCCTGCTACTTGAGCGTTTCTCTGTCAAAACTGCGGAGGGAGTGGCCTGGAGTGGGAGACCATTATTTCGAACAAACTTGCTACCCCGGTAGGCTTTCATTCTGTTCGAAGGTGGTGGAACTGGCTATCCATGGACAATAAGGTTGTTTTTATTGAAGGGCCACAGTTTCTTTAGGAAGGTTTAGGTACCTATATCATATGTCAACGTTCGAAGCCTGAGCGGGTCGCTAGTAATTGATATTACGGAGAAATAGATTATGCGTTCGGGACTGGAATTACTTAGAAAAATAATAAGTGAACATTGTTTCTAAGTGAAAGATGGACCAATGTGTATATTGGCAACATTAATCAAAACAAATCATATTTCTGTCTAGCCTTTACCCAGCGATGTTTGGTTGGTTGACAGATGTCACATATCTTCCAAGTTTTTGGCGTTAGGACATGCCGGTTTCGTCACGATGTTTTCGTTCACCGTATCGGGCGTCTGATTACCCGTAATAACTGACAAAGATCTAGAAAAGTTATTCAAAACATATATTTCGAATGAAGGCTTCATCCTATAGATAGGTATAGGGTTGGCAACATCGTCTTTAAAAATATAGGGTTAGTTAACAACATCGTCCTTAAAAATAAGTATTGGTAGGTAAATAACACTATACAATTACTCATGCAACTGACAGTAGTTGAGTGTCAAAAAATATTTTTACGAGTATAACCCTATTAGGACTGGCCATGACTGAACCAACATTGATGCTACATGGTTGGGCATTTTAGGGTAAAAACGTTGCCGCCAAAATAGCCGCACTGCAATGGCATGACAACCCAATCATGCAAATAGTTCTCTTATTAGTTTAGACACACTAATAACTTGGTGATATTTGATGTGTCCAGTAGCTACTTGAACCAGTTTAGTGAGGGAGCTGTCACATTTACCTGTAGCCTATTCTATGCTGCAAATCTACTAGATAATTGTTATCTATGAATTTTGATAATTTTCTTGTAGCTTGAAGAAATGCCGACGCAAATGTATTCGCATGCTTTAAACAGCTTCATCTTCAGGTCATGAACTTGCATATTATATTCTATGGCAGGTATTGTTGTTCATAAACAGTTATGCTTTATATTTTTGGATATTCCTAGCAGCCATCTTGAAGACATCGTTTAGCTGAGGACTGTTACTGCCAATCAAACCTCTTTAATAACGTTTTAAGTAAGTTTTCGTCCACTCAGTAAACAGAAAATCACGCTGAGCTTAATTTAAATCGTCGTTGCAAAACATCTGTCCATCTATGTAGTAAATAACTTAAAATATCTAATATTATCAAGCTTTGTAAAAGTTCATGGATCTTCATTTGAACTGTGAAAAGCACAACGAATTGTAAGTGACAGAATTTCTTCTTGGTTTCATATTTAAATTATAAATGCCATGGGTGAAGTGACTATTTCAAATGTGAAATGCAAAAACTTCGGTTCTAAATCATCTCTTGTAAATCATATTAATGTTAGAGGAAACTTGTCAGTGAAATGAAAAAAAAAAAGTAGAATAAATGTGAAAATAACAATTTTGAGAATGTAGTAATCATCTACTAACTATCTCTTTATTCATAAACGTTGCTTACAGTTAACAAGTGATTAGCGATTGTTTAACCATACATTTTTGACGTTTTAACGTCACTTTATTTCAATCATCGTTTATGAATACGTAAACACTATGGTGTTTATAACATTGACATTACATGACATTAACATGGTTAATGTTAAGTGACGTGCAAACGTCAAAAATGTATCGTTGAACAGTCACTAATCACTAGTTAATCTATATTTAAAAAAGAACACGCGTAATATAACAATGCGATTCTATAACTATTTCACCGAAAAAACTTAGGTGAAGAGAATGTAGAGTGAGGTGTCATTCCAATTAAGAATTGACACTATTGAGGACGCCACAATAGCGGCGGCAAGTCCCCTCTTTGAGGAGTGGCTAGAGAGGCATCACGGCGCCCTAACCTTCCGCCTGACGCAGGTCCTCACCGGACATGACTGTTTCGGGAGGTTTCTGTTCCGGTTAATACGGGAGGAAACGCCAGGGTATCACCACTGTGGGGATCGCCCTGAGGACATGGTGGAACATACGGTGGAGATCTGCCTGGCTTGGATAGAGTACTGCCGTGTCCTCGTGGCGATTGGCGGCGATCTCTTACGGCCGGCTCTGGTCCAAGCCATGGTCTGGGGCAGGCTGTTACTTCCCCCCCCAAAAAAGGAATGAAGACACTATTGACAGCTCACTCCACGCTCACTTCACAATCTCAATTTGGCTTATCTAGGTAGATGCTAGAAATAAATATAGGGCCATTCTCGTGAGGTTGAACGCTATAATCTAAAATACCCGTGTGATACCGGGCTTAGAATAGTACCATTCCATATTCTTCCATGGGTGTCGTAAAAGGCAACTAAAAGAACTCTTACCAGGGAAGCGAGCAGCAGCGATTCTTCTGTGGAATATCAAACTACTGCGATCCCCACGCTTGGCAGGCGGGTCCTAAACCCGCCTGCCAAGCATGATTGTGGCAACCGCCCAAAATGTTGAAAGCCTTGGCCTCCCGCCTTTGTCCAGAGTGGACTTATATAGGATAAAAAAAAGAAGTAGAATAATCTAAAATTAATCTCAATCAGTTAAAGAGGCCTCTAATTTCTTATAAGTGTTTAACATTGATTGCGTTTGCGATAGGTTTTGACTAGAGTTTGAACCTATTTAATTACGGGATATTTTCTTCTGATTACTATGATATACAAAAACAAAAGTAGCTACAGTGTAGTAAACGAGATAATCCGTTGACAGCTGTCAGTGATACACAAATGAATAACGTGTTTAGCGAAATTGATCTTTACAAGAAAGAAGAAGATTCTTCAGAGAAAGTCTTGCCGCCAAGCGATTCGTCGTGTTCCAGCACGATGTCTGGTGAAACCGTACGGAGGAGGGGCCTGAGCAGTTGTGTTGCGATGTGTGCCGGGTACGATGCAGCAAATGTTGTTGTGTTGGGAGTTTGTTCGTGGATGATCTCCAGGTCGATCTCCCTCTGGCGCAACATCGTTGGTCGTGCTGTTGGGTTTAACATTGCATCACCTCGCTCTACTGCCGTCTTTCTTTCTATTCACTAAGTTTTTTTAAGTGAATAGGCTTAATAAACTAGCGCGCTTTACCATCAACGATTGCATCACTGCTTACCATAATAAAATTATTAAATTAATATAATTACCATGAAAACTACATACCTAAGTAGATTTTTACAATTTTGGACCACGTAAAGATAGCCACAGATAAAAACAGACCTTCCACGTACATCCCCATTCGGTTCCAAAAAGGTTCGGCTGTCCTAAACCCATCTCCACACTACCCATTACAATGACGGCTGCGCATGACTTGCACATATTCAGCTCTGACGATGATGTATGGATCTTAGTTTGTAATGAGCGCTGCGATCTGTTTGGCGGTAGCGTGGGTGAGGGTGTGGACTGGCTCTTGTGTGTCTTGGACAGGGATACCGATAGTGATAACCTTAAAAAAAAACTTACGTTTGAATGTTTTTCTCGATTGTATCCTTTAACAACTGGCAGATTTCTTCATTTTCGATCAATTTTAGATGCTACCAAGTAGGTATATTATGCTAACTTTTTTATATAATAGCCGCCAGTTTGTGACAACTGTGTGACCCTGAAATCGAATAAAGGCCATTTAAATGTATTGTATTATGAAATCATACTAACCATCTTGTACAAAATTGATTGTAGATATTTAGTAGGTATCATGGAAAAATAAATAACTCAGTTATTGGTTGTTATGTATTGCTCTACCGCCTGACATTAGGGATTGCCAAACTTTTGCACATAAATAAGAAAAAAAGAATACTATCTTTCCAATTCGTCGTAGTTGTTTAGTATTTGAGTATATTTTCATTTTGTGGTTCTAGTGATATATATTATAGAAGTAAATATCGTATTTTGTACGTATATTAGGTAGTATATACTTATAATATTTGTTCTTGAGAATCGTTTTATTTTTGTATTATTTTTTGGGTTCTTTCCCTAATTTTTTCACGTTGTCAATTTACTGTCTTATTGCAGGTATGCTGGATGAGATTTCTTAAGTCATAAGCATTACCTCTGTAGCTTTTTCCTGTCCTGTTTTTTTTCTTTTCTGTTTATATATGTGTGTTAAATAAATAAATATACTGGTTTAAAATAAACTGTGATCTTTCGATTAACCATCTTATACCATATTTCAAGCATTGTACAGGTTGGACTATTGTACTAACGACCACACCGCATAATTCCGCTCATTTTTTAAGGGTAAAAAACGCAACGCAAGTCCTTAATCCCGGCTTATAGCAACTAGCCCGTACACTTTGCCATCAATCTTTCAATGGAAGAGTAAGTAATGGTATCTCTGACAAATGACGTCACTAATGACGTGGAACCGAACACATATTAAACTTAGATTACTTTAGTAATGAAAGGCTATGAATATTTGGGTGGTCGGTGGACTAGTATTTTTGTTGTGTGAATAGGAGACTATTTCTCCTCGTCTCTTATAGATACCGCATACATCGAAGGAGGGAATGAGTGGATTTAAGTATCTTCAAGGCTTGAGAGAAAATATATAATTCTCGGTGGTAGGTCACAACATCGGCTGCCGGCAGAATTTACCACCCACCAGATAAAGTCTTGCCGCCAAGCGATTCGTCGTGTTCCGGCATGACGTCTGGTGAAGCCGTGCGGAGGATCAGTTGTGTTGCGATGTATGCCGGTTATAATGCGCCAAATGTTGTTGTGTCGGGAGTTTGGTCGTGGAGGATCTCCAGATAAATCTCCCTTTGGCGCAGCATCGTTAGTCCTGTTGTTGAGTTTACCATTGCATTACCTCGCTCAACTGCCGTCTCCGTTCCTATTCACAAAGTTTTTTTTAGTGAATAGGCTAAATAAACTAGCGCGTTTTACCATCAACGATTGCTTCACAGCTTACGCGCTAGTTTATAATTTTAATAAAAAAAAAATGCCATATCTGAAGTTATTTTAAAGGATTATCCATTAGACAAGCAGCCGAAAAATATGGTATCAAACCTGCAACTCTGCGACATCGTGTTGAAAGGTATAGAAAAGCTTCTGAGGGAAACCAATCGTCATCTTCTAATTTGTATGGGTCAAAGTATACTGTTGCTCAAGTATTTACTGTACAGCAAGAGAAACTTTTTTCAGAATATTTGTTGACTTGCAACAACTTTTAACATTAGCTTACGAGTATGCACAATATTTAGGATGCAAATATCCAGAACCATGGAAAAAAAATAAACGCACCGGCAAAGATTGGGCTATAGGATATAGGAACAGGAATCAGGAACTCAGCCTAAGAAAGCCTGAAAATATAAGCGCCGCAAGAAGTTTTGGATTTAATAAGACTGCAGTGGCTGAATTCTTTAATAATTTTGAACATGTAAAGTTACATTATAAAACTCCTGATCGCATAGTCATGGATTTATTTGTTTAAATAAAAAGTCCTTTAAGAACAATTCAGATATTCTTAATTGTTAATTTGGTCAAGTTTCCATTACTTTAGAAGACTGATTACAATATTTTCATAATAATAAAGTATTATTTTCATGAAAGTGTTATAATTTAACCAATTTCATTCAATCTCCACTTTGTATTAATGTGCCCCAAGTGATGTATATAAATAAGTGCCCCGTTAGTGGGGCAGAATGATCCAAAAGCCATTTTTTACAAAAATCGCAACAATTATTTTCTGTTACTACTTAAAGTATTTTTAGCTTTACTATTATAATATTTTAATTTAAAAATTAATCCAAAATATGACATTTATCGACATAATAATCAATTTTGAATTTTTCCGCATCAATATGTCCATAAACTTTATCCCCCTAAACAAAAATAACGGTTTTATTTAGACCTGTGACAAACCGTATGTATTCGTTACTGAGTAACGGGTGCGCTATCTAGTATGAAGTAACGAAACGTTACACTCAAATGCATTTCGTTACTCGTACTTTTCGTATGAGCACCTACACTGTTTCAGTTCACGCTAGCATAATGCATCAGAAAAGTCATCATATAGTATAGTATCAAAACATCGTTAAAACTTTAAATTTTCTAGTAGTATTTGTTGCTTTTTCTTTAGTATAATCGATGCGTAATGTATTGCGATGTACAGTCGTATGATATATAACGAATTCAGTCGTATTGGGTACGCGTACAGTACGCGTTAGGTGTCAGAAGTAACGAGTAACGTAACGATACGATAGTAACGAGTACTGGTTGTTAAAGTAACGAATACATGCGGGTACGCTTTTTTTCGTTACTTTTACACCTCTGGTTTTATTTAGACTACCACCTAGATAGGTCTTGAATAATGAATCTAACCGTTAGAGAAATGCAGTTCTTAATTCAAAAATTACAGTTTAGTACGGTGATATAATTGTCATATTTGTATTAAGAACTGCCTAAATTTAAATAAAGTTCGAAATACAAATATCGAAAGGTGTAGGCTAGAACTGAAGCTAGATTTCGTTTTGTAATAACCCTATTATTACAAAACGTTTTTATGAGTTCTGCATAATTTTACTTTATGGCACAAAGCAAGAAAATGTGGACCGTCTCAAAGGAATGACAAGCAATACCACCCCCAAAAACACTGTCTCCTTTAAATGACCACGAATTTCACAACATCAAAAGAAATATTCCACAAAGATCACCCTTCTTAAGTAATACAGATCTATTTAACACAGCTACCATTTCGACAGTCACACACCCGACCCCGAGTAAGACCCGACCATTCTCACAGAGTGAATAGTGAAAAAGACATAAAACCGAATTTGAACTGCAATTTATCAAACCATCCTCTCCTTTGACCCGAAATGTTATGACAAGATGATGTATATCCAACGATGATATTTCAAAATCACATCTTCTACTTTTTAAGTATTTTTTTCTTCTTTAGTGACGTTTGAGATAGTGATGCGACATCCGCAACAATTGTTCGAGTGATGGGTTGACGACGATGTGACTTGTATTGTTCGGTTTTTTAAAAGGAGTTATTGGCTACTGAATGTCATCGTATTTTTCGTTATGATAGACGGTTTTTACTTATCCATCTCTAATGATATCTGTAAATCTCTAATTCTGAATATTTTTGTTTTTCTTATAATTAGTCCTCCTTAGTTAGTATTATACGCTGAGCGAGTAATGGTCCTCTATTACTCGGTATCGGCCGTGACTTTCAAGTTACATGTTACACCCGCACGGGACCAGCGTGGTAGATACGGCTCACTCCTTCTTATCGAAAGGAAGCCTGTGTCCCAGGAGTAGGAACGTTATAGACTGATTATGTATCCCACTGCTGAGCAAAAGCTTCGCTCAAATCTCTTCAGCCATAATAATGTTATAGATTAAAAATAATGATAGGAAAAAAAGCAATGAAATTTTGTCTTTAATTTTCAAAATTCTAAAAATCATTTTTTATTTATTTCAAGGAATTCATAGCTAACATGTCACTGA
Source organism: Sesamia inferens (assembly GCA_037179545.1). Taxonomy (NCBI): domain Eukaryota; kingdom Metazoa; phylum Arthropoda; class Insecta; order Lepidoptera; family Noctuidae; genus Sesamia; species Sesamia inferens. Next base: position 11,307,371 of record CM073933.1, on the reverse strand, counting down.
ATTGAAACAGCAAATGGTGCCAAGACCAAGGAAATAAGAACATGGCAACAATTTTAACAGAATGTTGAAGGCACCGTTGAAACCAATATCACACGCGTTGACGATCTAATAATATTACTGCGGATGCAAAATACAAGCTTACGGCGAATGAGAAATAACTATTACCACCCCTGCAAAGAGCAAATTTTAATGACATTTATTTAAATTTAAACCCTTAAAGATAATTGTGAGAGTAATGATTTTATTACTCTCACAATATATTCTTAGGTCAAATCCTAGAAAGAACCAATGTGACTTTATGAATTCATATTTGTAGCTGTCAAATAGAACAAACAATTAAAAAGACAATTATGTAATTTTTGTCACAAAGGCTTGTAGATAATAGAACCAGCCAGTATTTTTTTTTACCATACATAGTGACAAGGACATCGACACTCAAAAACCATGATTTTAGCAAATGATTCTAGAACTTTTAGCATATAATTTTTATACCTTTCATATACTGAGTCTATGGTGACGGTTGCGAGTCGATGGGAGGGATAAGCTACCTTGCTCTTTTTTTTTGTTTGGGATGGAAAATCATCAAATGACCTCTTCTACTCTGGGCAGAGCGGAAGGGAGTGTCAGAATTTTACTGACTAAAACCCACCCGTGTTTCTTCACTTGCCTATGCGACGGCCAGGGCCACGGTTTTTTAGGGATATGCTACTGTGAAGACTAAGATGAAGAAAGCGTGAAATGTTATTTCAACTAATCTTAAGGATTGACAGATCACTCTTAGCTCACTTTACCTAACTTTTTACGGTGTTTTTTTTTCTACAGAATCGATTGGCAGGTGCTAGAAAAGCGTAGTTGGAAATCGCTTACTCTTGTAACTTACACAGACGTGCAACGGCTAAATACAAAGGGAACCGCGATCGTTTGTGGCCCGGCCTTCATTGCTAGCGATGACATTCACAAAAACAATACTTCTATCAGTATATGCAAGGTACAGATAAAAAATAATAATATATTTTTTTACAGCTGAATGAAAAAGCAAATTCAAATTGGAATCCTTTGATTATATGGAAAAAAAATAATTGATGATCTTGACAAAACTGAGGAGTCCTAACCTACCTAGGTAGGTAGGTTAGGACTCCTCAGTTTTGTTACTCTCCTCAGTTACATCATTATCGTGGATTGAAATAGATTACTATTTCATGTAAGTACAGTTTTTATTTCCAGAGTTACAGTTACTGTTCTTTTAATGATATTTAACCCAACCCGCATTGAGCAAGCGTGGTGATTACGCTCAATCCTTCTCTGTATGAGTGGAGACCTGTGCCCAGTAGTGGGACGATAAAAAGGCTGATGATGATGAAGTAGTAAGATTAACCGCCAACAAAACCCAATAATTTTTTCTTAAATAACCGTATTTTGGAGATACCATGTTATAGAAATAAGTATGATTTTATAACGTTGGCTAAACACATTGATTTATATTTAAATATAATATAATATTCAACATATAGCTTCTTTAGTAGGATAACAAATCAACGAGGTACCTTTGTGATGAATCAGACGTGTCCACAATTTCATGATTTTCATATTTATCAATTTGCGGATAAATATTTCACTTTTTATCTAACAATTTTCCGTTATCTATGTAAGCTCGTGAAATAAAAATCGAATTTTGTAATTTCCTGGCAACGTCTGATCGAGGGACAACAATTTGCGGTCACCGACTGATTACCAATACGAAACCCCAACGAAAACACTAACAAACAACCCACATACAAAATCCAACTCAAATACAGAGTGACTAAGTTGGAATTTGGGTGACAACAGTGACGGATGTAAGATGTTTTAATCGAATAATCGTTTAGTCGAAATTCGTCACGTTCACCGACATCTGTCGCCTGTAATCGAATCGATGCTCGTTCAAATCGATCGACATCGAGACGATTGCATAATTCCTTACGATGACAATACAAATGGCAAGTGGGGTACGTGATTATACATAATAATGGCCCCCAATCGGCTAAATTGCTTTCGGCGCAGCACCGATGACATTTCGATTATAGAGATCAATAGGTTTTTTTTTTCAATTGACGATGCTATCCTTAGTGATAAGTATTTTTTAGTCATTGTCTTTTTGTGGGGACAAAAAAATTGATTGTAGCCTGTTTGCGGAAAATTACTGATGTAAATGTACTCGTTATTTAATTTTTTGTAATATCTGGTCGCGGATTTCAAAACAGGACTATCTGCTTTCAAATTAAAAGATAAAGATCTAAAGCCTGTACCAAGTTTTGCCTTCAGTAATCTAATATACCCTTATTTTACCATGCTATTCGAAACTAATCGAAATTCGTGGCTTAGTAAATTTTAGTGCCTTTACCATCAACTCAAACCCAAGAAATTTTCCATCAAAAACCTTCAATGTTAAGCATTGATCCCTATAAAATATTTACTCAAAGTGTTCACTAAATCACTTAAGAATTCATTAACTAAACAAAAGCCTCGTCCTGCAAGTAATTGACGCTTTTCACCAGTTGATTAATAAGCCTAAAATTGAATGAGCCTTCTTTGACAGCATCAATTTTCTCTGCAGTTACACCACTGGTGCTTGTTACCCCTAAAAATCCACTTAGAGAGTCTATTTGAAATTTTGATCGACCCCCAACATGACACCTCGCATCTATTTGGAATGTAAATTGTCAAAGTTAAATTAGAAAGGGCTTATATGTCGTGAATTTATAAAATGTGATTATAGATTTTATATTTTAGTCCTTCGTGTTCATTGTCTATGCTTTTTTTTGTTGTGGATGGGAATTCATCAAATGACCTCTCCTGCTCAAGGCGGAATGGAAGGACGTGTCAGACTTTTACTGACTAAAACCATTACTTACCTGTGCACCAGGGCCGCTTTTAACCACCCGCAACCTAGCCCCAGATCTGACATCTCTTTGAGGCAGAGGCAAACTAAATATATTGAAATTACACATTAAATTCAGCACTGATGACTCAATATTTTTCGATTTTTCATACGTCGTATGTATTTGAAGGTTATACTCATTAAAAATATTATCTACATTACCAATTGGACACACCTCATAATTATTATTTAAAAGGCAATACAACACAATGCCTTCGAATATGGACAGATCTATTTCGAGACAAACATTTCTGTTTACTGTAGTTATTATAAAATGATGTGATGCTTAGGTTAGTTTTTAGGTATTACTTAAATTCGGTCGTTAATTTTGTTCACAGCATAAGCATAACATAATAACATATTGTGCATCATAGCTAAATTCGTAACCATAACGAACAAACCTTGCTTTTTTTCTTGATGTCCATTGTGACTTAAACCATCGTCTACATTGTCACTATCTCGTATTTTGTCTGATATTTAATTGGTTTAATTTAATTTCCTAATGTTTATTTAAACTTGCAGGCTTGACACCAGTGGCCAATTCGTTATGTCTTCCATCTTTTTTACGTATACTAATCAATACATACAAAAGCGTATAATCCCATAATGCGAGCATGTCTATGTTTGAAATTATTTGACTCTATACGTTTTACCTCACTAAAATTTATTTTTTGTAAAATAAACTTTTATTATTCATTCATTTAAAGTACCTGGAACAAATTCCATATAAACCACCACTAAAACCGTTTACGCGTCGCCACCATTTTGCATTGCCCCGGATTGTCTCATACGTCAAATTGTCACGGCCAGTCGACGTTGATCGATGGATGCACCTGCTACGTATCAACAACAACCCTTCGTTGTTGCTAACTTCATCGCCTGCGACTTGAGAAATGTGATTTATTAAATCTGTGATGTATGGAGTGAAGTGAGATGGTTTTTGAAGGTTGTAAGAGTGAAAGAGACTTTATTTGCATAGTATTTATAGGATTTTTTCTATCATATCTTATGATACCTACATAATGGCAAGGCTTTTCAGGATAATGCAATAAAAACTTAGTCTTATAAGATCACGAAACCATTATTTGAAGCCTGATAGCAGACTCAGCATATTATGATTTCATTGTTGGGTTGCTGATAGGTCTCCGCTCTGTTAGAGGCAGTGCACCATGCACTACGGCTTGGTGGAATTATAAAACACTAGCGGCCGCCAGCGACTTTGTTTGAACGTTTGTTTGTTTGTTTGAACGCGTTCATCTCAGTAACTACTGATCCGATTTGAATTTTTTTGCTTTGGATAGCGTATTAATCCAGAAAGGCTTTAGGCTATATTATCAACACCCTGCGACCAATAGGAGCGTCGCATATTAAAAAAAAACATATCGAAACCTACGCGGGTGAAACCGTGCGGCGGAGTTAATAATTTTATAAAGGAGACACTTTTTAAGGAAATTGAAAGAGTTAATAAGATGACACATCGATTCTTTTCTCAACAGTTTTATACCAACTTTGTCTTGCAGCAAAATCCCATTCTAAATTAAACTGTATCATTTAACCATAAAGTCCAATTGATAAATTGAGAGATCAGCAAAGTTATGTTTGGCCATTGATATTCCAAATATGCTTGATATTGTATTGGGACCACCCAATGTTAGTTTCAATGGCCTCATTAAAGATATTAAGCTGTTATCAAAAACCTCGGCAGATGGTGACAGGTGACAGTAAAAAAATAAGACAGGGTAGGAAAGAAAAATATTATAAACAAAACTGTGTCAGCTGCCATGATATCACGTCATCATATATATGGCATATGTACTCCAGGACGAGAAGAAATATTGATTTCGATTTTGAAAAGTATGGACATTGAAAACAAGTTCAATGCCTTAACTTGAAACTAATCATATTTATTTTTCGTTCAGTTTTCGGCGTCGATTTAGGGCGTACGTGAATGGTGTAATCAAATATTTCAGAAAAAATGCTATGATTCAAAAGAGTACCCGCGGAGTTTCTTGCCGGTTGTTTTTTTTATAATTATAAAATAGTGCTTCACCGCAATCCCGCCTGATGGTAAGCAGTGATGGAATCGCTGATGGTAAAGCGCGCTAGTTTATTAAGAACCTAATCACTGAAGAAAAACTGAGTGAATAGGAAGGAAGGCGGCAGTTTAGCGAGGTGATGCAATATTAAATCTAATAACACGACCAATGAATCTGCGTCAGAGGGAGATTGATCTGGAGACCCTCCACCACCAAACTCCCGAAACAACAATATTCGTTATTTCTTTTTTATGTCTGATTGAGATGAAAAAATTGTATTTGGTTTTTTAAATAAAGATTATTATTATTATTTGGCTCATCATACCCGGCACACATCACAACACAACTGCTCAGATCTGTCCTCCATACGGCATTGCTTGGAAGAAAGACTTTGTCTGGTGGGTGCTAACTTCTGCCGACAGCCGATGTCATGGCCTACCCCCAAGAATCTTCATCATTCAGACCCCCACTTTGTAATGGGCGACTAGCTTTATCTTACTGACTGACTGTCCCTTTGACGATTCAAAAGTAGTTGTATTTGGTTTATTTGAAGTAAGTGATTTTTATGTATCTTCTCGCATAATAGTTTTCTGTAGGCAAAAACTGAACAGAGCTGAATAAGTGTCGTTAGTCCTGAGTGAATGAATGAATCTTTGTAAATTAAAGAATACTCTGAATGTATAGATAAATGGCCGGAATTGATATATAATGGTCCGGCCATAGCCGTAGATCCGATGACGCTTGGGTAGATGTGTTCAGAGAGGATAGGAAGCCCTCAGGCTAGGTAGTACGGTCTTCGTAAGATGGTCGGTAATAGATGGATGACATTTGCTGAAATTCGAGTTGAATGGCGTGCAATATGAGAAGCCTATGTCCAGAAGTAGACTGGTAGAGGCTGATGACGATTACGATGAAGATGATGAAAGATATATCGAGAAATGATATCGGCCATAACTTACGAGTTGTAGATCGTAGCTTTGGACCGAATCCGGTACTTTATGTAATCAATTTCATAACCTTTGCACTCAAAATGGTGAAGAAAAACATTACGTGCAAAAAGTCATGTCCTCAAATCTAAGCTATGCAAATATGTGACATCCAGAAACCCGTACTGGGTCTATGTTGTGGATTATGACTATGATAAGTTATGTGCCCCAGCAGTGGCAGGCTGATTTTATTATCGATAAGGATCCTTGAAGGGTCTTCGGCAGTAAGGGTTTGGAGTGGCGACTAAGTACCGAAAGATGCAGCGTAGTGAGGTTCCCTAACAAGCTTGACCAATGACCTGATACGGGCAGCACAAGACTGGTCATTGTGGAGAGCCTTGGGGAAGGCCTTTGTCCAACACTGGACCTCTATGGACTGAAGAAGAATAAGGGTCTATTGGTAAATAACTACACAACAAATGCTCTTTTCTCAAAAGAAAAAAAAAACTCGATCGCTACACTAGCCAGATCATCATCCTTGCGCAGCTTCATAGCTCTATAATTAAACCACATAGCCGGCTCCATATCGATAATTAAGTAAGAATAATATCGATATCGTCAACTGCGATGACGTCGGCACATCTCAAGGGACAATAGTAAATCAACGTCACATGTCAACTGAGTCCCTTAACATCTTATATTCTTGTTAATACCACTCTAACTTGACCTTCAAGAAGCCATGACTTTAAACTTTCTCTAACAAGTTTGTTACGATGAGTAAGATTTAGGGGGTCTAGTAAAATGGCTGATGATGACTTGCGATTCTTCTGTCGCCTACCCACTTACTCCTAATGATAATATTAATGTTATATCTGAAAGCAATCGCTGCGATGTTTTAATGTTGGACTGTCTCACTTTGATTTGTTCGCGAAATTATTTTAGAACTGGAGTGGATCGTATTGTCTTTTGCCTTGTCATCTTGTTTGTCGTGTTGTGGCCTTTCGTATAAGTTTAAATAACTGTGTCCATATTTTTGATGAAAGCGACAAGTCCAAAGGTTTACCTAAACTCAATAACCTAACCACATAACCTTGTCAGCTTCTAAACTGTACCTACTAATCTGCCGCAAAAATTCACTCCATTCCTTATTGACGTTGGGTTCAGGCTCTATGCCTTTTCCATTCTACATATTAAAGACCTGACTATTTTGGTTAAGGAGGTGTTAACAGGTTTTATTAATATGCGATCCAAATTTCTAGTATCCAATATATAGAAAATTTTGATTCATGTTTGAACGAACACTTTCACGTAAGTATTTAAGTCAATGATAGTTTTTTCTGGGTGATAAAATCAATCACAACGAAACTTGTTGTCGTGATAGAGCGAGGAAGCGGTGAGCTGACCTTATTATAAAGTTTCTAAATCAATAAAATACAAAGTTACTTTTTGTTTTTGGGAAATCCGAAACCGTGTCCAGTATTTTTAAGGAAAGAATCTGTGTACAAAATTTCAAAAATATATCATGAAAATCCACTAAGTTATGAGTTTAATGAAAAAACATGATCAATGCACCGCTCGCCTGCCCGCGCCTGATGCGTCGTGGCGTGGGGTGAGCCCTGTCTCACTATATTCTACCGCCAGCTGTGGCATACGCTCGATAACCACACTGCAACAATTTCTGAATGTATTTGGTGAAAAATATAACATGACTTAAAAATTATTGGTGTCGATTCAGTTGCTTATTCTGAACAAACTATATTCAGGATTCGTATAAGGCAAAAATAACGTATAATAATCGAAATAAATATTTTATTTAGTTTAACAATATGATTCTTTGGAACGCTTGGAGTCACTTTTAGAACAAGGAAAGTATCGTAGTAGAAGAATCATCAATCTGGATTATCCTGATTTCCAATTACATCTAACTCCAGAATCTACAAGCCATAACCTCATCTAATCCATCATCAAAAATTTTAAAAGCACCAATTTCACAGCAATACTTCAGTTTATTCTGTGACTATCCCTTGAGATCCCGTATAATGCAGCACACGCTCCTAACAGAACATTGTGCTATATTGAGACATAAATTTTTCATACGCCGCCGGCCACTTGTGATAACCTCCTTGACCAGCCGCTCCCAGAGGATACATAAAGGACTTCTCTTGTATAAGGAATCACATATTTCATAACGGTTGTGTTTTAGAGATGGGATGGTGTCGATAAATGAACGAGGCAATTCATTCACAGCAACTCAGCTCTACGTGTTTGAGGTAAGATCAAAACTGCGAAAGGAATGTGTGATTCGAACAGTAAAGTACATCAAAGAATTCAAGTTGCAACAACTAGTGTGTGTGTCTGAGCATATTTATTTATTTATTCTTTATTGTACACCAATCAAACATCGAACAAAATACATGGAACAAAAATATACAATGGGCGGCCTTATCGCTAATGCGATTTCTTCCAGGCAACCAAAGAATGGACAGATTCTCCTGAACCACATATGGGACTGTCGTTGGTGTCAAATATCATGGTTACAATTTACTAAAATAGATACACAAATACATACATAAATACATAGATACTTTAATAGTATAAATAGCCATAAAAGGCGTCAGCTTTGTTTCATTTTGTCCCATGTTTGAATAATATTATGCTTAATAATGTGAAATGTGTATAGACTATAGATGCAACGGATATCCGGTAACTATCCGGTATCCGGCCTATCCGGCCATCCTAATACTATCCGGCCGAATACCGAATAACTAATATTCAGCCGGATAGACATCTGGCCGAATAAATAGACAAAACTGGATAAAATAAATATATTTACGAGTAATTATTTGCTTTATTTAGTTAGTATCACTTTAATATAATTAGTTTAAGTTTTATATTTTTATTCCCACAATAGTAAATTAATGTAATACAAATAAATCTAATGAATTATTACTCAAACTGCACTAAGGGCAAATTATGGTGAATGAATACTAATTTCTCTGCATTGGGAGGTAGCAGGCGGTTGCGTTTCTCTTCATAAATAAAGCCAGCTTCAGAAAAAGTCATTCGCTATACACAATGCTGCAAGGTGTAGGAAGATAGATTTTAGCAAACTGTTAAATTTGGGTATTGTTTGGCGTTAGCTGCCCACCAAGAATAAGGGTCGCAATTGCAATCAGTACGCACTGACTTGAGATATAAATCCAGCTCACAGGTTATCGCCGCCTGCGCAAACGACTAAGTTTCGCCGGATATCCAGCTATCCGGCCTCATGGTCGGCCTGATATCCGGTATCCGGCCAAACTTCTATCTGGTACATCTCTAGTATAGACCACTATATTATTTTGTACAATATTATGATATAATTTTTTGCAAAACAGTGCCAGTTATAAATTGAGTACATAATTTACAACCTCTCGGTAGCCTATTCAATCCAGAACATTCTTCAGTTTTGCTAGTGTTCATTTTTGGATCTAGACATCAAAAAACTTTGTGAGACCTGAACTAGGTCGAGATATCGACACTTTTGTTGAGTCATCGAATATTTTTGTATCCCATCCCTTACTTTCGTTCACACCCTCGAATTTTTTCCCCGTACCGTCACAAAGGGCTACCGGACAATAATAAATATTTTGACGATATCGCATAAATATCCTTCTTTTATGAATACCAAACGGGCCTGTGCCATCTAAGGACAGTAATTTCTTATATTTTATGGTCACTCTTTTATAAATCGTAGCTATTTGTATGGGATAGGGTTTGGCACAATTTTTTAGAACGAGAATATTCAAATTGGAAGGGGTGTAAAAGGTCTTTATGGGCGACGTTTTAATTTGTTAAAGGGTTCGCTTTTTGTGATGAATTTTGTAGTTAGTTCTGGTTTTATACCTAGATGAAAGATATAAGGGAGTGTTTATTGATCAACACATACTTTGTATAATATAGAATCATACCTAGTTAATACCAAAGTATCCTGGGCCCGTAAAGTAAGACATGCATTAAATCTCTATGCATAGAACTTTGTAGATCAAAAAAAGAATCGAAACTTTTCTTCTTTTTGAACTTGAATTCTTTGGGAAAGTTTAGTTCGAAAGCTTTTTCTTGAAACTAAATATCCTGATATAATGTATGTTTATTTACCTAATTCAAAACTATTTATGTATTTGCACCTAGTTTTATCTCTCAACTAAGTCACTTGCCATTTCATGTATTCACAACCTCTGCTTGTCTAACAGCGAGCATCTGAGGCATTAAATACACCTTTGTACTTCTTCGTCGAAAAGTTTAAATAAATCTAGCTGCATCTAAATAACGCTTGATGTCAATTTTCAAAATATTTAAAAATCTCCTAATCATGATACTGTCATATTTTAAGCTTAGTTACAGCTATTTTATGCTTGATTGCTTTTATAGTTGGTATAGCTTGGTATAGCGCCCAGAGGCAAGTGTTGTCTCGGCAACTACATAATTTGTTTCTCACATCAAGTCCACAGGTGTGTATAAATGTGCGAGTATGAAGTGACAGGACAGCTAGGAGATAGTTTGTCCGCGAGTTGAAACGTAATTTTCGCCCGTCTATTAGTTGCAATGCAAGTACATATGCGCACGGTGACCAGATAGTTGCCGGCTAACCAATTTCTGCTATATGGAAATTTTAACAAACAAGTGGGATTACTGTAGCTTCCGCGTGTGCATCATCCAAATCTCGAGGAGGAGACAGTGATAAAAAGAAAAACTTGCTAAGCTAAATGTTACTCGTATGTACCCTTAGTAAGAAAACATAATTAGAAACATTATAATTAGAACATAATTAGCGGCATGTAGTACATTCCTACATTATAGGTATGTACAGTTCAGTACAAGTCCAAGTGTCAGTACTGTGACACTGCCGGAAATTGCCTGCAGTCTGTGATGTGTCGGCACACGCGACACCGCAATTCTAATAGCTGTGCCGTTACACTGCGGTGATATGTTTTATATCTAGCTCCATTTTAAATGAGGACACTGAGGAAATAGTATTTTGATTTGGTATTAATGTTATTATAGTTACATTATAAAATTAATAAGCTAATACTAATACGTATATATGTATATTTTACACAGGTATTCTTCTTCTTTGGAGTCGTATTTTTTCGCTATGCGGTGTCTGCTTTCCTGGTGCTGAGGCGCCACATATTCCGCTGAAAAGTATGTGTCGTCATCTAAAAACCCCAACTGCTTCATGTCCTTGCGGACATTCGTCATTCACGTAGTTGAGGGCCTTCTCCTCCCTCTCGTCGTTGTAGCCATGGAAAGCCATATCACGATATAATCTTCTGGCCTTCGCTTTTCATGACATATATTATGTATTTTACAGAGATATAAAATAAAAAATTAAAGAAAAAAGGATTCACTCACTGGACATCAAAAAGTAGTCAGGATCACTGGGTCCAAGAAGCTGGCAGTATTACCACGTTGGATGGTAATGCTGATTCTGTAGGCCAAATATAGGCCAGCCGTCTTATCATATAAAGTATTGTTGTTTAAGTTTCAAAAGGATTCACTTGTGGATTGTAAATGTTTTCCATTGTCAAGTCTTTTTAAGAGTGACCCATTTAACTATAGTTGATTCTAGTTGTTGCAATGATTAACTTTGGAGACACAAATAAGCTCAACCAACATACGGTTTCAAATCATAATTTGTAAGTATTAGTTTCCTCATTCATCCAGCTTCCATTGGACAGCGAGTTCCGCTACAAAACTGCGAAATGGCTAAACTTATACGACGAAATAAAATATAATTATTTAGGATAGACACATAATACAGAGATATGGTCCAGTATTAGCTAGTTCTCAACGCCATCATTAAAACCATCAATCAAAGCATACAGAAAAGATCTTTTAACATTAATGACAAATAATATTTTAGTATTTTCATTCTAATGCGCAATTCTTTGAAAAAGTTCTACGTATATACAAATATTCAGAAAAAAACTGCCCTGTAATTTTCAAATATGAAGATCAAAGATGATAAATTGATTGGAAAGCAATATCCCTTCGGACGATTGACCCTTTCATCATATGCCGAAGCTACTTAGCGAATTGGTCCTTTCATGTCATTCGCTTTTCATACCAAAATGGATGTTCTAAAAAGGTTGGATAATGAAATGGTTTTACTTTTTTGTGTAGGATCAGCTGGTAATATAATGGCTAGTGAATATGGGAAAGTAGATTTGTAATGGATTGTTCGAAGTATCACTGTATTCTATTAAGTGAATGGTATCTATATAAAACCGACGGATTCTCGACTGGCGATGACGCACCGGAATACGCAGCATGGGTAGGACAAGGTGGACCGTCGACCATGGTGAAGGCCGCGGAAGATCGCTGGATGCAGGAGGCGCAGGACCGGTCTTCGTCCGTCCAGCAGTGGACGTCTTTTGGCTGTAATGATGATTATGATGATCTATATAAACGTACTAGGTAATTGATATGGTCTGAAAATTGTAAATCTACGTCGTTTTTGCTAGCTAAGTCAATCTCTCTAGCTCTTTCCGCTGACTCTGGCTTCTAGACTAACCAGATGCAACTGGATACCAGAATTTTTGCTTATCTGACCTCGACAAGCCCGTTAATGACATGTGCCGATACCCCTTTAGTATACCTGTTTTTTTTAAATTCTGTTTAATTTGTTTTAATTTTATGATTTCCTGTAGGAGTCATGATAGACACTTTTCTTTTTCTTAATAAGCTTGCTTGTCAGACTTTCCTGCTTATGACAACACGAAAGGAATGTCAAAAATTCGTGAGACCCAAGATCAACAGCTTAATGTGCTTTTCGAGGCACGGAGCGGTATATAAATATGGTCATGATGACCCATCCATGGACTAGCCGCAGTAATCGTAACTTAACTGATCGATTGCAGTTGTTATTTTTAGCCGAAATTCCCTCAGTTTTTGTTAGCTAAAGCACTGAAAAATAATGGCCGAGTTCTATTCACTTTACCATTATACTAGAAATTAAAATTCGACTTCAAAAATTTCTACGCTTCTCAACTTTGCGCTTATTTTGCGTGTGTGAGTTTATTATAATTTTATAGTAACCATTAAACTGAATATTTTATGAGATAAATTAACTCTACATTGAAACTTAATGATGTCCTAAGGCTTTATGAAACTACATTAAAAGTGTGCCAAAAAAATGTTCAGAACAATTAAAAACATAATTGGCTTTATATAACAAAGAAGGGTTTTCATAAAATACTCATAAAACTTGGTTGGCTTATAAAAAAAAAATGTTAGCGAGACTTGCCAATTATGACCCCTTGACCAGTGAGAAAGACCTTCCTTTCCCCTCTCTTGGCATACAATTCCAGAACACCTTCGAAAATTTTAGCGAAATGTTGAGGTCTTTTTAAATTGGTGTCTTTTGCATACCAATGACTAAAAAGGTGGGCGTGGTCGATGTAAAAATGCGAAAAGATCAAAGGTCTTGATATTTTTTGTCGTTTTTATGAGAGCATTCGCTTTTGTGTATATTAATTTTATGGTAGCTATGGATGTGTGGCCTTTTGTCTTCATGAGAAACAGAATTTCCCCTCAATCCGCTTTAACAATTCCATTTTTTCCGTTAAGTTTATATGGGTGAGGTTTTAATAAATTCCAGTAACTGATATTTATAAAATAAGTAGTGCTAGGTATATAGGAAGAGCTATGCTCGGAGTTTCTCTGCGTGATCGAATCAGAAATGAGGAGATCCGCAGAAGAACCAAAGTCACCGACATAGCTCTGCGAGTCGCTAAACTTAAGTGGCAGTGGGCAGGGCACGTTGCTCGTAAAACCGATGGCCGATGGGGCAGTAAGGTTCTGGAGTGGCGGCCACGTACAGGAAGACGCAGCGTAGGGAGGCCCCCAACAAGGTGGACCGATGACCTGGTGAAGGTCGCGGGAAGCCGATGGATGCGGGCAGCACAAGACCGGTCAGCGTGGAAAGCCTTGGGGGAGGCCTTTGTCCAGCAGTGGACATCCATAGGCTGAAGAAGAAGAGAGGTATATAGATATTTAAGGATTATGTACAAATACAAAGTTAAAAATACAGACTTTTTTACAAAAAGAAAAACATTACAATGTGAAAAATCGGTTTAATTTCAATCGGTTCAATTCAAATCGGTGTCTATAAACGGGAATGCGGAACCAATAACTATATATTTTATCACACCCACGGGAGGATATAGGATGGTACTATTCTAAGCCTGGTACCATACGGGGGTATCAAAATGATTCCAAGATAGTGTGTTATAAAATAAGGTTACAAAATTAACGTCAAGAACGTTACAGACTAAGATCTAAATTTATAATAGTTTTGTAATTAGACGGATCTAGTTCAGTCTTTAATCATGTCCAACATATATTTTACCGAACAAACAAAGACATTAACTCGACAATCGTCGTTGCTTGTCACAGTCCACCGCGTTCATAACAAAAAAGAATTTCTTAGTCTTCCGTACAGTCGTAACAGTAACACATTTACCGATATTAGGAAGGAATAAATTAGTTATAATTAAATTGTTACTGTGGCAACACACACGACATACTGTCACGCTATTACACTTCGACAATATAGACATGTAAGAAAGTGACGAAACGAAGTTTCGGTCTATTTTTATCTTTCTCAAAATCATCAATTATCATCAATTATCATTATTACCATATGCCATCTCCTCACTCTCTTCAAACATAAAATTACTGCAGATTATGTCTACGCGTACAGCAGGTCCATTAGTAGGTATATGTCACACACATATTCAAATGTTTTTTGTTGATTTCATAATAAATATCGATTTACGTTTTGTTCTAGAGCGTTCTAGGCTCTTTTCGTTACCTTACCTCTCATTTTTTTTTTACTGAAGATGAGAAATCATCAAACGACCTCTCCTACTCCGGGTGGACGATTTTTACTGACGAAAACCTACCCGTGTTCCTTTACTTGCCTGCCACTTCCTTGGCAGATCACAACACTTCGTTCTAGAACTTTCTAGACTGTTTTCTTTAGCATTATTTTCAAGACAATCAAAGCAATGTTTACCACCTCATCATCATCTTTATCTGCCTAGCTTTTGGCCCAAGTATTTTGGGGTCAGTTTCCAGTCTAACCTGATTCAGTAGGCACAATACCAGTACCTAATTTACATATAGCAACTGCCTGTTCGGCTGCCTTTCTGCAGTTACTGGGTAATACTATTCCCTGCTAAGACTGGTTGCCAGACCAGGTGAGTAACGCCTATGCATTGCTTTATTTTGGCATTTTATACAGATTTCGACTTCTATAAAGATCGGAGACTTTATTCTCGAAGTCGTTGACAATTACGTATACCTAGGACAAACTATCCAGTTAGGTAGGTCCAAGTTCGAGAAAGAGGTCATCGTCGAAGTCAACTCGGCTGGGCTGCTTTAGGGAAGCTACGTAGAATCTTGTCATCCGAAATACCGCAGTGTCTCAAGACAAAAGTCTTTGACCAGTGTGTGTTGTGATGACTTATGGAATTGAGACGTGGTTGCTAACAATGGGGATTATAAGGAAACTCAAGATCACTCAAAGAGTTATGGCTCTGCATTGCCCTTTGAGTGACCTAGAGTTTATGCTTAGGGTTTCAATGCGTGATCAAATCAGAATTGAGGAGCAGGACTGGTCTTCATGGAGATCCTTGGGGGAGGCCTATGTCCAGCAGCGGACGTCTCTTGGCTGAAATGATGATGATGATGATACAGATTATATTTTTATTTAGGTATCTACAATAATTATCCCCCTGACCGGTTTTAATCACCTGTGAGACTAGTCTGAAAGAAGTTAGGTTCACAGGGGATATTTTAGTGTACCTACGAGTGTGTGCGCAAACGCAGGTGCACTTTCTCTTACTTTACTTTCATAGGCCGATGGGACGGCAAGAAAATAATGCAATAAAAGATGTTGAACTAAAAGAAAGGTCTCGCCTCTGGCAATTTGTTCCAGTCCCTCGATATACGCGGTATTAAAGATGAGGCGAAACGCTTCGTTCGGATCGTAATGGTGTCGTTCGATGATGGAACGGAGATGGGGGAATTAAATCATGCAATTCCCTCGCACAGTCTTCAAAATACATCCTATAGAACACCGACAGGCTGGCTACTCTTCACCTGTGCTCCAGCCTTTGGGAGACCGTTTTGAGGTAAATTGGGTCGCCAGTTAATCTCTTCGTACGCCTCTCCACTGAATACAAAGTAGCCAGGTGGCATTTTGTAGCACCAGCTCAAATGTGGGTGCAGTTCTCCATACACAAACAGACCTATGCTTTATTTAACACTAGAAGCTGTCCTGTAGGACTAGTAACTCATACGAGGCCTACAGGACAGCTTCTAGTATTCATGATGAAACTCGATCGTCGATATCGAGCGCGTTTGACACAGCGATTGGCCCGCTTCAAGGTCGTAAGAACTCTCAACCAATGAGAGCGCCAAACGCGCTCGATATCGACAGTCAAATTTTGTATTGAAAAATCATACTATGCCTACTGGTGTGAATTACCGCCGGACCTGTGCGATAATGCCAAGTTATTGATATCAGTCTGAGTTCCCACGAAAACCATTTTCTTGACGTCTGAAGCTTTGCAGACACAAAAATTAGAAGCTGATTAAGAATCATGTCAATTAAGATGATAAAGTCATTAAACTCAAGTAAATTAACAGCGAACAATTAAAATAATATTATTATGGTACTCTGAGCATGAATTTTGAAGGTCGCAGCGTTGTTAACAATTAAAAACGCAGTGTCCTTATCTAGCAACAATAATGATAATTAATGTCAGCGTAATTAGTAGATACTAGTTATGTGAACATTTTTATAAAAAAAAAAAACTTGAAGCGATAATGTGTGTGATGTATTTTATTTGAATAACCTGTATATTTTGAAACGCGGCAAAATGACCAACTAAAGGACATTGTTCCAAGTTTGACACTTTTTTGCCTTTTGTCTATGGAAATGGCGCGGACATGATGTGTCAAGTCAAACTGGACGCGGCGGACTATAATGATTTTGTAGAGGAACTCGTGTTAAAACGCTATTGTTTTTGCTTTTTGCATAATAATAACTATCTTGTATTGTGATGTAAGTGTTTTTGATGAATTTCACATTCCTTTAAATATTTAATAACTTGTTTGTTACAAGTAATTTAATGGTTTAGGTATTATTAAAAAATCTAAAACTATGCATTGGCAATGTAGCTTTTTTTTTAATAATTATAAACTAGCGCTTGACCGCAATCCCGCCAGATGGTAAGCAGTGATGCGATCGTTGATGGTAAAGCGCGCCAGGTTATTAAGAGCCTATTCACTCAGAAAAACTGTAGCTAACCAACGACTAAATAGTAACTTACTAGTTACCATTTAGTCGTTGGTTAGCTACATTGCATTACATTATTCACATTTA
This sequence comes from Sesamia inferens, assembly GCA_037179545.1. Classification (NCBI taxonomy): domain Eukaryota; kingdom Metazoa; phylum Arthropoda; class Insecta; order Lepidoptera; family Noctuidae; genus Sesamia; species Sesamia inferens. Next base: position 11,290,055 of record CM073933.1, on the reverse strand, counting down.
TCTTTTTTTCATATTACTACTACTGTAGTAATATAAAAAAAAATAAACCTATCCTCATGCCTAAACAATGTATAGGTATACGGAATTTCACTAAAATCCGTATAGCCGTTGTGGAGGAGTTCGAGGACAAACACTGTGATAGGAGATTTTTTTTATAATAGAAGATAGATAATGAATATTATAATTTATGTTTGAAATGGTCATGGAAAAATTACTTACCTTTCTTGATCATGTTTCATATTACGTTCAATTGTATGAAGAATGGAAACTGCGTATCGGAAAGCCTAGTGTAAGACATCGAAATGAAATGAAATGAAATGAAATCGGTTATTACAATGCAAGTAGGATCACTGATCACTTTTACACGTCATATTTTTTTTAAACTAGCTCGAGCCGGTATTTCCTAACTGACTACCTCTGAGAAGAAAAGCCGAAACAAACTCAAAAATCTTCGTCTTTTTTCAAGTGCAGACATTAAAAATGAAAATGTTTACAATAACAATATGTGTTTGCTTTGCACAAATTGATTGTTAGAATTTACGTGATTTAAAAAAAAAGCAGCTTTTTAAGTAACTGGGGGCGTCAAGAGCTCGGTCCACCTGGACCCACGACAGGATGTTGCGGCACAGCCTTGGAAAGAAATATGCACATCAATCTACTACAATCGGTGAAATTTCTCTATTACATTTTCAATTTTATCACTAAATCATTAAGGCTCAAGGCTGATTGGAAATATTTGACAGTTTCAGGTAGATTGACCTGCTGTCGACTATACAATAATGGACTGCAATTAGTCTGTTACTTTGGAACTTATGACTTACTAGCTTTCCGCCCGCGGCTTCGCTCGCGTGGATATCGGTTATATCGCGCTTTTAGATTTCCCTCGTGAATATAATTTTTTCCGGGATAAAAAAGTACCCTATTATTTAATCCGGACTTCTAACTTTACGTCTGCAAAATTTTAAAACAATCGGCTTAGTAGTTACGGCGTGAAAGCGGAACAAACAAACTTACTTTCTGATTTATAATATTAGGACATTTGGTGTACACATACAAATATTCCAGTAATCTCCCTTGGGAACTTGATGTTTCTTTAGGACCAAAAGTAGCCTATGTTACTCTCCTTCTTTTCAACTAACTGTATGCCAAAAATCAGGTCGATTGATTGCTTAGCTACGGCGTGAAGGAAGGACAAACAAACAAACAAACACACTTTTACATTTATAATATTAGTATGGATATGGATATACCTATTCGTTCTGAATCATATCACACTCCGGGCAGTAAACTAGTTGTGTAATAAAAAACCTTGGAAATAATTTCAATTGTTCGTCATATTGTGTGGAATTTAGCAGCTTTTTATATGATTCTACAATTTTATGACGCAGTTTATGATTATTTTCGTTAAGACCAATTGGTCATTATGACAGCATTTGTCACAATTGGGGCCTATGTAATAGGTACTTACTAAGTATCAAAGTGGATAAAACTTTGAACCTAATAATTTTCATTTTTTGATGAGAGCTCATTGGCATCTTCAACATTTTTCTGTGGTAGGCCATAACATCGGCCGCCGGCACAAGTTACCACCCACCAGACAAAGTCTTGCCGCCAAGCGATTTGTCGTGTTCCGGCATGATGTCTGGTGAAGCCGTACGGAGGACGGGTCTGAGCAGTTGTGTTGCGATGTGTGCCGGGTACGATGCGCCTAATGTTGTTGTGTTGGGAGTTTGGTCGTGGTGGGCCTTCAGATCAATCTCCCTTTGGCGCAGCATCGTTGGTCGTGTTTTTGGATTTAACATTGCGTCACCTCGCTCAACTGCCGTCTTCCTTCCTATTCGCTCAGTTTTTCTGAGTGAATTGGCTCTTAATAAACACTAGCGCGCTTTACCATCAACGATCGCATCACTGCTTACCATCAGGCGGGATTGCGGTCAAGCGCTAGTTTATAATTATAAAAAAAAAAATCATAAACTCTTCATTGGTAAAAGTGGCAGCATTGCCGTTGGATGGCAATGTTGATACTTTGGCCTAAAAATAGGCCAGTCCTCTAAGATAGAGAGGCTACCTATCGCTTCATGATGTCACGAAATTACTGAACATACCTGAAACATAAAACATTTTAAACGGAGATAAAATAATAAGGTCAAGTTTTTGTATATATTTAGGTGAGGATATTTTTTTAAATTACATGATGATACATTCAGAAAATTAAGGGTGCGCGCTGAAGCGTGTACGATGACAGCACATGTTATGCTCTACGAATATTGAAGTGTCTTTAACATCTTAATTAACTATAATAACCAAAAAAAGAGAAAGGAAACTCGACCTTATTTATTTTACTATTTGAGGTACTCAGGTTGAGATAGATGGGGCATTCAGAAAAGAACGGGAGTAACCGACATAGCCCGAAGAATTGCAACACTTAAGTGGTAGTGTGCCGGGCGCATTGCCCGTAGGACCGCTGCCCGATGGGGCCGACGGGTTCTCGAGTGCACACAGCGTGGGTAGGCCCCTGACAAGGTGGACCGACGACCTGGTGAAGGTCGCGTGAAACCGCTGGATGCGGGAGGCGCAGGACCGGTCGTCGTGGAGATCCTTGGGCCTATATCCAGCAGTGGACGTATTTCGCCTGAAATGATGATGATGATGCCATAGTCTAGTGTCAGGAGATGTGACGTGGCTGCGACAAAAACTCTGAGTTATATCGCCAATTTTTTGACGCAATATATTACACAGCAGCATTGTGGCAATAAAGTGAATTACACCTCTCGCCCTGTTAGTTCTACAGCGAGACTTCTAACTGAATGCGAAAGAGAAGAAGAACCAGTTCAAAATCCAGTTAGAGCATGCAAAGTATATATTATGGGAAAGGCTGATGCAAAGGAAGGCAACATAGTGTCCACGGTGTAATTGATGATAGCCTGACACTATAAAATAAAATAACATACCTACAAATAAAAAAGCCTTTATTCTGCTACGTTTTAATTTACTAATTCCTATGACTATGACACTATTATTAATTATTAGTAAGGTCCCTAAATTGGGTAAAGTCCTCCTCCAACGATGTCCGCTTCCCTTTATCCTGTTCTATTTACCGCCACATTGGACCAGCCATTTTTTTATTTCGTCCTCCCAGCATGTTGAAGGCTTCTTTTTCCTTGAGGTCCACTAAATATGGTGGTGCTTTAGGTATGGGCGTAGCACCATCATACTTTTGTCTCTAAGAAAGAAAGAAAGAAAATACATTTATTCAGCACAGACTTAAAGACACACTGAAAATACATCTAAAATAAATATACATCAACAAAAAAAAAAGTAAAAACCCCGATGTAAAAAATAGCAGTAAAGTGTGCTTCGGGGCTGCACCAAAGAGGCCCAGTTCAGAAAAAATTACAAACAAGAAGTGCCTGACTCTGGTTTTCAACTGAACCTGATGTGTGGTGACGGATGCAAATCAGTTTTACACTACAACGTAAGGTGTGAATGCATACTTAAATAAAAAAATATAATAATATACACTATGTAACAAAAACCCTGTTGTTCCTTTCAGGGACATATAATTTTACCTACAAGTATCTAATAGAAATACAATACACATAATTAGAAAACAGTAATCATTGTCTAGTCGAGGGGTCACAATCAAATACCTATTAAAACCGACAAATTCGAATTTCTTTTAGAATATCTGATTTTATAAGTTAAATAAATTGGCGGGAACGTTCTACTTATGTCTAGTTTCTTCATGCAGAATTGCAGACCTAAGAAATCAGTTACAGATTATAAATATTAATAATTAAACATTTGTTTTAATTATTTTTGTTGAACAGTTTTTTATAAATTACTTGCTTTATTACGTCCGTATGCCGATTCTTAAAACGTAGGTTGAAGGAACAACAGGGTTTTTGTTACATATTGTATACGTGTTAGATAAAAGATGGTAGCGAATATGTGCATAAATAGTTTGATTTGATTACTATTTGAATAGAACCAAGAGTAGCCTTAGCCTTGCTGTTCTGTGGGCCTAACACTAAGGGCGATGGAAAGAGCTATGCTCGGAGTTTCTCTGCGTGATTGAATCAGAAATGAGGAGATCCGCAGAAGAACCAAAGGCACCGACATAGCGCTTCAAGTCGTTAAAATTAAGTGGCAGTGAGCGGGGTACATTGCTCGTAGAACCGATGGCCGAAGGGGCAGTAAGGTTCTGAAGTGGCGGGCACGTGCCGGAAGAAGCAGCGCAGGGAGACCCCCAACAAGGTGGACTGATGACCTGGTAAAGGTCGCGGGAAGCCGACCTCTTTTAGGCAGAAGAAAAAGAACACTATGAGTAACTGAAACTACCGAAGTACTAACACCGAATGTTACCTATTATATCTTTGACGCTGTTGTTTTGTGTAGCTGTATGGGATCAAAGAGACTATGTCTACTTTTTATAGAAAGGGTGTTTCAATAGGGACGCTCGAACTTTGACAGCGGATAGCGGTCATCTTGGTAATGCGATAGCTGTCAAATTTGGCATGAATACATATTTAGTCGTGACATTTTACCATGGAACGCTACACGCTTCAACAACGCGTAGAAATTATTAAAATTTATTATCAAAATCAGTGCTCTATTCGCCTAACGTTCCGTGCGTTGCGATGGCGACCGATATCGGACGATGATAGCAATTTTTTTGTGATCTAGGGTAGGTGGTATGGATCTTACGAACATGTGGTTCCAACAGAACGGCGCCACTTGCCATACATAAAGAGAAGTTCGAGGGCTTCGTCATCTCGCGTGGTGGCAACATCAACTGGACCCCGAGATCGTGTGACTTAACACCGCTTGATTATTCTCTGTGGGGCTACGTGAAATCTCTAGTGTATGCAAATAAACCGCAGTTAATTGTGGCCCTAAAGGACAACATAACTCGCGTTCTTCGTGAAATTGAGCCCCATTTATGCGAAGACGTCCTTCAAAATTGGTCCACCAGAATACACCATCTACAGCGGAGTTGCGGTGGCCATTTGGCTGATATTATTTTCCATACATAATGTCATTGAATATTCTTTAAAATGTAATAAAAATGGTGGTAACATCACTTAAACAGATTGTTTTATTTCATTTCAATTTTCGAGCGCTCTTAATGAAAAACTCTGAACATATTTTTATTGCATTTCTCAATATTCGAATGAGCTGATCCTTAAACCGAACTGAAACAACCGATGTGTTGGTATTGTAATAGGTATTGAAAGAGATACGACAAGTGTAGTAATACGGGTGAGTTTTAAGCAGTAAAAGACTAACATCGGCCGCTGGCAGAAGTTACCACCCACCAGACAAAGCCTTGCCGCCAAGCGATTTGTCGTGTTCCGGCATGATGTCTGGTGAAGCCGCACGGAGGACGGGTCAGAGCAGTTGTGTTGCAATGTGTGCTGATTACGAAGCGCCTAATGTTGTTGTGTTGGGCTTTTGGTCGTGGAGGGTCTTCGTTGGTCGTGCTGTTGGGTTTAACATAGCATCACCTCGCTCAACTGCCGTCTTCCTTCCTATTCGCTCAGTGTTTCTGAGTGAATAAACTAGCGTGCTTTACCATCAATGATCGCATCACTGCTTACCATCAGGCGGGATTGCGGTCAAGCGCTAGTTTATATTTATTAAAAAATATATATATATATTCGCTTAGACGTCATATTAAACTCCGTCTTTCTGTTTATACTTTCTTCTTCTTCAGCCTATATGTAAAGGTCCACTGCTGAACAAAGGCCTCCCAAAGACTTCCATTGCTTTTAGGGGGTTTGTCATAATCCCCACGCTTAGCAGGCGGGTTGGGAATCGCAGTAATTTGATATTCCACAGGAGAAGCGCTGCTGCCCGCTTTTCTGGTGAGAGTTCCCTTAGTCGCTTCTTACGACACCCACGGGAGGATATGGGTTAGTACTATTCTGCTGGTTGTATATATTTTAAAATCTAAATAATTGTCTTATAACACATCCAAGTGTAATGTCGTATAAGATGCCAGGTGAGGCCATGAGGGTGAGCGGCGGCGCGTGCGCTCGGTCGGGTTTGTCACGCTCCATGACAATTGGTGGAAAAAATCCACTGAGCACACCTTGTAGGGTTGTCAACTAAGAATATTGTAGAGGTAACGTTATATTATTTAATTGTACTTAATTATAACGTACCACCATGGAAACATTACCTATAGGTTAATTATTATAATGAAACTGTGTGTAGAGTCTAATATTTTAGCTGCAGATCTTCTAGCTAGCCACTGGGTACTTGTAATAAATTATTTCTTATTATTTAACCACACAGTCGCAGGTTCGATTTTGTCATGGTATAAATATTATTTCATGAGTAATTATTTCGGGTCTGGCTGTTGTGTCTGTGAGTTTAGATGTTGTAAGCGCACTCACGATTTCTACGGTGTGGGACGTATGTGGGATGTTTTTTTTTGTTTTAATAACAAAAGTAATTTCTTAAGTTTTATCAAGACAAAATTTACTCTAACCATACCTATATGTTGAGAACACAGTGTTTCAGAAGCAAGGTTTTCAATAAAAAACCCAATATCTAAAAAAATAAAAAATTGACAACATAACATTTATAAAAATAATGTTGTTTTTTTTTTAATACAATATTCTATGCATTTTCTAAAAAATTAAAAACTTTTTACTATAATGTTATATAATTTATAGTAACTTTTTCAAGTGTCAACCCTAAACGCTTGGACCTGTTACGTGGCGTGCAGTGGACGGATTCACTCGCCGTATAAGTAATCGCGATCTGTTAATAAATACCATTCTTCGCTCACTGCAACGAGTGCGGGCTACCTACGACGAATAATCAGGAAACGATCGTTACATATATTTTTCAACTGAAACATGGTTTAAAAACCCATTTACGAGCATAAACGTTGCTTAAAGTTAAGTGATGATACTAGGCCATCGTTGTAGATGCCCACTCCCTCACGCCGAGAAAAGGCCTGTGTCCAGGAGTGGGAATATTATAGTTTGATTATGAAGTAATGATAAGCCACTGTTTTTAACTACACATTTTTTAAGTTTAATGTTTATAGTAACTTAACCAAAAAACTTAAACATTTGTTTAAAGTGTGTCTAATGTAAAAGTCTATATATACCTAATAATGTCATGTTTAAAATGTGTTTTTGTGGTAGTAAGGATAGTGTAACTTTTCTAAGTTATATGTACTTTCTAAGTATATCTTGGACACCAATGACTGATTAAAAAGGTGAAAGACTTTTAGGTCTGAAATCGCCAACCCGCAATGAGCAAGGGTGGGGATTACGCCAAATCCTTCTCCGTATGAGAGGACACCTGTGCATAGCAGTGGGACGATAAAAAGGTTGATGATGAAGAAGAAGAAGGATAGTGTTTAAAATGGCATGGCATAGTTTAGTTATAAATAAATGAACCACTAACAGGCTACTACTTAAGGCGATTAGTTATGACGATGACCTTGCGCATCTGGGCGGGGCTAGGCAGAAACCCCCGCGCACCCCGCAACATATTTACGTGCACATTTCCTACTCCCTTGCTACGAGCGCGGACGTCTCGTAACAAACGTATAATGCCATAACATGTCTAAAAAGTATACTATTCATAGTATTCTGTCTAAAAAGTACCTAATATAAAATTACGTGGTATCTAAGCTCATGCCCTAAAGTGAAACATATTATGTAATTACTTTTATTATGTTGTTTTCGATACCGCGTTGCAGGGATTTTTTATTTAAAAAAGGGAAAACAAATATTTATTTATAAAAATGATTAATGCAAAACGGGAATCGGTTTATTCTTTTATTTAAAGTTATTATTTAGCATTTAGCGTTTTTGGTATAATTTCCCATTGAAACATTGGAAACTTATATATATTATTATTGTTTAAAAATTTAGCTGACCAAATTTTAGGTAATGAACACCTGAGACTAATGAACTTATAGAATGAAAAAAAAAAGATTTTATTTGGTTTACTAGAAAAAAAAATGGGGAATGTTAATCAAATTTCATGGATTAAATTACAAGTATCATTTATATATATTTTTAAGGAAGGAAAAAAAATGTTTTGGACTTAGCAAAAGTTTGCCGAATTTTTTTTTTGAGATGTCCTTTTTCTTCCTTTTGTATAGTATATCATACATACAACTTTATAGAAATATACGATCACTATAAAATAACTTTTCACTTTTATTAAACACATGACATTTCTCGTCAAAAATAAAACTAGTGGGTTATCTGTCATAGTTTTAAATTAGCTGTGAAAAGTAACTGTCTAGATGCGACTCTCAGTTTTATCTAAGGTAAGTTTTATTTTATTTTTGTTTATACCCCTAAATGTGTATCATCATCAACCTTTTTATCGTCCCACTGCTGGGCATAGTACATATGACTTTAGAAAAGTTGTATTGGTACTTGCCTGACCTGGAATCGAAACCGCGCACTCATACTTGAGAGAATGGTGTTTTAACTACTAGGTCACCACGACTTTTATATGTGTATGTGTATGTTTATTAACTAATACGTATGCCTGAATGTTTGTTCCTACACATTTTGATATATTTGCTGTTGTTGCTGTGAGAATTATACTAGATATCACCAGAGTTGCAGTAATTTACCTTCCATTATATTTATAGTATAAAATTTTAATTGCATCTGTGTTGTCTTATACAGTATATTAAGAAAACTCTGTCCTACCCATAAGGATAATAAAGGTTAGGTAAACACATGACCAAATATAATATAAAATTTTACGTAATCATCATAGTACCAATACAAATGAATTTTGAAATAATCTTTTTTTCCCGCGAATTAATTCCAACTTCCCCGAAATTTGGTAATTTTTAGAAAGTGACAACACTATTGTTATTATGAGCGAATAGCGATGCAACCACGTACCGCGTGCCCTGCCGCCCGCCGCCCGCGGAAGGGTGCTTACGCACATTTATTAAGTTGCCTCTTTTTGCGAAATAATATTTATTTTTTTAGGGGTGTTTTTAAGTTTAGCCCGGTTTTATATTCATTAGTAGAATCAGTTATCGATACCTAACAACACCTTCACGGGTCGGACAGGGTTTTTATAACATACCGTATACTAAACCATGTAAATCAAATAAAATAAATTGCAATAAAATTTATTACAATTGAATAGACAGGTGTATTAATGTTTGACTGCCTCGTTGAAATAGTGGTTGTAGAAAGTGACACAAAGTTGTGGGTTTGATTCCCACAATAAATACTAAATAATATTATTATTACTGCATGACTACCTAATAAAGGTAATGGACAAAAAACGTTACACACATTATGTACCTAGCTATATTACAATATGGTTTGGTTTTGCTATGGTGATGGTTTTTTGCATGTTTCTTTTGCCTTGGCTTTAGACTGCTATGAGCTAGGCGCATTTAAGCCTTGGTGCCTGATGAAGGATGCAGACTCTGACACAAAACGGAGCTAGTAGCGGTGATGAAGTAGAATCTTTGGATTTGCAGAAAGTTTTCCAGCAACATCGATAAATTCCAGTCTCAAGTGTTAAACCTCCCACAAACTGATCATGAAATAGGACCGCGTGCAGATGATATTTATGCTGATACAACCGAAGTGCCTCTTATACCTATTCTTACTTAGGTATGTCCTAATATATCAGAAAGTAATTATGGCGCTCTACCTTAAATTTCATCTTTGCCTTCTAATCAACCACTTCCATCCACGCCTGTCGGCATAACTTTGTTACGCGCTCAAAAAATGAAACCCAAAGCTTCTGCCATCGTTGCACGAAAAATAAAAAGACAGTGTAAGAGAAGACTAAACGTATCTTTTCGTTAGCAAAAAGCACAATTTCAACACAAGGCTGAAATAGCAATAACTACATTTTTGGAAAATGTGCCTTCCGATTGGTCATGATTAGATTATTTTTATAGATTTTTCACTGAAGGCTTAGTAAATATTATCACCAGTCACACAAATTTATACAGCGTACATAGAACAGGAAGTTCCAGAATAGTTTCAAGGGAAGAAATACTAGATTTTTTGGCAATAAGTGTCATCATGGGTAATGTAGTTATGCCATCCTACAAAGATTACTGGTAAAAGTATTTTCGTTATGCAAAGCATTAGCATACATAATGCTCCTAAAGAGATTTGATAAAATCAGGCGATTTTTACATTTTACCAACAATTCTGAAGCCGATACATCAGATAGATATTAGAAACTACGTCCTGACGAAATTGTTGTACCGTACAAAGGGAAGAAAAATATGATCATTGGCCACAAATAACTGGATATCAGAGGTGTAAGTACTGCAAAGCTGGCCAGGCAATTACGATGTGCACAAATGGAAGGTTCATCTTTGTTATGTGAAGAATAGAAACCGTTTTTGGAGTACCACCGCAAGCAATAGGATATCTGAATTATTATGTTATAATATATATTTGGAAAAAAAAAATGTTTAAGAAAGATTTATTTTATTAAACCAATTTTCTTCCACTTATACAGTTATTTTTGTTTAAAATCATGTTATTTACAATGATATTTTAGTAAACGTTCAAAACTACCAGTAACATTCAAACTTTCCATGGAGTCCATGGAGTTTCTTGCACGTTCTTCTCCATAGAGATCTACGCTTTGGAACGTGCAATTTATCTTTACTTTTCTTGGACTGACCGACATTGACTATTCAAAAGCACCAACGGGTGGTTAATTTGAAATAAATAATTTTGATTTTGATTTTTCCCTAAACATAGCAATGTATAGCATAATATACATCACTAAAATTGCAATATTCACTGTACGTGTAGCAATGTATAGATTAATATACCTACGACTTGTTTTTTTTTTTAATTTTCATATTATGATTTTTTCCCTTATTTTTTATACGTTCCTTATAGCCCAAAAAAGCTACTATATATACTACTATACTAAGCTACTATATATATATATATATATATATATATTGCTTTTCTTCGAACAAAGAATCTTGCCACGATAAGGGTAAATTTTTATTGGCGGAATGAATAGGGTGTGGGGGGTCCGACCCCCCACGTCGTGGGCCGTTTTATCTCGAAAACGGTACGTCGCAGCGAAAAAGTGCTAGAGTACAAAGTTCTTTCTTAGACCTACCCCTATTCATTCCGCCAAAAAAAATTGGAGAAATTTCGAGTCTGGTTTTTAACCACCCAATAAAAATGACCCGAAATTATAAAATAACCCGAATAAAAAGTTACCCTCTTGACGCCCTCTATATGATGCAATTATTTTTTTTTCGAAAATTTAAAAACTCAAAAAAAAATTTGCTCCCAAAATTTATTCGTTTTATTCTTTTTCTTTACGTTTCATAAAAGGAGCGTATACCCCAACTCCAACAACCCGCCCTGAAATCGACCCTCTGACCGGTTACGCGCGCGGTTGATTTTTTGACAGCATCATGCGCCTAGTTAGAATAATCGTGTTATAAGTAAACGAAGCGAAACGGGAAAATTAAGCGGACGAGACTACAGGCAAAAATATAGGTACAGTCAACGGCACATCTAGTTATACACCCGCAGTAACAAAACTATTTACATTGATCAGAATATCGAAATAAAACGTCATATAAAATCACGTAAAGCGTCCAAGCGCAGCAATAAATGCAAAAATTCAATAATCATACACAAAATCATTAAAAATACTTCGTTGCACTCGAAGTCGGTATCCAAGTGTGCGCGGAGCAAAAAGTGACACAGTCTCCTCTCACGAGCGCTGGCGCGCGACTGCCGGCCACCCGCGCCCGCGTCCCGCATAGAGCCCCTCTGAACTTTGTAAGGCGGAAACTCGTGCGGAACCTCATTTTTATTACTTTTCTTATTAAATATTTCATCAATTTTAAAATAAAACTATGATTCTATAGTTCTTACAGGTACACGTTACTGTGAGTAAGAATATTTACAAAAGTCTAAGCGCTTTAAGAGAAATATCGATTTTAAGGTTAAAAACGTCGTGTAGAAATGTTTTTTTTTTTGACGTAAATATAGGCCATATAGAAAATAATAAACAATAAATATGTTGTGCTTGAATCTATGATCATTACATATTTTTTTCAAAATTTTTGATCAAGGCATTCTTGAGGAATAAACTTCCAAAGTTGAGCGATTTTGGACGCTCACGGGTATCTATCACCTTAATTAGGTATCAAAAAAATGAGATATTTTTTTTTATTTTGACAGTTTTAATTTTTTAATTGCTCACAATTAATTAAACATAAATATCTCAAATAAAAAACTGTAATATTCAAATGCGAGGTGACACTAACAAACTACAACTTTTTTTTATAATCAATAGTATAATTTGGTACGGCGTGGAATCATTCTCGAAAACACCGTACCGGCCGAATCTGACGCCACACGGAGTCCACGCCTACTTTACCCCCACCCCTAGAGCGTGTGTCACACTCGTGCGCGAGGTCTATTACCATGTAATAGACGTTGTCACGTTCAAATATCGGCAGTAGACGGAGTTCTACAGACAACCAATTTTTTTATTGGTTGATGTCAATCATTGTCACCAAACACACAGTCTACAATACTTATGCTAATGTTGTCAGTTAGAAATATACAGCTGACCTTAAGATATTATGCAACAGGATTTTGTTAGGTGTGATGGTTTTAACAGAATGTTAGCACAAACATCATTGTTAAGTTTGAATGAAGTTTTTTTTTTTGATATGGCATCTCGTAGTTGACCTTGAGAGGTCGTGACTACTTAACCGGACTATAATGTGGCTGCCTTAAATGAATTTAAAGCCTCCAGCCAGGGCGACTAAAAACTAAGCGACTACACGCTAAGGGCACCCCCTGTGGGGTACGAACCTCGGCTTAGGGCGTCGCTGGAGAGAACAGCAAGGGACGGCTGGATCGAATTTTTGTTTTAATTCGGTTTGATGACCGTGGCGTTTCCTAGTACTAGCTCTGAGAAGAAATGTCCGAAACAAACTGCTGCGAAAGGCTGGCTTGGAATGAAGCGTTTCGTCTCTTCTTTTATACCATATACATCGAAGGACTGGAACAATTAGCCTGAGACGGTCTTCTTGTCTGATTACATTTTAATTGTTTTCAAAAGTGTACTTATAGGCTTTTAATAAACTAGTGCGATTTATGATCAACGATTGCATCACTGTATACCATCAGGCGGGATCGCGAGCACTATTTTATAACTTAAAAAACTCAACACAACACATTTTGTGAAGGAGCAGAGTTAAAAGAATAGTGATCTATCCAAGGTATGAAAATCAAAAAAAAAATAATTATTCCGTCTTATAGATAAGAAAAAAAAATAAGACCCGTATTTTTTATTTTGTCGAAATTACCAAAAACTAGTGACCTTTGATGCATTTCATAATTGTCAATTTTTATTGAGTTGATAAAACAAAATATACGCGTCCAATATTTTTCCATAATCTGAATGACGGACTAAATAGAATCATTTTTTTTTTACCACGACACATTCCTAATCTTGACATCGGCATTACTTGCCCAAAGAATAGACTAGAATTGTCTTTCCAGCACTAAAATTCGTCACACGACGTACCGCACCTGTTCGTCACAAGTGCATATTGCATTATTCATGCGGTCGGCCGGCCGCGTCGGTCACACCGCGCCTGTAAGAACGGAACCGCAGCGCCTGCGTTGAAAAAATACCGCACTGTCTTCAGTCGATTGGGGTTTAACACGCAATTGTTTGTTGACTTTACGTGGAATTGTTTTTCTTTTACGCTTTGTGCACTATGGGTTTATGTACTAATTACATTGTGGTTGCCATTTTATTTAATCTGTGGTAAATTTGTCTACTTATAAATTTTTGATTTAGAAGTTCTTTTTTTAATGAGAGTGCCTTTGGCTGCTGTATTCATAAAAAATCAAGAAAACAATCAGCAGAGTAATTATTTATCTCACATAAAGTGGCGATTGATTGCAATACTTTGCATGTCCATCCATTCCAAGTCCCTTCAATAGCTTAGTTGGTAGAGCGGTGGACTGTACAGTAAAGAAAGAAGAAGAAGAAAGAAAGAAAGAAAAAAGTTTATTTGCAATAAACATGACGCAAGAGTTTACAAAAATATAAAAAATAACAAATAGTTGAGGGAAACATGCGTCATATCCACGCAAAACGGCTGTCGCTCAGCATTATGCTGCGACTGTATGCAAAAACAGAGCCCAGCGCTGGTTTTCAGTGATAGCCGACGTCGACGTAAAGACGTCACCCGATGCAACAAACAATTAAAAGCAGCACCAAACCGGTAATACAGTAAAAATAAAAAACGTAATAATAAAAAGATATAAAAAGTAAATCCAATTGTAAATGGTGAGAGTACAGTTTAAGCAAACACAAACAGAAATATAAAAAATAAAATACATGATATATAAAAACTACGAGAATATCATCCTCAAAAATGACATACATCTGCTTCCGATTTGAAATTCCTTTTTTGAAAATTCCAAATTGCATTTCCTAACATAGTCTGTGGTTTGTGGTTTGTCAGCACCCTAATTAAGTAACACGGTATTAATAACAATGTAAAGAATTTTGAATCATATTGCTAATCCAATGCTCGGTATGGTAAAAAATGTGTTTGCTTACCAACGTAAACAATGCAATGAATATTGTTGAACTGAAATTTATCAAAAAGGAACCTGTTGTTCGGATAGTTCTCCAGGTAATCCAGGAAGGCTTTAGGCAATATAACATTATGTAGTGATAAAAAAAAAACATATCGAAACCTACGTGGGTGAATCTGCGCGGCGCAGGCAGTTAATAATAATATTCAGCGAAATCCACCCAACGATAAAGGTCGGATGGTATCTACCTAAAAAAATATGCCAAAATTATTTTATAACTCAGTCAATTCAAGCTTGGTGATATATAAATTAGCAATATAATTTCTACAATCAAACAATCGTCGAACAACTCTTAAAGTGGCTAAGTAAAGATGAAAATTGCGCGATTAATGTTTTACTGGCGATGTTTTGTGACTTGGCTTTTTGTTAAACGCCTTGGACAGTTCGCGGTAAGGTCGGCAAAACGGTAGATTGGACGATTTTGATGACGACGTGATATTATAAATCGTTTTTGTCAAATGTCAACTGCTGTGGTCGCCTCCGTTCGAGGTTTTTGTCTTTTTTGTGGACCTTATTAGACTTGTTTACTGTCTACTGATTTTTCAAGGATACTAACGCAGGACATATTTTAATTAAGCGTCCATCAGAGTGTAACGTGAGACTAAAAGTAAAATTAAAAGTTTGGACAATTTATTCTGTGGTTAACTCGAAATGATAAAATATCGATTAGGTAGTGAGAGTGACACTCGTAAATAAAACCGATTATAAATATGTGTTTCTTCTACAGCCTGTGGATGTCCACTGCTGGACAAAGGCCTCCCCCAAGGCTTTCCACGCTGACCGGTCTTGTGCTGCCCGCATCCATCGGCTTCCCGCGACCTTCACCAGGTCATCGGTAAGGGCAATGGAAAGAGCTATGCTCGGAGTTTCTCTGCATGATCGAATCAGAAATGAGGAGATCCGCAGAAGAACCAAATTCACCGACATAGCTCTGCGAGTCGCTAAACTGAAGTGGCAGTGGGCCGGGCACATTGCTCGTAGAATCGATGGCCGATGGGGCAGTAAGGTTCTGGAGTGGCGGCCACGTACTGGAAGACGCAGTGTAGGAGGTCTCCAACAAGTCGAAATATGTGTTTACTTTTAAGCAACTTTAAAGAACAATTGAATGACTTCCGCGCTTTTAGAATTTTAATGATAATAAGTTACACGTAAATAGTCGTGGTGGCCTAGTGGTTAAAACACCAGCCTCTCAAGTATGAGTGCGCGGGTTCGATTCCAGGTCAGGCAAGTACCAATGTAAAGTTATATGTACTTTCTAAGTATATCTTGGACACTAATGACTGAAGGTGAAGGAAAACATCTTGAGGAAACCTGGACTTTAGATCTGAAATTGCCAAGGCACATTGAGCAAGCGTGGTGATTACGCTCAATCCTTCTCTGTATGAGAGGAGACCTGTGCCCAGCAGTGGGACGATAAAAAGGTTGATGATGAAGTGACAAAACGTGTTATATTTTAGAACCAAAAATTTGAAGACATGGAACATACGAAACCGTGGCCTGGCTCAAGAAACCGTGGCCCTGGCGTACAGACAAGTGAGATATACGGGTGGGTTTTAGGCAGTAAAAGTCTGGCACGCCCTTTCGCTCTGCCCAGAACGGAAGAGATCATTTGATGATTTCCCATCCCAAACAAAAACAGAATGTGACATCTACCAACCCGCACTGGGCTTTATGTGGATTACGGCCCACTCGCTCTCACCGGGAAGACACCTGTTTACCAGCAGTGGGAGCATAAAATATTGAATATTTTATAACTATTAAGACTACGTTTTTACCGGTCCGAAAGAGAGGGTATGGTAGAGCGTACGAGTGCTGCACTACAGGCAGTCTCCGAATGGGGCAAAGACAGTCTTGTAGGATTCAATGCTGCCAAAACACAGGCATGTCTTTTCTCGGTGGTAGGCCATAACATAGGGCGCCGGTAGAAGTTACCACCCACCAGATACAGTGAAGCCGTACGGAGGACGGGTCTGAGAAGTTGTGTTGCGATGTGTGCCGAGTACGATGCGCCAAATGTTGTTGTGTTGGGAGTTTGGTTGTGGAGGGTCTTCAGATCAAACTCCCTTTGGCACAGCATCGTTGGTCGTGTTGTTGGGTTTAACATTGCATCCCCTCGCTCAATTGCCGTCTTCCTTCCTATTCGCTCAGTTTTTCTGAGTGAATAGGCTCTTAATAAAATAGCGCGCTTTACCATCAACGATCGCATCACTGCTTACCATCAGGCGGGATTGCGATCAAGCGCTAGTTTACAATTATTAAAAAATAAAAAAACACTAAAAGGAGCCCGTTCACCTTGGTTCCTACTTTTCAGAATGTATCCTTATAGTGCATTTTGCAACTTTGGGCGGTGCATTGAGTCCAAGGCCAAGGTAGATGCCAAGAAACTTGGCCTCATCGCAAAGATCCGGCGGTACTTCACACTAAGGCAGCTTCTAATTTTGTACAAAGCACAGGTCCGCTCGCGTGTGGAGTACTGCAGTCACATTTGGGCTGGTGCTGCGAAATATCATCTGGCTACTTTGGATTCAGTGGAGAGGCGTGCGAAGAGGCTGAATGGCGACCCAAATTTAACTCGCAATGGTCTCCAAAGCCTGGAGCACAGGCGTACAGTAGCCAGCCTTTCGGTCTTCTATAGGATGCATTCTGCTGTGTGCAGAATAAGGATGCTGCAGCCATGCTTGCCATACGAGCTAGGTACTCACGTACGAATAGCTAGTTTTTCGTATATCTTAGTAAAATACGGTCACTAACACTTTAATCATTAGATATGTATACAATATGTTACGAAAACCCTGTCCGGCCCATAAGGATAATAGAGGTTAGGTAAACACATGACCAAATATAATATAAAATTTTACGTATTCATCATAGTACCAATACAAATGAATTTTGAAATAATCTTTTTTTCCAACGAATTAATTCCAATTTCCCCAAAATTTGGTAATTTTTAAAAAGTGACAACACCGGTATTATTATGAGCGAATAGCGATGCGACCACGTGCCGCGTGTCCTGCCGCCCGCCCCCCGCGGTCGGCAGGCGAAGGGTGGTCAACGCATATTTAATAAGTTACCTCCTTTTGCGAAATAATATTTATTTTTTTTAGGGGGATTTTTTTTTTAAGTAAAGCCCGGTTTTGTATGCATTAGTAGAATCAGTTATCGATACCTAACAACACCTTCACGGGTCGGACAGGGTTTTCGTAACATACTGTATAAGTGTAGGTTACATAACTTTCTTCTTCATCTTCAGCCTATAGAGGTCCACTGCTGAAGAAAGGCCTCCCCCAAGGATTTCCACGAAGACCGGTTTTGTGCTGCCCGCATCCATCGGTTTCCCGCGACCTTCACCATGTCATCGGTCCACCCTGTAGAGGCCCTCCCTACGCTGCGTTTTCCGGTACGTGGCCGCTACTCCAGAACCTTACTGCCCCATGGGCCGTCGGTTCTACGAGCAATGTGCCCCGCCCACTGCTTAATTTTAGCGACTCGAAGAGATATGTCGGTGACTTTGGTTCTTCTGCGGATCTCCTTATTTACATATATAACTTATGATACATCATTTAAGTTACTATTATTTTACACTAAGCCTATTTTGTCCCTCAGCAGGTTTAATGGATCTCTTTCCTTTGTCCACTTCTCTTGGTCTACTGCAATTTTAAGCCAATCCCTTAACAGTCCAGCTCAAACGGCCATGTTTTTTTTATTATTACGTACTTAAATCAATACTGATGTAATCAATGTGAAACGTAAATCCACACCAATCCAATAAATATATACGGACAAATCACACAGATTGAGCTAGCCCCAAAGTAAGGTCGAGACTTGTGCTATGGGATACTCAGTTGAGTGAGTATATTTATAAAGAAAGAAAGAAAGAAAATTTTTTATTCCGCACAAACAAAACGCACTTTACAACTAAATACCATAAAATACCAAACAAAATACAGGAAAAAAAACAACATATAACATATACAGTATGTTAAGAAAACCCTGTCCGTAATCACCATGATTTAAAAGAGTGTCCATGGAGTTTCTTGCCCGTTCTTATCCATAGGTACCTACTCTTTGGAATGGGCGACTAGCTTCACCTTACTGACTGACCGACCTTCTGACAATTCAAAAGTGCCTGTAACTGGTTTATTTGAAATAAATGCTTTGATTTTGATTTTGACCATAGTACCAATACAAATGAATTTTGAAATAATCGGGTAACGATATAGGCTACTTTTCATCTTGAATCGCAGACGAAGCCGTAGGCATCTGCTAGTAATCGGCATGAATTGTCACATTATTTTATAGACACTAATTTTAAATGCAGTGTATCTATCATCATCATCCAACATTTTTATCGTCCCACTACTGGGCACAGGTCTCCTCTCATACAGAGAAGGATTGAGCGTAATCACCAAGCTTGCTCAATGCCGTTTGGCGATTTCAGACTTAAAGTCCAAGTTTCCTAAAGATGTTTTCCTTCACCTTTTAATCAGTCATTGGTGTCTAAGACATACTTAGAAACGGGTCAAGTGCGTGTCGGACTCACGCAGAAAGGGTTCCGTACCATTGATTTATGAAATTAAAGGATTTAAGTTATTTGTATGAAAGTTTACTCGGTAATAAGCGGTTTACGATTTAAGAGGTATTAAAAAAAAACTACTACTTACTTAGATCTCGTTTAAAACAATTTTCGTTGGTAGTTTTTATAGTAATGTACATCATTCTTTCATTTTTTTATTTTAGAAGTTAGAGGGGGGAGGGGGGGGGAGGGGGCGGCGACCAACTTTTTTCCACTTTGGAAGCGTCTGTCACGCAAACTATTCGGTTTAGAAAAAAAATATTTCAGAAACCTCGATATCATTTTTGAAGAGCTATCCATAGATATCCCACACGTATGTGTTTGATGAAAAAAAAATTGAGTTTCAGTTGTAAGTATGGGGAGCCCCCAATATTTATTATTATTTTTGCATCAATATCTTAATGCGGTTCACAGAATACATCTACCTACCAAGTTCAACGGTATAGCTCTTATAATTTCGGAAAAAAAAATGGCTGCGACATACGGACGGACTGACAGACATGACGAATCTATAAGGGTTCTGTTTTTTTTTCCATTTAGCTACGAAACCCTAAAAATACATATAACTTAGAAAAGTTACATTGGTACTTGCCTGACCTGGAATCGGTCCCGCACACTGATACTTGAAAGGTTGGTGTTCTAACCACTAGGCCACCACGCGTGTTTCTATAATCCCTGTTAAATAAATCCCAAAATTCTTTACTAACATCTCCAGTACAGGCGAACATTTTTAGATCTTTTATCGTTGCATTCTTCTGAACTACATTGCGCACATCAAAGGTACAGTCGGTGCCGTGTTTATGAGAAAGTATGACATGATAGGGACAAAGTTAAGAATGTTAATTGTTCCTCTCTTTGATACTAAATGTAAACAAGGGGAGTTTTTAATTTGATGCGCTAAGCTTGTTTGTGGGGCGAGATTACAATCGTGTAGGGAAATGTGTATGTTGGAATATACATGCAGATGACAGAGAAGTGAACTTTAGCCACATTGAGAACGTTCGTTGGATGGGTAAAAAGCATTGAATTCGCGTGAGCGTGACCAACATACAGATGTATATTTCTCTATATTCTATACTAGCTTTCCGCCCGCGGCTTCGCCCGCGTTAACTTCGGTTATATCGCGCGTTTTAGATTTCTCTCGGGAAAATCAATTTTTTCGGGATAAAAAGTACCCTATTATTTAATCCGGACTTCTAACTTTACGCCTGCAAAATTTCAAACACATGTGAAAAAAAGATTTATTGAGTAGATAAAGCGTGAAGAAAACAGTTAAAGAGGTAACAGTTAAAGAGGATCCCGCGGGAACAGTAGATACTTTCTTCCGGGATAAAATGTATCCTATATCCTTCTCCGTACCACAGACTAAGTTAAAGAGGTAACAAACATATAAATAATTACACTGTTAGTAGCCCGCCCGTGTTAATTTAGATCCCACGGGAACAGATAAAAGGTGTCCTATGTCCTTTCTCGTTCCGCAGACTATGTGTATGCAAATATTAAATATTATTAAATAATTATATTGTTATTTCTTGCCCGTGGCTCCGCCCGTCGTTGCTCCGTCCGCGTTAATTTCGATCCCACGGGAACAGTAGCTACTTTCTTCCGGGATAAAATGTATCCTATATCCTTCCCCGTACCCTAGACTATGTGTATGCAAATTTTCGTGATGATCGGTGCAGTAGTTTAAGCGTGAAGAGGTAACAAACAAACAAACAAACAAACACACTTTCGCATTTATAATATTAGTTGGGATATTTCTTTGGCGCAGCATCGTTGGTCGTATTGTTGGGTTTAACATTGCATCACCTCGCTCAACTGCCATCTTCCTTCCTATTCGCTCATTTTTTCTGAGTGAATAGGCTCTTAATAAACTAGCGCGCTTTATCATCAACGATCGCATCACTGCTTACCATCAGGCGGGATTGCGGTCAAGCGCTAGTTTATAATTATTAAAAAAAAAAAAAAAAATAAGTACATGATAATGATTTCAGTTTTCTTTACTGCCTTTTTTAACCGACTTCAAAAAGGAGGAGGTTACTTAATTCGACCGGTATATATGCTATTTTTTTTTATGTTTGTTCGCGGATAACTTCGTCGTTTATGAACCGATTTTGATAATTCTTTTTCTGTTGGAAAGAAGATTGGAGAGAAAATTCCCAAGGTGGTCCCATGATAAGGACATCAATGAAAAGTGTAAAATAAAACATTTTTTACAAAAAAAAAAAACAACCGACTTCCAAAAAACACTGCAAAGTGAAAAATAACTAATTTCGGAAGTCGGTGTCAAAAACTAATATACAAAAACCAAAGACAGCGACTTCCGAAATTAGTTATTTTTCACTTTGTAGTGTTTTTTGGAAGTCGGTTGTTTTTTTTTTAATAAAAATAGTTTTTATTGTCATAATCATCATCTTAGCGTTTATCCCGGTTTCATCCGCGGCTTTCGCGTTGGAGCCCGGGGTCCGCTTTTCTGCTCATTCTCCTCCATTTCGCGCGATCTTTAGCATCCGTCCGTCCGCCGTCTCCTTCCTTAAGTGTTTCACTAAGTGTTTTATGTGAATGGGCTTAATAAACTAGCGCGCTTTACCATCAACGATTGCATCACTGCTTACCATCACGCGGGATTGCAGTCAAGCGCTAGTTTATAATTATTAATAAAAAAAAAATCTCTTGGTAAGAGATTGTTGACACGCATGTCATCTCTCCTCTTCTGTCTCTCTCACAACATCAAGCCAGCATTTCTTTGTCTCTGACTGACCTTTTTGTATTTATTTTAATATCGACTCGGAACATTATTTTTACCTGGAGTTGTTGTACCGTTCGTCAAGTCTAATTTGGCTGCGACGGACTCTAAAGTAGAATTGACGGTAATCTTTATAGCTTCAACGATAACTTATTATTATCATTCTTGGGAAATGTTGACAGCTCGATTTATAATTCTTGTTAGGCGTTGTAGATATTCTCTTTTGACTATTTGGTGTTTACTTGCAATCTCCGCTTTATTAATAGGTGGCACAAATACGAGACAAACATTAATTTCTTTAAACAATAAGAGTAAGAATAGGCGTCAGATTTGATTTACAGAATAAATTATTTCACAAATTTAGGACTGAAAATATATCTTATACCTCAGACAGGTGTTTAATTTATTGCTATCAGTATTGTGAGATTCTAAAGCTTTCATACTTCGATTGTATTATGAATAATATATGGTTATGGTATTATTGCGGACTGGAACCTCTGTAAAAATAGTAGGTATATCTATGTATGTTTTTGTAATTCTAGCGTATGACACTCGTAGGTTGCAGCTGAAAATCAGCGTCAGATGGCACACCTTATGTTGTCACCTGACATTATGCTGAGCTGAGGCCCTTTTGCCTTTATAAGCTAAGTTTTTTAGTTTTAAGTGTATTTATTTTGCTATAATGTCAATAAACGCATTTTTCTTTCTTCCTTTCAAATTTAATCGGCCCAGTATTTTATTAAAATCTGATTTCACCATCTCTTCATCACCATCTGCCTGGCCAGAATATATCTGGAATATAGATCTGCTATCAATTGGAATCATTTTGAAGCATGTTGCTGGTGCATTGCTTCATAAGTTCAAAAAACAGCGTGAACAACGCAATTAATGTTGTTAAACAGTCAAAATGAATCTCATTGCTACTGTTAACTACTGAACCGATTGCTTTGAAATTTTGCTGACGTAAACTTAGAAGTCCGGATTAAATAATAGGGTACTTTTTAACCCGTAAAAAAATTTATCTTCCCGAGGGAAAACACAAATACTAAATTCTACGCGGGCGGAAAGCTAGTTACTTATATTTTAAATGTGAAAGTTTGTGAGGATGGATGGGTGGGTGTTTGTTACTATTTCACTCAAAAACTACTAAACGGATTTGGATGAAATTTGGCACAAAGATGGCTTATAACCAGGAATAACACATGGTTATATGTTACGAGGGTCACACTGAAAGTTCTTAGAACTGAACACTTATAAACAATATAATAAAATAAACTATTCTAAAATTTGAAAATAGAAGTCTTTGGCAATATTACTGAGTATATATTTCATTCATTTTTCATTAGTTATACGATTTGGCGGCAAATTGAAAATTGTCTGTGTCACGTCAACATGAATTTAAGGAAGGAAAGCGGTTTATGAATGCTGAAGAAGCGGTGGCTGCGTATCGCGATGCCATTGAAGAGACCCCTAAGGACGAGTGGGCAAAGTGCGTTTCCCAGTGGTTCCATCGCATGCAACGGTGTATTGACGTGAATGGACAATATTTTGAAAAGATATAATAAAACTAATAACTGGCTAATGTTATCAGTTTTTGATTTTCTAAGAACTTTCAGTTTAACCCTCGTATATGGATCTAGTCAGCTGAAATAGGTGAACCTTACTTTAATAGGATATTATCCCGATATTCCCACGTGATTGAAATTTATGCCAGTGCAACCGCAGGATGCAGCTTCTGTTATATATATATATTTTTTATAACAATTACAAACTAGCGCTTGATCGCAATCCCTCCTGATGGTAAGCAGTGGTGCGATCGTTGTTGGTAAAGCGCGCTAGTTTATTAAGAGTGAATAGGTCACTCAGAAAAACTAAGCGAATAGGAAGGAAGACGGCAGTTGAGCGAGGTGATGCAATGTTAAACCCAACAACACGCCCAACAATGCTGCGCCAAAGGGAGATTGATCTGAAGGCCCTCCACGACCAAACTCCCAACACAACAACATTAGGCGCATCGTACCCGGCACACATCATCACCAGATATCATGCAGGAACACGATAAATCGCTTGGCGGCAAGGCTTTGTCTGGTGGGTGGTAACTTCTGCCGGCGGCCGACGTTATGGCCTACCATCGAGGAACCTGATAAATGAAAATATTTTTTCCTGATAGTCGGATAGTCGGATTTTATCACAACAAAAAATGTTTACCGCTCAACGAAGTGGGCACAGGTTAGCTAGTTCAACATACAGGGGTAGGTACTTATAAGTAAGACACGTGTAAAATCCTAACACAAACATAATCCACGAGCACAACGAATTATAAAACCAACCCGTTATTATTTCAACGACAAAAATACTTCGATAATTACAATAACTCAAATCTATTATTAAGCAGTTAAATCTTACAAGCATTAAGTACAGTCACCGTCAAACACATCATTACACGACACACAAAAAAAAAACGGAATGGTATACACGTGTATTCTGTATAAGGTTCAACGTCCGAAGCTAAATTAGTACACTTCCTTAAAGTAATGTTAAAGGTATTCGGTTTATTTTTAATTACGAGTACGCATCGTGAGTGCCCTGAGTGATCGTGATGATCGAAGGAACGAATTGTGTGACATAGTATTTTGTAGCGACATTGAAAGTCGGCCATTTTGTGGAGTTTGATGACGGTCGCGTGAATTTAGAAATGTCAAATACGCACGTGACATTATGTCATAATTTTTAAATGTTGGAATTATGAAAGGTTTACGTTTTTAGTATTGTAAACTAGTACTTGACCCTACCGCACCTGATTGAAAGCAGTGATGCAATGGTTGATGGTAAACGAGCGCTTTACCATCAACCATTGCATCAGTCTATTATGAGCCTATTCACACTAGCCTTGAAGACACTCAGTCACACAAGTCAGTTCTACTGTTGAATAACTTTATCAGGAATAAAACTCTTAACTTGATAATTAAAGTAATTAACTCGCCTTATACAATATGTAAAGAAAACCCTGTCCGATCCGTGGAGGTACTGTTACATATCGATAACTGATTCTACTAATGTCAAACCCGGGCTAAAGTTAAAAAAAACCCTAAAATAATAAGTAGGTATTATTTCGGAAAAGGAGGTAACTTAATACATGTGCGGGCAAATTTTCAAAATGTTGATTTGTACCACAATTAAAATCATTTATTTATTAACTTCCTTTAGTCATTTATTCTTAAACATTTGCATCTGAATCTACACTCAAAATGAAATGGTTTTGTTTCCTAATAATATTTAAAAAACATGTTAATATCAGAGGTAGTGATAGCAAGTACAATAAACAGCTGATGTTAGATGATGGATATTATAATATAGGTATGTTCCATACGTTGTTAATATTGACATTGCCATTCATTTGACATAACATTAAAACGATGTTGTAATTAAATTAAAATAAATGCGTTAGAGTAGCCTGAGGCAATTCGTTGACATTAAAATAATTACATAACTTCTTTACTGATTGGTATACGGTTGTGCATTAATTGACGTGATTGTGTGGTCGTTTTAATGAGAAGAGACCTAGCTAGGTAATTCTGTTGTATGTACTTACAAGTACAATTTACTTGTTTTATTTAGTTAAATTATTCCCTTTATCTATTTTTGCTTTACATATATTTATTATTTTATTTATTAGTATATACTTTATTATACAACACAAAAATATAAGTCAGTTCACTTTAAAAAATAAAAATTACTTACTTATAAAAATACTTTATGTCAATCTCTACAGCTGACAAAGTTACCCGATACTAAAAACGATGCATCATTTTAAATGATTTATTTAAAATACTTTTAACAACTAGTAAGTACACAATCAAGTCAGTGGAATTTAAGACCTTAGGTGACATTAGTGTCATCAAAAATTTTGATTTTGTCCTCTGTTATGAAGCGAAAATTATGCGGAACAAGCATTATTTTCATCACAGGTATGACATGGAGATGTAACGGATCCCTCATTATCATCATTGTTTTTATTCTTCAATTCAGCCTTTAAAGGTCCACTGCTGGACTTCCTCCAAGGCTTTCCACAATCACCGGTCTTGTGCTGCCCGCATCCATCGGTTTCCCGTGACCTTCACCAGGTCATCATCATTGTCTAGCCTATTCCTAACTATGTTGAAGTTGGTCTTCAGTCTAATGGATTGCAGCGGAATAATTTACACCTACCAGTAGGTATTTAAAATAGATTGCCTATATTATGACTTTTATAGCCCAGTGCACAAGGCACCACGTAAGTGCCCCTTAGTACATATATACAGGATGTATCTGACAACGTGACGCAAACTTCGCGAGAAGGCTACACAAGGTTAATAAGCGGTTACAGAAATAACAGTGTTTAAAAAAATATGTCGGCTCGGCCTTTGAACGTTGCAAGCGTGCCGCCGCGCGTGTTTGTGGGTATGACGTTGACCCCTGATATGAACTCTATTAAATCAGCCGATAGGAGAGTTTTTCGAGTTTTGTTCACATTGCACTTTTTTGTGTAATTAACTAATTAATTGTTTACTTTAAAATCTTATTGCGTTATAAAAGTATAGCAATTATGAACGGTTTAAAGTGAAAAAAACTGCATATTATTTTTTTTTTTATCAGAAAAAAACCAATGAAATATTCAACCTGTGGGGGGTTTAGAATCATGTTTTTTCTCGGTGGTAGGCCATAACATCGGCCGCCGGCAGAAGTTACCACCCACCAGACAAAGTCTTGCCGCCAAGCGATTCGTCGTGTTCCGGCATGATGTCTGGTGAAGCCGTGCGGAGGACGGGTCTGAGCAGTTGTGTTGCGATATGTGCCGGGTACGATGCGCCAAATGTTGTTGTGTTGGGAGTTTGGTCGTGGAGGTTCTTCAGATCAATCTCCCTTTGGCGCAGCATCGTTGGTCGTGTTGTTGGGTTTAACATTGCATCACCTCGCTCAACTGCCGTCTTCCTTCCTATTCGCTCAGTTTTTCTGAGTGAATAGGTTCTTAATAAACTAGCGCGCTTTACCATCAACGATCGCATCACTGCTTACCTTCAGGCGGGATTGTGGTCAAGTGCTAGTTTATAATTATTAAAAAAAAAAAAAAAAAATGTACTGGATCCATGGTACTCGTTTGTGTGTCGATGTCAGAGACACCCTTTATTCCTCATCACCATAATTACAGTAAGTCAAATCAAATCAAATCATTTATTGGTTGCAAACATGGGTATTTAGTACATAAATGTTTTGTTATAAGAGTCCTTCATGCTCTACCATCATATGTAAAACATATAATTATTTCTTCTTCTTCAGCACAGGCTGAAGAAGAAGAAATAATTATATGTTTCTGGTCCACTGCTGGACAAAGGCCTCCGCCGAGGCTTTCCACAATGACCGGTCTTGTGCTGCCCGCATCCATCGGCGACATTCACCACGCCATCGGTCCACCTTGTTGGGAGCCTCCCTACACTGAGTCTTCCAGTACGTGGCCGCCACTTCAGAACTTTACTGCCCCATCGGCCATCGGCTCTACGAGCAATGTACCCTGCCCACTGCCACTTAATTTTAGCGAATCGAAGAGCTATGTCGGTGACGATGCTATAATTATTTAAATTAAACAAATTTAAATGTACTTATTATTATTTAAAATAGGTAACAACACTTTCATACTGCTTAACACTTTCATATTAATTTGTATTTTGTATTATATGATTCCATACATACTTATATACATACATACATCATCAACCGTTTTATCGTCCCACTGCTGGGCACATTTCTCCTCTCATACAGAGCATACAGAGAAGGATTGAGCGTAACCACCACGCTTGCTCAATGCGGGTTGGCGATTTCAGACTTAAAGTCCAGGTTTCCTGAAGATGTTTTCCTTCACCTTCAGTCATTGGTGTCCAAGATATACTTAGAAAGTACATATAACTTTAGAAAAGTTACATTGGTACTTGCCTGAAGGAATGAACGCAATATTACGTTGGATAGTGTATAAGTTACACCCGGAGTCGTTTATTACACGGACCTTGTAGAAACTAGAACCTATTTCCGTGCGTTCAGGCGCTTTTGCCATACCTATTATTGGAATCAATTGTAACAGCACATACCTACTTAGGACCCATTAACTTAATCAAATTTTATTCCATGGTGCTTGGCAATCTGGGCTTCTCCCAGTTGCAATAATGTCCCTTTGTGCCGATTGGCCTAGTTATGTTCTGTCTCCTGCTTGCTTACTCCTCCGCTATTCTTTTCTGATTAATTTGGTTGCGGGACCCAAGACAATTGAATCGTTTCTCCGGGACTCGTCGAGCTTCATTGCTCGGCGTTTCTCCACTCTTGATTCTGGCTTTCAGGAGTTGCTGTGAGTGGGAAAAGGTGTGGCGGGTTTTGTCCCATTAAAATGGTACTTGCCTGACCTGGAATAGAACCCGCGCACTCATACTTGAGGCTGGTGTTTTAACCACTAGATCACCACGACTTATATACATACATAATCTGCTTATAATATTCCCACTAATGGTACATAGGCGTCCTCTCGGCAAGTGGGCCGTAATCTACCACGAGGGCCCAACTGGGCCTGACTTCGAAGACATGGGACTTCCACCAACTAGTAAATGTCATCTTCGAAGTTTTGGCTCTAGGGCATGCCTTTTTCTTCACAATGTTTTCCTTCACTAATGATTTACCTATCAAATATTACAAAATACAAATTAATGTGAATTGGTTTGAACAACAAT
Organism: Sesamia inferens; assembly: GCA_037179545.1. Taxonomy (NCBI): domain Eukaryota; kingdom Metazoa; phylum Arthropoda; class Insecta; order Lepidoptera; family Noctuidae; genus Sesamia; species Sesamia inferens. The sequence continues at coordinate 11,261,333 of CM073933.1, read as the reverse complement.
AAGATGTTACAGGGATTATATTATCCCTCTTCCTTATCCAAAAATCAGTCTAATAAAAGAAAATTAAAAATAAAGCATCGTTAAATACCCAAACAAGGCTTGTTTGTTCGTGTTAGTGAAATATTACCCAAAACCGCTGGTCCGCTACTTGTAATAGTGTCTTAACGATCGGACCAATTGAAGTACGGGTGGTCTAGTCATAAAAGCGAAGTAAGTCAAGTCCGAGGCATACGGTAGTGTGAATATAGCTTTATGTGTATGATGCGGTGATGTGCGCAAGTTCATGTTGGGTAATTTTTAATTACAATATCAGTTTCAAGGGTAAAATTGGACCACAGTACCTACAGCGCTCTGAAATAAAGTAGTTTCTTTTGTAAATTGAATTTCAAATTCACGAATGTGTCGATTTTAATAGGTAGTTATTTGATTTTGACCCGTCGAGTAGACAATGATTACTTTAAACAAGGGAATTGCATGATTTAATTTCCCCATCTCCGTTCCATCGTCGAACGACCCGTCGTACGGAGAGTTTCCACCCTTACGTTGTTGACACCACTACGATCCGGACGAAGCGTTTTGCTTCCTCCTTTATATCGCGTACATCGAGGGACTGGAATAATTTGCCAGCATCGATGTTTCCGTCACACTACAATTTGAGTGCCTTCAAGGCTAGAGTGAATAGGCTCTTAATAAACTAGCGCGCTTTACCATCAACGATCGCATCACTGCTTACCATCAGGCGGGATTGCGGTCAAGCGCTGGTTTATAATTTATAAAAAAAAAAACATTAATGATGGCATCATCATCATCATCAACCTTTTTATCGTTCCACTGCTGGGCACAGGTGTCCTCTCATACAGAGAAGCATTGAGCGTAATCAACACGCTTGCTCAATGCGGGTTGGCGATTTCAGACTTAAAGTCCAGGTTTCCTCAAGACGTTTTCCTTCACCTTGTAATCTGTCATTGGTATCCAAGTTATACTTAGAAATTACATGCAACTTAGAAAATTACATTGGTACTTGCCTGACCTGGAATCGAACCTGCACACTAATACTTGAGAGGTTGGTGTTTTATCCACTAGGCCACTACGACAAGGCATTAATGATTTGGCTGTAGGTAAATACATGTATGATAATATATGATATAATATATATGATGTCCCTGAAAGGAACAACAGTTTTTTTGTTACATAGTGTATAAGTCATGTAAAAAAAAACAAGATGCGGTCGACATTTCTTAACTGACTATAACACTCCATTCGTGACGTACTTACATTTTACTACAAATCTTCGTCCATCATCATCATTTCAGCCGAAAGACGTCCACTGCTGGACATAGGCTTCCCCCAAGGTTCTCCACGACGACCGGTCCTGCGCCTCCCGCATCCAGCGGTTTCCCGCGATCTTCACCAGGTCGTCGGTCCACCTTGCCGGGGCCTACCCACGCTACGTCTTCCGGTGCGTGGTCGCCACTCGAGAACCCATCGGCCCCATCGGGCATCGGTCCTACGGGCAATATGTGCAGCCCACTGCCACTTTAGTGTTGCAATTCTTCGGGCTATGTCGGTTACTCTCGTTCTTCTGCGGATCTCCTCATTCCTGATTCGATCGTGCCGTGAAACCCCAAGCATAGCCGTCTCCATTGCCTTTTGAGTGACTGAGCCTTCTTATAAGGCCCATTGTTAGCGACCACGTCTCAATTCCATAAGTCATCACTGGCAACATACGCTGGTCGAAGACTTTTGTCTTATGACACTGCGGTATTCCTACAAATGAGTCTACCAAATCTGAAATGTTTTGGTAATCCGATTATAATGGCTTCTGCTAAAATATGTCGCTGTATTTGTATTGCATTCACTTGTCGATACCTACTTGTGAATGGTATCTAACATGATTTTTTTACCGATGTTCCTTATTTAGTTGCTGTTATTGTTTTGTTTTTATTTTGTTATAGTTATTAACATTATTTTTCGAGTTGTCAAAATTTTTATAATGAAAACGTAATATATAAAAAAAAACATCTCCAAAATTAAATTTTTGTATGTCTGCTTCTGTGAATCGCTTTTGTCTAAAGCTGATGCGAATGAAGTATCTGTAGACCATTTCATATTTTATTAAGTACCTACTTGATTCTTGATGACATGCCAATTACTTCTCAAAGAGTTATCCTGGGGATTCTTACGCATTCTTCTCTACGGGAAACGACCAATGGAAACCACACACCTAGCTTCTAACATTTCATAAGTTTATATGAAATAAAAATAAATTGACTTTCATTTTTGACTACCAAGAGCAAGAAAAAATAACAAGAGTTTTTTTTTATTATTATAAACTAGTGCTTGACTGCAATCACACCTGATGGCAAGCAGTGATGCAATCGTTGATGGTAAAGCGCGCTAGTTTATTAAAAGCCTATTCACTCGGAAAAACTGAGCGAATAGGAAGGAAGACGGCAGTTGAGCGAGCTGATGCAATGTTAAACCCAACAACACGACCCAACGATGCTGCGTCAGAGGGAGATTGATCTGAAGACCCTCCATGACCAAACTCCCAACACAACAATATTTGGCGAATCGTACCCGGCACACATCGCAACACAACTGCTCAGACCCATCCTCCTTACGGCTTCACCGTAGAAGAAAACAAAAATAGCTGTAGGTAAAATCTTTTGCTACTTATCCCGATCTGGCAAAGTTGATCAGTGACAATAAACTCTATTGGATAGAAATTACATTGCTCAAACGAACACATTCTATCATCGTATAGATACTAAAAGAAAGGACCACACACAAAGAAAGATGTCCACAACCCTTTGATGGCAAACATGGTATGTTGTTGTGGTGGAGGTCTGTACATCAGTAAGTAAGTGGTTACTGTTGTTACACAGGAAAACATTGATTTAAGTACATTTTTATGGTTCATTTTTCTTTCATAAGTAGCTTCAAACGATTTAAATAATGGTTCAAATGTACGTCATATTGCGTAGTTTGCCTTCTTTTATTTCAATTCGATTGATCTTGACGATAAAAGAAAAAAAAATGTGTAAAACAAAGTATATTAAAAACGAAGACATGTCACAGCATTCAAGTTTACGGAACTAACATGTAAACAAATGTATACAAAAGAACACGTGTGAAGTAACAAAAATGTCTAAATTTGTCACTTGTGTAATGTCCCGAACGCAGTCACTGCGTCAACAAACATCGTTTGAGATATTTCAGGCCGTCCGTCCGTATGTCCGTGGTTCGTATACATTACGGCGAAGAGACATCTGACGACGAACCATCAATCTTACAATAAATACCAGCCGAGACATCACAAGCAGTTCAAATAATAAATTAACACAAAACAACACTAACATCTGATATATTCGAAGCAACCTTGTTTTCATTAACAGTGACTTTAGTGGACAGACTAATTCTTTAACGAGCATTTTATACGTTTTTCACACGTTTCGACATAGCTCACATGTGTTGCTGAGTATTAAACATGTTATGACATTATATGAGACAACTAGTATCATTTTTAATATGAAAACAGAAGTTTTAAAACTTTCTGGATGTTTGTCAGAAGCTGGGGAAACGTCAAACAAAATATTTCGCTTTGACAAAAAGTTAATTAGGCAATAAAAATGTATTATGAGCTCCGTGTCACAGTGAACCTAAACAATATAAAACGTCCCGGTGTAAAGTCGTAACTTCCACGGTTTTGTGCATTATTTTGGTTTTTTATTCGCAATGACGTCAAGGTGCTTTTAAATGTCGAAAATACTAAAATAAACTTTTAATTAGAGTATCACTAAGGTGAAGACTTGGTCACGATTTGGTAATTTGAGAAGGACTTTGTGAGTGTGAATGAAAATAATACAAATTGAACATAATATGTATAATGTATATATAGATATTAAAACAGCACAAATTTAAACCCAGTAATTCAAAATCAACGTCACAAATATTGTCAATCAAGGAATTTATCAGTGAAAGAATTAATAAAAGAAGTTAAAAAAGTCATGTTTAACTAGCTCTAATCTTGTCTAATGCTTCGAAAGATTTGAGTAATATTTAGACAATGGCGAACGGATAAATAATATAAATAGTCAATGACAATGAATATTTGTTCATTTAACCAAAATCAAAAAGAACATACCTAATTGTACAGACATTCCTCAAAATCAAGCTTACCACTATGTCAGTCAACAGGCAACAATAACCTCAAACAATCACCTCAAAAAAAACCATCACTTTTCAATGACAAGAACATATAACTCGAATCATTTATCATCCCGAGGCATAAACAGCATATAAATTAAACTGGCAATCCACCAAACAGATGCATTAGCATCAAGGTAATGAAATGAGGTGACAGTTACGTTAGTAAACGCTCTGAGCCTTCCATTAGCCCATCTTCACATAGAAAAAAAAACTTACAGTTAGGAGGAGACTTGGGGTGAATTAAACATATGCGGGTAGTTATGTGCCTGATTTTCTCTGCGGAAAAAATGAAATTAAAACTAACAATGCAACTTTTGGAAATGATATTAAAACCTGAATAATGATATTTAAGTATGGCAGCAAACATTTCGACAATGACATAGTAACAATTTACTGAAATATGTAGGCGTACAGAGAACATAATTTCCCAACAATAGTGGAAGTAGACAATCGTAAAGTCACACCGCGTGCGACAGCTCACACTTTACAACTAGGTATCAACGCCAATAACGTTCGTCCTATTTTTGTCCGGTTATACATCTACTAATTTATAGTGCTATAAAGTTTTACTTGTCACTCACATGGGATTTATGTCCCGTCCGTCCTAAATGTGGTTTCTTCCGCTGACGAATTTGCTCATGTCAACGTCTACTATAAACAACATTTGAAGCGTGCAGCTCAGGCGACAGAGGCGCCTCCAAACCATTTGCTGTCTTCCATCCGTGACGAAACTGCGCCGAACAAAGGAGTATGTCTTCTGATGTAAAGTAAACAAAGTCTAATTTCCTGGACACGTATTTGATGTACTATTTCTATTACGGCGTCCCGCTAGGTACACTCTTGGCCCGCAAAATCGGTCTTATTGTTTGTAATGCTGAATTCAAAGTTGTGTGTTTCCGATGTGATAAATGGAGCCCTGTCGAAGATGTGTGATGTAAATCGTGCAGGCGGCGCCGGTGACGATGTCGGGACGCCACTGCTCATACAAACAACCATCGAAGCGTATCGAGGAAGGATGCTTAACACTTGCACCTCTAATTATATCCCTGGAACGCACTGAGGAAACAAACGCGTCTTTCTAGTCTGAAACATCGAAATATGCTTTAGAATTTAAGTTGACTGAAAAAGATGATCTTGTTTATGATGTAATATATTGTCATAAAGAAGAAAATGTTCTTTGTCCTTTTAAAACCATTGCAAGTCTTCAAAATCTTATAATTTTCTAGACAATGGAACATTTTCTAACATACAAAGACATTTTGGAATTTGGATACATATTCGTCCAGAAATAGATACCTACAATAAACTTGAACCACGAGACGATCCGAGAGCGCCTGAGAAGTGTCTCCTGGAAAAATGTATTTAAAACGATATAAAATATTCTGAGAACACGATTGAGGGCAGGTTTGTTTATGCTGAGAAAAACAGACGTATGTCATTCGGATGACGAGATGACGAACTTCCTTCAGAGAGATAGCCATCGAAATAGATGTTGCGGTAATAAAAAAAATATCATTTGGGACAGGTGAGTATAAATTATATGGCCAGATGTGTTTGCGAAGTTAACATTGAAATCATTTTGTTAGGTACTTTTTTAGAAATGTATCTCATTACAAGCTCTGTTTTTAATGAACAACGGTTCTATGGGAGCTTTTGAAGAAATACCTGTAAACGTGTTTCAATTATATTTTTCAGGGAAAACGTAGAAGTACTGTAACACCTCACACTCTGTTGTAATTTGATTTATATTTTCAAATAAAACATTGATTGCATTTAATTGGTTTAATTAACATTAACAACTTTTGGAACGCTTATTATATACCTACATACAAATCTAACTTCTGCAAAAATAATATTATAAATATAAGAATTTTACGCGGACGAAGATGCGATCGTCCGCGTAAAATTTTAGCCCTTACCCGTGGCGTCACACCCAACGCTGGCTCGATCTACTTTCTAAGGGCTTAGGCATTTTTCTAACTTTTTCTCCTTTTGCTCGACTATTAAGTACGAATGTTTTCTCTTACCTAGGTATAGTGAAATGAAACATGCATGATTAATTATAAAAACAAACAAATCTTAAAGAACGGTTCAGTACTAACATTTTTATGTATTGTATTAAACGGAACGGGTTTGTGAAGGTGTTAAATATTATATTTATTTATTAGCTTAGCTTCATTTTTACTACTATCTATTAGATAACACATCTTATATTCTAATCTCGCCTTCGGGTTGTGGAGGTCAGACGCCACTCGCTTCACGGAAAATATCTAAGCTTAGCCAAAATCAGCAGTTAGACAGGTAAAGTGGACCCTAGACTCCAAAGCTGGAAAAGCTTCGGATGCGACTGGGATTAACGCTGAGATAATCATCATCATTATCATCTTATATTCTAATCAATAAAATAAAAGTAAAAAGCATCACCCCTAAATAAAATCACTTAAAATTTCCTTATTCAAAAACCTAACCCTAACAATGTCGCCCTCCCCCAATTTTAAATAAACAAATGACAGACAGACCACATCAAACGCTCAATTTGTTAGCAACGTGGAGTCATTGACAAAATCCATTAATGTCGAGTCGGTATCTCGGCAATTAGTAAACAAATGAGCCAAATGACAGATTGGGTTGGTTGACGATGTTGGCACGGTGACAAGTCGTGCCACGCCGGCGACGAAATGGTTAGGTGAATGAAGCGTGGAAATGGAACAGTAGAGTGGAGCATTTTCGATGAACGTTTTGACGTAATCACGGAAAAAAAGTTGGAAGTTGTCATTTGAAGATTTTTGACTGGATAGTTACGGGTTTAAAGTACTGGTATTCTCTTAAATCCATTTAAACTGGAGCCCGAGCTCAACATAGTCGGGAAAAGGTTAGATAAAACGAAGATGATGACGAACGCACGGCACAGACGATAAGTAAATGAATTTGAAAAGAAAACAATGAAAATTACATCAGAAAAAACGATTTTTTAATAAAAGCAGTAGGGAATTATTAATGAAGTTAGTGGCGCCATGATAATCCATTAGTTTCGTGGTGGTCTTGGTGATAGGTAAACAAAAGAACTTCCTGTTTGATGAAATTAAAGGAAAAAAGTTTGAAACTGTTGACTGATTTGGCACTGTGACAAGTAGTGACGAGAGCAGATGCGGCAACGTGATGAACGGTTCAAGAGATTAAATGTTTAAAAAAAGGTTAAATGGAGTAAGTTTTTTTGTGTAAATATTCTTAAAATGTAAATTTATTAGATGTATATTTTTTTATTTGGACTCTTCTCACAAGGAGATGAATTACCAGATTCTTACTGAGTATTGAGGACCGTTAAGGACCTGAGTAGAGTCCCCCGGTAGTCTTCTTCAGCCTATGGATGTCCACTGCTGGACAAAGGCCTCCCCCAAGGCTTTCCACGCTGCCCGCATCCATCGGCTTCCCGCGACCTTCACCAGGTCATCGGTCTCCCTACGCTGCGTCTTCCAGTACGTGGCCGCCACTCCAGAACCTTACTGCCCCATCGGCCATCGGGGCCGGGCCGGTAGTAATCAGTGAGTATCAATGTAATCAGTCCGATTCTTACGAGTTGTACGTCGTGGATTTAACCCACTTTGTTCAATTCATATCATTGTTATTAAAACGGTGAAGGAAAAGATCGTGAGGAAACCAGCAAACCCTAGTACCAAATATTCGAAGATTTATGACGTGTACCATCCCTTAATGGGTCCGTTTGATGCATGCATTCGATGCACTCTCCGTTAAATAGTGGCCTGTGTGAGTGTAACATCCCAGGCTGATTATGTAATTTCCTATCTTTTTTTTTATAAATTATAAACCAGCGCTTGACCGCAATCCCGCCTGATGGTAAGCAGTGATGCGATCGTTGATGGTAAAGCGCGCTAGTTTATTAAGAGCCTATTCACTCTAGCCTTGAAGACACTCAAATTGTAGTGTGACGGAAACACCGTCGCTGGCAAATTGATCCAGTCCCTCGATGTACGCGGTATAAAAGAGGAAGCAAAACGCTTTGTATGGCATTTGTCCGGATCGCAGTGGTGTCAACAACGTAAGGGTGGAAACTCGCCGTACGACGGGTCGTCCGATGATGGAACGGAGATGGGGGAATTAAATCATGCAATTCCCTTGCACACTCACCAGAATGCATCCTATAGAAGACCGAAAGGCTGGCTACTCTACGCCTATGCTCTACGCCTGGCTTTGGAGACCGTTTCGAGCTAAGCTTTGAACTCCATTAACCAAATATCCCGTATGGTACCCGGTATAGAATAGTACCAACTCATATCCTCCTGTGGGTATCGTAAGACGCGACTAAGGGAACTCTCACTAGGGAAGCGGTAACAGCGCTTCTCCTGTGGAATAACAAATTACTGCGATCCCCAACCAGCCAGCCAAGCGTGGGCATGCGCCCCAATGGAATGAAAACTTTGGGGAGGCCTCTGTCCAGCAGTGAACCTCTATAAGCTGAGAAAAAGAACCAAATATGTTTAAAATTACTTCTAAAGTAAATGTTGGTAGACAAATATATGACGACGAACGCAATATTATGTTGGATAGTGTACAAGTTACATCCGGAGTCGTTTATTATACGGACTTTGTATAAACTAGAACCAATTTCCGTGCGTTCAGGCGCTTTTGCTATACCTATTATTGGAATCAATTGTAACAGCACATACCTACTTAGGACCCACAAACTTAATCAAATTTTATTCCGTGGTGCTTGGCAATCTGGGCTTCTCCCAGTTGCAATAATGTCCCTTTGTGCCGATTGGCCTAGTTCTGTTCTGTCTCCTGCTTGTTATGGAGGGAAGTGGAAAAAATATCTTTTTTCTTACTCCTCCGCTATTCTTTTCTGATTAATTTCGTTGCGGGACCCAAGACAGTTGAATCGTTTCTCCGGGACTCGTCGAGCTTCATTACTCGGCGTTTTTCTGGCGGTCTCCACTGTTGATTCTGGCTTTCAGGAGTTGCAGTGGGTGCGAAAATGCATGGCGGGCTTTGTTCCATTTAAAAAAAAAGACAAATATATGAAAAATTCAAAAAAAAAACGCATTATAAACTCACCAGTTTTCAATCGGAATCTGGATTAACAATTTCGAAATTCATTGGAATTAAAACAATTCTGACAACTTGATGAAGTTGGTGGCGCCATTGAATGTCCATTAGTTTCAGGGTGGTCTCAGCTATTAGCTCACAAATGAGCTAAATGTCAGATCGAGATTGTTGACAGTGTTGGCAACGTGACAAAAGTTGCTGGCGGCAGCGGCAGGGTTACTGTACATTTAGAACAGGCGAAATTTTCATATTAAAAGTTGAAGATAATAATTAGGTTATGAAAAGGATAGATGATGAAATTGCAGGGTAATTGCGTAACGCCCTATCAGAAGCTACGGGTTTCATTTTGACAGTTCAACAACATTCATTGCATTATTTATGTTGCTGAGCAGACACATTTTCGAACATATGAAGCAATGGATTGGCTGAAAAAGATGCTTCGAAATGATTCCAACTGATAGTAATATCGCGTTACGTAATTACGGTGCATGTTTGTGAACAGCTATTAGTAATTCTCGTGCATTGAAAACTCGTGTGACGTCACTGCAGGCTACACTTTTTAGAGAGCAGTGACGTCACCAGCCATAACTCCTGATTTTTGATGCCTTTTATATTTGTCAATCTTCATTGATTTGATAAAACAAAATACTCGTATCCAATATTTTTCTATAATCTGAATGACGGACTTTACCCAGGAAACATCCCTAATGTATTGGCATCAACTGAAACAAGTCGTAGTTGACTTATCAGCAGTGTTCGGTGGCTATTGCAGTGTGGAAACTTAGATTAAATGACCGTTATTGGCAGCTTACTCTAAGGTTACTTCTGATGAGAAATGCCAATCAGAGTCCACACGTAGTGCCTAAAGCAGACGTCTAAATGAGTAATTTTATACCACAGAAACATATGTTCATCACCCAGACATTTATTTGGAACAACATCATATTTTTATTATGACGACTAAGTCACTATATCGCAAATTACAAGCCTAAGGACTAGAAATGGCCTATATGAAGTATCAACCTCCAACAACTTCACTAAACTTGTCATGATGAGATTTATATTTAGGCATGTGTATTTTGTAACGTATTTACAGACTGATATCTCTTTCTTCCTTCATCCAGTCTAATCTCGTCTCTAAAAGATCGCTTTTAGCAATAAGACCGCCCATTAGTATGTGACCTCTCTGTCAACCTAACTTTTTTTATTGTTCCGGGTGAGATAATCCTCGTGGATGTCCGCCGCCCTGGGGTAGGCGACGGGGTCTTTCAGACTCCTACTAACTAAAAACCGTGCTCATGTGCGCGTGAAGCCAAGGGAGTCCATGATTCTTACTGTCAACCTATCAACAGTATTCAATCTAATCTGAATTTGAGATATATTCGCCAAAAATGTAAACAAAAATATACAGTATGTGAAGAAAACCCTGTCAGACCCGTGAAGGTGTTGTTAGATATCGATAACTGATTCTACTAATGGATACAAAACCGGGCTAAACTTAGAAAAAAATAATCAAATATTATTTTGCAAAAAGAGGTAACTTAATAAATGTGCGATAAGCACCCTTCCGCGGGCGGCGGGCGGCAGGGCACGCGGCACGTGGCCGCATAGCTATTCGCTCATAATAATACCGGTGTTGTCATTTTTTTAAAAAATACCAAATTTCGGGAAGGTTGAAATTAATTCGCGGGAAAAAAAGATTATTTCAAAAATCATTTGTATTGGTACTGTGATGATTACGTAAAATTTTATATTATATTTGGTCATGTGTTTACCTAACCTTTATTATCCTTATGGGTCGGACAGGGTTTTCTTAACATACTGTATATGAGTTTGTGTAAAAATAAATTAAATATCCTAAACCATAAAGCTCGGTTTGCGCTACAACTTTTTTATAATTTTTTCAACGCTGATAAGTCACTCTGAAATCAGAACAATTGCCATTGAAATAAACTTCACATTTTATTTACCTACCTCCCATGCAGCAAATTAACAGAATGCATCGTAAAAAGATTGTAACATTCCCCTTAACAAATGTTCGTGGTGACAGCACAACACATGTCCCACTGTAAAAACAGCTCGATAAATCCCGAGCTATTCACTGCTGCTATTTTAGATTAATGACAAACAACAGAAGACAATCACCCATTTTACACCGAATTAAAGTTGATTTATTTTTTTAAACCACGTTTTTGATTGCCTGGAGACTGGATTGTTTTCGTCCGAAGGTTTGGTGATTACGTTATATTTTGGGATGATGTATTCAGGTGATGAGGTAGTTGGAGCTTTTGTGGGTGGCGAAGGATTCTATGATTGAGAATTAATGAAAAATTTAGATCACTTGAAAAAGAAGGCTTGAAAAATGGGACAAAATATGTAGATATGTTTTATTGATTTGCACAAATGTGCAGACAGGTACAAATGTTTTATTAATTTGCACAATTGCATAGATATGTTTTGTTAATTTACACAAATACAATGATATGTTTTGATAATTTGTGCACCAACGCAAAGTAATATTTTTTGGATCATTTATGCCGTTAATCGAGTAATTGGAGTTTATATGGGTGTTGAAGGTATCTATGATTAAGAATCAAATTTGGTGATTTTGAATGTGGGAAATGCTTAGTTATATTTTAAGAATTTCGCATTCAATAGCTGACAAAGTGCGTTAAAAATTACCAAAGTTCACTCAGTAGTTTCAAATCGTTTGACTGATGGGTAATCTTGACGAAATTATTGAAATAATATAGACCAGTTAAGTATTCAACAAAACAATAAAGTAACAGCTTTTTAAAATTTCTATCATGAAGCACATATATCATACTCCCACATTAATTCAAATTAAACACATATTAAACGATGAAACAAGATATTAAAGATTTCCCATATTGAACACACTCTAGTCATCTTTCCCAAACCATTTCCACCCAATTTTACAATCTACCTTACTTGAGACAAAGTCCAAATTCAATTGACAAGTCCTTAATGGGACTTGTCTTAGCATTTATCACATTTCCAGTAGTAATGTTTGTCACATTTGATTTAAGTCAATTAGTACCTTTTTATTCGTTTTTAGCGTTAAACATCACATTATAAATGTCGGCACCGACTTATGACCAATAAATTAAACTATTTAGTTAAATTAGATGCTGTTTATTTACTTTTCTTATATGATTTACGGTGTGTTTAGTGTTCAAGTGTTAGGCTCTTGCTGTGTGGGTGTTACAAGTGTTTTGTAGGCAACTAAGTGGGTTTTGTAAATGTCATCTTGTATGTATGTAACTTGATCCTTTAATGATAAATATCAAACATTGGCTGAGGCATTTTATTTTTGGACATTTATTGTATAGATGAGCTACGCGGTTCGTTTATGTGTGGGTAATGACCCAAAATCAAAAGTCAATTATTCGAATTAGGCTGAGAATCAACACTTTTTGAACGTCAATATTACATACTATAGGGCGTTTCATCTAATAGTTCTTTGCCGTCAGGTTGGCATTCAGTTTTTGTCACAATCGTAAACAAGGTAGACGTACTCTGCGTCTCTCTCACTCACACTAAGTTGCATTAGTGCCAACATGACGGCAAAGGAACTTTTAGATGAAACACACTATATGCCACTTCCTAGTGCTTTCGCTGGGAAGAAGTGGCGGAACAAATTCCCCAGCAGCGCAGCTGTTTTTTCACGAAAAAAAAACTCTTAACATTATACAATACTAACACAGAACATTAAAAAAACTATCAATCAATCGCCAGATAGCCACACCGAAATAACAGTGAATAAAAAAATTTAAAAAAAGTCATTAAAAATGGAAATGCTAATAAACAAAAACTTATCACCCAAATAAAAGCTCGAGGCATAAAGGATGTGACAGCTCACATAATTATACATTGTAAAAAAGACTATTATATGAACTCATAAGATCTTTACATACCGTCACCTCTCCGTGCCTCGGAAAGCACGTTAAGCTGTTGGTCGCGGCTGCAATTTTTAGATCTTTGACAGTCATTACGGATCGTCAGAAGTCCGAAATTCTGACCATCAGTGGTCGTGTATTGCCCTCCCAAAAGCCGTATAGTTTGCCGATAAGTACACTGGCCCCATCGATACGACGCTTGATCCTGCGCTGCCAGGCTAGTACAGCTGGTTTTGATCGAGTAGCTCCATCACAATTTGGGAACTTGGCTAAACGACATGCCATTTCAGCTGCGGAAAAGAAGTTTGAGTGTGTATAAATGAGATCTTCGCTGCTCTCGAAGAAATTCTTGAGAGTCCAAAGGTCACACCAGCACCCTATTTTTTAAGTGCATCTTCTTCAGCCTATGGATGTCCACTGCTGGACAAAAGCCTCTCCCAAGGCTTTCCCACTGACCGTTCTTGTGCTGCCCGCATCCATCGGCTTCCCGCGACCTTCACCAGGTCATCGGTCCACCTTGTTGGGGGCCTCCCTACACTGCGTCTTCCGGTACGTGGCCGCCACTCCAGAACCTTACTGCCCCATCGGCCATCGGTTCTACGAGCAATGTGCCCTGTCCACTGCCACTTCAGTTTAGCGACTCGCAGAGCTATGTCGGTGACTTTGGTTCTTCTGCGGATCTCCTCATTTCTGATTATCCAGATTCTGATTTAGATTTCTGATTGCCATATTACCCAGTAAGTGGGTTGTGGGGATCAGATACGTCGCTTCATGTAAAATACTGGTGTTCAGCTGAATCCGGTTAGATTGGAAGCCGACCCCAACATAGTTGCGAAAAGGCTAGACAGAAGATTGTAAAGTGAGCTACGTTTGTATCAGTTAAGATCCTCTTGTCCTAGAAATCACGAGTACGGTGTGTAAGTGTCACTTTATTCAATCCGGTAGACCCTTTTTTTGTAATTATAAACTAGTGCTTGACTGCAATCCCGCCTGATGGTAAACAGCGATACAATCGTTGATGGTAAAGCGCACTAGTATATACTGACCCTATTCACTCAAAAACAACTCAGTGAATAAGATTGAAGATGGCAGTAGAGCGGGGTGATGCAATTTTAAACCCAACAACACGACCGCACAACGATGTTGCGCTGAGATTGATCTAGAGACACTCGACAGTCCACGACCAACCTCTCGACACAACAATATTTGGCGCATCGTAACACAGCTGCTCGAATCCGTCCTCCGTACGGCTTCACTAGATATCATGCCGGAACACGATGAATCGCTTGGCGGCAAGACTTTGTCTGGTGTGTAGTAACTTCTGCCGGCAGCCAATGTTATGGCCTACCACCGTACTAGCTACGTAGTACGAAGATTTGCGATATTAAAAACGAGTTATGAGTGAGTTCTGGCATTAGTTGGAATGACACTTCACTTAAGTTCTCACAGTGAAATGACTACCGAATCGCAATGCTGAATGAAGCTGGCAGCGGGGCCTGGGTAATGGGATTTGAAAGGCCTATACTCAGCATTAGTATAGAGCTCAGTATAAAGAGTAGCAGTGTTCTAATGTTATCAGCTGCGACTTACAAGGTCGTAGGCTCGAATCCTATTTTTTTTTTTATTAAAAATTATAAACTAGCGCTTCACCGCAATCCCGCCTGATGGTAAGCAGTGACGCAGTCGTTGATGGTAAAGCGCACTAGTTTATTAAGAGCCTATTCACTGTAACCTTGAAGACACTCAAATTGTAGTCCGACGGAAACACCGCCGCTGGCAAACTGTTCCAGTTCCTCAATGTACGCGATAAAGTAGGAGGCGAAACGCTTCGTCCGGATCTTAATGGTGTTAACAACGTGAGGGTGGAAACGCCGTACGACGGGTCGTCTGATGCTGGAACGGAGATGGGGGAATTAAATCATGCAATTCCTTCGCACACTCCCCAAAATTCATCCTATAGAAGACCGAAAGGCTGGCTACTCTACGCCTCTACGCCTGTGCTCTAGGCTTTGGAGACCGTGTCGAGTTAAGTCAGGGTCACGAAATTATTATATCAACACTGCTATCAAAACGGTGAAGGAAAACATCCTGAGGAAACCGTCATGTCCTAGAGACAAAAACTTTAAAGACATATGACGTCTACCAACCCACACTGGGCCAGCGTGGTGTATTACGGCTCACTCCATCTCAACAAGCGGAGGCCTGTCCCAACAGTGGGAACATTATAGGCTGATATTGTATACTCAGCATTGAGAGAAATAGGGCTTTGTATGATGAAGACTTTTTCCATTAGATAGTTTGTTAAATTTATTTTGTAATTTCTACTAAAGGCGTTTCGATGTACTTTTGCACAGACAGACATTTATAAAACAATGATACTATAAAAAAACAATTAATATGATCCTTAGAAACTTTACAAATTCTTATTTCACATTACAACGAAACTGTCTCATTAATTTTGCACCGCAGTGCATTTCATAAAAAACGTACCTTCAAATTAAAACACCATTCACCTTTAACTTAATTAGAACAATACAGTACACATCAGTGCAAAATAAATAACACGCGTGTCGTAACGTGCTCACTTTCTTCTGTGGGCATGACGCGTGAACGGGCTCATGTACACTTGGGCGCATTAATTGTTTCTGCCTGCCAGTGTATTGCGCAAAAACTTCCGTTTTGTGTCGTGCTCTGCGGATCTACTAGGAAACGTTTTACGACTTTTCAAAACTCGCCATTTTCAATTACTTCGTTATACGTTGCTGCGGTTGTTAATGGTTTAATGTTTGACTGTTATGTATGAGCAGCAATGGATATTATATTAGGTGTTACCGTAGCAGTGAATACTCTTAGCCATTTGTCAATACACGATATAATACAAGCCCGTATAATTAGTGTTACATATGCTTTCCTTTGATGTGCCAGCTGATTGGTCAATGAATGCGTTGTGCGTCGCGGTTTTAAAAATGAGGGTATTGTGAAATGTCAATGAGACACGTAAGAAATTAATACTATATAATCAGTATAATTAGTTTTCTATCGCCACTAATAAGGTTCTTAAGAAGACAATTAACGAACTCTTTAAAACGTTCTTTTTTATATAGATAGGTAGGTCTTTTTTTTATAAATTATAAACTGGTACTTGACCGCAATCCCGCCTGATGGTAAGCAGTGATGCAATCGTTGATAGTACTTAAAGCACGCTAGTTTATTAAGAGCCTATTCACTCTAGCCTTGAAGACACTTAAATTGTAGCGCAACGGAAACATCGCTGCTGGCAACTGGTGTCAGTCCCTCGATGTACGTGGTATATAAGAAGAGGCGAAATACTTCATCCGGATCGTAGTGGTGTCAACAACGTAAGGGTCGACCCATCCGTCGTCCGATAATGGAACGGAGATGGGGGAATTAAATCACGCAATTCCCTCGCGCCCTCTCCAAAAAGCACTCTGTAAGACACCGACAGGCTGGCTGTCCTTCGCCTGTTCCAAGCTTTGGAGATCGTTTTGAGTTGAATCTGGGTCTCTAATTAGCCTCTTCGCACCCCTCTCCACAGAATTCAAAGTAGCCAGTTAGCATTTTGCAGCAAAAGTTCAAATTTCTTTGTACTAACCGCTAATTTCTATGTTACTGGTTTGGTTTTCGTACTTAGTCCTTCCAGTGGACCATTGTGCGTGAGCCATGGTGACCATTGGTGGTTATTCCAAACAAGCCATCTCCCTCCAGAAACCTATTAAGTCTCCTAGCATGTTAAGAACATCTGTGTAAGATCTTGGTGTCCCGAGGGTTTCACTTCTAACTTGGGTAACGCCTCTAAATTCGAATAGTGCATGCGCAACTGTCTCTTCAGCCTCTATCTCTGCACTGAGAGCTATTAGTTATACCTATTATGTGGAAGTGTTATTATTGTACTAACTGCTAATTAGTATTTGAAAATAACAGTCAGCATTAAAATTCATTAATTATCATAGCGTAAGTATCCAATACAGCGACATTGACATGCTCTTCTCTCTTGATTTCATTCTGACATTATTATATATAATTTGGCAGCCTGATTCCAGTCACTGATAAGTACATTCCTTTTAAGAAGTGCTTTCCAGGTCTGCAGGAGTCTCATCCTAGTATTCTCCGTGATCGTCTGTAGGTTGTTCATCCACCCATTTTAATGTTCCTTGTTCTGTAAATAGTTTCTTAACTTTCCAAACGGGAGTCATATTTCGTTCTTTTACAGTACTTCCATGATCAATGGATGATTTTGTAAACAGGATAAATGCTAGCAGTTATGGTGGCTTAACAAAAAAGCGGCTACACCATTCTTATTAAAAGAAAAACGAGGTACCTATCCAACCTGACGTTAAACCCGTCAGCATAACACTTAGAGAGATCAAAGAAATTTAGTTACTAGTAATAAATAAGAGCAGTGTATAAAGACATGAGGCGATATTTAATTCTGAATGCTTAAAATTAAACATGTGTCGATTTCAGATCAAAAAGCTTCATGATGTGAATGACGTTGGAATTATAACCGTGCTGATGGCAAATATGAAGGCAAGACTGAAAGAAAAGAAATCGTTTGGTGGCACAGATGAGTTAAAAGTTTGCACGTTTAACTTATAATAAGCTAAGCGTTCTATTCTTGAAACCACTGCAAATTTGGAAAATAATATTGATCTTAGAATGTCCATGTACAGTAATTTGTTACATGTACTTGCCACCTCTAATTATAAAAGGCCATTCACACAATGTCATGTGTGACAGTGCTTCGACAATTCTTGATGATTTGAAGAACATTGAATTTATAAACTGCGGTAAAGGCAGGGCTGAAGCAAAATACGTACGTTTCCTCTCAAGGTGAAGGTAAAAGATATACTAAATGAACTTGAAGCAAGCAATACGTGCGGTTCTTGAAATTTTATCAATTGTGGTAATTAATATCACTCTTACAATCATAATGTACAGTCGATCGAGTCTGTAAGTCTCGACATGAAAGGTTGGGTGAAGTGACAGCTTAGACTAAGCTGTCACTGCAGTGTGTAGTGTCAATCTCTTCGCATTAGCTGGAACTCACTCCACACTCCCTTTTCCTCCAGTTTTCACCGTGAGAATCACACTGCAGTAATCACGTGTTAACATTAGCAATGAAATCCTAAATCTAGAATAGTATAGAACCTACTGAGAGAGCATCACAAAAACATGAGTGACCGAAACGAAATTCTAAATACAAAACGCGAGTACACGCAGGTAATTTTGGTCCAAATACGAATACAAATCGCTAGATGGAGCGACGACGACGAGCATTTGCAGGATGCTTGGTAGTAAGGGGATGACAGTTGATGAGAATAGAATTAAATGGCGTGATGTAGGAGAGGCCTATGTCCAGCAGTGGACTGCTACAGACTTATGTTGATGATTGTGATGATGATCAGATCCAATCTCAACATCAATCAACAACACATCGTAATAATCAGAAAAATCCTCGATTTTCCCTACATTTTGGCAAGGTTTTTGCATGTTTGTCAGCAAGGTGAGACTGCAAATATATATAGAACGTTTTAAATTACAAGAATTCTCCCTTAAACCAAAAAACTTGATCAATTAACAAATGTGAAAAATATAGAATGTACCTATTTAAAAGGCAAGGAGTTTCATCAGGAGAGTCCAATTGATCGTAAAATGGAGTCAAAATATTAAATGATGTACTAGCTGAACTTGATGCAAGCAATACGTGCTGGCCCTGAAACCATACAAGTTTGGTATATGCTCAATCTTAGATTCACGATATACAGTACATTGCGACTAGAATTTTAGAACGACACTATCACGATGATATAATTATAGTGACAAAGACGATAAACATTAATCAGAGAAAAAACGGCATAGACATATCGCACGATGTGTGATATGACTGTGTATGGTAATATGTAACAGTATCGATTTAAGAATACTGCGAAAGGACACTGAGTTTTAGTTTACGATAAAAAAATATGTAGTCTGCTTGCTATAATCCCAAACTGCACTAATATATTAAAAAACCTCTACGTTAAAAACAAAAAAATCACCACACATCGATACTACATGCCCAGTGACTCCAGCGGTTACCCAAACAAAAGTACAAATGACAAACGGTACGCCGAAAAAATAACCAATGACTCATACAGCCTGACCAAATTGGATAAACCT
Organism: Sesamia inferens; assembly: GCA_037179545.1. Classification (NCBI taxonomy): domain Eukaryota; kingdom Metazoa; phylum Arthropoda; class Insecta; order Lepidoptera; family Noctuidae; genus Sesamia; species Sesamia inferens. The sequence goes on along the minus strand of CM073933.1, from coordinate 11,241,957 downwards.
CAGGATGCTTCAGTATTCATTGGTCTCGATGACCATCTAAATCTGTACGGTTGTCAGCCCACCCGGGCGTGAGAGATTGTATTTGTTTACATTAATTTTTACAGCGGCCGCGACAGAAACCAGAGCGAGAGCACTGGTTAATTATAGACGCGTTTTAAGCTTACCACGTGAGGTCGTTGACGTGCCCTCGCACTGTAAAATGTTATAGAAATCGAAGAATCTTTGAGATGATGAGATTGACAGCTGATAAGTTGATTGTTACTATCCAGAACATACATAATCTCTAAAAACGAACGCTTCGAACGTAAAATGTTGTTTCCGTCAGCCTGGTCAAATATTTTAGATGGGAAATTTCTCTGAGTCAAATTGTTTGCCATCCAGCCAACCACTTTAAATAATTATTTTCGTTGGTTTTTCTTTTATTTATTTAAACTGTGTATCCGGTAATTAATGAATAACCTCTTAAGTGGTCATTGTGTTTTCCATAATAAACAAATTTGTATACGGTAACAAACATGAAACATTTTTCATCCACAGTAGGAACATCGTCGACTACATATTTTGTCATAACCTCCTCTCTTTATTAACTAGGTATTCATTGTTATTTACTGACATATTGATTTAATTCAGAATCCACCTTTACAAGTCTAAACTTTTTTAAACTTAATTTTTTTTTTACTTTTTTTTGAACCACAAACTGTAACATTTCATCATAATTTTGCATGCTTAATTTTTAAGCAAAACATGAGCTCATTTCATATTTGAACAGCTTTGTATACCATGTTTTTCGCAAATAAATAATATTATTATTATTATCATGTAAACCATCATCATCATCGTCATCATCAACCTTTTTTTTTATCTTTCCACTGCTGGGCACAGGTTGCTGAATGCGGGTTGGCGATTTCAGACCAGACTCAGTACCGGGAGGCTATCTCCCGGGGAGTCCCACATACCCCCTAATCATTCATCATCATCATCAACCTTTTTATCGTCCCACTGCTGGGCACAGGTCTCCTCTCATACAGAAAAGAATTGAGCGTAATCATCACGCTTACTTAATGCGGGTTGGTGATTTCAGACTTAAAGTCCAGGTTTCCTCAAGATGTTTTCCTTCACCTTCAGTCATTCGTGTCCAAGATATACTTAGATATGTATAATTATACATATTAAGTCGGCATCAATTTATTGTTACCGAAATGTATTATAAATCATTTATAATTAATTAAAACACGGATTGTCAACAGGTAAGGTTTACACTAGCATCCTTACAAAAGCTGCGTTCCCCAAAAGAAGAACCAGAATCAGATGCTTACTTAAATATCGGACATCTTTCAAACCAAAATTAATTCAACAGATTTAATAATCTGAGTTCTAAACCCATCTCATTCATTTTGTATTTGCACAGCGTGAAATAAAGCTGTCAAGCTAAACGGTTTAAATTGATTTATTTTAAGTAAATGTACAAAGTAAGAGAAGCATCTTGTGGCCAACTTACTAAGTTATGTTGGAACTGCACACGAACAACTTTGAATAGAGATCTTTGTTAGCTGTTAATCAATTCCTGAATTAGTACCACTGCTGGGTTTTTTCCCAACTTCTACTGTCTTTATTTTTTTTAAGGGAAATCTCTAAATGACCCATGTCGCTCTGGGCGATGCGGAAGGGTATGTCAGACTTTTACTGATTAAAACCCATTCGTCTTCTTTGCCATTTCAATTACCTGTGTATCAAGAGCCACGGCATCACTTCCTGGCCGGAAGGTTTCTATCCTTAAGTTGCAATACTCCTCTTAGTCCTTTCATTCTTCGTCTAATGGTTCGATTCCCGCACGAAAGAAAATATTTGTATGACCTACAAGTAATTGTTCCGGGACTGACTCTTTGTTCATGTGAGTTTATATCAAATACATAAAATAAATCTCTTTGGTTTATATGTTTGTAAACGCAACCACGACACAGGAGAAATTGCTAGTGCGAGGGAAACGTTTAAATAAAGCTTTAATGAGGTCAGTTTACAACTATGTAAAGACTCTTTACAAAATAGATAATTAGTGGGATAATTACGTAACACACCAAAAGTAACCTTTATTTTTTCTTTTTTTTTTTGGGTATTTGGGACTCCCCGGGAGATAGCCTCCCGGTATACCCACTAAAAACCCCAGCGGCACTCCGGCGTCGCCTGAATGGCGGGCTCATGGGAATCCGGCAGAGCCTGCGCTACCAATCCTCCCGCCGGCGATGACCGCCTAAAGGGCGGGCCCTCGTTTGTACTTCCACAGGGAGGGATCGGGCTGGGTGCGTCTTCTTGAAAAAGAAGACACAACAGCCAAGGGCAAGCGGGCCCCCCGCTCCTCTCAGTAAGGAGCCCGGGTTGTCCGACGGCGACCCAGGATTCGGGTCGTATCAGCTCACCTGTAGTGGTGGCCAACCCGTCGCACGCATGCCCGCAGAAGCGGTTCCTGCGCCTGGCTTTGGTCTACGCCGGAAAACCGATAACCTCCATATCTGGGGGCCGTTCCCCTATCCACCACCTGGGGAAGCGTCCGATGGCAGGCCAGAAACTGCACACGGACACTAAAAGTAACCTAACCTAACCTGACTTTTAATTATAAGTAAAACGTTGCGCAAAGGAAGAGCTTATATATGAAGAGCTATAGGAAAATAACGTTTACCATAAAAGTTGTTTAGGAAAATATTCCTGTTATACATTGAATAATATTAATAGAATACCTGTTATAATAATAACCGTCTTACTTTTTATCGTTTTTTTTTTATTCCAATAGAAATGATATTAGTCCATATGTGTGCTGCGTGACGGTCGTTAGTCCGAACTCAGGCGTAACCAATGTGTTTCTCCAACTATCCACGCAGTTTGTGTTTATGGCTGGATCCAAGCATTCACCTGCATCTATTCGTCAACTTATCTGAAGTCAGATAAAATCCATTGCGTACTTAATATTTTAATAAACTGCGTAATGTTAAATGTAAAACAGCTCTTGCGCGTAAAAGTTTTTTTGGCAACGCTCCAAAACCACATACAACACAAACCAAATGAGATTAAAAATATGGCACTAACAAAATTCAAAAAGGCACTTAATAAATTGCTTATTGACAAATTTTTGAACGATGGTCCCATAATTATATAATATATGTATGTATCAATATATTTTGTAACTATTTTTGTTATATTATTAAATGTGGAATTGTACTTTTGAATTATAATATTCATGATTTATATTTTTTGACATTTGGATTATTTTGACTTAGATTTTTTGAGATTTAATTAGGAAGGTGAGGTATAATGATCCCCTTAAGGGAAAAACTTAACTGTGACTAAAGTTGAAGGCAAAATCGCAAGATTTCTATTGTTGGAGGTAGTGAATTTACTTAACTTTGTAACTACATACTTATTTTTTATTATATGTATGCAGTTTTTTTCTATTAGAGGTTTTTGTGAAAGTCTAGTAAAGGATCATTTTATACACCCCTATGTATAAAATGATCCCAGGGGTTCGGGTAAAATAATCCCAGGGATCATTTTGTACATAAGTTAATAAATATCAGGAAAAGAAAACACTCAGATGTTTATTTCAATCAAATATGTATTCTTCATAACAATTAAAGTAAGTAAGCTACACAACTTTTACAGTCTTCTAGTTTCATTAGAGATCTTTTTTTTGTAATTCTTTTTTTGTAATCTACTATTCAATCAACAAAACTAAATATTAGATATTGCAACAAACTTCTAAAAAGTTTGCAAAAATAACAATATATCTAGTCTAGCAATAGGTAAACAAATAAACACTTCTTCTAAATACAAAAAAAAAACAGAAATAATATTGTCCTTATCATAAAAAATCTTCATTTAAATTTTAATTATTATTATTAGGATCTCAGAAATAGAAATATTAATATTTCAATTTCTATTAAAGCTTTAAATTTCTTTTAACACTATCAAATTTGTTAGAAACGCAAATATCACAAGTAAAGTCACCTTCGTCATCACTATCTACTCCCGCACAAGCCTCATGTCCCCATTTAAGACACACAACGCACTTAATCCACCCTTCGCCTTTATTGTCTTTGGAATAGTTTTCAGTACAGAAAAGGCATTCGGTATCACTCTCCTCTTCAGAAGAATCTGATATGTTTTGCTTTTTTTTTCCTTTTCCCTTTCCGCCCCCTTTTCCTTTCCCGACTCCTTTTCCTTTCCCACCACCTTTTTCTTTATCATTTTGTTCGTTGGTCATCCTTTTTTTTATTTTATTCGCTTCCTTAAGGGCCTTCTTTTGTTCCATATCTGTCTTTTTTTTGGCTTCCTCTTCAAGATATATTTTGTAGGGTGTGCTGGTCAGGACTGATGTGTCAACTCTTATTCGTCTTGCAGACGTTCTTTTTCCAACTATCTTTGGTGTTGGTCGTACTTCTCGGGGTGTAACAATACCAAAAGATGTGAATGGAAGACCAACAGCCAAAGCTGGAGGTAATCTTCCAGAAGATTCCCACGATGTCGTATTTTCTAGGATGGACGGTGAATGCGGCGACGACTGTGGTACTTGTGGAGATTTTTGAGTCTTCGTTGAAGTCGAAGTTTGAAGTGGAGATACCTGAAGTGTTAAATGAAGGAATTCTTGAACATCCACTTGTAAAGGCTGTAGTGTTACAGTTTCTTGATTACTCGCTTGAGAAGAAGGCATTTGCACGGTTTCTGCTAATGGAAGACTTGTCGTCGCAGGGATCGGAATGGGAGGTTCTACCGTGTCATTGTCAACTTCCATTTCAGTCGTTTCAGCTGCAATAAAATCAACAAGAGTGAAAATGTCAGAGTCAAATGGATATATTCCTGTTTTTCTGAAGCCATTCATACTATTCAGAGGAACTGCTGCTTTTAGATAGGCTTCTGTAAAAATTTTTGTTATTTGGAACACGGTTACCACTCTTCCAGGATTGTGATTCATCCACTTCTCCAATGCTTGGTTATGATAAACGCTTAGTGGATACATCACTCCAACGTCCAAAGGCTGGAGTTTATGGGTACAATGAGGCGGCAGGCACAGAATAGTGACGTGATTATCCCTGGCTTTCAATACCACATTCAAATTTTTTGTGTGAGATAAGTGACCGTCCAATATTAAAAGAGCCGGATCTTCTGCTGTTGGTTTGACATGAAATAAGAAGTGATCAAACCACTGAGAAAACACATCTAATTTCATCCAACCAGATGGATTGCATGCGTATATAGCGCCTGGAGGTGCACCATCCATCAATTCCATTTTCAGCCGTACTCTCCGAAAGATTAACATTGGAGGAACAAAAGTTCCAGAAGCTGAGGTACAAATCACTGCGGTCGTTGTTTCACCTCTCTCAGCTGAAGTCACTCGCGCCACCTGCTTACGGCCTGTTTGTGCAAACACTCTCGAGTTTTTTGTTGGGACAGTGCATAGACTTGTCTCGTCAACATTAAATATCCGATGAGGTTGAAAATAATGTTTTTCTTGCAAGTTTTTCAAAGTTGAAAAAAATTTATCCACCACAGGCTTATTAAAAGCTCGCGCTCGAGCAGATGACGTCGATTCTGGGGCACGCATCGTAATGTCCGGATGTCTACGTCTAAATCCACGAAGCCATTCCTGTCCAGCTTTTCCTTTTGCTGTAGAAAATGGATGCGGTAACTTATTTCTTTCAGCTAGTTGGTAAACTAAGGTCAAAACATCCTGAGTTGTCAGCCCGTACATTCTAGACTCCATATCTTTGATATAATCAACAAGTTCCTGTTCTTGTTCAAGGTTAAATACTGTTTGTTTGCTACCTAACTTTTTAGCGGAGCCTACAGCTATTTTATTTTTACCTTTGGCTCTTCTTTTTAATGTCATCACAGGGACTTTAAACTCTCTACTTGCGGTTTTGTAAGACATACCATCTTTGACAGCATCTAATGCCTTTTGCATTTGTTCTTCAGGCCAATTTTGGCGATTAGTTTTACGTATATAAAATCTTGGCATGATCTGTAAAAACAAGAAATACTATTGGGTAAAATGATTCCAGGGATCATTTTAAACACACAGAAAGGGATCATTTCGCCCCAAACATCAAAATCCAAGATATCGATCAAAACATAACCTTCAAATACTGCGTGCGGTGATCGAACATTGCTTAAATATTAGCTAATTGCTATTATTACCCGCAAATAAAACAACATTTCAATAAACACGAACTTGTAAAAAGTAATGAAAGTTAAAAAACAGGCTTACCTTAGATTACAGCCACACTTTTTGATTTTTTTAAAATAAAATCACGCCAAGCGTTCACACCGCCATGAGACTTGGAGAGGGAATTGGTAGGGGTGCGGGGAATATGTTTCATACGCTTTTGGATAAATGGCACTAGTTGTCTCTGATTTACGACGGGGGATCATTTGACCTACAGGGATCGTATTACCTCACCTTCCCCTATGTATCAATATATTTTGTAACTATTTTTGTTATATTATTAAATGTGGAATTGTACTTTTGAATTATAATATTCATGATTTATATTTTTTGACATTTGGATTATTTTGACTTAGATTTTTTGAGATTTAATTAATAAGAAATATTTCCTCATTTGGGTCTGACATTTTAATTAGAAATTATGCATGATTTCATATTGATGATTTATATTTTTTTGACATTTTAATTATTTTGCCTTAGATATTTTTTATTCATACAAATAAGAAATAGTTCCTCATTTAGGTCTGTCATTTTAATTATGCATGATTTTGAAATATAGCGGTTAAAAATTTGTTATCATGAGTCAGATAAACACCATATTTTGTTGGCCTACTAGCATAACACAGCGCGCTGTTCTGCATACTTATATAAAACATGTAGGTACCTATTTACCTGTGTTAACAAACAAAATGATTTGATTTGATTCGGTGATGGACTCATGGTTGTTTATTGGTAAAGTTCGTAAGTAAGTTCTGTAAATTCGTTTTTTGATTTATTCTTCTTTTGTCTCACTGAGTTTTGTTCCTATGGTTCCTTCGACAATGCAATATTAATTACCACCATGCCAAAATCCTTCTGCACTCAAAAACTGAGAGAGAAAGGAAAAAATTTTTTTTTACGTCAATTAACTACATAAAAGCCAAAAAAAAGTTCATAGATTTTTGGTCTTGTGGGAACAGTCAAAAATTTTGGGTTCAAAGGATTTTAACCATAAATATTATGCACAATAAAGAGATTATGTCACCGTAAGAAAGAAGCTGGCACTGCGGATGGGAAATCGATGCCTATTTTAATGTCGGTGTAAGAAGGTTATAGAACATATAGGAGAGAGGAGACAGCTACGGTGGCGTAGCGGTAGCGAACGCGGCCGCTGCGCAAGGAGGCGCGGTTTCTATCCCCGCTCAGTCCAAATACCCCCGCGCAGTTCAGTCTAGTCGTGCCTCGGAAAGCACGTTAAGCCGTTGGTCCCGGTTGCAATACGAACATCTAGTTGCAGTCGTTATGGGTTGATGGAGCTCTGAAAAGTCCTACAATTAGTCAACTGCAATACTTCGACGTCACCTTCGGGTTGTGGAAGTCAGACGGCAGTCGCTTTACGGAAAATATCGAAGTTTAGCCAAAATCAGCAGTCAGACTGGTAAAGCGGACCCCAGGCCCAAAGCAGAAAAAGCTACGTATGCGGCTGGGATTAACGCTGAAATGATGATGATAGGAGAGAGGAACCGATATTGTAGTAGAAAAACTATAAAACTTCTGTAACTTTAAGGGCAGTCTCTACAGTTTACTTATAAAATCGCAGAAAATCCAGAAACCTTTATATCGAAAAGCCATCTGAAGTTCAAATTTCAATACGTTACAATTCTTCTTAGTTGCCGACCACCACTCACCAATTTGTATCAACATTATCTAAAAAAAGAAAACAAAATCAATTATTCCAATTTACCTGTTTCTCTAAATAAAGCTCCAGTGCTAAGCTTTTTTGTTCCAGTAATCTTGTATTTTTTTTGTTTCCCAAAATAAAACGATCTTAAAAGTTTCCCGTCAGCGACAACTCACCATCTTGCACCAACAAAGTGTCAATATTCCAAGTAAACTCATTCTGGGACAAGTGGAGCGGTAATGGCGTGGCGTCGTTCTACTGAATTACACGAATTCCCAATAAAGACGAGACAAGTGTCCGTAAAATGGCCGGCCGCGTGTGGTCACCGGATGCGTATGAATGGGACACTGTAAATGAATGGGACGTTATCCGCAATGATGCATGATAGTATCGATGGAGTTTACGACTGAGGTTGATATTTTAGGGAGAATTCTCATAAGTATAATTTAGTAACAGCTTGAGATTGACGCCAAATCTACGTTATGGCTACCCAGTCTAGACGAGTGTGATCTACCGGTATATTGCCGCACTGAAGTCTTTGGAGACTTATGTGTTGGTTACCTCTTTAAATCTGTAGTGGTATTTACCAACGCTGGATGCTAACGACGCGTCATACAGACGCCACACAGATTCTGCATTTCGCAAGCAGAGTTTCCCCTAGCATATACCAAGTGGTGATGACAATACGACAATAATTTAAACATCGTGTACCTCAACACACTCTTAGTCTACCCATAAAAAATCGTAAAAATATATCCATTAGTTTAGTCACAGGAAGTTATTTTTCATTTTTCACATTTTCTACATGATGTACATGTTGATAAGGAAGCGCTTACAGGTTGATGACCGCAGCATCCAGCGGTACTAAACTTTAATAATAATGGTGCGAAAAAAGCAAGTCGATACATGACCAAGCTGCTGGGTGTTCAAAGGGTGTTCTATTCCGTTTCAAATTGTATGCAATTTAGTTTGTATTGTATTTTTATTATTTTATTTTGATGCTAGGTTTTTTTCTATGGTTTAAACCAGCATTGTCCGTGTTTTCCGATCCTCCATTCTATGAAATATGAGTGAACTTTACACACTTCTCCTCGTACCTCCATTAAAAAATATAAAAAAGCCACAACGACACGAGCAACCATATATTAATTTGTCACACATTAAAATGTTAATAGAAACAAATTCAAGGTTATCATTGAAATCAAGCGTCGATCCCCTCGTTCTATGGGCGATAACATCACGTACTTTAAGAACAATAACAATAGTTGACGAACAAAAAATCTGCCACGTCTATTATCAAAATTGTTATGATTTTACGAATAAGTTAGCCGAATTGAATATTGTAAGAAGACCGAACAAACTATTTTAACAATAGTAATCCTGTGGTTAATTTTGTTGTCACAATCATTGCTGCCTGTGTGTGTTCGTGGCATCGGCAGTGACTTTGCAAGTATTAAAGTTGTAGGTTAGAACCTCATGAGGTGTTTTATTTAGTACTAGCTTTCCGTCCGCAGCTTCGCCCGCGTGGAATTCGGTTCTTAGATATTTCGCTTTTTAGATTTCCCTTGCGAATATCAATTTTTTCCAGGATAAAAAGTACCCTATTATTTAATGCGTATTTCTAACTTTACTTCGCCAAAATTTCAAAGCAATCGGTTGAGTACTTACGGCGTGAAAGCGGAACAAACAAACAAAGAAACTCGCTTTCCGATTTATAATAATGGTAAGGATAAATTACTAGCGGCCGCCTGCGACATTGTTCGCATTTTTAATGTGCTTCACTCCTATTGGTCGCAGTGATGTTATAATTATATAGTCTAAAGCTTTCGTGAATTAATGGGCTATCCAACGCAAAAAGAATTTTACAAATCGGACCATTAGTTTCTGAGATTAGCGAGTTCAAACAAACAAAATAAACTCTTCAGATTTATGTATCTATACTCTATTACTAATGCATAAAGCTGAAGAATTTGTTTGTTTGTTTGAACGCGATTTGAAAAATTCTTTTTGCGTTGGATAACCCATTAATCCAGGATGTCTTTAGGCTATATAACATCATGCTCCGACCAATAGGAGCGAGGCATATAAAAAATCTCGAAACCTACGCGGGTTAGTTTAGATTTCCAGTCCTTGAGGACCAGTGGTGACCAGTCATGAAGCTCGTTGCCCAGCCCAAACCTTTGAAGAAAAACAGGCATAAAAAACTCAACGGATACCTTTTTTAAGGGATAAGTAAAGTGTAATGTGCAAGGGATTCCTGAAAACGGAGATTATTTTTTATAATTATAAACTAGTGATGGAACGCAATCCTGCCCGATGGTAAGCAGTGATGCGATCGTTGATGGTAAGGCGCGCTGGTTTATTAAGAGCCGATTCACTTAAAAAAACTGAGTGAATAGGAAAGAAGACGGCAGATAAGCGAGGTGCAATGTTACACCAAACAACACGACCAACCAAGCTGCGCCAGAGGGAGATTGATCTGGAGATCCTCCACGATCAAACACCCGAAACAACAACATTTGGCGCATCGTACCCGGGACACATCGAAACACAACTGCTCAGACTCTTACCCCGTACGGCTTCATCAGACATCATACCTGAACATGACGAATCGCTTGGCGTCAAAACTTTGTCTGGTGGGTGGTAACTTCTGCCGGCAGCCGATGTTATGGCCGACCATCGAGTAAAATCGTTTATTAAAGGTCAATTCTCCAATCAAAGCAATCCGATTGATTCCGTAAAAACTCACCGTGAATCTTAAATGAAGTGTGCTTAGAATGAGCTTGTAACAGTCTCATTCCATACTCTCTTTACCTAAGTTTTCATCATGAAATAGTTACAGATTCGCATTCTGTACACGGAACTCCAAAACTGGATTCAAAACAGCCTGGTCACACGTCCACCTGCTGTAATTAACTTAATTGAGTTTTTTTCAATTAAAACCCGGTCACGGTGGGGATGTCTCTGTTTCTACATGCTACTCTATTATTTGATATGTATCTCGGTAATTGGTCGGGTTTTCTTAATACATTATTATGACGGATGAGGCAAGGAGTGGAGAATTGGGATTTAAATTGTTGCTTGTGAAATTGTATTGAGGTAGTTATTGTTTTAGTGTTTATGGAAGTTTGGAGGCCATTTTAGGTACTAAAACCATGTCACAACCACATTTAGTGTATTTGGAGGAGAATCGGATACTCAATATATGTTGGTATGTATCATTATCAACCCTTTTATCGTCCCACTGCTGGGCACAGGTCTCCTCTCATACAGAGAAGGATTGAGCGTAATCACCACGCTTGCTCAATGCGGGTTGGCGATTTCAGACTTAAAGTCCAGGTTTCCTCAAGATGTTTTCCTTCACCTTCTGTCATTGGTGTCCCAGATATACTTAGAAAGTACATATAACTTTAGAAAAGTTACATTGGTACTTGCCTGACCTGGAATCGAACCCGCGCACTCATACTTGAGAGGCTGGTGTTTTAACCACTCGGCCACCACGACTTTTGACACCACGACATTGGTATGTCTATTGTCCTTTAATCTAATATCATCATCATCATCTCAGCGTTAATCCTAGTCGCACCCGAAGCTTTTCAGCTTTGGAGTCTGGGGTCCGCTTTACTAGTCTGACTGCTGATTTTGGCTAAACTTAGATGTTTTCCGAGAAACCAAAGCGACCGCCGGTTGGCCTCCACAACTCGAAGGCGATATCGAAGCATTGCAGTTAGACAAATTGTTGGACGTTGGGGGTCCAATAACCCGTTACAATTGTCATTAGATGTTCGTATAGCAACCGGGACCAACGACTTAACGTGCTTTCCAAGGCACGCAAAACCCAGTGCAAATATTCATATTTATGCTTACAAATATTTGCACTGCGCGGGGATCTAATCAGCGCCTCCTTGCGCAGCCGTCGCATTTGCTACCGCTACGTTACGGAGGCTGTCATGGCATCTAATCTAATATGCATTAGGTAAAGTTATTTTAGTTCCAGTTATAATGAACTCATTGCAGTAAAGAAATACTAGACCAAGCGAGTGGTAGCTATAAACTTTATAACGCTTTATCTGCCACATTATATCATTAACTTTTCACAGTACTAAATTAGTTTTTACGATGTCACAGTTTGTGGGTCTTTCCCCTCGTCACACTTGGTAATCGGAGGGACCGAGAAAAATCCTAATGCATAACGAATGGCTAACTAGTTAAAGATTCAAATTAAATATATAACTGTAAGAAATAAGTGCGGAAATACAAAAGCGGAGTTGATGCATTCTGGACCAGTCATCCATGGGTGGTGAAGAGGCTAGATGGCAATGGTTCAAAGTCAAAATAAAAAATCGTTTATTTAAATTAGACTGACAATGAGCACTTTTTGAAAATCAAGGTTTCATAAGACAGTCCCCCAAAACGCCCGTCCTTCGCTACTTCCTAAAGCTTTCGCTAGGTTGAAAAGAAAACAAGGATAAACAAAATCTGAAATCTAGTTCAACAGGGTAATTACGTAACACACTATCGTATAGTAAGTAATGGGTTACATTTTGACAGCTCAACAATATTCATTGCGTTATTTACGTTTTTGAGAGACACAGTTTTCGAAGTTATGGTGCAATGGATTGGCAATATGCTTCAAAATGATTTCAATTGATATCAATAGTTTCTTTCGTAATTAGGGTGCTGATCTATATTGAAGCTAAGTAATAGGTATCACGCGGCAGCAACTTTGGCGTGACTGAGTAAGAAATAACAAAGGTAGGTTTATTTTTAACCGACTTCAAAAAGGAGGAGGTTACTCAATTCGACCGGTATATATGCTTTTTTATGTTTGTTCGCGGATATCTTCGTCGTTTATGAACCGATTTTGATAATTCTCTTTCTGTTGGAAAGAAGACATTCCTAAGGTGGTCCCATGATAAGGACATCATCAGGGTTTGATGGTGGTGGAAAACCAGAGAAATCAAGGGGAACATTCAAAAATCGTAGGGGGGAGGGGGGGAAATCGTTAAGTATTTTAGCGTCAGCATCCAGTCTAACCGGATGCAGCTCAACAGTACTTTTCACAACTAAAAAGTGTAAAATAAAAACTTTTTTTTACAAAAAAAAACAACCGACTGGAAAAGCCGTACGGAGGACGGGTCTGAGCAGTTGTGTTGCGATGTGTGCCGGGTATGATGGGCCTAATGTTGTTGTGTTGGGAGTTTGGTCGTGGAGGGTCTTCAGATCAATCTCCCTTTGGCGCAGCATCGTTGGTCGTGTTGTTGGGTTTAACATTGCATCACCTCGCTCAACTGCCGTCTTCCTTCCTATTCGCTCAGTTTTACTACTTGCTGTAACTAGAGGCGTTCCGCAGGGTTCGGTTTTAGGCCCCCTTTTCTTTATTATATTTGTTAATGATCTAACTGAATACATTAAAAACATTTTACCAGATGCTGACTTGATAATATTCGCTGACGATACTAGTGCAGTTATAGCTGCTGATGATATGGAGTCCTTACAACGTAAATTAAATTTATTAATAGCCGCTTGTGAAACCTGGTTTTCTATGAATAATCTTAAATTAAACGTAAATAAGACGAAGTGTATGGTGTTTAGATCAACAGTTAGAAACAAGGCTCTTGTAAACGTAGGATTTTTGGGTAGGCCAATTGATGTAGTGGAGACTGTAAAATTTTTGGGGATACAAATTGATTCCTTACTTAATTGGAAGCCAGAACTTAATTCAATTACGGGCACAATAAGTAGTGCCTGTTATGCTATCAGATCTCTGAGGGATACGCTATCTATTTCCAAACTTCGCGCTGTCTATTTTGCTCTGGTTGAATCTAAACTTAGATATAGTATTAAATTTTGGGGAAACAGCTATAGGTACAATGTTAAGGCAGCCTTTACTATACAAAAGCGAGCATTACGAACCATGCTTCGTTTAAACCAGACAGAATCATGTAAGGAGTTGTTTATTAGGTTTAGAATTTTGACAGTACCATGTCTTTATGTTTTGGTTCTTCTTACTCATTTAATCAAAAACTTAAACGAGTTTGAAACAGATAATGAAAGAAAAATTAGAGTTGTCACTCGTAGAAAAGATCTTACTACTTTTGTGCAGGCAAAGCTTAATGTTGTTGATCATTCGTCACTTGTGCAGTCGGTCAATCTGTTTAACAAATTACCAACAGAATTGAAGAATATTCAGAATGTGAACATATTCAAAAATAAACTCAGAAATTTGTTAATCAACAAAGCCTATTACAGTGTTGACGAATTTTGTACTTGACAAAAGCTTAGACTAATATTATGTTGACATGAAACTATTTTTGTGTGTACTCTTTGTTTGACATTGTTGTGTATTTTTGTTTTTTTTTTTTTATTTTTTGTTTTTACATTAATATATACGGACAAATCACACAGTAATAAATTGTTATATAGAATGACTTTGTTTGCTATGTATAAATACTGCACTTTGAGATTGCTTATATTCTAATATTTATGTTGCTTTTTTATTTGTATTCCTAATGTAAACATTTCAACACAAATGTATTTTTTTGTTATGAAATAAAGAACTTGAACTTGAACTTTTTCTGAGTGAATAGGCTCTTAATAAACTAGCGCGCTTTATCATCAACGATCGCATGACTGCTTACCATCAGGCGGGATTGCGGTCAAGCGCTAGTTTATAATTATTAAAAAAAATAGAAAGTGAAAAATATCTAATTTCGGAAGTCGGTGTCAAAAACTAATATACAAAAACCAAAGACTCCGACTTCCGAAATCAGTTATTTTTCACTTTATATTGTTTTTTGGAAGTCGGTTGCTTTTTTTTTGTAAAAAAAATTTTCATAGCATTAAAAAATTGGAACATCGTTACAGATAAGTAGCAAGATTGACTAACAACTTTGACACTGGGTTCGGATACAGAGGGGCCAAACTCGTAACACATTACCAGTAGCAATAGGTTTCATTTAGACATTTCAACAACATTCATTGCGTTCGCATTGTTGAGCAACTAAATTGGCTTGTATCCTAAAAAATAATTTAATGTCCATCAGATAGATTTCTAAAAAATATTGAACACGTATTTTTTATTTTTCCTTTTATTCAAATACTTAGGAAGATATATTGATTTGAAACATCGCATGACGTCACGCCGTCGTACAAAATATACCATGGCGTGACGTAATTAGCCCCCACTCCGTAACTTTAATACGCTATATCTCAGTAATCTTTGGTAATTTCGACAAAATAAAAAATACGGGTCTTAATTTTTTTTATTATCTATAAGACGGACTAATTATTTTTTTGAATTTCATACCTTGGATACATCCCTATTGTACGAGCAATGGATTAGCAATATGCTTCAAAATGATTCTAATAAATTGTAATAGAATTCAAGCAAGTTTATGACTTTTACTTGTCGCTGGGATAAGACTGTATTTTGAACGTTTTAAATTCCGAGAGTATTTGCCTTCAGATATTTTGAAAAAATAAAAACTAAGTCCTTCTTTAGATTTGTACAATTCTTAATAAACATGTCAAGTGTTTACCTCGAAATAATAAGTTAGTAATGTCTTCATCTTTCAGGAGTTAATCAAAGTTTAGTCTTAATGGCCCCCTGAAAACTAAAACAAAATGAAATGTCTTAAAGTGTTTCATTACGGTTTCACAGCAAAGATTGCAATCTTGTAGTAATCTTATATCATAATAGACATTTAACGAAACTAGGAGCTTGTTAACAAAGTCTTGTATCGCAATGTTAATTAAGACTTCTCTGCTCTTTAAGACAGTGACACGAGAAACTGTGTGACCAATTAATTCAAAATTAATGTATTGTCTGCCTTTGGTGGAGTATATGTGTGTGGCCGAGTTTTTGCGGGAAAGTCAAGCTGTTTGGACTTTTAAAATTATTTATAGTGTTGTTTACTAAATAAAAGTGCGTGATTTATGTAGTAAAAAGTGCATTCAGTAAATAATTCATAAAGAACAGTGAAATATCGCAGCATAGCAAAGCCATGATGTGGCATCATGGCTTTGTCTCAAACCTCCATCGTAAGACGGGTCACGCGGCCGTCTTTTTCGACTTGAACAATTGATTACATGACATTGGCTAAATGCACAAATCGTGCGAAGCCACAAAAGAAAGAAAAAAAAAACTTTGTGGCTAGAGAGCAGCGGTGGCCTAGTGTTATCATTGACGGCGACTTAAAAGTTGTAGGTTCGAACCCCATCAGGCGCTTTATATTGTGTGAATTATTTCATCGCCACTAGTTTCAAAACGTTGAAGGAAACAGCGTGGGAAACCAGAATGTCCTAGAGCCAAAAAATCGAACACATATGACTTCTATCAACCCGCACTGGGACCGCGTGTTAGATTACGGCCAACTCCCTTTCACCGAGAGAAGTCCTTTGTCCCAGGAGTGGGAATATTATAGACTAATTATGTTATTTAGATGTATGACGTAATGATAAGTGTTTTGAGTTTATCATCATCATCATCTCATCGTTAATCTCAGACGCATCCGAAGCTTTTTCAGCTTTGGAGTCTGGAGTCCGCTTTACCAGTCTAACTACTGAACTTTTGGCTAAACTTCGATATTTTCAGTGAAGCGACTGCCGTTTGACCTCCACAACCCGAAGGCGTTATCGAAGCATTGCAATTAGACCAATTGTTAGACTTTTGAAGGCTCCAACAACCCGTAACGACTGCCACTAGATGTTCGTATGGCAACCGGGATCAACGGCTTAACGTGCTTTCCGAGGCACGGTCAGACCAGTGCAAATATTCATATTCATGCATAGAAATATGTGTACAGCGCGGGGATTGTACCGGCGTCTCCTTGCGCAGCGGTTGCGTTCGCTACCGGTACGCCACGGAGACTGTCAACGGCACTGTTTTGAGTTTATATATTATCTAAATTTGAGTGTCTTCAAGGCTAAAGTGAATAGGCTCTTAATAAACTAGTGCCCTCTAGGTACCATCAACGTTTGCGGTGACGAAGGTAAAGCGCACTAGTGTAAGCAGTGATGCTTACCATCAGGTAGGACTGCGGTCAAGCGCTAGTTTATAATATATAAAAACAAAAACATCATTATTGAAATGAAATGACATTTACATTGGTAGCCTAATAAGGCCAATGTGTAGTTGAATAAACATTTTTATACCAAAAGCGTAATTTTTTTTTTTTTTTTTTTTTGACATAACCACAAAATATTCACACATATGTACATACATACATTCACTTCACCATTATTTACTACACCACAAACACTTCTAAAACATAATCACCAAACACTCACTCTTACTCCATACAACATCGGCTGCCGGCCATAACATCGGCTCCCGGCAGAAGTTACCACCCACCAGACGTCAAGCGATTTGTTGTGTTCCGGCATGATGTCTGGTCAAGCCGTACGGAGGACGGGTCTGAGCAGTTGTGTTGCAATGTATGCCGGGTACGATGCGCCAAATTTTGTTGTGTTGGGAGTTTGGTCGTGGAGGGTTTTCAGATCAATCTCCCTTTGGTGCAGCATTGTTGGTCGTGTTGTTGGGTTTAACATTGCATCACCTCGCTCAACTGCTGTCTTCCTTCCTATTCGCTCAGTTTTTCTGAGTGAATAGGCTCTTAATAAACTTGCGTGCTTTACCATCAACGATCGCATCACTGCTTACCATCAGGCGGGATTGCGGTCAAGCGCTAGTTTATAATTATTCAAAAAAAACTACAGTATCAAGAGCAAGGCTTCCGCTACTATTTATTTTATACCCTGTGACAAGTTTCACTAAGGTAAGTATAAAATAACTGGAATAATCGTCTAAGACATTAATGAGCTCTTCAAAGTCGATAACATAATTTAAATGAGAGATACAATTAAACAGACCATCTGACTTTTATTAAACACAAGTTTAACGACAGAGCAAGCGAAGCCACCTATGAAGGGACTTAATAAAGCGGTACCCTTTATAGTCTTCAAAATATCACCAACGTTACACTTTTTTTTTACAACAGATAATGCCACAGGAATACAAACGAGATATTTCAAGATACTGTCATGTCACTAATGACATCAAAAAACAAAATAACATAACATAAATTAAGTCACAACGGAAGGTGCAAGCGGAATTGACATAAAGCCACCGACATATCTTAAATACTTTGTCATATACCGTCGTAAACAGTGCATCACACGTTCACGAAATTCAACAATTATTAAATTCCCTAATTAGTCCATATAAGGGTCTTAAAAAGTGCCGCTCAAAAACTAGTAACGGTCACGTCGGTCATCTAATAGACGAGTGTCGCATTGCTATACGTACGAATTTAATCGCGGCGGTGCGCTTTGTGACGTGGAGGACGCAAGATGGCCGCTGAAGATCAAAGGGGCCGCGCGTGTGTGGCTCCCGCGGTGAAATGTCACCGCGCTCGATCAATTAACAGTTATCCAATGTTAATGTGTTATTGATATCGGAATAGCAAAGTTCGTATTGCCGTAGCTTATTCAATTTTTTGTATGGTTTAAGTGATAATTGGTAAGCGTAATTTAATTCTAGCCGTTACGACGCGTTACTGAGGCGTAATTATTGTAACAATGGTTAGCATTTGCGTTATATGATGCTTGATTATAACTTGTTAGGAATTAATTGGCTTTAACTGTAAATCCTCCAAGCATTATGACAACGACCTAATTTATTACCTGGAAGAATGGTCGTTTGAGTTTGTGTAATTATATTCTATATTCAGCGCAGTGTCAACTCGGTGACAAAAAACGACAAAATTTAGGAAAACTAATTTCTCTTATTTTTTATAATGTTATAAGCAAGTTCTAAGTAGATTTAAATCGAGATGAGACTAAATTATCGATGTATTTTTAAAAATACGAAAATGCTCCTTTTGCTGATAGCTACCATATGTAAACAACATGTGTCTTATTGTTAGCCATTACAATTTATTGTTCATAATAGTAATGTTTCATTCACCATAGATTGTTCCTAGAACATAAATATTGGGAGAAATCCAGCAGAGATTAAATATCGCTGTCGCCTACAACCAGTACCATGAGAGAAATTTAGCCGAGCGTTGTGGAAACTGGGCTCAATCGGGTTACGATGGACACATTAATAGCCTTAACAAAATGTTACCGACGTGCATACATACATATGGCTGAGATGTGTACAGACTAGCAGAACTATTAATTTTATTAGTTGTTTTGAAACCGATCGAATGTATGCAGGTAACATTGAGAAATCAGGAGCAAATGTTCCAGATAAAATTATTGAGGATGTCGTAGATTTGCTTGGGTGTTAGAGAGTCTGGTCTTGTGGTAAACTAACCCAGAGTTACAAATCTGCATGAATTAAAAGCCCGATTTATAGGAACTTATTTTATATAGGTATGTAAAATGTATACGAAAAACTCTGTCTGTTAGGTATTCTTTTTACGTCGCTATGGCTTTTTTTATAAATTATAAACCAGCGCTTAACCGCAATCCCGCCTGATGGTAAGCAGTGATGCGATCGTTGATGGCAAAGCGCGCTAGTTTATTAAGAGCCCATTCACTCTAGCCTTGAAGACACTCAAATTGTAGTATGTCGCTGGCAAATTATTCCAGTCCCTCGATGTACGTGGTATAAAAGAGGAAGCAAAACGCTTCGTCCGGATCACAGTGGTGTCCATAACGTAATGGTGGAAACTCGCCGTACGACGGGTCGTCCGATGATTGAACGGAGATGGGGGACTTAAATCGTGCAATTCCCTTGCATACTCACCAGAATGCATCCTATAGAAGACCGAAAGGCTAGCTACTCTACGCCTGTGCTCCAGGCTTTGGAGACCGTTTCGGGTCAAGTCTGGGTCACCAATCAGCCTCTTCGCATGCATCTCCACCGAATCCAAAGTGGCAAGGTGACATTTCGCAGCACCAGCCCAAATGTGGCTGCAGTACTCCACACACGAGCGGACCTGTGCTTTGTACAACATTAGAAGCTACCTTGGCGTGAAGTATCGCCAGACCTTCGCGATGACGCCTAGTTTTCTGGCAGCCACCCTGGCCTTGGACTCAATGAACCGCCCAAAGTTAAGGTTCTAGGAAATCTCAACTCCCAAAAGCTGAAGGCGGTCGGTACACTCCATACATACTGAAAAGTAGGAGCCAAGGTGAACGGGCTCCTTTTAGCTTAACTTATTTCGATGCTATTTAGCACACATAGTAAGCGTTACGATATAGAACAGATTTTTTACAGTAAGTTGTTTTCTCGTATTTTTTGACCCCCAAGTGGGCGAAGCCGCAAGCAATAAGCAAAATAAAAACATGCTACAAAACCGAATCAGAGCGAGAGACCGTGTGGTGGATTACGGCCCACTCCTTTTCACAGAGAACAGACTTTTCTCGGTGGTAGGCCATAACATCGGCTGAAGTTACCACCCGCCAGACTAAGTTTTGCCGCCAAGCGATTCGTTGTGTTCCGGCATGATGTTTGTTGAAACCGGACGGAGGACGGGTCTGATCAGTTGTGGTGCAATGTGTGCCGGGTACGATGCACCAAATGTTGTTGTGTCGGCAGTTTGGACGGAATCTCCCTCTGGCGCAGCATAGTTGGTCCTGTTGTTGGGTTTAACATTGCATCACCTCACAACTGCCGTCTTCCTTCCTATTCACTAAGTTTTTTTAGTGAATAGGCTTAATAAACTAGCGCGCTTTACCATCATCGATTGCATTACTGCTTACCATGAGACGGGATGGCAGTCAATCACCAGTTTATAATTATTGAAAAAAAAAGACATGTTTCTCAGCAGTAGCGATATTAAAGGCTAATTTAAGCAAAACTTAGCGGCCCAATATTTCTTAATGACAACATGAAAAGAAATTAAAACTTACAATCTACAGCATCCGCATTGTATAGGTAGTATTATATTAGTGTAATGTGCTGACGATATAGTATTTCTATGCCAACAAAAGTAATTCGTTATTGATGGTGGTCGAGATTACTGCCTCGTGAGGGGACGAACTTATTCGAAGCACCTTTAATTACGCCGAGACGTTTATACGATGCGACTTTTGAAGATGATTCGATTCGATATTTGAAAGCCGTTTTTTTTTTTCATAAATATAAACTAATGCTTGACTATAATCCCGCCTGATGGTAAGCAGTAATACAATCGGTGATGGTAAAGCGCGCTAGTTAATTAAACCTATTCATTTAAAAAACTTAGTGAATAGGAAGACGGCAGTTGAGCGAAATGATGCATGTTAAACACAACAACACGACCAACGATGCTGCACCAGAGGGAGATTGATCTAGTGACGTCACTCCTCGCTAAAAAAGTGTAGCGTCCAGTGACGTCACACGAGTTATCAACGCACTGTGTCGTCTACATTTTTTGTTTATATGAAAAAACAGAAAATACGTATCCAGTAGTTTTTGGAAATCTGACTGACGAACTAATTAGTTTTTTTTTGTCAACTACCCTATTAGGGTACTGTATTTTGCTATGGATAAAACTGTATTCCGCCGGCAGAAGTTACCACCCACCAGACATAGTCTTGCCGCCAAAAGATTTGTCGTGTTCCGGCATGATGTCTGGTGAAGCCGTGCGGAGGACGGGTCTGACCAGTTGTATTGCGATGTGTGCCGGGCACGATGCGCCAAATGTTGTTGTGCTGGGAGTTTGTACGTTGGAGGGTCTTCAGATCAATCTCCCTTTGGCGCAGCATCGTTGGTCGTGTTTTTGGGTTTAACATTGCATCACCTCGCGCAACTGCCGTCTTCCTTCCTATTCGCTCAGTTTTTCTGAGTGAATAGGCTCTTAATAAACTAGTGCGCTTTACCATCAACGATCGCATCACTGCTTACCATCAGGTGGGATGACGTCAAGCGCTAGTTTATAATTATTTTAAAAAAATGTATCTCTTAAAATTTTCTTTTATGAGATACAATTTACATGAAATCGACATAAATCTAATAAAAACCGTAAACAGCTGAGAAAACATTCTTGACCCTTTTCCATTCGCATCTCAACAGCAGTTCAGGGAAGAGTTGAGTTTGGCTCTCTGTCCACATATGTATTTTTGTCACCTATCATTAATCTACTGACAAATTATCTGCATAGGTACTTACTAAGTCTCGTTCAAATCCGTTCAAACGTGTCTGCGTGAAAGTGTAACAAACATCAATCAAACTTTTACGTTTATAATATTGGTTAGGATTATTATAAAATACTATAATAATTAAAAACGAGTAATTTAATCAATGAATTGCAGAGAGTTAATCGATGACAGACACGACATGATAAGTTGAATCACGTGCATTTGGAGAAGGTGGCCTATTATTATGTTACTGTTTTGGTTTCCGCACTCACTCTCTCCAGTGGACCATTGTGCGTGGACCATGGCGACCTTTGGCGGTTATTCCAGCCAGCCCACTTACCTCCAGAAGCGCATCAGGTCTCCTAGCTTGTTGAGAACATCTGTGTAAGATCTTGGTCCTCCTATGGTTTTGTTTCTAATTTGAGAAACGCCTGTACACTTGAAGAGTACATGTGCAACTGTCTCGTCATCCTCTATACAGGCTCTACACAGAGGGCTATCCGTTATACCTATTATGTGGAGATACTTATTCAGTAAGCAGTGGCCCATAATGATCCCCGTCATTTATAGTAGGATTTTCCTATCCAGTCAAAACAACCATTTGGTTAGCTTGTCATCCAGGGATGGCATAGCCTCCTTGGACTGCCTGCAGCCCGGTGACGAGGACTAAGAAGTCTCTGCTTGTTCGTAGGTATACCTTTGTAGCCATCTGCGTGGTGGCATAGAAGGTAGCATTGGATTGATTTAAAGCTAAGAGCGCATCGCGAATATTTTCGTTGCATTTATAATAATCATCCATCTGTGATCGAAGTGTTGACAGATTGATGATGATTATAAATGCAACGATTAAAATTAATGTAACTACTATAAAGATTTTGCTTGAAAATGCTTGTTAGGTTTGATAGAATGATGATGAATCGAGTCGAAATCATAGACGATGACCTAACGATAGATCGCATCAACCAATCCCTCCAATCACAGCGCCACCGTTCCGATTTCGACCGATCGCAACTACTAAAGACCACAGCATAGAGACAGATACGAATGTACTCCATTCACAGTCCAGTTATAGATGCCGCTACACAATACGTAGATCGTTGGTCACAGAGTAACAGAGCGGCAACATTTAATGACCGTGTATGTCCAGTTACTCAGGTGGTATGTATCGTTTCGTCACTTACATTATGTACAGGAAAGGAATTGCGTTTTTGATGCTTTCGGTTGATGCAAGATTTTCGTGACGTAATTTTTTGTTAATTAATTGTTTTGGTTTTGTCGTGAAATGAATCCGAACGCATTTAGTTGCTAGAATCTGTCTGAGCAGTTGTGTTGCGATGCGCTTAATGTTGTTGTGTTGGGAGTTTGGTCGTGGAGGGTCTTCAGATCAATCTCCCTTTGGCGCAGCATCGTTGGTCACCTCGCTCAACTGCCGTCTTCCTTCCTATTCGCTCAGTTTTTCTGAGTGAATAGGCTCTTAATAAACTAGCGCGCTTTACCATCAACGATCACATCACTGCTTACCATCAGGCGGGATTGCGGTCAAGCGCTGGTTTATAATTATTAAAAAAAAAAAGTATCTCACCGAGTCGAAAAAGTATAGAAAAAAACCTTTATATATTCCGACTATAATGTTTCCAGAGCCGGGACACAGCCATCCTCTCTTTATGGGAGGGACTGGATCCGATGCGGGTTGGTAGATGTCAGGTTTCTTCAAACTTTCAGTTCAAGAACATTCCCGTTTCCTCATGGTGTTTTCTTCATCATTTTGAGAACAGTACTCATGCAATAAAGTAGTGGTAGCCTAGTGGTGTCGGCCGTGACTGACAAGTTGTAGGTCGTAAGTTCGAGCCCCGGCAAGCGCTTTCTTCTTCTTCAGCTTATGGATGTCCACTGTTGGACAAAGGCCTCCCCCAAGGCTTTCCACGCTGACCGGGATTGCGCTGCCCGCATCCATCGGCTTCCCGCGACCTTCACCAGGTCATCGGTCCACCTTGTTGGGGGCCTCCCTACGCTGCGTCTTCCAGTACGTGGCCGCCACTCCAGAACCTTACTGCCCCATCGGCCATCGGCATGTGTTAAAGGTAAAAAACTTCTAAGACAAGTGACATCTATCAACACGCACTGGACCCGCGTGATAGATTACGGGCCACTCCGTCTCATTGAGAGAAGGTCTATGTCCCAACACAGTCGGCACCGTCGCCACTGGCCTACCACTACTCTCGTCTCACGAAGATGCACAAAAACAAGGTACAGGTCTCCCAAAGTGATAATGCGCATAGAAATCTTCGTCACTGTTCGGAAACCGTCGTATTCCCCGAGCGTTCGGAACAAGATATGTATATAGAGTGGTGCACTTAACCACTTTTTATGCACTTAACCACTTTTTATGCACTTAACCACTCTATATACATATCTTCTTCCGAACGCTCGGGGAATACGACCAATGCCGAACAGTGACGAAGATTTCTATGCGCATTATCACTTTGGGAGACCTGTACCTTGTTTTTGTGCATCTTTGTGAGGCGAGAGTAGTGGTAGGCCAGTGGCGTTGTATGTGCATAAAAAGTGGTTAAGTGCACCACTCTACTTACATATTTTCTTCCGAACGCTCGGAGAATACGACCGTTGCCGAACAGTGACGAAGATTTCTACGCGCATTATCACTTTGGGAGACCTGTATGTGCAATGATTAACATACCTGTTGGCCGACCTGGCAGTAGTTATGTGCGTTAAGAGGGCATAGAAAGATCTATTGTGAAGTGTGAAGGAATTGGAGTGAAATAGAGTCTCCTTTGACGCCCTTCAAGCAAGCACCAGAAGACAATTTAATCTAGAGTAGGTTTCTTTCTTTCTGGAATATAGGGTAGCTCAAATTTTCATTTACTTTCGTTTTTTTTTTGCAATTTGCAGGTCAACTCCCTAAAATAGAATTGACCTCAAGTGTCGTATACTAATCTAATAAGGTAATCGTGAATTACGATTAGAATAGAATTATCTTCTTCTTTCTCCTCTTTTCTGTCTCTTTTAATTTTCTCTCTTTTTGTTCTATAAATAAATGTTCTTGTTATTAGGACCTGATATTTATATTTACCTGCAAACTGCGAGAAAATTGCAGTTCCCGGCTACCTTAGCGCGTCTGAGTTTTGAAAGAATCTGTATTGGCCCCATCGGCAGTAATTCTGGCTTCTCCGACTCTTTCGCCTTAAAGCTCAACACTATTTTAAAAATCTTGATTTGCTATAACAAAGTACAGCTACACTATAATTAAAAATTCCATCCCCACTTAAATTAATTAACAAACCGTGTAGGGATAATTATCAACATCAAACTACAAAGTATCATCGCAAAACATTGTAAGTACAAACATCTATTGCGTACAAATTCATGCCAACTTGCCCAATTTACATTAGCATTTATACAACGATCGCGCAATAAAAAATGTCTTGCAAGCATTTATGAGGTATCAAGTAACCGTTACGCTATACTACTGTCCGCTCCATATCGGAACATCTGTCCGTAATGATACAGGGAACCAGAACAATGCCTTCTGACCTCATATCTTTGAACAAATCTATGTCTCTGGCGGAGAATATTTTAGATGGACGTTTTAAAGGGAAGCTTTGGTCGGAATTAGAATTTAGTGGGTGTGAGTTTAAGGAATGGGAGGTAGCGAATATTGGGTTTATTTTCAGGGCGGTTTTAAAATAACCTTTAGCCTATTGTTGTGAGCTTGTGTATTTTACCTCAGCTACTTTTACCTAGTTCAAGTACAGACTTAGATGAGTAGACTACGGTACATTATTAGAAGATAAAACAATTCTAATTATAGTTTTCCTTGTATTTTATACCGCGTACATCGCGGGACTTGAAAAATTTGCTTGCGGCAGTTTTCCCGTCTTATTACAATTTGTTTTCAAGGCTAGAGTTAATAGATTCTTAATAAACTAGCGCGCTTTACGATTGCATCACTGCTTATCTATCTAATATCAGTCGGAATCGCCGTCTAGCAGTAGTTTATAAAATTAAAGGAAAATCTTTCAAGAAGCTAATTAATTGTTACGTACTAGCGGCCGCCAGCGACTTCGTTCGCGTGGAGTTAGTTATGCTCAGCTCCTATTGGTCACAGCATGATGTTATATAGCCTAAAGCCTTCCTGGATTAAGGGGCGATCCAACGCAGAATTTTTCCAATCGGACACGTAGTTCCTGAGATTAGCGCGTTCAAACAAACAAACAAACTCTTCAGCTTTATATATTAGTATAGATTGGAATTTCTCCTGTATCTTGGGTGTGTTTACAAACATATAAACTCACGAACACAAACAACCAGACCCAGAACAACTACTTGTAGGTCATACAAACATTAGTACCGTGCGGGAATCAAACCCACAACTCGCAGCGCAGCAGTCATATATTTAACCACTCCGCTAACGGTACCGTCACAACATGTACCTATACACTAAAATACTGAACATAAATTATTCTGTATTTTAGTTCAACTACGCGCGTACAACGTTAAATTATATCCTTAATGACAAATCGCATAATAAATAAGGCAAATAATAAACCATTTATTTTAGGCCAAACATTTGTACAAATACTATATATATACCCACCTGCCAATCTACGCTAGTGCTGTACCTTCTCGATAACTAGTGCTGGGCAGAATTTCAGTTCTTACTATCATTAAGTTTTGTAGTAGGTAGTATTCGATGGAAAGTACCGAATGGTTTATGGCGAAGTCAATTCGAAGTGTTTCAAATTATTATTATTTCAAATATCAACTATTATCTTATGTAATTAAGCTGTTTTAGAGTGAGTGAAATTTTATGTGTAGGAGTTAAAGCTATATTTCCTTAAACTTATATTAGTTAAATTTTTGGCACATAAGTCGCGACTGTAGAGTGTAGATTAAGTCCTCTGTCCATAAAATCAGTAGGTAATCAAGGAGAAATTAAACAATGGGCATCGGCTTTGTGCATATCATCATCATTATCATCATTATCAACCTTTTTTCATCCCACTGCTGGGCAGAGGTCTCCTCTCATACAGAGAAGGATTGAGCGTAATCACCACGCTTGCTCAATGTGGCTTGGCGATTTCAGACCTAAAGTCCAGGTTTCCTCAAGATGTTTTCCTTCACCTTCAGTCATTGGTGTCCAAGATATACTTAAAAAGTACATATAACTTTAGAAAAGTTACATTGGTACTTGCCTGACCTGGAATCGAACCGGCGCACTCATACTTGAGAGGCTGGTGTTTTAACCACTAGGCCACCACGACTTCTTTGTGCATATAATCTATCAATATAGTTATGTAGATATGGTACTAAATAAAAAATACGTAGAAGCCATGAACAGTGGCACTGCTATCTAAGAACATATCTTCAAGATTTTGATTAATTGACACGTCTTCTTGATATTTTAAATCTTTAGAAAGGTGCACAAATAGTGACAAATTATACATTCGGAAACTTGTTAACATTTGAAACTAGTTTTTTAAATGACAGATATGTATTTAAATACAACATTGCAATGTGTTATCCTAATCATAACTAATTAGTAATATTAATATTAGATTTAAGAAGATTAGAGGGAAAAAAATATGGATTATAGAGTATATTGTATATACATGAATTGGATTTAAATATTATTCAGTTGACAATGATGAACACATCTTTTTGTTTTTGTTTATTGGGGACGTCCCCACGGTCATTATCGTAACTTCACTGTCTTCCAAAGTCGGGCAGTTACTGAGAAATTCCTAACAGTAAAAGCCAACACTTTGCCTGACCTGAGAAATAACTCAGTATAGCACTCGTTTTTACGACCACTGGTCGCGATAACAGTCAGAGCACCTCCGTACTTGCACAAACACATATGCACCATAATAACTCACGCGTCTATTGCAAATGTCCGTTGCTATTGATCACCATTTCCAAGATTGGTCTGGAGTGGAGTGGTAGAAGGTTATATTTTTCGATTGAAAAAAGACAATCTATTAAGTGTTAGAATTGTTAGTAAATTCATTCCTTTTTTTTTTTTTGTGTGGATGGGAAATCATCTAATAACCTCTCCCGCTTTGGGCAGAGTGGAAGGGCGTGTCAGACTTTTACTGACTAAAACCAACCCGTGTTCCTTCACTTGCCTGTGCGCCAGGGCCACGGTTTCTCTTTTGATCAACCCACAACCCTGACGCAGGTCTTCGTGGACCCCGTCACGATGTGCTGACATCTCTTTGAGGCGTGACACATTACGCGCCGTCGGCCCGGACTTGGTCTTTATCAGGCGGCGAGCAGTGGGCAGCTCGCCGCCCGCAAGCCGGTCACTTACGGTGACCGGGAATTAAATGTTATCTCCTTACCAGGACGTCTCCTGCGGTGGCTTGAGGGGTGAGGCTACACGCTCCGCCTTCTCCTTTGCCAGCATCACTGCTTCGTAGAAGGAGGTGACGGCCTGTCATGCACTCTTGCTCCGGACCATGGCCTGGACCAGGGCTGGACGCGAGAGATAGCCGTCAATCGCCGCCATGAGGACAGTAAATTAATTCCTGTATTACTTTACTTTTAGAGCAGAGTAGTGGGGAACAGACCTCGTGGAAGTTTACCGATGAGGTGGGCCTACCAAATCATGTCGGCAGTGGGGAGACCTGTTAATGAATGCTTCAGAGGATAAATGGAGAGATCGTGCGGCGTGCGACATCAAAGTCTCGAATTCAGTCATAGTGACCACGACCGTTCTGTCAAGAGCGAAACGAAGAAGATTACTTCATCAATGTACAGTGACTCAACATATGTAATGTTCACCTCAGTTCTCAAAACCTCCTTCCCGCATCCGGCTATCGCTTATACCTCGTACTACTGCATCCACTGTACAGGGTGTTATTATGTAAATGATGTGAGCTCCGTTCCGTCTGAGTCAATACGACGGGAAGGTAATCGACAATACGTCCGAGTGGCAGTGGAACCGCCTCCTTTATAGCCAGAAATGAATGACCTTAGTCGACACAATGATGGAACAAACTTCCTCAACATGTCCGTTTAGGCCATCTAATTTAGTTATCCTATTTGAAGTGAAGTTTAAAGCTTTTTTGGATTGTTAATATTTCTTGCGAGGTCATAAGTTTTTATTTCAGTTTATTTAATTATTTATGTGCCCACAATAAAATACATAAGGATATGACAAAATTAAGATCTGAGTACAAAATTGCTCCTTAAATCTTAAGAAATTTCTTCCAGGAGACAAAGTAATATATTAGAAAAATTGGGACTCCAACTATTTGGTTTATTAAGGCAAAAATACATCAGCTAGTAGCTTCATGTAAGCAACTTTGTATCACACTGTGTTATAAATCTATAATGTCAGGAGGAAGTAAGAGTAGACTAGGATTGCTTTTCTTAGATAAATCCTAGGTAGACATCTAAGGACTTTTGTAGAATCGACGTTACTCAGAAGGGCCCAAAAATATGGTACCAAATATAAGAATTCTAAATAACACTTTCGTGAAATAATTTGTCACTACCTAGATTGATCACACAAGCACAATAAGACACCTACAAATCTAGTCAAAGGATCTTTGTGCAAATGAGATAATTTATCTAACCCTTTTATGGGTACAAAGTGTCACTTAAGAAAATAACATGACTACTGATACTAAGTAAGAACATCTGGAATGACGTCAGGTCGTGATGTTAGCGGCGAAGCCATTTAATCAGAGTTGAGCTTTGTGACAGTCGCACTGAATAATGGCTTATCGTGATGCCTGTTGTGGATTAAATAAAAGGCACAGAAGGTCTATTTACGTAAGTATCTATGAGAACATCATAGATGATCGATAACTATGTAAAACAAAATAGAATTGAATAGAATTAAATACTCTTTATTAATAAAAAAAAAAATAGATTTCATTCAAGACAATAATACGAACTAAGCTGTGTAAATTGGATTCGGACCGTGAAAAATCATCTTATCGTTTCTGCAGAGTAACTGAATAACATACTACCAGGGGCCCAAGTCTCCTATAATAGTGACAGAAAGGTCAATCAGTGATCCCATAATGAACGATTTTGACAAGTTTCGTAATCAACTAACAACTTTCCAGTGGTCAATCACTGACACTGAACTCCATAATAAAAAATGTTCAACTTGAGTAGTTGGTAGTTTTTAGAAAATCATTTCACTATTTTAAGTCTTATAACACAATAAGACAATACGGAAATGTCGTTCTATCACCATTTCATTATGAGACGGCTGAGATAATTGATCGATCAGTAAGAAGTTAGCAGATTGTGAACTTTTGAGCACAATGACAATCGAATCGTGTTGGAATGATAAATTTATAAAAATAGCAGACTTGAGGTCCAGCAGTAATTGGGTTTCATTTTAACCGATCAACAACTCTCATTGCGTTATTTATGTTGTTTAGCAGATACGTTTCTCTATTATAAAGAGCAATGGATTAGTAATATGCTTCAAAGTGATTAAAGTTGAGGTAGCTAATAAGTAGAGTGTTACGAGATTAGGATGCTGGTTACATAAACGGAAGACGTGACTTTGTGATAAAGCAATCAGCGGTCAAATTCAGTTGGTGTTAGAACATCGTCAATCGGTAAGCAGAGATGCAGTCGTTGATGATAAAGCGCGCTAGTTTATTAAGCCTATTCACTCAAAAAAATAACTGCGTAAATAGAAAGGAAGACGGCAGATGAGCGAGGTGATGCAATGTTAAACCCAACAACACGTCGATGTTGCGCCAGAGGGAGACTGATCTGGAGTCCCTCCACGACTAAACTCATATACCCGGCACACATCGGAACACAACTGCTCAAGTGCTCAGACCTGTTCTCCTTATGGCTTCACTAGACATCATGCCGGAACAAGACGAATCGCTTAGCGGCAAGACTTTGTCTGGTGGGTGGTAACTTATGCTGTTATGGCCTACCTCCAAGTTCTTCCGAATTCTGTAAGTTTCCTTTTCAAAAATTTCCTTTTAAACCTTCTGTGGAATATATTTCGGATGACTGTTGATTTGTTCACACTAATATGCTTATTGTTCTCGGCTTAGTCACAACTAGGATATGATTAGTTAAATTAGATGCAAATTTTATTACCATCATCTTTCTTTTATTACCATTAATGGGTCATTGTGATGCGTATGAGAACCTAATGTACCGTCTGTAAGCCAAGTGACTATTTCAACACTGTGTGTGTCTCCTTATTTAATGTCATCCAGATTACCTTGAAGATTGATCCTCCGATAGAAGTTTTGTGGACCGAAAATAATAATAGCCTGTTTTCGATCCTGTATTTCCTTCGCCCTAGTTTTTTCATTAGTATAATTGAAGAAGATAATCAAATAGTAGATTCTATACTTTATCAGAATCTTGAACTGTTTGTTTTTTATCAGCCATTTATCAGAATCTTGAACTGTTTGTTTTTATCAGCCAGTTTAAGCTGCCGTATTCAATTCATGGGTGGCTGACCTTTACCCCTCCGTACCTCGGAAAGCATATTAAGCTTTGGTCCTACCTATCAATCCTGATTCTTCAGCAGTCGTTACGGGTCACCAGAAGCCCAAAGTCTGACAACATTACCAAAGGGTTTTGTATTACCCAGTAACTTCGTTGTGTCCTGATCTGGAAAAAGATTCCTAAAATTCGGTCGTCAAGCAAAGAACTTAAACACCTACAACACTATTGAAAGCCCATCAGATTAACAACCAGTCTCAATAGAGGTGTTACTATGAATATTTTTTGCTTCTTTTTTATCTAAACAATGTACACACGAGTATCTACTTCTTCATAAGTTGTTTTGCATTTTTTTCCTCTTGTTATCTTTTAGAATATCAATGTCGGATGACAATTTCCCGGACTCTGTATCGGTGATATCATCGTGACCTAGGAGTCAAGGCTCCTTGTAATAATACTGTTTGAATGCACAGTCATTAAAAATCATTGTATTTGTTTTTGTCGCTATTATTAAGGAACTCTTTATATGGAATTGTTTGGTGATAAGAGATTAATTTGTAAATATTATTCCTTGAATGGGCGTTGGAAAAATCTTCTTAATTATTTTTTATTTTAATAATTTGAAGAGGCGTATGTGTGTATTAATTGTATATGAGTCAGTGTTACTTGAAATAAATGATTATTATTAACGAAGTTAAAGCATATAATTTTCTTAATAAAAAAAAAAAACTTTTACAAGCAGCTCCTGCCCTGCAGAAGCAGCACCCTAATAGGGCAGTTGACTAAAAAACTAATTAGTCCGTCAGTCAGATTTCCAAAAAATACTAGAGACCTTTTTTTCTTTTTTCATTTAAACAAAAAAGACAACACAGTGCGTTGAAAACTCGTGTGACGTCATTACAGGCTACACTTTTTAGCGAGCAGTAATGTCAATTTTTATTGATTTGATAAAACTAACTAACTTTGGGCGGTTCATTGAGTCCAAGGCCAAGGTGGCTGCCAGAAAACTTGGCGTTATCGCAAATGTCCGGCAGTACTTCACACCAGGGCAGCTTCTAATGTTGTACAAAGCACAGGTCCGTTCGTGTGTGGAGTACTGCAGCCACATTTGGGCTGGTGCTGCTAAGTGTCACCTGGCCACTTTGGATTCAGTGGAGAGGCATGCGAAGAGGCTGATTGGTGACCCTGATTTAACTCGAGTTGGTCTCCAAAGCCTAGAGCACAGGCGTAGAGTAGCCAGCCTTTCGGTGTTCTATATGATACATTCTGGGGAGTGTGCGAGGGAATTACACGATTTAATTCCCCCATCTCCGTTCCACCATCGGACGACCCGTCGTACGGCGAGTTTCCACCCTTATGTTGTTAACACCTCTACGTTCCGGACGAAGCGTTTCGCTTCCTCCTTTATACCGCGTACATCGAGGGACTGGAACAATCTGCCGGCGGCGGTGTTTCCGTCGGACTACAATTTGAGTGTCTTCAAGGCTAGAGTGAATAGGCTCTTAATAAACTAGTGCGCTTTACCATCAACGATTGCGTCACTGCTTACCATCAGGCGGGATTGCGGTCAAGCGTTGGTTTATATTTTAATAAAAAAAAATAAAACAAAATATACCTACGTATCCAATATTTTCCTATAATCTGAATAACGGACTAAATAGAACATTTTTTTTTATCCAGGAAATATCCCTATTCCGTAACAAACTATTGCTATCAATTGAATCATTTAAAAGTTTTTTTTTGAATTATGAACTAACGCTTGACCGCAATCCCGCCTGATGGTAAGCAGTAACGCAATCGTTGATGGTAAAGCGCACTAGTTTATTAAGAGCCTATTCACTCTAGCCTTGAAGTCACTCAAATTGTAGTCCGATGGAAACACCGCCCCTGGCAAATTGTTCCAATCCCTCGATGTACGCATTAAAAGAGGAGGCGAAACGCTTCGTCCGGATCGTAATGGTGTTAACAACGTAAGGGTGGAAACTCGCCGTACGACAGATCGTCCGATAGTGGAACGGAGACGGGGGAATTAAATCATACAATTTTCTCGCACACTCACCGAAATGCATCCTATAGAACACCAAAAGACTGGCTACTCTACGCCTGTGCTCCAGGCTTTGGAGACCGTTTTGAGTTAACCTGGCCAATCAGCCTTTTCGCACGCCTTCTTTTTTTTTAATATTTATAAACTAGCGCTTGACCGCAATCACGCCTGATGGTAAGCAGTGATGCGATCGTTGATGGTAAAGCGCACTAGTTTATTAAGAGCCTATTCACTTAGAAAAACTGAGCGAATAGGAAGGAAGACGGCAGTTGAGCAAGGTGATGCAATATTAAACCCAACACCACGACCAACAATGCTGCGCCAAAGGGAGACCAAACTCCCAACACAACAATATTTGGCGCATCTTACCCGGCACACATCGCAACTCAACTGCTCGGACCCGTCCTCCGGTACACGCATCGCTTGAGACAGGCTTCTCCCTATTCCGTGTGCAGTTTCTGGCCTGCCATCGGACGCGTCCCCAGGTGGCGGATAGGGGAACGGCCCCCAGATATGGGGCTTCACCAGACAACATGCCGAATACAACAAATCGCTTGGCGGCAAGACTTTGTCTGGTGGGTGGTAACTTCTGCCGACGGCCGATGTTATGGCCACCCAAA
Organism: Sesamia inferens; assembly: GCA_037179545.1. NCBI lineage: Eukaryota > Metazoa > Arthropoda > Insecta > Lepidoptera > Noctuidae > Sesamia > Sesamia inferens. Next base: position 11,207,881 of record CM073933.1, on the reverse strand, counting down.
GTACCAACCCAAATGTGGCTGCAGTACCCCACAGCTACTACTACTAATAGTGTGTTACGCAATCACCCTACAGCTTGTAAGTCCTTCAAACTACGGTCTTTGACACATTTTTTTGTTTAAAAGTAGTTACAATACTTTTAGCCCATTAACTGCTAATTAACGGCCCCATGGTGGTAGACAAGTCGGAATGGTGAGGTGGACGGATGGACAAACGCTTATAATAATTATTGCCAATCTACTGCGACGATCTTCGCTTCATCATTGCGTACGCTTTCATCTGTTTGACAACGATGAGATATAGTATATGCAAAATTCAGATGAAACCAAAAAATAATAATAATATTATTTATTTTCACTTAAGATAGTTTTTAAATGGCTATTACATTATAGGTTCCTTTTATAATGTGTTGATCCAGATTCTGTACACAGGAAATAAAACTCTGTCTCTTAAACTAGGCTATCCTGTATCTTAAAAGACAGTATTCGGCTAAGGAGTTTTTACATAGAACAGTACAATGATGGAACGGTGTTACTCTGGCTATCAAGTGATATTTAAATTTATTCCTTATTATTACTCGCGTGTGAGTGTGTGTGTGTGTGTGTGTGTGTGTATGTGTTTGTGTGTGTGTTTGTCCAACAGACCGTCACTGCTGAACATAGTCTCCTCCGAACGTTGCCCATTACCTACTGATGCTTTGCTATAGCATTCAGTAGATTCCCACGACCTTCACAGGGTAAGTGGTCTTATTTGATGGACCACCTGTCTTTATCCCCTTATTTATTAGGAGTCTTTTTAACTCTCTGACCTATGTATAAGCCAGGATTATCTCAGAATTACTACTTACCTATTTTTCATACAGTCCATTTTATTTGGTTTGCCTGTTTTTGTGTGAAATAGCGACAAAATATTTTTAGTGTCCTCAGTGTTGTGTAGTAATTGGGAAATCAAATCAAATACTATTGATAATATTTGATTTTTAAAAAAATATTTTAACCAAATAATGATAGCTAGTATAGTCACAGCAATGTCTCTACCAGCTTTTATTAATTAATTTCTTTTTCTCAAACAGCATTTGTACAATTTTTTTTATTTTTTTTTAAGAATTATAAACTAGCACTTGACCGCAATCCCGCCTGATGGCAAGCAGTGATGCAATAGTAGATGGTAAAACGCACTAGTTTATTAAGAGCCTATTCACTGTAGCCGTGATGACATTCTAATTAAAGAAGATATCGAAGAAGAAGAAGAATTCGGCTAGAGTGCGCTTTACCATCAAATATTAGCAATAGTTTGTTACGGAATTAGGGTGCTGCTTCTGCAGGGCAGGAGCTGCTTTTAAAATTATTACAGACTAGATGCGCCGCGCGGTTTCACCCGCGTAACGATAGGTTTTTTTTGATATGCTCCTCTCCTATTGGTCGCAGCGTGGTGTTATATAGCCTTCCTGGATTAATTTGCTATCCAACGCAAACAGAATTTTTGAAATCGGACCAGTACTTAGTTCCTGATTACAGATTAAACGTAGCACCAATAAACTTTCCATATACTACAATGCAGGCGGCATATTTTTTGTCACAGCTTCGATAAAATCACCGACGGAACGATCGACTCACAATGGCTCAGTAATTGACAAACCATGACTCGAAAAAGTCAAGGCCCTAGCCACACTTGTCTCCCAACTCCCATCACGTTTACGTGCGATTTGATTGAATTCCTCTAAGATTAGTGGATTAGTAGATAGGTAAGTACCTCTTGTATCACGTCTCGTTATTTTATGGTTTGAGTTGAATTACAAGCTCAATTTGTTGCTTGATGTCAGTACGTATACAATGGATAGAAGAAATATGTAGTTAGATTTGGAGGCAAAACCATATCATTTGCTTTTAAGAGGTTTTCATACTTGATTCATTTTTTGATAGTTTTTTTTTTATATTTTGTTAATATGAGAACGTTGTAAACTGTAGGACTAGATTTGCAGGCCGTTTTCTAGTTTATGAAGTAATAAGTTCTTGTAGATAATTCTACAATGTCTTCTCAGACCTAATAACATTGAATTTAGCAGTACGGTGTCTTGCGACTAATCTTCATAGAAAACGAATAATTGGAACCGTGCCCCAAGCTTATCATCTTCATCAACCTTTTTTTTTTTTTGTTGTCCGAATGCTGGGCACAGGTCTTCTCTCATAAAGAGAAGGATTGAACGTAATCACCTCGCTTGCTCAATGCGGGTTGACGCTTTCAGACTTAAAGTCCAGGTTTGCTCAAGATGTTTTCCTTCACCTTGTAATCAGCTATTGGTGTCCAAGATATACTTAGAAAGCACCGAGCTTACGATAACCCGTAGATGCTAATGTTCGTTTATATTTGTGTACAATTCGTCTAATCTCGCAAGTAGAGTTCACCAAGTAACTACACATGTATATCACATCTTCTCAACATCAACCGTTGGCCAAGTGCCCGCCTGATACAACACCCGTCTGGTCAGAGAATTCCCTATGGAGAATAAATGAACTTTAGATACACCCTGTTCCTCATGCCTCTAAAAAAACCACTGACATTGACATTGACACTTTTACTATTTTTTTTTTTTTTGGTTCTCTTCTTTCCGTTCTTTTGAACGGAATAGGCAAAGACATAGTACGCCATACAGCCTAGACTTCAGTAACTTTTTTCTTGAGTAAGTTTATATTTTATATCCTAACTTATCCTAATTTACCCTAAACTTATCCTAACTTAACTTAATCTAACCTAACTCTTTTCGATTCACGCGTGAGGTCGATTAGGAGGGGTTTAGCGTAAAGACATGATGTGGCCACTATGCTACAATATTTCACTGTTCTTTATGAATTTATTCACGGAATGCACTATTTACTATATAAATCACGCGTTTTTATTTAGTAAACGACACTATAAATAATTTAAAAGTCCAATGAAAAATGAGCGTGGCACGCATCTTGGCTTTCCCGCGAAAAAAAAACACATTTTTACTAACATAGGATAAGTTTTTTTTTACTAACTATATATGGGCCTTGCCTGAAATAAAGAGTTTGAATTTGAATTTGATCATTTTAGATACATAATTATTATGTAAAATTTTTAACACGTTGGTATAAATGGCGTTTGTATTGTCCATTATCTATTTTCAGCAAAATCATTGAAAGACGAAGATATATAATATCCATATTTTTAAACTGAGATGAAAAACAGACGACGTAACATTGGCACTCATACACTAAAAACAACTATAAATCAAGAACGTCATTTTAAAATATCTATTGTATCGATAGCAAAAAAGTATAAATACATCTGTATATAACTGTTTCCCTATTTTTTGTTGATCAAACACAGTTGTAATATTGGAAGTGAAAAACAGTTTATTTGAGAGAGTTTCTAACCACAAACGGGACACATTTTGCTTTTACAAATAGTATCATCTGGTACAGTTACATACCTACAACAGGAGTACTAATAATCGCGATTGCAATAATTGTAGGTCTTAATGTGAAGAACCGATACTGAATATCTTGATCGATGTTGATGTAAATAATACACATATATTTTACATATTACAATGAAATCTAATGAAAAATGCTAAACAACAGATATATCCTAAAATAAATCGATTAATCAACTATGTTCGGGTTAGCTTTTTTTTTCTTAGGCTTAAAATCCTCATGGATGTCCATGGCCCTGTCAGACTCTTACTGACTAAAAGTCATCCCGGCATTCCATCTCACACCTTCAGCAGCCACCGATTGGTGCCGGCCCGCCTCTGTGGGCCTTCTTCGATCAGGGGGAGGGAGTGAGGTGTTTGACTTCCCCCGTGACGTCTAAGAGTGGCGCGCGTGGAACACTTCGAGTCGCCACCTCGGGTTCTGATGTTTGGGGGCCGACAGACCCAACGTCTGTCGGCATCTTGTCTAACCGGACGCAGCTGAGTCGACCAGTATTTATTCTGTCTATCTTTTTTTATTCTATTAATGATTAATAGAATATTTATATAATAAAGACGACATTTTCCTTAATAGTTTCTGACTATTTACTAAAGGCGACTCGACTTTGCACGACTTTGAAGTCATATTTGAATTTAATTCAAAGAACAAGAGGTACAAACATATACACACTACACACATACCATCAAGCCACGTTTTTATATGCTATTATTTCCTAAATCAGAGTCAGTTCTTAGCAATCAATTCGGAAACCTGGTGTAAAAAAGTTCATTCGTTCCGACGGTGTTGCACCCACCATGTCAGCAACCACTTTAAGCTAAAAGCATCAAAACAAGCACGAAACCGTGTCATTAAATCTGATCAATACCCATAACCACCCAACTGTTATGCCCATTATAGCCAAGACCTTCTGATTAATTTGTGAAAAGCTTGCCCAACCTTCAACACCTAAACATCAAAAGTCGTGCCTGCGTATCGTTGAAAACGTTTAATCGGTTGCCTTCCGTCATACATACGTACACTTCCGTCATTGATTGCAACCGACCTCAACATCAGTTATTTAGATGTCACGACCGATTCTCGACTCAAATCACGATCGATAAAGGTCATGGTTAACACATAATAGCGTTGAATACTTTTTGGTAATGTCCACGGGACGTAAACAAGAATTTATGGATTGCACAGATTAATTAAATCTTCACTCCAAAGATAAGCTATCCATAAGTGAGATAACGTTTTTGGGTGTTGATTCGTTAGGCTATGGTTGACTGGTGTGAGTAAAGATGAGTATAATTTGACTGACACATCTTTTGTGATGACCGCAATGTATGACCATTAATCATACTTTTTTGTCACCTGTTCGCTAACATGACGAAATTATGTTCTTTGTGACGGCAGTGGAGGGTGCTCCTTGATCATGGGAGCCTAGTCATCGCGACCCGTAATTAGTTTTTAAATTGGATGCCGAGCAAAAAACCAGAGAAGTCCCCGTTATTATTATGTTCTAACGAAATTTTTGTTTGGAATTTTTCGTGATTGGATTTGACAAATTACTGCGGACCGTGGATCAATTTATTTGGTCGTTATTCATTACTGTTTTTCTGGCGATAAAAAGTCTTATTTTTAACTTAGTTGCCGTATTATCTTAGACATGTGGTTTATTATTTTGTTTGGAGGCACCGTTAATGTTGGTAAGGATCTAAATACGGTTTTTATATTATCAGTGACTGTAGGTATACTATACAGTATCTATATCATCGTTATTTGAATATCTAAATTCTTCTGCTTCTTCTCCTTCAGCTTATAGATGTTCACTGCTGGACAAAAGCCTCCCCCAAGGCTTTCCACGATGACCGAGGTGGTGCTGTCCGCATCCTTTAGCTTCCTGCGACCTTCACCAGGTCATCGGTCCAGCTTGTTGGGGTTCTCCCTACGCTGCGTCTTCCTGTACATGGCCGCCACCCCTGAACCTTACTGTCCCATCGAGCATCTATAATATCTAAATTACTGAGAGTTTGTCTTTCTACTTTATACCGTTACTACATTACTCATTTGTGATTCTTAAAAGAGTTGGCCAGCACAGATGACACTCCTAATTCGAGGATTACCTACATGACAAATGTCATATAGTAAGATCATTAATTTTGTTTCATCCATCGTTATAGCAATATTTGGGGACAGGTTTCGCTTTTAAGGATTTTATGTAGACACTCATTTGACACCAAACGACACTATACTTTCTAATCTAGCACTAAGATAATCTCTTAAATCACTAATTAATTCACCTTTTACTGTTGAATACAAATCTCTTTTAAGCACAGTAGCTACAATGACATCATTAATAGCACCTTGCACAGTAAACTTGTCTAATCTACTGTCTCAAATGTTACGTAGGATGATTTGCTCATTCACTTAAGTAATACAGTCTTCTAGTGACAAATTATGTCTCCCGGATTCTGTAGCGATAAGATTTGAGATCCATTAAGTTTAGAGATTATGCAAAGTGATTTATTGTCTTGGTCGCCTTTCTGTTACTAAATAAAATGAATGTTGCGAAATTCGGTTTGTTAATTTAGTCGTGCCTGGGAATGAGATCAAAGTTGACAGAAGCATTATTACTAATTTGTTAATATAAATATTGTTTATAGGTTGCCTATTACTTCTTTCTCGCCTGGTAGGAGATTATAAAGTAGACAAATAGCCTGATAATCGGAGACCAGAATCAGTTATCAGAAAATACAAATTTCAGTAGGAAATTACAGTCAAAGCTTCCATAAATATCAAAGCTACCAAACAGTTTTTTATACAAAAAAGGTCAATTACCTCTATAAGGTAGAACATTTTACATATTCGGTAATGATATGAATATTTACAGGCTTGCGACTTTTTTCTTTCAGATCAACAATGCAGCATACAGTACAATCTTCCAACCTTTTATTGCCTTACTGGGTGGCCATCCATCCTCATTCCTACAAAAGTAGTACATTCTCATAGCATAATCACCATAAAACTCAGTGAATAAACATATCCGACCGATACCCGTCGATCACAAGTCATGGAGAAATCATTCTCCTTGAAAATAGAGGCAGCTGTATATAAAACTTAATATGCCAAAGACACCCTTCAGATAAGCGCCATTATATTCAAAGTTCCACGAACAAGACGTCAATGGGATTTAAATACGTCTCTCTTAGGTAAGCCAAGTTTTAGGGCCCTGAAGTTTGGTGTAAAGGAATTAATGGTAGATGGTTTATTGGAACTTCACTGTAGATCTCATTGCGACAACATTTAATGAGTTCTCGTAAATGTTATTTTTATATGGTACTAAAGCACATAAATATGATTCAACAATATTGGCTATAATATCTAATGATTTTCTAGCAACATTTCAGTTTTTTTTTTCCATTTGTTCTGCGATTCCTGGTCCCCCATTTATTGACGACAACTATCTATTCATATAGAACAAAAATATTTTTGAGACTATGTACTTAAAACACATGTTCCTAAAAATTAAACGTCCTTTTTCTGTATTATTTTTCCCACTAGCCTTCACCCGCTAACTTCCCAGCCCCAAGGCTTCAGTCAAGAAACAATCGAGCAAGTCGACGGCGACCGCTCCACTGTACTGTCAATCGTATCATTAAGGAACCCCGATGGTGGGTCACACATCAACCACGCACTTCATTAGCCACTCTTCAAAGTACGTGAGACACATTCCAGATGGATTTCGCAATGCTTAAGTGGATAGGAGATTGATGTATAATGGTGGGAATTAAGCTCGATGATTTTATATTCTTATTGCGGTAGATAGGACATTTTATGGTAAGATTAATGAGATATTGGACTATGGAATTACCAGGGTAAGGATTACCTTTATGATTATGATACGGACTTCGAAAACCAGTTAAACTAGGTTTGTTTTGGACTAAACTAAAGAGGACTTAGTATAGTCCCTCGCAAATAATAGCATGTAATGTGATCAGATTATTGTGATATGGAATTAATAGGGGTTAAGGGTTAGCTTTAGAACAACAATACAGACCACTTAAAACCACTTAAATAAGTTTTTTGTCAACTAAACTGTAAACTCCTTCTCTGTATGAGAGGAGACCTGTGCCCAGCAGTGGGACGACAAAAAAAAAGGTTGATAATTATGAAACTGTAAAGGAGCTAGTACATAATATAGTCCCTTGCAAATAGGGGTGAATCAAATCAAGTCTCGTTTGCTTTTCAATACATTGAAGTATTTTGTCTCATCTGTTTGATCCAGAAGCAATGAGTTATTTTTATGAATGACTATTTCAGCATCGAGTTACAGAAATATAGATAATAGTTTGTCATCTGCGCGCGTCAGTCCCAAATCTGTTTTTTTACGAAGTTTACTCACAAACACATTTACATTTTATGAGTTTTTTCATGGCCTAGTAAAACAATTTTCAAATCATTTCTAGTTTTGATGTCAAATGGCGGATGTTTCTCGCTTTAGAGATTCATTTCGTATTGGGTTTAATACGTTTTTAAATCGTTTATTATAAAAACACAACGACTTTTTTTTAATATTTTCAACATAATCTTTTATTATATCATATTTATGGCTTTCAGTGTTGATGTAGATTATGAAATATTAAATCCATTCTGTTTCTGTTTTCTGTTACTTAATAGTCATTCACTTTGACCATCATTGCCAAATTTTTTGTACAATCCCTAGTATTAAATTAGTCCAGTGTGATTAATCTTGATAGAATAAAATAATCACCCAGAACATTCTTAATCATGTTCGATCTATACTCTAGCTCCATTTGTAATTAATTATCTATGATATCACGAGCAATATTATTGGAAATACATATTTGCATTATTTCTTTACACAGTAAATAACTGTGGTTTCTAATAAGTATTGACTTTCCTTTCATCTAGATATTAACGACAGATAATTTCATCTGCCTACGACTTAAATGAAGGTTGTTAATCAATTCTCAGTAGTTATGATTATCTCCTAAACCGTTACTCACATACTAACTCCTGCGCATCAAAATTTTTATTAATACTTCATTTATCTTATGACAGTTCGTTATAACACTTTCCTGTGACCCGAACCAAACGAATACGAAATAAATATCTTCGAAAACATGACTAATAATCCTTCAATATCTTCATATTGCATTTTCAAAATTGATGTAAAAAAAAAGTTGTACTCTCACGTCGACCTGTTTGGGCCGTCTATCAACGTATGACGTACTGAGAACCTTCTTTTACGTTGCAAAGCCCCAAATCCTCTACCAAATTGAACTTTAGCTTCTAATCGATAAGGTCTAATGTTAATTTGTAAGTGTGTATGAGTAAGATTGTGCTGTACGTCGGGATGTCAAAGCGTCGCGAACGAGCGCCGACGCAGGACAGTCTCGTGCTGAGAGTAATCTCAGTCGACCTCGTGGCTAGCGATGTTCGAGATAAGAGAAAGTATCGATATCGAGATTATATAGATAGTTAAATGATTTAGTGAGTGTAATTTGGTAATAGCAAGGGTTAATTTTAGACACTGCTTATTTATCTTGAAATAGTCTAGAACCAAAATCAAATAAAGAAAATATCGAATAATAGAAAAAGAAAAGTGTATCAATTTTATGTGGCCAAACAGAGCAGTGTGGTCTTGTGGGAAATCTCGTAAAATAGTTTTAATTCGACGTCTTACATCGATATCGATAAAATCAAAGTTATGGGACAGCATCATTATTGTCTCAACGGGGCGCTCAGGTCAGAGAGTCGAGACAATCTGTCAAATGGAAAGAATCACACACGAACGAGCCGAGTCCCGCAACGCCGCCCTATTAATCATATTTCGACCTTTTTTTACCATTTCCGAACGTGTGTTCTCTCAGATAATAGCTACTATTCTGACGGCAAAATCACAAAGACCTCTGTCACACTATAATTACATTTCAAACTCAATACTTTACTCCATAGAGTCCAATTTCAATTGAAGGATCCTACACGTGTGGTGGGCTCCAACAAGCGGTAAGGTCTTTTAGACAATACTTGTCGTTTGATTCGAGATGTCATGTTTTCTGATAAAATCTTGACGAAAATTTCGTTTTGACGGGGTCAAATTTGGTGCGGCCATGTTTTTCAATTACATTTGACATAGTTGAGTCCGTAGTAATGTACGTTTGTTTGTGTATTTAGATCATCAATCTGATTAGTCTTCTGATTTCGAAATGTTTTGACATGGCGAATTGTGACAGGTAATGTAGATTACGTAAGAGTGCTGGCTGAAATAGGTAGTTCAAAATTCGAAGCTGTATATATTCAGCCTTCAAATGCCCGTGTTAAAGTTTCAAGATCGTTAGATAAAGATTTGAAGATAAACGATTCTGTGAAGTCTAAACCGTCAAGCTGAATGCGTCAGCACCTCTTGGAGTCAGTCAACGTGTAATGAAAAATTACAATTGTTTAGCTCTGAGTAAGCTTGGTTGGTCTGTCGTGGGAAATTAAGCAGGTGCTATATAGAATCAGCATTATCTCCGTCCTATTTCGATTGGTCATTATCACTATCAAAATCTAGTTTATGTCTATGGACTGCAAATGTCAATTGGGTTACTAATTTCCATTTGAATAACAATAATTTGCTACTGATATACGGAATGAACCTTCACTTACACCCTCGGGAGATTTAAGACGTGACTGATATATTGAAATAAATGAAGCATTAATTAATAATTAAGATATTGACATTAAATCAAGTCCAAAATTTCATTAACTCGTCAGTGACATTGAATCCGAAGCAATATTAATATTTCGTGACAATTCCGTAATAGGTAATGCCTCCTAAACTCACTGTTAATCATTTGCGTCTTCGTTTAATTTGCAGCCAATTATGTAAACAAACATCCTTGTGGTTTTATGGTTAAATGTTAATTTCGCTTGGCTAAATATTCTTGGTGTGTTTGAAGTGTTAATATTGTACTTGACATAGATTTTGGTATGGTGCTCAAACATCGCCTTAGGCGACATGTAGGCGATTTCGTTGACATTTTGTGTGAACGACGTATTTTAACTTGCTTTGAGTTAGGACCTTAATGTCTTTTCATTTATCTTTGTCTTATAATTTGTTTAGATAAATGTTACTTCGTCCTGAATGCTCACGATAATATGAAGCAAAGTTCCAAATAATATTGGTGTTAGATGAATCATCACAAACTCCGTCAAATATAAATTCATGGCCAGTAAAATGTGAAACTACAATTTCAGGATCAATCAAATTTTTCAACTTCTTCAGAAGCATTTATGGATGATACGCTTCGAGTATTTAGATTTTTTATTAATACACTCTCTATTGCTGTAGTTATCTTAACTACTCTGTGAGTCTTGGTTGTTTTATTACTTCTTCTTTATTAGGTAGTTATTTTCAAGTGCAGTACCAATATGCTTGACTTCGCATTGTGCATAATCCTAAATATTTTGTAACCCTTTTACGACATTATATTTTGCTCAATCAACCCAACTGACATAAGCATACAACTTCGTACATAACATATATCTTATCCTCATCAATCTAATTCCCATACAAAATTCAATACATACATAAAGTGACAGGTTCTCGTATATGTAGATATGTATGACCCTCAGGTCATTGAGGTCCCAGATAGCATCGACTTGGACCCGTCTAATTGTGACATCATGGATACAATTCATCAGTCAGATATTGTGACCTTAGTGTCACGATGGAGATGTGGGAAGGTATAGATTGATCAGTGATGAATTAAAAAAAAATCATTAATTTTAGTGGCTTCGATTTTACGTATGACAAGTTTAATGATATTGACTTCATAAGGAATTTAATAGTAAAGTGGTTTTTAAATTGAGTAGGTGTAACAAAAATAATAACAATACCTAGTTGCATTCTCCTAGATCCATTATCACGAAACAGATTAGCTTCTTTATCGATGAAACGGTATTTTTGTCCGACTTCAAAAAAAGGAGGAGGCTCTTAATTCGTCGGAATCTTTTTTTAATGGTTTGAGGTATTGTTTCAGTGTAAAAGATAAAAATTATATATTGATATTTAGGATTAAATTTTTTCACATTTAAGTAACGTAGAAATTTTACATAAGATTAGGTTTTCATGACGACACTATTATCAACATATATTAATCATTATGTTGTTTTTATTGTAACAAATGGCTTTTCTTTAACGTTTATCATAGTGAACTGTAGCCTATTTTATGTATCCATCTGCCAAAATCTAAAAACCAGTCTTACCATGGAGTATTGTATTACTCAGTTACTGGGTTGTGGAAGTCAGATAGTCAGTCGTTATTTGTAAAATATCGGTATAAAGCTACACCCGTTTAGACTAGAAGCCAACCCTGACATATTTCAGAAAAGCCTAGGTAGGTAAAGTTTTATATTATTAACAACGCGTCATACTGACGTCACACAAATTCTGCATCTCACAAGCAAATTTACCGTGCAACTAGCATATACAACATCCCAACCGTTGGGTTAGTACCCGCCATCCTTAATACGCGTCTGGTCAAAGGATCTTTCCTTTTCTATGGATTATCAGAGAACTTTAAACTCTGTTCCTCCATACCTCTAAACTGTAAGTCCTTCTGTATAATGTGAAGCGGATTCTACTTTGAATTATGAATCACACGGGCATTTACACTATATGCATTCACAGCAAAAACGGTAGATACGCTTGTCCCAGAAGTACATAGTCGTGAACATAGTTAAATAATGATTAGTCACGTCTAAACATAATCAAATCCATCAAGTAGGCGTCTCCTTGCGCCGGAGTCGTGAGAACACCGAAATTGATTTCTTATTAAACACTATTTGTCATTGAGTCAAGTTTTTGTTTGCATACGTGATATGTAATCAATGATTACCTGATGTTTTCCTTGTGTAATTTTTAAGGTCTACCTCGATAGTCTACTGGTTGTTCTGAGAGCTTGAGGTCCTGCGGTCGATTCCCTTATCCTTCTTCGTCTTCTTTAGCTTATAGAGATCCACGGCTTGACAAAGGCGTCCTTCAATGCTTTCATTACATCGGGGGGTTTGGCATAATTCCCACGCTTGGTAGGCAGTTTGGGTATCGCAGTAGTTTGATATTCCACAGGAGTAGCACTGCTGTCCGCTTCCCTGGTGAGACTTCCCTTAATCGCCTCTTACGACACCCTCGGGAGGATTCTAAGCCCGGTAGCAGACTGTGGATTCTATTATCCAGCAAAATTTTATTCGGTTTTTTCCAACTGCAAATTCTTAGTAGTAGATCGGTGTCTGGATTTGGTTTCACGACGGTGTACCTACACCCACATTTCACCGGTTATTTTTAAAGTTATAGTCGGTTTATAGTACCTATCCTCTGCCAATCCCCACGCGGAATACAGGCGACATTTGTATGTTATTTTTGAGCATTTTTTTCCTCGGTGGTAGGCCATAACATCCACCAGACAAAGCCTTGCCGCCAAGCGATTTGTCGTGTTCCGGCATGATGTCTGGTGAAGCCGTACGGAGGACGGGTCTAAGCAGTTGTGTTGCGATGTGTGCTGGGTACGATGCGCCTAAAGTTGTTGTGTTGGGAGTTTGGTCGTGGAGGGTCTTCAGATCAATCTCCCTTTGGCGCGGCATCGTTGGTCGTTTTGTTTGGTTTAACATTGCATCACCTCGCTCAATTGCCGTCTTCCTTCCTATTCGCTCAGTTTTTCTGAGTGAATAGGCTCTTAATAAACTAGCGCGCTTTACCATCAACGATCGCATCACTGCTTACCATAAGGCGGGTTCGCGGTCAAACGCTAGTTAATAATTATTAAAAAAAAATCTTATCTTTTGTTTGTAGATTTTACGCTACAGACGATTTCGCCTCTTTTAAATATTCTTCATTCCGATATTAATATAAAATCTATTCTGTCTTCATACATACATACATAATAACACGTTGGTACCTATTATTTTCCTTATAAGTTCTACGTGAATAGTTTTAGCCCGTTTTTTCTTATAACTGTCATAATTTTCAAGAACACCATTGGGTTTTTTTTATGATTATCAAACAATATCACAAATTGTACGGGGACTTACAGGTCAATTTAGTCGTGATTATTTGTGTATATTAGATACTATAATAACACTAGACACGGCATATCGACTATGTTGTTTATAATATATGTACCATCATCGGCCTAGCCTAGCGTGGAGCAAAGTTAAAAAACAAAGCAGAAAAAGACTGCCCAGCCTTAGCAGCAACTATGTTGGAGTCAGCTTTCAGTCTAAATACTAGTAGTCTACATGGAGCGACGGCCTATCTGACCTCCACAAACCAGTTACTGAGTAATACGATAGTTCTTGGTGAGAGTGATGGTCAGAATTTAAGACTTCTGACGACCCGTAATGACAGTCAAAGATCTCTAATGACTGCCGGAACCAATGCCTTCGAGTGCTTTTCGAGGGCCTTTTCATGCCTCGATAAAAATAATTGCAGAGAACATGCCTAGCCTTCATCCTAGTAGGTAATATTAAAAGCACGAAAGTTTGCGAGGATAAGGAGTAGAATGAAATCTCTTACCCAAAAACACTGAACGGATTTGCGTGATTTTTGGCACTCATATAGTTTATAATCTGGATGAACACATAGAATCATCATCATCATTATCAACCTTTTTATCGTCCCACTGTTGGGCACAGGTCTCCTCTCAAACAGAGACTTATACTTTTTCCCTGTATTACTCTTCCGTGTGACAATATTTTAGCTTCCTCTTGGGCAAGTAGTTGGCAGAAGATACTTATATATCAGTAAAATGAAAGTCATACAAAGGTCAATCACAGAAACTCACACCATGACTTTTCGAGTACGCACGTGATCTTTCTAAAGAACCTCACCAATAAGGTCCCTGTATAGTTCCACATTCAGTAAAATGAAAATCAACTAAAGCTGAAGAGTTTGTTTGTTTGAACGAGTTAACGAGTCAGGAAATACTGAGACCGATTTGAAAAATTCTTTTTGCGTTAAATAGCCCATTAATCCAGGAAGGCTTTAGGCTATAACATTACGCTGCGGCCAATAATAGCAGAGCATATCAAAAATTTGAAATATATGCTTCTCTTCTTCTATTGAGATCTAGAAGTGTAATAATGTGTCTATAGAAATCGGCTCATTTGGGGTTAAAATAAAATGTAAAATAATAACAGAAGCACAGAAATGTGTCACGAGAACAATACAGAACTTTTACAAACAAATAATGAGATCATAATGAAAATAAAGACTTTCAACCAAAAAAAAACCGTTCATAAAATATAAATATAAAAAACAAAAGTAACAGATCATTATGCAAATAGTAAGACAGCTAACTCTTGCTCAATACGAATATAAAATATTCTCAACTTAAAACAATACAGCATTTAAAAATACAAAACCCTTTCTTATCTTACCCGACATCCACGAAATGTTGAAATGTCGCAAGACAAAAGACCGTGTGAATCTTACTCTTGCCTCATAAGAAAAAAAAATACAGGCCAATAACTCACTTTAGAGGTAAGATGAGACAGATCGGTCATTCCAAAAATTATCTAGCTTTAGGCAATGTAATTGGAGTTACGAGTTGCATAAGTTGGTCACATCACTATTTTTAGAGATCCGTGCCCAAGGGGAGTCTTTTTACTAAAGCTCCGTCTGTTTTTCTGCCACAGGGATGTATCGCTTAAAACCACACATGATCTTTTTTTTTAAATCTACTTAATTATGTATATTGTTTAGCAACAATACTAGTGATACTCCGTTTGACAGCCTCCGTGGCGTAGCGGTAGCGAACGTGGCCGCTGCGAAAGTAGACGCGGGTTCGATACTCACTCAGTGCAAATATTTGTATGCATAAATATGAATATTTGCACTGGTCTGATCGTGCCTCGGAAAGCACGTTAAACCATCGGTCCCGGTTGCCATACGAACATCTAATGGCAGTCGTTACGGGTTGTTGGAGCCCTCAAAAGTCCATCAATTGGTCTAACTGCAATGCTTCAATATCGCCTTCGGGTTGTGGAGGTCAGAGTTGCAGCAGTTGTTTCATGGAAAATATCGAAATTTGGCCAAATGAGCTCTAAGCGTTAATCCCAGTCGCATCCGTAGCTTCTTCAGTTTTGGAGTCTGGGGTCCGCTTTATCAGTCTAACTGCGTGAAAATTTCACGTGTCATTTTTTTTTATTTTGTTATTTGTTGATAAAAAGGTCAAGTAGTTTGTCCAAACAAATATATTTTTTTTTAAAGAATTGAAAGTTTAGTAAGTAATAGATGAAAATCTGGTGAATGTCGCGGGAAGCCGATGGATGCAGGCAGCACAAGACCGGACATTGAGGAAAGCTTTGTGCAACAGTGGACCTCTTTAAGCTGATGAAGAAGAAAAAGAAATAAGTAATAGTGTCCAACATAACAATGCTTTCAGGGTGATGATAGGGCTGCCCTATTTTTGAAGCTCTTCGAGAATGTTCCTGGACGCACATATTAATTGTTTTTACGCAACGATGCGAATGAGACGTGCATGCCTGGTGCGCAAAGTATGTACCAGCTCCAACAATATCCTAAAAATGATTGTGTGTACATTAATTACTACATTGTCATCGCTCATGGGATGAAATCATCATCATCATCAACAACCTTTTTTATCGTCCCACTGCTGGGCACAGGTCTCCTCTCACACAGAGAAGGATTGAGCGTAATCACCACGCTTGCTCAATGCGGGTTGGCGATTTCAGACTTATAAAGTCCAGGTTTCCTCATGATGTTTTCCTTCACCTTGCATGAAATGGAATGGATAAAATAAATTTAACTAACATAGTTCTTAAGTTTTACTAACACTATGAGTCCTTGTTGCTTGCATAAAGAAATTATTATAAAATTAAAGGGCTGCATCATAGAAGAAGCTGCAGTATTTTTTGCGTTTTATTTTTACTAAAGCATTTCATCATCATCATCATCATTTCAGCCGAAAGACGTCCACTGCTGGACATAGGCCTCCTCCAAGGTTCTCTACGATGACCGGTCCTGCGCCTCCCGCATCCAGCGGTTTCCTGCGACCTTCGCCAGGTCGTCGGTCCACCTTGTCGGGGGCTTACCCACGCTACGTCTTCCGGTGCGTGGTCGCCACTCGAGAACCCGTCGGCCCCCTCGGGCATCGGTCCTATGGGCAATGTCTCCAGCCCACTGCCACTTTAGAGTTGCAATTCTTCGGGCTATGTCGGTTACTCTCGTTCTTCTGCGTATCTCCTCATTCCTGATTCGATCGCGCAGTGAAACCCCAAGCATAGCCCTCTCCATTGCCCTTTGAGTGACTCTGAGCCTTCTTATAAGGCCCATTGTTAGCGACCACGTCTCAATTCCATAAGTCATCACTGGCAACACACACTGGTCGAAGACTTTTGTCTTGAGACACTGCACTAAAGCATTTATATAAGTGTAATGTTCAATATTGTAGGTACCTATAGAGATACGGAACCCTTCGTTTGCGAGTCCGACACGTTTTAATCGATGTTCCTTGCACACGTGACCTTTCTAATCTAACGTCTAAACCATTTTTGTTTTGGCTTAAAATCTGTCATTTGCTCTTATTTCGTTTACATAGAGTTCATTTTTGCTTAGCTGATGTAATTGAGGATGGCTCTAAATGTATAGACATGACGTGTAGATCACGAAGTGGATCACATACCAAATTGAAGCAGGTGATCTTGTACCGAAGATTTTTTATCGTCATTGACATAAAGATTTTGATCAAAAATCTTTGATCCAATGAGGAAGCACATAAAGGATGTGATTTTTGTGTCTTAAAATTTATCTGTATCATCAAGTTCAAGGAAAGAAGTTCAATGCTCCTTTACGATAGATTGAGGCCACGCAGACATGTTCTACCTAAGAATGACCTATAAATAAATAAAATAAATATATACGGACAAATCACACAGATTGAGCTAGCCCCAAAGTAAGTCCGAAACTTGTGTTATGGGATACTAACTCAGCGATACTATATTTATAATAGATAAATATATAGATAAACATCCAAGACCCAGGCCAATCAGGTATAGTATAGTATAGTATGATTCTAAAAAGTAATCATTTATAATAATAAGTAAAGAAATAGTAGATTGAAACAGGGAAAGGAAACAAAGATTGATTGTTGTTCAGGACGACAGCATTCGAGAAGTTTTTTTTCATTCAATCTTTGTTTTCAGAGACTTTTGAAAACAGTTCATGTCAGTCCCATCATAGACTAATCTTATGTTACATAACAAAGACTTACTATTTAAAAAAAAAAAGCTTGAATAATAACTTCTCCCCCCCCCCCCCCCCTTGACGTTAATTGTTGTATTTTTGGTCGCCATGTTTCTAAACACGGTAAAACTGTCCTTGAAGTATCTTAATTATTTCAAATGATTAAACGAATAAGTTATCTTCTATCCTTTTCTTAATGAAAGATAAAGAAATAGATGCGCTGAACGAAAAGTGTGTCGGCATCAGTATCAAATTCAAATAAATTCATTCACATTTCAATCAGGAATATCACGGAACGGAATCACTTTTAACCTACACAATACAATAATATCCACTCTTTAAGTGTTATTCACCTTTGTACATACATACATTCACTTCACTATTATTCACTACACCACAAACACTCCCTAAACATAATCAATCACCAAACACTCACTTTTACTCCATACAATCTCACTCTTCACCATCTCATTCTCATATTTTAAAGTTTATAGTTTTAAAGTCACTAGCTCAAAATTCATTGCATTATATAGCATACCCTATAACTGGACACCGCCCCCTAAGATACAGGCCTAGCCTAATTTAGGGGACAGAGATTAACCTATTGTAACTACCTTTTGTAATGCAGTTTTATTGTATACGATAAGTGGAAAATGTATTTTTTGTCCCAATAAATATTATTATTATTTAAATAGAGTAATTATAATCGATGGTGCGTACTCATGCTCATATCTATAGTCACACTCACATCTGTAGCAAGCAAGTTTCAATGTTCGAAGCATAAGACATTGTCTCGGCTTGCGGTGGCGGTTGGACAAAAGAGTCCACTGTTTATTTGCCGCCTATACCCTACCTGCGGTTTATGAAAATTGGTTTGCATGTAAGTAATTTTCTAAGTCAGACCAACGACCGTTTTCTAAAGGATTTTAACTTAGATGTTGAGTTACTAGATGTGGTAGATTCCATCATCAACATACGCCTAGTCTTGTCCCAAATATGTTGCGGTTGGCTTCCAGTCTGACCGCATTCAGCTGAATAACAGAATTGTACGTGGAGCGACAGCTTATCTGACCCTTCCAACCCAATCACTGAGTACTACAATATCCACTGGTGGTCAGACTTCGGGGCTTTTCGGACCGCAGCAGCCGGGTCCACCCGTTTCGACTTTTAAAGATGGTCGTCCATCCACAGACCAACCGTAGCAAGCGAAGTTTAACCTGTTCTATCGATTTGCAAGGCTGTCATCATATAGCCACGAGCCCCTCAGATTTGGTAGATGTAAAAACTAAAATATTAGCTAAAATATTAATCTACTTTTGGCCCTCAATCCTGCTACTTGTTTATCGCCATCCCCGGCATCCTTCAGTCTCTTAAACGTGCAGCTTATAGGAGACTTAGGACACGTTATTAAGTGTGTGTCCCCCCCCCCCCCCCCCCCGTTTGTAGAACAGCACCACATTTACATTTTAAGTTGGAGTCGTATATGAATCTCCACATAAACAGATTTGTATTGCTTCGATAAACCTGGGTCCAAAGTCTGATTAAATTTCCTTTTCCTTTCAGGTTACAGAATCCAGATTGAGCTCTTAAACAGGTGGAATAAATGGTAAGGAATGTCTAGACTCTGTGGAAGATGAAGAGATAGTAGTATTGTTTGGGCCGGTTAAATATATAGCATACCTGCTAAAGTCTGTAATTGATCGCAATCCCGCGTGATAGTAAGCAGTGATGCAATCGTTGATGGTGTGAAGGTATGAGGAACAGGGAGTAATGTTCACTCATCCTCCGTAGAAAAGGGAGGATCCTCCGACCAGACGGGTGTTATATCTGATGGACACTTGCCCAACCGTTGAAATTGGGAAGTTGTAAAAAAGCTAATTAATTAAGCCTATTCACTCAAAAAAAAGTTACTGAATAGGAAGGAAGACGAGTTGAGCGAAGTGATGCAATATGAAACATGACCAACGATGTTGCGCCAGAGGGAGATTGATCTGGAGACCAACCTCCCGACACAACGTATGGCGCATCGTACCCAGCACACATCGCAACACAACTGCTAAGACCCATGATCCGTACCTCATGTTCAAATCTCTTCAAGTAACTATACATCTTTAATCTTCCCACAAGCCACAGAACCCAACAAAATTGAAACACACCGCACAGCACAGCTTGCTGATCAACATCGTGACTTTTTAATTTAGCAGCATCGATTTAGAAATTCGTTTTTCATGTCCATAGATGATTATTTCTTGACTTCCTTGCAGGATGGATGGTTGAGGTTAGATTAGTACGATTACTTCGTAATTCTATTACGCAGAATATTTTGGTCTTGGGAGCCATGGATTGTGGTCCTTGATTGCCAATAAAGTTTTGAAAGGCTTGGGTAAAAATTCTTAGCAATTTTCTTTGTAAATAACTTTTGAATTAGTTGTTTCTTTATTATTGTTTAGTATAATATAGGTGAACGTTTTTATGTATACAATATGTAAAGAAAACCCTGTCCGATCCGTGAAGGTATTCTTAGGTATCGATAACGGATTCTACTAATTCCTACAAAGCCGGGCTAAACCTAAAAAAAATCCCCTAATAAATTAATATTATTTTGCAAAACGAGGTAACTTAATACATGTGCGGTAGGCAAAATATGCGCGGGCGAAGGGGGGCAGTGCACGCAGCATGCGGTAGCATCGCTCTTTCATAATACATATAATACCGTCAAAAATGGTGTTTTTATTTTTAAAAATACCAAATTTTGGGGAAGTTGGAATTAATTAGCGGAGGGGGATTTCTTTACATATTTTATACTTTAAGGTTCAAAAGTGTTAATAAAGCCTTTGTAAAGTTTTTGTTCTAAACTTTAATTTCATACCTACATTTGTTTATTGAGTAACATTTGAGCAGCGTGATTCTGTATCCATCCCGCTTTGAAAACTTAGATGAAGAGATCCTGGAGGGATCTGTCATTCCAAATAATGTTAAGAATTGACACTATTGACAGTTGTATGAAGAGTCACCGGCAACCAATTATAGTAGGGATTTCAGTGGTTTACACTTTCTCAATTTGATCAGTTTTTAACCTATGAATTACGAAGTTTTAAAGGTGGATACCCGCGATCCCTAACCCGTATAGCGTGGGGATTATGGCAATACCACCAATGGAATGAAAGCCTCGGGGGAGGCTTTTGTCGAGCAGTGGACTTCTTTAGGAAGAAGAAGACAGGTGGATACCGTCTATGTGCCGTCTAGTTTATCAAAATCCGTTTAGTAATTTATGCGTAAAATAATAATAAAAAAAACTTTATTGTTCAAATAAACATTACAATATTTAAATAGCACTAGCCTCCACACTAGGATTTCCTGTGTCGTGGAGACTAGTCTCCTTCGTCTAACAACCTTATTAGATACGTTATAGCGTCGGTCGGTATTGATAATTGATGTGACAAAAATAGGATTATCTTCCAAACAAATTTCCCTAAAAAGAAAATATATATCAACTTATTTAGTGAGTATTTGTTAAAATAAAGTAAAGACATTACAATGTAATAAGAGTAGGATAGATAGTATATTGTATATCTCTCTCTTTCTCTAGTAGAAATGTGTCATGGCGGATCTTTGCTTGTAACAGAACGATTGTGTGCAATATAAATAAATTCATTTCAAGTTAATTACGCTTCTATTCTATTTATATTCCATCTGGTTATGGGCCCAGGTCACTAACTAGCTTGGATTAATAAAAGTGTGGCTAAAGGATTGTAAATACATACTGTAGCGAATATAGTCAGAAATACCGGCGGCGTGGGTTGACGCCATTTTTGTGGTTAGAACACCGGGAAGGAAAATACTTGTCTACTATCATTGGGCAAGGCAGGAGAGTCTACAGGAAGGTTGTGAAATGGATTCGACACAGGGTGGAGGTGGACAACAGAATGTCATGAAGCTGGAGGGTTCCAGAAATTGGAATGTTTGGAAGTTCCAAACGTCCGTGTTGCTGCGAGGTCAAGGTCTTTACAAAATCGTGGACGGGACAACAGTAAAACCTGAAGATGATACTCAGCGTAGTACTTGGGAAACCCAGGATGCGCGAGCTCAAACGCTGATAGTTACGAGGATGACGGAAGAAGTCATGTTGCATATCATCTCGTGCGATACTGCGGCGGCTATGTGGAGGAAATTATTAAGCGTGTATGAACAAAAATCTGAAACAAGCATTCACATTGTGCAACAACGCTTTTTTCAATTTAAGTTCGAAGAAGGAACAGAGATGTCTGTGTTTTTATCAAAAGTACATGAGATGCAGAACAAGTTAAAACAGCTGGGAGAGAATATGTCTGATAAATTTGTTATCACTAAGGTTCTTATGTCCTTGCCAGAAGATTACAAGCATTTCATCTCGGCATGGGAGTCTGCTCCTGATGACAAGCAGACCTATGATAACCTGGTAGCCAGATTATTGATAGAGGAAGAAAGAATTAAAGAAAAAGGCGGGCCAACGCCGTCTACGGCGTTTGTGGCAAAGAAGGTAGATAAAAAAAGTGTAAAGTGTTATAAGTGTCACCGACTTGGACATTATCAAAGCGAGTGTCGATATAATAAGAACAATAATTTTGGTAACGCTAAAGACAATCGTTCAGATCTTAATTGTTATTTTTGTAATAAACCGGGTCATATAAAGAGCCAGTGCCGTTTTAAAAAGGGCAAAGAAAAAGAAAGTAATGCTTTTATAGTCAACAGTGTTTTTGATGAACAGTTACAAAAATCTCAGTGGTTAGTAGATTCGGGTGCAAGCGAGCATATGTGTTGTGATTACAAACTATTCAATTCATACTCGACTGTAAAAGATAAATCGGTAATAGTAGGGAACGGAACGAAAATTAATGTCAAGGGTTGCGGCCAGGTGGCGCTGCAAGTTTGGAATGGGAGTGAATGGATTGACACTACCATTGACAACGTACTTCATGTTCCTGAGTTAAAAACAAATTTGTTCTCTGTCAACTGTGCGACAAGCAGAGGTTATGTTATCGTTACGGAAGAGAATAAATGTAAGTTTTATAAACAAAACAAGGTGATGGCTATTGCTGAGCGACGTGGAAGCATGTATTATTTGGATTTTCGCTATTTTAATGCATGTACAGCGAACCTTGCTGACGTGTGTTGTGATTTGCGTGAGTGGCATGAAAAATTGGCGCACCAAAACATTGTTTATGTCAAAGATGTTCTGAAGAAAAATAATATTAATATTAAAAATGCCAATATTCAAACATGTGAAAGTTGTCTAAAAGGAAAAATTCACCGATTGCCGTATCCTGTAAGTAACAATGTGACGTCAAGAGTATGCGAAATTATTCACGCCGATACCTGTGGACCTATGGAGAAGCCATCGATTGGAGGCTCCAGATATTTCGTGGTATTTAAAGATGAATACTCAAAGTACAGGCGAGTGTTCTTTGTGAAAACAAAAGACGAAATTAAATCATGTATTAAGAACTTCATATCGCAGGCTGAAAATGAAACAGGAAATAAAATAAAGATATTTCGAAGTGACAATGGAACCGAGTTTATAAACAAAGAGGTCAGAGAAGTGTTCCAGAACAAGGGGATTATACATCAAACATCAGTAACTTTTACTCCTGAACAGAATGGAGTAGCTGAGCGGGAGAATAGAATTTTAGTGGAAGCGGCTAGAACAATGCTGTATGCTAAAGATTTACCTATCAGTTT
Source organism: Sesamia inferens (assembly GCA_037179545.1). Classification (NCBI taxonomy): domain Eukaryota; kingdom Metazoa; phylum Arthropoda; class Insecta; order Lepidoptera; family Noctuidae; genus Sesamia; species Sesamia inferens. The sequence goes on along the minus strand of CM073933.1, from coordinate 11,184,456 downwards.
GTGGGCTGAAAGCGTTAATACAGCTGCCTATGTGATTAATAGAACTGGTAAAAGTTCAATAGAAGGGAAATCTCCATATGAACTGTGGTCAAGCCAAAGTTATGATATAAATAACCTCAAAATATTTGGTACTACGGTTTATGTCCACATACCCAAAGAAAAAAGACATAAGTGGGATGCCAAAGGTGAAAAGGGCATTATGGTTGGGTATGGAGAAACTACAAAAGGTTATAGAGTATATTTTCCACAGAAAAGTGAAGTTGAGATCAAACGAGACATTGTGTTTGTGAACAACAGTCCAGTCAAGCCAATACAACAATGTGAGACAATCAATTATATAGAGGATAGTGTGGAGGTTCCAGCTACAGTTGAGGTGGGCGCTCAAGTAGAAGATACCAGTGCTGCAGGTATGTCCAGTCCCCAATCACCGACCATGGACAGTGATGACTCTCAGCACACCATGCAGAGTGATTCTGAGAGTAGTGTATATGAACCTAGTGATAGTGATGAGTGTGGTGAGGTTGTGAGACGTGATGTGGATCCTAAAAACAAACGTATTAGGAAGCAGACTGTTTTCTATAATTGTAATAATGTAATGTTAGATAACTGTGAGCCAAAAACTTATTGTGAAGCTATGAATAGTCCGGATGCATGTAAATGGCAGGAAGCTATTCAAAGGGAGCTAAAAACTCTTAAAGATAATAATACTTGGAGTATTTGTGACATACCAGATAATGAAAAAGTTATAAGCAGTAAATGGGTATTTAAAATTAAACGAAATAATAGTAATATTCAGTACAAGGCACGTTTAGTGGCCAGAGGGTTTGAACAAAATGATATATTAAATCTAAATGATGTATATGCACCTGTTGCAAAGTTGAGTACATTCAGACTATTTTTGGCTATAGCAACTAAACTTAAATTATATGTTTACCAAATGGATGTAACCGGAGCCTTTTTGTATGGGGAGATTGAAGAGAATGTATACATAAGCTTACCAGATGGTGCTTATGACAATGATAAAAATATTGTAAAGCTAAACAAATCATTATATGGGTTAAAGAAGTCTCCGAAATATTGGAACGAAAAATTTAACTCTATTATGATCAGGGAAGGTTTTAAACGATCTAAATGTGACCCATGTTTGTACTCTAAATGTAATGATTCAGAACAAATATATGTTCTCTTATATGTTGATGACATGTTGATGTTTGGTAGTAATGAAGAACATATATCAAATTTAAAGTCAATGCTAAACAAAGAATTTGAAATGAAAGACTTAGGCCTAATTTCAGATTTTTTGGGGATAAATGTAAAGCAGAATTTAAAAACAAATGTAACAGAATTATGTCAAAAGACGACTTACCTAGAAAATGTGTTAAAAAGATTCCATATGTATGACTGTAAACCTATTTCAACTCCAATGGATCAGAATTTTAATTGTAAAGAGCTTGAAAATGATAAATGTAAAGGCAATATTGAGAATATCTGTAGAGAGATCGTTGGGTGTTTAATGTATGCAGCATCAGGCACAAGACCTGATATTTGTGTTGCCGTATCAATATTAAGTAGATATCAAGATTGCGCTAGTAACATGTTATTAATCAACTTAAAAAGGGTTTTGCGATACATTAAACACACATTGAATTATAGATTAGTTTATAAATGTGATGATAGCAATTTGGTTGGATTTTGTGATGCTGACTGGGGAGGGGACCTTCGAGACAGGAAGTCCACTACTGGTTACTGCTTCATGTATTCAAATTGCCTGGTATCTTGGTGCTCTAAGAAGCAAAGTACTGTGAGTCTATCATCAGCAGAATCTGAATATGTGGCAATGAGCATGGCTGGAAGTGAGGCATGCTGGATTGCTAATGTGTTATGTGATTTCAATGTGAGTAATGTATGTCCTGCTATCATGCATTGCGATAATCAAGCTGCCATAACGATTGCCAACACAAATAGTGTTAAACGATTAAAGCACATTGATATCAAATATCATTATATAAGGGAACTGATTGAAAATAAAAGGATATGTATACAATATGTGACAACAAGAGATCAAATTGCTGATATGTTAACAAAGTCCCTCAATGGTAATACACTTTTAAAGTTTGTGAAGCTATGTGGTATGAATGTGTAGATTAGTCTTGGTTCAATGGCTTTCTTATTTTCTTTTTGATGTGTAGGATAAGTGTAAAAAGGGATGATTAAAACATATACCTTTTCAATTGTCACATAATTTGTTAATTAATGTTATTACATTGACGGGGGGTGTTAAAATAAAGTAAAGACATTACAATGTAATAAGAGTAGGATAGATAGTATATTGTATATCTCTCTCTTTCTCTAGTAGAAATGTGTCATGGCGGATCTTTGCTTGTAACAGAACGATTGTGTGCAATATAAATAAATTCATTTCAAGTTAATTACGCTTCTATTCTATTTATATTCCATCTGTATTACTTAGGATTTTGAAATTTTGTGGTGTACCGTGTTTTGTATAGATGTGTCATCCTATCATCCTCACAAGCTTTCGCGATTATGATATAAGTAGAAAAGTTGTAGGACAGTAGGATTACTACGTAATTGACCTTCTCCTATTTTTGATTTAAAAGGCAATAACAGAAAAAGATCCACCGAAGAACAATTCTGAACCAAAAATTGTCAGCAAAGTTCAAGTCACCTTTTCAATTCCCCTCAGCTTTTCCATCTGTACAATATTAATCTCGGGTGTCAACAGAAAACATTTTCAAGATAGGAAACGTGTTTGGTACAAGTTTGGAGAACTCGGGCGAGCGCGATATTCACGACACAGTTACAAATTCTGGTAGACATCAAGGCGTAAACTGTAACCATGAATACAGAACAGGAAAGCTTTTCCGTTGGTTATAAAAAAAGCTATTCCAAGAAAATTGAACGACATCGCTTACAACGCAGTGAGGGTGCTGTTGAAGCTACCTTGGCATTTTAGTGCATCAGGGATGTTTGCTGATAATAATATTAAAGGTTTTACTGTCATTATTAGGAATAGATGCGCATCCCTGATGACGTGTCTTCGTCGCAGCAATAACAGTATTCTCAGCGTGTTCGCGGGTCGGTGGGGCTCTCCCATTTTGCAGATGTAGATGCAGCTCCACGCTAAGTTTTTGAGTTTTAATTTTATACAACATTGTTTTTTTGTATTTTTGTAATATGAAACCTGAAACACGTGTCCAATATATAATAGGTTAAGAATCTATGTACAAAATTTCAAAAGGATATAATGAAAAACCACAAAGTTATGAGCATGTTATCTTACCTGGTTGTCCCAACAAACATATGGTCACCGCACCGATCCCTGTCCGTGCCTGGTTTTGTACCAAGACAACATACTGTAACCTTTTTTTTATAAGTGGGGAAATCCTCATGGATACGCTTGGGAATAACGGAAGGTTATGCCGAACTCCTACAGAGTAAAACCCCGCTATTCCTTCGAGTACCATGAGACAGGGGTTCGGGATATACCTATTACTACATTCGCCGCACCCCCGTCTGGTATCAGCCCACCATCCCTAGCGGGCGCCATCACCAAGTGCACCCGATGCCACGACCGCTCAGACCACCACTAAGACGCACATACTGCATGTGCCTGTGTCCTTGAGCCTTAGCGCTCGAGCGACGATACGGTCCCTATTTCGTCGTCCGCATGGTCTTTCCTATGGTGGCCGGAGATCGTTAAGCGCCCTTCGACGCCCGACGCCACGACGACTGCTCTTCTGGTGTGGGTGGAGTGAGAAGCATGTTGTCTGTCCCAAAAAAAAAAAAATACTGTAACCTACTAACTCTACAAGTTAAGTAAAATTGTTACTAAACTTATGGACTCCGGTCTGAAAGAAAAGTTTTCTATTTATTCCATTCTTCTTAAAAAAAAAAAGCTTTTCTATACATTTTGATAGTAAATGTATTGTCGAGGATCATATAATAAATGCCTAGTTACAGCTTGCATATTGCGATGTGTTTCTATAACCATTACAGAGTAAAAACTTAATAATATGAGCTGAGCATGGAGTGACCTGTCATTGCAACTAATCCTAGGAACTGACACTATTGACGACAGGAATGGTGTAGTGGCACAGCTATCGACTGCTTCGCTGAGTGTCACGGGTTCAATCCCCGCACGAAACAAATATTTGTGTGACCTACAAGTTTCCGGGTCAATATTCCGGGTCTGGTTGTTTGTGTTTGTGAGTTTAAAAGCTTGTAAAAGTACCCACGACACGTTTTTTTTTTTTTTAAAGATAAAATAACTTTTGACAGCTCACTTTACTTTTCGCGGTGAGATTCAATCAGATGATATTATATTTCCTGTATGTGCTTAACTTTAGTTGTATCACCGCTTTCTCTTTTGACTTGAACTGAATAGTAGAGATTAGAGTAGGGGATGCGATTATTAACTGTCGTCTAGCTCTGCGAACAGCTGATCAATCATACGTCCTTAAGATATTAACGAAAGTAAGCTGCGAAGGTATTGTGAAGAGAAGTGTTTGTCTATATGGTTACTTTATATTGTTGGTGTTAAAAGGTTTTAATTAAATGCTTGAGGGAGAAAATTCTTCTGTGAATTAGGGCGACACCTAATAGTTTTATATTTCATTATTTTTTTGAATAGCAACACTTAAGTGGCAGTGGACTGGGCACATTGCCTGTAGGACCGATGTCCGATGGCCTACGGGTTCTCGAGTGGCGACCACGCACCGGGCGACGCAGCGTGGGTAGGCTTGGGTGGGTAGTTCGCGGGAAACCGCTGGATGCGGGAAGAGCAGGACCGTTGGTCGTGGAAATCCTTGCATCGCTGAAATGATGATGATGAATGAAATATTTTAGAAATGTTTCTTGACAATTTGCAGTATTTTTTTTCATAACTTAGCAGTGAGAGGGAATGAACTGTAATCCACCACAAGGACCCAAAGCGGGATGGTAGATGTGTTCTTTCACTATTTTGAGAGCCTTGGTGATGAAGTAATTTACACAAAGTATAGCGCCTGTCTAGGTTCGACCCTGGCTTCATCTCAGCGTTAATCCCAGTCGTATCCGAAGCTTTTTCAGCTTTGGAGTCTGGGGTCTGCTTTACCAGTCTAACTTTGATGGCTATGATTTGATATTTTCCGTGAAGCGACTGCCGTATGAGCTCCACAACCCGAAAGCGATATGGAAGCAATGCAGCTGGATCAATTGTTGGATTTTTGAGGGCTCTAACAACCTGTCTGTCTGAGTTCGAAACTGCGATCTGCATTTAATAAATCGAGGCTGATACATTGGTATCAGCCTCTGAGCACCTCATTCTTTGGGCTGACATAGCTTAATTCATTCTAGCCTTTTCTCATCTAAATTGGGGTCAGCTTCCAGTCTGACCGGATGTAGCTAAATAACTGTATGAAGATGATCACCCAGCCACAGATTATTCGAACCAAGCATTGCTTTACCTCATAAATCGACCCGCAAAGTTATCATTACGAACTTACAAGCCCCTCAAATATAATCACTACGATGACAAATTGAAAATCACGTCCCCATCCTGTGAGAACCATCAAGTGTTCTCAAGTCCAGTCTGCTGTGATTACATTGTAATGATAAACAGACAAAGCTATATGACAATAAATCGATGGAAACTCTGCTGATAAGAGTCATGACATGATAACACTATCAGTGACAAAGTTATTGCAAAATTATTATGTGATGTACACCGACAGACATGACTGATGAAAGATTATGGTAAATGGCAATATTATAAACATGAGACACTTATATAACTTTTTATATAACATTTATCAACGATCCAGATGGTCCCTCTTAATGGCAAGCGATGTAGCGCCAAGCCGAAATGGAGATGGCGAGCTGAGCTAGATCCTCTCAATAAGAACTGCGGGATAATTATGTAAAACGCCATCAGTAGCAATGTATTTTATTTTGGCAGATCAACAACATTCATTGCGTTATGTACTTATGGTTTGAGCACTAATTTTTGGATGCAATGGAGCAATGGATTCGCAATACCTATGTTTCAAAATGATTCTATTTAATATTAATAGTGTATTATGCAATTAGTGTGTCGATTCTTAGCTGCTTTGTACAGAAAGAAAATGAAAAGTTATCCTCTTTGATGAGGTGGCAAAACAGAATAGCTGGAATAAAAAAAAAAAAACAAAGACTGACGCTTGATCTATCAAGTACAGGTGCCCAATTAAACCAGACCATGAATCTTTTCAGCCACCCAAATAGTGCAGCTTTAGCACAATAATTTCGCCAACAATCTCTATACCTATAGTTACATATCAACACAATAATGTGTGTCTGTCTGTCACACTAAGTGTATATCTAATTAGTTGAATATAAGGGCTCATGTCACGTGCCACTCAAATGGACATTGATTGCGGTCCAAAAGATCAAGGAGGGACACAAAGTGGGGTAAGTCAAGTTAACTGTGTTTTTGTCGACGTGATGTAAGAAATTGTTGTTATGCTTCCATTGTACATGTAAAATTGGCACCAAAGGACTGCTTTTAAATATGAAAGGTATGATTTTAGTGTCGCTTAGTGAACTTGAACACTTGAAAATATTTTGATAAAGATTTTGATGAAGATATTTATTGTCTCTTTTAATATAAAACAAGACATACTTAATGCTTGTGCCTTGTTTGGTGCCAGACACAATCCCAAAATGGTTACAGTATTTTAAAAACACATTTATACAACGCTATTTTTTGTATATGTAAAACCCGAAATACGTGTACAGTATTTTTAAAGAATTTATAAAAGTACAAAGTTTCAAGAACCCGTAATGAAAAACCACAAAGTTATGATACCTGGTTGACCCTACAAAAATATGGTCAACGAGCCGCTCGCCCGCTCGCGCCTGCCGCCGGCGTCCCTAGGGCACTATAAACCGCTGTGAACTATATTGTGCCGCTCGGTAACCACACTGCATTTTTTTAAAATATATTTGGAAATAAATATAACATGGTATAAAAATGATTGGAATCGATTCAGTTGCTTGTTCTGACAAACTGTTTTCAGGTTTCGCATAAAAGAAAAAGAAAGTTGTATAGTAATTTTACTAATATTATTAACATAAAAGCTTGTGATTATGGAGGAAGTTCGTTACTCCTTTAAGCAAAAAATACCGAACTTAACAAATCTATACTGATATATAAAGCTGAAGAGTTTGTTTGTTTGTTTGAACGCGCTATTCTCAGGAACTACTGAACCGACTTGAAAAATAATTTTAACGTTGGATAGCCCATTAATTCAGGCAGGCTTTAGGCTATATAACATCACGCTGTGACCAATAGGAGCGGAGCATAACTGACTCCACGCGAACGAAGTCGCTGGCGGTCGCTAGTATAATATAACCAGGATTGACACTGACTTTTTATCGCAATATTTCCACGGGATTGAGATACTGCGGGGTGCTCTGAATATATTCATAAAATAATTTTATTAAACATACAAAGATATAATCAACCGTCTATTTCACGTAGTAGAGTAGACACACATTTTTCTTAAAAAAAAAGACCTTTACAAGTAACCTAATAATGGAACGCACACGTTCCACGCAACAGCTCTGGTCTCTCTATTACGACAAATGTAGTTGTTTGTTAATGACTAGGTATATCTATGTATAAATCAGACTTAACTTTGGAAGCAACAAAGTTGTATTTGTGAAAAAAAAATGTGGAATTTTTGTTTTCGATACCAAAACTACAATTTCAAAGTTACATCACTTCACTTCATTGACACAAGACGCTCAAAGCTTTCGCCCGACTTGTCCTTTGTCCAACGAGAATTCCCCTAACATTCCGCTAAGATTAACTTTGGATAATTATCTTTAATTGCCACTTATCAACTATTAATGAATAACAAACGTAGTATTGTCACTTTCTTTAATTTTAATGCCTTTTAATTGGTTATTATATTGTCTGAAAAGTTCGATTCTGAAAGTCTTTCATGCGGGTTCCATTTAGTTATAGAATACGGCTGAGCCCGCAATTACAGCATTCCATATTTTTATTATACCAATATTGTTGATTCACTTATTTCTATTACCATAGGTTCTATGGCTTATTGTAGTACTAACCAAATATGGACACTGACTGAAATTATTTGAATTTGAATTTAAAGGTTGTGCTGTGAGACTCCGTTCGTGTATAGCAAGCGACTGCTCACCGACCAACGTCTCGGTCTCCATCAGTTACGATCCCAGGCCGCGAGTAAGTATAGCATGATGCAGGGCAGTGTAAAGAGATGAAGGAATTTGGTCAGTCCACCTTATTGAACTGCGACCTCTAGAACGTCGTCCATTCACCTTCCCAGTAACCATCAGATGTTCGAGGTTGTCTCCATTCTTTCTGACAATATGGCCAAAATATTCTAAAATTTATCGAAGGCAGACAGATTTAAGTACATTAAATGTTTTTTTTTTTTTTGGTTTCCCTTTTACCTTTCTTTACAGTTATATATTTTTATTGAATTTACCTGTAAATATTCTGTGACTTTGTTAAATATTATATGACTATGTTTTTTTATACGATGTCTTGAATTCGTTCATGCGCTCTGACCAATTTTGAACTCAATCTGCTGTCATCATCTAGTAGATAGAAGATACATGATGCAAATCTCTATGACTATAGCCTTAGGGCTGGTTTTCAATAGTCAGATAATTATCATCTTAGTAATGAAATCAGGGTTTGCCATTTTTTCGAAGAAAGTATGTTAAACTGAGAATTTCAAACCAAAATATTTATTGTTTAAATTTAGATTTATCACAAGTCAAAATAGATCACAGAAAGTTAATGCAGCCTGTACAAGTAAAGACACATTTTATTACAAATTTATTTTAGTACCTACCACTGTACCGAACGAATCATATTTTACTAGATCGAAAGCTTTTTTTTTCTGTAAGTAGGTTTGTATAAACATTTTACAAGTCATTTCTATTTTCCTCTTCGTTTTTAATGAATTCGCACTTTCCATTCTGATATTCTGAGAAGATACGCCTAAACAAACTAAGAGATCACAGTCTTTTTTAAAGTCCAGACATAATCTTGGTCAGATTATACAGCATGTTAAGAAAACCCTGTCCGACGCATAAGGACAATAAAGGTAAACACATGACCAAATATAATATAAACTTTTACGTAATCATCATAGTACCAATACAAATGAATTTTGAAATAATCTTTTTTTCCCGCGAATTAATTCCAACTTCCCCGAAATTTGATAATTTTAAAAAAAGTGACAACACCTGTATTATTATGAGCGAATAGCGATGCGACCACGTGCCGCATGTCCTGCCGTCCGCCGCCCGCGGAAGGGTGCTTAACGCACATTTATTAAGTTACCTCTTTTTGCGAAATAATATTTATTTTTTTAGGGGGATTTTTTTGAGTTTAGCCCGGTTTTGTATCCATTAGTAGAATCAGTTATCGATACCTAATAACACCTTCACGGGTCGGACAGGGTTTTCTTAACATACTGTATAAAAACCATATAGAATCTATGTCTGAAATGGTCTCTTGAAGAAAGAACCACACAGGTTGAGTGGACCAGTCGAGTCAGTGCAAGCATTTGTTAGAAATCGTGCAGCTCAACGCAAAACTTAAGGAGAATAAAAACAGACAATCTTTGAGGACCATGTAGATTGGTGTACGAGATGGTCTTTTGAGGAAACAACCAATTTATCAAAAATCGTTCAGCTCAACCATTTACAATACCAAAGAAAGGACACATGGGTGAGCCGTGTAAATTATTCAATCCGCCAGATCATAATTAAAACTAAATAACTAAGAAATAAAATAAAAAAGGAAACAGTAATGACCTACACAGTCCTCACATTAAAATAATAAAAGTATATAGTACTTCATAAAGTAAATATCATGTCATGTATATAATTCATCAAACAAATAAAATACATAATATTTTATTTTGGGAATGTTTATGTCATTCATTTGGTAAGCAAGCAGGTCTTTTAACTTGCAACATAACAATAAAAGCACCAATTACTCCCGCCTCCACAACCTAATTCAAACACAGTACAAAAACCTCCCCTATAAACCGCTAATGACACAACAATTGACAGACCCTTAAGAAAAACAAAGGACGGTGTGGCACCAATGCCAATGATTCCCATTATCGGGTACAACACGCGTAAATGCAGCCTGCCCGCATAAGCCCGGATTACAGGCGATTGACCAGGAGGACGGTTGTGATGTGACCGATTTTACCCGGGCAAAATGGGGGAGTAGGAGGTAATTAAGTGGAAAAATAGACGAAAGACATTTACGAAAAGGTGTAACAAACAAATTCTAGACAAAGCACACTATAATATGACGTAGGCCAGCTCAACTTGGTTGCTAGTTGGAACGAAATTTTACGTCTGATCGTCATAAATTTTCTTCAAGGATCTGTATACAGTATGTTAAGAAAACCCTGTCCGACCCATAAGGATAATAAAGGTTAGATAAACACATGACCAAATATAATATAAAATTTTACGTAATCATCATAGTACCAATACAAATGAATTTTGAAATAATACTTTTTTTTTTTTTTTTTTAATAATTATAAACTAGCGCTTGACCGCAATCCCGCCTGATGGTAAGCAGTGATGCGATCGTTGATGGTAAAGCGCGCTAGTTTATTAAGAACCTATTCACTCAGATTGAGCGAATAGGAAGGAAGACGGCAGTTGGGCGAGGTGATGCAATATTAAACCCAACAACACGACCAACGATGCTGCGCCAAAGGGAGATTGATCTGAAGACCCTCCACGACCAAACTCCCAACACAACAACATTTGGAGCATCGTACCCGGCACACATCGCAACACAACTGCTCAGACCCGTCCACCGTACGGCTTCAACAGACATCATGCCGGAACACGACAAATCGCTTGGCGGCAAGGCTTTGTCTGGTGGGTGGTAACTTCTGCCGGCGGCCGATGTTATGGCCTACCACCGAATTAATTCCAACTTCCCCGAAATTTGGTAATTTTTAAAAAAGTGACAACACCGGTATTATTATGAGCGAATAGCGATGCGACCACGTGCCGCGTGCCCTGCCACCCGCCGCCTCCGCCACCGCGCGCGTAAGTGGGCATAACGCACGTTTATTAAGTTACCTCTTTTTGCGAAATAATATTTATTTTTTTGGGGGGATTTTTATTTTTTTTAAGTTTAGCTCGGTTTTGTATGCATTAGTAGAATCAGTTATCGATACCTAACAACACCTTCACGGGTCGGACAGGGTTTTCTTAACATACTGTATATATCGTCAACACAGGCTAGGGGAGTCACACGCTGTCGCATCGTGTCATATTGAGGAGACAAAAGATATGATGCAGTTTGTCCTGGCACTTACTACATCTACCTTTATTTTTCTTCGGAACGTCCCTTTTTACGGTCACATTATCTGAGTGTTTTAAAGCCGCCTAGTGTAGCTATCGATTTAAAACAAAACCACAAAAGAAACAACGCAAAGATTAATAAGGCATTAATATAGTGAAAATCTTTGAAATGTGTTACTAAAGCTGGTATGCAGTGTTTATTGAAAGCAATATATAAATATTACCAAAAAAAATCATTATTTCAGAAATATGTATTTTGACAGTGTTTTTTTTTTAATAATTATAAACTAGTGCTTGACTGCAATCCTGCCTGATGGTAAGCAGTGATGGAATCGTTGATAGTAAAGCGCGCAAGTTTATTAAGCCTATTCACTTAAAAATTATAGTGAGTAGGAAGGAAGACGGCAGTTGAGCGAGGAGATACAATGTGAAAGGATCGCTGCGTCAGAGGGAGATTAATCTGGAGACCCTCACACCCGACAAAATAACATTTGGCGCATCGCACCCGGCACACATCGCAATACAACTGCTCAGACCCATCCTCCGTACGGCTTCACCAGACATCATGCCGTAATACGGCAGCCGTTGTTATGGCCTACCACAGTTCAACAATATTCATTGCTTTATTTTAACGGTGGTAGGCCGTAACATCGGCTGCCGGCAGAAGTTACCACCCACCAGACAAAGTCTTGCCGCCAAGCGATTCGTCGTGTTCCGGCTGTGTGAAGTTATAATATATTATGTTGTCAGACTTAAAGTCTAAGTTTCCTCCAGATGCTATCCTTCACCTTTTAATCAGTAATTGGTGTCCTGTAAAAGATATACATAGAAAGTGTGTGTAAGTTACAACCCACCAGACAAAGTCTAGCCGCCAAGCGATTTGTCATGTTCCGGCATGATGTAGGGGGAAGCCGTACGGAGGACGGGTCTGAGCAGTTGTGTTGCGATGTGTGCCGGGTACGATGTGCCTAATGTTGTTGTGTCGGGAGTTTGGTCGTGGAGGGTCTCCAGATCATTCTCCCTCTGGGTTAAACATTGCATCACCTTGCTCACTTGCCGTCTTCCTTCCTATTCACTCAGTTTTTTGAGTAAATGAGCTTATTAAGCTAGCGCGCTTTACCATCAAAGGTTGCAGCACTGCTTACCTTCAGGCGGGATTACGATCAAGCACTAGTTTATAATTATTAAAAATATAATAATAATAGACTCATTTTTCCAACAATGGGTTAGCAATATGCTTCAAAATGGTTCAAATTAGTAGTAGATATATAACAGTGTGTTGAGCAATTAGATTGCCGTTTATGACAGTAAATTTGATTGCCATTGTTTTTTGCATAACATCGTAATATTGTGACAGGATTTTCGAAGTATTATGCTGAGCTGTGCCTTTAGAACAATGACATTTCGTGAGTAATGTTAAGTCCCATTTAATGTTGCCTACAACTGGACTCAAATCCAAACTCCTACTGAGGCATTCTAAAAAATAGCTCATTCCCGAATAATTCCCCGTCCGGAAATCGAATCCCAATACCTCATGCTCAGCAGAAGTGTTCGTGATCACTAAACGAACGAGGTAATCGCTTTATAAACTCACAATAATAAAGCACGTCAATTAAAAAAAAACTTACGTCGTTCCATTTCACGGTTTCCTTATCGCGTTGAGACATCATTACGACCTATGAAATATAAAACTATAGAAATATATAACTTAGATATAAAATATTATGTAGATATATAAATAATTTAATTCGGAAAAAATATAAACTAATAGGACACTGTCCCATTGAATTTGTGACAACTATTTAACATTTCATCGACTTCATTGAACCGAAATATTTAGTTCAAAATTGTTGTAGTAATATGCAACGCTTAATCTTCATAGGATTAATGGATATTTATTTATCTGTATTAGAAACTATACGAAACAGCAGAAGTAAATAAAAATATGTGATTTGCTCTTGAAATTCTTCGTCAATATTAATACAGTCTAATAATACGCACTCTTGAATGGAATTTCCTTCGCTTAAAGCATTACTATATCAGTCATTATAGAGTACCGAGAAATCTTATCTTACAATGACCGTTTCATTTATTTTCGGAGACACAGGAGTCATACCACCTGCACTTGAAATGGCTGAAGCTTTTAGAGAAGCATCAATAGATTCTGATTGTGCCACTTCAGATTATACAACAACTCAAAATGAACCTAAATTTGTGGCCATAAAGTCTAATGTTGAGTAAGAGGACAATGTTGCTGACAAATCTCTCGGAATTAATGAAATGGAACGAGTAATGAGTAAAATTGAACTTAATGATGCATGTCTTGCGGTTGATTTTGGTCTGACAGGTGATGATATTGGTAAAGTGTAATGAGGTTCAAGCAACACTGAACTTAAAGAACGGATACATATAGTTGAATTTTGCGTAGGTGGAGATAAAAGTTTCTTGGCGCCACGCTTTGTCATGCCGATACGATCTATATCCGGTGCAGTTTCGGGATGAAAATATTTTTACTTATCTTAAGTGGTTGTATCTGCTTATTAATTACCTTTGGAGGGTACATCTCGAGCTGTCAAATCAAACACTTTGTCGGTACTGTTCGATCTCTTAACTAATAGACGATGATTCTTTGAAATAGTGACGTAGTCAATACTTAATGTTATGTCAAAATTTGAGTGAGCATTCGTAATGGAAAACCTCTTAATTTGTTAGTTAAGTCATTTATGTTTCTCGCTGACGAGTTTTAGATTTTACGTTAAGAAGCGAGTTTTTCTGAGCGTAGATATTAATCATTCGTTAATTTAGCAGTATCTAAGTCAGTAGTAGTATTTAGATATTGTGTAAAATAAATAATATTACAATTCAAGTAGCTGATGATAGAATACTTAACTGAACATTAAAAATTACGCAAGCGTGTTCATTAATATCCTTCTAATGTTAAAAGCTTTTCTAGTAGAACTTTCATCAATACTGTACCCAATCTTACAAAATTATTTGCTTTATCGCCTTTAGCTTATTGATTTTGTTTTAAATACCTAATGATTTGTTCTTTACGTTTTGTTGTGCATAGTCTTTATAATGTTCACGTCTTTCACATATATTTTTACTATTTCTTTTAGTATCACTCACACCGCCAAGATTACAATCAGTCCAATTAAACGATATCACCAAATGAGAAGCAGCTAGTCACATACCGTTAACAACTTCACTCCTACTTCCTGCATTACTAAAAGATAATACTTAGAAATTGTGTATTAAAGTCACCTCATAAATATGTATATGTTTCGGTCTGTGGTCACCGCGACTCTTGCGCAACTGTACTGCGCTGTTGATGGCTGTGGACAAGGAAGACGTGGGGTTTGTATTGTGACATTATTTTTTTTTGTTTTAATTTTTTTTACGGACTGAGATCGTAAAATGTCCAGGTACCTTCCGAACGACTCCGGAGTTCGTTACCGCTGGTGACAAGCCAAGGATAGGCAGATAAAGAAGGCTTCATGCATTTTGAGAAAAAAAAAGGAGAAGCCTACTCTTCTTAACCAGGGCTTATCCAAACATATTGCTGAATCCTGCTACTCGGTCAACATAACTGTATATGTCCAGCCTACATACATCAGTCTACGACGTCAACGAAGTTCGTGGAGTATATAAAGATGAAGACGAAATTTACCTGGAGAGTCGAGAGGTTGGAGACGCGTCACAAGTTTAATTTCAAGTTTTTTGTTTTGCGGGTGTCGCCTCACCATCTTTAGACTTTCATGAATGAAGAATTCTGATCGATGGCTGTCGTGTGGTGTCGTTTTCGAGGAAGGAATATACCTCAACACAGCGCAAAACGTGGCCGGCGGAACGTAATCCATACTAATATTATAAATGTGAAAGTGTGTTTGTTTGTTTGTTTGTCCTTCCTTCACGCCGTAACTAAGCAATCAATCGACCTGATTTTTGGCATACAGTTAGTTGAAAAGATGGAGAATAACATAGGCTGCTTTTGGTCCTAAAAAAACATCAAGTTCCCAAGGGAGATTACTGGAATATTTGTATGTGTACACCAAATATCCTAATATTATAAATCGGAAAGTGAGTTTGTTTGTTTGTTTGTTCCGCTTTCAAGCCGTAACTACTACGCCGATTGTTTTGAAATTTTGCAGACGTAAAGTTAGAAGTCCGGATTAAATACTAGGGTACTTTTTTATCCCGGAAAAAAATTATATTCCCGAGGGAAATCTAAAAGCGCGATATAAGCGATCTCCACGCGAGCGAAGCCGCGGGCGGAAAGCTAGTATTTTAATAAATTTACTAAATAAGATTCTTGTACGTATTAGTTTATTATAGTTTCAAATTATAAGTTTATATCTTAGTTACTTGACATAAAATGGTTATTAGTATTATTTCAGCATTATAATTATTTTATCGACTAGCTGTTGCACAGAACTTCATCTACGACAATTTTGTATTATCTACATCATTCATCTGGATCTAATTTTAGAGTACTAACGATGCCAGGTATTGTTTCTTTGGTATAATTAATAAATATTTATTTAGGAGCACATTTTTCCAACATCAGATAATTTTGAATTTTCGAAGTTTTATATGGAGGAATTGCCGAATTTTCCACGAACAGAAATACTTAGAAATATTTTTAACCCAACCTTTGGTCATCACAAAAAAATTTTTGAAGTTTGCTTAGAGTTAGTTCTCAATAATGTCAAACCCTTATTTTTTTTTTTGTTGAGCATGGGAAATCATCAAACAACCTCTAAGACCCACACGTGTTTCTTTCTTCACTTGCCTGTACGACGGCCAGAGTCACGGTTTCTTGTTTAACCAACCCGCAACCCTGACCCAGGAGGCATCAGTCTTCGTAGTTATTAGTTGGAATAACAGTTGATTTCACCCAAGTATTCATAGCTGAAATCAATGGTTACAGAATCACATCTCAAGTCTATTCTACCCCTTTCGATAGCCACTGATGTACCAGGGTAATAGAAAAAGTGATAGGAGTACAGTACCGCGGATCCTATCACCGTTTGTTTGACGGCAAGAATAAAGCAATGTCTCTTGTGCACTGGTTCTTATGCATATTTCTATGAGGTCTTTTGAAACGTGAGTTATTGTTTCTTTCTTTATTTGCAGGTGGAGGAAGTAATAAGTGGGGAAGAGAGAAATGACGACTTTTGTCTGTTCTGTGGTGGAGACAGTATGGGAAACGAAGAATGAGAGCGAGACTACGAGATGAGACAGTAATAAAACTACGTCAATTTCATTTCCTTCTTTAAAAAAAAACGTTGACCCACAGTAGTAATTTTCCTATATCTACACATACAGCCAGACCCGTTGTTGTAGGCCATTCAAATATTTGTTCCGTGCGGGAATCGAACCCGCTACACGCAGCGCAGCAGTCGATCGCTCAGCTACTATACCAATCGTAAGCTAGACCGACCCGACAACGTAATCGTGTCTTGTTTTTTTTTTACTTTTTGTGTGTTCTGTTTTTTTTTCATAATTTCAGTTTTAGTTAGTCCTCTCTTTCTTATGAATATAGTAAGTACTTGACCGCAATCCCGCCTAAAGGTAAACA
Organism: Sesamia inferens; assembly: GCA_037179545.1. NCBI lineage: Eukaryota > Metazoa > Arthropoda > Insecta > Lepidoptera > Noctuidae > Sesamia > Sesamia inferens. The sequence continues at coordinate 11,167,493 of CM073933.1, read as the reverse complement.
GTGATGAGATCGTTGATGGTAAAGCGCGCTAGTCTATTAAAAGCCTATTCAATTTAACCTTGAAGACACTTCAATTGTAGTCAGAGAGAAACACCGCCGCTGGGAAATTGTTCCAGTCTTTCGATGTAGCATAAAATATAAGGCGAAACGCTTCGTTCAGATCGTAGTGATGTCAACAATGTAAGGGTGGAGTCTCTCCAATAGGGATGTATCCAAGGTATAAAAATAAAAAAAAATAATTAGTCCGTCTTATAGATAATAAAAAAAATTAAGACCCGTATTTTTCATTTTGTCGAAATTACCAAAAACTACTGAGATATAGCGTATTAAAATTAAAGCCGTTGTATATTTTGTAGCACGGCGCGGCGTGACGTTATGCGACATTTCAAATCAATATATCTTCCTAAGTATTTGAATGAGAGAAAAAATAAAAAATACGTGTTCAATACTTTTTATAAATCTATCTGATGGACATTAAATTATTTTTTTAGGATACAACCCAATTAAAAAAAATACGTTGCTGTGCCCGAAAGAGTTCATAATTCATTCGATATTCCAACATCGATTACTCAGTCACTGAACCAACCGTCCAATTATATAACTACTTTATTGTCTTTAAGGTAATAAAAGAATTAATCTAAGAGTTATCAGTATCAGCAAGAGATCTTCCCACGCAAGTCACCATTAATGTCAACTAAAGGAAACTGATTGTTCTACCCGGGAATGTCCCTAGCTTGATAAATCATATTATATAAAAAAAAGTATATTTAAGTAACAAAATCACCGACTGTGACAATATACAAGTTAGTTCTATTAATGTCAACTTTAATTCCTGTTTTTTTTTTACGTATAGACGACGGCACATCAAGCTAATAGAGTCGGTCAGATTTCTTTATTAGATTTTCAACTTTATCTATAAAGCACTAAGGCTCACGATTGATTGGGAATATTTGGCAGTTGGAGAAGGAGCTCCACCTGCTCTCATCCATACAACAAGCTAACCGAAACTGTCAACTATTTCCAATTAACTTTGAACCTTATGCTTCAACGATAGAGTTAAAAATCTACTAAAGAAATGTGTAAAATGGTGTATGTATTATTTACTACAACTTTAACTATCTAATTTTGCAGTCTAATGACATCATTCTATAACGACTTTTATAGGCTTTTAAGGTGATTCAATTCTTACATAATACATTTTAAATTTCAAAAGTACTTATATATGTACAGATGACAGCACATGGAGCTACTATAATGTGTCAGATTCCTTTATTAGATTTTCCACTTTATTCCAAAAGAATTAAGACTTAAGGTTGAATGGGAATATTTGGCAGTTTGGGGTAGCTTGACCCTACTGCCTCCGTACATTATTTATTTAAAAACTTAAATTAAGCTTTAAATTGACAAATAAAGTTTAAATGTTGCGGTCTCTAAGTATGGTATCTTTGTAATTCACTAGGATTGAAAACAGTTCTCAAAAAGTCATGTATTAATCTATATCTATACTAATATATAAAGCTGAAGAGTTTTGTTTGTTTGAACGCGCTAATCTTAGGAACTACTGGTCTGATTTGAAAATTTCTTTTTACGTTACTCGTAACTCCACGCGAACGAAGTCGCTGCCGACCGCTAGTGTTTTATAATCAGTGAGCAATACCATAGCACCAGCAAATTGCTTATAGAACCGATTGTCGATGGGGCAGTAAGGTTCTAGAGTGGCGGTCACGTACTGAAAGACGCAGCGTAGGGAGGCCTCCAACAAGATGGATGGATAACCGCGAATGATGGTCGCGGGAAGTCGATGGATGTGGGCAGCACAATACCGGTCGTTGTGGAAAGCGTTGGGGAGGGGGTTGTCCAGCAGGAAACCACTATAGGCTGAAGAAGGCTATGAAACCATTCATCATCATCAACCTTTTATCGTCCCACTGCTGGACACAGGTCTCCTCTCATACAGAGAAGGATTGAGCGTAATCACCACGCTTGCTCAGTGCGGGTTGGCAATTTCAGACTTAAATTCCAGGTTTCCTCAAGATGTTTTCCTTCATCTTCAGTCATTGGTGTCCAAGATATACTCAGAAAGTACATATAACTTTAGAAAAGTTACATTGGTACTTGCCTGACCTGGAATCGAACCCGCGCACTCATACTGTAGAGGCTGGTGTTTTAACCACACCATTGAAACCATTGAAACCATTAAACTTATGAAACAGAAACACTTTATTATGTACACCATCTGCTCCAGAGCTCTGTCTTATATAGAATCACAGTACCTATAATGCTGAGCGATAACAATTTTGCGTGGTTTGTGACACACGTTTCCTTCAAACATTTGGACGAGTTTTTTTTTGCCTCATATTTATTGCAAATAAACCTATTTTGTTTCTTTCTTTTTTATACATCATCAACCTTTTTTACCGTCCCACTGCTGGGCACAGGTCTTCTCTCATACAGAGAAGGATTGAGCGTAATCACCACGGTCGCTTAATGCGGATTGGTGATTTCAGACTTGTAGTCCAAGTTTCCTCAAGATGTTTTCCTTCACCTTGTAATCAGTCATTGGTATCCAAGATATAGTTAGAAAGTACATATAACTTAGAAAAATTACATTGGTACATCATAATTACATATTTACTAAACACGCAAACCAAAGATCAAAATAAGTACTAACACGAACTCAATCTTTCGCCATAAATTAATGACAAAATATGAATAACTCAGGATCATTATCCGTAAATAGGGTCATGCATTTTCATGCTCAGCATTATGCTGAGCGATAACTATTTTGCGTGCTTTATGACACACGTTTCCTTAAAACAATTGGTTGCGTTTTATTTGTCATGTTTTCCTCATATTTATTGCAAACAATTACTAAATTAAAATTAAATATAAATGACGCGTGTTGTGTGTGATTCTATAGGAAGTTAAATTCCTACAGAATCACACATAACACCCGTTATCGTAATTATTTACTAAACACGAAAAACAAAGATCAAAATAAGTACAAACACGAACCCAATCTTTCGCCATAAATTAATGACAAAATATGAACAACTCAGGATCATTATCCATAAATAGGGTCATGCATTTTCGCAACAAGGAAGGACGAGCTCGGTCCATAACACCGGTGGCGCGGAAGGAAACCCGGGAAGTTACCCAACATCAGTCACGCCACGCCGTTTTAGGGTTAAATGTACGATGCACGGTATTGTTGTTACTTTTATTAAGTCAGCACTTTAGTACTAGTATTTATTTATATATTCTTTATTGTACATCAAAAACATACATCGATGAAAAAATATTAAACACAACAAAACATACAATGCGTTGTCTCATCGTTAATGCAATCTCTTCCTGGCAACCAAAGAATTGACAGATTCACCCAAACCATAAATGGAACTGTCATTGGTGCAAATATTATTAATAAGTACAATATAAAGTACCTACGGTGTTCCGTATACAGGCTTTATTTTCAAACACCAGTCAAATTTTGCAACCCGCCAACCCGCATTGAGCAAGCGTGGTGATTACGCTCAATCTTTCTCCATATAAGAGGAGACCTGTGCCCAGCAGTGGGACGTAAAAGGTTGATAATGATGTTGAGTCAAATTTAAGGGTGTGGTACAGACGATCAAACCTAACAACTTTCATTATGAAACCAATATTGAATATCGACATAAATATATCAACTCTTTTTTTTATAAAAATTATAAACTAGCGCTTGACCCCAATCCCGCCTGATGGTAAGCAGTGATGCAGTCGTTGATGGTAAGGCGCACTAGTTTATTAAAAGCCTGTTCACTCTAGCTTGCTGAATTGCTTTGTTATCATCAAGAAACGTAAACTACTATATGCAGAATTTAAAATATGTTTCTAATATAGAATTTTCTTGTCAACTATGAAAATGAAACTGCTATTTCATAGCAAGGTGCAGTACCTACAGAATAAGGTAAGTTTGTGAAAAAACTTAGCCATTATTACGATTTTAAAGCTGATAAGTAGTTATAGGGTTGTCTATTAAGTAAACTGCAGCATCCTTTTACCTACAAGTTTTATTACTTACGATAAAACTATGTACGTATGCCATTTTTTTTTCTATAGAACGTTAAATAATTGTAGTAATTACTTCATGGCATGAATAGCATCGTAAGACCCACATAGAAATTTATGAATAATAGTTTATTTGTTCCTTTTTTTGTTTATTTTTAATATATCTACTAACTATTGTCTATTTTCCGTATTAAATAAAATATAATAAAACAAAAAACCTTAAAATAAATCAAGTTTTTCATAATAAATTGAATTTGACATAAATTTCATTACACAAGGTTACTTAGATCTTAAGCTTGAAAAGTCTATTTCATACTTTTCAGTATTTCTTCGATCATCTTTCTCCTATTAACCGCCTCATATTAAGTCTGATAAACAGTTTTATGACACCGACAATATGGCGGCATACCGCTCAATCACAGTCTTAACTAAACCTAACTAGTTTTAATAATAACTTCATCATCAACATTATTAATATATTTTCCCTATGCCGACATAAATGCCGACAACATTCGTTAATTATCGATAAATTAACATGTTTAATTATGATTGATTATTTACTTGCAAACGTTTATAAGTTATGTTATGGGTACTTGCTGATCCTGGCTTCGTGAGCTGCAATAATGCAATAATTTCTCTAATTCTTCTAATGGTAAGTAAGTAAGATGGTGGTAAGGGCGTAACATCGGCTGCCGGCAGAAGTTACCACCCACCAGTCAAAGTCTTGCCGCCAAGCAATTCGTCTTGTTCCGACATGATGTTTAGTGAAGCCTTACGGAAGATATTGTGTTGTTTTGTCGGGAGTTTGGTCGTAGAGGGTCTTCAGATCAATCTCCCTCTGGCGCAGCATCGTTGGTTGGGTTTAATATTGCATCAACTCGCTTCCTTCCTATTCACCAAGATTTTTTAAGTGAATAAGATTAATAAACTAGCGCGCTTTACCATCAACGATTGCATCACTGCTTGTCATGGCGGGATTGCAGTCAAACACTAGTTTATAATTATTAAAAAAAATGCACAAGTTTTAACTTTCTTCACATAAGTATCTAAAACTTGACCAACTGTTCAACAGCTAATCATCAATTTGTCTTGCTTACGTTATTTAAATAACCTTCTAGTTTTATTAAATACATTGACGAACCTATAATTTGTCATGCAGCGTACTCCAAATGCGTTTTCACTAAAAACTTAACTTTTAAAACAAGACTTTCGTAACTAGGCCACACTGATTGGTTATTTATTAGTGGGATGCCTCTTTAAGAAGTGGGTATATAAACAAGCATGACAGTTGATTAATTTTAGGTAATTTAGGATACAAGCAGTAACATGTCTTGGGCTACATAGGGCAAAAATTTGATGATACTGTAATCAGTTTTTTTTTTAAATATCACACTATCCTTGCCAATTTTTTTTTTTCAATATATGTATTTTGTTTTGTAAATTATTATTATTTTTAATTTCAATTATTGTTTTTTTATATTGTCTTAACTTTTGCTCTAAATATTTGTTACCGTCTGATTCAATACAATCTGTCTTGTTTGTATTAATTTTAGTTTAGCATAATACATATATTTTTAAGGCAGCAAGATATATAAATCAATGCTATATGTCGGGAGTTTGGTCGTGGAGAGTCTCCAGATCAGTCTCCCTCTGGCGCAGCATAGTTGGTCGTGTTGGTCTTGGGTTTAACATTGCATAACCTCGCTCAATTGCGGTCATCCTTCCTATTCCTAAGTTTTTTAAGTGAATAGGCTTAATAAACTAGTGCGCTTTACCATCAACGATTGCATCACTGCTTACCATCAGGCGGGATTGCAGCCAAGCACTAGTGGATAATAATTAAAAAATATGTTTTTTTTTTTAATAGTTATATCTAGCGCTTGACCACAATCCCGCCTGATGGCAACCAGTGATGCAATCGTTGATGGTAAATCGCGCTAGTTTATTAAGAGCCTATTCACTCAGAAAAACTGAGCGAATAGGAAGGAAGGCGGCAGTTGAGCGAGGTGATGCAATGTTAAACCCAACAACACGACCAACGATGCTGCGCCAAAGGGAGATTAATCTGAAGACCCTCCACGACCAAACTCCCAACACAACAACATTAGGCGCATCGTACCCGGCACACATCGCAACACAACTGCTCAGACCCGTCCTCCGTACGGCTTCACCAGACATCATGCCGGAACACGACAAATCGCTTGGCGGCAAGGTTTTGTCTGGTGGCTTTGTTTGTTTCATCTTCTTCTTTCTATTTCAGTAAGAAAAAGACAGAAGATATATACATACTACAATAAAAAAGAAAAGCACTGAACTTAAATTTAGTTTAGTTTAGTTTTTAGACACGAGAATCGGTACCATGGACGAAATTACACATCAATATTTAAAACCCATTTTCTCCGTAGGTTCTTTGGATCTTTTAGCTTCACAGCAGTGCGTTATTCGCTTACGAGTCACATCGTAAATTTGTAATGTTACCTTACATTGTAGCTCGTTCATCGCGCCGCCTTTAATACTTACTAGATCAATAAAGAGTTGCCGTCTAATAACGATGTAACTTCAAAGAGAGTTAAATAGCTACGTTCCTAAATCTCTCTTCAGCATCATCATTGGCAGGCTCGTTCTATCCACGGCTCTAAGTACAGGCCTCTCCTTTAACAAATCACACTCAACCTAAATATATGTCGCAGGCTATGTTACACGAAGAAATTGTTTTTGTTTGTTGGAAGAGTAATTAAGATTAGTCTATCATAAATGTAAATAAACACGCAGTTAGTTGTAGCGACTGCTACTACAGATTCTCCAAAATTATACCATTGAAAATTGTCGGAATTAAAAACTGTTAAAATTGCTACCGCAAATAGAACACTTATAACAAGGGCTCTGATCATGTCAGCGGGACACTGAGCAACGGCAGGAGTATGGTTTTCGGCATTACCTAGACTGGCTCACTAGTGAGGCAGCCTGGACGTCCATGGGGATTTTCTACTTCTGCCAAAACAAATAGAAAAAACTATATGTCACAGTTACATTAGCCGTTTAGTCAACCGCCTGGCCTTTGGTCTCGCTTCACTCTTTGGCTTTGCACGTGCTTGATCACTTTTCGTGGTGGCCCGTATGTGATTGATTACAGTTCTAACCTAAACTATAACTTATTGAATATCATTTAGGCTGTTAGCTGAACTGCCGCCGTTTATAAAAGGCCAGGCGCTTGTCAACTATTCAAACCAGTTGGCTGCGACACACGTGTACCTATATATGACTTAAAGCCATATTGAAGTGTACATTCACATACTAGCAGAGCTCTACGGTTTCAACCACATTATAATATAATCAAACATGATATCTAGGACAAGGTCAAAAACAACAAACTTTATTTGACAAATGACAATGACAATTCACAAAATCCGTCTGTCATCCGTGATGCGCCTACGACACTGGCAGATGACAACAGACGATGACATCGGACGACCCGTCGTACGGCGAGTATCCACCCTTACGTTGTTGACACCACTAGGTAATATCCGGACAAAGCGTTCCGCCTCGTCTTTTATACCGCGTACATCGAGGGACTAGAACGATTTCCCAGCGGCGGTCTTTCCGTGTGACTACAATGTAAGTGTCTTCAAGGCTAGTGAATAGGCTCATAATAAACTAGCGTGCTTTACCATCCCCTATCGCTTCACTGCTTACCATTTGGTAGGATGCGGTCAAGCACTAGTTTATAATTATAAAAAAACAACATTTAAAACAAAACGACAATTTATTGCAGAATAGAGAAAACATAACTAATTAAAAAATTATAAGCTTAATTATTTCTTTCTTTTATGGTTTCGCACGGCTTATGCATTTAGCCAATGTCACGTAATGAATTGTTTATGTCGAAAAAGACGGCCGCGTGACCCGTCTTACGATAGAGTTTTGAGACAAAGTCATGATGTGGCCACTATGCTGCGATATTTCACTATTCTTTATGAATTATTTACTGAATGCACTTTTTACTACATAAATCACGCACTTTTATAGTAAACAACACTGTGAATAATTTTAAAAGTCCGCTGAAAAATGAGCGTGACACTCAGCTTGACTTTCCCGCCAAAACTCCTCATAAGCTTAACACTCTCACCGCCATGTGGTACGCCGGCCGCCCACGTAAATTCTAGTGCAGCAAGCTATTATTGATTTTTTTATTTGCTGCGGCAGGCCATGTGGGCGGCCGGCGCACCAAAAATTTACCGCTAAAACTTTTGCATTTTTGTCCGTTACTAACTGTCAATAAATCAAATATGCAGGCCATCACTGTAATTAGGTCAGTTGGCCGCGCGCAGCCCGTGGTAGCCTGCTGCTAAAGGGTTTTCGTGCGCTTTTTCTTACGCGTGTGCAACATGTCGGATTCCGAAAGCGATCCCGACTATCTACCATCGCATGCATCGGGTTCATCGCAATCTGTATTGTTTTCTACAGCTGTTACGAATGCCTACATCATTTATAAACAGCACAAGCGGCTTAGTAGCAAGAAATATACCGTGACTAAATTCAGGGAAAACCTGTGTCTACAGATGTTAGGATTGACCCCTAGGCAAGGCTCAGCAGCGAGCTCAAATAGGCAGTCAGAACATAAATTCAGCAAAACATCACTCAATGATCATAGAGGAAGACTAGTTCGCCGAAGATGCATTCACTGTTACGAAAGATATCGAGCTCAGGGTCTACCAGCCGTAGAAGCCAGGAACAAGACAAAGAAAGTGAATACTGTCTGTGTGAAATGCCCAACGCAACCTAGTGTTTGTACGGAATGCTACGCAGAAATTCATTTAAAATAATATTTTTGTCTGATGTATCCAATGTTTGATTCTTTTTAAATTTTGTAAGCTGTTTTTTTTGAGCAAAATATTAATAAATATCGTCTTGAGAAACTGGTTTTTCTTAGTTAATTACCAACTGAATGGTCATGGCAAAAGAGTCTGATTTTCCTCGTTTTTTTTTTCATAGGTAGGTTTTTGAATACATTTTTCGATACAACTGGTTTTGACTCTGTATCGGGCAAGCCAAAACCAAAAAATCTATTTGAATTCGTCGGGTCACAGCGGACCACACGGCCCGCTGATAAAATATATGGCGTGTCCTGCCAGCGTGCCACTTGGCGTGCCGTAAAAGTTCTCTAAAATTAAGCTTGGCGGGTCACTAAAGAAATGGGATGGGCGGCGCGCCGCCCACATGGCCTGCTGCTTTGGCAAACTGTATACATGCTTGGCGGTGAGAGTGTTAATTATTTATTAAAGTTTTCTTTACAATTTTTTTCAGGTTTTTCCAAAGTCATAGATTTACGAGATAGAAGTTACAGAGTAACACAATAATGAATGGTAAAACAACAGTTGCTATTACGTTAATCAGTGTGCTTTTGCACTGCCCCACCATAAAGGCATGCAATTATTTACAGTTTGATAAAATAAGTAAGGTGTAATACCTAACTTTAAGTGATATAATTAATCAAAATCAAATAGACTGTGGAGTATCAGGAACAGCGTGTAAAGTTCACTCATCGTCCATAGAAAAGGGAGAATGCTCTGACCAGATTGGTATTGTCTGGCGGGCCCTTGCCCGTCGGTTAATGTCGTGAACTTGTATGCGTGCTAGTTGCTCAATAAACTCTACTTACGAGATGTAGGAGTCATGTGACGTCAGTATGACGCTTTCATTTCAATCGTAATAGAACTTTATTTTGAATCAAAATGTAACAACAGTTAGGTTCTAACTCATCACTTAATCTATCAGATGACAGCAGGTTAAACTACCCGAAACTGTCAAATTTCCCAGATCAGTCTTGAACCTTAATAATAGGGATGTATCCAAGGTATGAAAATCAATAAAATAATTAGTCCGTCTTATAGATAATAAAAAAAATTAAGACACGTATTTTTTATTTTGTCGAAATTACCAATAACTACTGAGATATAGCGTATTAAAGTTACGGAGTGGGGGCTAATTACGTCACGCCATAGTATATTTTGCACCACGGCGTGACGTCATGCGACATTTCCAATCAATATATCTTCCTAAGTATTTGAATGAAAGAAAAAATAAAAAATACGTGTTCAATATTTTTCAGAAATCTATCTGACGGACAGTAAATTATTTTTTAGGATACAACCCAATTTATCGATATAGTTGAACTGCTCACGATCGAGCTTGTTGGCGTGCTATAGAAGAGGCCTATGTCCAGCAGTGGACGAGTAGAGGCTGATGATGGTGATGATGATACTTGAAATTGAAAATGTTTTAAAGAAATTTAACAGATTGTACTAGCTTGATGTACTGCCATCTGTACTTACTTTAGATTTGTCTGGTTTTTTTTTTTAATGATTATAAACTAGCGCTTGACCGCAATCCCGCCTGATGGTAAGCAGTGATGCGATCGTTGATGGTAAAGCGCGCTAGTTTATTAAGAGCCTATTCACTCTGAAAATCTGAGCGAATAGGAAGGAAGACGGCAGTTGAGTGAGGTGATGCAATGTTAAACCCAACAACACGACCAACGATGCTGCGCCAAAGGGAGATTGATCTGAAGACCCTCCACGACCAAACCCCCAACACAACAACATTAGGCGCATCGCACCCGGCACACATCGCAATACAACTGCTCAGACCCGTCCTCCGTATGGCTTCACCAGATAGATATTCTGACCAAATTTTGGAAAATAGGGCTGATTTTGAGGGTACATTATCCTTTTCATCGAGAGGAGGCTTGTGTCCCCAACAGTGGGAACAAAGTAGGTTGATTATATATGTTTGTTATGTATCAGCAAAAATCTCGATATTTCGATCTTATGTAGGTACAGGACAATGACTCAGTCTTTCTTTTTCCCACTTTTTAATAGAAAGGTGTAATATAAGAACTGCACTTGCCCAGTTAGTAGGGTGCAATTATAAACATTAACATATAGTGACCGGCGACAAGGTTCTCACAACGCTCCGCTGCGCCCGCGTCGAGACATTTCACTCGTGCGTTTTTACTTCTTATCGCAAAGGTGGGTTGCACCGAGTAGTTAATGTTAATTAAAACATAGATTTGTGCGGTGAAATGGTGAGACTTGGTGAAGATACCATGTTTGGAGGAGTACGTATAAATTTGGTGACAGCATCACAACATTATTTCTGGCATCGCTTAACTTCATTGTTAGAACGTAGCAAATGATACTTACCTATTATATTGGTGTCATTTTATTAATCCTTCTTTCCGCGGCGTAGGTACTATATAAAAAATACTTTGTATATAGTAAATATGTATACAACGGTTTTTTTTTTTTGTATATGCGAAAAACGATAGAAGTCGTGTCTAGTATTTTTAAGTAAAGAATCTGTGTAGAAAATTACAAAAATATATCCTGAAAAACCACAAAGTTATGAGCTTGTTATCTTACCTGGTTGTCCCAACAAAAATATGGCCAACGCACCGCTAGCCCGGCCGCGCCTGCAGCGGCACGGCGCGGGGTGCCTTTCGCACTCGCCTAGTTCTATGATCTAACGTCAGCTGAGTTATGCGCTCGGTAACCACACTGCAACAATTTCTAAATGTATTTGGAAAAAAAAATAACATGGTGTAAAAATGATTGTAATCTATTCAGTTGCTTATTCTGAACAAACTATATTCAGGTTTTGTATAAAGAAAAATTAACGTTGTATATTGTACATTACTATTCGCAATTAAAGGTCATGTCTGCACGGTTAGCGCAGTGGTTAAGCTATTGACTGCTGCGCTGCGTGTCGCGGGTTCGATTCCCGCGCGGAATTTTTTTTGTATGACCTACAAATAATTGTTCCGGGTCTGAATGTTTGTGTATGTAAATTTATATATTTGTGAGCGCACCCACGACACAGAAGAAATTCCAAGTGTGGGGCAACGTTTTTAAAAAAAAGAAAAGAAAATAAATATAAATAATAGGTATTTAGTGCTAAAAATTCTAACAATTTAATTTACCAAGAAACGAATCTATCAATAAAACTCACCCAAAAGCCAAACGAAAATCATATCATACTTATTAGTGACTCAAACATACAAAGCAAAAAACGGCTCTGCACTTCTAAACCACAAAAACCCATTTAACCTTAACTTAACCCATAGTTAAACCACCCACCGTTCTTACATTTTAATTAAATAAAATCAGGTGAGCTGAACTAATGAATTCAGTTGTCGGCGACACACTAATCACAACGTAATTGTGTGACCGTTTTAATGCTAATGTAATCGCTCGATCGTCTTTCCTGTCGCAGGTCATTTTTAACGGCGGTTAGGTTTTTCTTTGTCACATGGTGGGAACGACCTTTGAGAGGTTTAGAGTGGTCATATTTGCGTCGTAAATTATTTATTATGTTAAATTCCAGAGGTTGTGCGAAATATCTTGATGAATTTTAATTTATCTTTTTCTGAGATGTTTGAAAGACTTTAAGTGGTCACGTATTGCTAAGAATATTAGTTAAATTGTATTTTGCTGTATTCTTTCGATGATAGGAGCCGTGATAATCGGAAACCTAAATCTATACTAATATATAAAGCTGAAGAGTTTGTTTGTTTGTTTGTTTGAACGCGCTAATCTCAGGATTTACTGGTCCGATTTGAAAAGTTCTTTTTGCGTTGGATAGCCCATTAATCCAGGAAGGTTTTAGGCTATATAACATCACGCTGCGACTAATAGGAGCGGAGCATTACTAAACCACACGAACGAAGACGCTGGCGGCCGCTAGTGTAATATAAGTATATACTCGTAAAGCTCCTGAACGTGGTTTTGGGCGGGCTCACTGCCGCAATTCAATTCTTCGGGCTATGTCGGTTACTCTCGTTCTTCTGCGGATCTCCTCATTCCCGATTCGATAACGCAGTGAAACCCCAAGCATAGCCCTCTCCATTGCCTTTTTTTGCTAATTGATAACTGTTCATAAAAATCTATAAACACATACTTAGTAAGTAAAAAGAGTACTTTTTTTTAATAATTATAAACTTGTGCTTGACCGCAATCCCGCCTGATGGTAAGCTGTGATGCAATCGTTGAAGGTAAAGCGCGCTAGTTTATTTAGCCTATTCACTAAAAAAACTTAGTGAATAGGAAGGGAGACGGCAGTTGAGCGAGGTGATGCAATGTTAAACTCAACAACACGACTAACGATGCTGCGCCACAGGGAGATTGATCTGAAGATCCTCCACTACCAAACTCCCGACACAACAACATTTGGCGCATCATACCCGGCACACATCGCAACACAACTGCTCAGACTTACTTGAACATTCATGGAAAATTTTTAAACTGTTACACGACATTATTGTATTGATGAGTCTCGCTTCATTACTCGAGCGAAACCTGTAATAATTTATGTGCGTCATAACACTTTATCACCGAATTTCGCAGACATAGCTTCGGGCAATATGTCAATACCTACTTTTAAGAAGTAATGTAGTCATATGATGACACATGAACTTCATAGTAACTTTTCAATGTCACCTATCTTGCAGTAAAGCCCGATTCAAACTGGATGACAGCTCTATAGTCCATTACCTAACCCCACATCAATACTAATAGCGAAATTTGTATTATGTATAAATGCAATAAATTTGATTCGGACGGTATAGCGATCACATTACCTTAGTTAATTTCAGGACTAGGAATATTATATAGAAATCCATATAAATACAACAACACTCTCTTCTCAACAATATCCAATTTCAATTCCAAGTTTATTAGGAGAGGGTGAAGTTGACACTTATTTGCATTTATTCCCGAAGGTCATTACATCTTCATCTACATCAGATCACCGAATCTGTAATCATCTCGTCGTGAAAATTCAGATGACCGTGGGTTTTCAATAGCGTCAATCCGTAACATCTGGTGGAGTGACTCCTCACTTCAAGCTTATTCATTTCATTTCAGCCGAAATACTTCCTCCTCCTGGACATACGCCTCCCCAAACATCGCGACTTCGATCGGTTTTTGCTTCACGTATCCAGCGGATTCTGTTATCTACGCCAGGTCATCGCCCGTAATAGGAGTTTGAACCTTCAAGTTCCCTCCATATATTCTTTTTTTAAAAAACACACAAGCAAGTTTCTGACTGAATACAATCTGAAATATTGCCATACCTAGTTTTAATTGTCCTAAGCCCAACACCGCCTTGAACTATATACCAACATTGAACACCATCCTTTTTAGCCTAAAGAAATTTGTGTATCAGTTCTAAACTGACTGTTATAGCCGTAAAACCTGAGGTCATAGGTTGGCTCCCGTGTGAAAGTTCATACGCATTATAATGTTCATGTTACGTTGTAATCGCTAAACGATAACCATTAATTTTGTTTCTATTTCTCTGGCTAAGCAATTTGTTTTACAGAGACGGGTTATTCTTCATCTAGTACCTAATCGTTTGTGGGGACTTTGTGTTAATCAATTATTGTAATAGAAGCTGCTAGTTGCTGCAATGTTACGTTAGGTTGATTGTCAACTGTTTTTTTTTTTTTTTACGTAAGGCGCTTCTGCGTAATCTTATACAATATGTAAAGAAAACCCTGTCCGACCCAAAAGGATAATAAATGTTAGGTATAAACATGACCAAATAAAATATGAAATTTTACGTAATCGTCATAGTGACAATAGTAATGAATTTTGAAATAATCTTTATTTTCCGCGAATTAATTCCAACTTCCTCAAAATTTGGTATTTTTTAAAAAGTGACAACACCATTTGTGACTGAGCGAATAGCGATGCGACCACGTGCCGCGTGCCCTGCCCCCCTACACCCGCGCATGTACCCGTGTTGCCTTCCGCACATGCATTAAATTATTTCGATTTTTCGAAATAATATTAATTTTTTTAAGTTTAGCCCGGCTTTGTTGACATTATTAGAATCAGTTAACGATACCTAACATTACCTTCACGGATCGGACAGGGTTTTCTTTACATATTGTATAAAACGATCTCAAAGTATGGAGCACAGGCGTAGAGTAGCCTGCCTGTCGGTGTTCTATATGATGTATTTTGGAGAGTGTGCGCGGAAATCGCATGACTTAATTCCGCCATCTACGTTCCATCATCGGACGACCCATCGTAAGGCGAGTACCTATGCACCCTTATATCACTGCTTACCGTCAGGTGGGATCGCGGTCATGCACTTGTTTATAATGTTTAAAATAACAGTTGAAAATTTTAATTTGAAAGTGATTAGGTCATTATATCAGTGGTTTTTTTTTATCATTATAAACTAGTGCTTGACTGCAATTCCGCCTGATGGTAAGCAGTAATGCAATCGTTGATGGTAAAGCGCGCTATAGTTAATTAAGCCTATTCACTTAAAAAAACTTAGTGAAAAGGAAGACGGCAGTTGAGCGAGGTGATGCAATGTTAAGCCAACAACAGGACCAATGATGCTGCGCCAGAGGGAGACTGATCTGGAGACCCTCTACGACCAAACTCCCAACACAATAACATTTGGTGCATCGCTGAGACCCGTCCTACGTACGGCTTCATCAGACATCATGCCGGAACACGACGAATCGCTTTATGCTTTATCTCAGCCATTTTTAGCGCATGACAACTTATTTTTAGATTAACTTCAGTAAATTTAATTACTATTATTCTGTAGATAACGACTACTGAGTGAGTTTTTGCAGTAACATTGGTAATTTACAAAAAAAAATATCTGAATTAATAAAAATAAGACTTTTTAAATATCAGGAGTTTGTTCGGCAACTTCTTCTTCCCACTAGGCAATGGCAAAGGGCGGGTGTTTTGGGGAACTGTCTTTGTACTAGTGACGTTCAAAAAGTACTAATTCTCAGCTTAATTTGAATAACAGACTTTTGATTTTGATTAATTTCAACATTATTTACAAATACTTATGATTTAAATTTTTTAATTTACTTTTGATTCTTGTTTTAGATATCCAGTCTCGTCCGGAAACTTCTGAGAAACGACATCATTTTTGTTCTAAGACCAAAAATATCCACCACAAAAAATTAACCAAACAAAGCCACTATCAACGAAAATACCTTCAGGCACTATCACTTTTGTGGCAATAAATCCTTCTATTACTTACTTATATTTGGCGGTGCCATGATAAATACAGTCCGCGTATTATTTACGGCATATTTGATCAGATAACTTGATGTCCACCAAGGCTTTGGGGCCCAAATTGGTCCAGTAAATCATAGGAAAAGACTGATAGGAAGAAGTCTTTTGATATATGTTGCTTTTTGTTAATCTTGAGCGGTTGTAATTATAACGGTTGGGTCATGTATGTGGAGTTTTCTTTTGTTTTTTTTTTTATGGAGATATTTTGCTGTCGTTCTGCCTAAGGGACAGGTTTTGTTTTGGCTTGAGACTGGTGAATTAAAGTGTTCTTATGTCAATTATTTTTTCTGGCAGCTAACTCTATTCTCTCTATTATTTTTTTTTTTTTAGAAACAAAACTTTTAATAAACATAAAATGAAAACTGCAGAAATATTTATTCTATACAGTATGTTAAGAAAACCCACTTACATTTTATTTTGAAACTGAGCCTTGTCACAAGTTTCCTCATGCAGAATACCCAAAAAACCAGAAAAATATGTGTTTTATTTTATTTATTTGGGGCAAACAATAGTTAATGCGTTACAATATTAATAGTCGTCTAAAGTAAATGGTGTATCTAACATCGACGCACAAACGAGTACCATGGATCCAGTACATGATTCTGAACCCCCCAGTGGTGGAATATTTCCTCGGCTTTTTCATGATTGCTATACTTTTATAACCCAATAAGATTTTAAAGTAAAAATTAATTAATTCGCTAATTCCACAAAAAAGCGCAATGAAAACAAAACTCGAAAAACTATCTTATCAGCTGATTTAATAGAGTTCACATAAGGGATCAACGTCATACCTACAAACCCGCACGGCGGCACGCTTGCAACGTTCAAAGGCCGAGTCGACATTTTTTTTAAACATTGTTATTTCTGTAACCGTTCATTAACGACATAAATGACTGTCATAATTTTATTAGTGGCATGCGGTGTAGCCTTTTCGCGAAGTTTGCGTTACGATGTCAGATACCTGTATAATAGTGAACAAACACATAACCCACACAATTGTCCAAAATTGTATCATCCTAATTTGTTATATTATTAGTCATACTACTTAGTTGCCGAATTCTTTTCTCTCTATTATTAACAAAGCTTGAAATTATTACCAAGACTTTTATACTCAAAAGGAATATCTTTCACTGACCGAAATGATAATAATATTATGTCCAATATTACTACAGATATAAAAACCAAACCCTATACCACGAACATAATCACTATATTGGTGTCTCGATAACCCCAAAAGGACATCCATGCCACCCTCCGTAAGACAATAGTCGTAATGAACCCGTCAATATTGCTTAGCTCGACACGAGTAATGGCAGGTGTCATGTTGTATAATTCGTATGTTTTGTTACTGAAGAGTAAGTATACTGCTGGTTTTTTGATAGGAAAGCCAAGATGTGTGTCACGCGCATTTTTCATTGGACTTTCAAAATTATTTATATTGTCGTTTACTAAATAAAAACGCGTGATTTATGTAGTAAAAAGTGCATTCAGTGAATAATTCATAAAGAACATTGAAATATCGCAGCATAGCAGCCACATCATGGCATTGCATCAAATCTCCTAGTAGGCGGCTCACGCAGCCGTTTTTTCAACTGTCATTGGCGACATCCGCCATTATTGTGAAATAAAATTTTTAAAGAATTTCTATAATTTGTTACACGTGTTATTGGCAAAAATGTGGTATTTAACCACAGAGGCCATTGAAGAGTTGAAGTAGTATTCACTCTAAAGAAAAGAAAGAAGTATACTGCTTTTTATTTCGTAGTAACAATCTATATTCACAACTTTCTTCTTAATTTTGAATGCATGTTTATTTCAACTCGAAAGTTAGGTATTTCTTTCTGTATTTACAAATTATCGTCTCTAGGAAAATAGTTTTTTTATTTGCAAGTTTAGTATAGTCAATATAAAATTCAAGCTATAATAATATCTAACCCAAACTAATAAGGTAAGATAATAATGATATACATATGATAATAATAATATGCCCAATTTTCAACTCATTGCTTAGGACTAAGATCCGTATTACAGAACGTCACTCATAACTCAAGCATTACTTAAGTCTCGTTTAAAGCCTTTTGACTGGTTGAAACTAGTTTTAAGTAATGTTTAAACAGAGATCCATGCTTGAGTTTCCTTCTGGAATACGGACCTAAGAGTAAAACATCCAAAAGCGTATTTTTTGACGAGCTCGAATGCGCTCTGTGGGATTTTCATTACTCGGTTGAACACCAAAAGTTAAAATTCCAGAAAGCGATAAAATCGTTTCGCGATATTTTTACATCCGTGCGGGCTAACTATTCACCTGGATATAGAAATATGTAGGGAGAGAGATTGTTATTTGACAGGAGAATCGACTTTTGGTCACACCGGCCTGTATTTCAATTCTGAAGCTTGTGCATAAGTAATACAGCCGCATCAGCCGATCAGGTTAAGGTATGCTTATCACGGTCGGTACGTGGATGGATGACATCTTCATCTTCATATACCAAAAACCCTCTGTGCTTCGGACAACACGTTAAGCCGTCGGTGCTGTCTGGCATTCACAGATCTCTGACAGTCGTTACCTGTCTTCAGTAGCCCGAAAGTCTTACAACCACTCATCAAGACGTATCGTTTTACCCAGTAACTGGGTGGTGAAGGTCAGATAGGTCCCTCCATATGTAAAACTGCTATTGAGCTGCATCCGGACAGAATAGAAGCCAACCCCAGCATAGTTGGGCTAGGCAGATGATTAGTACAGACAAACTTGGCCATAACAGTCTGCGTTTCAGTTGCCATTTACCTTAAAACAATAGCTATATGAAACATAATAGCCACATAATCCATTCCATCAAGACTCCATTCTTTCAAGACGAAATGAATTTTAAAAATCAGATAACACATTACAACACAACTTCAAAGGTTGACGAACAATGATTAAATGACCCGTGAACCAAAAATATATGTCAAAACATCATCCATCGAAGGTTGACGACTCCAAGGGATCTCATTTTGTAAAGGAGCGGCAATGGAACAATAAGCCTAATTTTCGTACAGCATTGATTGATGGCCAATCCCATTCCTTCGTTGACGTGACAAACGTTGATGCTTTGAATAAAGTTCGGGACATGACAATAGATGATATTAATATCAACTAAATGAGTGTTGAGATACATTTTGGTTTGAGACTAAGATTAATTTGGGTTGGTCAATATTTTGTAAACTTCAGATTCAAGAATGATGAGGTGTAATGAGTCGTTTTACAAACAGATCTATCTGAGTACAAAAGAATAAGAAGCCTTAGAAGAAGTCTTTTGTGTGTGGAATGCTGTCATGATGACGTCAGAATTATATATTTACTTACTTGAAAACTTACTAATACAGGTTAGCAGATACCTATATTATCGAGCAAACTTTAACCATGGATTTAGTACCTTTAAGATCCAGTACAATGGGGTTCTGCATCATGTAGGTACTGAATCCATTACTATGCTAGAGTCATGCACTGAATTTTTGGATAAAATTTGCTCGTTAATGTTCCTGCCAAATGTATAAGATTATCTGAAATCTGGTATTCATCATCATCGTCATCAATCTTTTTATCGACTCATTGCTGGGCGGAGACCTGTGCCCAGCACAGAGAAGGATTGAGCGTTATCAATTTTTGATGTAATGTAATGTTTTTAGTCATTGGTGTTCAAGATATACTTAGAAAGTACATATAACTTAGAAAAGTTACATTGGTATTTGTCTGATCTGGTATCGACCCCGCACACTCATACTTGAGAGGCTGGTGTTTTAACCACTAGGCCACCACGACACGACAAATCTAGTATTACTGTACTTAAATAAAATAAAAACCTAGTCAAAAACACAATCAATTAAACAATACCTGCAGAAAATCTCAAACTACCTTCCCTCATAGCACAAAGCCGTTAATGGAGGCAGCTACCGTACCCTTAGAGGTCACAAATAACAGTATAGCTCGTAAACTAGTTGCCGCATTAACCATAACGAATAAAGGCACTAAAAGCACGTCTCTCAGTCCCTGAGGGCCGTTTCGGCTGTCAATGCGAAAATTTAAGTTCGCCACACCCATGCACTCTGAAGGGTCGACCTTTACGCCCTTTGTCTCAATCGTTGTTGCTTTTACATTCCGAGAGTCCATTCCAATTGTACTCTGTACAGGATTAAATAAAAGTGTTCGGTAGTTGGCGCGAAATTTTAGTGCTACGAAATTTGAGAGTGCATTCTTTGTTGATGTCATTATTGTTGACTACTGTTCCTCGTATTGTTATAGAAACTTAGTATACCTGTTAAAAAGTCTGAGTTCATTAGTGCATATTCATATTTTATTTATTCACATAGATGAATCTAGTGTCCATTATCAGTCTGCGAGATTTAAAAACTAAAAAGATAAAAACAATAAAAAACCTTCCTCATTCAAAAGTCAATCAGCATTGAAGATTCATTAATCTCATCTCATTTGCGACTGTCTCAAATTGCGCAACATCTTTTAAAACGTCTACACTACGACATTACTTCTGATAGCCTCAGGGTTGTAACCCATTTGTTAATATTTATATTACTTTGATTTCATTCATTTGCTGTCCTATTCAATTGAACAACGGACCTTAATTCGGACAACAGTTTGTGTACGTCTGTTCTAATCTTGCTGTTCAAAGGAATGTGTTACCGACTTTGTGCGGCCATCTATCTTGTTATAACGACAATGTCTTGATGTATTCTATCACATTTAGCCCTGGTAGAAATATTTACTATCGTCGACCAGTTTACTGTGATCTTCCCCATCTCTCTCGATTCCTTTTTAGAGGACTGTTTGGGAGTGTTTGTAAGTTGATCTATAGGTCACGTGTCATTGGTTTTCGGTTCCGTGACCGTGGTGTTAACGGTCTTATTTGTCATCTGTCAATTTGCCTTCTATTTTTGTTGGGGAATATGAAAGCTTTCGTTTAACTACGCGTGTCGTCGGCAGTGTTTTGTCATCATTATTTTTGGCTCCTCATAATGATTATTGACAGGACTGTAGACGCGATGGATGGCTTGCTTTTTAGTTTGTTGTTTAGTTTTAGCCCTTACTTATGACATTGGTTTTAACAACAGATTGATTTGCGTTTTAATGTCCCTGTGATTTCGGAGCAAACTTTATAGAATAATTGTTTAATATTTGTGAGTCCATTTTTAAACGTTGGCATTTAAGTTTAAAAGAACTAAAAGATTTGTTACTCTCAATTAGCTTTCTCCTCGACTGTATTTTCGATCGAAACAAAAGAGTGCCCTTTGAAAACGAGTAATCAACAGAATTAAAGCCGAATCTGTATCAGGAGGCGAGCCCAATCTCGCGGGGTTTACGCCCAATTAATAATCGTCTCTCTGGGGTGTTCAAAGTTCGATGCATGTTTTTGATAAAATAAAAACTCTCTCTTGAATACATGAAAAAATTATACTCTCTTCTATAACAAAATGTTAAAATAGACTTATACAAATTATTTAGAATAAAATCATATAATATTAATTTACGACTTTATGTGCCTACAGCTTACCTTACACCTTACGTGATAGTGTATTCTTTAGGTATTATAAATAAAATCTGTAAAATTGAAACTAAAACTTGTTGCTTATAATATTCTTGTGTGATTTAAAAGGCTTTTCATGGTAAGGAGTGCATTGCCCTTTTCATTGATGTCATAAAAAAGCTAAACTCTTCTATTAAATCTTTCCTCGGGTATTAACACCATATTGTACCACCAAAATTTGGGAACCCCTGGTGTAATGGCTGCCTAAGATTTAGACCCGTTGCGCAGGCGCATCATGTTTAATTAACTAACCCCCTTCAAGGTGCGTTCTCTAAATATAGTGACCGAAAAATAACAGACCTCGTGTGCCTCCGATTTCGTGCCTTTTTTCTTTACGTTAAATGCATGTAATATGTTTTTTGTTCTAATTCTTTTAGTTTTAACCAATGAGTTTTTTTTTTATTGATATCAATTAGATTTTTTTTATATAATACCTACATATATTCTGTTCGCTTTTATATTGCGTTTTTTTTTTTCGCTACAAGTTACTATATTTTGTATAGCGAAAATATTACTTTATTAGTCCGGATTTGTTATGTAGTGCAAAAGGATTGTTTGTTTTGTGATTGACTCATTGAAATACCGTCATCCACACTGTGTTTGTGAATAGGTAACATTAATTCTACTTGAATATAACCTCCTCCTTTTTGAAGTCCCTCAAAAAGAGTACAATTAGGTAAAAAATATTAAATCAAAGTGTAACGACGACGCTTGACGTTAGGTAATAGCTCAGTCAGGATATTACTAAATAAAACTTACTAACTGCAGCCCGTGGTTTTATCTGCATAACGTTCGAGAGCAGCGGTGGCCCTGGCCCCGTATCGGCCGTGATTTACAAGTCATAGGTCATAAGGTTCGAACCCCGTCAGGCGCTATACTTTGTTTCAATTATTTCAGCACCACTGCTCTCAAAACCGTAGACCAAGAAAACGTTACCGAAATGGCATCGAAGTGGCACCGAACTGGCAACGAAGTGGCACTGAACTGGCAACGAAGTGGCACCGAAAAAAAAATTAAAACTCGAAAACTAAGAAAAATCGCAGAACATACATAGGGTATTTTCGGTACCCCTAGGTGCGACGAATCTAAAAAAAAAATGTTGACGTCACTAGTTGGACCATCCTGTATTGTTCCCTGTTATAGACTATCTGTGTGCCAAATTTTCATTCAAGTAGGAGTAGGTTTTATACGAAAGAATAACAGACATCAATCCATACTCGCAAACTTTCCCATTAATAAGATTAGTAGAATAAATTTATTGAACTACAACCAATGTTGTTTTATTTTAATCCCTTATTCTTTCAAAAACTATTAATAACAAGTTTGATCAAAGTTCAATTTTTGTCCCGCGTTTCGGTTCTATTATGAGGCGGCTTGGTACCATTACCTGGTACTACGTAGTGCCCATAATCCCTATAATTAGAGCCATCCCACAGGGAGTGATTGATAGCTGCAGTCTAAAGGAACACGGCAGAGGAATGGGATTCTAATCACTTTTTATGGGGTACTGGATTTAGGACACTGGATGATAAAAGATGTAGGAGAAATTATTTAATTTGTCCCTAAATATTTTGTGCTCACCTATAGATACTATACTTTTATACCGCATAGGTACGTCGAGGTACTGGAACAATTTGCCAGCGGCGGTGTTTCCGTTGGACTACAATTTTGAGTGTCTTCAAGGCTAAAGTGAATAGGCTTTTAATAAACTATTGCGCTTTACCATCAACGATTGTAATCTGTAATACAAGGGAGGACACCTACCACGCTTTAGTGGAGTGTGTGCGGATCGAATCAGATCGGAGATCTTTGGAATCAGAAGCGGGACTTAGATTAAGGGATGTTGGCATGCGTAATTTGTTAAGATCCTAGTGTTAAATTCTTTATTTATTTTGTAAACTTACAAGGCTGGCATAATCGCTTCGCGATTAAAGCCTCTTTTTTTTAAATAAAGATAATAAAAAAAAACCATCCACGATTGCATCTCTGCTTGCAATCGAGCAGGATTGCGGTCAAGGACTCGTTTATAATTTCTAAAAAAAAAAGATAAAGTACATAAATATACCTAGAAAAATGTATTTTAAATATGTACAGTATTAAATGATCGGGTTATATTAAAAAGAGAAAAGAAACTAGCTCCGTCCTGTGGTTTCACTCGCATAAGTTTCGATTTCGTCGGAATATCGGGATAAAAAATTAAATCCAATATATTATTCCTGGTCATAAACTATATGTGTGGCAAATTTTATCCGAATTCATTTAGCAGTTTTTGCATTAAAAAGTATCAAACATCCATTCAGCTATGTAACGTTCATAGATCCTGACAAACTTTCCCATCTATAGTATTAATAAAATAGCCATTGGGTCATGGCCCAACTTTCGTGTTGTATTTTATGGGTACGAACCCAAGCAAGCGTTTAAGTTTGTTATTTATTTTTGACTGCTCTCAAATATGGTGAAGGAATACATCCTGAGGAAACCGCCATGTACTATTTTTTTTAATAATTATAAACTAGCGCTTGACCGCAATCCCGCCTGATGGTAAGCAGTGATGCGATCGTTGATGATAAAGCGTGCAAGTTTATTAAGAGCCTATTCACTCAGAAAAACTGAGCGAATAGGAAGGAAGACGGCAGTTGAGCGAGGTGATGCAATGTTAAACCCAACAACATGACCAACGATGCTGCGCCAAAGGGAGATTGATCTGAAGACCCTCCACGACCAAACTCCCAACACAACAACATTAGGCGCATCGTACGCGGCACCCATCACAACACAACTGCTCAGACCCGTCCTCCGTACGGCTTCACCAGACATCATGCCGGAACACGACAAATCGCTTGGCGGCAAGGCTTTGTCTGGTGGGTGGTAACTTCTGCTGGCGGCCGATGTTATTGGCTCAGTTTTTCTGAGTGAATAGACTCTTAATAAACTAGCGCGCTTTACCATTAACGATCGCATCACTGCTTACCATCAGGCGGGATTGCGGTCAAGCGCTAGTTTATAATTATTAAAAAAGAAAAATCTACAAGTAGTTGTTCCGGGTTTGGCTGTTTATGTATGTGAGTTTAAATGTCTGTACGCACCCACGATACAGGAGTAATTCTTAGTATGGGGGGAACGAGTATACCTATACAGAAATAAAAAAAAATATTATCTACGTTAAAAACATATTATACAGTATGTTAAGAAAACCCTGTCCGACCCATAAGGATAATAAAGGTTAGGTAAACACGTGACCAAATATAATATAAAATTTTACGTAATCATCATAGTACCAATACAAATGAATTTTGAAATAATCTTTTTTTCCCGCGAATTAATTCCAACTTCCCCGAAATTTGGTAATTTTTAAAAAAGTGACAACACCGGTATTATTATGAGCCAATAGCGACGCGACCACGTGCCGCGTGCCCTGCCGTCCGCCACCCGGGGAAGGGTGGTAAACGCACATTTATGAAGTTACCTCTTTTTGCGAAATAATATTTATTTTTTTAGGGGTTTTTTTTGAGTTTAGCCCGGTTTTGTATCCATTAGTAGAATCAGTTATCGATACCTAACAACACCTTCACGGGTCGGACAGGGTTTTCTTAACATACTGTATAAACGGCCTATAATGTTCCCACTGCTGGGACTCAGGCCTCCTCTTAATGGCCTCGAGTGGGCCGCAATCTACCACGCAGGCCCAGTGCGTGTTGGTAGATGTCACATGTCTTCGAATTTTTTTTTTTCTTTTTCTCTAGGAAACGTATGTTTAATAAAAATATATATTATTTAAAATTACGCATTTGGAACACAAAAAGAATACTTGCTCCTTTTTGCATTTCACATCCATCACGCTAGGGTTCTAGGGATCTACGTTGTATTTCCGTTCATTGAAGTGTGCAACGGTTTTATGCAAAATACATCAAGTAATTTTAAAATTATGATAATTACTAGATGTTTCTTTTAAAATATTTCTCGTATGAAGAGTAGTCTATGATATGTTGTCTCGGTTATAAATTATGATTCTCAAAAAGGAAAAGGCATTAAAATCCAATATTTCCCATTTAAGCCTCTTAATACCAATTTCAGTAGAGTACACTAATAGCTACCCTTAACGCCTCCTCCAGTTGCAAGCACAGCCCCTTAATAAAAATACTATATGAGGAACGCCTATCTTGCTTACTTTTATTAAAACCATGTAATTTTCTAAAATGGCTACCAATTTATCTACGAAATCGTGAACTATAATGCTTTGTTACTTTATTGTGCGCGGGAGTCATTTTTTTACAGGCCAACCCCTAACTGAGTATGTTTTTTTACATTCTCAACTTCAAAATTAATAATGTTTAATGTATAAAAAGTTTTGCCCGATATTTTGCTCGCGGCATTTTTTTTTTCGCTAATATTATGTAGGTATAGTTTAATCATTATTATGCTTTTTATGGCCGTGGTAGCCTAGTGGTTAAAACACCAGACACTCAAATATGAGTGTGCGGGTTCGATTCCAGGTCAGGTAAGTACCAATGTAACTTTTCTAAGTTATATGTACTTTCTAAGTATATGGACACCAATGACTGATTTACAATGCGAAGGAAAACATCTTAAGAAAACCTGGACTTTAAGTCTGAAATCACCAACCCGCATTGAGCAAGCGTGGTGATTACGCTCAATCCTTCTCTGTATGAGAGGAGACCTGAGCCCAGCAGTGGGACGATAAAAAAAAAGATGGCAGTAAACATTTTTTTTTTAATTTATGATTGGCAGAGGTACCAATCTGCTTATAATTTCTCTCATTTATAGTTTTTATTTTTGACAGAATAGCAGATTTTCCAGCAAAATATATACCTATTAAACTTATGCGGCAAGCAAAAAAAAATCTTAATTAAAAATGTAATGTTTCTTCATTAACGTTTCTGTGCCTATGATAAAAGATGTAAGAAAACCAAATACTTTTGAATACTACTTACTTATTGTTTTGTAATATAATGATGAATAATATTTTATAAATATTAAGAATATATTGGCAAAAATCATTTACCATAATTTAAGGAACTTGTATAATTGTACTGATAATTAGTATAAGGGTAATTTATGATGGGCAAGGCATACAATTACACCATATTCTGTTCAAATAATATGCAACGGATAGAAAGTATCCCCAATGCATGGATTTCCATAAAAAAAAACTAATCATCTCGCGATTGTTTTGATCTCAATCTCAGACGATCAACATTTTATTTAATCACCAAAAAAATATCCAATCATTGAATTTGGCGGTTCATCATAAAAATGACGGTCACTTTATGAAATATCACAGTGAAATATTTGGAATATCGACCAAATTGCGTCTTTCGGTGATGGTGGAATAAAAAAACTTTAAAGTCGATTTAGTTCTTTGTGTTAAAAAATAAAGGGCGTAATTACGGTCACAATGGTGGTTAGCCAGGCGGCACAATTAGATTTTGACGGGTCCATGATAAATGGTTGTCTTGGGAGCTGTTAACCCATAAAAACCGAGGAGACGCGCCGAGGTCACTTTGAAAATAATTTTTGGTGAAATGTAAATAAAATTATTCTCATTTTTGCGCTCGTTTTACTTGATGAATTGAAATAAGAAGTGAATTCACTAAACTGTGGGCAAGCTTTGTGATGGCCATGCAAGTCATGTTTTGCATTAATTTGTTTATTTAGGTATTTGATTATTCCCTCAAAGTCAAGTAGAGACATAATTGCCAGGTATAAAATGTAAGTCTGAGCAAATACTTAAATATTTTACAGACATATCAGCAATGTGAATGACTTTGATGTAACAAAATTAGCATTTAAATTGTGTTTAATTATGACCAATTTTCAGTAAATCGTTGACTTGAAGTGTCCTCATCGTACGCAATTATTTCTTACAATTAGTACATGCTATTGTAACTTTATTATACCTATTTATTTACATACGCTAAGGTCAAAATACAGTGTTGAAAGATACTTGTAAACTAACAATGTTTGCTTGCGTTCAAAAGCATTCTGTAATAAATAAAATGCAAATGAGAAAAGCAACTGCGCCAGCGTGGTAGATTACAGCCCACTCCATCTCAATGAGTAAAGGCCTGTGTCCCAATAATGGGAACATTATGAACTGATTACATAAGTGACAAAAAACAAAGGAACTTTAAAGAAATGTTCAGTGTGTATGACAACCCATAAATAAAATAAACATCCAAAACAAAAAAAAAACATTATGGCTGACTATTCTTCGATTCCACTCATTCTCTGTTCTATAGGATAATTCACTAACAATTCGTCCCAACTTATTATTAAAACGATCGTTTCCCTAACCGCGAATTATCAAATTTCTACCATCTTGCCCTAGCATTATCACATAAGTCCAAATGTCTCGGGGTACCATTTAAAACAACCCATTGAAAAAGAACCTCATAAACCATGAGGCCCTATACATTTTGACCACTTTTGCAAGGGAAGGGCAAAGTGACGCGAGGTCTTCGGAAACTGGTCACTTTAAACTCGACCGATTAAGAGAAAATTGCAAAAGATTACAGAGCCAACCGTAATCCAGGAATTTGCTGTAATTATAAGTATTCCTTTAAATTTCGAACATTAATTAGAGCATCAGTGATTTAGGGGGGCTATTTCGTACAAAATCTACCATTATGGTAGTTTTGGATAATCTATCAAACTTATTTTTAGCGTTTACTGGATTTTAATTGTTTTATAAAGGTATGGTGTTTTTGTTTATGTTTTTCTAGTTGTTTTAGTCACTGTTTTTGTTTTATTTGGTCTGATTAACATATCTTCTGTAAAATTTTAAATTTCAACGTACATATTGAAAAAAATGCAAAAGTTCAAGAGCTTCTTATATAAAAACAATTCTACTCATTAAACAGATCAAACAACATTATACGACGTTCTAGTAGGCTGAAATACATATGTAATAGGTTTTTATACACCTGTGCTTGTTACTTAGGTTGTTGCCCACTGAAGTGTAACGTCATAGATTAGTGCAAAAACGTGACGTCACAGTTGAGCGTGTTCGCAAAAACGTTCCTTTCTTTGCATTACTTACATGGAACGTGATAAAATTATTAGTAACGGGGAAAAGTCATTATAAATAATTGTTTTTTTTTATATATAGGAAATCGTCACTATAGCCCTCGATCGCTAGCGATGGAAGTCATGGGGAGAACCCTTACCCCAGCAGTCCAATGATACAGTATAACAGTAACAGATTGTTAGATAAACCAGTTGTGCACGAAAAGTAAATAGAATAACGCACTAAAGTACAATTAAATTTCAGATATACTTACGATAAAAACAAAGTCACCACTCGGTTTGCATTTAAGCGGAAATTGCAGAGTTATTTTCGCAACAATTAGGGTAGAGTTATTGCTACATCTCTCTCCCAAATTACAGTTTTGTATGTATATATTATAAGTATATATTTTGGTAATAGTAGTAGTATGTATGTACATTTAGCTTATTTAAGTAATATTTTAAAATAGTAATAAGAGGTTCTTTTTTTCTTTCTTTACAATTTTTTTTTTTCAAAGGAAAACACCTACCGTCTTATATCTTCACCACCTGTGGTTGACTGCCAGAGAATGCCTAAGGCATTAAGTCCGCCTCTGTACATTTCATGTGCGAAAGAGTAAATAAATAAATAAATTAAACATCTATCCCCGTATTACAAAACATGGATTTTATTTATAGGTTAAACCTTTAAACCATCTAAATACTTACTGAATCGTGCATCTAACCATTGCAGAAATGCGGTACTAAGTTGTCACTTTTGTGTTAAGAACTTTGACTTAACCTTAATAAAGTTCAAAATACAAATACTGACTCAAATTATAAGTCTTTTTTTTATATATATATTATAAAATAGCGCTTGATCACAATCCCGCCTGATGGTAAGCAGTGATGCAATCGTTGATGGAAAAGTGCAGTAGTTTATTAAGAGCCTATTCACTCTAGCCTTGAAGACACTCAAATTGTAGTTCGACGGATACACCGCCGCTGGCAAATTGTTCCAGTCCCTCAATGTATGCGGTATAAACGCTTCGTCCCAATCGTAGAGGTTTTAATAACGTAAGGGTGGTAACTCTCCGTACGACGGGTCGTCCGATGGTGGAACGGAGATGGGGGAATTAAATCATGCAATTCCCTCGCACACTCCCCAAAATGCATCCTATAGAACACCGAAAGGCTGGTTACTGTACGCCTGTGCTCTAGGCTTTGGAGACTGGAACTAAAGTTAGATTTCGTTTTATAATAAAGTCCGATATCAAAACTTATGCAGGTGAATCAAAAAAAATATTAGTCCACCTTATAGATAACTAGAGGCCGCCAGCGACTTTGTTCGCGTGGAATTAATTATGCCTAAAACCTTCCTGGATTAATGGGCTATCCAACGCAAAAAGAATTTTTCAAATCGGACCAGTAGTTCCTGAGATTAGCGCGTTCAAACAAACTCTTCAGCTTTATATATTAGTATAGATAATAAAAAATAAGACCTGTATTTTTATTTTGTCGAAATTACCAAAAACTACTGAGATATAGCGTATTAAAGTTACGAAGTGGGGGCTAATTACGTCACGCCGTGGTGTAGGTATTTTGTACCACGGCGTGACGTCATGCGACATTTCAAATCAATATGTATTTGAATGAAAGAAAAAATAAAAAATACGTGTTCAATATTTTTTACAAATCTATCTGATGGACATTAAATTATTTTTTAGGATATAACCCAAGTTGTGCTTTTAGGACATACCGATTTCCTCGTGATGTTTTCCTTCATAGTTTAAATAATAGTGGCAATTTTATTTTAAATAATTTATAAGCTAGTGTTTGGCCGTAATCCCTCCTGATGGTAAGCAGTGACGCCATCGTTGATGGCAAAGCGCGACAGATTTACAAAAAGAACGCCTACCTGAGTATAAACCTACTCCTAAATTGAAGCCGAAGCCACTGCATGGTCCACTGCTTCATGTTCTCGTGTTATATTATGACACTCTAAAGTACAAAAAAAGAGAAAACAATTATTTACAAACAGCAAAAAGCAACAAAATAACAGAGGAAACACCATATTGCATTTGACATTTAACTTAATGCAGTGTATTTCAAATGCACTTAATGCAATTATAATATTTTTCATCACAATTATATTATAGTAGTTGTCTCAACGCAGATCATAAACATAATGTTAAATCGTATTTTTTATCGATGCAATGAATTAATTCCTTGACAGCCTCCGTGGCGTAGCGGTAGCGAACGCGGCCGCTGCGCAAGGAGGCGCGGGTGCGATCCCCGCGCAGTGCAAATATTTGTATGCATGAACATATGAATATTTGCACTGGTCTGGTCATGCCTCGGAAAACACGCTAAGCCGTTGGTCGCAGTTGCCATACGAACATCTAATGGCAGTCGTTACGGGTTGTTGGAGCCCTCGAAAGTTCAACAATTGGTCTAACTGCAATGCTTCGATGTCGCCTTCGGGTTGTGGAGGTCAGCTTCGAGCAGGCTGGTCGCTCTTATAAAACCTCACTTGGACTATTTGATAGAAGTATGGGGGACATCAGCCAAGACAAACATTCAAGCATTACAAACGGCACAAAATAAGTTAATAAAAACACTCTTCCATTATGATTACAGTACACCAACACAAAAAATATACAATGAAACCAAACTAATGAATATATCACAAACATACATATACAATAACTGCATATTAATTAGAAAGATACTCAATAAAAACATTCACACGCAAATACATTTCACAAAAAAACATCAAATACACAAAATTGGGCTTAGAAATGCTAATGATCTACAATTATACTCACCACGCACTAACTATGGCAAAAAAAGTGTAATGTACGAAGGTGCAGCATTGTACAATAAATTACCAAAAACAATTAAAAACGAAAAGTCTATGTCAATATTTAAAAAGCATTTAAAATTACATATATTCAATCAAGCGAGCGCACCTTAGTACATGCCACATCTAGTTGTGCGTGTTCCGTGTGTTGTTGGCAATCTACCCTACATATTTTTAATTTTTGTTTCTGTATAGTGTTTTACTGTTACTGTACGTTTTAAATATTTGTTTAAGTTAGTATTTAAAAATTTCTCATGTAAGTGATTAATTTCTTATGAGAAATAAAGATATCTCAAACCTCAGACGGCAGTCGCTTCACGGAAATTATCGAAGTTTAGCCAAAATCAGCAGTTAGACTGGTAAAGCGGACCCTGAGATGATGATGACTAAATGATAAATGAGTTATCATACTTATATTTGAGTATGATACGATTACTGTGTGCTTGCGTTATCCCACTGTTGAGCAAAACCCATCTCCCATAAAATCTAGCTATTACATTTTTATTCTTCACATTTTTCATAGGTTTATCTGTAAAAGTTTGCTCGTAAGATCGTCCATTGTGTTACCTTTTGTAAAATCTCCATGTTTCAATATTCTGAAATTGATATAGTTTAAGTTTAAGATTATTCTGTTACACTTATGTACATCAGAATCCATTCTCGAATACGCTAAAGGATTTTTTTAAATCATTATAAATTTGTAATAGATCCAATCCCGCATGATGGTAAGCAGTGATGCAATCCTTGATGGTAAAGCACTCTAGTTTATTGAGCTTATTCACTAAAAAAAACTGAATGAATAGGAAGGAAGACGACAGTTAAGAGAGGTGATCCAATCTTAAACCCAACAACACGATCAACGACGTTGCGCCAGGGAGATTGATCTGGAGACCCTCTACGACCAAACTCCCGACACAACAACTTTTGGCGCATCGTACCCGGCACACATCGCAACACAACTGCTCAGACCCGTCCTCCATGCGGCTTCACCAGACACCATGCCGACACGAACATGACGAATCGCTTGGCGGCAAGACTTTGTCTGGTGGGTGGTAACTTCTGCCGGTAGCCGATGTTATGATCTACCACCGAGATATTGTTTATTTTTTGTTTTTTCATCAGGAATTTCACAGTAACTCACCGGAGGATAAGTGGTTGATGTCAGTAAGGTCGCCTCAATAAAACTTCGACATAACTAGGTGTACGACAGTTTGATATTAAAGAAAGTACGATATTTAAGATCATTTTCTCCCCTCAGAGATATCTTGGTAACTACTTAATTCATGATCAATCCCTTCATTATTACAGACTAATATTGTATTTGCAAATGAATATCACAAACACACACTGACAAACGTTTACACAACAGAAAAAGTCTCACTATAAAAAAACAATTAATTTAGAATACTCATCACTACGTACTAAATAAAAACTGTATTGTTTTTATGTAAAACAATCTTCGCGGAAATACAGTTCCCTTAACTAAAACACCCTACACAACCATTACAGACCATCTTTTCCATCAAAAACATAGCTACCATTTATTTCTTCATCCGTAAGTTCCTAATCACACTTTCAACTATCACGTAATAGTTGATCATATATTAAAAAATCCTACAGGAAGGTGTTGTTATTTTTTACTTGGCAAGACATTTAATTACGTAGGTAGCATATGAATTATTCAGATGTGCGCAGAGTGGAACGGTCACACACAGTGGTGGTAGCGGTCAACTCGCTCCGCTGTAAGATTTCGAATTATGATGACCACTTTTATTATACGTTGCTTAACAACTGAGATTGATAGAGAGATTAGAGTTGAAAAGTTTTCCGACGTCTCCATGAATATATTTGAGAGGTGCTTGTACTGCTTTTTCTGTAATTATGGGCTATAAATGTCCACTGTACTGGCACTCGTGATAACCGTCGAGTAGCGGATTGTGATTGCTATATGATCGTTATCAGTGTAGCAACGGTGCTTGCTGCTGCCTCCATAATTGGCGGAAGTAACACAAATTAGCATTCAATAGTCACAGCAACGTCATTTGAAGAATATATATAAGAAAAATGTCAACACAATAAAAAAAACGCATGCAAGTGACTACATATAACCCTTATAATAAAATCAATACAACTCAGATGGACAAACCATTACCTCAGTACCATTCACAGAAATAGATTCAATCTAAGAAAATGACCGACAACAATCGAGGAAATAATGGCTACATAACTATCTAGAGACTAATGAATCACCTTTATAATGTATGCAAAAAATCTTTCTGCGAGCCAAAACGAAGGCTTGATGTCCTCGGGCGTCCATCAGACGAGAATAACATCACCCATGGTCACATTTCGAGCAAAATTTTTGACATTCCGTCACCGCCCATGTATGGAATTTTAGTAGGGATTACATGGCGCGAATTTTTATGAATCATCACAGAAATTATATGAAAAATCTTTCCAAATCGAAACTTTTAATTTGGAAAGCGTATATTGTAAAAGATTTTTTTTTTTGTTATATTTTAGAATCATCTAAACTCTATCTATAAATTAGAGGTAATTTGGTTATAAGCAAGCAATTTAATTCTGATATGACAGATAATTATTTTTGTGTTTCTTTTATTAACTGAGTTTCATGCGGTCAATATATTTTCCTTATTGGCAATTTATCTTTATTTCAAAATGCTAGTCCATTTAAGTAGTCAAGTAGACACGTCAATTAAGTTAAAATATTTAAGTTCTCGTCCATTGTATATTTACTGGATGTCATGTCAAGGCAGGCGATCAAAATGTCGGTTATAAATTATTTCAAAGGCTAGACATTCGCTGGCTTCGTAGATAGTTTATGTGTCAGTTGTCAGGTGGCGTTACTGGGCCGTTCTTAATGCATTCTGAACATTAATGTCTATTTTATAAGCAAGAGTTTTCTTAGTAATGTTTTCTGCATCCTTAGTGTTTTTTCTGCACCTCGAACATCTGATGCTTGCTGGGAAGGTGGATGGATCATGATCAGATACTGACCTGCAAATTGCAAAAAATATAACAAAATTTGAATTTAGTCAGCTAACCTGACACTTTCGGTTTAATCACAAGTAACTCCTTACTTGTTTACCATGTACCCATTAAGACCATTTGAAACACTTTAAATCCACACAGTACCAATTAACAAACATAGAAGACAATTATAATATTAAAAGCTTAAATAATTTTGTTATGCAGCTATTGCAACTATATATAATATGTATATTATTGTTTCTCATTTAACTGCAAACACTTAAGTGTCAAAAATGTATCCCGTAGTGTCCAGTAAGGTGGACTGACCAAATTCGTTCATCTCTGGACATCAGCCTGCATGATGCTATACTCTCGGCCAAGGATCATAACAGATGGCGAACTTTCGTAAAGGAGAAGATAATTCTACAGGGACATAGAATTGAACGACTTGAGGAGGAGGAGAGTTTTTCTTGCATTATTTAAGTACATATTTATCTAGGTACTTATATTTATTACGTTCATTGATTTATATTTCGCAGATATTGATGATAGGTATTTTTATTTGTTTATAACTCGTACATGAGGATCATACAACTCTAAACTAAATTAAACACAATTATTTTATCTTAAAAATTAATTAATTGTAAAAAAAATTAACGAAAATTCAGAAAGTTCTTTTCGAGGCCATAATGCTCTTTTATCAGCATAATGCGAGAAGGAATAACAATAGTATCTCGTTTTATAAGAAATAAGTAGATATGAAAACTTCAGTCCCATGAGTTTAATTAAATTGATGTTAAACCAAACTTTCTTCTATACGTCATTCTTTATACTTACCTCAGATCTATAACATTAACTTATTTACTTTGACCTTAATTTCCCCCTAAAGTTCACCAGTGTCATTATTCAAATATTTTACCTTTCCTTTGTTTTTCAGCAGCAGTTCAAATTGAATTTCATCATACCTATTCTTTATTATCATTCTCATTGTCCTTGAGCCCCATGTAAGCCTGGTACTCTAAGTCAGCGGTCCCCACAGGCGACGGTGCTGGATCTGCATAATAATACGCTTCAAGCGCCCTAAAGCGAGACAACTCCACTTTTTTGACAAAATATACTTTCCTTTGTTTTATTGAGATTATTACTACATGTCTTCCATTTTATGATTGAGGAATGTTTTGATTGGTGTGAATTCGGACAATTTTAGAAATGAGTAATTGCTTTCTAGTTCTTCCTTTTGTTTATTTTTATATATATTCCTTTTGTATATGTGATAAGTATCGAAAGAAAATGTTAACATTCAGACACCTAATAGTACGTCTGAATATTAATATTTTCTCACGACAGAGTTAGTTGTATGCTTATTTATTATCTTGCTTCTGCTAAAAACAGAAGAATAAAGTTATTAATTTTTTTTCATACATAAATAAAAGTGAACGCTATGGATATTAGATTTACATTAATTACAAATAAAACGAGTAAGAGTATCGTAATATTTAAACCGAAAACAATACGTTATCTCACGAAAAGAAAAATATAGAAGAAAATATAATTTCTCAGCTAAGTTATCTAATAAACTCTAATAACACACACACGCTATAATTACACACCCAAGTTAGATAAACATTACAATCCCAATTAAAGAAAATATAATTCAACAAATCTCCTTAATTGCAATATACGCACTACCAATTGATGACCATACTGTATTGTACTGTAATAGATGATACCTACAGCCAACTGAATAAAAGAAATATCTCTCAATACGGACTCAAAGCACGTAAAGATTGTCCGTTACACATATCAGTGTAATCATCAACACAGCACATTATCTACGACAGCTTTAGCAACCTCGGTGAAGCAACATGCAACCACCTAACCGTGACTACTGACACTTACTAACTCACCAACTTACATCTACCGTTCAAAAAACAACAGCTTACACGAAACTGAAGCTAATGAACAACAGTATAAAGATGACACAATTTCGAAATTGATTCTAGAACACGCAATTGAAATCTTGTCGGAACACCTAGCCTCACCACAGAGTAATTACAAAAGAACAAAAGCCAATCACAAAAATTGAAGCACTACATATTCATAGTCGAATATGATGTATGCTGTGGCATATAAGGCGAGGATGTTACGGTATATGATTTTGTCGCTTCATGTAATTGACAGAACGGAGTCGTCCAATGGAATATGCGCAATGCGGACTCGTTGCAAGAGACAATAGGCTTGGTACATAATATACTGCATACTGTACGTGGTGGTTAGATGGGTAATTTTACGGTAAGTGCTTCCGACAATAGCTCCTACAAGTAAACAAAAGGCGCATCTGACTACACATTGTTCTCTATTTAAATAATTTACAAGACAAAAGAGTAGATAGCGTTCTAAATTCGGAATACTTCAAGTGAGGATAATAGATTACGTAACTCTTAGAAAGTAATGCCTTTGGATTTTATTGAAAGACAAGTCAGTTTTGACAATCATAACTAAGTGACTTGTGAAGGTTACTATACAGTAAAAATCATGAGATCCCTATCTCATTTATAGAGATCAATAAAAATCGCAGGTGAGTAGTTCATTCTACATCAAAATTTCGTCCTTAAGACGGCGGGCGATCGTTTTGCGACTGAGCGTTTTCATTTTCGTTGATTTTAGTCACTAGCCGCATTCAACCGGTCGCCGCACGACAAAAGTCGAAACTAACTCTTCTTTAGAAATTGCTATTTTAGTCACTTGCGCTCTAACCGAATTGTCATTCAAACGTTAGTGCAGCGAAAATCGTATGCTTAATGTAACCTGCGTAAACTAAGCATTACTTAGTTTCAACATGATGAGGTTCCAGTTATTTGTCAGAAGTGATGAAGTAATTGCGAAGTTACGACGACCTGTACGTCTACATTTCTAAGATAACGCTAAGATAACTCTATATAATTTTATTTTCAATGAAAGGGACCGGAATTCCAAGCATTACAATCGAAATACCATAAAACCACTCGCAGCCAAAAGCAATTTTGATAACTGATAATTTAAATCACAATACTGTATTGAGACATCGATTTGCCAGTCCATAATAATCTAATTAGTTACTAGAATATGATAGAATGATAAATCGATGGCTTCATTACCTACTGATATGGAGCCAAATTCAAGCTGAATAAAATTCTTATCGAAAAAACAAGATGAATATCTGTTTTGTTTATAGTTTTAGTTAAGTTAGGTTCCAGCGGCGTTTAAAGTCAGCTTATCAGAGAACAATTTTAATTAAATTAAATGATATTTAATTAAATTACTTATATTATATGCAGGACTGGTCATCGTAAAGGTCTTTGGGGGAAGCCTATGTCCTGCAGTGGACGTCTTTCAGCTGAAATGATATGATGATGATATTCAAAAACAGCGATGTTTCTTCAACTTTCTAACCAACTACGTTAGTCCAGTCTCAGTGTCAATCTATCAAAAATTCCTCTAAATTCTCCACATTTTTGATAAGATTTCATCCAGGTGAGAAATGGAATTACGAGAATTAGCCATTAGAAGATACCTAGTAGGCGTCAGATTTGGCTGGCAATGTAACCTACACTGTAGAATAGTAAATGATATTTTGTTAATTCATCCCCTTGCAAAACACACACTGACTTAATATTTTAGTCATTTTCACTTTTAGAGAAACACAAAGAAAAACATCGAAAATGTAAGTGAAAGATATTGGTTCATACTTTAATTATTATTAACTTCTATATCATTTACATCTCCATAAATACAAATAATATTAACGTATTTAACTCCATCACGAATTACAAATTAAATGGATAACTGGATAAATTAAATTTTGAGTTGTTTTTCAAGTTGACGAACTTTCTACAAATTGACTTTATAAATACCACAGTTAGGTAATTGACGCATGACATGTATGTAGATTGCACAACACGATTTCTAATTATTAAAATTTATTAGAAAAACATGTTTTGATGGCACGATGGCCCAAAATGGATACTCATCTTCTACACTGGCTGTCATAAGGTAATTACACCTATTGCCACACTACTCGTAAAAGTAGAACCACGAAACGTCAGATAAGGAAACATAAGCTTTAAGTTTTTTTTTTTTTATAATTTGTATTTATATTATTTAGAAGTCTCTTGGTAGCAAACAAAAACAAAATAAGCTTTCAGAAGTACTTTATGTTATGAATATATTTTGAAATTAATAATACTGTGGCGGGAACGTTCCAAACTCGCCGGGAACTTGCTAGACCCATCTGTAACATTCTAGACTCCGATCGAACATTCTAGACTCGGATAAAACCTTCTAGAATCACATGGAATATCAATATTCAGCAGCTCAATTTATTATCGCACGATTATAATCTTTATTATATTATAATAGAGTTTCATAATCAGAATTATTGGCGAAGATTCTGTTATTCACAAACTAATTTCAAGTTCAGTGCATCTTTTTTTCCATTTCTATAAGAAAAGGACAGAAGATAAAATGTCAGTTTAGACCTGTCAAATTAGTGCGCTCCTGACGTAAACTGGCGTATTTTTAGTCGTCATGTTTATAATCGCGTCTAAACTTTTTTTTTTTTTTTTTTTTTTTTTTTTTAATAATTATAAACTAGCACTTGACCGCATTCCCGCCTGATGGTAAGCAGTGATGCGATCGTTGATGGTAAAGCGCGCTAGTTTATTAAGAGCCTATTTACTCAGAAAAACTGAGGGAATAGGAAGGAAGACGGCAGTTGAGCGAGGTGATGCAATGTTAAACCCAACAACACGACCAACGATGCTGCGCCAAAGGGAGATTGATCTGAAGACCCTCCACGACCAAACTCCCAACACAACAACATTAGGCGCATCGTACCCGGCACACATCGCAACACAACTGCTCAGACCCGTCCTCCGTACGGCTTCACCAGACATCATGCCGGAACACGACAAATCGCTTGGCGGCAAGGCTTTGTCTGGTGGGTGGTAACTTCTGCCGGCGGCTGATGTTATGGCCTACCACCGAGGAAAATGTTATCTTCTATCCTTTTCTTAACGAAATGGAAAGAAAAAGATGCACTTAGCTTAAAATTAGTTTAGTTTGTGAAGAACAGAATCGGCGCCATTATCTAAATAAACTAACTATCTTTGATTAAAATGGACGACTTAACTTATAAAAGGTATAGTAAACGGGAATTATTAAAAGTTATTTCATCATTAGAAGCACCTAAAATCAGCCTGGCTGGTCTTTTCGCAACTACGTTTGAGCTTGGCTTTCAATCTACCATTTTACATGAACCGGGTAACACAATACCCCTTTGTAAGACTAGTTGTCAGACTTTTAGGCACCTCACTACCCGTAACGATTGCTAAAGATTTATGAATGACGGCTGGGAGCAATATGGCTCGATGTGCATTCCGTGGCATGAAAGAATCTCGATATAAAATATGTAAAGAAAACCCCGTCCGACCCATAAGGATAATAAAGGGTGCGTAAATTCCCCCTAAAAAATAAATATTTTCCTCGCAAAACGAGATAACTTAATACATGTGCAGTAAGGCAGAACATGCGCGGGCGAAGGGAGGCAGGGCACGCGGCACGTGGTCGCATCGCTCATAATCATCATCATCTCAGCTTTAATCCCAGTCGCATCCGAAACCTTTTTCCAGCTCTGGGATCTGGGGTCCGCTTTACTAGTATAATTGCTGATTTTGGACATTTTCCGTGAAGCGACTGCCGTCTGACCTCCACAACCAGAAGGCGATATCGAAGCATTGCAGTTAGACTTTTGAGGGCTCCAACAACCCGTAACAACTGCCACTAGATGTTCGTATTGCAATCGGGATCAACGGCTCATAATAATAACGTGGAAATGGTGTAGTCACTTTATTAAAAATTACCAAATTTTGTTGCATAAAATTATTAAATTACCAAAGTTGGAATTAATTCGCGGAAAACAAAGATTATTTCAAAATTCATTAGTTCTGTTACTATGACGATTATGTAAAACTTCATATTTTATTTGGTCATGTGTTTACCTAACCTTTATTAATTATCCTTATGGGTCGGACGGGGTTTTCTTTACATATTGTATACCTAAGAGCAAAGTCAGGAACAATAAAAAATCATTTAAATTAAAAATGTTAGCAAGCAAAAACTGTGTGGCTGTTATAGTTTAGCTACGAACCCAACTTATTAATTAGTTGTAAACATTTATTCTTTATATCGAACCGATTAATTTTTACAGTACCTACAGTGGAAATATCAATATGATGTGTTCTTGCCCTAAAGTCGCTTTGTCGTAAACCAATGCAAAAAAATGGAGTTGCGAAATTAACGTACATACATAAAGGCTGTATCTGATATCGACGCTCAAACGAGTACCATGAATCCAGTACATGATTCTGAACCCCCCAGTGGTGGAATTTTGCGTCGGATTTTTCCCGATTTAAAAAAAACAATATGCAGTTTTTTCACTTTAGACCGTTCATAATTGCTATACTTTTATAACCCAATAAGATTTTAAAGTAAAAAATAATTAATTCGTTAATTACATAAAAAACGCAATGTGAACAGTACTAGAAAAACTATCCTATTAGCTGATTTAATATATTTCACATCAGGGGTCAACGTCATACCTACAAACACGCACGGCAGCACGCTTGCAACGTTCAAAAGGCGAGCCGACACTTTTTTAAACCCTGTGAATTCTGTAATCGTTCATTAACGACATAAATGACTATCATAATTTTGTTAGTGGCATGCGGTCTAGCCTTTTCGCTAAGTTTGCGTTACGATGTCAGAGACACCCTGTATATACATAATCTGCCTAAAATGTTCCCACTGTTGGGACACAGGCCTCCTCCCGGTGAGAGGGAGTGAACCAAATTCATATAGATACAGTAAACTAAATCAATCAATAAACGCTCGTTTCTCAATCTTTTAAAATATCACGACCGTTATCGATATTTTGGGAGAATCGTAAAACATAACAGCTTCACTACAAAAAGACACTTTAGTATGTTTCCTTCTATTAAAACGATCGATGATATTTTATTCACCCATAACTCTTCATTACTGAACTATTAAGAAAAACTGCTCAGTGAGCAAACTAAAAAAAAGGCGAAAAAAGATGTTGGCACTTTCTAAAAACATTTCAAACTAACAACTCGAACGTTTTTAACGAAAATGTATATAAAACCTTTGTTCACGCCCAATTTTATCGATACTTAAAATCGATAGGTATCGACTCAATGCTGCTTAATTGTTAGCTTTTCGATTCGGATCACCGTTATAGGGACATATCGAGTAGTTAGGAGATATATCGATGGATATATAAATATTTTATTAGAAATTAATCATTGTTGTAAAGGTGACGGTATTTCTATTGAGGTTGATAGCTAAAATAACCATAAAACACGTGATGTCTATCACAATAGTCGTAACAGATAAAGATCTTGTCACGTTGTGCTCGTAAAAATATAGCATATTGTATATATGCAATGTCATTGTTATTGATTTTTAAGAAATTGTAGAGAAATGGTGAGGCTTTAAAAGCTGCACTAAAGAAAAATTATTTGATTATATCGATACAAAATTGATATATTAATGGATACCGAAAATAGTCGCTCTTTCTAAATTTCTTCTTCTCCTTCTTCTTCAGCCTATCCACTGCTGTCCACTGCTGGACAAAGGCCTCCTCTAAGGTTTTCCATTACATTGGGGGATTGCCATAATCCCCATGCTTGGCAGACGGGTTGGGGATCCCATCATATAATTTGATATTTCACAGGAGAACGCTGCTGCTCGCTTTCCTGGTGAGTTCCCTTAGTCACCTCTTACGACACCCACGGGAGGATATGGGTTGATACTATTTTAAGCCCGGTACCACACAAAGGAAAAAAAATGTAAATTTACAATGCCTTTAATAGTATTCAGAAAGAAATTGTGCTCGAAGGATTTGTAGGAGTGGGTTGCTTTGAAATGAGAAAAGCAATTAACTTTAAATTGGCATAGTGCTAATGGATATAGCTTTCAGTAATCAAATCAAGAAATCTGGTCCCAAATTACCTTCTAGGAAAACAAAATTGAACATGTCATAAATTTATAATTGATTCACGGAGATCATAATTTCATAAACATTTTTTATATAGCTTTTCGATAAATATGTATATCACAAAACTAAAACATCTAATGGCAGTCGTTACGGGTTGTTCAAAAGTTCTTCAATTAGTCTAACTGCAATGCTTCGATATCGCCTTCGGGTTGTGGAGGTCAGACGGCA
This sequence comes from Sesamia inferens, assembly GCA_037179545.1. Taxonomy (NCBI): domain Eukaryota; kingdom Metazoa; phylum Arthropoda; class Insecta; order Lepidoptera; family Noctuidae; genus Sesamia; species Sesamia inferens. The sequence continues at coordinate 11,124,608 of CM073933.1, read as the reverse complement.
GTCGCTTCACGGAAAATATTGAAGTATAGTCAAAATCAGCAGTTACACTGATAAAGCGAACCCCAGACTTCAAAGTTGAAAAAGCTTCGGATACGACTAGGATTAACGCTAAGCTGATGATGATGATCACAAAACCATTTAAAATCTACAGAAATGCAGCTGAATTTACATTCATAAGCAAGGCAAAACAACACCACTTCTATATGAAGCTATTATCTAACAACGAAATTAAGAGTATTAATGTTAATAGGTAATGTTAAAATTCCCACATTAAGATAAAATCAATATAACAGCGAAGACACAATGACAAAAACACTGCATCAATGCTCATCATTACAACACTTAAATATCAAAAGTTAAAAGCAACACTATAAAAATTGTAAACGAACCAACTTATCTGATGACGGAACCAGTTGTGGGCAATTTAAATTAATGGATTTGTCATCGCAATTAATTTTATAGGAATTAATATGCGAGCGGCGAACGCAAAGAGTTATTTTTTATGTATATAAATTGACATATAATGGAGTTTGGACGATCTATGGAGCGGTGACGGCAAATTGATTGACAAATTGCGTGACGAATTCAAAATAGGTGGATTTCTTTTGAGTGTATCTGTTGTAAAAGTCGCTATGAGAGGTTGGGCCCGTGAACGAGATAATAGCCGAGCGGGAGCGTGTACCTGTTAACTTGGAACACATTTAGTGAAACAGACACCATTATGCATAATATCAATATAGAGGAATCATTCTTTGTAGTACCAAGATTAGAATATTTTCCACACAAAGGTACCATTAAAAGCTTCGTATTGATCGAAATAACACCAATTGTGCAGTAACTGACGGTATCATTACACAAACTGGTACCCAGTTTAAAAATATGAATAGTCATACCTACATAAGATAATTGTATCAACGCTGATATTGCTATACGTGACGTCATGTACCTATAGATTTGTCATGAAATTATTGCCTGAGTAGGTACTGAGATGAAAAAAATTGCGATCAAATATTGGATAACGCGATCGAAGTGTGACTCCATCGCTTGAATTAACACTTGACCTCCGATTTGTATCTGTTATTCTTTTAGCTATATCTACTGCACTCAGGCTGGTTACAGAAGGAAGCTTTAGCAAAGTTTTGTATGATAAAAGAAATACTACATAGATAGAATTTTCAAATTTTATATATCACATGTTGCGCGAGAATGATATGATGGTATGTTGGGTGCAGACGCCAGTACATCAAACTACTATATTCTGTCAAGTTCCTGTAATAATTTTTTAAGTTTATCCCCAAGGCATTAAGGTTTAAGGTTGATTGGGGAAATTTGACTATTTTGGGTGGCTTAATCTGCTTTACCGTTCCACTGCTGAGCACAGGCCTCATACTGAGAAGGATTGAGCGTAATCACCACGCTTGCTCAATGCGGGTTGGCGATTTCAGAATTAAAGTCCAGGTTTCCTCAAGATGTTTTCCTTCACCTTCAGTCATTGATGTCCAAGATATACTTAGAAAATACATATAGCTTTAGAAAAGTTACATTGGTACTTGCCTGACCTGGAATCGAACCCGCGCGCTGATACTTGAGAGGCTGGTGTTTTAACCACTAGGCCACATCATATATGTATATACATTTCGCTCTGTTTGTCTGTATTATTAATTGAAATTCTGTTTTTTTTTTGTCTCTACCATCAAGTTCAAAGTGAGATTTTAGTCTGATTTCATTTTCATCGCTGTCCTTATTCTCGCTGCCTTTGAAGCTCCATTCAATAGTTGTAAAAGTCTTAGTTAACGGTTTGAAGTTCTCACGACAGATCGGTCCCGATTACGAGCCATGTTCATTATTGGTCAATCTGCCTTATTGAAAACGAATGCCGCCTTTGATCGACATAATGTCAATTTCTCTATATCGAAGCCAATCGTCTAATGTCTTCCGATCTTTATTGTTTTTTTTGGTAATTAGCGGCGTTTTGATTCGATGTTTTTAATTGTACACCTCCGTTAAAGTACTATGAGGTTATAAAGGAATATTTAATGGTGACGCGCTGATCGAAAATTGATGGAGGATTTAAAGGTGTTCTGTCCATTCGAATGGTTTCAATGTTTTGATGTGGAAGCGCATTATAAACTTCGTTTAAATAGAACTCACGAGAAACTTTTTAAAATGAACAAAAATACAACTGCTATTAAATAATCAATTAACAACCAATGAATTAATATACTCAAATAAACATGTATCAATCATTATATGTAAGGAACTGACATCAGTTTCGACATTGACATTTCTCAACACAACGCGCTACCAAAAAATCTAACTTTTAATGTATTTAATTTGCGCCTCTAATTACACACAATCATCATTGAACGCGATTTCTCGTGACGCCTCTGACTTACAAGGTAGTCTTTTGTACCACCGTCAATGCTTGTCAGACATATGTTTTGCCCGGTAACCTTTTCAGAAACCAGATCTCGAAGATCCCCAATCAAACTACACTAACTTCTCTTACAACTTTACTGCGGAGGGACGATATAGTCCTAGATAGAATGGCTGCTCGATACCATTATCGGAGACTAGTAATCAGGCGTAATCACAGAACAACGAATGACTTTCCGTCGTGACTTATTTTTTGTCAAATTATATTTGTTAGTTTTTTTTTTTTTGGTTAGTCTTTTTACCGATGGACATTTGATTCAATGTCAAAGATCGTCGCACGTTCGATTGACAACAAATTATATGTGATTACGTGTGATCAGTCTGAAAACGTAGGTAAGTATCGTCTGTGTTCACATCCTGTTCAACGCGTCTCTTCGTAGACAGATTTGAATGGGTTACAGCAACGTTTTGATGGATGGATGGATTAAACAAAGGATTTCATCATACAGTTTTAGGATTTCACCTGTCATCAAACAGTAGATTTAATTTTAATACTTCCAGTTTTAAAATTAAATATTAATATTAGTGTTGTGTACACTATTAGAATTTGATAGGTACACAGCAATATACTTACAAACTCACAAAACATAGCAAGAGCTACATAACAAAGAACCATACACAACAAAATTATATACACAACAAGCGATACCCCCTCCATTGAATGCGCAAGCGCAGGTCGTTAGGCTTGAAGCAGCATAAATAATAACGTACGTTTTAGCAGGAGGAGTGCAACCACTATCTAATGATCAATGAGAGAACAATTGGCATTGTACCCAGATGCCGGCGGCGTGGCTTGTCACTGGGTGGGTGCACTTTTGGTGCCGGGTCGAGCATGTGATGTAATGCACGATTATGTTGGGAATACGACATTATTATTGAGTTTAATGTGGGGGTTAGGTTGCTTTGCTGGTATTTATGGACTTGTGGCCACCAAATACCACACAAAACTCAATGGTCAGTTTTGTGTGGTATTTGGAGGGATTTTGTTTGGTATTGGGTAGGGTTTCGTGTTATGCTTTGTGGTAGCAATTCACATTTATTAGTTGTAAAAAAAACTTTGTGTAACCGGAAAAAAATATAATTTCTAAAAGTAACAAGCAACTTATTTTGAAATTATGCTTGTAAAAAATCTAAGTTTTGGTTATTTTATGACAAAAAAGCCCAAAATTTTGGTAAAGAAGCAATTGTGTAATATAATGTTTTAATGGTTTCAAAAACTTTTTAATTCTGTACTATTTATTTAATTTACATTTAGTTAAAGACACGATACAGATAAATACTTTTCTAAACATACAATGAAAATAATATACATTGCATAAAAGAAATCAAAGTCAATAACTTAATAACACTCAAACAAAAAAAAATGCTTCTAAAAACTTTAACAGCAAGAGACATCCTTATCAATCCTACCTCCTTGCCTTAGAAGTATTTGAGGTATAAATCTGCAGATATCTGGAGGCGCGGACGGGTGGTGAAAGTTCAGTCGCGTATCGACGGCGAAGCCTGCGGGCTACGGCCTACGCGAGGGGCGATGCAGAGGATCGATAGTTATATGATAAACAAAGAAGAAAAACCGTAAAATATTTTTTAGTTTTAAGACGGGAGTCGTCACCGAGACGGGCCTAAGAAACGCTGGAGAGGCGATTTGAACTCGTTTTTAACCGATTGAATGGAGAAGACTGCGCATAAAGTGGAAAAATATGGGACACAGTCAGACAGTCAACGTTTACTGAAAAATATAAAGTTAGAGTATCCCGTAAATCAACCTTATCAGCTGTTTAACTAGGTTATCTTGAGGTGTATGAGCAAGTTAAGATCTCCTAATTTTTGCGAAGGTATTATTGGAGTAATGAATTGCCTACATGTTTTGTGTCATATGCAGTCGAAATAATTATATAAATAAGCAACAAATTAAATATTCGGTGGAGTTAATCGCTTATACCACTAATTTTATATAATTATAATTTATAGTGAACGTCATTTTATAGGTACAAAAAATCTGACTTCAATGGTGGCCGTTATTGACCTTTAAATAAAGTGGACAAAATCTTTAGAATATATTAAAATGAATACTCACATAATATAATTAACTATTAATAAATAAGTAACCATAAATAAATAAATAGGAATTTATTAAGAGTTTTCAGTTTTAGTTAAGTTACTCATTTATCTAAATTAATATTTTGTTTGAATTAGTGAGTCCTGAAGGTAGTCTGTCATTGGGAATCCACTGAGTGTTGGCTTTTTCATATTGCTGTTCCGACATACGACACTATGACTGCCACAATATTAAGAACCACATTTACGACTTCAAATAGCAACACCAGAGATATATAAAAATCTCGGAAAATAAACCGTTTCGCCATCGTCTCACCTCATAGGCTAACCTAGCGCTGCATCACCCACAAGTGCGGTGGACAAGCGATAGGCCATTAAGGATTTATAGCCAACAGATTGCTATCATTACTCGGCTCTGGATTATGTTGTTTGAATACGTTATTAGGACCTTACACGTTGGTGGCTTCAGTTTTATTGCTGTTATTTTTTCTAGAACTTCGACATGTAATTGGGGCTGCTAATGTGGAATAAAAATTGCTACGTTTGATCATGTTGTGTGTGAATCTATACAGGTTATCTGTTTTGGATGTGAATCATAATATATGATGATATTTATCTTTTAAACTAGCTTTGCCTTTATTGCACGTTTTTTGGCATTGAAAAGTCGAACTCAATGCGTTTTATATTTCTATATAACGACTAACCACATAAGGCAATTCAATATTTTTAATACCTTTTCATTACCTTTATTATTAGTTAGATTTTCCCTCTGGACACTATTATAATGCAGTTTTAAATGTACAGTGTCATCTTATATAATTATGTTCTACTTCTAAACACCGCTACCTCATATGGGTGTTACCTAAGTTTCATGAATCAAATCTTAGTCTATAATCAAGTAGGATTGATGTAATGAAATGAAATGAAATGAAGTGAAATGAAATGAAATCGTTTATTAAGCAAGTAGGATCACCGATCACTTTTACAGGGCATGTTTTTTTTTTTAACTAGATGAAGCCGGCATTTCCTAACTGACTACCTCTGAGAAGAAATAGCCGAAACAAACTCAGGGATCATCGTCTTTTTTCAAGTCCAGACATTAAAAATGAGAATGTTTACAATAATTTACCTTATAATTACGCATATTGCTTAATAGGGAACTAACACAGTATTCACCATTCATTACACTCTCTATTTTGTTAACTCTAAAAAGTTTAGCAGTTTAATGATTTCTTTGATAGACATTGTAATTTGAAATCCAGAAAATTTAGATATACCTACCCTTTTTCAACTAGCTTGTATTTCATGAGCCATCTTTCCTCGGGGGCAATTCTCGTAACAATAAGAAACTCTTATCTTAGTCTCAATCTCTCAAAGATTTTACCTACCTCTAATTTTCCTACAGTTAAGACAAGTTTTTGACATAATTTGTAGCTTTATTTTTTGTGATGGAAAATCGTCAAATGGCCTCTTCTGCTCTGGGTTGAACGGAAGAGCAATAAAGGAAGAAGAAAAGTTAAATATATTTATAAATAAATTTAAAAAAAATTCTAATAAACAAATGTTACTACACTATAAATGAATATCTTAGCGATAAAAACAAAGAATTTAAATTAAAATTAAATATATAATTGATTATACTTATCTTAAACATATTACAAAAATACCGTCTGAAACGTTATAATTATTCATAATTTAAACACAAATATACAAATAAGGAAATAAATAAATTAAGTAAAATTAGTCAGATACTAAAAATAAAATAATATATAAATTGTAGATTAAGTAAAATGATGCTAATAATATCCGTATATATTTTGTTTATTATTAAATTAAATTGCAATATAATTATATTATTTTAAGATATTCAACCAGAGTTTCCTCTATCCTGTTACCCTATTTTGCTGTGCCCTACAGGGTTCATAATTGATCTCACATAAATTGTTACCATCCTTATATGAACTTATGGTAAAGCAATAGAGGTATTGAGTATTGAGCGTGTCAGTCTTTTACTGACTAATACCCATCTGTGTTTCCTTTTTTGCCTGTACGACAGGGCTACGGTTTTTGCATAATTCTTAGCTTATGTGGGATTGAAATTAGACTTTGAACGTACTTAATTACGGGACAACTAGTTATTGTTCCAATTAATTTTCCTTCAAGTCGTAACTTATCTCAGTACAATAGCATTTATTTTTATAATTATATTTTAGTGCTTGACCGCAATCCCGCCTGATGGTAAGCAGTGATGCAATCGTTGATGGTATAGCGCGCTAGTTTATTTAGCCTATTCACTAAATAAAACTTAGTGAATAGGAAGGGAGACGGCAGTTGAGCGAATTGATGCAATGTTAAACTCAACAACAAGACCAACGATGCTGCGCCAAAGGGAGATTGATCTGGAGATCCTAAACGACCAAACTCGCGACACAACAACATTTGGCGCATCATAACCGGCACACATCGCAATATAACTGCTCAGATCCGTCCTCCGTACGACTTCACTAGACATCATGCCGGAACACGACGAATCGCTTGGCGGCAAGACTTTATCTGATGGGTGGTAACTTCTGCCGGCAGCCGATATTATGGCCTACCACCGAGAATAATATAATAATAATTAATAAACGTTTCCATTTCATTTTCAGTTTCTAAGTATAAAGGACATGACACGACATCAAAACACGCCACAAAAACTTCGCCCCCAAATCGATTTGCGTCATCAAGAATTAGTCCAAGTTCTTCCACCCGTACTCCGAAACTCCATATCACATCCGTAGACTTTCCTCTTTTAATTGCGATCCAATGAAGCGCCACTAATTCCCTCCACTGGCCACCCCTGTTTCCTATAGCTTCCTTAAGGCACGTGTCCCACCGACGACGGGTAGCGAGAAGTAAGTAGGGCTAGCATCTAGAAACAAGAAAGAAAGAAAAGAAATAAAGAAAATACTTTTACTTGCACAAAACAAATAAAAATTGGATGTGGGAAGAACAGTTGGTTGCTCTTGTCGCTGTGATATGCTAGTCAAAAATGACTTTTTACGATATGACCAGTAAACAAAAGAAAAAAAAAACGAACGTCTTTTGTAAAATATATTAAGAACTAGCACTATAGCAGCTCTAGCACTTACACAAAAAGTCATTGATAAGTTTCGTCGTCCACGCGAACGAACATCACGGTCTATGAACATCTAATAATCACGAAAGCACAAAACAGAAAAGTCGATAGCTGCATTTGGAGACTGTAACAAAAGGACTTCTACTCAACATACGCAAAATGTAACGTAACGGACGTTTCTATGTAACGTGTAATGCGTGTGTACGTTTCTTGACAGTAGATAGCTTGTCGCTTCGTCGACAGTGGGACATGTGCCTATAAGGCACCCTGGGCAACTGTAATTCCGTCTCTTTGGATAACAGTTGGGAATCGATTGTGAAGCTGTAGATTGTGGGTCAAATGTTGCTTCACTTGTTTTGTTTTGATTGAATATTGTTTCATTTGTCTTTTGTTATTTTTATCGTACCCGAATTATTTTTGTTTGTGTTTATAAGTGGTAATTCGAGGAGTGTTGTCTCTATAAATATTAGTTTTGAATTGTTTCCTTGATTTAGTGCTATCGTTTATAAAGGAAGAAAGAAATAGTATTTTATGTGACTATTTTATTCATTATACACAATAAAAAAATACAAAAACATATATAAAAAAGTAACAAAAAATCAGAATCTCAGCATGATGCTTCCATATAGGTATATAAAAAAGTTTTTGTACAAAACTTGTAAAGATGAACATTTTCCATATTGTATTTTATTGTAGGTCATAATATGTTTAACTTACAATATATTACTAAAACAAATGTCGATTGGCGTAACCTAGCTCTCTCTAATAAATGATCTTCTGAAACTCCTAAAAACATAGTTTTGAGTCAAAGTTTTATGACATTTTTTTGCTAGTTTACTTGTAGTTTAGTTACATATTGTACCTTATAAGCAGAATAAATCACAGAAGACACCACTAAGCCACTCAAACTTCAAACTCAGAACATCTTCAAGTAAGCCAATAAAGTGGATTGTCCCGAGAAATCCCGGCCACCCGGAGAATGCCGGGAATGCATTCCTGTCACATAACGGTCTCCCCCGCCTTACCCTGGTCTGAAGGTATACCTACATAAGTACATATAGCTGTCTGTAATTGTGTTTTAAGTTGGTTAAGAACTTGTGGGAAGGGACGAATGTTTTCGATTCACGTGAGTGAAATACCGTATTTGGTTTCTAAAATTGTTTTCTTAAGACTTATTGGCGCTGATTCTCTTATTGACATTGCAAACTAATTTTAAGTTAAGTGCCTCTTTTTCTTTCTATTTCATGAAGGAAAGGATAGAAGATAACATTTTAGATTCAAGCTGTCAAATTAAGTTTTTTTTTTTAATAATTATAAACTAGCGCTTGACCTCAATCCCGCCTGATGGTAAGCAGTGATGCGATCGGTGATGATAAGCGCACTCGTTTATTAACAGCCTATTCACTCAGAAAAACTGAGCGAATAGGAAGGAAGACGGCAGTTGAGCGAGGTGATGCAATGTTAAACCCAACAACATGACCAACGATGCTGCGCCAAAGGGAGATTGATCTGAAGACCCTCCACGACCAAACTCCCAACACAACAACATTAGGCGCATCGTACCCGGCACATATCCAAACACAACTGCTCAGACCCGTCCTCCGTACGGCTTCACCAGACATCATGCCGGAACACGACAAATCGCTTGGCGAAAAAATATTCCATAGACAGTTATTATAAACATGGCGACCAAAAATATGTCGACTTACATCAGGCGCGGACTGTTTTAAGTCGCGTCTAAGTGTCGCGACACATCTGCGGAACGTACGGTACCGAAATTTCGGTTTAATACGCTCGCAGTGTATTTCAAGTACTCTATGACAAATCAGTGGCAAATACGCCGCGTTCGGCGTAGGGCCTAACCTTCCTTCGGGCGGAGCGATGCGTTGCGCGACCGAAAGTTCGGCGGGCGTAGCTGTAGGGCGTAGTTTCGTATTGAAAACTCATACTAGGCCTAGTATGAGTTTTCAATACGAAACTCGTTCGATCGTATCGAGCGCGTTTGACTCAGCGATTGGCCCGCTTCAAGGTCGTAAGAACTCTCAACCAATGAGAGCGCCAAACGCGCTCGATACGATCGCACGAGTTTCGTATTGAAAACTCATACTAGGCCTACTGAACGTTCGGCGTGTGTTGTGCATCGCGCGCGTGGCGGTAACGGAGAACGGCAACGTCTTCTAAGCCCTCAATAGTAGCTAGTATTCTAATTAAATCTATTTTTCTGGGTAATTCAGGTACGTCAAAAAGCGCACACCATAAAGTGTCGACACAGAAAGACTGACAATGACGCCACGTAACATTCCGTCGCGTAGCACGCTGAACAACACGCCGCGTTTTGACCGTTTCGTTTGTCATAACAACTGAATATCGCGACTGAGACATCAGCCGCTGAGCTTTCGGTGCCGTAAGTTCCGCAGATGTGTTACTACACTAAACTAACATTTGGATAATTGAGTTTTGGCGGGAAAGTCAAACTGAGTGTGAAAAATGAGCGTTTTTTCATTGGACTTTTAATATTATTTATAGTGTTGTTTATTAAATAAAAGTGCGTGATTTATGAAGTTAAAAGTGCATTCAGTAAATAATTCATAAAGGACAGTGAAATATCGCAAATATTTTGAATTTAAAATCGATTTTTTTTGTGGTACCAAGCTTAGAATAGTACCATCCTATATCCTCCCGTGGGTGTCGAAGTGACTAAGGACTCTCACCAGGGATGCGGACAGCAGCGCTTCTCCTGTAGAATAATAAATTACTGCGATCCCCAACCCGCATGCCAAGCGTAGGGATTATGGCAAAGCAACGAAATCCTTTTGTGAGGCTTTTGTCCTGCAGTGGACCTCTAAAGGCTGAAGAAAAAAGAGAAAAATGTAAACAACACAAATACTGAGAAACAACACTAATATTTAGAATTTGATGATAGCCAATTGGCTTGTATCTTAAAAAATAATTTAATGTCCTTCAGTGGGCCTAGTATGAGTTTTCAATACGAAACTCGATCGTCGGTATCGAGCGCGTTTGGCCCTGTCATTGGTTGAGAGCTCTTACGACCTTGAAGCGGGCCAATCGCTGAGTCAAACGCGCTCGATATCGACGCACGAGTTTCGTAATGAAAACTCATACTAGGCCTACTGATAGCTTTATAAAAAATATTGAAGAAGTATTTTTTATTTTTTCTTTTATTCAAATACTTAGGAAGATATATTGATTTGAAATGTCGCATGACGTCACGCCATGGTGCAAAATATAGAACGGCGTGACGTAATTAGCCCCCACTCTATAACTTTAATACGCTATATCTCAGTATTTTTTTGGTAATTAAGACAAAATAAAAAATACGGGTCTTAATTTTTTTTATTATCTGTAAGACGGACTAATTATTTTTTTTTTATTTTCATACCTTGGATACATCCCTAGTCTTACGTCAAAGTCTATGTAATAATAATTAGCCTAAACAACTTCTAAACATTATTTTGTGGTAATAATGGTCTTCTTCTTCAACCTATAGATGTCCACAGCTGGACAAAGGCCTCCCCCAAGTCTTTACACAATGATCAGTCTTGTGCTGCCCGCATCCATTGGCTTCCCGCGACCTACATCAGGTGATCAGTCCACCTTATTGGGTGTCTCCCATCGTTGCGTTTTCCGGTACATGGCCGCTAACTTCGCTAACTAAAGTTAGCTTTATATTTTTAATTGTACCTTCTTAGCAACGTATGATTTGTAGTATTATTTACTATCCTGCAAAACAATACATTTAAAATGATTTATAGATGTAGCAATTTTACTGTATGATACGGATAGTAACAAATTTTTGTGTCCTAAGAAACCTCATGCATTACAAACAGGCCTAAACGGTGGACACTCAACCCAAATCCCTGAAGGATCTTCAGCAAATTAACCTGTCGGACGGTACTTCTCACAGTTAGGCACAAACGGCGATACAACAGGAAAACATGAGGAAAAACTTGCGCGTTTGATGTCGTCCGTGAAGGTACTCAGGTATCAAGTATTTAGTTGGGTGGGGTAGTTGGAGTAGCGGGGAGGAAGCGGGATTGTTATTTAATATATACATATAATAATATATATACGGACAAATCACACAGATTGAGCTAGCCCCAAAGTAAGTTCGAGACTTGTGTTATGGGATACTAACTCAACGATACTATATATATATAATAGATACATATATAGATAAACGTTCAAGACCCAGGCCAATCAGGAAAAGATCGTTTTCCATCATGACCTGGCCGGGGGTCGAACCCGCGGCCTCCACGTGGCAGGTAGGCGTGTTGACCGATGCGCCACGGAGGTCGTCAATTGCCCAGAACTCCTACTGGGCCCTCTGTGCCTACCTGTACGAGCACCGCGCTTATATTCAAGGTGGCAAGTGGAGGAATTCTTGGAAGAACTTTGGAAACCCCTTGCCAAGCAGTGGGACCGTATACAAAACATATTTTGCCTATAATAAAGGGGCTCGTCGTTCAATAATAACAGCCGAACAGGTCGATCGCTCAGGTTAAGCTACCCTTGCCGCTGTTGGTCTCTGGATGGGTGACCATGTTTTTAAACCGAGACCCCTTCATGCCTCGGAAAGCATGTAAAGCTTTTGGTCGCGGCTGTTATTTGTAGTTCTTTGATAGTCGTTACGGGTAGTCAGAAGCACAGAAGTCTGACAAACAGTCTTAACAAGGGGTATCGCCAGTAACTGGGTTGTGCAGGTCAGATAGGCAGTCACTCCATGTTAAATAATGGTATTCAGCTGAACCTGGTTAGACCGGAAGCTGAACATAACATAGTTGGAAAAAGGCGAGACAGATGATGATATACCCACTGTTAGGACTCGGGTCTGACCTCTGAAAAGCGGGTAAGCCAAAATTAATCATGCAGGCCAAGGCTAAATACACAAGAAAAGAAAAATACGATTTATAATTAAAAGCCAAAGGGGATCTTTCCAATATAATATAATATTAGCAAGACTAGACATATCATAAGCTACGATAAAAGAAAAGTGGGGATTGCGGTCAAGCGCTAGTTTGTAATTATTTAAAAAAGAAATACGAATTTCAGTCTATATTCAAATAATTTTGTGTATTCTCCTACCAACGTAACTGACTGGTAGCCCGGAAGATTCCACGCCATTAATATCTACACACTGGAGTCTTTTATATAAATAAGGACTAATTACGTTGAGAGCTTCGTTTTGGTCTAAAAAAAAAAATTATGTCATGTTGCACGCAATCAAAGGCTTTGGAGAGATCACCAAGAACTCCAGTAGCATTTTGCGACCTCTCCCAGGCTCCAAATATCTTTCAGTAGAGCAACACCCGCATCTGTAGTCGAAGTTGTGAAACCATATTGTTCTCTATGTAGGAGGTTATATAAATTTAAATGTCTTGTGTAGATTATATTATAGTATAGTCTTGCATTAACAATGCGGTCGTTCACAGCACTAACGATAGCGGTTTAATAGGCTGTCTTTGTTAGACTATTTTTTCCTCAAACAACTCCTGAACTATTAAACCAATCAATTATATTATTCAATAATTCCAGTTTTTCTTCATAAATCGCCAGTACCTAAGACCCAACCTTTCCCCTGCAAAGAAACGCAAGCATGTCCTTCACTAAGTGATGGGGCGACAAGCCAGGGCCGGATTACGATGACGTATTACTAAATAAATGACGCCATATTTCTTTCGTACGTGACGAAAACAACTGTTTTCCTTCAAATCACTGCCCTGTTTTCCCCAGGTGTTATATGGAACAATTTATAAGATCTATCCCTTTTTTTCTCGGAAAATTGTGTCTTCATTCTGAATTAGTTTTGCGGGAATTAAAATTCGTGTTGTTATTGTACGGAAATTGTTTTGGTTGAAATTAGGTGAGAGAGAAATGGAGTCGTGATTATTTTTGTCTTCATTTAGTTTGCCAAATTTACTTTTAGTAGGATACAGTTAACTTATGGTGACAGCCTCCGTGGCGTAGCGGTAGCGAACGCGGCCGCTGCGCAAGGAGGCGCGGGTTCGATCCCCGCGCGGTATAAATATTTGTATGCATGAATATGAATATTTGCACTGGTCTGGTCGTTCCTCGGAAAGCACGTTAAGCCGTTCGTCCCGGTTGCCATACGAACATCTAGTGGCAGTTGTTACGGGTTGTTGGAACCCTCAAAAGTCCAACAATTGATCTAACTGCAATGCTTCGATATCGCCTTCGGGTTGTGGAGGTCAAACGGCAGTCGCTTCACAGAAAATATCGAAGTTTAGCCAAAATCAGCAGTTAGACTGGTAAAGCGGACCCCAGACTCCAAAACTGAAAAAAAGCTTCGGATGCGATTGGGATTAACGCTGAGGTGAAGAGAAGACAGTTAAGTTATGATAAGGCGAGGTTATGTGGGGTGACAGGCGGTCTATTTTCAAAAGATTCTTTATCATACAAAATACCTATTTTGTAAAGTTTACGTAAGTCTAATCGCAATATTATCAGGTTTTCTTCCACGTAAAACAAGGAGCGCACATGAAAATATACTTTTGCCTACTTTTAACAAATTAAAAATTTAAAAGACACATTCTTTGTCCCATGAGAAACAAAAGAGGGACAACCATTCTTTTGCATTATCTGTTCATAATAACCTCACTATAGAGACATATACGTACTCTCAGTAAGGGGTGAATCGTAATCCACCATACAGACTCAGTGCGGGTTGTTAAATGTCACATAACATTGTTTTGTATTTTTTATTTATTCCATCAGTTATTTTTTTTTTAATATTATCATCATTTCGGCGTTAATCCCAGTCGCATCCGCAGCTCTTTCAGCTTTGGAGTCTGGGGTCCGCTTTACCAGTCTAACTGCTGATTTGGCTAAGCTTCGATATTTTCCGTGAAACGACTGCCGACTGACCTCCACAACCCGAAGGCGGTATCGAAGCATTGCAGTTAGACCAATTGTTGAACTTTTGAGGGCCCCAACAACCCGTAACGACTGCCATTACGTGTTCGTATTCCAACCGGGACCAATGGCTTAATATTTGCACTGCGCGGGGGTCGAACCCGCGCCTCCTTGCGCAGTGGCCACGTTCGCTACCGCTACGCCACGGAGGCTGTCATTTATTCGTCTATCTAGTTTATTTCTTGGTTTTTCCCTTATTTCATTAATTACAACATAAAACCAGTCTTCCCAAGTCCGGACCCCCTTGAAGGACATATGGCATGACGAGAATTCGCCGTACACCCCAGAAAGGTAATTACAACTGCTTGATAGACAGTCCGACCCTTTCGTTTATACGCCATCTACTTGGCAAGACACTTACTTGTGCATCGAATTTCTTTATAAATGGTGAGAAGGAGGTTTACTTGGTTCGTGTTAATATCATTGGACTTACTTTGTTTAGTAAGCGTGATTTCCTTGTTCACACACTAAATGAAATTTAAGTTCTATCCATCTTTTTCTTTTTATTTCATTTAGAAAAGAACAGAAGACAAAACGTTAATTTAGACCTGTCAAATTAGTCCGTCCCTGACGTAACTTGATGTATTTTGGTCGCCATGTTTGTCGTGGTGGCCTAGTGGATAAAACACTAGCCTCTCAAGTATGAGTGCGCGGGTTCGATTCCAGGTCTGGCAAGTACCAATGTAACCTTTCTAAAGTTATATGTACTTTCTAAGTATATCTTGGACACCAATGACTGAAGGTGAAGGAAAACATCTTGAGGAAACCTGGACTTTAAGTCAGAAATCGCCAACCCGCATCAATCCTTCTCTGTATGAGAGGAGACCTGTGCGCAGCAGTGGGACGATAAAAAGGTTGATAATGATGATGTTTATAATTATTTTTACAGGATTATACTAAAATATTATCTTCTATTCTTTTCTTAATGAAACAGAAAGAAAAAGATTCACTTTACTTAAAATTTGTTGTCTTGTTCTGTAAACAAGAGAATCGGCAACATTGGCGAATTATAAGTAGGTAGACCAGAGGCCTATATTTTTTTTATATAAATTATAAACTAAAGCTTGACCGCAATCCCGTCTGATGGTAAGCAGTGATGCAACCGGTGATGATATAGCGGGGTAGTTTATTAAGAGCATTGGCATTAGCGACCCTGACTTAACTCGAGACGGTCTCCAAAGCCTAGAGCACAGGCGTAGAGTAGCCAGCCTTTCGCATTTTGGGGAGTGTGCGAAGGAATTCCATGATTTAATTCCCCCATCTCCGTTCCACCATCGGACGACCCGTCGTACGGCGAGTTTCCACCCTTACGTTGTTAACACCATTACGATCCGGACGAAGCTTTTCGCCTCCTCCTTTATACCGCGTACATCGAGGGACTAGAACAGTTTGCCAGCGGCGCTGTTTCCGTTGGACTACAATTTGAGTGTCTTCGAGGCTAGAGTGAATAGGCTCTTAATAAACTAGTGCGCTTTACAATCAACGACTGCGTCACTGCTAACCATCAGGCGGGATTGCGGTCAAGCGCTAGTTTATAATTTTAATTAAAAAAAAATATTCACTCTAGCCTAGAAGATGCTTAAATTGTAGTCCGACGGAAAGTCACCGCCGCTGGCAAATTGTTCCAGTCCCACGATGCGCGATAGAAAAGACGAGGCGAAACGCTTCCTTCGAATCGTTGTTGTGTCAAGTAGCTTTTTGGAAAAAAACTGATATTCATGAATGTAAACTAGGCGAAGCAGAATCTCCGATAAATTCTGTACATTTTGATACCGGCGGGATATTTTCGTAATAGGGATGTTTCCTGAGTTAAAAAAAAAATATTCTATTTAGTCCGTCATTCAGATTATAGAAAAATATTGGATGCGTATATTTTGTTTTATCAAATCAATAAAAATTGACAAATATAAAAGGCATCAAAGATCAGGAGTGGTGACTGGCGAGCTAAACAGTGTAGCGTGCAGTGACGTCACACGTCACGAGTTGTCAACGCACTGTGTCGTCTTGTTTTGTATATATGAAAAAAGAAAAAAACGTGTTTTTTTTTTTGGAATTCGAACTCATGGACTAATTTTTTTTTTTTTTTTGTCAAAGTCACCCTATTGCATGCTATTACTTGTATGTTGTTAAACTGTCTATAAGTTTATTAAATAAATTATAGAAAAAATATAAATAAAAGTATCTTACTAACAAGAGTTTTAAAAGGTCCCTAATCATGTCACATCAGTATGATAAATATCATGATTGACAATATCCGCTCCAAAAGTGAGTATACTGACATATGACAGTCGTTTTGATCATATCCTATCAAAAAATCAATATAATAGGTATAGGTAGGTACGTAATATAAAAGTATTGGATAGAAAACAAAATCTAAAACAAAATGTAAGCAAAGAAAACATAAAATTCTTACAAAATGCATTTGCAGTCGCTTATGAATTTGTAAAAAAAAAAAAAATGACACTTGGATTTTTTTACAACCAGCCAGTATGTCATCTAGACATATATAGGTATTACCTGCTTGGTAAAAAATGATACCTATACCTAATAATTTGAAATAGTATACAATATGTAAAGAAAACCCCGTCCGACCCATAGGGATAATAAAGGAGCATATGAAATTTTACATAATCGTCATAGTAACAAAACTAATGAATTGTGAAATAATCTTTTTTACCGCGAATTATTTTTTCCCTTTTTGGTTTTTTTTTTTTACATATATAAAATTATAAACTAGCGCTTGACCGCAATCCCGCCTGATCGTAAGCAGCGACGCAGTCGTTGCTGGTAAAGCGCAATAGTTTATTGAGAGCCTATTCACTCTAGCCTTGAAGACACTCAAATTGTTCCAGTCCCTCAATATACGCGGTATAAAGGAGGAGGTGAAACGCTTCGTCCGGGTCGTAGTGGTTTTAATAACGTAAGGGTGGACCGATGGTGGACGGGGATGGGGGAATTAAATCATGCAATTCCCTCGCACACTCCCCAAAATGCATCCTATAGAACACCGAAAGGCTGGCTACTCTACGCCTGTGCTCTAGGCTTTGGAGACCGTCTCGAGTTAAGTCAGGGTCACCAATGAGCCTCTTCAATCCAAAGTGGCCTGGTGAGACTTAGCAGCACCAGCCCAAATGTGGGTGCAGTACTCCACACATGAACGGAAATGTGCTTTGTACAAAATTAGAAGCTGCCTGGTCTGAAGTACCGCCGGACCTTTGCAATAACGCCAAGTTTCTTGGCCAGCCACCTTGACCTTGGACTCTATGAACTGCCCAAAGTTTAGGTTCGAGGAAATCTCAACTCCCAAAAACTGAAGGCGCTCGGTACACTCCAAGGATACATTTCGAAAAGTAGGAGCCAAGGGGAACGGGCTCCTTTTGGCGGTGAAAAGACACGCCTGTGTTTTGGTGGCATTGAATGCTACGAGATTGGCATTGCCCCATTCGAAGACTGTCTGTAATTCAACACTCGTTCGCTCTTCCATAGCCTCTCATTTGGAGCCCGAGCGGGCTAGTAGAGAATCAATTCGGTCCGGCAGGTATCTCTCCACAACTGTGCTGTCATCTGCATACCCATAGATACCGGGCATCAGCAGATCGATAATATGCGAATTATGAGCGAATAACGATGCGACTCCGTACCCTGCCACCTTCGCCCGCGCATGTATTTCTTACCACACCAGGTTCGGTCGTCCTTTGGCAAATAATATTTCTTTTTTTAGGGGGATATTTTTTAAGTTTAGCCCGGCTTTGTAGGTATTCGTAGAATAAGTTATCGATACCTAACAGTACCTTCACGGATCGGAAAGGGTTTCCTTTCCATATTGTATTTTGCTTTAGACGTTTTTGATCAATCAAAATCAAAATCAAATCAAAATATCTTCCCATTTCATTGCATGGATGCTTATAAGACTTTAGAAGCTATACACCGTTACAATTGGTTGTTTAGGTACTATAAGTATAGAAGAATCGGCAAGAAACTCTCCTTTTCAAAACTACTTGCAAACCGAGTAACCGTGGGCTTTGAAATTTAATTTTGAAAAAGAGAATAGTATCAACCCGTCAAAAGTCCTACAAAACTACAGTCCAGGGCCTAGAATCAACCAAAGAGATATTTATCAAAATATAAAAGGCAGGCTTTAAATGTATAAAACAAAATAGACATTAAAACCACTAGACCATATCCATTGAATTTCAAAATCCCAGATAAATATCTTAATGTAAAAATTCTATTAGGTATTTCTAGATGCTATTGTTGCTGTAAATTTCAAAATTGCCATTACACAAATCAATGAAAAGACAAGAATAATCCATCAACCAATGACCGACTAACAATTAGTTAATAGAATCTATGAATAAAATATTAAAAGCTACTTTAAACATAGAAACTATTGATGTTAAGCTGTAAGATAATAAACATCTTTAGGTTACGTTATTGTGTGACGTAATGAAAATTTTATCCAGTTTTTTGTGTAAGTGCCATTCGTAAATGTAAGAAATTTCTGTGTGCCATTTCTAAACTCATAAATGATTAAAAAACTCAATATTAGGATCTATTATTATTTACTATAATATTTTACACTTTCTTTTCAATACTTACCTGATTTACAAAATAATATAATTAAACCAGATTCAAATGAAATTGTTGTCGATTCGGTAAGTTGTTTTAAGACAATTTTATGTGTAATTTTGGGGTTAATAATTTAAAACTAAATTGCAGCAATATTACCAAGCTGAATCAGCTCAGGAATCAGCCTGAGAAGTACAGCCGAAAAATAATAATCAGTCTTATACAGCTGCCATTGCTGGGGTAGAGAACATTTCTCTTGAGCATAGGTCGTAATCACCACATGGCCCTAGTACTGGTAAGTAGATGTCACATATCTCCGAATTTATGATTTTAGAACATGTTGGTTGCCCCACGGGGTTTTCCTTCACAGTGGTGATAATATAGTTAACACAGAATCAAGGCTATCTAGGCGCAAAGATACGACCTTGAAATTTTTTAAGCGAAGTGATTACAGACATTGTCACTGTCAAACTAGTACAAATAATTGTTTTGTTTCTAAATATCATCATACTTCTTCAGCCTATAGAGATGCCCCAAAGGCTTTCCACAATGACCGGTCCTGTGTTGCTCGCATCCATCGGCTTCCCGCGACCTTCACCAGGTCATCGGTCCACCTTGTTGGGGGCCTCCCTAAGCTGCGTCTTCCGGTACGTGACCGCCGTTCCAGAGCCTTAAGGTTCATCATATTTCCTAGTTAATATTTAGCAACAAACCCACCACGTAGCGTAACCTAACAATGCTGCTAGAACAAACGCGTCGTGACGATTACGACCGATACAAGTACTTAATGGTTCACCAGCTTTTAAATAACAATATGGCCACGCCCACGGCTATTAATGTATTTGTAATCGACGCGATCTTTCTCAGGGATGATATTGTATACTACGGGAGTCCTTTCAAGGCCTTCGCACAATGGCTTTGGATGGTATTCAGATTCTTTAGCTCATCTTGTCGAGGAATGTTTCACAGTTTGCAGGTTTAGGTAAGTACGGGTATCGTGTTAGCCTGGAGGGTTGTGGATACTAAACCGTTTAAGGAACTAGGTCGGGGTTGTGAGATTAAGTATGATATGTTTAATTCATCAACATGATCAGCCTATGATGTTCCCACTTGTGGGATACAGGGCTATTCTTGATGAGAAGAAGTAAGCCGTAATCTAGCACGCGGGCCAGGTGCAGGTTATAATGCTGAGCCACAGCCGTTTTGCGTGGATGTGACGCATGTTTCCCTCAACTATTTTTTGTGTTTTTGTAAACTTTGTGGCTTCATGTTTGCCGCAAATAAACGTTTTTCTTTCTTCTTTCTTTCTATGTCTTCGAAGTTATGCCGGTTTTCTCATGATGTTTTCCTTTACCGTTTGATTTCTTATAAATGAGAAACAAAATGGGGAATTGAGAGTAACTGTGTTAAACATGCTTAGACAATTTATGGCAATGCCTTTATCTAGTTCTGCTTCTCTGCGTCTGCGTTCTTAGTGCGGGTCAGCTCAAATGCTGATAACTACTGGAACATTTAGACTGCCCGTATATTATAAGGCATGTTACGGCAGATATGTAGCCAGGGTATATTAACTAGCGATGTAATTATTGCTGTGTGTTACTTATTAATTGATGCTATCCTTTTTTCCAAAATTTGTCCTAATCTTTTTCTTTTATTTTATTGTTGGTAGCTAAACTCTGGTTTAGCTGGTCTGTAGTCTGGTTTAGGGTATGAAGAGCGAACGTTTAGGGGGGCTTAGTAAATATTTTTTATATTCAGCCTAATTTGAATTTGATTAATTTGACGAATTTTTAAATCAAATTTATTTAACTTTGAGTTAAAAATTCGTCAAATTAATCCTTATCCTTGCTAATATAATAAATCGGAAAGTGAGTTTAGTTTAGTAACTACTAAACCGATGGATTTAAAATTTTGCAGACATAAAGTAAGAATTCCAGATTAAATAATAGGGTACTTTTTATGCCGGAAAAATTTTATATTCCCTAGGGAATCAAAAAAGCGCGATATAACCGAATTCCACGCAGGCAAAGCCGCGGGCGGAAAGCTAGTATCCTATAAATTATTTTTATAAATAAAATAACTGTGTTGATAAATAACTCCATTGCTATCCTTGTTAACACCTACAGCTAAAACTTTATTACAGAATACTCACCACATAATTCATTTCCTATTTCCAACATATTAATTACCTTCAGCGATTCACTAAAAAGCCCTCGTATGCATTTGAAGGCAAGTGAAATGCTAGAACAGTTTGCCTGCGGCCCGCGCCCACGTTCAAATGGGCTTATACGTCTCCTGTCTAGCTAAGAACTGTAAGATTAGGCTAGCTGCATAAGTGGCGTTTCTTGGGGAGAAAAGCGCAGTTTTTCAGCGTTTCTCTCACATTACATAAAAATATATCTAATTTTAAGAAAATAAGCGATATTCATAATATAAATACCAGGAACAAACACAATCTTGCTGTACATCACACTCGTCTCCACAGAGTAGGCAACTCGTTCATGGGTCTACACTTTTACATCAAGCTTCCCATGGACATTCGAAACTTACCCATTAAACGATATAAAACCTATATAAAGGCCAAACTTTGCAAAAAGGGGTATTATAAAATCTCAGATTATTTAGAGGATAGAGAGGCTTGGGACTGAGCTGCTCGCTCTGTTAAGCATTGTTATTAAGCAATATGCGTAATTATAACGTAAATTATTGTAAACATTTTCATCTTTAATGTCTGGACTTTAAAAAAGACGATGATCCCTGAGTTTGTTTCGGCTATTTCTTCTCAGAGGTAGTCAGTTAGGAAATGCCGGCTCCATCTAGTTTAAAAAAAAAAAAAAACATATGACGTGTAAAAGTGATCGGTGATACTACTTGCTTAATAAACGATTTCATTTCATTTCATTTCATTAACTAACGTCACTCAATAACATAAGCTAAATATATTTATTTACTTAGAGTTTAACAACAATAGTTTCCATCGGCGTACCCAGGGGTTGGGAGGTGGCAGCAGCTGCCCCCTGGAAATCTCGGAGAACATGCATGAACTCCCCTAATTAATTATAATCAAAGTATAAACGAGGACTTATCTATAACTTTTAAATAAACCACGCCTGTAATTGCCAAAACACTGCGTGCGATTATAGCGCACAAAGATTATTGAATTGAGTCGAGCGTTTTAACGCTTGCGCTCGATTGTAATCGGTAATCTTGGGTAGGGAGTTGCGAGCGATTGGCATTTATTTTATTTAACCGCCCTAGGCCACTATAATAAATAAATATAACTACTTAGAATGCCTCAAATGTTTAACATATTATTTTATACTTTATTTAAATTGTGCTAATCTATATATTAATCCTAATATATATATATATAGCGTTTATTTATTATTCTACTTATTTCTTACAATAACAGCTTTTGCGACATCAATGAAAAAGTCTATGAAAGTCTGCCTATGCTTCTTGCTGAATATGAGCTTCGCGAAGTTTTCGACCGTTATTTCGCATTCCATCTTACTTGCAGCGTCAAGTCTCTTTAGAGCGTGAATGGGACAGTCAGCCAAAATATGCTCGACCGTTTCCGGTATTCCAGGTTGACAGATGCACGACGAGTTCTCCTTGCACCTAAAAGCCCAAGATAGTTTCTGTGTATAAAGTAGCTTAATATTTTATTTATACACTCCATTAAGTAATTGTTAGAGGCCGGTCATTGGCGCCGCTATAAGTAATGTTACACAACTGGTTAAGACTTGGTCAAGAGCGTGAATTCAGCTAGTATCTTTTATTTTCTGTGGGCACCAACTATACAAAAATGATGATCCGGTAAGACCAGCCGTTCACCAGGATATCCAGGCTCACTATCTAAAACATACTTAACAGAAACACAATCCAGACTGACTATGCAAAAAGCGTTTAACTGAACATAATTAGGTAATGTTAAGACCGATCAATGTGGAAAGCCTTGGGGGAGACCTTTGTCCAGGAGTAGACCTCTAAAGGCTGCAGAAGATGAAGACTATAGATTATATTTCACATGTTAACGATCATATTATTTTTCTACATTCACACAGCTGACCCAAGAATATTGAAGGTTGAAGGTTTTCATTCCTCGGACAGCGTCAGGAATTGGGTTGTATCCTAAAAAATAATTTAATGTCCATCAGATAGATTTTTAAAAAATATTGATCACGTATTTTTTATTTTTTCTTTCATGCAAATACTTCGGAAGATATATTGATTTGAAATGTCGCATGACGTCACGCCGTTGTACAAAATCTACGACGGTGTGACGTAATTAGCCCCCACTCCGTAACTTTAATACGCTATATCTCAATAGTTTTTGATAATTTCGACAAAATAAAAAATACGTGTCTTAATTTTTTTTATTATTTATAAGACGGACTAATTATTTTTTTGATTTTCATACCTTGGATACATCCCTATTCTTTCAAATGTGTATTTTTAATGGGCATTATTCTCCTGCCCTTATGCCGAATTATTTGGAGTTGACGCTATATGTTTTTTCTTCCATATCCCTCTATTGCCTTCCATATCATCATTAACACATTCCATCCATCGTTTCTGTAGGCCTCCCCTACTTTTATAGCCATTGACATTGTTGAATATCTCCTCTGATTTTTGTGTTTATTGGCGGTGAACGCTGCTAAAAACTTAAAGTAAACGGAACGCGACCATAGTGGACCGCGTTCTTTCATCAATCACTGAATGGCATGGTAAAGGCACTCACTGTTGAACTGGAAAGCTAGTCATGGCCACGATCCTTTAACGGTCACAAAAATGTAATTAGTTGTAAGTATTTAAAGTAACCCCCGGGGGGAATTAGGGCTCTAAATTCAAAATTGACAAAGTTAGGGAGTCTACCAGTGAATTGTGTCGACGTACGCCTTTTCGTGATCTGGTCTACGAACTCCGCATCTGAAGGTCGGAGGTTAGTGGTTTGCCGTTTTAGCACCTTAATCAGAGAGATATACTTCAAAGGCATCATTCTTTCGCCATTTACTTATAGTTTCTAATATATGGATATCCTCAATACAGTCCACTTGAATCTTGTTTCTCGGTGGTAGGCCATAACATCGGCTGCCGGCAGAAGTTACCACCCACCAGATAAAGTTTTGCCGCTAAGCGATTCGTCGTGTTCCGGCACGATGTCTGGTGAAGCCGTATGGAGAACAGTTGAGCAGTTGTGTTGCGATGTGTGCCGGTTATGATGCGCCAAATGTTGTTATGTCGGGAGTTTGGTCGTGGAGGATCTCCATCCATCTCCCTGTGGCGCAAAATCGTTGGTCGTGTTGTTGAGTTTAACATTGCATCACCTCGCTCAACTTCCGTCTCCCTTCCTATTCACTAAGTTTTTTTAGTGAATAGGCTAAATGAATAAACTAGCGCGCTTTACCATCAACGATTGCATCACTGCTTACCATCAGGCGGGATTGCGGTCAAGCACTAGTTTATAATTATTAAAAATAAAATAAAATAAAAAATTGTTTAATATCTTTCACAGAAATTCATACTCAAAACTCCATGATAACTAAATAAAAACTACAAAAATCCAATCATACTCCAGCACCAACAAATTATAGGTACCCTCAGAATTTTTAACAGCAGATCTACAGGCAGCTTATAAGCCGCAAGCGGAGACCCTTACGCGGATGCGGCGCAACCTAATAATTTCTTAATGTCATGCGCTCTGAAGGGAATTATTGTTTTGTATTACAATAATGGTGTACTTAGATTCTTAAGTACAGATTAAAAGCAGCCATTCCCACTGACGTAGAGGCTTTCCATTCAGTGCAGTGTGGTACCGTTAGTGCTGAAAGGGTAGGCAATGTTGTATCGCACACACGGTTTATGTTGTGGATTGGCATTTTCCTATGTGAAAGGATAATTTAAATTTATCTAGGTCCGCATAATATGCAAAAAAGACAGTCGTGAGACTGACCAACAGAAGTGAAAACTGTCATCGTTATTATGTTAACAAAAAAATAAAACCATTGTAAACCCTATACATACACCGTGTACGTAGGTACCTTTACATAAAGCTTCGCATTTAAAAGAGAATTCTTGGTAATAACAAGAGCTAGTTGTATTTTAGGTGTCTACCTAAAATACATCTTGTATCTTAGGTGTCTACCTAAAATACATCTTGTAACTTGTATCTTAGGTGTCTACCTAAAATACATCTTGTATCTTAGATGTCTACCTAAAATACATCTTTTATCTTATATCTTAGGGGTCTAGCTAAAATACATCTTGTATCTTAGGTGTCTACCTAAAATACATCTTTTATCTTGTGTCTTAGGTGTCTACCTAAAATACATCTTGTATCTTGTATCTTAGGTGTCTACCTAAAATACATCTTTTATCTTATATCTTAGGTGTCTACCTAAAATACATCTTGTATGTATGTATTTTGTGTCTACGTAGATGGTAACAAACAGACCCATCAACATCATCATCACTTCAGCCGAAAGACGTCCACTGCTGGACAAAGGCCACCCCCAAGGATCTCCTCGACGTCTGGTACTGCGCCTCCCGCATCCAGCGGCTCTCCGCGACCTTCACCAGGTCGTCGGTCCACCTTGTCGGTGGCCTACCCGCTCTGCGTCTTCCGGTGCATTGTGGCGCGCGGGTAGGCGACTCTAGAACCCGTCGGCCCCATCGGGCGTCAGAACATACCAAAATTATGTTTAATTTTATTGTAATGGTCTGCGAATATATTACTAGGTATTAATCAAGCTGGTGCTAGTGCAAAAGGAGCAGTTTGTAATTCCGTAACCATCTCACCGTGGTAACTTAAGCGAAGTGAGCTTAGAGTGAGCTGTCAATTCATCTAATGCTGAGGATTGACACTTTATTTTTTTGTTCCGGGGTGGAAAATGCTCATGCATGTCCACCTTGGGGTGTGCGACGGGGTCTGTTAGACTCCTACTGACTATAAACCACCTCGGTGTCTCATCTGTCACGTGCGCGCGGGGCCACGGGAGTCCATGATTCCGCCGCGGAAAGATACATTGCCTTTTGCGAGAAGCGAACTCATAACTTCACGCTTGCCATGTCATGCAATGTTTCTATGAGCTAACTGCTTTTTTTCTGAGAATTGACACTAACCTTACCTAACTTATCACAGCGAGATTTTTACAGAATCAATCGGCAAGACTGTTTTGAAATTTTAGACGGAAAACAAGATACAAAGTGCGCTTCTAATTATAGGCGATCACATCATTTAAGGTAGGTACCTAGATTTTCTCGATCTCGAATGCCATCTTACCTATCTTTTGCCGATTTTCGTTATTTAGTTCATCATCATCAACCTTTTTATCGTCCCACTGCTGGGCACGGGATCCTCTCATACAGAGGATTGAGCGTAATCACCACGCCTGCTCAATGCGTTGTTGTTAAAATTTTGTATTGAAACCATCAAGTATTAAAAAATAAAAATAAAATTTCTCTAGAATATTAAATTCTGTGTATTTCTGCTCCTACGAACCTCTTATGTCGAAAGTTAACGCGAATGGAATACACATTTCTAGTAAAAACTGTCATCGAAGCAAATCAAATCAATTTTAAATAATTGTAATACATTCTAAAGCTCCATTCGCGGAAACACAGACCGGAAAAATACAAAGCTGTCACAACACGCAGGCTACGCCATTTTGTCACACCCGGCGTGACGATCGCGTGTCCATCGCGCATGCGAGAGTATTGCGCACGATTCGATTTTGCACGTCCATCTGACACGAAAGATAGCAATTAAGATTTTTTCTTATCGTTAGATAATATTTTTCCGGTCTATGAGTGTTCTAAGAATAGATCGGATAAGCAGAATTATTGATTGTGTATATCACGGTGTAACTAGTTGTGTGTAATTCATTGAGGATAATCATTTATCATGAAACCGAAATAAAACTACTGAAGTTTTAGAAAATCCCCAGAATCACAAAAAAAAATACGCGCTTCTTTGTCTTTACCCGCCAACTTGTAAATATTCTATGGGTGCTGACTCTAATACCTAATTCAAAAATGATTGGAAGCAATGGTGGTTCAAGGCGAAGCTCCTCCTAAAAGCATCTGTTTAAATTGAACTTTTTAGCAGGCATTACATTATTTCAGTACAACAATCGTCAATTAATCTTAATTAAATTAGAATGAATAGAATACTCTTTATTATGTAAACCGTATAAGTTACAGGACATAAATTTAATTTTAATATAGATTTAATATGCTTAAAATTTCACTAATAAAATTTAAAATTTATATTATAAGATTCAAATTCGAAATTTTCGGCGGAAAGCTAGTACATAATATTAATCCTGTTTGTTATTCTCGATTGCAAATCCGTTCAGTTGTTACATATATCCTCACAAACTATCACATTAAAATTTATATTATTAGTGGGATTAGTAAGATTATTTGACGTCAAACAATAAAATCATTATAATAGTTAAACATCATATAACACATACCTAATATTAACCTTACATATTATAATAATAGCTATGCCGCTTGGTTTCATCCGCGTAACTTTCGATCCAGTGACAATATCGGGATAAAAAGTATTATGTGTGTTATTCTTGATTATAAACTATCTGTGTGCCAAATTTCATCCGAATTCATTGAGTAGTTTTTGCGTAAAAGAGTAACAAAAATTCCATCAATCTTACATACATAGTAGAGACGACCTCACAAATTTTCGCATTTCTAATATTAGTGGGACCACCACTTACATGTTAAATCTAACGCCTACTTATACAAAACCGAGTAAATCCAAGCGTAGCACATTATTTAGCCAAATTGTGCTATGTTATGATATTTAACAATATCTAAATGCTGGCATTGTCTTCGGAATTAGACACGGCTGCGAAGCTTAAACCCTTAGCTTTGAGAGCTGCGTAGGAGTTGCATAGATTAATAGTTTTACCACATTTTGTGCCTAAGGGGAACTGTCGGAAATGTGTATAAGGATAACGGTTATGAGAAATGAGGTTAAAGGGATTAAGAAATTATCTGTAACACTAAATTTTTAATGTTTTCGTTTTATGACATACCTTAGTACGTACGATTTCGACTTACGATTTGTTTCCACTAAAAAAACTACAACAATGTTCATGAAGTTTTTAGTTTCGGTCCTCTCCAATAAAATGATGAAATAGCAGCCAATAAAATTTTATTTTATAAATCAACTGTTTATTGTCTATTAATTTACGACCACGCACCGGAAGACGTAGCGTGGGTAGGTCCCCGATAAGGTGGACTGACGACCTGGTGAAGGTCGCGGGAAACCGCTGGATGCGGGAGGCGCAGGACCGGTCGTCGTGGAGAACCTTGGGGGAGGCCTATGTCCAGCAGTGGACGTCTTTCGGCTGAAATAATGATGATGATGATGATGAAATTGTATTAGAAAACATCTACCATTTTCTTACTAATCTTTACATATATCCAACGTCCTAAACTACTTATTTTGTTTAGTGTATGTACATAATAATCTATACTAATAAATAAAGCTGAAGAGATTGTTTGTTTGTTTGAACGCGCTAATCTCAGGAACTTCGGGTGCAATTTGAAAAAAATCTTTTTGCATTAGATAGCCCATTAATCCAAGAAGGCTTATCCATATAACATCACCCTGTTACCAATAGGAGCGGAGCATTACAAAAATGTATGATATACCATCATCAACCTTTTATCGGCCCACTGCTGGGTTCAGGTCTCCTCTCATACAGAGAAGGATTGAGCGTAATCTCCACGCTTGCTCAATGCGGGTTGGCGATTTCAGAATTAAAGTCCAGGTTTCCTCAAGATATTTTCCTTCACCTTCAGTCATTGGTGTCCAAGTTATACTTAGAAAGTACATATAACTTTGGAAAAGTTACATTGGTACTTGCCTGACCTGGAATCGAACCCGCGCACTCATACTTGAGAGGCTGGTGTTTTTAACCACGAGGCCACCACGACATTTTTATGATGTATATTTTGGGGTTAAAATAAAACGTTCAAATAACTAGTAACAAAATACAATGTCGCGGACGGCCGCTAGTAAACAATATTCCATTCTTCTATGTACTGTCTGCATAATAATCTATGGCCATAAGCTTAGTCATAGGCAAGGAAACGACGCCTAAGGCGGGTCAAAATGGTCTCCAAGAGAGATCACTTTGTGCTGATAGTCTAGGTGTAATTAACTGCAACTTTACGTGGCAATATGTGAATATTATGACGGGGAAATTGTGCTTGTTATTAAAGTTATAAGGAACAATAAAAAGACACCTCTGCGAACGGATTCACGACGACCTAGTATTAGATAAGTAAGTTTAATGATGATTCTGGCAAAAAAAAGTTATTGTCAGTCAACATAAGTACCTATATTTCGTCTTAAATTTGATGGTAGATATAATAAAGAGTATACTATCTAATTAGTAAGTATACTGAATAATTATTGTCATAATTAAGAAAACGAAAATGAGGGATAGATAGACTTTCTATTAAAAAAAGCTTACTATTGTTACTAACTTTCTACATGATAAAGATTGTCAATTTATTCTCTAAGGTTTTTATAGATACTTAATATAAAAATTCGTTGATCAGTTTTGACTTACTTAGTTCCAAAATCCATAATATTTATATTTGTTTTTATAATATTTATTGATCTCAGTTATTTGAAAATAGTTAAAATGATTAATAATGACTTAATGCGCAACCAAATAATAAATTTTCAGTTAAAAACATGTTGCTACATACTGAACGTAGACAACCGATCGATTTTGTGAAAATCTCACCGCGAGAGCTTAGGGAAAGTATGCGTGGACTGAGCTGTCATGCCCACTAATACTAGGGATTGACAGCTTACTCTAAGGTTCACCTGACAGAATCGCACTGCAGTATAAACAAGGTGGGTTTTAGTCAGTAAAATTCTGACGCTCTGCTCAGAGCGGGAGATGTCATTTGATGATATCCCATCCCAAAAAAAAACACCTAATGATAGCCTTCCACTGCACACCAATTGTACATAATAAAGAGTATTCTATTCTACTCTATAACATTCCTCTATGTTCATAACTAAAGTATATCTACAGAGATCCCAGATTCTGTTATCTTAAGAGTTAAGAGTTAGTTTGTTTGTTTGAACGCGCTAATCTCAGGAACTGCATGTCTGATTTGAAAAATTCTTTTTGCATTGGATAGCCCATTAATCCAGGAAGGCTTTAGGCTATATAACATCACGCTGCGACTAATAGGAGCGGAGCATAACTAACTCCACGCAAGCGAAGCCGAGGGCGACCGCTAGTAGATTATATTGAGACATTAAAACTCTCTCTTCTCTCAATATCAATCATTTTGAAGCATAGGTAATGCTAATCCATTGCTCCATATGTTCGAAAAATTTGTTTGCTTAAGAACGTAAACAACGAAATGAATGTTGTTGAAATGTCAAAATTAAAACCTTTGGTACTGATAATTTGTCATGCAGCGTTGCTGAGACAGATAATTTTTTTTTCTACTTTTGTATACCGAAACTGAAGACAGACGGGTAACTGAGTTCAACCATTAAACTACTGCTTCTCGTATGTTGAACGAAAGTTGTCTTGAAAGTTTCTTAAAATCTCTCGTCTGTCGTATGGCGACAAAATTATATATTTTAACGACATTGTTAACAAAGAAAGTTTAAGATGCTAAGAAACCACTTGACACTTAATAAAAAAACGATAATGTAATTTTATTATTCATTGAAAGTTGTAAACAGAAAATAAATACATAACAAAACACATAAAATAAATGACAGTGTCAAGCTTTCAATGTAGTTTTGTCATAACACTTGTTTCTATAAAATGACTTAATGATACGAAAACACAAGCATCTATACAATGACTTAATAATGTCATAGCTAGCATAATAGAAACATTTATCAAAAATATTTCTATATTAATATTATAATGTGTAAATTCTTATTGAGAAACGGGTTTTCACGCTTAAAGATACAGCGTCGTTGTAACAGGTCTCCTATAAAAGCTTGTCATTTAGTTTTACAATAAGCAATCAATTTAGTGGTCGATTAAATCTCTTAAGAGTGGACACAGCATTACGTTTCTGACACTAAGATTTAGTCGCACTAGCAGTTTTAATGACGATTTTGCGACTAATTTATCCTATCTTAAACTGCGCCCAATATGATCCAGGAAGGTCTTATATTGTTAGGCTTAAGTACGAATGATAGCAGGTCAAGCAACCCGAACCTGTCAATTTTTTTTTTTTTTGACGCGATCGTTGATGGTAAAGCGCACTAGTTTATTAAGAGGCTATTCACTCTAGCCTTGAAGACACTCAAATTGTAGTCCGACGGAAACACCGCCGCTGGCAGATTGTTCTAGTCCCTCGATGTACGTGGTATAAAGGAGGAGGCGAAACGCTTCGTCCGGATCGTAGTGGTGTTAACAACATAAGGGTGGAAACTCGCCGTACGACGGGTCGACCGATGGTGGAACGGAGATGGGGGAATTAAATCATGCAATTCCCTGGCACACTCCCCAAAATGCATCCTATAGAAGACCGAAAGGCTGACTACTCTACGCCTGTGCTCTAGGCTTTGGAGACCATCTCGAGTTAAGCAAGGGTCACCAATGAGCCTCTTCACCCGCCTCTCCACTGAATCCAAAGTGGCCAGGTGACACTTAGCACAACCAGCCCAAATGTGTCTACTCCACACACATTAGAACATTAGAAGCCGCCCTGGTCTGAAGTACCGCAGGACCTTTGCAATAACGACAAGTTTCTTGACAGCCACCTTGACCTTGGACTCAATGAACTGCCCAAAGTTTAGGTTCGAGGAAGGTACACTCCAAGGATACATTTCGAAAAGTAGGAGTCAAGGTGAACGGGCTTCTTTTGGCGGTGAAAAGGCACGCCGGTGTTTTGGCGGCATTGAA
Organism: Sesamia inferens; assembly: GCA_037179545.1. Lineage (NCBI taxonomy): Eukaryota > Metazoa > Arthropoda > Insecta > Lepidoptera > Noctuidae > Sesamia > Sesamia inferens. The sequence continues at coordinate 11,092,541 of CM073933.1, read as the reverse complement.
TGCGACGAGATTGGTATTGCCTTATTCGGAGACTGTCTGTAGTGAAAATAGAAAATATCGAAACTCGTTCGCTCTACCCTGGCCTCTCTTTCTCTTTGGAGACCGTCTCGAGTTTAATCAGGGTCACCAATCAGCCTCTTCGCACGCCTCTCCACTGAACCCAAAGTGGCCAGGTGACACTTAGCAGCACCAGCCCAAATGTGGCTGCAGTACTCTACACACGAGCGGACCTGTGCTTTGTACAACATTTGTGCAACATTTGCAATCAACCTTGAGCTTTGATAAAGTTGAAAATTTTATAAAGAAGTTTGACAGATTTTAGTAGCTTGATATGCTGCCGTCTGTTCATAAAACAAATTGATGATAAATAAAATGCTTGCTGTAATTTTATTAAAAGAAATTATTAAATCATCATCATCATCTCAGCGTTAATCCCAGTCGCATCCGAAGCTTTTCTCAGCTTTTGGATTCTGGGGTCCGCTTTACCAGTCTAACTGCTGATTTTGGCGAAACTTCGACATTTTCCGTGAAGCGACTGCCGTCTGACCTCCATCCACCCAAAGGCGATATCGAAGCATTGCAGTTAGACCAATTGTTGGACTTTTGAGGGCTCCAACAACCCGTAACGATTGCCACTAGATGTTCGTATGGCAACCGGGACCAACGGCTTAACGTGCTTACCAAGGCAAATATTATAATATTATCATATGCATGAATATGAATATTTGCACTGCGCGGGGATCGAACCCGAGCCTCCTTGCTCATCGGCCGCGTTCGCTACTGCTACGCTACGGAGACTGTCGAAAGAATTTATTAAATATCAGTAATAAAGATTTTGTAAACTAATGTTAATCGACTTTTTTAACTGACTGGCAAATACCTAGTTTGGAGTTATCGTCTAATCTAATCTTGTACAATCTGATTATCTACAGAAAGTTAAATTGAAATTACAATTATATCCCTGACCGGTACGTAAAAAAATTGAGACAAAATAAATCAAATATTATTTTTTTTTTTTGTAAAATACGAATCACTAAAAAGTTCTTTTCTTTCTTTTATGGCTTCGCACGGTTTGTGCATTTAGCCAATGTCACGTAATGAATTGTTCATGTCGAAAAAGATGGCGTGATACGTCTTACGATGGAGGTTTGAGCCAAAGTCATGATGTGACCACTGTGCTGCGATATTTCACTGTTCTTTATGACTTATTTACTGAATGCACTTTTTACTACATAAATCACGCACTTTTATTTAGTAAACAACACTATAAATAATTTTAAAAGTCCGATGAAAAATGAGCGTGACACTCAGCTTGACTTTCCCGCCAAAAAACCCCACTAAAAAATTAGTCCGTAAATGAAACCATTTTTGTCATTAAGGTTAGGACACATTAGACCAGAATTTAATTCTGCAATTTTATGATTTTCGATTGTTATGAACTACTTTGGGTCAACAAACAATTACAATACCTTACCTACCAACAAACGAAAAAAAACTCTTATCAAAATAATAACCCAAATAAATAAATATCCTCCCCTAACATGTCTCCACGTACGGCTAACACAATTACAATTCGGTCACGACAAGTAATAAAATAGCCAAAAGAAACGGCCATTCGACACTCGAGACTAAAGGGCTATTCGGTATTCTTCTCACCAACCCTTAGGAGCCACGAGCCACGAAGGGAAAAGTGCAAACACTTTAGGCAAAGGACCCAAAATAGAGAATGTATTGAGTCGCCCAACAAAATAAGGGTGTGTGGAAATTCTTAGACTAGAGATTTGTATAGAGTTGTTTTATGTATTAAGAATTGGCTGTCTGCAGTGTGTACGCTGAGTATATTTTTGAGTGCCAGAGGCCATTTGCAATTAAGATGACTAAAGTATTTTCTGTAAAATACCCAATTCTACGACTTTACTATCCTGGAAAACATATATATACTGAAGAGATATAAATCATTTAAATCTGCACGAATAATGGCTAACAGATTCAGAAGGCATATACATATGTTTAAAAAAACAAATAAAAAGGTGAAAATAGGTATCATCCTTTATGAATATACACCACAGTGTTTCAAGGGGTTTATTCATAAACGAAAATTTAAGTTAAGTGACGTGCAAACGTGTAAAATGTATGGTTAAGGAATCGCTAAGCACTAGTTAACTATAAACATCTTTTATGAATAAGAGGGCAAATGTTTAAACATTTGATATTTCTTTATAACACAACAATAAATAAAACAAAATTTTCTTAAGACAAATTCAGTCATTACATTCAATTTAAACGCCTTTAAATGTTGCAAATAACTGGATTACCTATAACAAATATTTTTTAAATTGATATTTTTTCCTTTGGGGGGGATTAGCAACTCTTAAAACATACAATGAAGTGGACAATAACCCTAACCGCAGGTGGCGTTTGGATCTCGCGAACTTTTCAAATATTTGCCAAGACTTCCCATGGATTTGTTCGTTTTTCCCCTTTTGTCCGAACTAACGTTAACATTTATCTACCGAAGCGGATCAAGTATGCTTTGACACACAGCCAAAATATCTTTTGACGAAATATTTGAACGGGTCCCAAATGTTTGAACTTTTTGGAAGGTAAGCTGGTTTTGATTAAATTACATTTACAAATCTGACTTGCTTTGTTGTTCTTTTTCGTGGTGGGTTATTGTTTCAGTGTCATATATTGCTTTTTATGTGGTAATTTGGTTTTGGGCTGATTTTTGAAATTACAAATAATTTTTCAATTAACGTCCACAGATTATATATAAAAGAACTGTCAAAAAATCAAAATTATTCTTAATCACCATCACCCTGGCGTAACGATTCGCGGGTTCGATACCCGCGCAGTGCAAATATTTGTATGCATGAATATGAATATTTTTAATTTTTTTTGTCGTGCCTCGGAAAGCACGTTAAGCCGTTGGTCCCGGTTGCCATACGAACATCTAGTGGCAGTCGTTACGGGTTGTTAGAGCCTTCAAAAGTCCAACAATTAATTTAATTGCAATGCTTCGATATCGCCTTCGGGTTGTGGAGGTCAGACGGCAGTCGCTTCACGGAAAATATCGAAGTTTAGCCAAAATCAGTTGTTAGGCTTGTAAAGCGGACCCCAGATTCCAAAGCTGAAAAGCTACGGATGCGACTGGGATTAACGCTGAGGTGATGATCATGAATGTTCCAACTTTTGGGACACAGGCGAAGGCCTGTGTCCCAAAAGTTGGAACAAGCGAGAGAAGTCTCGCTCAGAGTGAGTTGGCAATACTACCACGCTGGCCCAGTGCGGGCTGGTAGATGTCACATAACTTAGACATTTTGTTTTTTGCTTCTAGAACATGCCGGTTTCCTCAAGATGTTTTCTTTTACCCTTTTGAGAGCAGTGGTGATAAAACAATTTACACGAAGTAAAGCGCCTGATGGGGTTCGAACCTACGACCTGCTACTTGAAAGTCGCGGCCAATACCACTATGCCACTCCTTTTTTTTTATATCTATAAACTAGCGCTTGGCCGCAATCCCGCCTGATGGTAAGCAGTGATGCGATCGTTGATGGTAAAGCGCGCTGGTTTATAAAGTGCCTATTCACTCAGAAAAACTGAGCGAATAGGAACGAAGACGGCAGTTGAGCGAGGTGATGCAATGTTAAACCCAACAATACGACCAACGATGCTGCGCCAAAGGGAGATTGATCTGAAGACCCTCCATGACCAAACTCCCAACATAACAACATAAAGCGCATCGTACCCGGCATACATCGCAACACAACTGCTCAGACCCGTCCTCCGTACGGCTTCACCAGACATCATGCCGGAATACGACAAATCGCTTGGCGGCAAGACTTTGTCTGGTCGGTGGTAACTTCTGACGGCAGCCGATGTTATGGCCTACCACCGACTACTCCTGCTCAAAATTATTCGTTGCGTAAAATTTTCTGGAATTGCAATATTTGCTCTAAATAGATTGATAAATAGGAAGAAACAACGAACAGGCCTACAATACATCTGGACTTTGAAGGACACTGTGACCGATGACTATTGACACTGTGAGTTTGTTTTAGCCTTTCTTCGAGTACCCTTCTTAGAGTAGTCAGATGGCACAAGCCAATCTCATCAGGTGTAAAGAAAAACATGTGATGGGTATGTAAAAATTTTGTTTTACCTACTTATAGACAACCTTATCATGAACCAACGCAGTTTTTGTATTAATTTGTTCATATTTCGTACTGCAGGACTTTTTTCCATTCATTTGTTCACGGAAATTCATTTGAAAATTACTTCCTATAACAAAATGACCCCCACAAGTCGATTTACACACTATCAGACATAATTATTATGATATCATAACTCACTTACCTCACAAGTATTCGCTTAGTCCTCAAACAAGCACCCATTACATAATCGATTAAAAACAAACTCCAATCGATTCCCGCTCACCGATGACCATCACTAATATAATAATATTTGACATTTGGCAACACCACAATTATACACATTACACAGTAACACTTCAAGCAAAATCATGATGCATCTGACCTTAAGAAAATTTCAGTTCCTACAATCGAATTTTTAAGTTTTTTTTTTCTAATAAATCAATTGAACAATTGGATCCCATTATGGCAAATCGATTTCCTCAATGTGTTGAATGTAACGTCGCAAATTGGACAAAAAGTTAACCTGTGCAATTAGCACTAAGATAAAGCACTTGTAATAACCGTGGGAGGCTGATTTTTTTACTCTGTGGCCCAAGCAGGTAATATACTGCGGTGTTTAACTATACATACGTGTTTTCTAATTTTATTGCTTGTATTTGACGTTTTTTTTTTTTAATATAGTGATGTATTATTGTGTTGTCGTTTCGGCATAGTAGCTAGTTCGACTTGCTGGATTAATAAATAAATTTAAGCTTGAGTAAACTTTTTGTAATAGATACATGATACAAACACTTTTAAATTGACATATAGGAGCAATACTTTCTTGTTTCTTATTCTTATAGGAGAAATTCCTAGTGTGGGGCAATGGTGGTTTTTTTTTTAATATTTATAAACTGGCGCTTGACCGCAATCCCGCCTGATGGTAAGCAGTGATGCGACCGTTGATGGTAAAGCGAGCTAGATTATTAAGAGCCTATTCACTCAGAAAAACTGAGCGAATAGGAGGGAAAACGGCAGTTGAGCGAGGTGATGCAATGTTAAACCCAACAACACGACCAACGATGCTGCGCCAAAGGGAGATTGATCTGAATCTGGCGCATCGTACCCGGCACACATCGCAACACAACTGCTCAGACCCGTCCTCCGTACGGCTTCACCAGACATCATTATTTAACTCGGACTTCTAACTTTACATCTGGAAAATTTCAAAGCAATCGATTCAGTAGTTACGGCGTGAAACAAAAAAACTCACTTCCGATTTATAATATTAATAAGGATATCGCTTAATGTCAATATAGATTGTTAAACGAGAGGCTAAAATGACCTATTTTATACGAGGTAATTTTACTCCCACAGTACCTACAATTAACGTAACCCAAAATACAGTAAACCAGAATTTACAATTCGGGGAATGTTCTAAAGTGTCGCACCAATTTTTTTTAAATTTATTTTACTACTAAATGGTAAAAGCCCCATAAGTCAATAGATAAAGTTAAGCTACTTAGTTGCTGAGTTTAGTCCGATTATTACATAGGTGGGGAAAGGCTAGGTAGATGGTCTTTTTAGGGTTCCATAGCCAAATGGTAAAAACGGAACCCTTATAGATACGACATGTCTGTCTGTCCGTCTGTCTGTCTGTCTGTCCGTATGTCACAGCCATTTTTTTCCTAGCTATACTGTTGAAACTTGGTAGGTAGATGTATTCTGTGAACCGCATTAAGATTTTGATGCAAAAATAAAATAATAATAATAAATATTGGGGGCCCCCCATACTTAGAACTGAAACTCAATTTTTTTTGTCATCAAACACATACGTGTGGGGTATCTATGGATAGGTCTTCAAAAATGATACCGAGGTTTATAAAATATTTTTTTCTAAACCGAATAATTTGCGTGACAGACGCTTCCAAAATGGAAAAAAGTTGGGCCCCTCCCCCCCCCCCCCTCCTTTTCCTAAAATAAGAAACTTAAAAATCTAAAAAAATAATCATATGATGTATATTACTATAAAAACTACCAACGAAAATGATTTTGAACGAGATTTAGTAAGTACTTTTTTTTTATACCTCGTATATCGTAAACCGCTTTATACCGCGTAGTCTTTCATATAAATAACTTAAATCCTTTAATTTCATAAATCAATGGTACGGAACCCTTTGTGCGTTAGTCCGACACGCACTTGGCCAGTATTTATATTTCTTAGAATAGAATACTCTTTATTATTTAGGTACACCATATAGATTACAGAACATAAATATAAAGATTTTACAAAGAGTGACACAATGGGCGGTCTTATCGTTAAGAGCGATCTTTTACAGACAACCTTTGAATGGAATAGGTACCAACTAAGGGGAAGGAGTGGGGGATACTGCAGTGTCTCGAGACAAAAATATTCGACCAGTGTATGTTGCCAGGGATGACTTATGGAATGGGCCTTATAAGAAGGCTCAAAGTCACTGAAAGGGCAATGGAGAGAGCTATGCTTGGGGTTTCACTGCGCGATCGAATCAGGAATGGGGAGATCCGCAGAAGAGCGAGAGTAACCGACATAGCCCGAAGAATTGCAACACTGAAGTGGCAGTGGGCTGGGCACCTTGCCCGTAGGAACGATGCCGGATGGGGCCGACGGGTTCTCGAGTGGTGACCACGCACCGGAAGACGCAGCGTGGGTAGGCCCCCGACAAGGTGGACCAACGACCTGGTGAAGGTCGTGGGAAACCGCTGGATGCGGGAGGCGCGGAGCCGGTCGTCGTGGAGAGCCTTGAGGGAGGCCTATGTCCAGCAGTGGACGTCTTTCAGCTGAAATGATGATGATGATGATGAAGGGGAAGGAGAGAGAAAAAATATAGGTAGTCTACAGTGTACTATTTACATAGACTCTTCTTCTGTAACCGTGACGTAATCCACGCATTATACCAAAGAATATTGCCACTAATACTTCCAATTTAAAAAAAAATGTTTTTCTTTTCTTTTTTTTTTTTGAGACAGTAATAAGTAGAGTCTTTATTTAAGATTATTCTGCATCTAGAAAAAGACTTTCGTTTTTAGCCTTTTAGGAAACAGCCAAAAATTTAAAAAAGGTCTCATTCCCTAGATGATGAAATGCTATTTTTATTCTCGTTTTGGTATGTACGCTACAGCGGTTTTTTTGAAAATAGAATTGTGATTAATTATTTTATTTTTCTTAAATAAGTGGTTTTAAAAGTGATACAGTCATATTTTGTTGATGATTTCACTCGTTGTAGATAAGACATTGACAGATAAGGAATATCTATCATGAATTATTTCATCACCGATATGACGCCAGTAACTCGTATAGAAGCACAACTTTGATATAAATTAATTAGCTTGTTGATAAATTTCAAACGATACTTTTACGCAACAAAAATACTACCAAAAATTACATTCTCAGTGCAAAGGCCGCGACTATACACTCCATTTCCCATCAAACCGGCTCTTATGACTTAAGCCTAACAGCAAACAATCTATAATAACATGTGATAATCGTTCGGTCAGTCAACGTTCGTGTCAAAAACTAAGAAATTAATGTTTGCAATCACCGTTAGAGGCCAAAGTATGGCCGAAAACCGAAATTCTCACGGCCGCACCCAATTTACACGCAGCATTACGAATTTGTCATATTAAGTCGATTACAGAGTGGAGGACACTACATAAGGTGAAGGTATTGGATGGGACAAGTTTTTGAAAGGTGGTTTCGGCCTAGAATTTCGAACAATTTAATGGACGAATAATCATTTGCACTAATTATTCGTTGCTGGTCTTATGATATCAATTTGGATGCGAATGGAGATTCTTGATGGGTTTAATCTCATTTTAAATGCTGGCGTTTCAAGTCGCTAAGTTATTTATTTATGGTTATCTATTGCCACAATGATTTTTAATACACACTGCAGAAATATTACAACACGAGGTATATAGTGTAAGAAGCATGTAAAAGGATTTCCTTTCAAGAATATTGTGTCAAATATGGGCTGACGACACAAAAAAAAAACTCGACTATTTTTTTAATATTTAAAAACCAGTATTTGACCGCAATCCGTAGCATGGGTAAGCCCCCGACAAGGTGGACTGCCGACCTGATGAAGGTCGCGGGAAACCGCTGGATGCGGGAAAAGTGAGTGAATAGGAAGGAAGACCGTATTAGAGTGACGTGATGCAATGTTGAATCCAAGAGAGAGATTGATTTGGAGTCCTCTGCGACCGAACTCCCGATACAACAACATTTGGTGCATCGTACCCGGCACACATCGCAACACAACTGCTCAGACCTGTCCTCCGTAGGGCTTCACCAGACATCATGCGACAAGACTTTGTCTGGTGGGTGGTAACTTCTGCTGGCAGCCGATGGCCTACCACCGAAAAAAACATCTTTGTTTTAAATTATAATAAGAAAACTTCACAGTGTCACGTATCGCTTTAACTTAAACAATCAATACAAAACAATTAGAATGCAATAAATATTCATCTACAAATTTGTACATTCATAAATCGATACATCATTGACACATCACTATTTCTGTGACAGCAACGACAAGATAATTGTTCACAGTTTCTATAATAACTAAGCTTTCATTTCGCTAGTTATACATGAATCCCATAGAATAGGAGGTCCATCAGTGTGCCATCACCCTATTGTTGATAGCATCCTGATGGACTGGGTGAAAATCCAAACTCTGACCTTAACTGTCATTTTTTTTTTTTTTGAGGAAAAACGCAGTAATACTTTTATCACACTTGGACCGTATTCATGCCCCAGCAGTAGATTTTCGACCACTAGACCAAAGACGCAGTCAATAAATAATAATAAATCGATAAGTAATTGGCACTTCACTATTCTGCAACTGATAACTGCAACAAAGATAAATGTTCGTGACACTAGCACGTTTAGGCTATTACAACCACAGAATAATCAATATTCAAAGAATAAATTAACACACTGTTGTTTACAAACAGCACTGTTATTGTTGAAAGTATGCTGTACGATTTGAATCCAGAATGAGTCATTGGGAATCCCTGAGCTTAATTGTTGAAGACTGCTAACAATTAATTGGTGGTATATTAAAAATTCGTATATATTATGTATATATTCTACTAAAAGTTGAATGAATATGTCTAAGACACGATTGTTTCAAGTTCACTAGTTACACAGATTTACGTCTAAAAATGGCCCTTGTCTACTGACGTAAAGCCAACATTCGACTTTATAATACTGGTCAGTAATAGTTAAAATAATGACACCTGTTTATGAAGTTTAAATAGAAAAGTATCAAGCTAAAGATTACGCATCTATATAAAAAAAATATTGCATCATCATCATTGCGTTGACCAAGCCGATTGTCACATGTCTTAAACAGATGTAGATGACCACATCTTTTCTTACAATTACTGGAAACATGACTACAGTTAACATTTACATCTCCTATCGGTCATCATACGAATAGGTACGAACTCCTAACCCGTCAATTCTGACGTCATTCGTGGGAAAAACGATTCGCAGCCGGAACTTCACGATTACCTCCTTTAATGCACGAAGTTCAAGTCTTATGCCCGAGATACACGAATCTAGTTCCACAAGTCGGGATAGTGAGCTAGTGTTATTAAGCTAGCAAGCTAGTAACTTTGACTTCATGTAAACAGAACTTAGCTTCATTTCTAGGCTAGAATAATGAAAATAAAATAATGAAATAAAAGAAAAAAATGAAAGAATGTCATTTAGAAAGCGTTTCAGCTAACCTCATGGTTGACTAGCCATCTACGCGAGAGATTAGTGCAGAAGTGTGTAAATACACATGCACTTACTCTTCCCTCTCTTCTTAGTGCACGACAATCTAATTGACCACCCTAATTGCGTAACAAACTATTACCATCAATTGAAATCATTTTGAAGCATATTACTAATCCATTGCTTCATATGTTCGAAAAATGTACCTACTCAACAACGTAAATAACGCAATGAATATCGTTGAACTGTCAAAATAAAACCCATTGCTAATGGTAGTGTGTTACGCTATTACCCTCCGGAGAGAAATCGATTCTTTAAAAATCTGTATTCGGAATGTCAGATAATGAGAGCTTAAATGGCAATCCATAGCTTTAGTGGGAATGACAGTTCACTCCATGCTCATTTCACCTAAGTTTTCACGGTGATATGGTCACAGAATCGCACTGCAGTCAAAGGACTGATGGTAGTATAATCCGTCTACAACGGAGCCGAGACCTGGACACTAACGGTCAAACTAGTCCATAAGTCTAAAGCCGCTCAGCGAGCTATGGAGCGGGCTATGTTGGGCGTCTCTCTGAAGGGCCGCATCAGAAATGAGGTTATCCGACAGAGGACCATAGTCACCAACATAGCTGAGAGGATTAGCAAGCTGAAGTGGCACTGGGCTTTTCACATATGCCACCGGGCTGACAACCGTTGGCATAAACAAGTCCTCGAGTGGAGACCGCATCTTTGCAAACCTAGCGTAGGACGCCCTTGGGCGAGATGGAGCGACGACATCAAAAAGGTGGCTGGTAGTGGCTGGCGGAGATCTGCTCAGGGATCAAGCTTGTTGGCGTGCCATGAAAGAGGCCTATGTCCAGCAGTGGGCGAGTAGAGGCTGATGATGATGATAATGATGATGATAATCAGCTATGTTACCATTACTGAGACACAGCTCTTCTCTTTTTCTTTGAGAAGAATTAGGTGATAATCTACCCGCCCAGTTCTAGTTATATTTCTAGTACATATCAGTTCCTTCACCATTTTGAAAAAAAAACAACGGTGATGAAATTATTTAAACAAAATAGCATGTGCCATACCAGGATAGTATACATACCGACGATCTAAATTTACTAAACTAGCCTCGTGAAACCTGAGCATTATTAAATAAAAAATACTATGATATTTCGTGTAACGATGCTTATCTGGTCAATTAATTACTTTTAATAGACTTGTTCGGATAAGTACAAAAGGATTCTGTCAAATCAAATGTTATTTGTTGCATTTTAAAAGGTAGACAGATTGAACTTTAAATTAATCATTTATTTTACAATATTTCACAGTTGATTGTAATTCTAAACTTTGTAGTTTTGATAATTAAGTTCTACATTTAATGGAGTAGTCTAAGTTAGGTGATAATAATGATAAAAATTATTATACTTACAGCGAGTGGTCCAGATGGTATACCAGCGATTGTTCTTAAGGCATGTGCGCCCAAGTAGTCTCGCCCGGGAAGCGATTGCCGTCTTCCTTGATGGCTCGAAGACCTGTGATCGGGTTAGGCTAAACTTTTGAGTAAGCTTCTAGCGTATGGCATTTCCTGGCTGGTTAAAAGACTTCCTGACTGAACGGTCCCTCCGAGTTGATCTCGACGGATGCTCATCGGAGCCGATCTCGACTAATGGTCCTCAGGGGTCTGTTCTCTCTGCAACTCTGTGTCTGCTGCATATTAACGATCTGCTAATACCTGGCGTATGCAGATGATAGCACAGTTGTGGAGAGATACCTGCCTGGTGCTCGGGCTAGTAAGAAATCAATACGGTCCGAAAGAGAGGCTATGGTAGAGCGTATAAATGCTACAGTCATCATCAATCCCAATCGCATCCGAAGCCTTTTCAGCTTTGGAGTCTGGGGTCTGCTTTACCAGTCTAACTGCTGAGTTTGGCTAAACTTTGACATTTTCCGTGAAGCGACTGCCGTCTGACCTCTACAACACGAAGGCCGCGTTCGCTAACGCTACGCCACGGAGGCAGTCCAGTCCAAATGTTGCACTACAGTCACCCTCAGAATGGGGCCAAGCCATTCTTGTAGCATTCAATGCCTCCAAACCACAAGTGTGTCTATTCACCGTCAAAAGAAGTCCGTTCACTGACTTTTATACCGCGTACATCGAAGGACTGGAATGTCTGACTGACCTGCTGCGGTCTTCCCGTCTCATTACAATTTATGTGTCTTCAAGGCTAGAGTGAATAGGCTCATATTAATGCTTTATCATCAACGTTAGCATCACGGCTTTTCATCAGGCTGGATCACGATCAAGCACAAGATTATAACATTAAAATATGAAAAACAAAAGCTATTTCTACAGATTCCTTCTGTACACATTACATCTGCAAGCACCTTACTGTTGATGCGTCCACGCTTCACACCGGTTTTCTTTCATCATTGGTCTACATTAGACAGCCGCATTAGCTCTGAAGCCTAGCAATATATTAAACATCAATTATTAATAGAGTCTGACATCTCGTGGGTGGAGTGCTAAAATTTTATTAGCAAATTCAATCTGATGCAATGCTTCATGGGAGATTGTCGCGAAACCAATCCCACGATATAGTTTGAGAGTTGCAACATTTGTTGTTAAATGTGTTTGTTATTAATTGCTCTGATTATCGTATTTGAAATTTGAATTTGTGTTTGAGTTTGACGGGTGTGTTTGAAAGTATTCAAGGACTTGGTCTCAGCACCACGTAACTCACTATTACTATTAATTGGAATCTTTTTGAAACAGATCACTAATCGATTGCTCCGTATGTTCAAAACATATGCCTGTTCAACAGCGTAAATAACGCAATGGTCTTTGCTGAACTGTCAAAATGAAACCCATTGCTACTGACAGTGTGTTACGCAATTTGCCGATCTTTTATGGCCGATGCTTAGTTGGGGTGGATGGATCAATCATAGATTATGCCAAAAAACTTTTTTACAAAAAAAACAACCGACTTCCAAAAGACACTACAAAGTGAAAAATAACTAATTTCGGAAGTCGGTTGTTTTTTTTTTTTGTAAAAAAGTTTTTATTTTACACTTTTTAGTTGTGAAAAGTACTGTTCAGCTGCATCCGTTTAGACTGGATGCTGACGTTAAAATACATAATGAAAAAACTTACAAACGCACTGGTTGCCCCTACGATTTTTTAAAGTTCCCCTTGATTTCTCTGGTCTTCCACCATCAAACCCTGACGTCTTATCATGGGACCACCTTGGGAATGTCTTCTTTACAACAGAAAAAGAATTATCAAAATCGGTTCATAAACGACGAAGTTATCCACGAACAAAAATAAAAAAGCATATGGTCGAATTGAGTAACCTTCTCCTTTTTGAAGTCGGTCAAAAAATAACTAAGAGAGTTTATTCATTTTAAATCCTGAATGTATTTATACTTCTCTGTATCAAACTGTATCATTTAACGGTTTACTAAGTGTGAAGAGTATCCATATTCATCTACATTAATTTAACAGACAATTTATACTTACTATTATTTAAAATAATAATATGTACTTGTACAGCATGTTGAATAAGCAAATAGGAGTCATAGCGCAACAAAAAAAAAATCGCTGTCTTGGGACTAGCCGACAGAATTGAAAACTGAAATAATTAAAAAACACAGAATCTATACTAATATAAATCAAATCAAAATCAAAAGTCATTTATTCAAATTAGGCTGAGAATCAGCACTTTTTGAACGTCAATATTAAATAAGACGGTCCCCCAAAACGCCCTCCTATCGACATTTCCTAGTGCTTTCGCTGGGAAGAAACTCCCCAGTAGCTATAAGGCTGAAGAGTTGGTGTCTTTGTTTAAACGCGCTAATCCCACGAACTACTGATCCGATTTGACAAAACCTTTTTGCGTTTGATGGCCCAATAATCCAGGAAGGCTTTAGGCTATATAACATGGCACTGCGACCAATAGGAGTAGAGCATATAAAAAAAAATCAAAAATTAATCCTTATCCAAATAAATTAATAGTATTTAATTAACACGCGAACGAAGTCGCTGCCGGCTGCTAGTAGGTACATAAAAAGGAAAACGTAGAAAACGATCAAGGTGTCGGGTGGGTCATGCTCACGCATATTCAATGCTTTTTCCCTAACCAACAATAGTGCTCAATGCGGCTAAACAAGTGTAATATATTTCTGCATCGTTCTCACACGGTTGATTTCAAAATGAATGATGTAATCAAATATTTGTATCAATAGCTTGATAATTTAAAAGAGTGTCCATGGAGTTTCTTGCCCGTTCTTCTCCATAGGTACCTACTCTTTGGAATGGGCGACTAGCTTCACCTTACTGACTGACCGACCTTCTGACAATTCAAAAGTGCCTGTAACTGGTTTATTTGAAATAAATGCTTTGATTTTGATTTTGATTTTTTTGAATTATTATTTAAAATAAGTAACAACACTTTCATACTACATAACACTTTCACATTAATTTGTATTTTGTATTATATGATTCCATACATACTTATGTACATACATACATCATCAACCGTTTTATCCTCTCATACAAAAAAGGGTTGAGCGTAATCACCACGCTTGCACAATGCGGGTTGGCGATTTCAGACCTGGACTTTAAGTCCAGGTTTCATCAAGATGTGTTCCTTCACCTTCAGTCATTGGTGTCCAAGATATACTTAGAAAGTACATATAACTTTAGAAAAGTTACATTGGCACTTGCCTGAAAGAATGAACGCAATATTATGTTGGATAGTGTACAAGTTACATCCGGAGTCGTTTATTACACGGACCTTGTAGAAACTAGAACCAATTTCCATGCGATCAGGCGCTTTTGTTATACCTATTATTGGAATCAATTGTAACAGCACATCGACACCTCCTACGTACAACTAAGTAACTGAAAAATGCAAATTTTATAGGAGAGCGAATTGAAGATTTCAATTTTTTTGAATCGCCATAGCTAAGCCCCTTTATGGAATTGAAATATAATATTTGGTGAGCGGGTTTAAACTTAAGTGAAATTTATAATTAAGAATATATTTTGTGTCTAAATCTTTAAATTTTTGTTTTATCACACATGCATACTTTTACTGCGTTATAAAAAACAATCAAAATATGCTAACTGGCACATACACAATTCTTCATTGGAATATTCAGGCACCCTATTGCTTTAACTGTCAGATACGTACTTATAATCGGTAAAGTCAATTGTAATATCCTGTGTATCTGTTAATTACATAATTTATCACCGTAATTATATTATTGTGCATATAAGTGTAACTGAATTTCAAACAAATAAAAATAATCACGTGTGTTGGTATTTTGAAATAAAAGCAGTGGATGTATTTGTATTATCTAATGTTCATTTTCAAAACACAAAAATACAAATTTCCACCGTTTCAAGTGTCAAAAAGTAACATTATGTGTTGTATGTTTATGACACCGAAGATGTTATGTAACATTAATTAAAAATAGCATCTACCTACATACTTGCTGGTAATCAGACTTTTCTCTTTTGTTTAATTAGGTATAAATTCTTATTGAACTAGAAATCACTTATATAAAACTAAACTATAAAACAACTGCCTGAAAGGCAGTTTTTGTTCATTTCGTAATAAGGGGTTTGTCTCAAAATAAATTCTTAAAATATCGTAATGTTAATTCTAAATATATTGAATATGTAAAATTAGTACTTATCAATTAATATAAATCAGTCCTTTCAAAAAGTTATTTGGACATTCTTGCACTGAGATCTAATTTAATATGATACTTATTACTGTACTATCATTGTGTACTTATAATGATTATAACAAGGTTTCATTCAATATTATTTTACTTATTGAGTAATAATATTGCACGTTTTATCATTAACTAGCTGCGCCACGCGGCTTCGCGCTTCTATTGGTCCCAGCATGATGTTATACAGTATGTTACGAAAACCCTGTCCGACCCGTGAAGGTGTTGTTAGGTATCGATAACTGATTCTACTAATGCATACAAAACCGGGCTTTACTTAAAAAAAAAATCCCCCTAAAAAAAAAAATATTATTTCGCAAAAGGAGGTAACTTATTAAATGTGCGTTGACCACCCTTCGCCTGCCGACCGCGGGGGGCGGGCGGCAGGACACGCGGCACGTGGTCGCATCGCTATTCGCTCATAATAATACCGGTGTTGTCACTTTTTAAAAATTACCAAATTTCGGGGAAATTGGAATTAATTCGTTGGAAAAAAAGATTATTTCAAAATTCATTTGTATTGGTACTATGATGAATACGTAAAATTTTATATTATATTTGGTCATGTGTTTACCTAACCTCTATTATCCTTATGGGTCGGACAGGGTTTTCGTAACATACTGTATAGCCTAAAGCCTTTCTGGATTAATGGTCTATCCAACGCAAAAAGAATTTTTCAAATCGGATTATTAGTTCCTGAGATTAGCGCGTTCAAACAAATAAACTCTTCAGCTTTATATATTAGTAGTATAGATGACTAATGACCTCAACAGTAATTAACTAATAAGTACAGCGATCACAAGATGTTTTCTCTATTCATCTTCTTCGTCTTCTTTATCTTTATTGTCATGTTGGTTCTCATTGCTGCCCTCTATCAAACTCATGTAAAAGTCATGATAAACAGATGGTATAATATTATTTCGGCATAAGTACTTCAAATCCTGAAGTTTAGCCTCGGGTATTGGTAATTTCCCCTCGTAAGCTTGGGTTGATTTTGAGGATCATTCCAATCTTTATAGGTACAGCAGAAGCATTCGAGCAAATGTAAGAGATCCATCTAAGTATACTTTATTCGTACGTTTTCGAACATAATGAGATTCCACAGAAGCAAAACTGTTAACATTATCACAAACACTTGCAATCATCTCTTCAGTAATTTTGTTAGTATGTCTGTGGATGCCTCTTTTGTCGTGGACAACAGTGCGTTGCAATGAAAGTTTTTTTCAAAGCAGAATATACCAGGCCTTGTTTGAACACTTTTCTCCATTATCTGTGTCTTTGGAGACACTGAATCAGTCTTTTGTACTTCATTTTCATCTGGTATTTTATCTATTTTTGTTGGTAAATAATACCGCAAAGTAATATCTCTTCTAGAAGCAGTTTCAGTAGTAACCCTGCGTTTTGGAATTTTATCACAGTACTTATTGATAAAATCCCGGTGACGAACTATATCTCCTACTGTCCAAAATGCCCCAAAAAGCAAATCTCTGTCAACATTAGTAAATTTTTGTGAACACTTAAACTTACATTTCTCTCCACATCGCTCCGTCTCTTTCTTGTTCCTCATTTAATCATCCCTACTTTTGTACGCATTTTCTAAATTTTTATTTTTCTTACGCATAACATCCAACCATTGGTCTTGATGGACCATTCGTAATCTAGCTTTATCTTTTTTTCGTGTAGATAGCCTGTGCCGTGGTTCAATGTCAGAAAGAGTGTTTTCTGTTATCGGGGTTTATATTGGCATAGGTGAGCTAACTGGCATGATAACTTTTGGAGTAGGAGCTGGCGATATATCACAATCTAACTGAGCAATTGCTCAAGCTATGACTGCCGAGAAATTTGGCGACTCAATAGAAATATCATTTCGAATGCTTAAACTAACATTGGTCATCATGGGTGATTGTGGCGTTATTGTTACTAATGTGGGGTCATGAGAGTTACTCGTCAAAATCACTGGAGCTGTATGACTTGTGACTGTTGGGGTATGTGTTCTGGAACATTCTGTTGGTTTAAGATGGTTTTGTGCAGTACTTGTTTCTTCGTCACTGTCTTCTATGAAAACGTCATTTGTTGCAAGTCTGTGAAATATTTTGAGAAGTGTACCTACTGGAGTATCTGAAACATTCAAACCACAATAAAACACTCAATTTTCTACGATAATCAATATCATTTCATAAATGTAAAGCTATGTAAGTATGCAGATATATATAAATAACCAATTTAAAATCCAATGTAAAACAATGTATGCGTTAGTTAACTGAATTTATTTTAAAATCATTCCGTAGAATAAGTATGTAAGTGCCTAGATACATTTTTCGCTCAAACTAAATTCCGACGTAAAAATATGTAACTTCGTAGTTACATACTTATGCATCGGGAATGATTAAATTGCAGTAATGTCGTCAAGATGATAGATTTTCATTCTATGACGTGTTCAAATATTTACAGTATAGAAAGACATCTCAATTTATGGGTGCACTTAAAGTATATACTTTAATAATTATAAAATATTTAGTTAATATTACTTAGCTTGCCTTAATGGCGAGACTATCTGGTCTGATATTACGCTTATTATTTGCTCCAGAGCATTTTTTGGTCTTTTAATTGCATGTTCCCTTAATGTAGTTAAAAAATTTATAACGTTTACCCGACATGGTAAAAAACAATGCAACACTCGAGCGCACAATTGTCTGCCCGCCGAAGAACTGACTGTTCGGCAGTTACCCGCACCGCGCGCCCTTTCCTCCCGCGTCAAAGTATGTAACTGGTACTTAAATTGTTATACACTGTGTTTATTTGTCAGCTAATGTAGATAAACAATTATACGTTTGAGAAAAAAGTATGTTAGAATAATTGAAAAAATAAAATAAAAATTTATGTGGTAAAGATACACACATAGATGCCAAAAATGCAATAAAAACCGTTTCGTGTATCTGCCAGATACATACGTATACGTAGTGGGTGTCGACATACTTACCTTACTCAAAAAATGCCTGTAACTGGTTTATTTGAAATAAATTCTTTGATTTGATTTGATAGTTTTCTCTTCAAAAATTTCTTCAGTGCCCCAAAGGATGGCTGGATTACTGCGTTATATAGCAATGCTTGAGAGCAGTGGTAACCTAATGGTATCGGCACCGAGTAACAAGGTCGTAGGTTCGAACCCCATCAGGCGTTTTACTTTCTGTAAATTACTTTCATCACAACTGCTCCCAAAACAGTGAAGGAAAACATCGTAAGGAAACCGGTACGTTGAAAACTCGTGATGTGTGACGTCACTGCACGCTACACTTTTTACCGCGCAGTGACGTCACCAGCCACCACTCCTAATCTTTGATGAATTTTGTATTTGTATATTTTTATTGGTTTCATAAAACAAAATATATTTATCCAATATTTTTCTATAATCTGAATGACGGACTAAATAGAATATTTTTTTTTTTTACCCAGGAAACATTACACGGACGAATTATTACGAACATATACTGATTGGTGCTAACAATACGACAATAAATGAAAACACGAACAATTGAAAATTTCAAACAAACTAAATCGCATAAAATTGCAAATGGAATAGAACATCCTTTAAAAATATTGGTTCACTGACCTCGATCGGCGACAGCGGGATCCTGTATCGACTTGCTTTTTTCGCGCTATTATTATTAAAGTTTTGTGGATGTGGCGCTGGATGTGGCGGTCATCAACCCGTAAGCGCTTCTTTATCAACATGTACATCATGTAGAAAATGTGAAAAATGAAAAATAATATCCTGTGACGAAACGAATGGACATATTTATATGATTTTTTATGGGTAGACTGAGAATGTGTTGAGGTACACGATGTTTAATTTATTGTCGTATTGTCAGCACCACTCTGTAGAGCAATGGATTAGCAATATGCTTCGAAATGATACCAACTGATAGTAATATTGTGTTATGTAATTAGGGTGCAGCCCTTTGGTCACGTGAACCGCTTTGCGACAACTTATATATAATTGTTGCAAGCAGTGTATGGACTCCTTATTATGTAGCGTTCACAACAAGAAGCTTCTCCCACAGAAAGCCATACATTGAGCGAATGAAAAAATTTGGAATGGTATCGCAAAGTTTCTCTATATCAGTTCCAAGAATTTACCCTAGCGCTAAAAAGAATATAAAGGTATTTGATAAACCTTTTGTGAAAACTAATCTCAGTTTACAATCCCCAGTTATCATCATCATCATCATCATCATTTCAGCCGAAAGACGTCCACTGCTGGACATAGGCCTCCCCCAAGGTTCTCCACGACGACCGGTCCTGCGCCTCCCGCATCCAGCGGTTTCCCGCGACCTTCACCAGGTCGTCGGTCCACCTTGTCGGGGGCCTACCCACGCTACGTCTTCCGGTGCGTGGTCGCCACTCGAGAACCCGTCGGCCCCATCGGCATCCCCAGTTATACGAATACAATAATGCTGAAATAAACACATCAGACCTTGATTTATTCAGCGACAAGCTAGCAGTATTCAAAAAAAAAAATCACACTATCCTTGCCAACTTAGTTTTAATTTTTTTTCTTCAATATAGTTTGTTTTATACATTACTAGCTTTCCGCCCGCGGCTTCGCTCGCGTGGAGATCGGTTATATCGCGCTTTTAGATTTCCCTCGTGAATATAATTTTTTTCCGGGATAAAAAAGTACCCTATTATTTAATCCGGACTTCTAACTTTATGTTTGCAAAATTTCAAAATAATCGGCTTAGTAATTACGGCGTGAAAGCGGAACAAACAAACTCACTCTACGATTTATAATATTAGGATATTTGGTGTACACATACAAATATTCCAGTAATGTCCCTTGGGAACTTGATGTTTTTTTTGGACCAAAAGTAGCCTATGTTACTCTCCATCATTTTAACTAACTATATGCCAAAAATCAAGTCGATTCGTTACTTTATTAGGTTATATATATGGACGATATTTGGTGTACAAATACAAATATTCCAGAATTCTCCCGTGTGAACTTGATGTTTTTTGGGGACCAAAAGTAGCCTATGTTACTCTCCATCTTTTCAACTAACTGTATGCCAAAAATCAGGTCGATTGATTGCTTAGCTACGGCGTGAAGGAAGGACAAACAAACAAACAAACACACTTTCACATTTATAATATTAGTATGGATTATATTTAAATTAAATTTTATTTTTTATTTAATCACATAAATTTAGTGGCTAATATTTACAAAATTTAAAAAGTTAAAAAAATAAAATTATGTACAAGTATATAAAAGAGGAATGGAATTAACTAGGCATCAAAATATTCATCCGCATCGCTGTCAACAGGAAACGAGCCCAAAAGGCTGGCAGCATTGCCACGTTGTATGGCGATGCTGATTCTTTGGCCAAAAAATATCCCAGCCCTCTGGTCACGGTCACGTCTCATTAAATTTTTGTATTTTATATGTTCTTAACTTTGTTCTAAATATTTGTCACTGTCTGATTCACTATAGTCTGTCTTGTTTGTATTAGTCTTAATGTAGCGTAATGTATTTTTCGAGGCAGTAAATCAATCAATCAATCAATGCTATGTACGCCGCAATTGTCATCTACATTAGTCTGTTAGTTATTAAGATTGCTCTAGCATAAGTTTAATGTCTGTGATGTGGCTGTGCTTTAAATAAATAAATAGATTTATTTACCCAAAATGTCAACTGTGAATAAGGCCATCTAATCATACTAAATTTAAGTAAAACAAATTAACATTATAATTTCCGTATCAGTCTTTAGTATCGCTTCGTTTGAGAACTCTCATTAATAATTAGCAAAAGCGGATATAAAAATATAAATATGAGAAAGACTGCGTAATAAAATGCGAAGATCCGTTACAATACTGGGTCATTTGCGCCTAAAATTCCAAAGGTTCTGTAGGTATTCGGAAACTTATTTCGAAACAGTTAGTTGAAAAAAGAACAGTAGTGTAATTGTGTATTATCAGCAGCTTTGGGTTAATTTTGACAGTTAAACAGCATTCACTACGTTATTTACGATTTTGAGCAGACAAGTTTTCGAACAATTTAAGCTATGGATTGGCAAGTTGCTTCGAAATGATTCCAACTAATAGTAATAGCATGTTATGCAATTAGGGTGAAAGTTGAAAAAATACACCTATATTACGTTCTTTTTTTAAATTCAGATACCTAATAATTTGTCAAAAAAATGCAAACGCAAAAACATAAATGTCTGATTAATATCGAAGATTCACAGTATTTTTCTTTTTCATTTATTTTATTTTTATTATTTTTTAATTTAGTTGCCTTCGCGCGTTTTCTCATATCACATTAGACATTGGTAGAATTGTCGAAATCAGCACCATTGCCATAAACAAAAATAGAATAGAATATCGAAGATTATAAAACTAACTTCAGTTACGTATCGACCTTCTAAGAGCACCGCAGTTTATCTGCAATCAATTAACTCAGTGAAGCAGTCCACTGCTGTGCATAGGCTATAAAAACCTTATCCCTCTATCTTCCGTATTCAGTCTGTCCTAGCCGCCTTTTTAACGTCATCGGTCGTCATCTTACTGGGGTCTCACTAGTGTGCAAATAAATAAATTGTTGAAACTGCAACAGTACCTACTAACGCACCAAATAAACAACACATCATACTGACGTCACACAGATTCTACATCTCACAAGCAGAATTTACCGTATAACTAGCATACATACAATTTCCCAACATCAACCGTTGAGCAATTGCCCACCAGACTCAACACCCGTCTGATCGGAGAATCCTCCCTTTTCTATGGAGAATGAGTGAACTTTACAGCCCGTTCATCATGCCTCCATAACACTAAGAATCTTAGTTAGGTCATTCTGTAAAAATCTAACCTTGAAAAAAACCTATTAGTACACCTAATGCTGGCTAGGGATTGACACTAACAGTAAGGTTCGCCGGTTATTTGAAAGGGATATCGTGTCCCTGGCGCACAGGCAAGTGAAGGAGCGCGAGTGGGTTTTGGTCAGTGAAAGTCTGACACACCTTTCTACTCCGCCCAGAAAGGCAGAGGTCATTTGATGAATATTCATCCTTAAAAAAAAGTTAGTAAAGTAAGGTGTAGTCTCTAGACCTGTGATGCACAAAGGCAGACAGATGGGTGGCTTTTGCCTTTAACTAGGGATCCCCAAAAGCAACTAATAGCTTCTTGATTAATCATCCGGTTAACAGACTGCTTCCTTTATCGAAATTTAATACCTTACCGTTAAATCCTCTATTATTTATTCAAAATACTCTGATCACAACGATTTTTTATTACGCTACCATTACCTCCTTTTAGCACTTCGGGTATCTTCGTCTGTTTTCGGCACTCGTGTCCTTGCTTCGTCTAATTACGGTTGGCTAAGCAAAAAATGCTTCCTAGGACGTACTGATGATATTTTTGGGCAACAATAGGTCTGAGTGTGTCATGCTTTGCCCACATTAGTGATAATAGCGTGACCATAGCTATTTGGCGGGACCTGTCATAGTTCAAGGTTGTAAAGAGACGTTCACAATGGATTCGAAATCGTCACGATCGTTTGACAATACTGATGGTTTAGATTGTTATCGTTTTTGTGACATTCTTCGTTATGGCTATGCTTTTAGTTAATGGATCGAGACTTCAATAGTTCTTTCTGCCAGGACAAATTTGCAATTAGTCTTAAATAATGATACTGCAAACTGAATTTAAATTTAAATTCTAATTGCAATATCAACATGTACATTTCAGTTTCATCCAATACTGCACCTTTGCACAGCACTCTAATTGCATTACATACTATTATCATTATCATCATTTCCATCGAAAGACGTCCACTGCTGGACATAGGCCTCCCCCAAGGATCTCCACGACGACCGGTGCGCCTCCTACATCCAGTGGCTTCCCGCGACCTTCACCAGGTTGTCGGTCCACCTTGTCGCGGACTAAAACACTATCAACCACAATCTAAATCATTTTGAAGGATATTGCTAACCCATTGCTACATGTGTTCGAAAGTTTTGTCCGTTCAACTACATAACGCAATTAATGTTGTTAAACTGTCAAAATAAAAGTTACTGTTACTGTGTTACCCAATTACCCCGCAGATTAATTCGTATAGATTTAAAACTAAAGTTCCTTTTTGATCCAAAATAGTATTCTGACATAAAGCTTTTGCGTTTGAGATTTCAATTCAGTATCTGGGTTTAAAAAAAAGAACTTTAAATTGTAACTCTAACTCATCAAACAAGAAATAAAGGGCATTCCCTTTCACCTCAAAACGTCATTAGCGCGCAGATTGCTTGACATAGCTCAGCACGTTCGTTTACCATGTAATGTTAAACGCAGCGATCAGTAAGGCTAGTGTCTGCGCGGGTTTATTTGCCTTCCTTGCGATGTTAATAGTGTCCTGAGGCGCTTTGACCACAGATTGAGACAATTACAACTGATTGCAGACCAGTCGCACAGATTGTGTGACTGCGTTTTTTGAGGCCGTGTCTTTTATGTGATTTATGCTATAAATTGTATTCGTGTGTGGGAGAATCTTGTGGAATGTATGAAAGTATGGGCTAATGATACAATCGTGTAATTTTTTTATCGTTTTCTGGCGAATTTTGTTTAGCTAGAGGCTAGAGGACATTTTCACAGTTTTTTGTTATTATAATGATGATAGGAATAATAACAATGAACTTTAAGCTCAAATTACTTTCAAGATTAGGTGGGGAATTCCTTACAACGTCACTTTTATAGTTGTCATCAAATGAGGTATAATGTAAATCCCCCTCAAAGTTGTCACAACGAAAAACCCAGTGTGAAAACCCACATAGAATTGATGCTTTTGCATAATGCTGCCCTCAAATTGCTATAACGCTGTCTTTATTTCAATCACAAATCAAACTTAAAATTCCAAAAATAGATCACAAAAGCTTCATTCAAAATAAGGGTCAAGGCCGCATTGTGTTAATCACTCGACTCGCTAGTCCACGCCAGTGAATGAACGAATAGTGCGTAGGTGTTTGTGTACCTAATTAATTCTATACACTAATGAACGATAGTACTCATTGTCAATGTGCATCGATAGCTTATTTGGGTACGCTGAGTCAACGACGTGGGCTTTAGGCGACAATGTTGCAAGCGGATGGCTGTTACTTACAAGCTTTTTAGCTGCAGTAACAGACCAACAGCGGAGGCGTCGAACTGATGAAAAAGGTCGCCAGTTCACGAGGAGTAAAAGTGACGTGTACCTGTTTCAATCACAACTATACATAACTTAGTTTGAAGCGTGTGGGTAGAAAGCTGTCAAAGTAACGCCTATTGATGATAATCATAAATAATCATGATTTTGGAACCAACAATTAGCCAACTTTGAAGAGGTTGATTCGGCCCATGTATGACTAGAATACTATGAAGTCAAATCCAGTAGCCATCTCATCAGATCTGGCAACTAGTCAGCCCTACGTATATAGGCACAGACAAAGCTTGAAAAGCTAAGCTTATTATGAATTGCTTCATTATGCTTTAGCACGACAGATAATAAAGGACACAACTACGCAATATTATATTCAATATCACCGAATGTTATATTGAATAGGGATTTTATTGACTTCCTCTGGCTGCAAAGCCCACAAGTCGATGTAAATGACAACAATTTAATTTAATTAAACTTAAGTTGTCACTATTCAATGTACTTCACACCATATTAGCACTTGTGTGACTCAGTGACGTGGGCACTGGAAGCTAGTATTGTAAGATAGCGCTAACCGACACTTGACTCGCCTGTGTCAACACGCCTACGGAGTTTGATTTCAGATCTGTCTCTTTAGGTCAGCGAGCAATTAGGATTAATTACTCATTTCTGTTTTGTTTCTTACTAACACAGATACGAAAAAACGAAATAAGGTCATCATACGTACGCAATCATGCACCACTCCAATAAAAAAAAACAACTTGTCATTCAAGTTAAGATTTTAAATCAAAGGCATTTAAGTAAACTTAACGATGATAATGCAGAATAGTGGACACCACCTGCCCGCGAACCATCATACGTCACGCTGCGGTGGTGGGTGCTTCGAGAGAGTATTCTGCTCCCTGTGTAAAAGCGCTTGCAAGTAGTATACATCCTGGTACATCTGGTTACTCTTGCTCACCGTACATTCCCGACAGTGATGAGCAAAATCTAGTTAATAGACAGAGTTCATAGATTACACTATGCTTTCAAAACCAAGGGCACCACTTCTAGTTTCGTCTGCTCCATCGACCATCAGTCTTTTCACAATAGGGCAGTTGACTAAAAAAAACTAATTAGTCCGTCAGTCAGATTTCCAAAAAATACTAGACATGTATTTTTTATTTTTTTCATAAAAACAAAAAATTAAGACGACACAGTGCGTTGAAAACTCATGTGACGTCACTGCACGCTACACTTTCAGCGATTAGTGACGTCACCAGTCACCACTCCTGATCTTTTATATTTGTCAATATTTATTGATTTGATAAAACAAAATATACGTATCCAATATTTCTGAATGACTAAATAGAATCAATTTTTTTTTTTTTACCCAGGAAACATCCCTGTTATGGTCAGCCCACTGCCACCTCAGTTTACTTACTTTCCAAGCTATGTCGGTAACTGCGATTGTATTCCAGAATATTTTATTTTTATTAGGTATATACCTCGTAGCTCCATCATCATAACCTGCCTAGCATTTTTTCATATAGGTTAGGATCGGCTTCTCATCTAACCTGGCGCAGGTTCGGCATTGGTTTTAATTTCGTAACACACTAATACTATCAATTAGAATAAATTTGAAGCATATTATTAAGCCAATATTCTATGTTTTAAAAGTGTATCAACTCAACAACCTAAATAACACATTTTTTTTTTTTTTTTTACAATTGTAAACTAGTGCTTGACTTTATTAAGAGCCTATTCACTCTAGCCTTGAAGACACTTAAATTATAGTGAGACGGAAACACTGGCGCTGGCAAATTGTTCCAGTCCCTCGATACCACGTACGTATAAAAGGCGAGGCGAAAACATTCGTCCGGATCGTAGTGGTGTCAACCACGTAAGGGTTGAAACTCGCCGTACGACGTGTCGTCCGATGATGGAAAGGAGATGCGGGAATTAAGTCATGCAATTTTCTGGCACACTTCCCAGAATTCATCCGATAGAACACCGATACACTTCGCCTAAGCAAATGTGCTGTGTGAATGTTGTTAAAATGTAAAATTAAACCCTTTGCTACTAATAGTTACTGAGTAATGCTATAACCCTTTGGTAATAGAAACGAATTATACATCATCATCATCATCATCATCATTATCAACCTTTTTATCGTCCCACTGCTGGGCACTGGTCTCCTCTCATACAGAGAAGGAGTGAGCGTAACCACCACGCTTGCTCAATGCGGGTTGGCGATTTTAGACTTAAAGTCCAGGTTTCCTAAAGATGTTTTCCTTCACCTTCAGTCATTGGTGTCCAAGATATACTTAGAAAGTACATATAACTTTATAAAAGTTACATTGGTACTTGCCTGACCTGGAATCTAACCAGCGCACTCATACTTGTGAGGCTGGTGTTTTAACTACTAGGCCACCACGACCTTATACATGACGTCGTGATAAACTAAAAATAAAAAGAATTTTCGACTTACTTGCTTATCATCGTAAGATTAGTAGGTAAGTGCCAAGCTAGTTGACCATACAACTTCGCGACTGTGTCCAGCACTAACTGTTACATATCCCATGGGGACATTTATGTAACATTATCTTAAATTATATAATAAGCTCTGTTTAATAGTAATAAGCGTACTTAGACGCATGTCAATTGGTACTTCGGTTTAATAATCATGTTGTTATTATGTTCAAAGTACTCATGTTATGACTTCTTCTAGTTGCTTGTTTTCTTCATTTACAGTTCCCATGCTCATCTCTAATTGCATTACCGTTAAACTATCATTGCTAGACAATTCTAGCTTCAGACACAGGCAGTTCATAAAAACCTGAATATAAAATATTTATACTCAGGTTACTACAGTATTTATAAATAAAGAATCTATGTATAATATTTCAATCAGATATCATGAAAAACCACAAAGTTATGAGCTTGTTATCTTATCTGGTTGTTCCAATAAAAATATAGCCCACGCTCCGCTCGGGCGAGCGAGCGGTGCATTGACCTCTGGCGTCAGCTGTTGCGCGGGCGTACGCAGTACTATTTATTTCAGTATGTTATGTATGTATTGTAAGCTGCGTGGCGCGCTCGGTAACCACCCCACAACAATTTCTAAATGTATTTAGGAAAAAATATAACAGGTGTAAAAATTATTGGAAACGATTCAGTTGCTTATTCTGAACAAACTATATTCAGATTTCACAGGAACAAAAAATAATTTTCTATATATTTTTTATTTGTCGAGATTTATTCGAGCAATAAGGCTCTTTGTGTTAGTAACAATGTGCCTAGAGACTGTGTATACATTTTAAAACAAAACAAAATACAGAATATGATATCATTGCTGCGAGAAAACAGGCCCAAGCGAAAGCCTGCAGCAGTGGTTCACAAACTGACAATCCATTCTACCAGCTAACATAGCTAGGATGCTATTGACGCGTGAAGCTTTCACAGTTTTTATAAGGGCTGTGTGGTTTGTTGTTCACTACGACTGGTTCTATGTTACCCGCCAAATAATTAATATAAATTTAAAAAATAATAACTATATTATATGTTAAGCGATGTTATAAGTGATGGAATTAGTATTATATAAATGTGATAGTATTATATACATAATGATTGGTTAATAGAATATAAGTAATCCTCGTTTAAAATAATTTTCGTATGCCCACAGGCACAATGTAACGGTCTTCCTGCAACTCAATACCTTTTGTATTATACACCTACATTGACGAATAAAAAAAATTGATTTTATTTGATTTGATTTTGCGTCTTTTACAAGGTCCATTTGTGGACCATCACAAACTACGTCTTTCGAAATGTGGTCGACATCCCAACATAAGAGTAGATAATAACAATGGATGCAGAACTGCAATCTCAACTAAATCCTGAATTATTAGATATTTCATTAGAAACATAAAACGTTCACCGTCTTAGCTTAGAGTAACGATCCTAAGGCATTATTTACTCGTACACTTTGCACTGCTTTGTGGGCCGATGACTCACTTAGCGACGCTGCCATCCACTATCCTGCCTGCCATCTATGAAGACATACTGTTTAATTACTATTGATCACTTGTCTTTGATTAAGTAATTGTTTAAGATTGAATAACGTATTGAATTTGCGGTGCCTTGGCCCGTTTGCTTCATAGATTAGTGAATTAATGTTATGCCCTCTTTTCTGCTTGATAGGAGCTGAAAGTTTAGGTCATAATTTGATGTTGTACATCTCATTGGAAATGACGTACAGTGACCTCGATAAAACCTGGCTCCATTACGTTTACGGCGACTCTTTGACGCAGAAAGCTTTAGTTACTCTATGCGCTGAATGAGTCGCATACAATTTGATTAACTTCAAATCATAAGTCACGATTAGCCAAATATTGAATAGCTTCTGATTGTGTAGAATCGGGTCTCTAATTTGTGTTCGCGCAAGAGAACGGAAATAATCTACGTTGATACTCTGTTCATCTACAGATTTCCTCCTTCCTTATATCAGTAACAAGTGACCGTTGGCTCATCCATGACCATGTAGGCGCGTGGAGAACTCTGCTCTGTTTATACCGTTCAATTGATGCACCGCATAACTCTAGCTGCGCATCTTCATACCACATTTTACTCACTCTGCTGCACTTCTAAGCTGCAGTAGAAACGGTCGCATAGTTCTATAGCTTACTTTTCACATCCTTGCAGCATAGCTACACAGCAGATCTGTTATGGAAAAGCAGCCTTATATTGTCACCAAATTCAAACACGTCAACTGCCAGAAATCATAATATTGTGCAAACATTATTAAGTTTAATGGTAAATGATAGCCATTTAATGCCAAAACATTATGAAATGTGGGTAGTATTAGGTCGTAATATTGCAGTTCAATGAATATTTAGACTTTATTAGACGCTTTAGTTGTCCAGTTAGTACGCAGTAAATTGTGGATTCTCCTTTAATGCTGGTCTTACGGAGAATTGCGGCAATTTGATTGGGTGAGTCATTTATATGGATTTATAGTATAAAATGTTCATTGAACATATAATATTATAAATCCAATTTAGGATTATCCAAGTCGACGTGAATACTGGTGGGACAAAATGTGCACAATGTCAATATATTTTGAAATAACACTTGAATCGATTTTCTAATTTGATGTCAGAAATAGAATTATTGTTACCTGTAACAGAAGCTGTAACATAAGTCACTCTTGAAGTGCGTGCGCACTTCTAAAGTCATCATCATAATCATCAACCTCATCCCACTGCTGGGCACAGGTCACCTCTCATACAGAGAAGGTGCGGGTTGACGAATTCTGACTTAAAGTCCAGGTTTCCTCAAGATGTTTACCTTCACCTTTTAATCAGTCATTGGTGTCCAAGATATACTTAGAGTACTTCACAAAAACAGCAATATTTTAGAGTCACGCCAAAATGTAGTGTATGCTAATTGATCAGCTGTTAGTACCTTCATGTCCATATAAAATTAATAGCTACACGTTTCCCCTTCACTACCGTATACATAAAATCTAATCATAGAATAACTCAATTGAAAATTAAGGAAAAATGCACGCGGAAAAGCATCATGGCTAATAGATGTATTGCCGACGTACAGTCGCAGGTCGTGACGGCAGTAGACCTTCACAAAGCGTAGTGATAAATTTTTATATTAACGGACCAATCACCATAATTGTTGGACGTGATTTTTGTCTGATTGTAGGCTTGGTTGTAAGTTTGTGTTATTTTAAATGGGTATTTAAAACTACTTACATAAAGATACAAATACTTTGACGGAATTAAAAATGTTTAGGAAAAATATCAATTATATTTTATACTTTTCGCATATTCCCCCTTATTCATAAACGATGTGTAAAGTTAACTAGTGATTAGCGATTCTTTAACCATACAATTTAGACATTTGCAGGTCACTTAACTTTAATCATCGTTTATGAATAAACCCCTTACACACTGATATGTTTATTCATAAACGATGATTAAAGTCTTCACCACTTTCACCAGATCATCGATCCACCTTGTTGGCCCCCCTACGCTGCGTCTTCCGGTACGTGGTCGCCACTCCAGAATCTTACTGCCCCATCGGCCATCGGTTCTACGAGCAATGTGCACCGCCCACTGCCACTTAATTTTAGCGACTCGAAGATCTGTGTCCGTGACTTTGGTTCTTTTGCGGATCTCCTTTACAACTCAATCATATATGTTTTATATTTTTAACTAGATCTCCTCTAAGAAGAAAAACCGAAACAAACTCAGAGGCCAGTCTCTTTTAAAGTTCAGACCTAATCTAGGTCAGATTATAAGAAGACCATGTAAAATCCTTGTCTGAGAAGAAAAAGAAACACACAGAAGTTGAGAGTTGTAGCAAAAAAATAACTAAAACAGTTTCTTGCCACGCAAGATGAGTAGGGATGGCAACACCCTGTGATGACGAGTGTCTGTAAAAAAAAACCAGTCAGTGAACGCATGACGTCAAAAATCGTGCAATTCAATTGGATATCGGCTGTCATAGTATGGGCATGTGACACGGGGGAATTAGAAAAATGTCGTGAGAAAAGTCATCACATCGGGAACGGTAACTGCTTTTCATAAAAACACGTGGTGTTATCAAGTAGCAAATTAATAGTAAATACTCAGAGCTTCAATCCATTGAACCACTAAAACAATCAAATTCCTCTAATGGCTTGAATCAAAAGCTACAGGCGTTTATATACCGTTTATGCCGCATATTTTGACACACGCGAAGGAATCAAATCCTATTAAGTCCACCTAAAATAATGAAATTTGTCAAGAAGAATTCGCATGCTGTACAAGTAAAGGAAAATTTCTGGAAATCGTAAACTTATTCTGTGCCCCTGTTGCGCAAGGCAAACTCGCACTTGACCGGCTAATCGGCTTCTTTTATGTTACAAATCGACTTCCTGAAAGACTTACGTGAGTTTTTATGAAATGCCCAGAAAGAATACATTATCTCGACTAAACGTCGTCCATTCATACATCCATTATTACTTAACAAAGAATACTCAAAACTATTACCAAACATCTGACCCGAGGTACAATCAAGATAAACAGTTATTACCTATCATCCTATTAGCCCACTGTTGTACAGAACTGTACCAACGACCTGACCTTTCACCCGAGAGATTCAAGGCAAGAAGTGGCTAACATATAAATTTTGTCGCGAATTGTGCAATATAGCTGTGTTTTAAATTATATTATTACTTGTTTAGTGTTGCTCAATATCTAATGTTACGCTCACGCTCACTTGCGATCATTATAAAATATTACTATTAAGGTACAGTTGGTTACTCTTATAGTTGACGACATCAGGGACTGCGGAGCGATAGGGTCATCACCATTTTGGTGTGGTGGTAAGGGGTTCATATCATAGGTAGCGTTTTGAATTAAAGCACGAAGTGTAAATATATCCCCAATCTTGGCACTGTTCGACAATGCTCACTTTCCAAAACGTACATCACCACTGGGACACCAAGCAGGCTACAAAAAAGTTTAAAATTGATCTCCCATGTGCTGCAATAATAATGATAACAAAAACAATATTGTACTAATTAAAAACAGAGGTCTAAATCAATAGAAATTTAATCAAAATAGTCCGAGAATCATCGCGGCCTAATTTTAAAATGGGTGCCCTTGCATAGTATACAGAGATAAACTTCAATTCGTAAGCACCAACCGTCAATGTTCTACGCAAATGCTCCCATTCTTTTTGGCTTAGCGGTGGAAATCCTAATGCAATTCCTCCGTCGTGATAGTGACAGAGGGGCAGACTCTTATAGGCGTGCAAAAAATAAACATAAGTAATTTATTCAAATTAGGCTGAGAATCAGCGTTTTTGAACGTCAATATTACATAAGACAGTCCTCTAAAACGCCCACCTTTTCATCACTTGATAAAGCTTTCGCTGAGAAGAAAGAAATGGCGGAACAAACTCCCCAGCATTTGACCAAACAGCAACTTTATAATTGAAACATATCAAATGCACATGTCCAACAACATACCAATAAATCATCGAAAACCAGCGCATCCTTCATAGAGAACATTGACCTTTGACCTCGACTGATCACAATGTTTTATTACAAAAAAAACCGTTAACTTTTGAGTCATTGTAAGCTACCAGTCTTTAATCTTAATTCTATTAGGTGTGATGAAATTGATGACACTTTTGTTAATAGTAGGCGAGCTATGATGACACTGAGGAAGAATGTCTGGGTTGTGGGTCGTAGGCTTGATTTCCGTATTCGAAGCTGGTTTTAGTATCACATTCGCATTGCAGTGATTATACAAGTTGTATCTGGTCATATACGAAATGATTTAAAGAAAACATCTACCATATATATGCTAAAAAAAAAACATAGCATCGATATTTTTTATTCGATGCTTTTTCACGTAATTATTATAATTTTTATATTGCTTGAGTCATTTATCATAAACTTTTAACTCCTTTTCAATGACAGTTAATACTACGTGCACACAGTATTTATAACTTGTCTCAAGAAATCTTAAATTATTTAATTTATATGTATTTAGTAAAATAAATAAAGATATACAATGATATACAATTTAGTAAAATAATCAAAGATATACAATGTTTTTTTTCTATTGCTTCTTTGTAAAATGCTTTTATTAGCCATACCTGTATGTATGCATGCTTGTTAATTTACACTTATCACGAACCGCTTTAATGCAACTAAAAAGTAAAAATAATTATAATATAGTGATTATGAACAATAAATAATTAATAAACAAAAATAGGTATTACTGTGAGGAAAGTTTAGGGATGGTGCACTCTACGTTTTTTATAGAACATAATGAATAGGTACACCAATACACACAAGCAACTTGCTTGATCATATTCTCTACACAAAATGCGATATAAACAAGGACAAATGTCTCTTCGATCATCACTATGAATATTAATATCGCTTTAAGTGACAAACATGCCGCCAATTCATTTCAATAACACCAAAGAAAAACAACACTGCAAAAGGTTCACTCAGTTTTCAAATGAAGATGTGCGGTATAAGACCGGGCGATCGACACGTTCATATGTTACTTTTTACGTAAGTTAAGTACTTAATAAGTGCCTGTGTGGTACCGGGCTTAGAATAGTACCATCCCATATCGTCTCGTGGATATCATAAGGGAACTCTCACTAGGTGAGCGGGTAGCACCGCTTCTACTGTGGAATATCAAATTAGTGCTATCCCCAACCCGCCTGCCAAGCGTGGCGATTATAGCAAAAACTGTAATAAGCCTTGGGGGAGGCCTTTATCCAGCAGTGGACCTCTATAGACTGGGAATAAGAACAACAAGTAGTAAGTTAGTAGATTTTGTTTACCATTAGGTACTGTCGAAAAATTCTGTAAAAATCTTACCGTGAAAAGTAAAGCAAAGTGAGCTTAGAGTGAGGTGTCAATAGTATCAATCCTTATCATTAGTTGAAATGGTAGTTCATTCCAACACAACTTTAGATTTTGCAGTGTGATGGTTACAGAATAGATCGACAGTAGTCATTTCAGCGAGGTTAGCCACTTAAGACGAGCATTATGAGCGCATGGTTACATGCAAGTCAGTGTCAGGTGAAGCATCATAGCATGCACAACATACTCGTTTTAGTGTGTCTTTTAGTAACAAGAAATGGAGCCTTTTCTGACCGAAGTCAAATCGAATGATACATTAGAAACAAACTTTGCAAATCAGTCTCCGCCATTAGATTGAAACTTCTGTCCAATTTTGTGTTTTGTAGAAATACAAAACTTATCGTAAATATATTACATATTTATTGAAGATCAGACAATCTTATTAATAGACAAATCTAAGCAATAATTTATGATTTAGGTTTTAAACATTACCTGCGAGACCTTGTATTTTATGAGGATGTTAATTGATATAGAATTCATATTTTTTTTTTCGCTAACTGAATGAGAAAATACAAAGTTATTTATTGTATATGCGAAACCCGAAACACGTGTCCAATATTTTTAAGTAAAAATCTATTTATTCAAAAAGATATGAAAAACCACAGAGTTATGAGCTTGTTAATCTACTTGGCTGTCCCAACAAAAATATGTTCCACCGCATGGCTTCTCTCGTGCGGGCGACCGATGCGTTGACCTCTGGCGTCAGCTGTGTGCAGTAGGGTAAGAAGGGTGAATGGCGTTCACTTAAGGAAAACATCGTGTATTTTTTAAATTATTTATTATAAATTAAAATTATGAAACGGAATAAAGTCATTAACTATCGATTAATCAACAATTTAACAACAGAAGCTTATATCTTTGACATATTTCTAATAAAAAAACATTTTCAAAAAATCATGTTTGAGCGGCATTGCCCCTGACATGGGATAATGCCGCCCGGGGTTCGGGGTTATGACGCTCAAACGTGTTTCTAGGAATATACCAACTAAGGGGCATCTTAATTAAATAAAGTGTAAACGAGATAAACCATATATAATAAAAGTAAAGTCTACAATCATAAATTAGCATAACTATCTATTTTGTACGTAAGATCAGCCTTTTCAATTTACTTTCAGTCAACAATGTCAAATCAACTTAAATTATGATAAACAACTTTAGTAATCATTGGCGGTTAGACAAATTAGAAATGTTAATATGTTATTTTTGTTCACATAAATCACAAGTGTATCCTTCTGGTGAATCCCACCCTGAACATATAGCATGAGACCATAGACCACAGAGAATTCTGCGATATCATAATTCGTTATTTTTACCGACTTCTTTACTACTCATTAGAACTATCATTATCTACATTCATTTCATCGTCGCTATCATTATCACAAAGATCCTCTTCATTTTGACTCTCTGAAGAACTTTCTTGTAATTTTTTTCTTTTATATGATTTTTATTGCTTTAGTTTGTTTTGCTTCTCTTTGACAACTTTGTTTGGTTTTGATTTATTATCTTTATTTGATTTGTTTACTGTCTTATTGAATTTCGCTATTTTTTTACTTTCTTTCTCCTACAAAACAACTTTCAAAGGAGTCGCCGTCAGTATGGCAGCATGTTCTTTACGCTGTCTTTGCCTTGCCTTACAAAGT
This sequence comes from Sesamia inferens, assembly GCA_037179545.1. Lineage (NCBI taxonomy): Eukaryota > Metazoa > Arthropoda > Insecta > Lepidoptera > Noctuidae > Sesamia > Sesamia inferens. Next base: position 11,056,654 of record CM073933.1, on the reverse strand, counting down.
GGTGCAACAGTTGGTGTCTTTGCTATTGTAGCAAAGAATAACCGAGTTGTATGGCCACCAGAAAGATCTTCGTTACAAATAACTGCGGATAAACGGATTCAGAGCATTGATCCCTGTTTGATGAATCCGACAGAGGAGATGTGTGTCCTGATGTTATGCTTATACCAAGTTTATCATAAAAATGTGTAATTTCTTCTTTATTGAAAGCAGAAATTCTATTTAAGCTTGTCGCTTCAGCTTCGCGTATAGAAACTGAAGGATTGCGTTTCATAATGGCGTGCAGTCAATCCAATCGAGCCGTTTTGCTGTTATGATCAAAATTGTATTTGATATTATGTTGAGTTCAGCAAATTTATAAACTAGTTTACGTAAATCTGCGATGCTAAGTCCATAGTACAGCGAACCCAGCAACTTGATTTGTTCAGCAATTTCAGTTTCTTGCTGCGGGGTAAAAACAGGCTTGCAACCTAGTCTTGGGCTGTTCATGTTGTCAATCTTTGATCGATCTTTCAAAGTAGAAAATGGTATGTTTAATATTGTTTTGTGGCTTTTATATACCTCCTTTAATTGCAGTTTTAGCCGCAAGATGTTCTTCGGTCCAAGCTGCTTTAGCGGTGGTTCTTTGACGTTTTCTAGGCATATCTAAAACAATAAAAAAGTAAGTCACGAAGGGGTAATGGCGCTCATGTGAGCGGTATAACCCCAAAAGGTTGTTATGTTGATTAATTTGTAATTTAAAAAATATTATATACGATTGGGGAAAAATAAATGCATTAACATAAAAAAAAAATTGTTCAGCTCAGAAAAGGAAAAAATATAATTCAAATGTACCTTAAAGTTTTAGACTTACCAACATAAATCACTAGACGAAATATTAGATCAGCGCGGCTGCATACAAGGAAACACACTTCACGGTCACATGACGCAGGCTGACTGTCCGGTCGCATCGCTGCCCGTTAGAGGCCCCCTCCCCTCGCACGAGGTGGCGTAATGCTATGTACTATTTTAACGGAGTTACAAAGGTGAGCGCCATTACCCACTGAGCGCCATTCCCCCTGCTTACCCTACTACGATCTATCGTAAGCTTTGTGGGGCGCTCGGTAACCACACTGCAACAATTTGTAAATGTATTTGGGAAAAAATATAACATGGTGTAAAACTGATTGGAATCGATTCAGTTGCTTATGCTGAATAAACTATATTCAGATTATGTTGATACAAACTAGATTCATATGTAAAGTTGCTTAAAATAGCGAACGGAGAGCGCACAAGAAGTAATGGATTAGTAATATCCAATTGAGAAGTGTGTTGAAGACATTTCAAAACAACAAGATTTATTTGCCTAAGTTAATTAGTAATGTTTTAAACACATTTATGCCCGTTCGAATAAATGTTAATTAAGCATATGTGTAAATCTCATGTGGTAGAAGAAAACGTTCAAACTTTTAAGAAAATGTTTCTTAATTTTTTTATATAATTATAAACTAATGCTTGGCCGCAATCTTGCCTGATGGTAAGCAGTGATGCAATCGTTGATGGCTAGTTTATTTAGAACCTATTCACTCAAAAAAACTGAGTAGATATAGGAAGGAAGACAGACAGTTGAGCGAGGTGTTGCAATGTTAAACCCAACAACATGACTAACGATGCTGCGCTAGAGAGAGATTAATCTGGAGACCCTCCACGAACAAACTCCCGACACAACAACATTTGGCGCTTCATACCCGGCACACATCGTAACATAACTGCTCAGACCCGTCCTCCGTACCGCTTCACCAGACATCATGCCGGAACACGACGAATCGCTTGGCGGCAAGACTTTGAAAGTTCTCCTATCATACTTTCTCCCACGATTAATCTTATCAATGTGTGTCTGTCTCTATTCATTGCCGCTTTTTCGTTACATTGATTTTCAAATTAGAACGAAACTAAGTTAACACAAAAAAAACTTATCAACCTTTTTATCGTCTCACTGCTGCACACAGATCTCCTCTCATACAGAGAAGGATTGAGCATAATCACCACGCTTGCGCACGTTGTCCTGGTTTCCTCAAGATGTTTTTCTTCACCTTTTAATCAGTCATTGGTTTCCAAGATATACTTAGAAGGTACATATAACTTTAGAAAAGATCAAGCAAGTACCAATGTAGATACATTGGTACTTGTCTGACCTGGAATCTAACCCGCCAACTCATACTTGAGAGGCTGGTGTAACCACTAGGCATCACTGTCACTAGGCTCCATTGCCCATAGGCATTGAATTCGGACTTCTTTCTTCAGTTAGTAACCAACATTGTGTACCATTTGTTATAGCGAATAAGATGACTCATCTATTTTTCACAACATTTGGTGCTCATTATACGACCATCATTATTGACATTTTAACCTTTTATCTTTACATCGCAATAATATCAAATTATATCCTAAAAGCCATAAATCATCAACCCACAACGTGTCTTTATAAGATAGTTGACAAAAGTTTTATATAATTTACTGCCTTTAAGTCAGTAGATTGACCTTTGCTCGACTCTGTTGGTCTAAAAAGCCACTTATGCAAATTTGGGAGAAGTAATAGACATAATATTAGTTACTTCAATTGTGAATATCGTGAGTGAATAAGTCTTAATGTCGATTGTCAAACTATATACAGAGTGGTGCTGACAATACGACAATAAATTAAACATCGTGTACCTCAACACATTCTTAGTCTACCCATAAAATATCATATAAATATGTCCATTAGTTTAGTCACAGGAAATTAGTTTTCATTTTTCACATTTTCTACATGATGTACATGTTGATAAAGAAGCGCTTACAGGTTAATGACCGCCGTATCCTGCGGTACCAAACTTAAATAATAATGGCGCGAAAAAAGTAAGTCGGTACAGGATCGCGCTGTCGCCGATCGGAGGTCAGTGAACCAATATTTTTAAACGATGTTCTATTCCGTTTGCAATTTTATGCTATTTAGTTTGTTTGGAATTTTCATTTTTTATTTTTGATGCTAGGTTTTTTCTATGGTTTAGGATTATTCCTATGAACCAGCATTGTTCGTGTTTTCATTTACTGTCGTATTTTCAGCACCACTCTGTATAAGACTGAGAATATTTTTTATAACTCAGGTAGTATAATTATATGCAGTATGGTTTTGTGGTGGCTGCAAGCAGGCGCCTGAGCGTGAGGCCTTGGGTTCCAAGGTCGGGCGGTGTGGCTCATAGTTCGGTGCGAACGTTTGTCTATTCAAATATTTCCCCATATGGTCTATCTATTGACATGCCTAGTTAATTATATTTCATTATTATATAATCATCATCATCTCAGCGTTAAACCCAGTCGCATCCGAAGCTTTCTCAGCTTTGGAGTCTGGGGTCCGCTTTTACCAGTCTATCTGATGATTTTTGGCTAAACTTCGATATTTTCCGATTCGATAAAATAATGATATATTCCAGTGATTTTTCTAAAACAATTTTTGTCTTCTCTCCTTTTCTTAACGAAATAATTTTCATCAAATACACCTATGTCAGTAAATGCAAACCTTGATATCCAACCACAGCTGGTCATCATAAATACCTAGTACCTATAGTTATACAGTCAATGAAGGGTTCTCATAGAAATGGTAATTAAACAAAATACATTACAACATACATACCTGTAAAATTATTCAACTGTGTTAACTTTAATAAATACAGTATGTTAAGAAAATCCTGTCCGACCCATAAGGATAATAAAGTTTAGGTAAACATGACCAAATATAATATAAAATTTTACTTAATCATCATAGTAGCAACACAAATGAATTTTGAAATAATCTTTTTTTCCCTCGAATTAATTCCAACTTCCCCGAAATTTGGTAATTTTTTAAAAAGTGACAACCCCGGTATTATTATGAGCGAATAGCGATGCGACCACGTGCCGCGTGCCCTGCCGCCCGCCGCCCGCGAAAGGGTGCTTAACGGACATTTATTAAGTTACGTCTTTTTGCGAAATAATATTTATTTTTCTAGGAGATTTTTTTTTAAGTTTAGCTCGGTTTTGTATGCATGATTAGAATCAGTTATCGATACCCAACAACACCTTCACGGGTCGGACAGGGTTTTCTTAACATACTATATAATTCCCCATTTTGTTAACGTTGAATTGCATTTGATTTTTAAAACAATATGTTGAAGAATGTGTGTTGAATTTGCTACTACTACTACGATGACTAAATCTTCATACAGAACAAAATACATACAAAAAATCACAGGTATTTAACCCTTAGTAAATACCAACAAGCCAGTTCGATTCCAAGTCAGTTTTTACTTTCTGTAAGCTGATTCATCACCAGTGATCAAAACGGCGAAGGAAAACGTCGCGAGGAATATTCTAAATTCAAACATTCAAAATCGTTACATTATGGCCTTTTCGAGAAGCATAAGGATAGACTGATTATGGTAAATAATTAAGTAATATGTAACTCAACAGACAGCTGTGCTGCTGTGAAGTTTTTTGAGCCGTTTTTCTTCCAGCGTTTACTTAGAAATGCCGAAGGATTATTCATCCAGTCCTTTTTGTGGACATATTTTGTGATTTTGATGTTCGAAACGTACCTACTGATTCTCTGATTAGTAAAAAAAAATACTTTTGATTTTGAATTCCATCACTTTGGTCACATCTTTTCCATAAAAATAACAATAATTCATTAATTATGCTTATCATCTAAAAATCTACACTCAAAATCAAAGCTGACCTCGCAAAAATCTAGCTGCACTGCTTTTGATCGATGATCTAAAATAAAGAAACTCATTTGAGTTCAGTTTCATAACTAAAAGTCTATGGTACTTGGTACCATTAGCGTGTGTTGCCAAACTCTATGATTCATGATGTTACGCTCATTGTCTCTGGTTTGTTTGTTTACTTTGTTACATTTTTGGGGTTCCATTTACAAGATCTTGAGTTAATTCATAATTATTTAGTTTTTAATACCTCAATTTAATCTATTACTTTAGCAGTCTGGAGTCTATAATGCTTTACTTTTGTCAGTCCTCAATATTTTATATTAGCAACATTGTGCACTTTGTCATAATCCTACCGATGTCTTTACTGCCAACCGAGTTGCTAAGTTGTTATTCTATCTTTTTTTCTTTAGAGTGAATACTACTTCAACTCTTCAATGGCCTCTGTACTTAGATACCACAATTTTGCCAATAACACGTGTAACAAATTATAGAAATTCTTAAAAAAAAATATTTCACAATAATGGCGGATATCACCAATGACAGTTGAAAAAACGGCCGTGTGAGCCGACTACTGGGAGATTTTATGCAAAGCCATGATGTGGCCACTATGCTGCGATATTTCAATGTTCTTTATGAATTATTCACTGAATGCACATTTTACTACATAAATCACGCGCTTTTATTTAGGAAACGACACTATAAATAATTTTAAAAGTCCAACGAAAAAGGCGCATGACACTCATCTTAGCTTTCCTGTCAAAACCCCCTGCTAAGTTGTTAAGTACATTAAATGTGTTCTTACAAGATGGAATGTCAGAGTGACATTTAGTTCATCATTTTTCTTGTAACTAAATGTCAACCTTCATCGTTCGTCGTCATGAAATAAATGTCGTCTTGTGTCACATGAGGGCGATTCTCTTAATTTTAATAACATTCTGTTTGCTATCAGTCTCAATCAATCAAAAAAAGAGGTTTCCGTACATTATCATGAGTTTTTGTTATTCGGCACCGCGATGAAGCAGTAACTAGTTTTTGACCCTTTATTCAAAAACGTTGTTTTTAAGTTAACTAGTGATAAGAGATTCTTTACCATTAATTTTTGACCTTTTAACGTCACTTAACTATAATCATCATTTATGAATAAACACCACAGTGTTTTAGGGATTCATCCATAAACTATGACAAAAAATTAAGTGATGTGCAAACGTCTAAAATGTATGGTTAAACAATCGCTAATCACTAGTTAACTTTAAGTAGCGTTTATGAATAACAGGGTAAATGTTTTGAATTACGAAAAATGGGGCACGAAGTGATTTTCTTTATCATTCTCGCGTTCCAGCCGTTTCATTATTCCCTTTTTATTAATTTACTATATATCTATAGCATAAATACGGAGGGCGGGTCTGAGCAGTTATGTTGCGATGTGTGCCGGGTACGATGCGCCTAATGTTATTGTGTTGGGAGTTTGGTTGTGGAGGGTCTTCAGATCAATCTCCCTTTGGCGCAGCATCGTTGGTCGTGTTGTTGGGTTTAACATTGCATCATCTCGCTCAACTGCCGCATAAACTAACACGCTTTACCATCAACGATCGCATCCCTGCTTACCATCAGGCGGGATTGCGGTCAAGCGCTAGTTTATAATAATTATTATTAATAAATATAACCACCAACATACGGAACTTTAAGCAGTAACTCAAAAATCACACTTCACATATTTTTTTTTTTCGTAATACACGCTAGTGTTTGCACTAAGATTTAATGCATACGTGTTGATTGAAGAAAAATAGTTCACTGCAACGTTCTGTGAATAAGTTCTGTTAAAATAATGAAGCTAGGTTCGTTATGGGAAACTGGGAGCTTTCGAAATGTAATTAGTATATGGTTTTAACATTGAAGTATTTTTTGCAGGTAAATTGAGAAGATTGGGAGATTTTGAAGATTCCAGCCTGCTGGAAACCTGTTGGATCAGAATTGTGAAGAATGAGGCGTTGTTACTATACAGTATGTTAAGAAAACCCTCTCCGACCCGTGAAGGTGTTGTTAGGTATCGATAAATGATTCTACTAATGGGTACAAAACCGGGCTAAACTTAAAAAAAATCTTCCTAAAAAAATAAATATTATTTCGCAAAAAGAGGTAACTTAATAAATGTGCGTTATAGCACCCTTCCGCGGGCGGCGGGCGGCAGGGCACACGGCACGTGGTCGCATCGCTATTCGCTAATAATAATACCGGTATTGTCACTTTTTTAAAAATTACCAAATATCGGGGAAGTTGGAATTAATTCGCGGGAAAAAAAACTATTTCAAAATTCATTTGTATTGGTACTATGATGATTACGTAAAATTTTATATTATATTTGGTCATGTGTTTACCTAACCTTTATTATCTTTATGGGTCGCACAGGGTTTTCTTAATATACTGTATACATTATACATACTTTACTTATTTATTTATGTATCAACGACAGTCTCATTTAATGGTCAGGAAGATCTTTGTCCGTTCTAAGGTTGCCTCGAAGATTGCATTAGCGATAAGGCCGATCGTTATCTGGTAGTACGTTGAATGTATTTTTTAAGTATTGGTAAAATGAAGTATACAGAGTGGTATTGACAATACGACATTAAATGAAAACACGAACAATACTGGTTCATAGGAACAATCCTAAGTCATAGAAAAAAACCTAGCATCAAAATTAAAACAAATAAAATTTCAAAGTAATCGCATAAATTTGCAAACGGAATAGAACATCCTTTAAAAATATTGGTTCACTGACCTCCGATCGGCGACAACGCGATCCTGGATCGACTTGTTTTTTCGCGCCATTATTATTAGCTTGGTACCGCAGGATACGGCGGTCATTAACCTGTTAGCGCTTCCTTATCAACATGTACATTCAATTCAGATCAATCTCCCTTTGACGTAGCATCGTTGGTCGTGTTGTTGGGTTTAACATTACATCACCTCGCTCAACTGCAGTCTTCCTTCCTATTCACTCAGGTTTTTGGATGAATAGGCTCTTAATAAACTAGCGCGCTTTACCATCAAGCACTAGTTTATAATTATAAAAAAGTAAACCTAAACTTTTTAAATAAACTTTGCCCTACACAGACTAGGAATTACTCCTGTATCGCGGGTGCGTTTCATCATCATTATCAACCTTTTATCGTCCCACTGCTAGTCACAGGTCTCCTCTCATACAGAGAAGGGTGCGTTTACAAAAACACTTAACTCACATACTAACGCTTGGTGGTAGGCCATAACACCGGCCGCCGGCAGAAGTTACCTACCACCCACCAGACAAAGCCTTGCCGACAAACGATTTGTCGTGTTCCGGCATGATGTCTGGTGAAGCCGTACGGAGGATGGGTCTGAGCAGTTGTGTTGCGATGTGTGCCGGGTACGATACGACAAATGTTGTTGTGTTGGGAGTTTGGTCGTGGAGAGTCTTCAGATCAATCTCCCTTTGACGCAGCATCGTTGGTCGTGTTGTTGGGTTTAACATTGCATCACCTCGCTCAACTGCCGTCTTCCTTCCTATTCGCTCAATCTGACTGAATAGGTTCTTAATAAACTAGTGCGCTTTACCATCAACGATCGCATCACTGCTTACCATCAGGCGGGATTGCGATCAAGCGCTAGTTTATAAGTATTTAAAAAAAAACATGCACAAATAACTACCTGTATGCCATACAAATATTTATTCCGTGTAAATATCGAACCCGCTATACGCAGCGCAGGAGTCGATCGCTCTCCCACTGCGCCAACCATGTTGACTAAACTACTACCTACACTAAGTACGTTTCTTCTCATAGTCTTTACGATTATAATTAGCTCTTTCACAATAATACTTGTCAAATAACCTCATTACAATTTAATAACGATTAGTGGCTTGTTTCACTTTCACTACTCAATGATGGAACCCACACGACTGCTCGCATCACAGACGAATCGGTTTCATCATGAATGTGATCAATATCTGATAGCAATCAAACTTTTAAACAATGACAAAACAATGCTTACCTGCAGACAAAAGGCGAACATCATTGCGCTGGCGCACGATTAGCGCAATGGTCCACAATAGTACCTATTAAGCACGAGTTCTGATCTTCGTTGTCACCTTGAAAGTTTGGTACCTATTTGTTACATACCGGTAAATAAGCGTTTCACTCCCTCTAAGTTTGTTTCGGCTTTTCTTCTCAGAGTAGTCAGCGTCATTGCTTAACACACTATTAGTTGTGCTGCAGCGGCTGCTGCAAGTGCGGAAAACCTCAAACGGCGGAAATACTCCAATCTTATTGGAACCTATATGTTCCAGCCGTTTGGGGTTGAAACACTAGGGCCTTGGGGTCCGAGTGCACATCTGTTATTCCAAAATATCGCCAAACGTCTAATCGACTGTTCACCTGACCAGAGGGCTGGGCTATTTTTTAGCCAACGAATCAGCATCGCCATACAACGTGGCAATGCTCCAGCCTTTAGGGCACGTTTCCTGTTGACAGCGATGCGGATGAATTTTTTGATGCCCTCTAGTTATTTCAATTCCTCTTTTATATACTTGTACATATTTTTTTTAACTTTTTAAATTTATAAGTTAATCTGTATTAAGATAAATTTGTATGATATTAAATAGGATATGTATTAGTAGCAATGGATTTCAATTTGACAGTTTGACAAAATTCATTGGGTTATTTACGTCATTGGGCAAACACTTTTTTCAAACATTTGGAGCAATGGAGAGGCAATATGTTCCAAAATTATTCCAAGTGATAGTAATAATAATATGTTACGCAATAAGGGTTCAGGTATGAAGCGCCGAACTCATCTAGCTAAAAAACCTTAAAAAAGTTTTTGTACAAAACTAATCACAGAAAAAAATGCAGTCTTTGTAATGACCGACAGAAGTGAAATTTGAAATCATTAAAAAACAGAGAACACACAATAAATAAAAAACAATAAATATAGTTTAAAAAACTAAAAAGTTAAAAATAATTTTAAAATTTAATTTATGACAATAGTATATAAACAATATTAGTATAAATGAGAAAAAAGCGTGAGGCGGTTTGTGCCATAATTTTTGTATCTTAAGCTTGACTTTCCCAAGCTGAATGTCACGCTCATTTTTCAATGGACTTTTAAAATTATTAATAGGCCACTATGCTGCGATATTTCACTGTTCTTTATGAATTATTTAGTGAATGCACTTTTTAGTAAATAAATCACGCACTTTTATTAAGTAAACGACAATATAAATAATTTAAAAGTTCAATGAAAAATGAGCGTGGCACTCATCTTAGCTTTCCCGGGAAAACTCTCGCATCCACAAATAAGTTTTAAGCCCAGTTTACTTTTTAATTTTATATTTTTGGCACAGACATGCATACCGCGAAACACATTGGATAGAACCTCAGACTAAATAGAGCGATGATCTTCGTAAGATCAAAGTTAAATGGCGTACGACTGGAAACGTCTATGCAGCACTAACCACCTAATAGTTCCCTTGTAACCCTGATCAACTGAACTCAAGACAATGTTCTTTCTCCAGAATTAGCTTACTAACAGATTTATATGAGTTCATATCCACAATTGTTATTTTTTTGAACGTAGCAATGCATAAATATTATAATCTAGATCGACCCTTTATTTTTGCAGGTTTTTATTTAGGTAGCAAGCGACCCGTCTTACGGCGAGTTTCCACTATTACGTTGTTAACACCACGACGATCCGGACGAAGCGTTTCGCGTCCTCTTTTATACCGCATACATCGAGGGACTGGAATAATATGCCAGCGGCGTTGTTTCCATCGGACTACAATTTGAGTGTCTTCAAGGCTAGAGGGAATAGGCTCTTAATAAACTAGTGCGCTTTACCATCAACGATTGCGTCACTGCTTACCATCAGGCGGGATTGCGGTCAAGCGCTAGTTTATTATTTATGTAAAAAAAATATAATTTAATTTAATCATCATCATCATCATTTCAGCCGAAAGACGTCCACTGCTGGACATAGGCCTCCCCCAAGGCTCTCCACGACGACCGGTCCTGCGCCTACCGCATCCAGCGGTTTCCCGCGACCTTCACCAGGTCGTCGGTCCACCTTGTCTGGGGCATACCCACGCTACGTCTTCCGGTGCGTGGTCGCCACTCGAGAACCCGTCTTCCTCATCGGGCATCGGTCCTACGGGCAATGTGTCCAGCCCACTGCCACTTTAGTGTTGCAATTCTTCGGGCTGTGTCAACTACTCTCGTTCTTCTGCGGATCTCCTCATTTCTGATTCGATCGCGCAGTGAAACCCCAAGCATAGCCCTCTCCATTGCCCTTTGAGTGACTTTGAGCCTTCTTATAAGGCCCATTGTTAGCGACCACGTCTCAATTCCATAAGTCATCACTGGCAACACACACTGGTGTTCACTGGAAATTTAATGTGTTCTATCTTATAATGTTAGTTACTTCCCATACCTAGTATTGGATACAATCAAGTATTTTCTAACTAAACAGGCGGCTGTTCTGTTGCGGAGTTAGTTGCGCCACTACTTCTTCCCAACTTCTTCCCTTATCTTCTTCTTCTCGTTAGTAAGTGGGAAATGGCGGCCATCTTCGGAAGACCATCTTTAGAAATTTTGTTTTTTTTTTTGTATGGTGTTCCAATAGTGCTGATTCGCAGTTTCTTTAAATAAATTACTTTTAATTATTATAAGCAGTTGATAATAATGTTACGGGCTAGGGGTACTAAAATACCGGTTAAGGGTTACGAAGTTTATTGGCAACGAAGGTACAGTCGATTGTAGGCAATGACAAGTAGAATGTTGCTGACGCTGCACCGAAGTCTTCACTTACGTCCACGAAGTCCGTGTCGTAAACACACAATAACACTACAAATGTTACTTCACGTAGTACTCACAGTTCTCGTTACAGTTGTCGCAGTAGGTATTCTCAAAGATCGCTTCTTAAGTGTCGCTGTTTTCGTATCGGTAGTCAAGTGTAGACTGACTGGGCGCCGGCGTCGCGGCGCTATATATAGGCCAGCTGATCGAACATTCCAGAATCGTCTAGACGTAATAATAATAGCGCATAACTTCGAGTACATTCAGTAAGTACCTACGGTAATTCCCGGAAACGGGCTTCTAGAAATTTCGATGTCGTCACTTTGTTGACAAAATTGATAAAACCTGTACCATTCAATAGGCCACCTTAAGTCTAGGAATGCGTTTTTATATTACATCTAGACAAGATCTAGATCTCGAGTTACAGAGCTTACAAGTTATGCACTGAATGTCACGCGATATTGAACCTTATGCCCTCGACATAAGGTGCATTCGTAACATTGCCCCCTTCTTAGTCGTGCTCGTCCCGAGCATGATTTGATCCGTAATAGCGAGCTAGGCGGTCTATGTGTACGATCTTCAGCTTCCCTCTAGGTCCTTTCTTTATGCGGTAGGTGACATCGTTTATCCTGGTTACTATCGTGTACGGACCCTCCCATTTGGCTTGGAACTTTGGACTCTTTCCTTTTCTCCTAATGGGATTATGTAGCCATACCAAAGTTCCCTCTTCAAATCCGGGCACGTTAGCTTTGCGGTCGTATCGGATCTTCATTTTCTCGCTGGTTTTCAGACCATTCTCTCTTACTAGCTCATGTATTCCATCTAGTTTACGTCGTAGGTCGGCCACATAGTCGACGGCTAGGATAGGGGTATCGGGGGGTGTTCCGGTTAGTGCATCTATGGGTAGTCTAATTTCTCGGCCGAAGTTGACTTTCGCCGGTGTGCAATTTGTGCTGTCATGTGTTGCTGAGCGGTATGACATTAAGAAGAGTGGAATGTATTGGTCCCAATCCCTCTGGTGTTCTTCCACTACTTTGGCCAGATGATTCTCTAGCGTCTGGTTGAATCTTTCGACCATTCCATCTGACTGAGGGTGATATGGTGTTGTACGAGTCTTATGTATCCCGAGTAGTTGACAAACCTCTTGAAATAGTGAAGACTCGAAGTTTCTACCTTGGTCAGAGTGTAACTCCAAGGGAACGCCAAATCGACAGAACACCTCGTGAACTAGCTTTTTGGCGACGGTATGAGCTTCTTGGTTGGGTACTGCAAAAGCTTCTGGCCATTTGCTGAAATAGTCTTGCATGACGATGATATACCTATTCCCTTCTTCAGTAATAGGGAACGGCCCGGCTATATCGACAGCAACTCTTTCCCATGGTGCACCAACGTTATACACCTTCAGCCGACCTCTGGCCCTCGTTTGCGGTCCCTTTACTGAGGAGCAGGCTACACATTTCCTACACCAGTCCTCTACGTCTTCGCGACAATGCACCCAATAAAATCTTTTTCTCACCTTCTCCAAGGTTTTCTTCACTCCTAGATGTCCTCCGGATACTCCGTCGTGCACCTGCTTTAGCACTGATGCGACTTTATCGCAGGGGACAACTATCTGTAAGGTGACCTCCTGTCCGCTGGGTGATTCCCATTTCCTCTTCATAACTCCATTATCAATTATCAGGCTGTCCCATTGAGCCCAGTAACTTTTTGCTGTTGGACTAAGCGCTGATATTTCACTCCAAGCGGGCCGCTGGCCACGTTTCTTCCATTCGATTACTGTCTTCAAATCACTATCTTCCTTTTGTGCATCTTCCAATGATCGATTATCCCAGTCTTCATCCAAAGCGTTCACCTGGATAATCCTTACGTTCTCTTTCTTTTCCTGCTTGGAACAATGTCGGCAAGATTCTTCGCAAGGCCGTCTAGATAAAGCATCAGCATTATTGTGTGACTTGCCTTTTCGATGTTCAGTGACAAAGTCAAATTCTTGCAGCTGCTCTATCCACCTTGCTACTTGTCCTTCTGGGTCTTTGAACTGAAGCAACCACTGTAAGGCAGCGTGATCGGTGCGAAGTGTAAACTGTCTCCCAATCAAATATTTCTTGAAGTGTTGTAAGGTCTTAACAACGGCTAGAAGTTCTCGGCGGGTAACACAGTAATTTCTTTCTGGCTTGGAAAGACATTTGCTGAAATAGGCAATAACGACCTGCCGATCTCCTTGTGTTTGAGAGAGAACTCCTCCAATGCCAACATTGCTGGCATCCGTGTCCACCAGAAATCGGCCTTCCCGACTAGGGTAACCTAATACAGGAGCCCCACACAAGTGAGTTTTGAGTAGCACAAATGCCTGTTCGCAGTCAGGGTTCCATTCAAATTGACACTTTTCCTCTGTTAAACGATGCAATGGTTTCGCTAACTCGGAGAAATTCTTCACAAACCGACGGTAATATGCACACAGACCCAAGAAAGAGCGTACCTCAGTTTTGTTACGAGGGGTAGGCCACTTCGACACGGCTTGTATTTTTTCAGGGTCTGTTCGAATTCCTTGCGCCGAAATAATGTGTCCTAAGTATCCAACCTCTTTCTGGAATAGTGTACACTTACTAGGACTGAGTTTTAAATTCGCTTCACGCAGTTTTTGGAACACTTTCTCCAAATTGCGTAGGTGCTCTTCGAAGCTTCGTCCCATAATAATGATGTCATCCAAATAGACCAGGCATGCATCACCAAGCAACCCCACCAAAATGCGCTCCATTAAGCGCTCGAATGTAGCTGGAGCATTGCACAGTCCAAAAGGCATGACATTGAATTGCCAGAGACCGTTCCCAGGACCAGTAGAGAAAGCGGTCTTTTCTTTATCCTGCTGACAGATTTCCACCTGCCAGTATCCACTTTTGAGGTCAACTGTGGAGAACCATTTCATGCCACTTAGCAAGTCCAAAGTGTCATCTATACGTGGCAGAGGATAACTGTCCTTTTTCGTGGCATCATTCAACATCCTGTAGTCAACGCAAAACCTTGTACTGCCATCCTTTTTCTTGACTAGTACAACTGGAGATGACCAAGGGCTGGTGGATGCTTCTATAATCCGGTTTCTCTCCATATCTCTTAACATTTCCGTGACTTCCTGTTCTCTTGCAAAGGGAATACGACGTGGTCTCTGTCTTATCGGCTGTGTATCACCCGTATCTATATGGTGTTTAACTAGCCCGGTCCTTCCCACGTCACCGTCGGTCTTCGCGAAGATGTCATGGAAGTTATACAACAGTTGCTTAACTTTGTGACTTTCGAACTTGTTTAAATTGCCCTTACAACTTTCGAGTAGTGTCGATACATGTTCCTGCCACTTCTTATCAAGTTCCTTTTCGTGCGCCTCTGTTTTTCTCAAAGATGCTACATTATCGCACACACCCACCATGTGGTTCTTTTCGAGAATTATTTCTTTGTTACTAACGTTGATTATGCGTATTTTTGGTTTATTGGAAATCATAGTCAGTGTCCTTGCCGTTATCCAGTCTGGGTGATCTCCAGAATCCTCTATTATAATACAACGTTTGCGGGGTCCTATTGGTGAAAATCTAATATCTACTAAAGTTTCTGATCTTGGCGGTAATACAGTTTTCCTTAAACAATACGCTGACCCTTGTTTTGCACCTTGAAGAAAGACTTCTTGTTCTGGAAAACTCAATACTCCTTTTGCTACATTAAGGACGCACTGTTGTTTCTTCAGAAAGTCCAGTCCTATTATGCAATCATCTGTAATATTCGCTACTAAAACAGGATGTGTAAATGTCTTATCACCCATTTTCAAGGTCACATTCGTTTCCCCAAGGACGAGTACTGGTTGGCCGGTGGCGGTTTGTAACCGCCATTGTGTGGATCCTCTTTTCCATACTATGGTCCGAGGAAATAGCTCCGGTCGAGCAATAGTTCTTGATGCACCAGTATCCAATGTGAAACTGCAGGATTTTCCGTTCAACTCTCCTTCTACAATAAGACTGTTTCCGTCGCCCACTTGTGATACTGTTATTATGGGGGCTTCATGTCGACCAGCCAGTACTCGCCCCATAGCCCTGGCTGTTCCTAGTTTAAATCCTCGGCTTCCACCTGTGTCCCAGAAGTACTTCTTCCCTTAGACTTCCTGGGACAATTGATCCGAATATGCCCCTTTTCGCCGCACTCATAGCAGGTTGGTCCTTGTCGGGTTTTTATTGGTGCGGTGACCTCACGAATACGGTGGTGTTGTCGGCCGTCTTGGCGTACTGCTTCCACCTCTAGAGCGTGTGTCAAGGCTGCCTTCAGAGTCTGATGGTGACCCAGACGAACTGCAGCCCTGACTTCCGCATCTCGAATTCCATCCGTAAAAGCTTGCACCGTAGTAGCATCAATTAATGCTGGTGTCGATGCATACGCCCTTCGAACAATGCGTTCTATTTCCGAAGCCCATTGTTGCAGACCTTCACTGCTCTTCTGTGTCCGGTCGCGGAGTTGAGCCCTGAAGACATGTTCGAGGTGTTTCTCCCCGTATCTAGACTCTAACGCTTCCAACAAACAGGCTAGGGTATTACAATCGCTGGAAATATTTTCTAAGATTTGTACCGCATCACCACGCAGAGCAAGCGTAAGGGCGGTTACAGCTTGATCGTCGTCCCAATTATTGCCTTTTGCAACCTTTTCAAACTGTAGACGGAAGGCCACCCATGACGTTGTTCCGTCGAAGTGAGGTACTTTGAACGTCGGCGAAGCACTGGGTACAGGTACCACACCTTTGATACCTCCTTTTTGTACTCTTTCTATTTCTTTCCCAAACTCCAGGATGGTATTATCTAATTTCTCTATACGAGCTTCTTGCTGGTCCATGCGGGCATCTTGTTGTGCTGTTTTTATTTTAAGCTCGTTGACCTCTTCTTTGGTTGTTTCCCATTTTTCATTAAGTTCTAATACTAATTGCTGGGATTTTGCCTGGGATTCTGCTACACTTTTAATGATTTGTGCCTGGGTTTCTGCCTGGGATTTATCTATTTTGGCCTGGGTTTCTGCCTGGGATTGTTTTATTTCTGCTTGGGATTCTGCTATACCTTTTATTTGCGCCTGGGTTTCTGCCTGGGATTCTGCTATGCTCAGCCTTATTTGCGCCGTCAAGTGAGCCATTAATGCCGATAAATCGCATCCGCTGGTTCCGGGAATAGTGATGGTACTGGGCGCGCTTACATTCGTCGGTGTTACGACGGCCGCATCTTCTATGGGTGCAGGAACACTAAGCAATTCTTCCTCTTGACGCGCCAAATCCATCGCTGCTTGTCGTCGCGTGCGAACTCTTTCGTCTTCCCTTGGCGTGACCGGCATTCCGCTTCTGACACCAATTGTTACGGGCTAGGGGTACTAAAATACCGGTTAAGGGTTACGAAGTTTATTGGCAACGAAGGTACAGTCGATTGTAGGCAATGACAAGTAGAATGTTGCTGACGCTGCACCGAAGTCTTCACTTACGTCCACGAAGTCCGTGTCGTAAACACACAATAACACTACAAATGTTACTTCACGTAGTACTCACAGTTCTCGTTACAGTTGTCGCAGTAGGTATTCTCAAAGATCGCTTCTTAAGTGTCGCTGTTTTCGTATCGGTAGTCAAGTGTAGACTGACTGGGCGCCGGCGTCGCGGCGCTATATATAGGCCAGCTGATCGAACATTCCAGAATCGTCTAGACGTAATAATAATAGCGCATAACTTCGAGTACATTCAGTAAGTACCTACGGTAATTCCCGGAAACGGGCTTCTAGAAATTTCGATGTCGTCACTTTGTTGACAAAATTGATAAAACCTGTACCATTCAATAGGCCACCTTAAGTCTAGGAATGCGTTTTTATATTACATCTAGACAAGATCTAGATCTCGAGTTACAGAGCTTACAAGTTATGCACTGAATGTCACGCGATATTGAACCTTATGCCCTCGACATAAGGTGCATTCGTAACAATAATAATGAAACCAGTAGAATATCAAGTGAGTTAAAATTTAATTAACCTTCGACCTAGGAAATCATGTGGCTAATGTCAATTACTACTTAAGTTTACATTACATACAATGGCATAGAACGTCAAAAAGAACTATACGGAGGTCGCCATTAAGCTTCACTTGTCTATGAAAAGTATTAATCAAAAAGCAACACTCTATATTTTACATTCTGCCTAATAGTGTTTTTATTATGCCTTTTTTTTGTTCCAAATTATGATTTAATGTAGCTAATGTGACCACAAGTAATGTCAACGTAAGTAAAGCATTGCGCACACCGCATTAATGTAAGGTCGCGCGAAGACGCGAAAATCGCGTGTGGTAACTTTTTGGTCAGAGTAACAGAGCAGTTACATTTTTGGGAGGTCTAATGTCTTAAACAGTATGACGATGATGAAATAAAGATCGACAATAAGATTGTGCATTAAATTAAGTAGAATCAACTACACCAGCTCATAAATAAGTCTATGTGAAGGATTACAACGGCTGTGACCGTGATAGTTTTGAGGACCTCTCTAAACAGATTATATCTACATAGACAGATTAATATCTTCTATTTATTTGGTGCCTCTTGCCACAAGAAAAGTAAGCATAATATTATGTTATCTCCAATTGCTTCAGATTTTATTCTAGTTCTGAGACTTTCGTAATACTTACTGCAGTCTAAATGTTTATTTTTACTCTAAAGATCACAGTTGAGTTTTGGCGGGAAAGTCAATTTGAATGTCACGCTCATTTTTCATTGGACTTTTAAATCTATTTATAGTTTTGTTTACTGAATAAAAGTGCGTGATTTATCTAGTAAGAAGTGCATTCAATTAATAAAGAACACTGAAATATGGCAGCATACTCGCACATCGTATTCACTTTGTCTCAAATCTCTCTCGTAAGGCGGTTCACGCAGCCGTCTTTTTTGACATGAATAATTCATTACGTGACATTGGCTAAATGCACAAACCGTGCGAAGCCATAAAAGAAAGAAAGAAAGAAGAAGATCACAGTTGACCGTGGATTTAAATCAGTGCCTACATAATACACCTGTTTACAAATTTTAATATATTTATCACGGAAATCGTGTTTTATATTTATACCCTCGTCATCATATGCGTTACGCATCGCACGACAGCGCGTCATCTGGTGTGTGTAGTACCTAACTCGAATCGAATGTCTCGCAATCAGTTGACAGGCGTGAAGGTTGCACCGCTGCACGCCGAGTGACGTCATCAGCCGTGATTACCCGCAATTGTCATCAGTGGTGTAGGGCTGGTTGGAATAGTGACGGGTATTTACTTATTGATAGTTTGTTGTTTTTGTTGCGGACCGATAAAAGAAAAATGTAAGATTTAAATCGATAGATTCGTTTTATCATGTCAAAAGATAGTCACGTTTCTGTTTTTTTTTTTGTGCCTCTCACAATTATTAGGAATTGATTTGATTTGGTTGTCTTGGAAATGTCTCACTTTTCTCATTATAGACGCTTTTAATTTATCAATTTCAATTTTTGCTTACATTTATTTCATACACCGTTCCCGCCTCCCTATGGAACTGTCATTCAGATTTCGAATGTTGGCAAAACATAGTTGGAGAAATAATAAATTGCAAGCGAAAATCAGCCTTAGGGGCTAAATGTTTAATATACAATTGATGCTAAACAAAAGCACTAATAGAAGTGAGTTTAATTAAAGAATGAAAAAAAATATAATGGAAATATAAAGTTTCATTCAAATGATCATAGGTACCTACACTATAATAATTTTGTCAAAATATTTGCAATGCAACTAAGCAGTGTTATTACAAGACTTTTTATCCGTTTAAAACATTCCATTGCGTTGTAACAGAAATAAAAAATCTATCAATATAGAGAGACAAGCTTTGAATAGTCTGTCAAGACGTCTTTCTTCTACGAAATAACTATAAGAGAATAGTCAAAAGACACAGTGATGATTTATGATTGAAGAATCAAATATATGTCTATTGATAATTACACTTAGTATCCCATTCATTCAAAATAGGCGCTTTCACCATACGTTCAGAAAATAAATAACAAGCAGTGCACCGCGATTTCACCCATTTCACATATCGAGACAAAAGTTATCTGTCTGTTAGTCTTGATTATTTTCTGATTCTCTCGGCGGTAAGCCATAACATCGGCTGCCGGCAGAAGTTAGCACCCACCAGGCAAAGTCTTCCGGTATTATGTCTAGTGAAGTAGTGCGGAGGATGGGTCTGAGCGGTTGTGTTGCGATATGTGCCGGGTACGATGCGCCAAATGTTGTTGTGTCGAGAGTTTGGTCGTGGAGGGTCTCTAGGTTCCCTCTGGCGCAGCATCGTTGGTCGTGTTCCTTCCTATTCACTCAGTTCTTTTGAGTGAAAATGCTCTTAATAAACTAGCTTGCCTTTAAATTAGTAGGATTATTAGATTTTATATAAGATTATTAGATATAGGATTATTAGATAATATATAAGATTGAGGGGCTCGTGGCTAAATAATGACAGCCACACAGGTCGATCAATCAGATGAAGTTACACGTGCCGAGGTTGCTCTGTGGATGGGTTACGGAAAGCATGTTAAGTAGATCTTTGACAGTCATTACGGGTCGTCGGATGTCCGAAAGTCTGACCATCAGTCTTACCAAGAGGTATCGTATTACCCAATAACTGAGTTGTGTAAGTTAGTTAGGCAGTCGCTCCATGTAAAATACTGGTATTTAGCTGACTTCGGTTAGACTAGAAGCCGACCGAGAGAAGGCAGACAGATGATGTTGATGATATAAGATAATTATATAATATTAAAAAGTCAAAGTCAAAATCAGGAATGGGGAGATCCAAAGAAGAACGAGAGTAACCGACATAGCTCGAAGAATTGCAACACTTAAGAGCAGTGGGCCGGGCACATTGCCCATAAGACCGATGTCCGATGGGGCCATCGGGTTCTCGAGTGGCGACCACGCACCGGAAGACGCAGCGTGGGTAGGCCCCCGACAAGGAAGACCGATGACCTAGTAAAGATCGCGGGAAACCACTGGATGCGGGAGGCGCAGGACCGGTCGTCGTGTAGATCCTTGGGGGAGGTCTATGTCCACCAGTGAGCGTCTTTCGGCTGAAATGATAATGAAAGAGTCATCTCCCTCTCCGCGAGAAGAGGTTTTATCCCAACAGTGGAACATTCTAAGCTGATTATGTAGCTATGTATGTAAAAAGTAACTTTGGACCTTGCTCGGATTTGACCCTTCAACCTCGTGGATCAACATTTACATATCATAAAGTTAATTGATTTTGCGTGTGGTGATTTATTAGTTTGACTTATTAGTAGAAAAATCAATAAAATAATAGGCTACTTATCTGTCTTTTGAATATTTAATAATGCATTTGCATGTATTTGATCGTTTTATTTTTAGTTTCCATGACGCCGCCGCGTATTTTGAATCTTAGGTGACTAATGTTTAGATTTAAATTAAAATAATTAATTAGTATGTGAAAAGGTTATTTCATCGAAGCGGATTTCCTAAATTATTTTTAACTTTATATAGTAACTAACTAGGTCGTGCATCGGAAAGCACGTTAAGCCGTTGGTCCCGGTTGCCATACTAACATCTAGTGGCAGTCGTTACGGGTTGTTGGAGCCCTCAAAAGTCCAACAATTGGTCTAACTGCAATGCTTCGATATCGCCTTCGTGTTGTGGAGGTCAGACGGTAATCGCTTTACGAAAAATATCGAAGCTTAGCCAAAATCAGCAGTTAGACTGGTAAAGCGGACCCCAGACTCCAAAGCTGAAAAAGCTTCGGAAGCGACTGGGATTAACGCTGAGATGATGATAAGTAAGTAACTAGGCCTTGCGGTTTCACCCTTGTAAGTTTTCTTGAATGTGAAATTCTTAAGTGAATCTTTATCGTGTATGGTAGTCGTGGTGGCCTAGAGGTTAAAACACCAGCCTCTCATGAATGGGTGCGCAGGTTCGATTCCAGGTCAGGCAAGTACCAGTGTAGCTTTTCTAAAGTTATATGTACTTTCTAAGTATATCTTTGACACCAATGACTGAAGGTGAAGGAAAACATCTTAAGGAAACCTGGACTTTAAGTCTGAAATCGCCAACCCACATTGAGCAAGCGTGGTGATTACGCTCAATCCTTCTCTGTATGAGAGGAGACCTGTGCCCAGCAATGGGACAATAAAAAAAGGTTGATGATGATAGAAACACTATATATAGTTTTACATTAAAATAAATTACTCTAAGAATTGAAACTTAGTTTTACATATTTCTTTGAACTCAAATCATAACAATCAAGTCACTGAACTACGCAGGTCAATAAACTTTCACGTTATTGAAACTTTCGGTTTTTTGTTTCATTATGTAATCCGGTTTAAATTTCGAACATGTAGAGATGATGATTATAAATGCATTCGAATATCGGTTGATATCATTGCAATAAGCCGTTAAAATAGAGTAGAAGGTTTTTTTTTAAATATTACATGGTAAATAATTAGACAGCCTTTGTATATAATATAGACATACTCGTATTTCTATCAAACAAGCATATCTGCATACTAACATTACAATTATAAATCCTCTGGACTTTAAACCACCACCAGACAAAGCCTTGCCGCCAAGCGATTTGTCGTGTTCCGGCATGATGTCTGGTGAAGCCGTACGGAGGACGGGTCTGAGCAGTTGTGTTGCCATGTGTGCCGGGTACGATGCGCCAAATGTTGTTGTGTCGGGAGTTTGGTCGTGCAGGGTCTTCAGATCAATCTTCCTTTGGCGCAGCATCGTTGGTCGTGTTGTTGGGTTTAACATTTCATCACCTCGCTCAACTGCCGTCTTCCTTCCTATTCGCTCAGTTTTTCTGAGTGAATAGGCTCTTAATAAACTAGCGCGCTTTACCGTCAACGATCGCATCACTGCTTACCTTCAGGCAGGATTGCGGTCAAGCGCTAGTTTATAATTATAAAAAAAAGACAGTCTTTGTATGTAATATACGCATATTTCTATCAAACGAGCATGTCTGAGTAACATTATAATTATATTTCGTCTGGACTTTAAAAAAGAACCTGGCCTCAGAGTTTGTTTCTTCTTAAATGTAGTCGGTTAGGGAACAGCAACTTTTCTAGCTTCATTATAATATCACGTGTAAAGCTAATTACGATACTTATTTATAAAATAAATTCACTTCATTTCACACTTGTCGAGTTTCAACGAAAACAAATTAACTGAACGCTTCAACCATACAACTGTCAACCCTAAACCGCTGATGATCACCGCGGCCTTGGCAATAGTCACGAGTTGACAAAACACCGTCGTTGTGGATTTGTTTAATTTTAGAGGAAAACCGACCGCCGTGGTCGGCGAGTTAATCAGACGACGAGTAGTTACTTTGTGCGGAGTTGAGGCATGAGCTAAAGCGGGGAACTGTATAATTCTTTAGAGAAAACGTGAAAATATAAATAAAGTCAATTCATTGTCATCGTCATCTCCAAACCAAAATCAAAGCATTTATTTCAAATAAACCAGTTACAGGTACTTTTGAATTGTCAGAAGGTCGGTCAGTCAGTAAGATGAAGCTAGTCGCCTATTTCAAAGAGTAGGTACTTATGGAGAAGAACGGGCAAGTAACTCCATATACACTCTTTTAAATTATCAAGCTATTGATACAAATATTTGATAACATCATTCATGTTGAAATCAACCGTGTAAGAACGATGCAGAAATATATTGTACGCTGAGAGCGTCCATTAAGAAAAATACAAAAAAAAACAACAATACATAAATTAAAATACGCTGTGGCAGCTAAGAGATGACCAATCCCCTCTGACGGCGTCCGTTCACGAACATGACGTATGGATCAGCATCATTCAGCTCAACCATATTGAAGGAAACCTAATGACCCAACACACATGCTATCACCAGCGAGATATTTGAGTGAGCATGTCATACTCTCAACAGCCAGAGCACAATCAAGTCAATAAAAAAGACTAACCCAACATATAGAGGCTTTACAGCAAGTACATTGTGCTCACACGTGTGCCATGCAATTATATCAATACAAAGAAATTGAAACTACACAATGCAAAGATAGTTTTGTCCAAGGTTCAGCAGCTCCAACAGTGTTCCCGAATATTTTAGCATTGGAGTTTGGGTTCTTTACCAGTCTTACTGCTGATTTTGGCTAAACTTCGATATTTTCCGTGAAGCGACTGCCATCTGACCTCGTGTGTTCGTATGGCAACCGGGACCAACGGCTTAACGTGCTTTCCGAGGCACGACCAGACCAGTGCAAATATTCATATTCATACAAAAAGATATTTGCAATGCGCGGGAATCGAACCCGCCCCTCCTTGCGCTTGCGCAGTGGCCGCGTTCGCTACCACTACGCCACGAAGGTTGTCAATTTATTATATCAGGTAAAATAACAGCTCACTTGAAATAGGTTATAAGGATGACAAAATCATTCAGTGAACAAGTTTTAGTCAATGTAAGTTTTAATATAGTATATTAATTAATGAGGTGATCCGACAGAGGACCAAGGACCAGAGACCGACATAGCTGAGAGGATTAGCAAGCTGAAGTGACAATGGGCTGGTCACATTTGCCGCAGGACCGATAACCGTTAGGATAAACGAGTCCTCGAGTGGAGACCGCGTCTCGGCAAACCTAGCGTAAGACGCCCTTGGGCGAGATGGAACGACGACATCAAAGAGGTGGCTGGTAGTGGCTGGCGGAGAACTGCTCAGGATCGAGCTTGTTGGCGTGCCATGGAAGAGGCCTATGTCCAGCAGTGGACGAGTAGAGGTTGGTGATGATGATGATGAATATTATATAGAATTGTAAGTTTTTGAAGTAAAAACTGCTTTAGCAATGGGGAAAAACATTGAATACATGTGAGCGGGGCCGACCCGACACCCTGATCGTTTTTTTTTATTTTTTATAGTTTTCACTGCTGTCGGTCACTCCTTCGACTGCTAACTATCATTTTAATTGTTCCGAGTTGGGATTCGTAGTGAAAGTCGTGGTGGCCTAGTGGTTAAAACACCAGCCTCTCAAGTATGAGTTTTTTTTATTATTTTTTATTATAATTATAAGTGATATATGAGTGTGCGAATTCGATTCCAGGTTGCTTGACCTGGAATCGAATTCGCACACTCATACTTCAAATGTAAATTTTCTAAGTTATATGTAGTTTCTAAGTATGTCTTGGACACCAATGACTGATTAAAAGGTGAAGGAAAACATCTTGAGGAAACCTGGACTTTAAGCCTGAAATAGCCAACCCGCATTGAGCAAGCGTGGTGATTACGCTCAATCTCCAATTCTCTGTATGAGAGGAGACTTCTTCCCAGCATTGGGACCATAAAAAGATTTGATGATGTGGTTGGGATACAAATAAGAGTAACCGATTCAATCTTCGATTTATTCCAAGGCGTTTGTACACACTCGACTTTCTTGCCGTGGAAAACTACGACTTAATTGCCATGTGTAAACAGCGTCCAATGTTGTTTGAATCACTGTAGATGCTTTTCACAGCCACGTTTATTCATACGGCGAGGTGTGCAAAGGAATTAAGTCAATAAGTGCTCTTTGAAGTCAATATAGGATCGTTACACCACAAACTTCTCACTTACACCAAACCTAATCCCCATCTCATCCGTAAATTCGTATTGATACGCACATTTTCTATGCAAATGTCGATTACTTTAATTGGAATGGCCTTTGAGTACATACACGATGTAGTAACGCAATATTGTTTCAAGAGGTTTTTTATTTAAAATGTCGTAAAGCAACTAATTCACATCGAGGACAGATGTTGAGTGTGGAGATAGGATTAAGTGTGAAGAAGTTACATTATTACGATTAATCCGTACGAGAATTAAGCAATGCAGTCACAAACATTTGTTTTTTTGTTTGTTATTAATACTGGCTTTAAATAATTTGACTTTCATTTTTAAAAGTTCTTTTTTTATATGAGTTTTTGGCTCGGTTGACCTTTGAGCCATTTCTTCGTTATTCTTGTTTTCTTTCGTAACTTATCCTAACTTAACTTAACCTATCTCCTTTCGTTTCCCGCGTGAGCCGACTAGGAGGGTTTTGGGGTAAAGTCATGATGTGGCCACTATGCTGCAATATTTCAATGTTCTTTATAAATGATTCACTGAATGCACTTTTTACTAGATAAATCACGCATTTTATTTAACCTACCTCTACTTACTAAATGCGAGTGTATTCTGGTTACAGATCTACGCATTCTTTCGGGGCATTAATCATGTTACAACATTATTAAACTTTCAGACGAACTGACAGTATACTGTATATTAGCCTATGCTATCCCACTACTGAACAAAAACCTCCCAGCACTCCTTCCATCTTTCGCGACCCCAAGCGTCCTTCTTCCAGTATCGTCGGCACCTATTGAGCTCATCCCGCTTACATAGCCCGCCGCGATCCCGCCTCAATGTCTAAGGCCATAAATTCTGTACTAAATGGGCCCAAAGTTTGTCTGGTACGCGGCAGACAGGTCGCGCCTAGTCCCATGTAAGTTTGGCAGCCTTTTGAAAGGTTTAATTGAGATTAATGCTTTGATTTCGAATTACGTTGTGTTGACCAACATTCACTTAGCACCTCCGAAGGCATGAATATCCAATATACAAAATTAATTTTGTAGATCTTACGTAACTATGTTGATGTGAATTTAACTAATTTCAATGAAACGATTATAACATTAGTATTTTTTTATAATTTCTCAGATTATAAAAACGAGTATTTGCTAAGATTTCTTCGCCAGGTCTGCGACATAACCATAATTAACTAATTAAAATCAATTTTATGCAAAATTAAATCGTGTGACAGGAATTCAAAATAGTGGAAAAACGACTTGATTAGTTTGTTTATACATAACCTGAAGTCATTTGTAATAAACCTTAATTATACTGTTGTACTAATCCCAAATCTGAAATACATACTTACTAGCTTCCTAGCGTTTCCTGGTCATTCTTCTTCTTCTTCTTCAGCCTATGGATGTCCACTGCTGGACAAAGGCCTCCCCCAAGGCTTTCCATGCTGACCGGTCTTGTTCTGCCCGTATCCATCGGCTTCCCGCGACCTTCACCAGGTCATCGGTCCACCTTGTTGAGGGCCTCCCTACGCTGCGTCTTCCAGTACGTGGCCGCCACTCCAGAACCTTACTGCCCCATCGGCCATCGGTTCTACGAGCAATCTGCCCTGCCCACTGCCACTTAAGTTTAGCGACTCGCAGAGCTATGTCGGTGACTTTGGTTCTTCTGCGGATCTCCTCATTTCTGATTCGATCACGCAGAGAAACTCTGAGCATAGCTCTTTCCATTGCCCTTTATGTGACTCTGAGCCTTCTTATGAGGCCCATTGTGACCGACCACGTTTCAGTTCTGTAAGTCATCACTGGCAACACACACTGCGTCAAAGATTTTAGTCTTGAGACACTGTGGTATCTTGGACGACGAGAAGATGTATCGTAGCTTCCCGAACGCTGCCCAACCGAGCTGGATTCGACGAGACACCTCTTTCTCGAAGTTGGACCTACCTAGTTGAACTCCTGGTCATTATAAAGGGTCATACAGTGGTGGTCGTGGCCGTATGGTGTAACGGTAAACTCTATGGAATTTACAAAAAGTAGGTATGACAAGTTGTTTCCATATAGGAAAAGTTAAAAAAAAAACTTAATGGAAATTCTATTATTAGACGATTTTCACGGTTCGCGATTTTTATACGCACCATGCGTGTGCGCACTTAAATCGCAAACCGTTACGTCACGTCCTTTTCCTTCAAATTGGGGATTCACACGCTTGCACGGTGTCATAGCAATTAATATAATTTGACATTCGTCTCGCTGGCGAATATTTGATTTGGTTTGTTCATACAATGCATAGTTGTAATCGTAATTGCAAAATTATGATTCACTGTTGACAGTCACGAATCAAATTTAAGTGCTGTGTGAAGTGAGATTAGAGTCATCATCATCTCAGCATTAATTCCAGTTGCATCCGAAGCTTTTCAGCTTTGGGGTCTGGGGTCCGCTTTACCAGTCTAACTGCTCATTTGGCTAAACTTCGACATTTTCCGTGAAGCGACTGCCGTCTGACCTCCACAACCCGAAGACGATATCGAAGCATTGCACTTAGACCAATTGTTGGACTTTTGAGGGCAGCAACTCGTTACGACTGCCACTAGATGTTCGTATGTCAACCAGGACCAACGGCTTAACGTGCTTTCCGAGGCACGACCAGACCACTGCAAATATTCATATTCACACGCCTCCTTGCGCAGCGGCCGCGTTCGAAGCCGCTACGCCACAGAGGCTGTCCGAAGTGAGTTTGGAGTTAGTCAATAGCGTCATTCCCTTAGCATTAGTGAGAATGACAACTCGGTACCACGCTGACTTCAACTAAATTTTCACGTTGAAATGGTTACAGAATTGCACTGCCGGCGTGGATATCGTGTAATATGCCGACGACCATAAAAATGTGACTGGGAAAGACTGGATGCGGACAACTGTGACCAGGTCATTGCAACACAACCTGGGTAAGACCTGTAGGTATTCAGCAATGGACGTTTCCATTGATTGAAACTTTTCAAATTCATTTCAGTTTTGGCATTAGCCGTGATTTAGAAGACGAAGTTAATCACTTATACCTAATTTTTGACACGACGACTATATTATATGCAAATATTAATGCATTATACACCGTGCATGTGGCGTTACAAAGCCTATTCCATCTATCCATTGACCACTAAACATTGGTAAAAAAAATTGGCTGTCTGTAGAACTCCGTCTACTGCCGATATTTGAACGTGATAACGTCTATTACATGGTAATTTTTTCTGGGTGCAATGAAATTATTTAAAATAAAGTAATGTATAACATTTATATTTTTATTTAATAGTTTGTTTAAATTTTCTAAAAAATAAAAAAAAGCAAAAAGAAAAAGAAAAAAGAAAAATTAAAAAGGAAAAATTTAAAAATTAAAAAGGATAAAAAACGTCCGTTGCCGTCAGGAATCGATCCGCGGCACCTCTTGAGTGAGTCGATATTAATCCGAGCGTTTCACCACTCGGCTATCAATGCTTTAATCATGTATGCGAAAAACTGCTACTAATTGTTTACAACCGTGCTTTTAGGTAAATAATATTGCACTCTAAAGCTACAAGGCTAAGGTTAGTTTTAGTAGGCGTGGACTCCGTGTAGCGTCAGATTCGGCCGTTACGCAGTTTTCGCGAATGACTCCCAGCATACCGATTTAATAGACGTTATCACGTCAAAACGATTTTTGATTAATTAAAAATTCTTAATAATAATATGATGCAAAACGTAGTTTGTCAACACACTATATGTGAGCGCAGTCCAACGGCACGGGAAATGGAGCGACGACATCTTTACCAAACTTCATTCACCCTAGCCAAAAATAAGTAACATTCACACAACACAACAACAAAAAAACGACTTTTGAACAGTTTAAAATATATATTTTAAATTGTTCAAAAATCGTTTTTTTTTTTTTTACTTTCATTTTTTACTAATTATTAGTAATCATCACTACATATTATAAAACTAAGTCACTTTCTTTTCCCTGTGTCCCTTTGCATGATTAAATCTTTAAAACTCCGCAACGGATTTTGATGCGTTTTTTTTTTAATAGATAGAGTGATTAAAGATGAAGGTTTATAATATGTATAATAACATCCATAAAATTGTGGAGAAATAATATGATAATATATGAAGTTCCTAATGTGATGTCGTAAATAAATTATATTTTTTCCGTGTTTGCAGTTAACCGCAGGCTGAACCCTATGAGATTTATCAAAATAATGTACTAAATATTGTACACATTGAAAAGATCTACAAAAAAGTCCGCGATGTAATATGTCTATCTCTTATGGATATCCTACAATAAAAAATTTTTGTCATTTACTTTTTAGACAAATACCGTCTAATTTTCGAAGCGATTTTAACCAATACAGCATTAATCGTTATCCAATTTAATAATAAAAGATCTATATTGCTCTTTACAATATACGATTTAAATGAATATTTTCGAAGATATTACAGATTTAAAAATTGCGGGCAGGAGCTGCCAGTCGGGGCGGCAGGAGCCGCAGCGGGCCGCTATGTTTTTTATACGTTCACAGTTTTTCTGTAGGTAGTCTTAAGTGTATTTAGTACCTATCAGCATTGCATCCATGTGAAGCCGGGGCGGGTCGCTAGTTGGATATATAAAGTAAGCTGTCTTTGTAAGATGACTGAAGTTGCACGGTTTATACACGCTGGAATTTTAATGGTTGTTTTCCCGCAGCGGAACGATTTGCTTCAAGGAGTACTATCGATGAATAGAGTAAAAGACAAAAATAAAAATATTTGTGTTATAAAATAATTAAAAAAAATATCATCAACTCGAAAAAGTGAAAAAAATTAGTTACGCAACCTACAAGTTGTAGGTACTACTTGGAATGGGCATGAAACCGCCTCAATGGAAAGCAATGCATTTAATGTTCAAACCATAATAAGCTCCCGCGCGCAGTGATAGGGCATAAAACAGCTTGTAGGCAACAATCCGACAAACAAAAACATGCCGACAAAAGAAAAAAATGTTTAAACCAAAAAAATCTGTCATGTGCGTTAATAAGGTATAAAATAACTTAAATGTACCAATACAAAAATTACCGCTCAAACTAGCATTCAAAAAACTACCGTTCAAAGGTGTTGCCGCTTTATAAATGTTCAAAGTAAAATAAGCTCTCGACTCTAGTGATATGGCATAAAGTAGTCTGCGCGCAAAAATTACAAACAATTATCTTAGATAATAATTTTATTTTCGTGTTCAGTAAATTGCAGCTAAAAAGTATTTATGAAAATCCTAAGCCCGTAAAAGTATGAATGGATAAATAATTGAAGCACGCGGGTCAATGGCCCCGCGCCATTCAGCTGTAGATTATCAGAAGTTTACTATTAGTTCGTGTTCACTTTCGAGTTTTTTTATCACTATGTTAAATCTGCCATTTTATGTTTCTAATATTTTATTTATTGATGAAACGATTGTATTACTAAGACAAAACCGTTTCGCTGCGCCACGCTGTATATAAACCTTCGAGAATACATAATCAGATACATGAGACGGAGTGGGCCGTAATCTACCACGCTGGTCCAGTGCGGGTTGGTAGATCTCACATGTGTTCGAATGTTTAGCTCTAGGACATGCCGATCTCCTCACGATGTTTTTCTTCACCGCTTTGAGAGCAGTGGTGATGATATAATTTACACAAAGTAAAGCGCCTAACGGGGTTCGAACCTACGAACTACAATTTTTAAGTCACAGCTGATATCACTAGGCTACCACTGCTCACCTTCCAGTATAAATACTCTAAATGCTGATGAAATCACATCAAAATTCATTTCAAAGTTTAGAGAACAACGCTTTCACACCGAGACACTCAAAAAGCGACCTTAATTTTTACATTATTAGGTAGATATTATAGACTTATATATTTTTATAGACGTATTCATATCTTTTACTGTGTTAATTAAATGATTATAACTGTTGAAACCAAAGGAGATAATAAATCACAATGTTTTATCTAATAAGTAGTTTTTTTTATATACCGCAACTGATTAGTAGCATTTATATATGTATGGTTCGATACTAATTTAGAATGTAGATGACATAATAATATAAATTAGCATAAAGGCATATATCTGAATTAATCGTTTACACTCTTAAGTAAACATCCTTAAACGAGTATAGTATGGTTTCGAAGCTAACTCCGTCTGTATGTAATTTCCGTGCCTAAACCACCGAATGAATTTCGATAAAATTAGGCAAGAAAGACAATTGGTATCCTGCCGATTAATTCTGTAAAAAAATCACCGTAAACAGCTTGAAA
This sequence comes from Sesamia inferens, assembly GCA_037179545.1. Lineage (NCBI taxonomy): Eukaryota > Metazoa > Arthropoda > Insecta > Lepidoptera > Noctuidae > Sesamia > Sesamia inferens. The sequence continues at coordinate 11,025,198 of CM073933.1, read as the reverse complement.
TCTGCTGTCAATAGTTGAATGACAGGTCACTACACGCTTATTTCACTCAAGTTTTTGCTGTGAAATGATTTCAGAATCGTAATAAGGGTCGGACCACAATCAGACGTAAACTACTTTCTAGCCGAATGTGTCATTACATTCGGATATCCATGCAGGAGAAGCTGCTGGCAGAAACCTAAATTGATATATATTTAGAAAGCACATTACAATATCTATAATACCATGTTCTATCTCTTTTTATATGGTTTAAACATGACCACTTAACAGCTAACCTCTAATTAATTTGTAATTTACGGCCATACTTTACCATCATCAGTCGAATTACGTTCACTACTGAATACTCTACATTCAGTCACCCAAGCACCACCTCTTCGTTCGGCTCCGTGCTTTATGCATACGTCGTGATCGTCGTTTTATCTTGTCTTCTGTCTTCGGTCTTTTGCTTTAGAACCTTCAGCCCCATTAGCAATCAGTTCCACGAGCAATGTGCCCTATCCACGACCACTTAAGTTTGACAATTCTTCGGGCAATGTCGATCCTGCTTGTGTGTGTTGGGTATGTGGTTCTCCTGCGGATCATTTTATTTCTGAATTGATTACATTGGTAAACTCCAAAGCATAGCCCTCTCAATTGCCTTCTGGGTTAATTTAAGCCTTCTAAAGAGGCTCACTGTGAGCAGACATGTTTCAATGCTATAGATCATCACTGGCATTAATTAGTTGATGACCGATGGGGGCAGAAAGGCTCTTGAATAGCGACCACATACCGGCAAGAGCAGCGTCGGACGCTCACCGATTAGGCAGTCGCAGGGAAACGCTGGATGCAGGCCGCGTCCCACCGTTCTTTTTGGAAATCCTTGGCGGAGTCCTATGTCCAGCTGTGGACATCATGTGGCTGAGTCGTCTCAGCCTGACTGAATGATGATGATAAATTAGTTAAAGATTTTTGAGTTATCTCGTGACGATTTTATACAAAATCTACCGGTCTATATTATAAAATTCTTACCATGAAAATGCAGGTATGAAACTTGAAGTGAGTTGTTATTTCATAAATTAAGAATGAAAGAAAAAGTATTTTAAAAGTGTATATGTGTGTGTTTAAAACCAGCTTTAAACCAGTAGGATTCCCATGTGACAGTCATTTCCATTCTTCGTGCTTTTCTGAGATATCTTATCCATGACAAAATAATAATTGTCCCATTCATTCACATGGAGCCAACGCGGTTTTTTGCATGTAAAATATTTTATGCCTAATATCCATTAATTGGTGGATAAACAAGTTTCACAACAATAGCTTATGATGCCGTATCGGCGACAATTTGAAAGTTCGAGTTATCGTGTCTCATGGAATATTTCTATTTTTGAGATACAAACAGGTTTTCAAAGAACTTTCATTGAGGTGCAAATAAAGACACATTAGATACGTCACGTGTTTTTGCGTGATAGTTAAAAAATCATGTCACCTTTCCCGTGAACATTCGAGTTGGACAATGGAAAGAAAATCTGAACAATACAGAAAAGCCTCAAGGGTCGTCTCTATAGAAACCTTCGACATTTTACAATGGGCAACTAATTCACCTTTCAGACCGACCGACTGCTTGACAACTCAAAAATGCCTTTAAATGGTTCTTCTTCTTCCAGTTCCTCTTCAATCAAGGAAGGTTGGCCGTCAGCTTCTTGTATTCGGTCTTGTCAACCGCGAGTCAGAACAGTTTTTCGACGGAAGTAATGCCGGTCCACTCCCTGATGTTTCGCAGCCATGATTTTCTCTTTCGTCCTGCGCGCCTCTTTCCTTCTATCTTGCCCATCATAATGAGTAGCGCAAATCTATTGAGAGGGAGCATGTAGCCGAGATAATCTATTTTGCGTTTCTTTATGGTGGGCAACAACTTTCGAGGCATTTGAATGCACTGAAGGACGGTGTCATTAAATGGTTAATTGGAATAAATGTTTTGACTTTAACTTTTATGTCACCATCTATCGGTTGTATTTTTGAAGTCAGATGGCGCTTTACTTTGAGTAGAATATTTCATTAACAGTACTCTCGATACGGGGAAGGAAACAGCGTAAGGAAACCAGTATGATTTAGATCCATGCGAGCTTTTCGAGGACAGGTGAAACCTGATCGGGAACCGCTTGGTGGATTAAGAGCCACCAAGATGATACCTGTATCCTAACATTAAAGGCAGATTACAATAACCTTTTAGTAAAAAGATTCGTATCAATGATAGAAAGATAAACGCTTTGAGGATTACATGATTTTCTATTATAGTGTTAAATCACCTAATATATCAAAGGGCAGCGCTAAATAAACATGTGAACAAAATGCAAATAAAAGTTCTCTAACTTCTCCAAGAGACAAATTGCCAATTCACATCGGGAAGCCAAAAGACCGAATCTTACAGTCATAGGCCAAGAACTTCTCAAAATCAATCTTCATTACGAAAAACAGTTTTAAGAGCCAAGTATTAATACCGACACGTTTTTCGATAACTTATTTAAAACATGAGTTATTTCGATAGCGTGTTGAGGAAAAAACTTAACCAGTTTACAATTTCGGACGACACATCCACATTCGAGTTGAGTACAGAACTCTAATTGTGCCTGTTGACATTTTATTTTGGGGTATTGGTGGCAACAGTGAGATTGTAGATAAAAGTCATGCGAAAAGGGACACTCTTTTAATAGAAACGAACGCATTGTTTAGATGACCAATGGTGGCCCATTGGTAACGGCTGCGCCTTATGAGTTGTATAACTTAGGTGCCCGAATAGGTGCTTTACTTATATTAAATTATTTGTGAAAGGATAAATTTCAGCAGTATGGTTCTTATTTTGACAGTTCAACAACATTCATTGCGTTATTTACGCTGTAGAGCAGATACGCTTTCCGAACATATGGAGCAATGGTTTAGCAATTGGCTTCAGAATGATACCTATTGATAATAATAGAGTGTTACGTAATTAGGTTACCAGACACTTATTTCACCTGTCTATGCCAAAAATTCTAATGCCCGCGTGGTCGATTACGGCCCACTACCTCTCACAAAAGGGGGCTTGTGTCTCAGTAATGGAAGCTTTGAATTTGCTATAAGCTTTGACATATACAATATCTGTCTTATATAAAATTAAAAACTAAGATCTGGATTAAACAGTAAATTTATGTTAATAATATGAATTTAAGTCGTGGTGGCCTAGTGGTTAAAACACCAACCTCTGAAGTAGTACTAGTACATTCTAAGCATATCTTGGACACCAATCTTCTCTTCATCTCAGCGTTAATCCCAGTCGTATCCGAAGCTTTTCAGCTTTGGAGTCTAGGGTCCGCTTTACCGGTCTAACTACTCATTTTGGCTAAACTTCGATATTTTCCATGAAGCGACTGCCGTCTGACCTCCACAACCCGAAGGCGATAACGAAGCATTGCAGTTAGACCAATTGTTGGACTTTTAAGGGCTCCAATAACCCGTAACGACTGCCACTAGATGTTCGTATGGCAACCGGGACCAACGGCTTAACGTGCTTTCCGAAGCACGACCAGACCAGTGCAAATATTCATATTCATGCATACAAATATTTGTACTGCGCGGGGATCGAACCCGCGCCTCCTTGCGTAGCGGCCGCGTTCGCTACCGCTACACCACGAAGGCTGTCAAATATATCTTGGACACCAATGACTGATTAAAAGGTGAAGGAAAACATCTCGAGGAAACCTGGACTTTAAGTCTAAAATTTCAGTTTTTTTTGCGCCCAGTCCTTCTCTGTAGAGAGGAGACCTGTGTCCAGCAGTGGGACGATAAAAGGTTGATGATGATATGAATTTTGATAAGGGGGATCTTCATGACTTCTGATGGCATATGAAAACCATTTGATTCTGTGTCAAATGAAACTAAAGGACTTTTTTAATGTAGATTGGTTGCGAGATTACTTTATAGAGAATACATAATTAGCCTTCTGTTTGTCGATATTTGGTGGCATATCAAAGTATTGGCTACTGTGGGAACTGGGTGGCGACAGGCTTTATTTTATTGTGACACGGTGGCGTAGGCGCCGGTCGACGACAAGCGTGTGTGGTACAAATAATGAGAGATAATATTTCTTTTTTTTAGACTTTGACTATATGGGATCTTAACTTCAAAATCATTCTCGAATTAATCCTTTTGGCAATTTCTTCTTCTCCTTATTATTTTTTTCCAGACTTTGGATATGACAACATAAGGACATTTTAGCGAAAAACATCATACTCACCAAACTAGTTATGTAGGACTAGCTAGTTTTTTTGATGAGGTTGGAGACTTTGTCTTTAAATGGGGTTTTCCCTATTATTTTTCTCCAGACTTTGGACATCACAACATAAGGACGTTTTTGGTAAAACAATCCTACACACAAAAATAACAGTAACTAGTTTTTTAATAAGTATTTACTGGTGCGCCAGACTTACTTATTTAGCTGTATCATCATCACATAGGCATCTCTTTTCTCTTGCCCAATTTTCACGCCCCTGTTCCAGCCTGGTCCAAGTTCTACCCGTGATAGTAACAAAACGTCCCCCATCTTACCGCGATACGATATTCATCTTTGCGTGAAGCAATTCCTTAGTTTTTGCTTGAGTACATACAGTTTTTTTTTTTTTGGTATGTGGGTAAGCTAGCTAAAATAAGGAAAATAATTCAATTTAATTTCATGTTCTATGTCTTATAATGTATGTAACTTTACTATCTAATATAGTCTAAAATATAAAAGGAAAAAGTATTTTTTAACCGAATAGTCGTGCTCCGTGGCGCAGCGGTCACGCCTGCCTGCGACGTAGAGGCCCCGGGTTCGATCCCCGGCCAGGTCATGATGACTCTAAAACTAAAAACGATATTTTCTTTATTCGCCTGGGTCTTGGATGTTAATCTATATATGTATCTATTATAAATATAGTATCGTTGAGTTAGTATCCCATAACACAAGTCTCAAACTTACTTTGGGGCTAGCTCAATCAAATATAGCTCGAATAAATATATTTATTTAGTTAATAGACAACTGTCCTGCTTGGGCGATTTTGCGCCGCTTCTTTCTAGCATAAGCATTAGCAAGTGGTTAAGGGCGGGCGTTTTGGGGACTGTTTTTGTAATGATGACGTATGTAATTTCGAAAGGTGTTGACTCTCAGTCTAACTTGAATAAATGTCTTTTGATTTTCTTTATCGCTACCGCTTATGCTTTGCCTCAACTATGGAGACGTTTGACATTAAATAGTTCATTAGAAAGAAGCACCAATCCGAAATCGTTACGTGACTTCATTTCACCTGGGATTGTTAAATGACTGGCTTTTAGTATGGTGGGGACAATTGCTAAGGTGTGTTGACTTGTGGTGATGGCCTGATGGGATCTCACCGATGCGGGTGACCGTGTAGTAATTGGTATTGGTATTCGGTATCTTGTTCTTCCGACTATGTGCGTAATTGGTATCGGAATTTGGATTTTGTGGGTTCGTTGATTGCCATACCTATGTATATCTTTGTTTTCTTGGTTTTTGTTACGAGCTGTCATTGTTTAAACATTTAGAAAATCTACTTTGGACTTTTCTAAAGTTTCCCTGAGTTGTAATTTTTAGATTCAATGAATTGTTAAAACACGCAGGTATTCCCTGGTCCCTATCTGACTTTAAATAATTTAAAAAAAAAACAGGCTTTTGTGTTACTTGTACTGTATGGGTATGCAGTAACCAGAATATAAATACGTACATACCCATACACATTACATGTGACGAATGCTACAGCAATGTCCGATATACGAACAGACAAACGTCCCGGTAATTATTACCAGAACTATATTGAAGCAATCTCGCATCCTGCGCACACAAACAAGCTCGAGGCATTGCCAAAGCAGGGTAGTCCTAACACTGTTCTGAACGCAACACTGTACCGAAATAGAAGACACTATAAGCCGCGCGTTTGTAAGAAACATCATCGTAGAAGGTAGAAATAATTCTTTTTAGGGCTTCCGTTACCTGGAGACGGTAAAATTGTACTTTATACTATTGATTTTTTTGTAAAATACACTAGACTTTACATCTATTAAAAAAAGGCTTGATAGTTTAAAGCAGGGGTGTCCCGAATCTACATCTGCGGATGCGAATGCGAGTTTTGAAAGTATATACGCGCCATTTGCCAGCCCTGCTTTATATGGGTAACTTATTTCTTGTCGCAACTTGTATGACATTAGCATCCGCATTGATTATTGCTGATGCAGATGTCCAAATTTAAGCGGAATCTCCGTATTTGCAGAAGCGGGTGCGAATATTCGCAATTATAATTATGTAAGTTCGTTAATAGCTTTAGACCAAGGGAACTAAAGCTACTAATGGATTAACATAATTATAATTCTGTCATCATCCTTCATCTAGATGTAGCTGGGAGAATCCTACGCAGACAAGACGCTGTAGTCTATAAGACGCTCCGCATGCGGTAATACAAAATGAAATTAATACTGTCATTCAATGTCGAAACACCAGATCGAGATGGCGACCAAAAAAAACCACTGTGAGATGTCATGAATGTAATTGTTTTTTCTATTTAAGATGTCGTGGGCGTCTCTTTTTATTTGTTGATAGACACAGTTCCAACAGCAGACGCTGTGTCGTTCCTACCTATATTTTTTTGTTTAGAGATTGTTACACTGTGTTTTACGGTGTCCAGTGTGTTCATTGGTGGGAATGACGAATTTAATAGTAGAGCCCCTGCTGGCTTCTCCATGTACGATTGATAGATGATACGAAAGTCGGTTTATCGTCCCGCGTTGGATGACTAGGTTTTTTATCATGGGACCTTTTTAAGTGAGAATTGTCTTCCTATATAAATTGGATTTTTATCTTTTGTGGTTTGTTAAGGTTTGATTGGTACATTGTGGAAGGAAGTCGTCGGGATATTAAAGTATTTTTCTTATAGCAGTTGTTCTTATTTTGCTTTCCTCCTATTATTCAATATTATTGTTATTGATATATTTAACTATTTAAAATTATTGTTTAAATCATCAAATTCTAGTGTGTCCCAAGAAAACCAAATTCATTTATTCAAATGGCAGAGAGTCAGCATCTTCCACATACACCGGTACTGCTGTAATTATTTACACAGGTAAATATACTTAGCTGTATTTGAACCTTTAATCTATAACTCGTAATCCGGACAGTAATGCACTGTTTATGAGTTAAAGCTTCGTTATCTTACTTGTTAGGACAAACTACTTATAACTTATTTATAACAAGACTATAATCAAAATAGTTAACAAATCAGAATCTATCAACTAAAAAACATCTCAAATTAAAATAAAAACACTTCAAATTATCACTCATCACACTGAAATGTACTCTATTTTGTGGATTCAAAGTTCCTTTCGCGATAGCTATTGAACTCTATTGAAATTATAATACAATTTTAAAGCCATTTGTCAAGCAGTGGGTCAAAGGGTGCGATGGTGTGATTCGTCTAGTGGTAATCAACGCACAGACAGACACAATCATCAATTATTGTATATGAAGTGCTACGTGGGTAGGTATAGGTACAATTTTTACAAAAAAAATGTTTATCTCATCAACATGAAACCGATGGGACTGTAGAGTATTATGATAAACACAGAGTAGTGCTGACAATACGACAATAAATGAAAACACGAACAATGCTGGGTCATAGGAATAGTCCTAAACTATAGAAAAAAACCTAGAAACTAAATCGCATAAAATTGCAAACGGAATAGAACATCCTTTAAAAATATTGGTTCACTGACCTCCGATCAGCGACAGCGCGATCCTGAATCGACTTGCTTTTTTCGCGCCATTATTACTAAAGTTTGGTACCGCAGGATGTAAGCGCTCCCTTATCAACATGTACATCATGTAGAAAATGTGAAAATGAAAAATAATTTCCTGTGACTAACCTAATGGACATATTTATATGATATTTTATGGGTAGACTGAGAATGTGTTGAGGTGCACGATGTTTAATTTATTGTCGTATTGTCAGTACCACTCTGTATACTTACCTACTTATATTTTTACAAGGTCACATAAAATTACAGAAATGGTTATGTAAAAATACCCTTAACCGAACAAGGTCATAAAAATTTTGAAACAATAACATCGAAAGGTCAAATTTCGTATGTTAATGAACGTTTACATTTTAAAATCGGTTATGTCTATCAAGACTACAATAAATTTTCATACATTTTTAATAGCTAAGATGTGATTGCGACTTGTATTTAAACAACCTTTAAGTATTTACAAGAGTTGGCCTTTCCTTTGTACCGACCGTTATAAAGACATCGCGTCGAATTAGTAAAAGATGTAGTACCTACCATTACTAAGTCGTGGTGGCCTAGTGGTTAAAACACCGGCCTCTCAAGTATGAGTGTGCGGGTTCAATTCCAGGCCAGGCAAGAAACAATGTAACTGTTCTAAGTTATAGGTATTTACTTTCTAAGTACATCTTGGACACCAATTACTGATTACAAGATGAAGGAAAACATCTTGACGAAACCTGTACTTTAAGTCTGAAATCGCAAACCCGCATTGAGCAAGCGTGGTGATTACGCTCAACCCTTCTCTGTATGATAGGAGGCCTGTGCCCAGCAGTGGGACTATAAAAAATAGTACCTAGTTCTATTCGACGACAATACAACGACTATTTAATAAAAATAGGTTGTCGCTCTGATTAACTCAAGACAATGGTTGTGTTCTTTCTCCAGAATTAAATAAATATATACGGATAAATCACACAGATTGAGCTAGCCCCAAAGTAAGTTCGAGACTTGTGTTATGGGATACTAACTCAACGATACTATATTTTATAATAGATACATATATAGATAAACTTCCAAGACCCAGGCCAATCAGGAAAAGATCGTTTTCCATCACGACCTGGCCGGGGATCGAACCCGCTGCCTCCACGTCGCAGGCAAGCGTGTTGACCGCTGCGCCACGGAGACCGACAAATTAGCTTACTGACACGTTATATGAGTTCATATAATTGTCTTTTTTTACAATGCATAAATATGTGAGCTGGCATGTCACGCCCATTATACCTGGGGCTTTTATTTAGGTAATATGTTTTTACTTAGGTATTTACATTTCTATGTTAATGATATTTTAATGTTCTTTTTTTAAATAAACAGACAGCTGTGCTGCTTTGGAGGCACTAGTAAGTGGCGAAGGGCCGGCGCGTTTTGGAGGGATGTCTTACATAATATTGACGTTCAGAAAGTGCTGATTCTTAGCCTAATTTGAATAAATGACTTTCGATTTCGATTTTGATTCTATTAATAGGAAGTTTGCCGAGAAAAAACAATATCATCTCGTATTAAGACTTTTGACCTACAATCCCACCCTTAAAGGTTACGGACAAGGATACGTCAGATCGATGAACAAGCTGATACGCCAGAAAACCAGACGTGTACAAGCATTCTGCGTATTATTCCAATCGTGCACCAAACACTGCTTCACTATCTACATCTTAAACCAAAAACAACTACAATTTACAATAACAAGCACGAATTACGAATCACTAGCAATTAGTAAGGACCAAATCGCTATTGCTATCAAATGTTTAAAGATATTTATCAACAAGTTAGAGCTGCACATGACATGTAATAATGCATTCGCTACGCTAATAGCAATACTGTGTACCTATGATGTTGTGAGACGTGCGATTGTCCTCGTTTGGTGTAAAGGACGTGTACTGAGATGAGGTGTAGTTCCATTGTTTGACGATATCTGAATATAACTGAAAATTGACGATAGCTGTATACCATTTCTTAAGTAGCTGAAAGTTTTAACCTTACCATCATTGTACATTTATGAAATTAGTGTTTTTGTCAAGATTGTTTGAAATGGTGTCAACGTTAGGAGATGTTACGATTAGTCAATATGCAAATGCTTTAAAAATCAGCGTTGTCATACTGCTTTAGTTAAAAAGAGTGCTTTAGGTATGGCACCGAGCATCTACAAAAAATTACCAATAGGGATGTTTTCTGGGTAAAAAAACTGATTCTATTTAATCCGTCATTCAGATTATAGAAAAATATTGGATACGTATATTTCGTTTTATTAAATCAATAAAAATTTACAAATATAAAAGGCATCAAAGATGTGGAGTGACGGAAGGAGTGGAGGAAAATAGTGGAGTGACGTCACTGCTCGCTAAAAAGTGTAGCGTGCAGTGACTTCACATGAGTTTTCAATACACTGTGTCGTCTTCATTTTTTGTTTATATATAAAAAAACACGTGTCTAGTATTTTTTGGAAATCTGACTGACGGACTAATTAGTTTTTTTTTTTTTTTAGTCACTACCCTATTCAAGACAAAATTAAAACATTTATTAAATTGAGAAATGTTATACAACTGATGACTTCTTAAATGACAAATTAATGTAGGCTTATTTATTTATTTTGACTAGTGAAATTACTACGTGTTGTGACATTTGTAAGTTTGTTTTTATTTATTTTTCATTATTTAATTTCATTTTGACATTATATAATTAATCATTTGTTTTTTACTTTTAGCATGATTTAGCATGATGCTTCTTTGCATAACATAACGACCTATAAACATAAATTTAAGAACGGTATTCACTACTTATGTTATACAAATAAAGTTGATTTTGATATATTTTGTTAAAAATCTCGTAACTTCATCTACCTTGCTGTCAATTTGAGCTGATTTCAAGCATATGTCCAACCACCGTTTGTCTATTGTACAATTCTTTAATCATACACGATTGTCGTACGCCTTCGCACTTGACTATTCTTAAAAACATCACCAATAAATGACGACAAGACTGACGCAGTGGCTGAACGATCGACTGCCGCGCTGCATGTCGCGGCTCGATCCCCGCACGGAACAAATATTTGTATATCCTACAATTACTTGTTCCGGGTCTGGATGTTTGTGTATGTGACTTTATACAGGCTGTATCTGACATCGTAACGCAAACTTCACGAGAAGGCTACACCGCATGCCACTAATAAAATTATTATAGTCATTTATATCGATAATGAGTGGTTACAGAATAAACAGTGATTAAAAAAATGTGTCGGCTCGACCTTTGAACGTTACAAGCGTGCCGCCGCGCGTGTTTGTGGGTATGACGTTGACCCCTGATATAAACTCTATTAAATCAGCTGATAGGATAGTTTTTCGAGTTTTGATCACATTGCGCTTTTTTGTGTAATTAGCGAATTAATTCTTTTTTACTTTAAAATTATATTGGGTGATAAAAGTATAGCAATTATGAACGGTTTCTAGTGAAAAAAACTGCATATATTTTTTTTTTTTTAATCAGGAAAAAACCGACGAAAAATTCCACCACTGGGGGGTTCAGAATCATGTACTGGATCCATGGTACTCGTTTGTGCGTCGATGTCAGATAAACCCTTTATATTTGTAAACGCACCCACGACACAGGAGAATTTCCCAGTATGGAGCAATTTATGTAAAAAAAAGTCACTAAGCTCCAAATTTTCTTCTACTTATTAGATCGAAATATGTTCACTCCTCCTTCATAGAACAGCCGGCGCGTGCGCTCCTTACAAGCAGAAAAGCTCTGCATACCCTAATAGTCTTCTAAAATTATAATATACTGTAAAATAATTTATATACTACAAAGTTAAAACTAAAAGACTTTGTTAATCAGTTATTGATAACACTGCCATCTATTGGGCCTAGTGCTAACGAGACACATTAGTTGCCTTAGGCGCGACACCCACGCCTCTTACGGCGTAAGCATAAACAAAATGTGCCTCCTCCGTATCTGTCTGTGTATAAAATTATTTGCTTGTGTGCCTAAACTGTTGTGTACGTGTGCGTGAAATTTCTTTGGGTTTAAAGCCCATGATAAGCACAGCTTCTAATAATGCGACGAATTTAAGAAGTTCAGAAATATAGCATGATTGTTGTTCGTTCAAATACCTTTTTATTTTAGCAGCTTATGTTGTTTCATTATTGGTGTTTTTGGGTTAAATATGTATTGATTGTTTTAAGCGGAATTGAATATTCATTTATTTTAGAGTTTTTGGTTTAACACAAAAGAAAGGTTGTCTTTATAAAAAGTATTATGATAATTATATGTGGTTAGCAGGTTGTGTAGTGTGTACAAATAAATTGTTTTGTTTCTCGTATAGGTATATTATTTTAAAACACGGCTTTGACAGTTCGACGTTATAAAAACTTAAAAGACCTTAAGTTTTTCAACCTACTTGCTTTTGAATTTCAATACTATACTTTATGTTGTAATAATTTTCCTGAAGTTTACAAATTAGCAAAATTTATTAGTTATGATTCCAATGAGTAGTGCATTACGCATATTTATGAAAAGCCAAAGCAGACTCATAGATTTGTCTATCTGTCCATTTTAAAAGAACTTTTAGCGATTTCAAAACGATCTTATATATATTTGATTTTTACAGAGTTATTTAAAAATAGATAGGCGCGTTGATTTAATTTATAGATAGTGAAATATTTTTTTTTAGTTTTTTAAGAAATAAATTATTACTTATTTACAGTTGAGTTAGTAATACCATTTCATTGTATTTTGACAGCCTATATGGCGTAGCGGTAGCGAACGCGGCCGCTGCGTAAGGAGGCGCGGGTTCGATCCTCGCGCAGTGTAAGTATTTGTATGCATGAATATGAATATTTGCACTGGTCTGGTCGTATCTCGGAAAGCACGTTAAGCCGTTGGTTTCGGTTGCCATGCGAACATCTAGTGGCAGTCGTTACGGGTTGTTGGAGCCCACAAAAGTCCAACAATTGGTCTAACTTCAATGCTTCGATATTGCCTTCGCGTTGTGGAGGTCAGACGGCAGTCGCTTCACGGAAATTGTCGAAATTTCGCCAAAATCAGCAATTAGACTGGAAAAGCGGACCCCAGATTCCAAAGCTTTGGATGCGACTGGTATTAACCCTGAGATGATGATGATTTCATTGTATTCATTTGGGCAAATAAAAAATACCTAATGCCCCACGTATATCATTTATTTGACTTGTTCTTATCATAAATCACATACTTAGATGTTCATTGTAGCCACGCACAAACATCAATTCAATGTTGACATGCGAAAAAGTACGCGACTATGTTAAATTGAAACTACGTCTAAGTTACGTTTTTTAAGTTTTACCATATATAAGCACAGAGATTTGGATAGTAGGTATATTTATGCATACCTCCAATAAAATCTTTGTGCACGCCCCTGAGAACAGGGAGGATCCTCTGACCATATGGGTATTATGTTAGGCGGGACTTGCCTAAAGGTTGACATTGGGAAGTTGTATATATGTATGCTAGTTGCCCGGTAACCTCTGCTTGTGAGATGTAGAATCCGTGTGACGTCAGTATGGCGTTGTACGTAAATGACGTTTGTAGATACTACATAATATAAAAACCAAAGATCGACTACAGTTATTCTCTGTATCGTATCAGTAACTGATTCTGACGTAAAAGATATTGCTGAAAGTTAAGAAACGTGAGAATACAAACGTCTCCAAACAGAACTAATCAATGGACACCAGCCCCCGATTAGTCACAACACAATCAGCCATTTACGCAAAAGTAACACTCGAAGAGTTCACGACTTCTCAGCAATTATACAGCGATCGGGACTCGAATACGTCATGAAATCATGACTAAATCACGAAGTACTGACTAAGCACGTTCCCATACAATCATTGAATATAAATAAACATATTCCTGTAAAGCAAAAAGTTACTGATAAAGTGATCTCACTAAATGAATGGCACGAAATGATATGCGAGAACCGTATTGTTAACAAGAACTGAATCAATTATAATGCTATTAATGGCAATAAATCGCTTAAAGTCGATGTAATCGGAGCTAATCTAGGAACAAGTAAGTATTGTTTTGTCAGGTGTTGAGATTCTTGCGCATTTACTAATAGGAACTAGATTGACTAAAGCTAGGATGTCTCAGAAGAGCTCCAACCAGCACAAAATACAAGGAACTCAATTGCAAAGTACAAGGTTATAAGTGTAAGTTATAAGTGTACTTTTAACTTACAAGGATTTCACTAAATATGTTATAAGTACACTTATAATACAGTTTTATAAAATCTGTAACGTACTAAGTAATTGTACTAGTTGTAATAGATTAACTCCGTACAGCGATTTGTCGTGAAGGATTTTTAAGTTTAGTTAGTAAAAAGAAACTTAACTATAAGTTAAAGGTATATTACACTACCAGAATCGAGGACGATAATTTCTCTCAATTTTTGTAAGTTACACAGTTACAAGGCCACAATATTTGAATTCATTAGTCAAAAAGTTTTATTATAGAGATATGCCGACTATGACTCTGACCGACTAGCCGACTAGTCGGCTGTAAAGAGATTTTTTTTTTTTAAATAATTATAAACTAGCGCTTGACCGCAATCCCCGCCTGATGGTAAGCAGTGATGCGATCGTTGATGGTAAAGCGCGCTAGTTTATTAAGAGCCTATTCACTCAGAAAAACTGAGCGAATAGGAGGGAAGACGGCAGTTGAGTGAGGTGATGCAATGTTAAACCCAACAACACGACCAACGATGCTGCGCCAAAGGGAGATTGATCTGAAGACCCTCCACGACCAAACTCCCAACACAACAACATTTGGCGCATCGTAGCCGGCACACATCGCAACACAACTGCTCAGACACGTCCTCCGTACGGCTTCACCAGACATCATGTCGGAACACGACAAATCGCTTGGCGGCAAGGCTTTGTCTGGTGGGTGGTAACTTCTGCCGGCGGCCAGTGTTGTGTCCGGTTAATCTTATAAGTTCCTATGTTTCTTTCTTATTTTCTTAAAACAGTTTGTTTAAAATATTGAATGTTTATTTTTTAATGTGTTGATAATTAAAAATACCTACATTTTTATTTGATTACCAATTAATAAATATTTATATAAGTTAAAAAGATACTATTTTGTTTGTTAATTAATACCAATTTTAAGAAGGTACCAATTTTGTTTTGTTGATGTTATAGATGTTTGTCTTCTTTTTAAGCCAGTATTTTTAAGAAAATTATTATTTGAAAGAAAGACTCGTTAGCTTTACTTGTCGACATGTGTAAGATTGGAGACCTCAATTATTCATTATTATTTGGATTTTATACCAAATAATAATGAATAATTAAGGTTTTATTCATTTTAGTTAGTGATATAGTACATATTAATGAAAGCTACATACAAAGCAGAAAGCCGACTAGTCGGCGTTTTTTGCCGACTAGCCATCGACTATTCGCCGACTACAAAAGCGGCCGAATAGTCGGCGACTAGTCGGCACATCTCTATTTTATTACCTATGTTAAATTAAAACTCGCATCGTGGGCCTCAACTAGATTACAGAGTAAGCAGAAAAATATACGATACGATGAAACCGCACAATAACTTTTTTTCTTATTAAAAAAACATTTTTACTACATGCCATTTCATTTCCCGGTCAATAACATTTACGAATACAAATTTTAAAGTTGATTAAGTAAAGCAACACACTACACGAAAACGGTAATATACAACATGTAAATTAATTAACGCATTTCCTGAAAATAGTTTGTTCCGATTCGTATTCTAAATCGGTTTATATTATTTTAAGATCTGGTAATTTTATCCTAAAAATAATTAAAACTACGGAAATTATTGTCATATTAACCCTATTGTTTGTACAGACTTCTAAAATCGCTGTTTTACATGAATTCATACAAATTTAATAATTTAATACAAAATAAAGAAAAATAAACCTTATTCCAAGAACTTGAAGAGTCGAAAGAGTCTTCGTACTCCAAGAATTGGTATAACTATTTTAATAAATAACAATGCATATACATGTTCAATTAAAAATTATAACATAATACTCTAATTGGGGTGTTTGAAGGTGAGCGTTAATTACATTACATGTTATATATATAACGTTATTTTATCTTTTAACCTGAATATAGTTTGTTCAGAATAAGCAACTGAATCGATTCCAATCATTTTTACACCATTTTATATTTTTTCCCAAATACATTTAGCAATTGTTGCAGAGTGGTTACCGAGCGGTTACAACAGATTATATAGTACTTGCGCCATGCGCCACAGCTAACGCCTGAGGTCAATGCAACGCGCTCGCCCACCCGTGCGGAGCTTTGATCATATTTTTCTTGGGACAACCAAATAGAATAGCAAGCTCATAATTTTATGGTTTTCTTTATATCTTGTTGAATTTTTTTTACTTAAAAAAACTGGACACGTTTCTGGTTTCGCATAGACAAAAAATAATGTTGTATAAAAAAAAATATGCATCAAGTTACACGCTCACGAATGCACTTGGAGGACAAATCCTTGTACAATTAGTGAACATCACACAATTTACTATTATACAAAACGTACCTACATAATAGTCAGGATCTCGTGATAAAACTCACGTTTCCATCAAAATGATAGATTCGCTAATATTTTTACTACAAACCACCGTCTGTCGACGTCTTAGCTTCCTTAACTCGTTTTTTTAACTGATTGATATCTACTTGTTTGTTATTTATTATGTTTATACGTAGATTCGTAATCGATATTATGTTGGCTAATAAGTAGTTTGTGTTTATTTTTTATTCATTAGTTGTAAGAATTTTAGGAAGAATGTTCATTCATGAAAGGTCATGACTGTTGTATAGAATATTACGTCATAGCATTTCGCTTACTGCAACATTTCCGCTATGCAAGGTTTTTTTTTATTATATAAGATTTATCAAATAATTAAAGTGGTAACGTTAACTCCTAAGGAAAATGCCGAAGAATTTTTCGATGATGTATTCTAATTTATTTCTATTTAATAATTTGTAGTTAATAAGTTTGTAAATATTACCCGTAGTTTATATTTAAACATAAATAAATCAGGAGAAGGAAAATTGGCAGATAATAGCCAAGTGAGTTGGATGTTCTACAGAAAATTGTATTGAACAATCACATAAGATCTGCACAGACCAGGAAAGCCTGACAGTAAAGGAGGAAGCTTGCCCTCAGCAGTGTGTGAAAGAAACAAGCCTTCCAATTATAATAAATATTATTACTCTCTTTATAACCTAAAAGACACTGATGTATTGATTCCTAGTATAACCTCATCATTTCGATCACTTATTTTAGGGGAGTAAAGAGAGAAAATCCTACTCAAATAGGTACTGGTAACTCTTCAACTTTCTCTGAGAGTAACTGGTGTGCCATTTTTTCTACTCCATAGCTTATGCTGAGCTGAGCCATCCATAACTTATATGACAAATACATAAAAGTTCCAGCAAAAATTGTTCCAGTCCTTCGATGTACGCGATATGAAAGAGGACTAACCAATGAGAATTATTTCATTGAATTTTTGTATGCAGACTGGAAACATATTTTTTATATATATAAAATTTTACCCCACACTAGGAACTTCTGTAACCATGCGCTGATGACCTATGACGATCAACAGGATGATTTAATCATCAAAAATGACAGACTTCACACAAATTTGTGTCATTTTATGCAAATTTTCACTATTTAATTTATCAAATTGTACAATTTTGTTATACAATGTAGAAATAACAATACAGCAATAAGTGAAAACTCTGGCAAAGTAATAAATAAAAAAAACAATGATTTTTATTTGGGGCCAGAAAATCCAAAGTGCCTACCTGCTTTATACTAATTGTAAAGTCGAAATTCTCCGCTATAGTGCTTAGTTACGTTCGTTCAATGTTATTACGTCTTTCACTCTCAGGAGTGATGTAGAAGAAGATTTTTCTGCGAATAATCATTTAATATATAATTTGCTAATGCATCTTTGTCTCGCTATAGTGAGTTTTGTTAATGTTATAACCAGTGTTTGACTACAATCCCGCCCGATGGTAAGGAGTCAGGAAATCTTTGATGGTTTAACGCACTAGTTTAATAAGAACATATTCACTCTAGCCTTGAAGACACTTAAATTGTAATCGGACGGGAAGACCGTTCCAGCAAAAATTGTTCCAGTCCTTCGATGTACGCGATATGAAAGAGGACTAACCAATGAGAATTATTTCATTGAATTTTTGTATGCAGACTGGAAACATATTTTTTATATATATAAAATATTACCCCACACTAGGAACTTCTGTATCGTAAGTACGTTAACAAACATATAAACTCACATACACAAACCGCCTTTAGATATAAACAGTTTAATTTATTTATTTACGTTTTATTGTCATCTCAACATACCTAGTACAAGGCATTGTTTTGCAAGAAATATTTTTTCTAAACTTACAAAACCGGTTATTATAAAACGAAATCTAACTTTCGTTCCTTTGAGTCAGTATTTGTATTTCAAACTTTTTTGGGGTTAAGCCAAAGTTTTTAATACAAAAGTGACAACTTAGTACCTAACTAAGCTGTCGAAAAAACTTAAATAAAACCAAACAAACGCTGAGTTTATCTCGGAGGTTTTGGTGGGAAAGCTAAGATAAGTGTCACTCTAATTTTTCATTGATATTTTAAATTATTTATAGTGTCGTTCATTAAATAAAAGCTCGTGATTTATGTAGTAAAAAGTGCATTCAGTGAACATGCAGTGCTCCCGTTTTAAAAATTCTCTAAAATAGTTATATCTTCATCAAATCAATAATTCAATTTTGATTTGAAAAACTACTACAATCTGTTTTATAAAAATAATAATTTGAATTTGAAAAATCTTTTACAATTGATCTCAATTGATCGAGATGGCAGAATTTGACTTCTTAACGTTTTCGACAGCAAGGTCGGGTGGAATAGGATTGAGAGAGTGTTGTGAAGAATAAAGAAAGTCCTATTCAACAACAAGAATATAAATATTTGAAATTTTCCACAACACATCATCCATTGAAACACAATCTTTTATGAAAATTCGTCGTGCAACTGGGGACGCGACGCCAGCTCCAGGCTACGGTTGCTAGGGCTGCGCCGAATTGCGGCGCAACGGCCTAGTCCGCCTGCGAATGCGTCGCTCCTGTCGCCGATTGTCATCTGTGTCACCTAGACTTTTTATTCATTTTCTAGTGTTTTTGTATTTCTTGTTATTTTTTTAGATATTGTAGTTATAAGGTGAATATTTTTATTTAAATGTTTAGTGGTAGCAGCGATGTGACGGATATTAGTGCATGTCAACCTTCAACATCACAGAGCACCCTGGAAAAGTGTCCGCTATGTACCCAGGCCCGATTTTTTAAAGGTAAGTGTAGTAGTTTATGGTTATTTTAAAAAGAAATCCAGACTGTTGTCATATAATTGATATATGCCAAACTACTAAAAGTATTCGGTTCCATTTTATTAGTTAAATAAAACCTAACATTCGGGTTTACTCATGTATTTATTCAACAATTTATTTAACTAATATTTATACACATTCAATAAACGCAATGGAGAAATTTTTGAAGCCGGAGAGATTGGAAGCGGACCCGCTTGACAACAAAAATTCTGCGCTCTGGTTACACTGGAAGAAAACATTTATTAATTTTTTGGATGCAGTCAATGCAACGGAAGACGAAATACAACTTAAGCTGCTTACAAATCTAATATCGCCAAATATTTACGAACACATAACCCGTGAAGAAACCTTTTCTTCAGCGATCTCTTTATTAGACACTTTATTTATCAAGCCAAAAAGTGAAATATTCGCTCGCCACAATTTGGCTTCTCGTAAACAACAGCCAAACGAGACAATTGATCAATACATACAGTCTCTGAAACTTTTATCCAAAGAATGTAGTTTTTCGGCGGTAACTGCAAGTCAATACGAAAATGAATACATACGTGATTCTTTCATCTTCGGCTTAGGTTCTCCTACTATTCGACAGAGACTCCTAGAAAATATGAAACTCACTCTTGACGAAGCCCACAACCAAGCTCGCTCTCTCGAATCTGCTCAGATCCAAAGTCAAAGTTTCAACAATTCACAAATTGCTTCTACAACAGATACTCTATCAACCGCTACTATTTCGAATCAAAGTCGAAAGTTTGAACCTCCTAAATCACAAAGGAATGATAAATGCTATTTTTGTGGGAATTCACGTCATCCCCGTCGGTCATGTCCAGCATCTCAGGCAACCTGCCTCAAGTGTGGTAAACAAGGTCATTTTGCGAAGGTTTGCAGAAGTGGCAGTGTGAACGCTGCTATCACTTCACTTGAGGAAGATGAAGACATCACCTCTTGTTTACTGTTGGCAGCCAGTGGCATCAACAAATGCAAAACTCAAGTTGCCATCAACGGAATATCACTCCAGGCTTTGATCGACACAGGAAGTACTGGAAGTTTCATTGATGAAAATGTTGTAGAGCAGTATGATTTAAAAACCATGCCTTGGAGACAGGAAGTATCGATGGCATCCTCATCACATACATCACAAATAACTAAAGTATGTTCAGCAACACTGAAGATAAACAATCAAGTTATACCTGCAATACTATTTCGAGTCATGAAAAATCTTTGTTGCCATGTCATACTGGGACACGATGTTCTCGGAAAGTATTCCGCACTAGAAATACAATTTAATGGACACCACCCTCCGCTTAGATTATTTGCATTAGAAGAAGCTAACATTGAGCCTGTCAATTTATTTCCAAATATATCATCAGAATGTAAACCTATCGTAATAAAATCACGAAGATTTGCAGGCGAGGACAGCAAATTTATACAAGAAGAAGTCAAGAAATTACTGCAAGATAATATTATAGAAGAGAGCACTTCGCCCTGGCGTGCCCAGGTCCTGATCACATCAAACACAAATCATAAAAAGAGAATGTGCATTGATTATTCACAGACTGTCAACAGATTTACTTACCTTGATGCATACCCATTATCAAACATCGAAGAAATCGTAGCAAAGGTATCTAAATATAGAGTATTTAGCAAAATTGATTTAAAATCTGCTTACCATCAAATTCCTATTATACCAGAAAATAAACCATTTACTGCTTTCGAAGCCGCTGGAAATTTATACCAATTTCGTCGTATTCCGTTTGGTGTGACCAACGGAGTGGCTTGTTTTCAGCGCGCCATAGATTCTATCATTCGGAAGTCATCTATTGAAGGTATTTATCCATATTTGGACGATATTACCGTCTGCGGAAAAGATCAGAAAGATCACGATGAAAAGCTTCAAAAATTCATGGAAATGGCAGATAAATTTAGACTTACAATAAACAAGGACAAAAGTGAATTTTCTATAACTGATTTAAGGATTCTTGGTTACAATATAAACAATGGAGTCATTAAGCCAGATCCAGAACGCCTACGGCCACTACGTGATTTACCAGTACCCACTAATTCAGCATCATTAAGACGAGTAATAGGATTATTCTCTCACTACTCAAAATGGGTTGCTGATTTTTCTTCCAAATTACATCCATTAACACAGGTAGAGACATACCCTTTAAACGCAGAACAAGTGAAGGTTTTTGAAGAAATAAAAAAGATCATTTTGAAATCGTCTTTAGCAGCAGTTGACCCCACAGAACCGTTCACTGTAGAAACAGATGCCTCAGATTATTCTATCGCGGCTTCTTTGACACAAAATGGTCGACCGGTAGCATTTTTTTCAAAATCTCTTAATGAAAGCGAGAAGAAATATCCTGTAATTGAAAAGGAAGCATACGCAATTATAGGAAGTCTTAAGAAATGGAGACATTACTTAATAGGTCGTCCATTTTATCTAATAACCGATCAAAAGTCAGTAGCATACATGTTCCAAGGTCATGCAAGTAAAATAAAAAACGACAAGATCCAGCGATGGCGTTTGGAATTATCAAACTATAAATTCGATGTCAAATATCGCCCTGGACATCTTAATGTTGTAGCTGATACACTATCAAGACAAGTATGTGGAGCCACAACAGAAAATCGCCTTCAAGAATTACATAAATCTCTCTGTCACCCTGGTATAACACGACTTACACACTGGATAAGATCTAAAAACCTACCGTTTACCAGTGACGATGTCAAAAAATTTGTAAACTCTTGTCCAACTTGTGCGGAGATAAAACCAAGGTTTAATAAAAATACTGGTCTATTAATTAAAGCAACTACGCCTTTTGAGAGATTATCTTTGGATTTTAAAGGACCATTGCCATCGACAACGAACAATAAATATATTCTAACAGTAATTGATGAATATTCGAGGTTCCCATTTGCCTACGCATGCCCAGATATGAGCACGGAGACAGTTATTAAACATCTTACTGATATTTTCTCAATTTTTGGAATGCCAGCAACCATTCATACAGACCAAGGGGCGTCTTTCATGTCAGCTGGAATTAAAGAATTTCTACATTCTAAAGGAATATCTACAAGCCGATCTTCCCCTTATAACCCGCAAGGTAATGGACAGGTAGAACGCCTTAACGGAACTCTCTGGCAAACAATACGTCTTGCACTAAAAGACAAAAATCTTTCAATAGCTAAGTGGGAGATAGTTATTACTCAAGCACTCCATTGCATTCGGTCACTTCTATGTACGTCAACTAATACTACTCCTCACGAAAGAATGTTTAACCATCCACGACGATCGTCTTGGGGACAATCCATGCCGTCGTGGTTGCAACCAGGAAAGGTTCTCTTAAAGAAATTCGTTAGAGCTAGCAAATATGATCCAATGGTAGAAGAAGTTGACCTTCTGGAACCTAATCCATATTACAGTTCCATAAGACTTTCTAATGGTAGAGAATTGACAGTTTCCAATCGTCACCTTGCTCCTAGAGGCGATTTAATTCTGCCGGATCACCGACTTGCTACACCTAATATTATACCATCTGATAATGATAACAACGCAAGCCATGAAGATAAAGCAGAACAGCAGATAGAATCTACAACTACGACAGATTCGGATACGTACAATACGCCTCCTTCTTCCCCTGTTGCTGATGAATCGTACCACTCAACACCAGTAGTTGAACCGCGTCGTTCTAATCGGTTTAAGCGACCTCCAGCCTACCTGAATGACTATGTTCAAGATTAAGAAAGGGGGGAAGAATGTAGTAGTTTATGGTTATTTTAAAAAGAAATCCAGACTGTTGTCATATAATTGATATATGCCAAACTACTAAAAGTATTCGGTTCCATTTTATTAGTTAAATAAAACCTAACATTCGGGTTTACTCATGTATTTATTCAACAGTAAGCGGGGTCTAAATGTGCACATTGGAAAAGTGCACAAACCACAAAATGCAGTCACCTCAGACCCTGTATCTATAGTTACACCTTCAACACCAGCTACATCTACTTTAAACCCACTTTGGAAAACCCTATCAAAATTCAAAAACTCTGTTCCAGTTTTAAATCGAGTTCCCCGCGGCGCTAGACATCTAGTGGCACAACACCTAGCAGGTTGCGTACGTCTTGCCGCCCGTGAGAACTCGCTAAGTGCTTGGGAACAACTACTCACCTTCCCTTACAGAATTTTACATTTGAAAAAGAACTTGGCTACCAAAAAGACTTTGACGGCACAAATTAAAGAAAATTGCAACCTTTCGGCTTTTGATTTAGATCCCAAATTGACACAGAGATGTACGCCTACAAGAGGTATATCTCATCTCGTGGAATCTAAGTTAGGGGAGGGTGACATTAGCGGAGCTGCCAGGATTCTTTTTAGCAGTGATGTGGTAGCACCGTGTTCCCCTGAAATACTCGCTGCTCTTTTGAGCAAACACCCTGCCGCAGCGGATGGCCTCTCTTTTCCCGACCCCCCTGATCCTAATCACCACTCCCTCACCATTACAGGTCGAGATGTAATCACAACCGTTCGCTCCTTCCGAAGCGGATCGGCTGGAGGCCTTGACGGTCTGAGTCCTCAGCACCTGAAGGACCTTATTTGTTCAGGCGCCGGGGCAGCTGGTGAGTCGCTCTTGAAGGAGCTTACGGTTCTGATAAATCTTATGCTCTCCGGCAAAGTGAATGAGGCAGTCATCGATGTTTTATACGGGGCTAATCTTTGCGCCCTGCGTAAGAAGGATGGCGGCATTCGTCCAATTGCCGTGGGCACCACCTACCGTCGTATGGCAGCCAAAATCTGTTGTAAATTTTATGGTGAGGTAGTTTCGGAAAAATTTCAGCCCCTGCAGCTAGGTTTCGGCTCCAAAGGGGGCTGTGAGGCTGCCGTACATGCCTTGTCGACCTACCTAAATTCTGGAAAAGGTGAGGTCATCCTGAAGGTTGACATAAAGAATGCCTTCAACTCTGTTAATAGGGACGCAAACATTAACGACATCATTCGACGAGCTCTTGTCACTGTCGGCGTTCCAGCTGTATTAGAACCTAATGGCTTGGTGCGCGATGATGGCAAGAGACCGGACGGCATGTCCTTATTTCCTTGGAAGATGGGTAGGCCTTTAGTGTGGGATGCAACTTGCGTCGATACTCTTGCGCCATCCCATCTTCCTGGATCGACGTGCTGTGCTGGCGTTGCTGCCGCGGCTGCAGAAAACCTCAAACGGCGAAAATATAATAACCTTATCGGAAATTATATTTTCGAGCCGTTTGGGGTTGAAACTCTTGGGCCGTGGGGTCCGAGTGCTCTTTGCCTTTTTAATGAACTGTCCAAACGGCTTGTTGACACTTCCCGTGACCCAAGGGCTGGCTTTTACCTTGGCCAGAGACTAAGCATTGCCATTCAACGCGGCAATGCTGCCAGTCTCTTGGGTACATTACCAGTCGACAGCGATGATGACGAATTTTTTGATGCTGTATTGTAATTTATTAATAGTTTTAATTAGGGTAATAGCTTTATTTAGTAATTTGTATTTATTTAGTTTTATAAGATTGTATATATTTGAAAATAAATATTAAATAGTTTATTCAGTGAATAATTGAAAAAGAACAGAGAAATATAGCAGCGTAGTGGGCACATCAAGACTTTGCCTCAAACCTTCCTCGTAGACGGTTCACGCAGCTGTCTTTTTCGACTGTCATTGGCGATATCCAGCATTATTGTGAAATTAAACTTTCAAAGAATTTCTATATTTTATTTGAAATTGGCACAAAGACTTTTTATATAAACAAGTGCATTTCTATAATCGTTAGGTGCATAGTTCAACAAACATTTAGGTGGTTTAAACCTGATCTAAGTGAAATCCATGTTTTGTTATAAGGGCTAATAAATAGGTTTAGGCTATAAGTTGTCAGTGAATTTTATTATGTGTAAGGTTTCCGCCGTTTAACAAAAGATGTTCTTTCTCATTAAGAGGTTCCGTTGAAATTATCAGATGTAAAATGTGATATCGTAAGTTTGGACATCTGGTAATAACATACACTGAGAATATTAGTGACAAGAGTCACTAACTAAAAAAATATGATACTGATACAGATATCAGTATCACATTTTTTTGTGCAAAAATGTCATGTGTTGTGCCGAATAATCGTCATTTGTGAGAACATTTATTACTTCTTTAATTTGTAGAAATCTGCAACTTAGGCCCATCGATTGCTTTAAGAGAGAGAAGTTGTCGTGAGTGGTTTCAAAAGTTTAGAAACTGTGAAGCTGAAAAACGTAGTGAAAGACCGAAATCGTACAAAGACACGGAATTGGAATCATGATTGGAGGAAGAGAAAAGACGCGCCCACTACGACTGCAGATATCACAAAATTATTCTCCTACATGATAACGCTCGTCCGCGTGTTCAAAAAACGGCGGAAACTTATTTGTACACCTATTACATTCTAGTAAAATATAGTGATATTTTTCCTGTATCTTAGAGCCAACCTTACAAGAACTCAATACTTCCAAAAGTATCTGTCTTCAAACCCTATCAGTAAGGGGTGCAGGAGATAACAATAAATAAATCAATGTCGAACACATATCGTGGCTACTGAATAAAATAAGTGTCTTTGAAATATACCCATATTATCGCGATACATTGCGGGTACCCTACAATGTACAGGGTGATGTCAAACTGAACTGACAGATCTGACGGCTGTATGAATATTATTTGGATGGTCGTGTTTTTTATTTTAAAGGAAGAGGGATGTATGTGTCTGGTAAAGAGGATATTTTAAGAAAATTTATTTTTCCATCGATTCTATTTTTATTTATATGATGTTATTCTTATATTTGTTGGTTTAGACTAGCTTTCGTAGAAGGCAATGTAGTAATCTACATAAAGAAATAAACACGACGTAAGTATTTTGTCGTGAAGAAACCAATAAAATCTTCCGCACTATACTGGGCGTGTTTAGTGGATTACGGCCCACTCAGAGGGAGTGGGCCATAATCCACCAAGAGGAATCCTGTGTCACAATAGTAGAAAAGTTATAGTCTGCAAGGTAATTGCATAATACACTTTCAGTAACAATAGGTTTCATTTTGACAGTTCAACAACATTCATTGCGTTATTTATGTTTAAAAGCAGATACATTTTCGAACATATGAAGCAATGGAAAGGCAATTTGCTTCGAAATGATTATGTACAACTAATAGTAATAGCGCTCAATTGGGATGCTGATTCTGATAATTTTGTTATAGCATTTAAAATTTAATTTGATATAGATAATTAACGAGATAATGGAGAAAATTAAAAAAAAAAACAATAATAATATGGGGGTACCTCTTACAGGTACATCCATAATATGCTCATTATTGAAGACAGCTGGCATATCGTTATTTAATAATAATACCTACATATTTCCATGAGCTAATAGCTGTCATTACTAGTTTACTGATGAACCTTAGCCCAGCACGTTCCTTCTTCATGCAGCTTATAGCCTTGCTGACACACCCACCGTTTCAATAGCTTGCCTCATTGTTTGATATTTGCAAACTAATACAACTTCTGGTTTGCCTACCTTACATAATATACCGCCTGTATTACCCGAATAATAAGAGAGACGTGGGAGTACGTATCTACAAATAAATACGAAATACGTGTCCAGTACTTTTAAGTAAAGTATCAAAAATGTACAAAACTTCAAAAAGATATCATGAAAATTCACAAAGTTATGAGCTTGTTATCTTACCTGATTGTCCCAACAAAAATATGGTCAACGCACTGATGCCCGCCCATGCCTGCAGCGGCGAGGCGTCGTCTCGTGTTATTGATAAAAAATTCTGTGGTTTGTTTGTAATTAACAGTGATAGTATATAATAGAGGAAGGGAGCCCTGTCCTGCTATGCGCTTGCGCCTAGCACCACTGATCTGCCGTGAACATCGTTATGTGCGCGGTAACCACACTGCAACAATTTCTTAATGTACACACATCAAAAGTGTCTAGGGATCAACATATATTTTTGCAATAACTTTTCTCCTGATTGATATTAATTAAAATTTTCTTTAAGGATTCATCAAATAAAGTGTTTTCGTTTGTCACAGTAACGATAAACCAAGTCACCTTTGCATTAATAAAGAAATTTGCCATTTTCCTAATAAAGGGATATTTGACATTTGAACCACTAACACAAAAGTTCGAAAAAAAGACTGAAATAACAGTTTTCTCTAAAATTTTATTGGGTAACTTAAACAATTAATAATCCGTGTTTCTACCGCGAACACTAACAACACAAGAACATCGGTTTGGCATACTCAAAATGAGTTCATCCAAATCACGCTGTGGAATGGCCGCCCATGTTCGTTGCAACAACAAAAAAAGGTCTTCTTGCGACTGGATACCCTCCATATTCGGCAGAGCTCTTCTCTGTAGCATATCCCATGAATGCTCAATCGGGTTCAAGTCTGGCGATTGAGCAGGCCAGGGCAGGACATTGATGTTAGCTGCGGCGAGAGTCTGTCTTACAACTCTTGCGGTGTGCGGTCGTGCATTATCATGCATTAACTGAAATAAGGGACCGATTTGCACTTGTAGAGGAACGATGACGTCTGATACAATCGTCTCAGCATAAATTTGAGCCTTGAGGTTGCCTCTGATCCAAATCAACTCAGTTCTTCCGCCGATCCAAATACCCGCCCATACCATGATGGTTCCACCACTATAAGGATGGACTTCCTGGCAGGATTTTAATCGCTGTTGGCGTCCAGGGGTTCTCCAGTGTCGTATACGTCTTGTATCCGGTCTCCTACCAAAACGAGACTCATCAGAAAAGCACACGAAACGCCATTGTTCTTCTGCCCAATTTCTGTGTTCAAGAGCCCATTGATATCGAATCCTACGATTGTGCATTGCTATAGGTGGTACCCGTAGCGGTCTTCGGGAATGAAGGTTCACTTCATGCAAGCGGTTTCTGACTGTTTGGTCGCTAATTAAGTTCCCTGAAGAGTGATGAAGCCTCACGGCTAACATCATGGCGGTTATTGTTGGAGCTCTTCGAGTTAAGATTTGAATGTATCGGTCTTGTCTCCGTGTGGTGCAGCGATACCGTCCTCCATGGCGCTCAGCCACGGTACCAGTGCTTCGGTAACGTGTCCAAAGTCGACTGATAACACTCTGACTTGTATTCAGAGCTAAAGCCACAGTACGTTGCCGGGAACCAGCTTCTATCATTCCCACGGCTCTGAGCATTTCTTCCCTGCTTAAATGACGTCGCCGCTCCATAATAACGTTGGTTTTAATCAGTAGTAGGGAAACAGTAGCACTAATAATGTCTTCAGTGCGTTGTATGTTTTTATAGGGAAAATATTGACAGCTGATTTTCATCTTTTACTCGAATTTGATTCACAGTTCCTGATTCAAATTATGAAATGCACCAATAAGGATCCATATAAATTTATAAAATCATAAATTTATTACAAAGCCACATCTCAATCTCAAGAAATCCGCATAAAAATGCTTGATCCCTAGACACTTTTGATGTGTGTATTTGGGAAAAAATATAACATGATATACATAAGTGTCAACAACATCGAGAGTGGAGTCGATCTTTGTAGGAGTCGGTACAACATGGGCATTATATATGACATTCGTCTTGTCCGTTTTCATTTTAAGACCGACTCACTCGAAGACTCTACTGACGTCTTCAAACATTGTTGTATATAAATATGTATTAGAAAGATAATACACAACGTTATTTTTTTTATACGAAAACTGAATATAGTTTGTTCAGAATAAGCAACTGAATCGATTCCAATCATTTTCACACCATGTTATATTTTTTCACAAATACATTTAAAAATTATTACAGTATGGTTACTGCGCTTACGCGTGCTCATGCCCGCGCTCAGCTGACGCCACAGGTCAATCTACACATACAGGTTTTTCAAGATATCTTTTTGAAATTTTGTGCATATATTTTTTACTTAAAAGTACTGTACACGTGTTTCAGGTTTTCTATAAACAAAAAATAATGTTATATATAAATAGGAAGGTACGTAGTAGAGTCCCATCAATTACTTGTTGTCTAAGCAAAAAAACCACTATAAACTATTTCTATGATATCATTCAGGGTGTATCTGACATCGTAACGCAAACTTCGCGAAAAGGCCCACCCCTAATAAAATTATGATAGTCATTTATGTCGTTAATGAATAGTTACAGAATTCACATTGTTTAAAAAAAGTGTCGGCGCGGCCTTTGAACGTTGCAAGCGTGCCACCGTGCGGCTTTGTAGGTATGACGTTGATCCCTGATGTGAACTCTAACTTCTAAATCAGCTGGTAAAATAGTTTTTCGAGTTTTGTTTTCATTGCGCTTTTTTGTGTAATTGGCGAATTAATTAATTTTTACTTTAAAATCTTATTAGGTTATAAAAGTAAAGCAATTATGAACAGTCTAAAGTGAAAAAAACTACTTATATGTTTTTTTAAATCATGAAAAAGCTGACGAAAAATTCCACCACTGGGGGGTTCAGAATCATGTACTGGATCCATGGTACTCGTTTGTGCGTCGATGTCAGATACCCTCTTATATTACTTTGCTATTGCTATTTTTTTAAATACTTACCCTCGGTTTCAATCGCATAATTCGCGATCATGTAAAAATATCGGCAAATAAATAGTTATCAATCATATATTTTAGACATGGTCAAGGTCTACGCAAGTGCCAAGTTTTATCCAAATCTGTGGAGCTATTTGTGTTGCACAAAAGCAATATATATATACAAAAAAAAATCAAGAATTTTCTTTTTTTTTTGTCTAAATAAATAGGAGTAACTTTTAGGCATTTTCGTCAGTAAATCGTGATTAATTTGCAAATGACAGATAATAGCAAAGTTCATATAAAATGAGAATTTAATTCAATTTTCTGTCTAAAAACATTGTGTTTGCAAACTGTGTACATATTAATATCGGAAATTCTCTATTAAAAAAAACAAACATAAGAAAACTTTCCAACAAAAACGTAACATACTGTAATATACCGGACAGTCGCAACAAAAAGTGTTAAATCTCTGGAGGTCGCGATTACCATCAGACGGACAAGCTCATTATTTATGTATGGCGAACGACCCCGCCACGTATATCACACCCCACTGCTAGGGTTTTAGGGAAATTGGCAGAGGAGACAATTTCCTTAATAAATTTGGATACATTTTTCACTACATCCGTCTGGTCGTTATCATATAAGTACCGTATATAGTAGACCTTAACGGATTTATTTATAAACGTTGCTTAATTTTAAAAGACGTTTAATCGTCAATGTTTAATATGGACAGTAAACACTTTCGTAAAAATAGCACAGGTATTCTGTTTCTTATTTTAGGGTGTGGCACTCGAGTGTTGCAGCTGCAAATCAATGTCAGGTGGTACACTTTGCGATGTCAAGTGTCGTTATGCTGAACGAGTGCCCTTTTTGGCATGATAATCTTTGTTTTATATTTTTATAGTTGTAACGCGAATTTATTTTGCTGTAATTCCAATTCATGAATTTGTCTATTTTCTTTTTATTACTACTTAACTTTAAGAGACGTTTAAACGACAAAAAGGCACAAAAAGGCTTCAAATTACAAGCATGAATCAGGGAGTTGGGTGAGGCAGATTGGATGAGGAATTAGAAGGACAGGGTGTAGAGCAATTTTGGAGAGGCTTGTATGTCCAGCAGTGGATTTCTATAAGCTAAGTTGGTAGATAGCTTTAGTAAATGCAAAAAATAGAGGTTTTTCTTAAAAGGTATAAGATGAGAAGTATAATTTTCACGAGCCCTTTGCAATATGCTCAAAGTGAAAACAATGCAGTGCGGTGGTAGGCCATAACATCGGCCGCCGGCAGACCACCACCCACCAGACACAGCCTTGCCGCCAAGCGATTTGTCGTGTTCCGACATGATGTCTGGTGTAGCCGTACGGAGGACGGGTCTGAGCAGTTGTGTTGCGATGTGTGCCGGGTACGATGCTTCAAATGTTGTTGCGTTGGGAGTTTGGTCGTGGAGGGTTTTCAGATCAATCTCCCCTTGGCGCAGCATCGCTGGTCGTGTTGTTGGGTTTAACATTGCATCACCTCGCTCAACTGCCGCCTTCCTTCCTATTCGCTCAGTGTTTCTGAGTGAATAGGCTCTTAATAAACTAGTGCGCTTTACCATTAACGATCGGATCACTGCGGTCAAGCGCTAGTTAATAATTATTAAAAAAAAAAAAAAAAAAGGTACACAGACCTAACTTCGATCACGTAAGATCATTTCATAGTCAAGATTTACGCCTATAAGAAAGTGTGTTAGTTTAGTTTAGTATCCACACCTGAGCTTCCACAAACCGTTATTTATGTTCTAACAACTATAATTCAAAGTTGTAACAATAACAACATTGCATCAACATTATTGGATGATTCTAATGTTAGCTTGGACTCTACATACATTATATGATGGCTGAAATGGCGTTTCGCCTCGTATTTTATATAGCGTACATCGAGGGACGAGAGGAACAATTCGCTAGCAGCGGTGTTTCCATCTAACTGCAGTTTAAGTGTATTCAAGGCTAGATTGAATAGGTTCTAAATAAACTAGCGGCCTTTACCATCAACTATTGTATCACTGCTTACCATCAGGCCGGATTGCGGTCAAAGCATATAAAAAAACTAAAAAAACATAAAAAAAGCGTGAGGCGCGAAGTATATTAAATACTATACAAAAATTATGGCACAAAGCGCCTCACGCTTTTTTCTCATTTTACTAGTATTGTTTATATACTATTGACATAAATTAAATTTTAAAATTATTTTTAATTTTTTAGTTTGATATTCTTTAAAAGCATGATTTTTTTTTAGTTTTTAAACTATATTTATTTTCAACTGTTTAGTTCGATATTCTTTTTTTAAATAATATTGTTTTTACCACACTTTTCTTTATCTCCAACAGACAGAATAACAAGTGCTAAAATTCGTAATGATGCGTTACCCAAGTAACTAAATCTAAAACTAAATCTAAACTAAAAAAATACTAAACTGAAAAAATTTTGAGTTAGAGACGGGCAAACAAACAAGCACACATACAAGTGAAGCTAATAAAAAGCATGTAAAAAAGTACAGTCAAACATGCCTAAGAAATGGATAGCAACATCCTTATGTATACCAATCAGTCATGGGTCCCGATCTTCGAGCAACAAAGTCTTTGTTGCTCGAAGGTCCCGATACTCTTGTTCACAAACTAAGCTAAATTTAAGTTCAGTTCGTCTTTTTCTTTCTACTTCATTAAGATAAGGACAGAAGATAAATAATGTTGTTTTAGACCTGTCAAATTAGACCACTCCTAACGTATTTTTAGTCGTCATGTTTATAATCGAGTCTGAACTGTCTGTGGAGTATCTTAATTTGACAGGATTAAACTAAAACGTTGTCTTCTATCCTTTTCTTAATGAAATAGGTTCAATTGTTTAGTAACATTGTCAAACAGACACAAAACAATAAATAATGTAAAGTTAGTTGTGGGAACTTCTAACCATCGCATTCAGAGCTTGTGGCAATCAAGGTGCGTCGAATTAGACCACAATATTCTACGTTCTACTACTTTGGTTAATAAGCCAAATGTAGCGTTTGAGGTTATGGCATTACTAATTAGTAGTAGTAGTTTTTTTTAGTAATTTATTTCATGACCATGGATACAAGTCCTTCAGTCGAATACTAAATGGATTTTAACTTCGTAACTTATCCTAACTTAATTTAACCTAACCTATATTTTTTCGTTTCCCGCGTGAGCCATCTAGGAGGGGTTTGGAGTAAAGTCTTTATAAATTATTCACTGAATGCACATTTTACTACATAAATCACGCGCTTTTATTTAGTAAACAACACTATAAATAATTTTACAAGTCCAATGAAAAATGAGCGTGACACTCAGCTTGACTTTCCCGCCAAAACCCGACATTACTAATTCTTAGAATAGTATTGACATTGCTGAACCATTGGTTCTGCTTGGTAATGGACTTCGTAAAAAAGGGACGATTCCCAAATAGATTGAATATTTTATTCACATTGTAGCCTCTGTTTATAGAAATCGGTTCTAGATATCTGTAGATTCACAGAAGAAGAAAAGTAGTTGCAAAACGTTTTCTTTGACCAAGCGTTAGTTTTGTTTAGTTTGAAGATTGAACTTTCGCCAGACTCCCAGGCTTATTTTATAAATAAATAATCTCGGAGCAGCTCGTCAGCAACAAAATGGAAAAGCCAAGTTTGAAAGGCCAATTTCCAATATCTAAATATGTTCAAACTTCGTAGCAATCTCAGCTCAGCGACAACATGTAAGTCAAAAACTTGTCACAAATCTAGGTAAGTAAACTAAAGTTATTTTTTAAAACCCAGACACCAAATACACAGGCGTAATGTCAAAATTCTATACTCAAAACACCAAACACAAAAGACTTAAAGGTCAAATTAGTATCTGGGATTAAAACACTGACTTTACGAGATTTTGCAGATTTAAACTGAGATTAGTAGGGTTCTGTTATAAAAAATACAGCATTAACCTCTCTGAAATCATAAAATAATCGCTTTTATGGAGGCATGAGGAACAGAGGGTAAAGTTCACTCATCCTCTATAGAAAAAGAAGGATCCTCCGACCAGAAGGGTGTTGAGTCTGATAAGCACTTGCCCAACGGTTGATGTTGGAAAATTGTATATATGGCAGTTACACGGTAAACTCTGCTTCATCATCATCATCAACCTTTTTATCGTCCCACTGCTGGGCACAGGTCTCCTCTCATACAGAGAAGGATTGAGCGTAATCACCACGCTTGCTCAATGCGGGTTGGCGATTTCAGACTTATAAAGTCCAGGTTTCCTCAAGATGTTTTCCTTCACCTTCAGTCAAAAACTCTGCTTGTGAGATGTAGAATCCGTATGACGTCAGTATGAAGCGTTATTTATTTGTGGCGTTTGTACCGCTACATACTGAAACACGCTACATACTGTTTACACCATGTAAGTCGTGGTTCAAAGCACTCACCACCTTGATACAGTCAACAATTATCCTTTACCATCAAAAAACACAACAGTAAAAGACATATTTGTAGGCCATATTTCGTATTCCCCACGTCTTTGGTAACAATTATCATTGGCAGCACCTTTTTCCGTAGCAATAAGAGTTGTTTTCGTGCCTCAAGTTAAAACTCTCGTACGGTCGGCTATTAGTACAATATTCTGGGAACAAAGTGTTTCATGAGATTTAACAGTTTAATCTTATAATATTTATAGTTTACACATTAATTGTAGCATAGGTCTCCTCTCATGCAGAGAAGGATTGAGCGTAATCACCACGCTTGCTCAATGCGGGTTGGCGATTTCAGACTTAAAGTCTAGGTTTCGTCAAGATGTTTTTCTTCACCGTTTAATCAGTCATTGGTGTCCTGTCCAAGATATACTTAGAAAGTGTGTATATATCAAGATTCAATCAAATAGGTTTCAAGTTTCAGGATTGTAATTCATAATGTAGTTCGTAGAACTAAATAATACTGCTACATTTTTTTTACTTCCATGCTTCGAGACATACGTAAGCTGTTATTACGGGTTGTCAGAATTCTGAAAGTCTGACAACCAAGAGGAATCGTTTTATTTAGTAACTGAGGTGTGGGTAGGCAGAATCTCCATGCAAAATGCCTATTGGTGTTTAGCTGCATCCGGTCAGATTGGAAGCCAATCCTAACATAATTTCCAAAAGGCGAGGTAGATGATGATTTCAGGGTTTTTTCTTTAGTAAAAGTTGTTAATTTTAACGACAGACACCTGCTACACTCCACTGTCTTAAAGTAAGTCCTTTATTTACGTTTTAGTTTTTAAGTTATAGCCTGTTTTTTTTAAGTTTTGGTCTGGTTAATTGAAGTTATAGCCTGTTTTAAAACTATAGCCTGTGTTTTATTTAAACTAATAGCCTGCTTCATCACTCATCATTCTGTAGGTACCTATAGCCCGTTTCATTTGCTCCAGAATGTGTCGGCATAACTCAACAAATAATTTAATACAAAACAAACATTCCTTTGCAGATATGTATTTCCATGCGTCTAAATTGAGACGTGGAGTTAGTCTGAACGCTGTGTCAATCCGGACGTCTCTGATACATTCTTATAAATAAAATCTGCTCCTACATCTTCCAATGCGCATCGATCTTCAACTAATACCGTGTTATTAGGGTTGTATGGCTATTCATTTAATTCTACATTTTATTTTAAAAGTAATTTTAAATTGATTTTCTCCTGAAATGTTGTTGATACTATGAATAGACCTCATATGCTACCCCTGTGGAGGTGTTTGTGGTCCTAGCTATGAATATCATAAGCAAGTATAATATTGCAAACTAAATCTTATCTGATGTGAAGATTAAAGATTTCTGGCTTTCAGTTGGCAATAAATGTTTTATGCTAGTCATTACATCGATGACGTAGAACTCCATTAACAACTCTGTAGTATTCCAGTCGTACATCTTATAGTATATATCTTATAGTATATTTAATTCATAAGTCTTTCCTTTGAAGTTTCCAAGAAAATCTATTTATTTATTTTATTATTTGTGTACACACAATAAAATACA
Organism: Sesamia inferens; assembly: GCA_037179545.1. NCBI lineage: Eukaryota > Metazoa > Arthropoda > Insecta > Lepidoptera > Noctuidae > Sesamia > Sesamia inferens. Next base: position 10,989,334 of record CM073933.1, on the reverse strand, counting down.
TAAGAATATGTCAAAATTAAGATCTAAGTACAAAGGTGCTGCATATTTCTTAAGAAGTTTCTTGACAAGCAGACCTGCCAAAAGAGAAGTACTTAAAACAGAAATGTAGACAAAAGTATGTAAGAATAAGGGGAGTATAAAAATATCAATGTGATAAGTATAAAAGTAATAGTATTAAATAAACCTAAACATATAATCCAAAAATAATTACACAAATATACTTAAATAAATACATAATACGTAAATTGACAAAATCTACTTCCTTCTTCCCCTTTCATGCATTGCAGGAGACCTAGCCGTAGATGAGGTGACGAACCTAACGCTTATAGGATGGATTAGTCCATATTGCCAGAGGACCTAGTTGAATAGGAAAAAAAATGTAGGTAAAAAAAGATATTTTTGTAAATATAAAACGTTGGTCCATATTTTTCCATTATCGAATAAAAATATATCTACCATGACGTTTTCGTCATAGCTTTTCTTAATACATTCATATGACAGTTGATGTCCAAAGCCAAATAAATTCCAATAAATTTTAATGTCCGTTTTAGTTATAGATTTTGTGACGACAGATAAACGGTGAATTCCTATTAAAATTACAACGATATAGGTGACAGGGTTGGCAGGAAAAGATAAACAATAATAGGGTATTTGACTAAAAAAAAACTAATTAGTCCGTCAGTCAGATTACCAAAAAATACTAGAAACGTATTTTTTATTTTTTCCTATAAACAAAAAATGAAGACGTCACAGTGCGTTGAAAACTCGTTTGAAGCCACTGCACGCTACACTTTTTAGCGCGCAGTGACGTCACCAGCCACCACTCCTGATCTTTGATGCCTTTTATATTTATAAATTTTTATTAATTTGATAAAATAAAATATACGTATCCAATATTTTTCTATAATCAGAATGACGGACTAAATAGAATATTTTTTTTTACCCAGGAAACATCCATATTCTAGATTTTATCTAATAGACCAATGAATATCCAGAATGCCTATTTTCCAGAAGATTCTAACTTAAGACGTTCAAATTACAGTCGCAGTTACCGTTTAAATCACAGCTACAGTTGACGAACAAATATCAACAACTTATCAAAATATAAGGAAATTGGAGGTGTTTTTGACAGATTGAGACTAAAATAAAATTATTTGAATTACTCCTCTGAGATCTGCGGTGGCCTAGTGGTAATTACCGCTACTTACAAGTTATATATAGGTCAAAGGTTCAAACTCTATCAGGGACTTTAATTTGTGTAAATTACTTCATCACCACTGCTCCCAAAACAGTAAAGGCAAACATCGTAATGAAACCGGCATGTCCCACAGGCAAAATTTCGAAGACATGTGACATCTACCAACCCGCATTGGGCCAGTGTGGTGGATTACGGCCCACTCCCTCTCACCGAAAGGAGGCCTACAACTTGTTAGTCGCGGCCGATACCACTGGGCCAGCGCTGCTCTCAGGCACGGAATAATAAAATATAATATACAGTATGTTAAGAAAACCCTGTCCGACCCATAAGGATAATAAAGGTTAGGTAAACACATGACCAAATATAATATAAAATTTTACGTAATCATCATAGTATCAATACAAATGAATTTTGAAATAATCTTTTTTTCCCGCGAATTAATTCCAACTTCCCCGAAATTTGGTAAATTTTAAAAAAGTGACAACACCGGTATTATTATGAGCGAATAGCGATGGGACCACGTGCCGCGTGTCCTGCCGCCCGTCGCCCGCGGAAGTGTTCTTACGCACATTTATTAAGTTACCTCTTTTTGCGAAATAATATTTATTTTTTTAGGGGGATATTTTTTTTCAAGTTTAGCCCGGTTTTGTATCTATTAGTAGAATCAGTTATCGATACCTAACAACACCTTCACGGGTCGGACTGGGTTTTCTTAACATACTGTATAATAATATAATATAAAATAATATAATAATAAAGTAGGTACTAACCCTAGCCTGTCGGTGTCGAGTGGGCACATAAACGTCACGTATCGACACAAACGCGATACAGCACTTGGCTCGTGCTCAAATTGATATTGAATTTATTTTCAATTTTAACGCGCCCTCCTTAGGTGGGCAGAGTAGGCGAAATGGTCAGAGGTTGTAATTTTACAGATATTTATTTTTAATCAAGATAATCCGACATATTTTAATCATAGATTTAAAATTTATAAGTTAGTAAAATTGATGTTACTTTTTGAATATTTTAGCATGATAGCAATAACTTTTATATATGTAATGTTAAGCAAATGTCAACTGAATGATTTTTTTTTAAAACGACTGATGCTTTTGTTTAATTTCTAATGTGACATTTTTATTTTTTTCTCTAAATATTTGCAAATCCTTAGTATCCACCTATCAGCAAAGATTTTGACGTGACAACGTCTTAAATTAGGTTGCGGCTGGGAGTCACTTATGAAAAAGTGTAACGCTCGGTAACGTTACGATGAGTCACCGATGTTTTAGTAAACAAAATATATTTCTATAGTTAAAATTTGTGCAATTCTTATTTTCATTCAATTCCTTGTTCCTATTGTGCAATTTAATTATATTCATATCAATAAATATTCTACCGAGAAAAAGACGTTGTCACGTAAAATCTTCGCCCGTAAAACCGACTTTACAGGCAACCATTTTTTTTTAATAAAATTCACCAAATTTTATACAAAAATATTATTTTTCTTCTTCTTCAGCCTATAGAGGTCCACTGCTGGACAAAGGCCTGCTTTCCACGAAGACCGGTCTTGTCCTGCCCGGATCCATCTCCTTCCCGCGACCTTCACCAGGTTATCGGTCCATCGCGTTGGGGGCCTCCCTACGCTGCGTCTTCTGGTACGTGGCCGCCACTCCAACACCTTAGTGTCCCATCAGCCATCAGTTCTATGAGCAATGTGCCCCGCCCACTGCCACTTAATTTTAGCGACTCGAAGAGCTATGTATGGCGGAGATTTGGTGGTCCTCGTCACCGGGCTGCAGGCAGTCCAAGGAGGCTATGCCATCCCTGGATGGGAAGCTAACCAAAAGACCGTTGCGCCTGGATAGGAAAACCCTACGATTGATGACGGGGATCATTACGGGCCACTGCTTACTGAATAAGCATCTTCACACAATAGGCATAACGGACAGCCCTCTGTGCAGAGCCTGCATAGAGGCTGACGAGACAGTTGCGCATGTACTCTTCGAGTGTACAGGCGTTAACCAATTTAGAAACAAAACCATGGGAGCACCAAGATCTTACACAGATGTTCTCAACAGGCTAGGAGACCTGATGGGCTTCTGGAGGGAGGTGGGCTGGCTGGAATAACCGCCAAAGGCCGCCATGGTCCACGCATAATGGTCCACTGAAGGGACTGAGTGCGGAAACCAAACCAGTAACAGTAACAGAGCTATGTCAGTGACTTTGGTCCTTCTGCGGATCTCCTCATTTCTCATTCGACAGCGCAGAAAAACTCCGATCATAACTCTTTCCATTATCTTTTGTGTGACTCTGAGCATTCGTATGAGGCCCATTGTGAGCGACCACGTCTCAGTTTCGTAAGTCATCACTGGCAACACACACTGGTCAAAGACTTTCGGTCTCGTCGAATCCAGCTCGGCTGAGCCGCGTTCGGGAAGCTACACTACATCTTATCGTCGTTCAATATACCACACTGCAGTGTCTCAAGATACAAAAATAACTAACAAAAATTAAATAATACATTACCCAAAAAAGTTCACATTCAACCAAACTCAACACCTCTCTCTGAACCTCAGACTACTCTGTAAATGTTGACAATGAACAGGCGCCACCGCGGATACAAACGTCAAACTCTATTTCTGTTGCGACTGTGGTGTGCCCGATACCACCCTCCCTTTCACCGCTCCCTCCCCCTCTATCGCCATAGAGATTGTCCCGTAAACAAGTGAGCAATGTGTTTTTGTATGGATTTTTCAAAAACTATTTTAGATTTAGGTTAAGACATGCGGTGGGCTTTCTATAGAGATTTGTTAGGTTATTAATAATGGCTAAGTGTGATGTTTGGTTTTAATGGAGCTCAGAGTAAGTGGTTTGGTGTGATTAACTAAAAATTAGTAATCATTACTTTTGTGTTTGCAACTCCAAATTAAATGCATTTTAATTGTTATTTTAAAATAAACATATAGACCAAAATCAATTTTTAAAATTTGGGTGACTCATATAGGTACTTTGTTACGGTGTTTGATTAATAAATAGGGAAGAACTTATTAATCAAACACCAGTTAAATTCAAAAAACAAAATACGTTAAATGTATAACTAACTCGTTTTTTGAGTCACTTAATATAATTGAAATTGGCTAAATAATCAATGTCTGGTTTTAAATTTAAAAAAAAATGCAGATAACAAAATGAAATTTAAAAAAACATATAAATTAGCATAGGCACACTGTACACCCTTGTTTCTCCAATCCACTTTTGACATTGGCAGAATAGTCGCCATCGGCTTCACTTGACATAAATAAAAATAGAATAGCAAAAACAGACCAACCTTTAAGAACCATTTTATACCTATAAAACTATTTTAAAAACAAAATACTCCTGCTATCTCATTACAACCTACATCTAACTTTCAAAAGAAAGTCACCTAACAGATATTAGATTACTCAAACAAACGACTCGCACGCGCCAAAAAAAGTGAAAAATAAAAAATATAGAGACCCCGAGTCACGAGACAGAAAAATAGAGATGTTTATCTATGTAACGATCACGATGCTTCGCGGCGCAAGCGCAGCCGTGACAGATTGCGACAGATAGGTGGTGCGCGACAAAGGACCAACTCGCTTCAAAATTGATTGATACCATGATATGGTGGCTTTATATTCAATTCTATTTGCCATAACGAGAGTGTTGTTAAATCAAATTGGTAGTATCGATTAAAACGTTTTAATGTACTTACCCATTGCCATAGCTTCGCAGAATTAATGACAGATGTTTAGTAAGTACATTCATTGAAAGGATTATCATTGGAGTTTTTGGCGGGAAAATCAAGCTGAGTGTCACGCTCATTTTTCATCGGACTTTTAAAATTATTTAGTGTTGTTTACTAAATAAAAGTGCGTGATTTTTGTAGTAAAAAGTGCATTCAGTAAATAATGCATAGTGGCCACATCATGACTTTCTCTCAAACCTCCATCGTAAGACGGATCACGCCGTCTTTTCGACATGAACAATTCATTACGTGACATTGGCTAAATGCACAAACCGTACGAAGCCATAAAAGAAGGAAAGAAAGGATCATCATCATCATTTTAACATTTATTCCGGTTGCATCACCGGCTTTCGCGTTGGAGCCCGGGGTCCGCTTTCTTGCACTCCTCCATTTCGTGCGATCTTTAGCATCCTGTGGTTAGAGCTTGTTGGCACGCATGTCATCTCTTACAACGTCAAGCCAGCACTTCTTTGGTCTACCCCGCTTGTTTCGGCCCGGCGGAGGCGCCATGGTAAGAAATTTATTACCCATGTAACATTATCGTAAGACGTTGCTGTTTGAAAGGATATAAAACGAATATTACATAATGCTCTTTGTTTCTTTTAGCTACAATACAAATCATCATCATCATCATCTCAGCGTTTATCCCGGTTCCATCCGCGGCTTTCGCGTTCGAGCCCGGGGTCCGCTTTCCTGCTTAATTTCCTCCATTTCGCGCGATCTTTAGCATCCTGTGGTGTGAGATTGTTGACACGCATGCCATATCTTACAACGTCAAGCCAGCACCTCTTTGGTCTACCCCGCTTGTTCTGGCCCGGCGGAGGCGCCATGGCAAGACATTTGTGACCCACGTAACATGCCGGTTTTCGTAAGACGTGACCGTACCAACGAAGGCGACCCTCCTGCAGTTTTTCCGCTATGTCACGGACAGAAGGCTGCCACGGATGCGGGAGTTCCTGATGCGGTCCTTCCGCGTAACTCCACACATCCACCGCAGCATATTCATCTCCGTGACACGCAGCTCCTGCTTGTGTCGCTCAAGCACAGGCCACGCCTCGCTGCCATATAGGAGAACAGGTCTAATGATGGTCTTATAGACCTGCCCCTTAATCTTAACCGGCATTTTGGTGTCACAAATGACACCTGACACCTCGCGCCATTTTGCCCAAGCTGTGGAAATGCGTGCCCCGACGTCGCAATCAATACAAATATACAACAATAATTAATCAATAAAATTGGGCATTTCCAAGTACATACATATTCAGACTATAATGTTCCCACTGTTGGAACGCAGGCGTCCTCTCCGTGAGAAGGAGTGGGCTTATTTACCACGCTTGCGCAGTGCGGTTTAGTAGATGTGACATGTCTTCGAAGTTTTGGCTCTAGGACATGCCGGTTTCCTCACGATGTTTTCTTTCACCGTTTTGAGAACAGCGGTGATGAAATAATTCAGTTCCAAGTACCTTTCTGACTTTAAAGAAGAAATCTTTAAACCTACTTGAAATATCTATCTACCTATTGAACACAAACATAGATATTGAATGTCAAAAGTTACAAAAGACACAACAGATTTTTAATACAGTAATTCTCAGTTCTTAACTAAGAATAGAGCCTAGACACTAAATATTAATGTACGAGTAATTTACTCGGTGGTAGGCCATAACACCGGCCGCCGGCAGAAGTTACCACCCACCAGACAAAGCCTTGCCGCCAAGCGATTTGTCGTGTTCCGGCATGATGTCTGGTGAAGCCGTACGGAGGACGGGTCTGAGCAGTTGTGTTCCTATGTGTGCCGGGTACGATGCGCCTAATGTTGTTGTGTTGGGAGTTTGGTCGTGGAGAGTCTTCAGATCAATCTCCCTTTGGCGCAGCATCGTTGGTCGTGTTGTTGGGTTTAACATTGCATCACCTCGCTCAACTGCCGTCTTCCTTCCTATTCGCTCAGTTTTTCTGAGTGAATAGGCTCTTAATAAACTAGCGCGCTTTACCATCAACGATCGCATCACTGCCTACCATCAGGCGGGATTGCGGTCAAGCGCTAGTTTATAATTATTAAAAAAAAAAAAGAAAAAAAAAACAAGAGTATTCACCTTTCTCAATATGACAATTTATATTTTAAGGGGCCTACTGTGATGTGATGTCAGGTACGTCGCTTATACTACATAGTTTAGTTATATCAATGGTAAATAGTATCACGTACCATATTTGTATATAAACTATACGAAATATATACTGCAAGCGAAGTCATGGTTGGCAACAGGTTAAAACACCAGCTTCCCAAGTATGAATGTGCGAGTTCAATTTCAGGTCAGGCAAGTAATAATGTAACTTTTTTATGTTTTGTTTATGTACTTTCTAAGTATATCTTAGATGGTGTCCAAAATATGCTTAGAAAGTACAATGACTGATTACAAGGTGAAGGAAAGCTTCTTGAGGAAACCTTTTTAAGGACTTTAAGGTATGTATTAAAGAACGTTACTCAAAACTCAAGCTTTACTTAAATCTAGTTTGAAGCCTTTTGATTAGTTGAAACTAGTTTTAAGTAATGCTTAAACAGAGATCAATGCTTCAGTTTCCTTCTGGAATACAGGCTTAAGTCTGAAATCGCCAACCTGCATTGAGCAAGCGTGGTGATTACGCTCAATCCTTTTCTGTATGAGAGGCGGCAGTTGAGCGAGGTGATGCAATGTTAAACCCAACAACACGACCAACGATGCTGCGCCAAAGGGAGATTGATCTGAAGACCCTACACGATCAAACTCCCAACACAACAACATTAGGCGCATCGTACCCGGCACACATCGCAACACAACTGCTCAGACCCGTCCTCCGTACGGCTTCACCAGACATCATGCCGGAACATGACAAATCGCTTGGCGGCAAGACTTTGTCTGGTGGGTGGTAACTTCTGCCGGCAGCCGATGTTATGGCCTACCACCGAAAGTGAATAAATATAATAAAAAATGTATTATGTTTAAAAGATGCTTAGCCTAAACAATTCATAAACACTGTATTATGGTATTAAGTGTTTGATCGAAGTATTGTAGTTAGGCCAATTGTTGGACTTTTGGGGGCTCCAACAACCCGTAACGACTGCCACTAGATGTTCGTAAGGGAACCGGGACCAACGGCTTAACGTGCTTTCCGAGGCACGACCAGACCAGTGCAAATATTCATATTCATGCATACAAATATTTGCACTGTGCGGGGATCGAACCCGCGCCTCCTTGTGCAGCGGCCGCGTTCGCTACCGCTACGTCACGGAGGCTGTCAACTAATGCTATAATAATAAATGAGAAAGTAAGTTTTTTACGTTTTCATATCTTTACTAAACTGATCACACTGAATTTCGTTAATACATTTTCAGATGTACAGAAACATAGGGTACCTAAAACTAGGGTACCTTTCATCCCGAAAAAAAATCCCGAGGAAAACAACAATAACGTTATTATCTCCCTGTGACTTTCAAGTCATAATTGATTTATATTTGAAACTTGATTGTCAAATCACCCACCAGACAAAGTCTTGCCGCCAAGCAATTTATTTGTCTTGTTCCGTCATGGTGTCTGCACGTGAAGCTGTGAAACGGAAGACGGGTCTGAGCAGTTGTGTTGTGATGTGTGTCGGGTACGTTGCCTCAAATGTTGTTGTGTCAGGAGTTTGGTCGTGGAGGATCTCCAGATCAATCTCCCTCTGGCGCTGCATCGTTGGTCGTGTTGTTGGGTTTAACATTGCATCACCTCGCTCAACTGCCGTCTTTATTCCTATTCACTCAGTTATTTGTAGTGAACAGGCTCTCAATAAACTATCTCGCTTTACCACCAACGTTTGCATCACTTACCATACACACTTACCATCAGGATTGCGGTCAAGCACTAGAAAAAATTTAAATAAATTTTGATTCCCTTAATTGAATTCATATTTGTACATACATAAGTTACTTGGACCACGACACTTTATAAATCTCCAATCTCATAATCTATGGGTTCCAACATAACTCTGACACTATCATCACCTGTCGATCTAAACAGTTAGACTCTAGGATATCATAACCAGTGTATTACTGTTATTTTTGGCTACTACGCCACCATCATGTCGGAGATCATACTAAAATATTTGCTAGTACATTTTCCTGCCAATAGTAGTCATTCTTCGACAATGTAATGTATGTAATTTTAGAATCTGGTTTGTTTACTGATATTTTCAGACACAATGGAGCGTGATATGCGACTAGCTTAACACTAATATTAAGATATCTTCTACTTCGGCCTTCTGCTGGATTTTCGCTAAATTTGTGGTAAGGTGACCCTTACTAACCAAAGATGCTCACAACGTTTAGAAACTGCTTAATTCCATTATTTGGAATTAAAATTAAAAACCAAGACAAATCGTGGGTTCTTGCTCCACAAATCTGATTACTTTGTATCTAAATAAAAAAAAACGTTCATTGGTGTACCAATGATGTAGAGTGAACCTACCAATCATGCGAATGCCTGTTACTTTTGCTTGACTCCATCCATCCAGCACGGTATATCTCGAAAAAAGAAACGAAGCGTAGTATACCCTGACTTAGCCTTTGTATCGCGACCTGTACAGCACGGAATCGATTTACCTGTTCCTCGACCTCCCGAAGAATACCAGCAAGATTCTGAAGAAGCGATTAAATCAATGGAAGTTGGCTACAATCAGCTTAAGACTTCACAATCGTCACAGTTTGTGGGTGATAATATTGTTGGTGACGAATCTCATAGAATTTTTAATTTTTTCCCTTCTAACTGCGGTGATGTAACGAACATGGTCAACGATTCCACCAAGATATCTCGATAATGGAAAAGAGATACCAGGGCACATGGTATGCGTCAATCTTATTGGACTACATAACTATTATTGTTTTTTTTTTATAAAATGTTTTGTACATTAACGTGTTACTAAAAGCCAAATTTTGTATAATAGGTGTATTTCTAAAATAAGAGCTAATTAAAAAAAAATATTCTTGTTTTCCTATTCAGTAACCTCAAAGCAGTATAAAAATAAAGTATTCAATTGAAAGGCACACAAAAAGTTACATTTTGTAGACCATATATATATATTGTAGACCAGATATATATATATGTGGCCGCCACTCCAGAACCTCACTGCTAAACCTTTGCAGTACGAGAAAAATACAGTTAATATTAAGGGTTTCACTCTATGTTCGTCAAAGGCCCGTACCTGTCCGAAAGTAGTAGATCTGTCAAAATAGAACGTGTAAAAACACATCGGGCAAAGGAACAGCTGACTTTGTGCTTGAGCGGTTGCAGCATTGTATTAAAAGGCACATTATCTGATTTATCAAGTCAACGACGTTGTTCACACCCATCATCATCATTCATCATCATTTCAGCCGAAAGACGTCCACTGCTGGACAAAGGCATCCCCAAGGATTTCCACGACGACCGGTTCTGCGCCTCCCGATATGAAATCTGAGATAGACTTGTTGTTCTTTTTCAATATAAAAAGATGTGTGCTTCTCTTGTGTTATGAAATATACTGTGTTAATTAAATTAAATGATATTTAATTTATCTATACTTACCAATATATAAAGCTGAAGAGTTTGTTTGTTTATTTGAACGCACTAATCTCAGGAACTACTGGTCCGATTTGAAAAATTATTTTTGCGTTGGATAGCCCATTAATCCAGGAAGGCTTTAGGCTATGTAACATCACGCTGAGACCAATAAAAGCGGAGCATAACTAACTCCACGCGAACGAAGTCGCTGGCGGCAGCTAGTTATTTATAATAGTTTCCCGCGACCTTCACCAGTAGGCCTAGTATGAGTTTTCATTACGAAACACGTTCGTCGATATCGAGCGCGTTTGACTCAGAGATTGGTCCGTTTCAAGGTCATAAGAATTCTCAACCAATGAGAGCGCCAAACGCGCACGATATCGACGAACGAGATTCGTATTGAAAACTCATACTAGGCCTACTGGTCGTCGGTCCACCTTGTCGGTGGCCTACCCGCTCTGTGTCTTCCGGTGCATGGTCGCCTCTCGCCGGCCCCATCGGGCATCGGTCCTACGGGCAAGTGGCCGGCCCACTTTTCTATTTTATCAATAAAAAGACGGAAGATAAATATTAGTTATGCTAAATTAGTCCGACGTGGGTTGACGTATGATTAGCCGCCATGTTTTTAGTCACATCTAAACTGTCTATGGAGTATCTATATTTGCCATGTCTAAACTAATATCTTCTATCCTTTTCTTAGTGAAATAGAAAGAAAAAGATGTACTAAACTGAAATTTAGTTTAGTTTGAGAACAAGGGAATAGGAACCAATAACTACTTAGCTTTTTGACAGTTTATGTCAACCCAATACAATTTTGACTTTTTCATTTTTGCTGTTGCAGAAAATAGTAACAACTTTTCTAGGCGTTCTTGTTAAATATAATGCAATCGGCACATATTCTAATCGAACAAATACTCTAGGAGAGAAGTACATCAATAAAACAATATATGAAATATTTATATTACTGAATCATTTAATTTTTTCTTTTTATTAAAATTATAAACTAGCGCTTGACCGCAATCCCGCCTGATGGTAAAGCAGTGACGCAGTTGTTGATGGTAAAGCGCACTAGTTTATTAAGAGCCTATTCACTTTAACCTTGAAGACACTCAAATTGTAGTCCGACGGAAACACCGCCGCTGGGAAACTGTTCCAGTCCCTCGATGTACGCGGTATAAAGGAGGAGGCGAAACGCTTCGTCCGGATCGTAATGGTGTTAACAACGTAAGGGTGGAAACTTACCGTACGACGGGTCGTCCGATGGTGGAACGGAGATGGGGGAATTAAATCATGCAATTCTTTCGCACACTCCCCAAAATGCATCCTATAGAAGACCGAAAACTACTCTGCGCCTCTGCTCTAGGCTTTGGAGACCGTCTCGAGTTAAACCAGGGTCACCAATCAGCCTTATCGCCCGCCTCTCCACCAAATCCAAAGTGGCCAGTTAATGTTTTTAAATTATTTTCCTTACCTCCTGGCTTCTCAGCTATATCTGACGCCTTCGGTTTTACATTCAAATCTTAAACTAAAAGCCGATGTTTGAATAATCAAATAACTCATGTCTGAAGAATAAATATGACTGTTTGACATAGTTTCCATACAACAGCTGTCAAATCGCAATTGTTATTCCTGACATAACAATTATCTGACCATTGAAAAATAGGGCCTTAATTATTTTTTGTCTTATAATTGTTGCCTTGTTATATCTATAGTCATTATAATACTACCTACTAATAAACAACCAAACGATTTTGTTAAAGATCAGTTACAGTCGGCTATTATCCCCTCACCATGTCACTGAGCGAATGCTTTACCTCATTCAGCAAACAATACCCTCAATAGAGTTCCCCTCCGTCACCCTCGCATGTCTTTCAAACCTTCAAATAATGTGACGACACCAATTCAGTAAAAAGCATGGAAATTTATACTCTGTGGTACACATGTCAAAAATATCACTTCCGCGCGTTAGGGCTGCGTCTAATGTTCGTTGAATTTTGCATATGAATACCCTTCAGGCGGAGCGGTAATGTGACAAGCGACAACCCTGTTTGTGTACAGAATGTAGGTCCGTCTGTCTGTTTTACTTCGTATTGTTTAACAGGATGTTCTGCTGGAATACGTGTAATGTTCTCTGTTTGGTTGACGCCTCATTAACTGGGATTGGTTGAGGTTGGATGTTCATCTTTGTTTTTGGAATAGTGTCAATTACTTCTTAATTATTTCCTTTTCCAAATAAAGTGTTTCAGTCTCTGTATTAGTTATGATTAAAATTCTGATGGAAATCTTGATGTTGTTCTTGCACAGCTTCTATTAATCCAAAATATAACTTAACTAATATTTACGTAATGCACTATTCAAATATGCACCCACAGACTAACAAAGAATTTTAATAAGTTATGCACTAGTCTAAATGAATAAATGCTCAATAATTTAATACCAGCTTAATGGCTCTTAAAACCCAGGCTTTTGGCCAAAACATACATAAATACAAAATCAAGATAGGTTGTACACCAGTACCCAATTTGCCTAACCGATAATAGTTATTACCATTTGGAATCATTTTGAAGCATATTCCTAGTCCATTGCCTCATGAGTTCTAAAAATGTGTTTGCTCAACAGTGTAAACAACGCAATAAACGCTGTTGAACTGCCAAAATGAAACCCATTGCGACTGTGTAAGAGGCATTATGTATGTTTTCTAACTGTAAATATATATATTTTTTTATCAAAAGATTATTTATTTTATATTTTAGAGCTACCTTGTAAAATAGTATATAATAATATCACCACACTATTCAACCCATGAAAACACCATAATGATAATATCCCAACACTCGTCTTACAACCCCATGCCTACTAACGTTACGTTTATGGGATTTATCGCATTCACCCCTTACTCGCTGGCGTGGTTTTATGGTTATCTGCATTTTATGGTGATTTTTTGCGGCTGATTTTAGCGGTCACCCTTTTTCGGAAATGCAACGTTTAGTACCTACTGAAGTGTTCAAGGTAAAGCCATATTTTTAAATATAGGTAAATGTTTCTTACTACACTATAATATTTTCTACACGGGAAATATTTGTTACTGTTTGTACAGTCTACAGTAACTTTGTTTTTGAACGCTGTCGACTCCTAGATACTTTGATCGGGCTGGGAACCGGAGTTCTAAAATGCTATTTATTAATCAAAATGTTCAGAATTTTCAGTCTTAATGCAAGATATAATGATCCCTTCAAAATAATAAATAAAGACATAAAATTCTTACACATTTTGCAAATAAACAACAATTATTCAACTTTTAATTCTCCATTCGGAAACGGCGTATAGGTAATAACTTACAAAGCGTTTAGCCGAAAACTGCGCAAAAATCATAATATATGGTATAAATTATACTTAAAAACTATTAAGTGGTAATTATGACTGTAGTTTCTTTATAATTTATTTCTGTATCTCCTGCTTATAGAAACCTATTTATCGCTAATTAAATATTAGTTGGAAATTCTATATATCCTCAAATTATGACTGTAACGGGAATTCGACGATTCAATAGTTTCACTATATAACTTCCTTATTTAATTCCTAAGCTAATTTCGGGAAAATTTCTAGGCAATATAGGCCAATATGGGCCTGAATAATGCTAAGTTCAGCCTATCATGTGAATTAGGATGTAGGTACTAAATGTATTGCAATAATTGTAGTTATTGTATGCGCAAATTAAATTTAATCCAAGGAATTAGTGGCCTTTGATGTTCGGTTAATGGATTAATTAAATTATAAACTAATATGGCTATTGCAACTGTATAATATATTTAGGGTGGAAGGAGTCAATTAACCTTCTTTAGTAAATGTTTCAGGGATGATTTTTTTTTCTAAAACAAAAACAGTTATTGACGCAGCCATGAGGCACATTCTTTTGCTAATTTCTTACTAAAATGTTACAATTTTTATTTGTGTTTGCCTGAAGGCAAATTAAGTAATTAACCCGTAATTTACGACGTTCAAAATCTAGTCGCAGCCTCCCGACTCAACATAAATACCCGACCGAAATACTTGTAATTTTAACAGATCGAGACTGAGGTCAGAATGTGAACGTTTTTAAAATTATGAGAAATGTATGATTTATGTGTACCTGGTGCATCTCTTAATATGTTGTTTTTATAATTATAAACTAGTGTTTGACTGCAATCCCGCCTGAAGATAAGCCGTGATGCAATCTTTGGCGGTAAAATCGCGCTTGTTTATTAAGAGCCTATTCACTCAAAAAAACTAAGTGAATAGGAAGGAAGACGGCAGTTAAGCGAGGTGATGCAATGTTAAAGCCAACAACACGGCCAACGATGCTGCGCCAGAGGGAGATTGATCTGGAGACCCTCCACTACCAAACTCCCGACACAATAACATTTGGCGCATCGTACCCGGCATATACATATAATACAACTGCATAGACCCGTCCTCTGTACGGCTTCACCAGACATCATGCCGGAACACGACGAATCGCTGTAGCAAGAGTTTGTCTGGTGGGTGGTAACTTCTGCCAGCAGCCAATGTTAAGACCTACCACTGAGTGATAGTGCGAAATAAATATGTTTTCTTTCTACTTCCGATATTTTTGCTTTTGTTTTTGAAGACGGTTATGTTTTTTTTTTCTTCCGCTCTATTTTTAAAGCCTGTGGAAACACGGGCTTAATTGGCGGTCTTGAAAAGCTTCTGAAAAGTTCACTGTATTGACATCAATGGTATATAAAACACTGTTTATTAACCGAATTATAAAAAGGAGGAGGTTCTCAATTCGTCGTCATCTTTTTTTTTTTTTAATTTACGTATCGTACTCGTACTTCGTAGTCGTGGTGGCCTAGTGTTAAAACACCAGCCTCTCAAGTAAGAGTGCGCGGGTTCGATTCCAGGTCAGGCAAGTACCAATGTAACTTTTCTAAAGTTGTATGTACTTTCTAAGTATATCTTGGACACCAATGACTGAGGGTGAAGAGAAACATCTTGAGGAAACCTGGACTTTAAGTCTGAAATCGCCAACTCGCATTGAGCAAGCGTGGTGATTACGCTCAATCCTTCCCTGTATGAGAGGAGACCTGTGCCCAGCAGTGGGACGATAAAAAAAGTTGATAATGATGATGATCACGTATCGTACTTTACTATCACCATCCATGATAAAGACACAAGAAAGCACCATTGTCTTGCAATTTTTTTTACTTGATATTTTCACAAAGGCAACGTCACATGGGTCCCTTCATGCGACGATATCTCTGTGCAAATACGCTTTTTCCTTGCATGACGATTTCTACCAACAAACTCCTACCGCACCCCGGATTAAAGTACCGAAATTTATCAAAACCACCAAACTTTATTTTGTTAATTTCCTCACACAATGTAAGGAAGCAATATACACTCATATGTGTATAATGCCCATACCACAGTTCTCACGACGAAGCCAGTGGAAAGTGTGAGTATAGTCGCAAGCAACTCGCCCGATAACGTCTAGATAATTGACAAGCCGCGTTCAGATAAAAGCTCGTATCAGCTGTCGATTTGCAAGAACTGATAGTAAGGAGTTCTCACGGTGAGTGAAACTTTCAATTGTTTTTTGGGAATCGTAAAAAGTTGTGCCAAAATGTAACGTTTGTTTATGACGGTGTGTTTTAGTGTTAAGATGATGAATGGTGGAAAATGCTATTATTATCTAGCTACCTACGTAGTTGCAGTCAAATTAGATCGACTATGTTTAACATACAAATATCATTCTTATTCATACACGAGAAAAGTCCAGCCTCCGTGGCGTAGCGGTAGCGAACGCGGCCGCTGCGAAAGGAGGCGCGGGTTCGATCCCCGCGCACTGTAAATATTTGTATGCATGAATATGAATATTTGCACTGGTCTGGTCGTGCCTCGGAAAGCACGTTAAGCCATTGGTCCATGGTGGTGGTTGCCATGCGAACATCTAATGGCAGTCGTTACTGGTTGTTGGAGCCCTCAAAAGTCCAACAATTAGTGTAACTGCAATGCTTCGTCATCGCTTTCGGATTGTGGAGGTCAGACGGCAGTCGCTTCACCGAAAATATCGAAGTTTAGCCAAATGAGCAGTTAGACTGGTAAAGCACACCCCAGATTCCAAAGCAAAAAACAAAAAAGCATAAAAATGTTTACTTCTAAGGACAAACTTCTTACCCAACCAAAAGTATGCAAGAAGGAAAAGGAACTCGTGCCTTCCTCTAAATAAAAACTTTTATGTAGGTATGTACATAGGTAGTCATCATTGTCATTCAACGTGGCGACGACCAGTTTGGGAAAAGTGCTTAAAAGGCTGGCTAAGCCTTTTCAGCACTTTTCTCATACTGGCAGCGATGCGGACGAATTCTTCAATACCCAAGGAGCTCTTCTTGATTATTCCCTTTAAATACCTGTACATAATACATAATACATATTTACATTGTATTTATCTATTTATTTCATCTTACCATTTATGTACACACGTATACATATGTTATACGGGTACCTACCCACTTACCTAGGAACAAACACAATCATGATGTACTTCACACTCGTCTCTACAGAGTAGGCAACTCGTTCATGTATCCACTTTTACAACAAGCTTCCCATGGACATTTGAAACTTACCCATTAAATGATTTAAAAACTATATAAAGGCCAAACTTTACAAAAAGGGGTATTATAAAATCACAGATTATTTAGAAGACATAAAAGCTTGGGACTGAGCTGCTCACTCTGTTAAGCACTGTTATTAAGCAATATGCGTAATTATAACGTAAATTATTGTAAACATTTTCATTTTTAATGTCTCGACTTGAAAAAAGACGATGATCCTTGAGTTTGTTTCGGCTATTTCTTCTCAGAGGTAGTCAGTTAGGAAATGCCGGCTTCATCTAGTTTAAAAAAAAAACATATGACGTGTAAAGGTGATCGGTGATCCTACTTGCTTATTAAACGATTTCATTTCATTTCATTTCTAGTGTCCATAGGATCTTTTATTTTAATAATCTGTAATGTATAAGTGAGGACTTGTTATTCAATTGGCTGTCAGTCCAACTTACTATTTCTTAACTGATTTGTTAAGCTGTAAGTCCTCCATGCTTAATAAATAAATAAACAGAACAGAAAAGGTACAGAGGTGATGCTTATTTATGCATATAGATAGGTATATATTAGATTGTATGCTATATTTAGGATTTACTTATGTCATTCAGGAAAAGCAAACATGTTTTTAAAACTCACACGCATCACGATCTTTTGTGTAACCTTAATACCCCTCACTAAACTGTAATTAATTAATCAGTAATTTTAGCACATATTACATCATTTTTATATCATTTCACCTTGAGGAATCACTTCTAATCGCTAGAATCAGGAAACTCGCCGTGACAAATGGACACCGTAGCCAAATCTTTCCATGTGTACCTGACTAGGGATGGCCCATGCTTTTCTATCGATGTTTTAAGCTAGATAGAACGAATGGCGCTACCCAGTTTTGTTACGAAGTTACTGTCATCCGACCGTTAAGAGTGACACTGGCAGGTGACTGTCAAACTAGCGGAGAGTAGCATCTGTTTGCGAGAAAGGCAAGAAAAGAGGAAAGTTTTGACGTGACAACGTCTATTAAATTGGTACGGAGGAGTCATTCTCGAAAACACCGTAACGGCCGAATCTGACGCCACACGGAGTTCAAGGCTATTTTTTTTGACGTGCAAGGTACCAGGGTAGCATAAAAGTGTAGGAGAAATCGAAACAATAAAAAAGCTCATTAATGATTATAAAATCACCATAATACATGAAAGAGGTTTTATTGTGCATAGTTTGTGGACGTGCAAAGTACCAGGGTATCACAAAAATGTAGGAGTTGACGTGAAAACGTCTATTAAATTGGTAAGGAGGAGTCATTCTCGAAAACACCGTAACGGCCGAATCTGACGCCACACGGAGTCCACGCCTACTTTACCCCCACCCCTAGAGCGAATAGACGTTGTCACGTTCAAATATCGGCAGTAGACGGAGTTCTACAGACAACCATTTTTTTTTTAAGTTTTGTTCAAAACTCCCAAAATTAAAAAAGATGTTTTAAAAAAATCTTTTACGTTTATTTTTTATATTATTTCTCCATAAAACAAAACTCCACAAAATACAGACAGTTAATACGCAGTTACGCGACGCTCGATCGTCGATATCGAGCGCGTTTGACGCACTCATTGGTTGAGAGTTCTTACAACCTTGTAGCGGGCCAATCGATGAGTCAAACGCGCTCGATATCGACGATCGAGTTTCATAATGAAAACTCATACTAGGCCTACAGGTACATGATTTGTTTGTCTAATCCTCGGTTTTTTCAGTTTACACATATAAATGAAATGTTTATCTTTGTTCCATCCAGCCCTACTGTTGACCAAATGCCCGATACCAGAACTAAACTCACACTGGATGAGTACCTACCTAACTCACCTCGACATTTCATTTGACACGACCACGGTAATTAATATTCACTAACATGAGCTGTCAGATGAATTAAAAAAAAAATGTTTGATTGATCACTACAGTCGGTCAAATAAGTACCAATTATGTGGGTTTTGTACATTCGTGACTTTGTTATTTTTAAGGACTTTTCCGGTAGCTTAGAAATGATTTTTTTTTAAATTATTATTACGATTCTCTTGTTATGTCAATGTTCAATCAAGATTTTAAGTCACTATAGGTAACAAAATCTTTGCTTCAACTATATTGAGTCAGATTTCCGTCTAACCGGACGAAGCTAAACACCACAATTTTATACGAAGCCACTGCCTATCTGACTTCTACACCTCATTTGCTATACGAAACCACTTGGTCAACATTATCATCATCATCATCTCAGCGTATAATCCCGGTCGCATCCGCGGCTTTCGCGTTCGAGCTCGGGGTCCGCTTTCCTACTAATACGCCTCCATTTCGCACGATCTCTGGCATCCCGTGGTGTGACATTGTATGATACGAAACCTAAGACTGATTATCCAGCTATCGGATTTCTGACGATCCGTAACCAATCAAAAAGAAAAAACGAATGACCGCTGGGACCGATACTGGCTTAAAACATTTCAGCTTTCCAAAGAGCGAAGCATGCAAAAAGTTTCCACATCTACGCTGCCACGCCACGCCGTCCATGGCCTGACCTAGCCAAGCTTAGCTTAACCTGATTGGTAAACCCGTATAGCTGTTATTTCTTGCCACAATCCACAAGCAGGCACCATCATCCCAGTGTTCAATCCCGGTTGCATCCGCGGCCTTTGCATTGGAGCCCGGGATCCGCTTTCCTGCTCATTCTCCTCCATTTCGCGTGGTCTCTAGCATCCTGTGGTGAGAGTTTGTTGCCACGCATGTCATCTCTTACAACGTCAAGCCAGCATTTCTTTGGTCTCCCTCGCTTGTCCCGGCTCGGCGTCCCCAAGCACTATCTAACATTATATGGTAGCAAAAAATAGCTTCGGCGACCGGCGATAATAAAACAAAACACTATCAACAATTTTCATAGAACAATTCAAAAGAAACTGTGACCCTGAACATATAAATCCGAAGCTGACAGTGATGCCAACATAAAAAGCGTGACGAGACATGTGACGGTTGGCAGTGCCGAGCCCAACACTTGACGGCTCAATTGTCTTTGATCACAAATACGTGAATTATTCAACGGTTCCCCTCCCTATGAGAGTTCATAGATCAGGTACGTGAAAAGAATGGCTGAAAGTGTTTATGGATTCGTATCCGTCCCAATGACGAACTATAGCAAAGCACTAGAAAGTGGCGAAGGGCGGGCGTTTTAGGGGACTGTGTGTTTACAATATTGACGTTCAAAAAGTGCTGATTCTTAGCCTAATTTGAAAAAAAGAGTTTTGATTTTGTTATCAACTTACTTAACTGAAAGAAGTTACTTTTCCGGATAAACATTGTTTCAAATCCCTTCTGGAAATTATGACTAGCGGAATCCTGAGGTGGAATGCTTCAGCCACATGAATTTCAATGCCGTGGGAGTATCCGGATAAGACCATCCTATAACCATCCCGGTTACAAATCATCTGTATGTCATAATTCATTCAAATCCGTTCAGTAGTTTATGCGTGAAAGAGTAACAAACATACATACGTCCATAAAAACTTTCAAGTTTATAATATTAGTACGATAAGATCATTAGGATAGATTCGACATTCGACTCTAAGTTCAAAGAATAAGAATGTTATTTCAATGTTACCATTTTCTGAAACTAAAAGTTACTCCATCTTTGCAACAATCTAAAATATGCAGGTTCTGTCTCATCATGCTGCATCGGTTGACGTCATTACCTCAATAAAGCACGTGTCATGAGGAACAGGGTGTAAAGTTCACTCATCCTCTATAGAAAAGGGAGGATCCTCCGACCAGACAGGAGTTGAGCAGGCGCTTGCCCAACGGTTGATGTTGGGAAGTTATATAGTATGCTAGTTGCACGGGAAACTCTACTTGCGAGATGTAGAATTCTTGTGACGTCAGTATGACGTGTTGTTTGCATAAGACGGTTGTACACACGCAGCCTAGCACTGAAAATCAGCGCGTAAGCTCTGTTTCGAATAGGGTCTTAACATTACACTGTACAATAAATAAATAATAAATAAATAAATATATACCGACAAATCACACAGATTGAGCTAGCCCCAAAGTAAGTTCGAGACTTGTGTTATGGGATACTAACTCAACGATACTATATTTTATAATAGATACATATATAGATAAACATCCAAGACCCAGGCCAATCAGGAAAAGATCGTTTCCCATCATGACCTGGCCGGGGATCGAACCCGGGGCCTCCACGTCACAGGAAGGCGTGTTGACCGCTGCGCCACGGAGACCTGCGTCAAACGTGGACGTGATGCATATCTTCTCCCATCTTGATATTTTTTTGTGTTTGCATTATTTATCGTCATATTTACCACAAATTAATGTATCTTCTTTCTTTCTACAAGATAGCTCTTAACTAAAAGGCCGCTCATTTTGTCCTTTGTAAAATCATCATATTTAACTTCTGTTGTATAGAGTATAGTTGTATGGAGTAAATAATAAAGTGTATTCAATTGTTTCGTTTAAAATTGAGGATTATAATTCCCCTATTTCTCTCTAACTTACATTTCCAAAAAAACACATTCTTTTTTCCTGGGCTTTTGGCCACAAATACTACTCTGACGTAAGACAAATAGATTAAAATATTCAACCGTCATTTCACTGTCATAAAGATCGCGGTGAAATCGAATTCACTTCGTAGGGGTACCATGTCAATTGAAACACGTATCTTATCAAAGTGGAAATGGCATGGCTTGTCATATCTAGCCTGAGAGAGTGAAAAGGGCGAACACGTGAAATGTAAGTGACACACACAGTGATCACAAAATGTAGAAAGTTATAAACATGCATGCATGCATAAACCGTAGTTCTAAAGCATATTTCAAAACAGCATTTTTTTTTTTCAAAGTAATTATAAACTAGTGCTTGACCGCAATCCCGCCTGAAGGTAAGCAGAGATACAATAGTTGATAGAATAGCGCGCTAGTTTATTAAGCCTATTCACTCAAAAAAAAAAAACTGAAGGATTAGTAAGGAAGATGGTAGTTGATCGAGGTAATGCAACGTTAAACCCAACAACACGACTAACGATGTTGTGCCAGAGGGAGATTGATCTCGAAACCCTCCACGACAACCAAACTCCCGACACAACAACATTTGGCGCAACGTACCCGACAAACATCACAACACAACTGCTCAGACCCGTCCTCCGTACGGCTTCACCAGATATTATACCGAATCAGGCAGCATGCCATAACATCACGTCAATCTTTCTGGCTAAGGAAAACAGAGCTTTCTAGAATCTGCTGTAGAAGGCCAGTGCTAAGTGCTAATTCACTCTAGCTTAAATCTAGGCAGCGGTTACTACTACGCAGAATTTCAAAAATCAAAAGCTATTGATTCAAACTTGGCCAATAATCACCGCTTTTCTAATGTCTAAATTAAACAAGACAGTACCCAACGATCACTTTTTACTACTTCAGATGAGAGGAAGTGGTGCAACAAAGTCCCCAGATGAGAGTCGCCAACAACATAGCTGTGTCTTCAAATAAAAATATTTCTCATGTGCAGCGGTTTTGCTTCGACAAAAAAACCAATGAAACAGTCATTCAAAGTTGGTCACTTAATTCATTCAAACTTTAATAGCATAACTCAATAAAACTTCTTCTATACTTAAAGAGCTACAAAGTAATAAAAAAATTAAGAAAACAAAATTCCCTATTAAAAATTACATAGTATGAACACGTAACAGCCCCGGAGCGTTACTGAGCTAATAATTATTATCCGTTTGAACTCCTCTAAGAATTCCTAAAGAGATTAAAAGAATCATTATGTATTCTCACTTGAAGGACGAAACATTTGAAAGAGACAGGCCAGATTAAAGCTACGCTCCAGGCATTTGGTTTCTTCTGAATATTTCCTGAGATAGCATTTTCCGGGATATTATTAATTAGGTATACAAAGATTTCTCAGAAAATGCTGATCTTGAGTTGAATAGCTTGCTACTTTATTGTGGATAATTTACTTTACTTTTTCCTTTCTCAATCCCATACTATCATAACCCGTCTTTGCAGGTCATAGGCAACTTCATTGTTGCAAAAGAAAACGAAGTCTCTATTCCAATTGAGAAAGTAGGCACATTCTTACAGGAGCTACTTCTCACATTTTCCCAATAAACGTTTAACTTTAATTCAATCATCATCATCAGAAATCAGAAATATTTTATTTGTGATACATAGGTACAGTGGTTATTCATATTTGAGGATAAAGTGCGCTATGCTCAGCCTATTATAGGCATACAAATACAAAAAATAAAATAATAAAAAATAACTAAATAAATGATTACATTATAATAGGAATAATTAAAGTCATAATAATTTCTTAAGTTAACGTCAAAATCATCCTGATTTAAATACAATATTGTCAAATAAGCAAATCACATAACGTTATCAAAAATAAAGTCAAAACAATTAGTTAAATAAATGTCAAAATAATTTGGACTTAAATAATTCAAAGTCTAAGAAAAAAATTACAATTATACAATGTCAAGTTTTATCCAATAAAAAGTCCGATACACTATAATAACATTTTTGACACAGCATATTTCTGAGTTTTAGTTTCAACCTTTATCAACCTTTTTATCGTCCCACTGCTGGGCATACGTCTCCTCTCATACAGAGAAGGATTAAGCGTAATCACCACGCTTGCTCAATGCGTGTTGGCGATTTCAGATTTAAAGTTTAGGCTTCCTCAAGATGTTTTCCTTCACCTTGTAATCGGTCATTGGTGTCCAAGATATACTTAGAAAGTACCTATAACTTTAGAAAAGTTACATTGGTACTTGCCTGACCTGGAATTGAACCTGCACACTCATAATTGAGAGGCTGGTGTTTTAACCACTAGGCCACCACGAAAGTTGAAATATTGTGAAGAAATTTGACAGCTTAATATGCCTCTGTACCTAATCTGCCTAAGTTTAATATTTACCTTATCATCCAAAAGCACATTTCTCCACCACTTAAAATTACCCTACACAATTACCCCGCTACTTATTTCTACCCCCCTTCGCCCCGCTCAAATCTCTAAGATCTTTACCCCGGGGCGCAGCGTCTTTGTACATTTTGTCAAAATGTTAATTAAGAAACTGTGTGCCTTATACTGTAATCTGCGAGTGAGGGATCATCTTTGAAGTTAAGTTGTACTTATACTATGGGATTTGGGATATCCTACTAATAATAAATGCGAATTGTGTATACAGTATGTTAAGAAAACCCTGTCCGACCCGTGAAGGTGTTGTTAGGTATCGATAACTGATTCTACTAATGGAAACAAAACCGGGCTAAACTCAAAAAAAAAAACCCCTAAAAAAATAAATATTATTTCGCAAAAAAAGGTAACTTAATAAATGTGAATTAAGCACCCTTCCGCGGGCGGCGGGCGGCAGGGCACGCGGTCGCATCGCTATTCGGTCATAATAATACCGGTGTTGTCACTTTTTTAAAAATTACCAAATTTCGGGGAAGTTGGAATTAATTCGCGGGAAAAAAAGATTATTTCAAAATATATTTGTACTGGTACGTAAAATTTTATATTATATTTGGTCATGTGTTTACCTAACCTTTATTGTCCTTGTGGGTCGGACAGGGTTTTCTTAATATACTGTATATGGATGGAAGTTTACTATATTATGGATGTTACTCTTTCACGCAAAAACTACTCAACGGATTTGGATAAAATTTGACACAAACATCTATACTAATATATAAAGCTGAAGAGTTTGTTTGTTTGTTTGAACGCGCTAATCTCAGGAACTACTGGTCCAATATGAAAAATTCTTTTTGCGCTGAATAGTCCATTAATCCAGGAAGGCTTTAGGCTATAAATACACTATGTAACAAAAACCCTGTTGTTCCTTTCAGGGACATATAGTTTTACCTACAAGCACATCATTAATGAAGTCATGATTAGAAAACAGTAATCATTGTCTAGTCGAGGGGTCACAATCAAATACCTATTAAAACCGACAAATTCGATTTTTTTTTTAGAATATCTGATTCATAAGTTAAATAAATTGGCGGGAATGTTCTACTTATGTCTAGTTTCTTCAAGCAGAATTGCAGAGCTAAGAAACGTTTCTTGCCCGTTCTTCTCCATAGGTATCTACCTACTCTTTGGAATGGGCGACTAGCTTCACTTTACTGACTGACCGACCTTCTGACAATTCAAAAATGCCTGTAACTGGTTTATTTGAAATAAATGCTTTGATTTTGATTTTAAGAAATCAGTTATAGATTATAAATATAAATAATTAAACATTTATTTTAATTATTTTTGTTGAACAATTTTTATAAATTACTTGCATTATTACGTCCGTATGCCGATTCTTAAAACGTAGGTTGAAGGAACATATTGTATTTTGTTACATATTGTATAATATCACGCTCCGACCAATAGGAGCGTCGCGTATAAAAAAAACATATCGACATCTACGCGGGTGAAACCGTAGGGCGCAGCTAGTAGTTTATAACCAGGAGTAATACATAGGATACTTTTTATCCCGATATTCCCACAGGATGGTAAATTTCGCAGGTAATACTGTAGGGCGCAACTAGTTAATAACATATGTATTCGCCAAAACTTTCCGTTTTTCATATATTGGTTTCACAAACACTCACATGATAAAACCCTGAATAATTTTACCAGACTTTATCAATTCTCAATTTGAATGATTTTGAAGTATATTGGTTATCTATTGCTTCATAACTTTGAAAAATATGCATTCTAAATATGAATGTTCTTGAACTGTCAAAATGAAACCCATAGCCATTTTTTTGAAGTGAAACTTCTTTAGGCACGCTTGACTTGGGGAGTAAACTGGCGAAAGCGTTACGAAAAATGATAGGAAAAAAAATGATGAAGGCGAACGGAAGCAGAGTATAGTCCTATTTCGTCTGTAATACAAACAAGGAGTTGGCTCCTGTAAATATTGCATGACATGTCGAGTATGAAGTTGTGAGTTCGCATCTCGCCGAAGGCAATATATACTTTTTGGATCTTTTTAAGATTTGTTAACAATTGAGTCGAGTATGAAGTTGTGAATTCGCATCTCGCCGAAGGCAATATATATTTTTTTGATCTTTTTAAGATTTGTTAACAATTGATTACCTAAGAGCACAAATAAATTTATAAATTTCGTTCTGTTCTGGCCTTTATATTGTTTTATATATTTTTGCTGAACATTTCTGATATAATTGAAAGTATAGAAGCTTGAAGATATCGTCACAATACGATAATTGGACACAAAGTACAAATTGCTTTCGAGCCTCATAAGCTCAATTATTAAGCTAAGTACCTTGATTGATTAAGAACTATAAATTTCTTCGAGAACATGACGCTGCGAACACCCCCCGACCCCCCTCATTGATTACCTCACCCCCCCCGTGGATTATCTCAGGAACCAGAGGTCGTGGACTACCCGAGTTTGGGGTCCCCTGAATCAGGAGGAGGAGCCCGACCTTTTGGCCCCGAGGGAATCCACTCCCCCTCCCCCCCCCCTTAGTTACCTCACCCCCCCGTGGATTATCTCGGGAACCAGAGGTCGTGGACTACCCGAGTTTGGGGTCCCCTGAATCAGGAGGAGGGGCCCGACCTTTTGGCCCTGAGGGAATCCACTCCCCCTCCCCCCGCAACCCCACGAAACCTATCCCCCTCCCCGACCCCTTTAGTTACCTCACCCCCCCCGTGGATTATCTCGGGAACCAGAGGTCGTGGACTACCCGAGTTTGGGGTCCCCTGGTTCAGGAGGAAGAGCCCGACCTTTTGGCCCCGAGGGAATCCACTTTTTTTTTTTTTTTTTTAATTGGAGGTCTATGCATAAATATTAATTTATAAATGAAAGCATGAAATAAATTTAAATATTTATAGAAAATTAATATATGTATATGTGTATACAGGTATATATTGTACACACATATATATACAGTATGTTACGAAAACCCTGTCCGACCCACAAGGATAATAAGGGTTAGGTAAACAAATGACCAAATAAAATATAAAATTTTGCATAATCATCATAGTAACAATACTAATGAATTTTGAAATAACCTTTTTTACCAGC
This sequence comes from Sesamia inferens, assembly GCA_037179545.1. NCBI lineage: Eukaryota > Metazoa > Arthropoda > Insecta > Lepidoptera > Noctuidae > Sesamia > Sesamia inferens. Next base: position 10,962,123 of record CM073933.1, on the reverse strand, counting down.
GAATTTACTGTAACTTCCCCAAAATTCGGGAAATTTAAAAAAGTGTAAACACCATTTTAGACCTTATAACTGTCGGCGGCGTCAGTGTGTCTAGCCGCCGACGCGCAAAGGAATAATTAGAGCTGTACTAGTTTTTGCGTAATAACGCTACTATTCGAAACTTTTACCTGCTCGAATGATTTGTTGTAAAAACGCAGATTACCTAATGGTAAAAGTACTTTTTTTGATTATCGATTAATTATTCATAACAATATTGTAACACAAGTACCTATTATTAGTAAATAGGAACTAGAAAGGTCTTATGAAATACGATTTTAGGAGAATATTATAAACAATGTAAAGCATTTAAGTTCATCTGATTTAAGTTATGTGAAAGTTCTAAAATCTAAAGAATGCCATGCGATGTTGAATCGATGCGTGAAATTCTGAAATACAAAATTGATACCAAAAATCGATACGAGAAATATTTTGAATACTTTCACACCTCTAGTCAAAGGGCACCGCCGTGCAGTTAGAGTACCTATTTTTATGAAATAAAAATCATTTTTATTTTAAATTTATTAGTTTCGCGTAGACATCGCGTCCGTGTAGACGTATCGTTTATTGTGTGATCATATAGTTTTCTAACGTAATGTAACCTGCTGATGGAAGGTACCTAGTGAAACTGCAATTGTGTTGTGTTGTGATCAGGTGTTGAACGATTCGGATGTGACTACTTCCTGTTCAATGTGGTTCCAGCATGACGGTGCCCCACCATATTTTTGCCGACCTGTACGTGAGTACCTCCACTATCAGTTCGGCGAGCAGTGGATTGGTAGGAGTGGACTAACGTTGTGAAACACCGTGCTAATCTCGTGGGACGGTGCCAGGCCGGTATCGTTCTTAGTGAACGAAATATGGAACAACATCTCCGCCACAGCCATTGTGCTCATCGAATGAAATTCGAAGATACATTCGGAGGGTCAGACGACCTTCCTACTTAAAAAAAAGTTCTTTTCACGAGCTGCCTAAGTAGGTATCATTGTTTCTTTCTAGAGTCGATAAACGTGGTTAGACTACCAATACCTACATGCATGAGGTCAACTGAGGTCATGACCTGTGCCTGTGTTGCCATGAAATTACCTATTTATTTTATTTAAGTTGTTTATTTTTAAGGGGGTATTTTTTTTTTAGTTTAGCCAGGTTATGTACGCATTAGTAGAATCACCTAACGATACCTAACAACACCTTCACGGGTCGGACAGGGTTTTTGTAACATACTGTATACATACAGATGGTGCGAAAGAAGTTTCACTTCAGTCGTGTGGTCATAAGCACACTCGTTTTTTTTTTTTCAATCACGCGTTTTTATTTAGTAAACGACACTATAAATAATTTAAAAGTCCAATGAAAAATGAGCGTGACACTCATCTTGCCTTTCCCGCCAAACTCACCCATAGCCAACTAGTGTGTTACGCAATTAGTTTTTTTTTTTTAATTATTTATAGTGTCGTTTACTAAATAAAAACGCGTGATTTATGTAGTAAAAAAGGCATTCAGTGAATAATTCATAAAGAACATTGAAATGCCGCAGCATAGTGGCCACTACATAGCTTTGCATCAAATCTCCTAGTAGGCGGCTCACGCGGCCGTTTTTTCAACTGTCATTGGCGATATCCGCCATTATTATGAAAAAAATTTTTTAAAGAATTTCTATAATTTGTTACACGTGTTATTGGCAAAATTGTGGTATCTAACCACAGAGGCCGTTGAAGAGTTGAAGTAGTATTCACTCTAAAGAAAAGAAAAAAAGTTACGCAATTACTTAACAGTTCTATACACTACAATGTATGTATAAAGTTTATTTCCACACTTATACAACGGTATTTTTTTTATATACAGTATGTTAAGAAAACCCTGTCCGACCCGTGAAGGTGTTGTTAGGTATCGATAACTGATTCTACTAATGCATACAAAACCATGCTAAACTTAAAAAAAAAAATCCCCCTAAAAAAATTAATATTATTTCGCAAAAAGAGGTACCTTAATAAATGCGCGATAATCACCCTTCGCCTGCCACCCGCGGGGGGCGGGCGGCAGGGCATGCGGCACGTGGTCGCATCGCTATTCGCTCATAATAATACCGGTGTTGTCACTTTTTAAAAATTACCAAATTTCGGGGAAATTGGAATTAATTCGCGGGAAAAAAAGATTATTTCAAAATTCATTTGTATTGGTACTATGATGATTACGTAAAATTTTATATTATATTTGGTCATGTGTTTACCTAACCTTTGTTATCTTTATGGGTCGGACAGGGTTTTCTTAACATACTGTATGCGAAACACCAAACATGTGTCCAGAATTTTTAAGTAAAGATTCTATGTATAAAATTTCAAAAGGATATCATGAAAAACCACAAAGTTATAAGCCTGTTCTCTTACGTGGTTGTCCCAACAAAACTATGGTCTGTCTCACGCGCCTAGCACTATGATCTAACGTCAGCAGAGTTGTGCGCTCGGTAACCACACTGCAATAATTTCTAAATGTATTTGGGAAAAAATATAACATGGTGTAAAAATTATTGGAATCGATTCAGTCGCTTATTCTGATCAAACTATATTCAGGTTTTATATAAACAAAAAATAACTTTGTATGTTTTTGATAAACACATTTAATAATACCTAATAATCCAGCAACCTTATATTGATTGTTCTTCTTTTGTTTGTTTGAATTATTCGTTTTTGTATAACATAACATAGAGTAAAAGAACGCTGCGCTGCTTGCATCAACCCTATTTCAAATTAAACAATTATCAACATTATTCTAATGATAGTTAGGTTAATTTTAGAGTGACTAGCACAATCTAAAAAAGTTATAGCATAAACAGAACTTTATTGTGTGGGATTTCAAGTTATTTGTTTGTAGTTTTCGCAAATAAATCGCGAATGCGGGATGAATTGGTATATTAACTAACTAGAGGAGACTAATCTTAATATATGTATAAAATTAATGTCACTTTTCTTTGCAATTTTATAACTCTTAAATCCTGCGGTGCACGCGCGGTAGTTCTGACAGCCTCCGTGGCGTAGCGGTAGCAAACGCGGCCGCTGCGCAAGGAGGAGGATTTTTTTTTTTTTTGCGCATTGCAAATATTTGTAGGCATGAATATGAATATTTACACTGGTCTGGTCGTGCCTCGGAAAGCACGTTAAGCCGTTGGTCCCGGTTGCCATACAAACATTTAGTGGCAGTCGTTACCGTTTGTTGGAGCCCTCAAAAGTCCAACAATAATTCATCTAGTTACAATGCTTCGATATCGCCTACGGGTTGTGGAGGTCAGACGGCAGTCGCTTTACGAAAAATGTCGAAGTTTCTCCAAAATCAGCAGTTAGACTGGTAAAGCGGATCTTAGACTTCAGAGCTGGAAAAGGCTGCGGATGCGACTGGGATTAACGCTGATATCATGATGACGAGCGGTAGTCCCAACACCATCCTGGCCGCTCTGGTGGACCGGTGGGATTCTCCGATGTTGGCACGGTGGATACGGCTGCACGCTGTTAAATAGCGACTAATAGCGTCATCGGGGAGTACTTCTAGTCTAGATCACACCTTAATTTTATTTAATTGAATTTACTACTTAATACTAATTATTATGTTATAACAAATTATATGGATGAAGAATCTGAAATAAACAATAATAATAATTATTATTATAACTCAAGAACGAGCTCATCTATCAAAGTAAGTGTAATCACCCTAAGTTACCGTTCCTAATACTAACAGCTCTTGATCTTAATACAGAAGTTAGAGTAACCAGAAATAGACAGACACTGCCGCGGGCCGAGTTAGTTTGTTTGTGTACAGTTAACGGTTTGTTTATTAATTAGGGTTTGACAAACTGCGGTTCAACCCTCCGTCTAACCTCTGTTTAGTTATTAACCGGGGAATTTAATACTGTCTGCGTGGGATGACAATTTGGAGAATTCTGGGAACAAACGTGCTAGTTTAACTGAGTCGTTAATTTCTCTTGTGACCTTTGGTTTAAGAGAAAAGACTTTAAAGTGTCGTGATAGGGTACTTTTTACAAGTTTATTATTGATTGTTTTTTGTACTGAAAACTTCTTTGGAAGGGGAAAAAGCACTGAATTTGCGTTAGCGTGATCAACCGGACACCGTGATCGTTTTCGATTTTTACATTTGTGTGTCCAGTTATTTCAGTCCAAGGATGCAATTTTTTTTTTTTTCTTTTAATATACATTGCCCTAGACTAGGAATTACTCCTGAACCGTGGGTGCGTTTACTACGTTTAAACTTAAATTTAAAATTAAAACTCACTTACACAAACAGCCAGACCTGGAACTACCTGTAGGCCTTAGAAATGTTTGTTCCAAAAGGGAATTGAACCCGCGACACAGCGCAGCAATCGATGACTCAGACACGGCACCATCCTTTTAGGTTAATTCCTCTAGTCTTTGTGACTCCAACTAGAGAGCTTACTAACTGTCAGTACTTTACTTTTGTCGTCCTCCGTGGCGCAGCGGTCAACACGCCTGGCTGTGACGTGGAGGCCCCGGGTTCGATCCCCGGCCAGGTCATGATGGAAAACGATCTTTTCCTGATTGGCCTGGGTCTTGGATGTTTATCTATATATGTATCTATTATAAATATAGTATCGTTGAGTTAGTATCTCATAATACAAGTCTCGAACTTACTTTGGGGCTAGCTCAGTCTGTGTGATTTGTCCGTATATATTTATTTATCTATATTTATTCACGAGTCACATCGTAGCAATGAATTCCCGAAACACAGCTATCCACACATATTGAAGTCAATTGATTTGGACTCAGACAGGCGCCTTCATTATTTCAGCCAAAAGACTAGACGTCCACTGCTGGACATAGGCCTCCCCCGAGGATCTCCACGACCGGTTCTGCGCCTCCCGTATCCAGCAGTTTCCTGCGACCTTCACCAGGTCGTCCGTTCTCCTTGTCGGGCATCCGTCCTACGGGCAATGTGCCCGGTCCACCACCACTTATTGTTGTAATTCTTTGGGCTATGTCAGTTACTCTCGTTCTTCTGCGGATCTCCTCATTCCTGACAGGCGCCTTACTTTGTGCAAATTATTTCATTACCACTACACACCTTACACTTCGGTGAAGAAAAATACCGGGAAAAAATATAAAACACCTAAAATAAAAGTTTATGTGAAGACGTGAACATCAGTCCACGACGACAGTAGGTCAAGCTACCCAAAACTGTGAAATAGTCCCAAAAATTGCAAAGCAGACCCAGATTCTAAAGCTGATGAACCTTGAGCCTTTATACTTTATAGATAAAGTTGAAAATGTAATACAGAAATCTGACAGATTAGTGCTATCGTCTGTACTTATCTAGATTATAGCTCACTTCTTCGTGAATAGAGGAGGCCTATGTATGTCCCAAAAGTGGGATCAATATAGGCTGGTTATCATGATGAGGATAATGTTCCTACCCACTCAATTATCGACAACCCATCCCTGTTGAGTCCCACCCATTAGACTAAAAGACGATGAATGACAGAAAGATAAGTGGTATACGGAATAAAAGTGCGAGAGGAATAATAGCGAGAACTGGTATGAAAGGGTATAGTTATAAAAAAGGCTCCAATAACGTTGGAGGTAGCTAGTATTAAAAAAAAAAAAAAAAAAAAAACCATCCCTGTTCCCACTATCTTTACTTAACTATAGGTACATAGATACCTATCCACTGTGTAGCTTAAAATATTATAGACCCTTTTTAATAATATTGATATAATAATTGGACTACCATCTTGGGCAAAGTTGGTTTTAGAATGTCTACAATAGTTGACCACACATTGTCATCCACACTGAACATCTAGGTATACCTACAGAATTTCAGCTCAATCGCTTAAAAATATACTTCCATACATTGCAAGTTAAATAAAAGCTAGTAATAAATGGTGTTGTTTTATACCGCGTACATCGAGGGACTGGAACAATTTACGAGCAGCGATGTTGTATTATACCGTCAGACTACAACTTGAGTGTCTTCTAATAAACTAGTGCGCTTACCATCAATGATTACGTCACTGCTTACCATCAGGCGGGATAGCGGAGAAGCACTAGTTTATAATTTATAAAAAAAAAAAATGTACCAGCCGAACATAAAAAGTACCGTAAAAGCTTGTAATAATTAATACATGTGACATTTCTATAATAGGTAAAACACAAATAAACGTATCAACGTTTTCAATCTTCGAACTTTCGTTCCTACAAGTAACGTGGCCGGTGGCGCTATCTGTTGGCGCTCTCTGAACAACACTGTAGTAACTGACGCAAGCAATGTTTGTCATACATTTGAATTATATCGTATATAATGTTTTATTTAATTTCGAATATGGTTAAATTTATACTATGTTATTACAAAACGAAATCTAAATTTAGTTCCCGCTTTCCAACTTTGACTCAGTACATTTTTGTATTTCGAACTTTATTTAGACTTAGGCAAAGTTCATTATACTAACTACGAACTAAGTTGTAATTTTAAAATAAAAAATTGCATTTCTATAATGGTTCATCATTCAATAACTATTTAGGTGGTTTAAGCCCGGACTAAACAAATCCCTTGTTTTCTATCTAATAAAGGGAATGATAGTGTTTAAAGGGTAGATTTTGAGTTTCTATAAAATATCTGCAGGACCTTGGCCTATCACCAAAAATCGTATAAATAAATACTTTGTAGTATAAGAGTGCCTTGTAATTATTTCTACTATGTAAATAGTTCTTTAATTACAGAATTTACAAAAATAGTAAATAGAATTTTAGTGTAAAATAATATCAGCTGCGGTCCAAACGATCCCAATTAGTCGCAATCATTTGACAAAAATGTGTTCGCCGATTAGGCTCCTGGTCCTTATCGGGCGGCGAGCAGTGAGCAGCTTGCCTTCCGACAAGGACCAGGCCCCTTAAAGAGATGTCAGCACATAGTGACGGGTCTACGAAAACCGATTGATGCCTGCCAGGGGCGTGGGTTGTTCCCCAGGAAGAGATCCATTCCGAATAGTCAGTTCGTATACCACCAACCAGACAAAGTCTTCCCGCCAAGCGATTCGTCGTGTTCCGGCATGATGTCTGGTAAAGCCGTACGGACGACGGGTCTGAGCAGTTGTGTTGCGATGTGTGCCGGGTACGATGCGCCCCATGATGTTGTATTGGGAGTTTGGTCGTGGAGGGTCTCCAGATAAATGTCCCTCTGGCAAAGCATTGTTGGTTGTGTTGTTAGGTTTAACATTGTATCACCTCACTCAACTGCCGTCTTCCTTCCTATTAAGTCTTTTTTTTTTTAGTGAATAGGCTCTTAATAAACTACCGCGCTTTACCATCAACGATTGCATCACTGCTGACCATCAGGGGGGATCGCGGTCAAGCACTTGTTTATAATTATAAAAAAATAATATTAGGTTTCCGTTTAGTGTAGGATTCACCAATACGAATCTTGCAAGTCTAAAACAAGACTTTTTCTCAGAGAGACATAAGTTATTTTTTAATTAACATTACTATCAACTTTATAATCAGATATGATAATAAACATTAAATATTTAACTCCCGAATGAAGGAGGCCTGGGATTGCACGCTCCCATCAAGCTGAACAAATGTCAACCCTATTGCAAAGACAATTATGTTTAATTTAAAGTGACAAGCACTATTAAAAAAGTTTAAAAATGCTTCAAATTGTATCGTTAACCAAACTTTATTGCATATAATTAAAGACCATTTTACATTAATTCATATTTGTTTACGTTTTTAGCACATTATTTTTTGGTCCTTAGGTAAGTATACTGTAAGGGGTAGGTATGCCGCTTTTAGCATTAGATGTGTCCTTTAGCTACCAAAGAAGTATAAGATTGTATAAGTCCATGTTTTTTACATAAATATCTTAGTAAGTACCAAGTCCACAATGTTCCATATAATAGAAAGCGGGTTTATAGACAACAACCGGGCACAAATTTAGACTCCGGGCTTATATTGACTAATGTTAAATAGAAATAATAATAATATCTAAGTATATTGAACAAAAACCTACATAGAAAAGGTTTGCAGGTTCATGCCAAAACTAACAATGGACACAAGAAAAGCGAAAAGAATAACAGTAACTGTATATACAACAAAACAACATTTTACCTGACCTGGAAATAAAAGCCAGGATCCCATTCTCAATAACAATGAAGCTACACTTAAACAGTCTTCAGAACAATACCTAAAAACAATTTCCTTCTCAAACCACCTAAACATTATCTAAACTAAATTCTCATAATTATCAATAACACTTATTCCCTAATTTCCGTTGCATCCATATCATACAACCGTGCACGTAACCCATCCGAATCACGAACCCTTGTTAGGGAACCCTAAATAATTAATATTTGGTGCGTCCTCGTGGCCCTTATATTATTAAATCACGGAGGCTCGTGTAACAATTAGTGTGTTCTCACACCGACGAGCCGGTGACTAAAGTCATTATAACTTTAGGAGTTTTTTTTTTTTAGTAAAATAACAAGCAATATAATGATTATATTGAAAGTGTACGTCGTCATGTCGATACAAAAAGGCAAAATCCACTACCCAGGACTGAGTGTGTTCAGTGGTTTAACCGAACACCTTAGTTAGTAATACCGGCGTAACGCGTTGACCTACAATAAATTAAATAATATAGTACAGGGTCTCCCAAAGTGATAATGCGCATAGAAATCTTCGTCACTGTTCTGCAACGGTCGTATTCCCCGAGAGTTCGGAAGAAGATATGTATAGAGTGGTGCACTTAACCACTTTTTATGCACCTAATCACTCCATATAAATATCTTCTTCCGAACGCTCGGGGAATACGACCGTTGCAGAACAGTGACGAAGATTTCTATGCGCATTATCACTTTGGGAGACCTGTAGATACTATATTCAGTGCACTTTGGTCTCACGCGATAGCCGGGTGTATTAGCTTTGCAAAGAATATTGTTATGGAATTTATATCTTATAAAAAAACTTATCTCATAAGCTCGAAGTAGCCCTTAGCTGAATACCTAATAACAGCCGCATAGGTCAATCGCCCAGGATAAGCTACACTTGCAGCAACTGGCCTGTGAATGGATGATCATCATTACATACTGACACCTCTCGGTGCCTCGGAAAGCACGATCCCGGCTGTCATTAGTAGATCTTTGACAGGCATTACGGGTCGTCAGATGTCCGAAAGCCTGGCCACCAGTCTCAACAAAAGATATCGTATCACCCAGTAATAGGGATGTTTTCTGGGTAAAAAAAAATGATTCTATTTAGTCCGTTATTCAGATAATAGAAAAAATATTTGATACGTATATTTTGTTTTATCAAATCAATAGAAATTGACAAATATCAGGAGTGGTGGCTAGTGACGTCACTGCTCGCTAAAAAGTGTAGAGTACAGTGACGTCACACGAGTTTTCAACACACTGTACTTATCTCCTTCATTTTTTGTTTATATTTAAAAAGAAAAAATATGTATCTAGTATTTTTTGGAAATCTGACTGACGGACTAATTATATTTTTTAGTCAACTACCCTATTGGATTTTGAAGTTCAGATAGGCCATTGCTTCTTGTAAAATACTGATATTTGGTTGAATCCGGTTAGACTGCAAATTTCTGTCGAAAAACTGTTCTGTCTCGCGGTTCACAAGACCGAGTAGGTACAAGACGCTGCTCAAGGATTGAAGAGGCACTGGAAGAAGAAGAACACGAGACATAGTCGGGAGATGTTAGCTAGATTGTGATGATGACCTGATAAACTATAACTATAATATTAAGATGGAAGTAGTGTGGACTTAAGAAGAGGATTTTTAACTCATATAATATAATACTTTACCAAACATTAGTGGTTATTTCGGGGACTCCTTAATCATCATAATCAACCTTTTTATCATCCGACTGCTGGGCACAGATCTCCTCTTATACAGAGAATGATGGTTGTTAATAGCAGAAGTTACCACCCATCAGACAAGGTCTTGCCGCCAAGCGATTCGTCGTGTTCCGGTGTGATGTCTGGTGAAGCCGTACGGAGGACGGGTCTGAGCAGTTGTTTTACAATGTGTGCCGGGTACAATGCGCCAAATGTTGGTTGTATCGGGAGTTTGGTCGTGGAGAGTCTCCAGATCAATCTCCCTCTGGCGCAGCATCGTTGGTCGTGTTGCTCTTGGGTTTAACATAGTATCACCTCGCTCAACTGCCGTCATCATTCCTAAGTTTTTTAAGTGAATAGGCTTAATAAACTAGTGCGCTTTGCCATTAACGATTGCATCACTGCTTACCATCAGGCGGGATTGCAGCACTAGTTTATAATAATTAAAAAAAAAAGAATTGTGGTTATTTCGGGAACTCCTTGATACCTACCAATAATACTATTGAGTCTTCATTGCTCACCGCAACACCTCGTCCGTTAGCAGCATTTTGGAGATCATTTGGTATAACTTATTGGTACTTTATGCTTAAAATGACCGGCCGCTCGATTATGCAAAAATAGCCTCGTGAAAAGTTAGGTAAAGAAAGCTTGGAGTGAGCTTTTAGTAGTGTCAATCCCTTAGCATTAAATGGTATTACAGATCACTCCACGGTCGCGTCATCGAAGCTCTCATGGTTAGATGGTCACAAAATCACTTTGTTGACGACTGCAGGTCAAGCTACCCCAAACTGTCAGATATTCCCAATCAACCTTTAGCCTAAATGCTTTAGAAATAAAATTGAAAATCTAATAAAGGAATCTGACACATTATGTGTATTAAGCTCGGTGTGCTGTCGTCTGTACTATGGACAGTTTACCTAAGTGTACACGATTTTAACAGAATAGATAGGCTGGTAGGTAAGTACATCTTTTGACTCTGTTTGATTTCTCTAATGATGGAAGAATGTTTATATTGTGATGTTGATTTTTCTAACACAAATAGATAGTATTTGGTGAATTTTTTAATCGACTTTTAAAACGTTCCTAAAATGAGTAGACTATTTGCTGACGAAACGGACTCTAGTTTAATAGTTTCATTACAAAATAACGTTGAAATTTGGAAAATAGTAAGAAAACAGTAAGTAGTTAGAGGTACTTATAAGTATTTCAAATTAACTATATTTTTATTGACGGATATCGACAGCGATGCGGAATGCAAATGCGACGCAATATTTTAGACTCTTATGAATTTTAGTTAAGATATCATTTTCTTTTTTCATTTAATTTACTATTAATAGAAATCGCTATTTATATACATTTAATTTTAATTATTATACATCTAATGATTATTTCAAATTACATATAAAAATCTCATCACATTTTAGTTTTAAAATGAGATCTGCAAATAATTTGATACGAAGTATTCCTCAGCACAATAAACTTGGCAATAAAATAATAAAATCTTTCGTTTAACTATGGTGAAGTCAGTAACATTATTTAAATAATTCTTTAAGATATTACAAATGGCCACCTAAACGATACGTAATTACTTTCTCCATAGTTAATAACAATATTAAAAGTTTAAATTTAATCATTAATTTATTCTTAAAGCTACCGTGAATGCACGCCATTATACAAACTAGTTTATTGATTTATTCATAGCTTCAAATTGAATGCTACCTAATATTAACATATTGTTATTGTATTCAATTTAAAAAGTTTACAAATCTCCATCTATAGAAGTTAAAAGCTCAAGAATGAGTAAAAGCCTCGGTTAGTCAATTATCCAATCAAGTTTCAAAGGAAACTTTTACTTAAAACCCGAGCATTGTTATCGTGAAAAGGGTACAAAAACAGTGTAGGCTTATTATGTTTCCAGTTGGGTAACTCTCCACAACCGCCATTGCTATTAACAAGCGGAACCAGATTATCTCATCAATAATTCGGCACACTCACCACACAAATAAAAACAATTGGTGCATTTTTTCCTCAATAAGTTTATTGCGGCAGAACAATAAATGAAGCTGATCATATAACGTTTACTTTCAACATCAATTACGAATACTTTACACGATATCATGTCGTACGCCAAGTTCATTAATATTTATAATATTTGAGTCCGTATTGCACTTTGCTTCACAAACGCCAACTCAATACCCAAGCTGCTATCCCTAATAACTTACAGTTCGTGGGATCGATAATTACGATATATTTGTCTAAATATCACAAGAAAATACAAAAACGAAATACGAAATAGAATTAACACAATTAAAATTATTAACAATTAAATATACAGAGTCTGTGTCGCTTCAAGACGTGAGGTATCACCAGGGTGAGCGCGGGTGGCGGGAGCGTCATGATACCGGGACGTGATGCTGGTATAATTGCTCCTGGCGCTCGCACAATGAGGTCATTTTCTTGAACGACTCGGAGGTCTCGCGAAAAAGCAGGTTCGCATCGTCCCGGGGTCGGGCATGAGCAGCGTCCAGCCGACCTGGCGAAATCACCGGCGGCGACGAAGCCGAGAGCGGCGACAGCGACTCTCGTACAGACTGTGCTCCCGCCGGCGCCCCGTACGGGCCGCCACCTGCTTGCGACACTCCGTTACCCATCAGAAAAGGGGACGGAAAAAAACCCCGCTCAGCGAACTGTGGAAAGAGCCCCGCTTGCAGCGCAGTCAAATTCCGACTGTAGAATTTCATAGTTTCAGTCACGTAACTAGGGAGCTGAGCTGCTTCCTCGTTGCCGCCGTATCGTAGGCTCTCCAGCGTTGAGGCGAGCCCTTTTATATCTGCATATAATTTATTTAAAAGTTCTGCATTGACTTCCAATGCTGGTTTCTGTTCCGGAGAGCCGGTGGACAGTAGCCGCCGATGCAGGTCAACATTCGAGCTATGTCTGTCTCGACTCCGCCGAGAAGGGAAGGCGGCGTCACATCCGTTCACCTCGCACGGATGAAGCAATTTCAAGTGATCGTTTCTGTAATGCATTCGCAGCGTGAAGTGGTTCTGAAATATTTTGCCACAAGCAGTACATCGGTCGGGGTTCTCGTCGTCTATAGGGATTTCTAGGTCGTTGATATCTGACCTGTCATCTGTCCTGTCACTGCTGGCCGATGGGGAACGCGCCCTCGCTAAGCGCTCTTCCAATGCATGCAAGTCACTCCCGCTGTCGCTCGGGGTATACAGATCGGAACGTAATCTCAATCCTTCACGAACAACGCTAGGGGCACTCGACTCATCGTCCGACTCACTCTCAGCCTTAACACGCGTTACCGATTCCGAGTCCACAGTAGCTTCCTCGCCGTTCTGAAATGACTCCGTGCTTTCAGGCTTTTGTTTCTTGAGCGATAAGGGTTCCTCCTCAGCACGACTCGAGCTGGGAGTTGACAGGTTTCTAAATAAATCCGCATTAAATTCCTCATCGGATACGTTGTATTCATTGTTTTGTGAACATCGGGTAGGGTTGCCGCTCTTCCTCTTACGTTTGTTAGGAACGTGGGATGACGTCTTATCGTCCGAGGCGGTGGGGTCAGCGCGGCTGTTTACACTATCAGATTTCACAACAACAGGTTTGGTATCGTCTCTGTTTTTATTCACACTTAAATCTTCAGGTTCATCTTCGTAGTTCAATCTATCTACAACCGGAGATGTAGTTCGATTGTCAGTTTTATCTTTATGATCATCATCGGAGATATCATCATTAATTTCACTATAATTATTAACCTCTTCTTCGTGCATTTGAGGTTTGACGAGATCTAAAGCACTGCGGTGAGAATATTTATCTGAATTTGGAAGGTTTCTGTACATTTTCTCAATTTCACTGAAGTTGCGGAGGTCGTCGAGTGGCACTCGCGGAGGAAGTGGTCCTGGAGGCCCGCTGAGAGAAGGCGGCAAGCGAGCTGCTAGCTCAGGCGGCAGCAGCCCGGGGGCAGGTATAGGTAGCCGCGCCAGAGCAGGTAGCAGCGGGAACGGTTGTGACGATCGACCGTCGTGCGCCGATATTTTACGTCTCACGTGCGGCGAATGCAGCTTCGGATTCGGGTTAGCACTGTGCCGGTTTCTTGACCGTCGTGAACTGAACATCATGGTGCATCCTTCCACTGTACACTTGTGCATCTCTCGTAGGTGCACCGCCGAAAAATGAATTTTTAACGCGCCTTTATCGCAGAAAGTCTTGAGGCAGACGTTGCACTGAACTCTCTTTTTGCCAGTCGCGGGGTTGACGAACTGGACGCCGAGGCCGAGAGGCCACGGGGCCGGCGGCGGGTCGCGTCTGTCCGGCGGGTACTCAGGCGACCGTCGTTCGTCGCTCCTGTCGTCATCTCGGCCGCTGAAGCTGGCGCCGAGTTTGCGAAAATCGAACTGAGGCGCAGGTTGAGTCACTCGAGGCATCATAAAATAGTCCAGGCCGGCGGCTAGGCCGGGAGCCGCACCGTACTCTTTGGGTTCCATCACGTCACTGTCATAATATGCGCGCGTAGTGCGAAGCGGGTGGCGCGCGTCGCGGCCGCTTTGCGACTGAGGACGTGCGACACAGGTGACCGAGCGCGGGCGGCAAGCGACAAAGGCCAGCGGTGCGGGGGTGTGAGGGGGCACGGCGGGCGTGCGGGTGTCGGGGGCACGGGGGGGGTGCCGCAGGTGGGAGGGGCCAGCGCTGGGCGGAGCGGATCGATGCGGTGGGGACACGCGACTCGCGACACTCGCGCACTCCGCCACTGTAAACACTGGAGAACTAAAGCATCGCATGTTACGTAACGAAGCACATACGCCACTATTGCACATAACCATACACGAACGATTGCATACTGACTCGGTTCCGCGTTTAATTATAGAGATGTCGACCACTTTGCTCTTCGTGAAGGAACGGACAAGAAATCTTAGAATTTAACTTCTTTTTTATTTCTTACATTCATAAACAAATCTAAAAACCGTAACAGTACCTGCTTCTCGCATAATTATCCTCAATTACCGAAGAAAATAGGATCATTTTTGTTTTCAACGAACTTCTTGAACGCAATCCACAAAAACAAACTCATCGGCTTTACCTGTTTCGTTGGAATACAATAAAGCGTTTCTTGGAATCTCCATCGTGAACTCTTGAATGGAGTAATCTGGAGAGCGCTAAAACTTATGAGTACCTACTAAAGTACCTATTACAATATAAAAATAAATAGATATTATATTCTTAGACATCGTAACATTTAGGTACTAACAAAAACATTTTGTAAAGTTTGATATTAGAAAATACTGAAATATTTTTCGTCGCTTTACTTTAGGTAAAGGTTCATTTTCAATTTTCTAATCTAATAAATTCTTTTTAATATTCCCTCTGTTTTAGTTTTGTTTTTTTTTTTTAATTTTAGTTTAGGTATCCGTATTTATGTATTCAATTACGTACCTATCCTTCACTTAGGTTCTCTCGATGTTTTTAGGAAATTCCGATTTTCGTTTTTTAACTGTATTTTGGGTAGGTAAGTCCGCGCTAGGATTCTGTTCACTTGAAGTTTCAGGTAGGTACGTTGGTGATCAATTTGCGTGTAGAGAAATAGATATATGGGTAGCATAAGTACAGTTTTAAGTAATGGTTGTATGATAACATTTTAGTTTAATCCTGTCAAAATAAGATACTCCATAATTTAGACACGATTATAAACATGGCGACCAAAAATACGTCAATTTACGTCAGGAGCGGACTTTGACAGGTCTAAAATTTTTTTTTTCTTCTGTCCTTTACTTAATGAAATGGAAAGAAGAAGATGGAGATGGTTTTGACGGGAAAGCTAAGATGAGTGTCATGCGCATTTTTCACTGGACTTTTAAAATTATTTACAGTGTTTTTTTTTTTAATAAAAATGAACTAGTGCTTGACTGCAATCCCGCATGATGTTAAGCAGTGATGGAATCGTTGATGGTAAAGCGCACTAGTTTATTAAGCCTATACACTTAAAAAAACTTAGGAATAGGAAGGATGACGGCAATTGAGCGAGGTGAAACCCAAGACCAACACGACCAACGATGCTGCACCAAAGGGAGATTGATCTGAAGACCCTCCACGACTAAACTCCCAACACAACAAAAATTTTCGCATCGTACCCGGCACACATCGCAAACACAACTGCTCAGACCCGTCCTCCGTACGGCTTCACCAGACATCATGACGGAACACGACGAATCGCTTGGCGGCAAGGCTTTGTCTGGTGGGTGGTAACTTCTGCCGGCGGCCTATGTTATGGCCTACCACTGAGAACTTAGGTAGTTTAAGAAAGAAATTGTTTTTAGGTACATACTTATAATTCGGAATACTGTTTAAGCGTATCTACTGTTCCCTATTACTGAGCGTTGGTTCCTGGGTTATATTATTAGGTCATGCAAAGTGTTGTTAGGTTTTAAAGTTAAAGTTACCTATAGGCAAGACCTAACAAACGAGAACAAATTTAGACACGCATTTCATTTAGCCAACTTTTTCGATAGTACTAGTCACTCTTAAGTCTTACAGCCTCCGTGGCGTAGCGGTAGCGAACGCGGCCGTTGCGCAGGAGAGGCGCGGGTTCAATCCCCGCACAGTGCAAATATTTGTATGCATGAATATGAATATTTGCACTGGTGTGGTCGTGCCTCGGAAAGCACGTTAAGCCGTTGGTCCCAGTTGCCATACGAACATCTAGTGGCAGTCGTTAAGGGGTTGTAGGAGCCCTCAAAAGTCCAAACAATTGTTCTAACTGCAATGCTTAGATATCGCCTTCGGGTTGTGGAGGTCAGACGGCAGTCGCTTCACGGAAAATATCGAAGTTTAGCCATAATCAGCAGTTAGACTGGTAAAGCGTACCCCAGACTCCAAAGCTGAAAAGCTACGGATGCGACTGGGATTAACGCTGAGTTGATGATGATGACTCTTAAGTCAACTTAATTGTCATTAAGATAAAGTTGATATTTGTGTAACATGAAATAGGACCAGATCGCACCAGGGTTTCACTCAGCTGTATGTAAGTACCTTAGCTAGGTACCCTAAATACAAAATTATTCAAATAATTTTCTACAGACTAAACTACTGCAAACAGTAGTAGGATTTCATTTACTGCGAACAGTAGGTATGTAAATCTACCTTCCTCTTCTTGTGTGTCGATAGCAATCTAACCCTACTAGGCCCAAAATTCGGCCACTTGTTTGGCGCCATCATTATCGTCCATCACTTCCTGTAACATGCAGCTGACGACAAGATACGTATAAAGTGTTTGTAAGGTAGGTACTTACAGAAATACAATTACCTAACTTCTAAATTTTTAAATACTGTTTTATATAATTTACTTACAAAGAATGTATGTATATTAATTATTATTCAGCACACGCCTACTTATTATTAATTTCAACTTTAATCAATTGATTTATTAATAAAATATAATTTATAAGAGTACTAATAAATACATTGCGCTCGAGTTCCAAACTACTAACGCCATCTATATTTCCAACAACGAACTAACCACCACATCAATGAAAACCTTCAACTTCGGATCATGCGTGTCAATAAATCATTGTTCTATATTTAAAAACATTTTGGTACGTGTTAAAAACAAAGCATGGCGGTTTTGATAGAATAACGGATTTTTCTTAAAGTTTTTTCTTTGATCTTCAAGGAGGTTTTTATACAAATCAAGCGTATGTAGGTAGTTAAATCTACCTACTGTTTTGAGTTCGACCATCAAGCAGGTTGAGTGAACAGTTGTCGGTAGTGTATTATGGTTTTAATAATGTTGTTTTATAGGTGAATTTAAATTTTACAGCTTCCACCTTTTCAGGGGCAGAATCCAATCAGGATTTTATAACAAGGTTTGGTTTACCCACGTAGGTATGTAAGTTTCGAACTAGTGCTTGACCGCAATTCCGCCTGATGGTGGGCAGTGATGGCGATCGGCGGCGATCTCTCGCTGGTCCAGGCCATGGTCCGGACCGAGAGTGCATTGGCAGGCTGTCACCTCCTTCTGCGAATCAGTGAGCGGTAGTCCCAGCGCCCTCACGCTTCTAGTCGCCGCAAGAGACAACATCGAACTCCCAGCCATTGTAGGCACGGATTTGCGGGCGGCGAGCGATGAGCAGCTCGCCGCCTGCTAAGAACCAAGCCCGGGTCGATGTTTCACGAGCGCCTCAAAGAGATTGTGACAGGATTCACGAAGACCTATGCCTCCTGGGTCAGGGTTGCGGGTTGGCCGCCCAGAGCGGGGCAGGGGGAGGTCTCAGTTGATCATTTCCCACCAAAAAAAAAAAAGAAAATGGTAGGCAATCGTTGAAGGTAAAGCGCGCCAATTGATTAAGAGCCTATTCTCACAAATAAACTGAGTCAATTGGAAGACGGCATTTGAGCGAGGTGATGCAATGTTAAACCCAACAACACGTCCAACGATGCTGCGACAGACGGAGATTAATCTGGAATTCGTTACAATAAGTCTTGGGCTGAGAATAAATGTTGAATTTTTGATAGTTTAATATATCCACACTATAACTACGTACATGACGTCAATTTAATTTCATGGATAAAAAAGATCTAACTTTGGTAATATCAGCCGGCTTTCATTTTAGTACTTCACTGCGTTATTTAATTATTTTTTGCGTAAGTCGTTGTGGCCCAGTGGTTAAAACACCAGCCTCTCAAGTATGAGTGCGCGGGTTCGATTCCAGGTCAGGCAAGTACCAATGTAACTTTTCTAAAGTTATATGTACTTTCTAAGTATATCTTGGACACCAATGACTGAAGGTAAAGGACAACATCTTGAGGAAACCTGGACTTTAAGTCTGAAATCGCCAACACGCACTGAGCAAGCGTGGTGATTACGCTCAATCCTTCTCTGTATGAGAGGAGACCTATGCCCAGCAGTGGGACGATAAAAGGGTTTATAATGACTGCATTATTTAGGTAGATAGGGACGTTGTTGAGCACGTAAATTATTTAATTATAAAGCAATGGATTCCTTCTAAATCATTCAAACTGTAATTGGTCGTGTTTCACAATTAAATATCGAAATTTTCGACTTTAGAAGCTACTGAATTAGGTCGTATGTATATCGAAAATTAAATCAAAAATCCCCGCCTCGAATCAATTCATTTCTTCTAACGTCCTGTCCATTTCTAATCCGAAACGTACTTTTAAAAATAATCAAACACTCCTCTAATTGTAAATTAAGGTGGAATCAGTCCAATCCCTCTCTTTAATGCGAGATAACCGTCAGATGTGTTCCTTCGTCTGTTCGATGTCGTATCGCGCCTGCTCGATTATTCTCCATCTCGGAAACAGTTACAATCGGGTATCGTTCCGCGGTCCACGAGTAAACAGAGCTATTTTATTGTTTGGTGTAAGTCGTAAGAGACGCGCCTAACACTTTAGCCTATATTATTTCCACAGCTGGGACATAGGCCTCCTTCTGGTACGATAGAGGGGCCGTAATTCACCACGCGGGCCCAATACAAGTTGATAGATGTATATGTCTTCGGTTTTATGGTTCTAGGATATTTCGGTTTCCTCACGATGCTTCCTTTACCGTTTCGAGAAAGCAGTAGTGATAAATTAATTTACACAAAATACCTAAAGCTAACAAGTATTACGCCCTGTATATATTGAACTCTACACCTTTATCGTAGATTCAACACCCGGCACCAAGGTTACAGCGCTGATCGAACATCTGTATTCAATTAAGTTGCTTCAAAGCAGTAACCAAATCAGCTACTTATTTATTTATTTTATTATTTATGTACACACAATAAAATACATAAAGATATGACAAAATTAAGATCTGAGTACAAAGGTGCTGCTTATTTCTTAAGAAATTTCTTCCAGCAGACCTGCGAAAGGAGAAGTAAAACAGAAATGTAGACAATAGTGTGTAAGAACAAAGAGGAAATGAAATATGAATATGATAACTCTTAAAGTAATAATCTTAAATATACCTAAACATATAAACCAAAAATAATTCTATAAGTATACTTAAATAAATACATAATACTAGAATACATAATTATGTATAAATATTAAACAAATTCTCACAATATAGAGGAAAGGTAATGCACTTACTATTTCATCATTATCAACCTTTTTATCGTCTCACTGCTGGGCATAGGTCTCCTCTCATATAGAAAAGGATTGAGCGTAATCACCACGCTTGCTTAATGTGGGTTGGTGATTTCAGACATAAAATCCAGGTTTCCTCTAGATGTTTTCCTTCACCTTTTAATCAGTCATTTGTGTCTAAGATATACTTAGAAAGTGCATATAACTTAGAGAAGGTGCATTTGTACTTGCCTGATCTGGAATCGAACCCGCACAGTCATACTTGAGAGGCTGGTGTTTTAACCACTAGGCCACCACTATTTATTTAATGGTTTTTGAATCGTACCAAAAAAACCCTGTAATAGCTTATCACAACATATAACTCAATTACAAAGTCCGTGTGCATAATAATACATAATCTAAAATCTGTTTCGGTCAAGTCGGCAACGATTAATGGCAGCAGCAAATCGATTAGGTCATATTAAATTACACACTGAATATTGAAACCTATAAGTTACGAATGTAATAAGATACCGGGATAATTAATCACCTCGATCTATTCCTCAAATCGCTACCGCTGATAATATAGCATTGCCACTTGACTTTCAATCCGCTATTCTCTTATAACTTGTACCGGAGTACAGTCACCCATATTATACTCTCAGTTTCGCGGTACGTAAACATAAAAAAGATCTCTTTTTGTCCTAAGTGATCCGCCTCTGGTCAACGTTGATTTTTATATCGCCTCGAGAGGATTTCACACTAGGTTGGCGATGTGTTGATAAAATTTTAAACTCCGATTTATGTTTATAAAAAAATATCGAAAAAGGGTTATATTTTTTCCAACAAAAATGTCCCACCAAAATGGCAACGTCCAGTCATCTGAAAAAAAAAATGGCCTTTCAAAAATCTCATTCAAATCCCTTCCTCAGCTCAACTTAATGAACTTTCACACTTTAGACCCGAACTTATACTTAATACCAAGAAAAACTATTCAGTAAAACTTTATTTTTAAAAAATCTTTCATTATGACGCACGTACTCAGCGTACTTCATATAATCAACTTTAATTAGACACATACCCATTAAAATGCTAAGCGATTGCCACAGTGAAGTATAAAATTTGTTTGAGCTGAATATCAAAATAAAAGTGAATCTGCATATTGATTTACTACTGACTAAAGTATTCTGCCGTGTAGTAAAGTACTAGCAACGCCATCTGTTACCTTGTTTCGAAACTAAACTGTTCAAGGGCTTCGTCGAGTTTACTTTTCCATTTTGTTTTCGACTTAAGTCATAGTGATGTATCAGCTGGTTGTTTTAATTTTGACAATTCCTTTTCCTACAAATCCTTAAATCGTTTTGGTCATTACGCCTGAAGTCATTACGTTTTCAGTTGCTGAATCCCGAAAGATTATTTGGTAACAACAGTAGACACCTGTTCAATACTGGCCCATTTTGTACGCAAATTTAAAAATTGTAAATACCTAGTTTGTAAGTAAGTAGCTATGTGTTTTCAATTTTGTTTTTTCTTAATTTATATTCAGCATCGGCCAACTAAATACTACCAACTATACGATCAGCCAGGAGAGTGTACAACCCTCCTAACTCGATCCGACCGACATATTTATTTTGAAGAGCACCGTATTTTGTTTGGATTAAAAATATTTCTGGCTACACTTGCACACGACACTGTACGAGGTATCGCCCTGTACAAGACCGGCAAACAAAATTATAGACACGTGCCGACATAGTGTATACTTTTTGTGGCCCGTGACGCAAATAGGTCGAGAGGAATGGAATCTTGAGACGATTATATGTCAAGCTAAACAGCTTTAAGGTTGAGATTTCAGTGATTTGTCATTGAAAAGCTGTATGTTATGACTGGCGTGTGGATTGACGTGGTCGGTGTCCTGTTTATTTTGGTCCATGTGTAGTCCTCGTAGTCTGGTGACGTCTTTAGTCACTTTCAAGGATATTGCTGGTTCCCGATCACCGTAGGCGCAGGCTTGCGGGCAGCTCGTCGCCCAGTAAGGACCAGGCCCGGGTCGACAGCGCGTTGTGTTTCCCGCCCGCCTCAAAAATATGTTAGCACATCGTGACGGGGTCCACGAAGACCGATGCCTCATGGGTTAAAAAAGAAATCGTGGCC
The DNA here is from genome assembly GCA_037179545.1 of Sesamia inferens. Taxonomy (NCBI): domain Eukaryota; kingdom Metazoa; phylum Arthropoda; class Insecta; order Lepidoptera; family Noctuidae; genus Sesamia; species Sesamia inferens. The sequence goes on along the minus strand of CM073933.1, from coordinate 10,939,991 downwards.
CTGGCGCACAGAAAAGTGAAGAAACACAGGTGGGTTTCAGTCAGTAAAAGTCTGATATGCCCTTCCGTTCCGCTCAGATCGGGAGAGTTAATTTGATGATTTCTCATCCCGTACAAAAAAAAAGATATTGCTGGTACGATAGACCAACAGCAGTAACAATAATCAACTGCATCTTCACTAGATTAGAGTTTGACTTAACTAGGGTGTTTTAGTAAAAAAATATTACATTGAGGAATAGTAATGTATCAAATATTCGTTTGATTAAACGTACCTTTTCATTATTTTGTAATTCTAACTTTGCCACTAATATCCTGTAGCTGTGGATCCCAGGAAAGATTTTGTCGATCCAAAACTCAAGAATGGAGAGGCAATGGAGAGAGCCATGCTTGGGGTTTCACTGCGCGATCGAATTAGGAATGAGGAGATCCGCAGAAGAACGAGAGTAACCGACATAGCCCGAAGAATTGCAACACTAAAGAAGCAGTGGGCTGGGCACATTGCCCGATGGGGCCGACGGGTTCTCGAGTAGCGACCACGCACCGAAAGACGTAGCGTGGGTAGGCCTACGACAAGGTGGACCGCCGACCTGGTGAAGGTCGCGGGAAACCGCTGGATGCGGGAGGCGCAGGACCGGTCGACCTTAGGGGAGGCCTATGTCCAGCAGTGGACGTCTTTCAGCTGAAATAAAGATGATGAATACTCAAGTTTCATAACCTCGATAAACGAAATGTAAAGAGCAATTGATTAGCTTTGCTTCAAAATTATTGAAAGTAAAAGCATAAGTGTGTTATGTGATTAGCGTCAAATTACTCTGTCACGATTTTAATCATCAATTTTTCTTCTCCAAACTTCTGCCATTCAAGGCAACGCAACAGATTTACATTTCCTTTCCTCAATCGTTCTAGCATGGAAGTGTCTTCAGTAAACAATGTAAGCAATACCAATACATAACACTTTCGTTGCCCACGGCTAGTTGGCCCGGATCGCGTGCTGCCACACATCCGGCTGACCAAACGGAAATTATAACAAGTATCTGTTTTTTTCCATCTTCAAGTATAACAGTATCGTGCTAATTGTCATTAAATCGATGTTTCCTTCGAAGTATTTAGGTATTAATCTCGTGGAAACTGTGGAGGTCGTATCAAAGAGGTAGGACCTACATGATCATATTATTTGATATTTTCGCCTCTAACTGGCAGGTTGTAATTGAATTCATCATCATCATCAACCTTTTTTTTTTATGGCCCCACAGCTGGGGACAGGTCTCCTCTCATACAGAGAAGGATTGGGCGTAATCACCTCGCTTGCTCAATGCGGGTTGGCGATTTCAGACTTAAAGTCCAGATTTCCTCAAAATGTTTTCCTGCACCTTTTAATCAGTCATTGGTGTCCAAGATATACATACTTAGAAAGTACAACTTCGAAAAGTTATATTGGTACTTGCCTGACCTGGAGTCGAACCCGCACACTCATACTTGAGAGGCTGGTGTTTTAACCACTAGGCCACCACGACTTACCACTAGGCCATCACGTAATTGAATTATTCATAGGTATGCTACTATCAACGATTGCGTCACTGCTTACCATCAGGCGGGATTGCGGTCAAGCGCTAGTTTATAATTTATAAAAAAAAAATGCTTTTGTAAATTTAGGAGTAGTTTTGTTTTTTTTTCTTCATTATGATTTTAATCAACGCGTTATACTGTATGTCGTTGAACTGTCAAAATAAAATCCATTGCTATTGATGTTGTGTTCTCGAGGTGTGTGTCGGGTGTGTGTGGTGTGTGTCGGGTTCTCGAGTGGCCACCACGCACCGGAAGACGTAGCGTGGGTAGGCCCCCGACAAGATGGACCGACGACCTGGTGAAGGTCGCGGGAAACCGCTGGATGCGGGAGGCGCAGGACCGGTCGTCGTGGAGAACCTTGGGGGAGGCCTATGTCCAGCAGTGGACGTCTTTCGGCTGAAATGATGATGATGATGATGTTGTGTTTACAAAACAACATGATGTTGTGTTACAATTACCCTGGTGCATCTCGTAAGCAGATTTTGCCGTGCAACTGGAATATTTGCAACTTCCCAACGTCAACCGTTGGGCAAGTGCCTGACATTATATCCGTCTTGATAAGAGTATCCTCCCTTTTCAATGGAGAATGATAGAACTTGACTCCCTATTCCTTATACCTCTAAACTATTCATTTTCCAAGTTCACTTCATCTTTCACTGTACCTTCCTTACAGTATCTATCGGTTGATCAGCCTACAGTATACGTAAGCCTGTTTTTAACTCACCGCACCCAAATCTACATTATCATAAACAACCTCTTAAAAATCTCAACAAACGTCAATTAAAACAGGCATTATGCTAACAGCTTCATAAATTCATAATTCTAAAGTAAAACATGAGTTCTCAAGATGGCCGACGCCGAAATCCGTACTACTTGACAATCAGAGCGTAGTTATCGTGTTAACACGCGAGGATATATCCTTGACTTGGATGTTCGAACAAAGAATATGATTAATCAGTATATTATTGGTACCTGTATGATATTAGGCTGTTTGAAGTGGATTGGAGTTGTCAAGGGTTGTGTCTGTAAGATCCAAATTTTCCTATCAATCCCTTCTGTTTTCTCTTCTAAATCTTTCGTTAATGGTCATAACCCTCGTGGTTTTATTTTCAACTGTACCAAATGTATTTATGACAGGAGTGGACTCGCAATAATAATAAAAAAACGGGCGCTTATTTAAAAAAAGAATGTCGAACTAAAAAGTTGAAAATGAATATAGTTTAAAAACTAAAAAAACATGCTTTTAAAGAATATCAAGTTAAATTAAATAGTTTTTTAAACTATATTTATTTTATCAATATGCATAGAGATGTTCTCGAACGCAAAACAAGCATGAACACAAAACGTCTTAATTAAATGTTCAACAACAGGGAATTTACATAATTACCAACCTAATTAGCTACATTTAATCATCATTCATACAATTCATCACTACGTACGTACAAAAGCCCTGACAAAATCCGCCGCAAAAGGAAATAATATATCACCCAAGTCTATCAGCGGGTATTACGAAATTATCGGAGGAAAAACAGTGCCAAACGAAATCGCATCCTTAGCCATTAGGACCTCCAAATATAATGACAGGACAATCCGCGCAACTTAAAAACTGTAAAAAAATACCTGAAGAAACTAAACCTTGAGCAAAAGATGATAAGGTTGGAATTGAGTTAGGTAGTTGAAATGGTACTTAGAAGTACTATAATTTATTAAGCAATTCAGAGTGTAGTACGGGAGTTGAGCCGTGTAACGCCTCTGCGGATGCTACAAGTAAAAGCAATGATACATCGCGGATTTCGTCGCGTTGTTGGTGGTTTCTACTTGGAGCTGTAGGATTGGTATTATTTTCATTAGGGTTTCTAATGTAATTACGTAACCATGAAGATATTTTTTTTTTATATATTATAAACTAGTGCTTGACCGGAATCCCGCCTGATGGTAAGCAGTGATACAATCGTTGATGGTCGAGTCCCTCGATGTACGCATTATATGTAAAAAGCGAGGCGAATCGCTCCGTCCGAATCGTAGTAGTGTCAACAACGTAAGGGTCGAAACTCGCCGTACGACGGGTCGTTCTATGATGGAACGGAGATGGGGGAATTAAATCATGCAATTCCCTGGCACATTCTCCAAAATGCATCATATAGAACACCGACAGGCAGGCTACTCTTCGCCTGTGCTCCAGGCTTTGGAGAACATTGTCAAAGATCATCTCCCCATCTGCCTAGCCTTTTTCTAACAATATTGAAGTTGGCTTCCAATCTAACCAGATGCAATATTTTATTTGGAGCAACTGCCTATCTGACCAGTTACTGGGTAATACGACACCTCTTGGCAAGTTTGATTGTAGACTTTCGTGTTTCTGAATAACTTTAACGACAAATCAAAGATACACGAATGACAGCCGGCTCCGCGGCTTAGCAGACCAATTGATCTGATTGGCAAATAAAGGTACCAAATCAATATATTTATTTTTTCAATACAGATCAAACCAGTTTACCCCAAGTAGAATAAACCGTCGGCAAGGCGAGGACGTATGTACACACAGAGGAAGTGATTCAGCGAGGCCTGCTTGTTCAGCGAAGCAGCGCGGTGCTTGCGCAATAACCCGCAAGTGTACTCCCGCGCACGCGATGATAGGTACACGCGCCATGTCCACTTGTCTTTAGTTTCAGTTTGTGGCTCAGTTTTACAGGCTTGACGAAATGATTGACTTTTTTGGTTTGATTTCGGGAAAGTCTCAGGCTATTTACTGCTTTAACTTCTGTAGAATCAAATGTTTCGTTTGAAAAATTTAGTATTTTTATCTCAAAGGGTTCAAAACTGTTGCACTTCTTCGGGGATTCGGCACCAGTACAGCTAGCGGTGCTAGAAGGATGAACATTTCAATTAACTTATTTGTATAGTAATTTGATTAATTAAAACAAAAACTACCTACTAATCGCAATCTTAGGCAAGATATTTCAAAATCAAAATAAAAGTAATTTATTCAAATTAGGCTGAGAATCAGCACTTTTTGAACGTCAATGTTAGGTACACAAGACAGTCCCCCAAAAAGCCCACCCATCGACATTTCTTAGTGCTTTCGCTGGGAACAAGAAGTGGCGGAACAAAGTCATTAAAAAAAACTTGACAACTAGACAAAATCACTTGGTATTATTCTTTCTCTTCATACAATAAGTGTGGTGTTATTTTTTTGGGGAATTCAATCAATAGGAAAATAACTTTTTATGCACAAAAATGCGTATCAGGATAATGTTGAAATTGCAGGTCATACATAATATAAACCATATAAAACATTGACTCTTCCATCCTTAAATATTTAAGAGGTTACTGTTTTTGTTAAGGGCAATCCAAACTTGTTTGTAAAATGTGAGACATTAATAACCGATGCCGACAAGATAACCATAGCTTATGCGTAAGAAGGTCTATTTTTTGCGTGGTGCCTATCATATTGAACTGCTTACCGCCATCAGTCAAAGAATTGAACATAGCTGAGTATACGGCTGTAGTACTTACTTGTAACCAAAGCATATAGATAGATATTACAGAATTGCGAAAAAATTAAAATCAAGGCAAGGCTTTGTCTGGTGGGTGGTAACTTCTGCCGGCAGCCGATGTTGGCCTATGTGAACTACCACCGAGAAAAAAATTCGATTTATAAAATTAATAAAATTTCTAAGCATATCTTTTTATTACCTATCTATATAAGAATATTATAATACCTACCTATGTTCAAGAAATTAATAATTGACTTATGGCTTTATAATCAGGGCATGCTGGAATATTCAGTTTTCTCTTCAGCTATTTCACAAGATCGCCAACAAATTTTAAAACTTAAAAAACTAAACGTTTGCGTAGCCATTTCTCTGTATTTTCCAGAATTTTCAAACCCTCTTGCTAAAAGCAAGTTTAGCATATAATTCATCTGTAATGCAACAAATTACCACCCTACACAATGACTGTGTTGAATGTGCCGACGACGGCGTGAAAATTTATGGTTTCTGCTAGTATCTTTAAGAGGTTGTATGTCGTAAGTATTGGAGACGCGAAAATAGGACCAGATCCAGCAGGAGCTAAGCTAGCTAGCTTGTCTTTCGTGAAGAGTTTGGTTTATGGAAAACTAGCTTTTCGCCCGCGTGGAATTCGATTATATCGCGCTTGTCAGATTCCTCATTTCCGGGGATTAATTATTATCATCTCATTTAGCTTCTAAATTTACATGTGCATATTCGTTTGCAATTGCCTTGATTTAAACGACACACAGCGCCATCTATCACTGAACTGGTATGAAACTAACAATATTTTTGTTTTACCTCGTGAATATCAATTTTTCCGGGATGAAAAGTACCCTATTATTTAATCCAGACTTCTAACTTTACGTCTGCAAAATTTCAAAGCAATCGGTTCAGTGGTTACGGCGAGAAAGTGGAACAAACAAACAAAATTGCTTTCAGATTTATAATATTTAATTTACGTATTTATTTGTAAAAGTAGTATAGATAATAACACCTGAAATACTTTTACAAATAAATACATTGAATAATCATCTCTTCAAGCATATTCTCATTACGCAGAACTTTTGAAGAACAAGAGGCTAAATGGGGCACTGCTTAATGGTACCAGGCTACACCATAAAAAATACTTACAATACTTTTTCAGATGCATGAAAACGGAAACTGGCATGTCTTTTATATTATTTGCAGCTTGGCAGAAGTTTATAATAATAGACTTCTAAAGAAGAAAAGAGAAGGAATTTATATTGTTGATGACCCGTTTATTTTTATTTTATTTTATTAGGGAAAAACAAACAATTGTACATTACATGATAAATTTAAGTATTCAGTTGATTTTCTATTCAATTTGGATTTTCTAACGACAAAAGTATAGCATTCGCTCTAAAATACATTTTATACAACATATCTAGCACTACACAACTCACCCCAAGTTCATTAAAAGGTTGTCGTTTAGTAAAAGCTCGAGTCACTGTCGTCATTTATTTAGTCGCACTTACTCGCGACATTTGGACTTTTCATTTCGAGTCGACACACTCATTAACTGAGTCGTTAGCTCATTTCATTTGCGAAACTTTGAGTCTTCGACTCGAGTCTTCAATTATTGGTTGTTATGTGAATGTGTATAGCTTTCAGTACGGGAAAGTATTAGGTTTCTTACTTTAAAAAAGGTACTTTGAATTTTCTACTAAACTTAAATGATAGCACAGCTATAGCGTTACTTTAGTTATACTGACTCTCTTTTTACTTCAGCAGTGAGGCGTGCTTGAGCGGCACAAGCAGGAGCTGCATGTCACGGAGATAAATATGCTGCGGTGGATGTGTGGAGTTACGTGGAACGACCGCATCAGGGACTCCCGAATCAGCAGACAGACTGCAGAAAGCAGACAAACTGCAGGAGGAGACAAACTCGCCTACGCTGGTACGGTCTTACGCAAACCAGCATGTTACATGGGTAACAAATGTCTTACAGGAGCGCCTCCGTCGGGCCAGAACAAGCGGGGTAGACCAAAGAAGTGCTGGCTTGATGTTGTAAGAGATGACATGCGTGCCATCAATCTTTCACCACAGGATGCTAAAGATCGCGCGAAATGGAGGAGAATGTGCAGGAAAGCGGACCATGGCTCCAACGCGAAAGCCGCGGATGCAACTGGTATAAACGCTGAGATTATGATGATGACAACTCTCTTTTTACTTTGTTAATCATTGTGTTTTCGTCTAATGTGAATGTTTTGAACGCCATTTATACTTCTTCAACAGTTCAGCCGAAAGATGTCCACAGCTGGACATGGGCCACCCCCAGGCACCTCCACTTCGACCGGTTCTATGCTTCTCGCATCCTTCACGTTTCGTTCTTGATCTACAACACTGAACAAACAAATGACATGAAAATATGTACTTTTTTTAAAATCGCGTAAAAATTAATCTAGTCTGTGATTTATATCTTTGGAAAATATTTTACATGACATTCTGACTTACTTCATTAACGTTTTGTTTTCACACGTCATTAATAATTTTAAAATATTATTTTAATGTTTGTAGGAGTAATTAAAAAAGACAGAATAACAGAATACACCGTGGCCACACAACAGGAAATATTTTTATATTCATATAAAAAACACGTTTCTGTATTTTCTCTAAATTCATTAATTATTTAGATACCACCATATTTCTTTGCATGTTTTAAATTTAAAATTAATTTATTCTTTGCTACAGATGGGAAAGCAGTTCTAACCATACACACACACCCATAGGGCCTAAAATGTGTAGTACTTATTCATTGAAAATCTATTTTATCTTTAATATCGTTATTAATGTCATTATATCCAACATTACACCAACAATAATTTCGTTGCCTCTAAAACAAAAGGCAAAAAAAAAGTTGTTTAAGGGTGGTATCCACTGACTCGAAATAAAATGTTTTAATGACGAACATTATGCAAACACATTAAGGGTATCACCCTCATAGACTATCAGATTTGAAAGTGGTCCAAGTTTATAAATGCGAGCGAGACATCGCGGACAATAAATGAAATCTGTTGAAGCTAGCGCGTACCATAAAGCCACACAGGTCAACGGGGCTCGAAGGGGGCCGATTGTTCTATGGAGTGAAAACATCTTGTCTTATATTTCACTAGCGGCCGCCAGCAACTTCGTTCGCGTGGAGTTAGTTATGCTCTGCTCCCTTTGGTCGCAGCGTGATGTTATGGGCTATCCATCGCAAAAAGAATTTTATAAATCGGACCAGTAGTTCCTGAGATTAGCGCGTTCAACAAACTCTTCAGCTTTATATATTAAGTATAAACTACAATGTGTCCTGCGTCGTGCTATTATTATAGTTGACAGTTCAGTCAAAAAATTCTCCTAAAAAGGGTTTTATTAAGAATCCTCTGCTTGCACTTATCTTCAAAGTTTTACTTCTAGAATGCAATGTATCATATAAACAAAATTTAAGTTCAATGCGTCTTTTTCTTTCCATTTCATGAAGAAAAGAACAAAAGATAAAATATTAATTTAGTCCTGACAAACTAAGATAATAAATACATACATCAATTTACAGCAGCCACGGACTAATTTAACAAGAGTAAACTAATGTTTATCTTACTTAAATTAAATTAAGTGTAGTTTATAAACACAGGCTATTATCGCCATAAACTCGCTCTCCACTCCGCTTATCAGCCCGCTGTTCTTACATCACTTGATCCCCTAAACATTTTTCCTTGCCATCTTGCCCACTAATGCGTTCCGAACACAGCGGTTATGACGTAATGTCTTCGAAAACGTCGTAATACCGTGACTAAGCCGGATTAAATGCAACTAGGGACGTTTAAATTAAAACGCCTAATTGATTACGGAAATATGGATATTTTGAATTTGCTGTTTTTTTTTTTTTTTTAAAAAACATTGCCCCACGCTAGGAATTTCTCATGTATCGTGGGTGCGTTTTCAAACATATAAACTCACATACACTAGCCAGACCCGGAACAACTTCTTGTAGGTCGTACAAATATTTGTTCCGGTGGGAATCAAACCCGCGACACGCAGCGCAGCAGTCAATAGTTTAACCACTGCGCTGTCAAAATGAAACCCATTGCTACTGACAGTGTGTTACGTAATTACCCCACCGGTAACTTTAGACTTAAGAATAATTATGAAATTTTGACATAATATCATCATACAGCGTGGAATTTTAATGGTTGTTTTCCCGCAGCGAAACGGTTTTGTCTTAGATATACAATCGTTTCATCAATAAATAAAATATTAGAAAGATAAAATGGCAGATTTAACATAGTGATAAAAAAAACTCGAAAGTGAGCACGAACCAATAGTAAACTTCTGATAATCTACAGCTGAATGGCGCGGGGCCATTGGCCTGCGTGCTTCAACTATTATCCATTCATACTTTTACGGGCTTAGGATTTTCATAAATACTTTTTAGCTACAATTTACTAAACACGAAAATAAAATTATTATCTAAGATAATTGTTTGTAATTTTTGCGCGCAGACTACTTTATGTCGTATCACTAAGAGTCGAGAGATTATTTTACTTTGAACGTTTATAAAGCGGCAACGCCTTTGAACGGTAGTTTTTTTTTTAATGCTAGTTTGAGCGGTAATTTTTTGTATTGGTACATTTAAGTTATTTTATACCTTGTTAACGCACATGACAGATTTTTTTGGTTTGAACATTTTTTTCTTTTGTCGGCATGGCGTTGAATTTTCGGATTGTTGCCTACAAGCTGTTTTATGCCCTATCATTGCGCACGGGAGCTTATTATGGTTTGAACATTAAATGCATTGCTTTTCATTGAGTCGGTTTCATGCCCATTCCGAGTAGTACCTACAGCTTGTAGGTAGCGTAACTAACTTTTCTCACTTTTTCGAGTTGATGATTTTTGTTTTTAATTATTATTTATTATTTTATAACAGAAATATTTTTAATTTTGTCTTCTATTCATTCTATTCATTGAAAGTACTCCTTTAAGCAAATCGTTCTGCCGCGGGAAAACGACCAATAAAATTCCAGCGTGTATAGGTATATTATTTCTCAAGGGCTTTTTTGTTGCTCTATTCTCTTCTTCTTCTTTAGTCTATAGAGGTCCACTGCTGGATACAAAGGCCTCCCCCAAGGCTTTCCACTATGACCGATTTTGTGCTGCCCGTATCCATCGGCTTCCCGCGATCTTCACCAGGTTAATCGGTCCACCTTGTTGGGGGCCTCCCTACGCTGCGTCTTCCAGTACGTGGCCGCCACTCCAGAACCTTACTGCCCCATCGGCCATCGGTTCTACGAGCAATGAGTGTTTTTGTCGGTACATCTCACCTTCCTTCATACTTTATCAATATACATACATATAAGTCGTGGTGGCCTAGTGGTTAAAACACCAGCCTCTCAAGTATGAGTGTGCGGGTTCGATTCCAGGTCAGGCAAGTACCAATATAACTTTTTTAAAACTTATGTGTACTTTCTAATATCTAGGACACCAATGTCTGAAGGTGAAGGAAAACATCTTGAGGAAACCTGGACTTCTAAGTCTGAAATCGCCAACCCGCATTGAGCAAGCGCGGTGATTACGCTCAATCCTTCTCTGTATGAGAGGAGACCTGTGCCCAGCAGTGGGACGATAAAAAGATTGATGATGATGATACATAAACGAGGCATCATTTTAAACCTCACATATCAGTGGTGGTAGTGGACTACCTACACTATTTCTTTATCCTACCTCTTAGAATTCCATCCAAAGGTTGTCTGTAAAAGATCGCTCTTAGCGATAAGGCCGCCCATTGTGTCACCCTTTGTAAAATATTTTTATTTATGTTCTGTAATCTATATGGTGTACATAATAAAGAGTATTCTATTCTATTCTATTCTATTCTATCAGTGGTTTTTCGAAAATTTACGATAGAAAATCATCGTGCGGATAATTCGCACGGTTCACCTACTTTTCTATAAAAATACAATCAAACTGCAATATTTAGGTATTCTTCCGATAGAAGTTATCTTACTAAAGAGAAATCAGTCGTAGGTCACTCACTCCATATTAGCCGAATAACCGTTATATTTTGGCTAAGCAACCCTGTCAAAAAAACCCAAACTAAAACAGCGATATAAAAGACTTTTACCTGTTTTTATATGAAAAGCTTTTCCATTTCCAAGGAAAATACAAATGTTACTTTCAACGTTTTTTATTAAGCATTTCCTGAAAGGATCAGCGACCCTTTTCCCTTATATCTCCCTATAAAACCATTGTGACTGAAAGTTCCAATTCACTGCCATTGTGCGGTGACGTGTTCACAATAGTCGGACATGTCGCGACAAAACCGATCAACAAGTTGTTTAAACCCTTGTTATGCTTGTCACCACAAAACGCTAAGAACTGCAAGTTTAAAGAATACTACATTCTATATTGAAAGCTATAAGGTCGAGTATCAGTTAAACTTATGTAACAACTGGCACCACAGACTGAAATAATTTCGAATCAATGAAAAAGAAAAGCCACAGTGTAACAGTAAAACTGTGATAGCTTTTATACTCTGTGACAAAGTCAACCCTCGGAAGCGCAAAGGGTCAATATAGAGGGGAGTGGAAAAAAAATCCGCCGAAAAAAAATTATAATAACACAGACTTATCGCCTTTACACCGTGGATCCGTACATAAATAATGATAAAAGGAAATTAAATCAAAGTCTTATTAGAATATTAAAAGTTTCGTAGGCGTTTTTTTAATGTCTCTCGCGGTGTTTGGGGATGCATATTTCACTCAATTTGGTAAATGGAAGACGGTATGTTGGCCACCCAGCTATTAGGGGGTTGTTTAGTTGTTCTTTTAATATTTTTTACGGATATTAAAATGCATTTATTAATTAGAAATTATGACGTTTATGCCGCATTCATTTTTATAGTTTGTGTTGATGTTAAAAGGGAAATTGATAGTCATCAAAACAACACCCTTCAAGAGTTAAGTAATGTATCGTTATTTTGACAAGGTCAACTTTTCTTCAGGAAACCCAATTTTCTAACTCTTAAAAGTGCATTTTTCTCCACTTTCGACTATTAATCTAATGTAAACTTAATTTTGCAGTTTTCATGACACCTTCTATTCTACCTTAAATTTCAATCACTTTCTATCTGGCATCGCATGCCACATGACATTTCACCTGCATCAGTGAACGGATTTCGTGTGGCTGAATTTCAGATCAAAGATATTTGATTTAAGAAGAATCTTAGGACAATATCAAAAACAATCTCAATGGCCCCACATGTCATGCTTCCTACATTGTTGAAGATGTGTACACTTACAGTGTACTGTAAGGTACAACCCAGACAAAAGTAAAAATCATTACCCCAAGTTTCCAAAAATCAGATACATATAGCTCCAACCCGACATTAACACATAAACCTTTAAAGAAATCTAGATACACGTACCGCAGCTGATATCTAGTTGTAGCTGTATCCCTAGTGTAATGCCGCTGTCTGGTGCCGGCCATGCGTCTTGTCTTTACCGACCCGACCGCTCCCCGGATGTATCGTGTCGTGTACACCGGTGCTTATGGTTTTGATACTTGCATGGAACTATGGAGTACAAAGTGAGATTGGTTTAGTATCGATTTTTAGGGAAACCTTCAAGCTATCCAATAATGAATAACTCTGCTTTACGGCCGAATCATCGCCCATTTTTGAAAATAGCCGATATCACTATTATACAGATCGTTATTGATACTGATTTTTGGGACGTAACCAGAGATATATGGGATTTTTCTACTTCCAGTATGCTAAAACTTTAGATAGATAACTAATTAGGTTCGGCGGTTAGTACGTAGTAGAGCGGCAGTGGCCTAGTGTAAGTTGTAGGTCGTAGGTTCGAACCCTGTCAGGTGCTTGACTTCGTGTAAATTATTTCATCACCACTGCTCTCAAACGGTGAAGGAAAACATCGTGAGAAAACCAGCATGTCCTAGAGGCAACACTTCAAAGACATGTGGCATCTACGAAGTCACACTGGGCCCGTGTGGTATATTACGGCCCACTCCCTCTCACCAAGGGGAGGCCTGTGGCCCAAGAGTGGGAACGTTATAGCCTGATTATGTTGTTAGAACGATCTAAGAAAAGATATTGAATTGACTGTCGTCTTAACTCACAAACAGCTGCATTTACATTGAGACACGCTAAGTTAAAATAACACTGCAATTGTACAGACGACAGCACAAGAAGCTTCTACAATCTGTCAAATTTCTTAATTAGATTTTCAACTTTATCGCTAAGACTCAAGGTTGATAGAGATTATTTGACATTTTCAGGCAGCTTGACCTGCTAGGGTATTTGTTACCAGCCGATTCTGTAAAAAAAAAAATACCTTAAAAGTTGAGTGAAGTGAGATTAAAGTGAGCTGTCAATAGTGTCAAGTTTTCACGGAGAGACGGTTACAGAATCGAACAAAACCAACAAATACATGCAATGAAATCACAATCGTATAGTAAAATGATGAGCCAATAGTGTGGCTGATTAGAGAATGCATTCTTGATACCAGCTGACAGTTCTAAGTTATGTATTTGCAAATACGTGTTTTTCATACTTGATTTCTTGACTTGTAATAGAACTGTCGCAGTGACAGGTGTGATAAACACATTCTCTTGCCGTATTCTCGGCCGTACTTTTGTTCAGTTAAAGGTTGGTAGCTTACAAAACTATAAAGTATCAAGATCACATCTTCCTTCTACACCACAGTCAACCATTAGGGAAATCTGCGCGGCAGCGAGTACTGTTTAATTTATACGCGGGAATATTCTTAAACTATCGGTTTTGTGGTCACTGTGGCGATTCGGCCTTTATTTATGTTCGGCCTCGGCTTCGGCCGACGCGGAGCCGAATTAGCGGACGCTCTCAAGGGATCGTACCGTTCTATTTTGTATTTGGAATGCTAAGACATAGTTCGGTATTAAAACAGTTTTATCAAATGTTTATTTAATTAAAAAAAAAATCTTATCAGGATATTTTTATTAGTAAGCAGGCAAAAAGCACCTTGGTTACAAAGAGTAATAAGTCTTATTTTATGTTCATAAAGTATATAATCTTTTAACTATTATAAACTGACATCAGAAATGTGCATAGATGGTCTGTCATTTTTTCACGGCTCAGTTCCAGTCATCATATCATAATAAGCCATAATGTGTCAACAACATATATTATTAACTGTTGGAACAGAGGCCTCGTCTATATATGAAAAGCAGTGTCCCGTGATCCACTTCGTAGACGACTGCCCTTCTTTAGAATACAACGAATAAACTGACTTCCCATGCAGAGAAAACACCAGGAAATGGTGAAGAGTGGGGACTGTGTTTTATTTAGTTTAATTTAGATATTCGAAAAGTGTTGATTATCAGCCTAACCTTGGATAAATGTATTTTGATTTTGATAACACACAGTAAAAAAAGTGCCTGACAAACAGCGTTTATAGTGATAAAACACACGAATAAATCATAGTTTTTAAGGCATGGAAAACGAGTGTGTACAGAGATCCTTACACGTCCCTTCTATATTGAACTTCTTGATTCCTTACACAGAACAACCATAATTTTGTTCTTAGCGAAAAATATAACAAAATAAACTTTTCGATCCAAAATTCTGCTGCACGATCTCCGTGCACTGACGGAGTTACGAGTATAAGTTCGTAAGTCCACAGCCGAATAAATTCTGTAAAAATCTGGCCGTGCAAAGTTAGATTCTTCTAACGGGGTCCACGAAGACCGATGCCTCCTGGGCCAGGGTTGCGGGTTGGTTAAAAAAGAAACCGTGGTCCTGGCGCACAGGCAAGTGATGAAATACGGGTGAGTTTTAGTCAGTAAAACTCTGACACGCCCTTCCGCTCCGCCAAGAGCGGGTTATGACATTTGATGATTTGACCCCATACAAAACAATAACGAAAAAGGAAGCTTAAAGTGAGCTGGCTAATACTGTCCATCTCTAGCATTAGTTAGAACACAGCTAACTCCATGCGCTTCATCTAGGTTTTTAGGGCAAGATCTTTGTTCTATTCACGGACAAAATTTCCTTTCTGTGTATGCAATATGTATTCGATCATACAATATTAATAATGTACTATAAATAGCCTTAAGTTTATACAATTAAAGAGCATTACTGAACATGCATTAGTAGGTAGTCTTCACTACACTGAACCTCACTGCTGGTGACTGCGCATGCGGCTCAAGATGGAATATGCAGACGATCTCCACAGATAGGGGTTTACTGGCAACTCAGATCCCAAGTGCGTATGTACCTCCCCACAGGCAATGGCCTCCATTACATCATCCATAAATCCCCTTCAATCATCCACTATCATCTGCCTAGCTTTTCCGTGTTGGGGCCTGTATTTTTTTTTATCTCTAGCTAACTCCAACGTTATTGGAGCCTTTTCTATAACTATACTCTCTCATACCAGTTCTCGCTGTTATTCCACTCGCACTTTTATTCCGCATACCTACTTATCTTTTTGCCATTCATCGTCTTTTAGTCTAATGGGTGGGACTCCCATTTTACTGTCGAACTTTCTACTTATTTATCGTTTGAGGAAATAATTATGAACTATAACACTTATTTTTTACTTAATTACCTTAACTTATTATACGCCAGGGCCAGTATTTACATAAAGCCGTATTGCCCAGTACTTGGGGTGGCCAACTTGGTTGGGGGGGTCAACTATTGCCCACATCAAAGATCCACGAATGACAACCAATGGCTTTCCGAGGCACGGAGGGATCTTGATATATGAAGATAGTCACCCATTTATAGATCATGACCGCATCAAGAGAAGCTTGATCCTGACTTGAACTGATAGCTTAACCAATCTGTGATACTCAGCAATAAGCCGCTCATTCTATTACTCTCATCACCATCATCATCAAACTTTTTACCGTCCCACTGCTGGACACAAGTCTCCTCTCATACCGAGAAAGATTGAGCGTAATCACCACGCTTGCTCAATGCCGTTTGGCGATTTCAGACTTAAAGTCCAGGTTTCCTCAAAATGTTTTCCTTCACCTTCCAATCAGTCATTGGTGTCCAAGATATACTTAGAAAGTACACTATTATTATTCTATTATTCTAAACCACCAAAATTCTCTGCACACAAGAAACCATCACCAAGCTCACACTAGACATCTATCCCAAACTCATTACGCTCCCAATTTACACATTTTGGTCACAACTCATATTGAGGGCATAAAAAACCAATTTTGGGCAAAAAAAGGCATAAAAGCCAATGTGTAACAGACGAGGGCATAATATCAATTTGCCTCTCATACAATATTCATAACACATCGTGCGAAGTCATATAATTTATATGTTAGTAACAAATTCACGAACGATTTGCCTAAAGTAAGAAGCGGAATATATTCACGGCGTGCGCTCTGGTGGGCAAGCAGAGGTGAATGCGAGGTATATGCCACTCTGGGGGGCAGTTACTTATGCCACGCATATCTGAATTTGTGAATATCTTTTGCGGAGGGTTGCTAAAGCAGTATAACTCGAAAAAAAGTTTCCTTTTTTTTTTCACGGTCGCGGTTGGTTTTATTACTATGAGGATTGTGATTTATAAATTAATATCTTAACCCATTTGTGCAAATTATACTGGAACTGTGAATTGCCAATCCGCATTGAGCAAGCGGTTCAATTCTTCTCTGTAAGAAACGAGACCTGTGCCCAGCAGTGGGACGATAAAAAAGGTTGATGATAATGATGATACTGGAACTGTTACTGAAAGAGGATAATTCTATTAAACATTTGTCCAAAAATAAATAAATTTTATTTACCAATTGCTTAACAGATTATTTTTTTCTTTTCGTTTTTAGTTCTTATTCAAAGGTCACATAAATAACAATTATTGTAATTTGCAATTGAGCATTCAAATATTGTCATAGAAATCCAGCTGTCCAAATGGTGTTTTTTGCACTAAGTACAAACTCCCATATTTTCCAGGAAAAGTTAACCTATACAAAAGTTCCAATATTGTTCTTGCAACCCTATATATTTCCATGTGGGCTTTCCTGTTCATTATAATTCGTGACATACATCATCCGTGTCAAGTTGTCATGAGTTACACAGTGTGACAACACAAGAAAATATGGAGGCAATTTCCTTCTTACAAATGTACATTAAAATATGTAAGTATTTCTAGGTAAACGCAGTGCTACTTTATTTTTGCTAAAAGTTGTTGTTTTATTTAGTATGATATTTTTCAGACCAGTATCAAGGGATATTTTCTGTAAAAATATCACCGTAGAACATTGAGAAGATCAAGTTTTGGCGGGAAAGTCAAGCTAAGTGTCACGCTCATTTTTCATCGGACTTTTAAAATTATTTATAGTGTTGTTTACTAAATAAAAGTGCGTGATTTATGTAGTAAAAAGTGCATTCAGTAAATAATTCATAACGAACAGTGAAATATCGCAGCATAGTGGCCACATCAAGGCTTTGTCTCAAACCTCCATCGTAAGACGGATCACGCGGCCGTCTTTTTCGACATGAACAATTCATTACGTGACATTGGCTAAATGCAAAAACCGTGCGAAGCCATAAAAGAAAAAAAAAGAAGAAGAACATTGTGAAGTACGCTGTCATTCCAACTGAGACATAGTTTGAAATTATTGACAGCTCACGTCAAATTCACTGTTCGGTGTTCTAAAGTGATAATAAAAGTAAAGGACAGCAATAATAGGTACTTACGTAAATATTATCAAAACTTACTTACAATAGATTTTCTACTAGTTACAGCCAAAAATTTGTCTCAACGACTGCTTCTTTTCGACATCATCATTTCAGCTTTAATCCCAGTCTCATCCGAAGCTTTTTCAGCTTTGGAGTCTGAGGTACGCTTCATCATCGCTTTGAGCGATGCGACATTTCTAATAATTGGCACATTTGGGCTGTTGCTGCAAAGTGCCACCTGGCTACTATGGATTCCGTGGAGAGACGTGCGAAGAAGCTAATTGGCGACCTAGATTTAGCTTAAAACGGTCTCCAAAGCCTGGAGCACAGGCGAAGAGTAGCCAGCCTGTCGGTTTTGCATAATTTAATTCCCCCATATCTGTTCCATCATCGGACGACTCGTCGTACGAGTATCCACCCTTACGTTATTGACACCACTACGATCCGGACGTAGCGTTTCGCCTCGACTTTTATACCGCGTACATCAAGGGACTGGAACAGTTTGCCAGCAGTGGCGTTTCCGTCTGATTACAATTTAAGTGTCTTCAAGGCTAGAGTAAATAGGCTCTTAATAAACTAACGCGCTTTACCATCAACAAATTGCTTCATTACTTATAATCGAGGTTGCAGTTAAGCACTAGTTTGTAATTAATTTAAAAAAACTGTCAATCTGTCACAGTTAATGACATTGCTAATATTTTTAATTGAAGAAATTAAGACAATAGAGGCAACCTCTTGCTATAATGAACAAAACGGAATGGAGACTGGTCATCTCTTAGCTGCCAGAAGTTATAATTTCTGAATTGTTTTTCTATAACGGACGCTTCTTACTTGCATGTCTTTCTGCATTGTTCTCAAGTTCTCAACTATTTTTATGATTTAAAATAATGACCATGGATTTTCGGAATGGAGAACAACCTTCATCTTTCTGTCTGAAATTCATCATCATCATCATCATTTCAGCCGAAAGACGTCCACTGTTGGACATAGGCCTCCCCCAAGGTTCTCCACGACGACCGGTTCTGCGCCTCCCGCATCCAGCGGTTTCCCGCGACCTTCACCAGGTCGTCGGTCCACCTTGTCGGGGGCCTACCCACGCTACGTCTTCCGGTGCGTGGTCGCCACTCGAGAACCCGTCGGCCCCATCGGGCATCGGTCCTACGGGCAATGTGTCCAGCCCACTGCCACTTTAGTGTTGCAATTCTTCGGGCTATGTCGATTACTCTCGTTCTTCTGCGGATCTCCTCATTCCTGATTCGATCGCGCAGTGAAACCCCAAGCATAGCCCTCTCCATTGCCCTTTGAGTGACTTTGAGCCTTCTCATAAGGCCCATTGTTAGCGACCACGTCTCAATTCCATAAGTCATCACTGGCAACACACACTGGTCGAAGACTTTTGTCTTGAGACACTGCGGTATTTCGGACGAGAAGATTCTTCGTAGCTTCCCGAAAGCAGCCCAGCCGAGTTGGAGTTGGTCTGTAATTGTTTTTTTTATTTTATTTTTAAATAACTGCTTTGAAGTATAATATGAAATCCGTTTAGTTCCTAACAATCCCAACACACTTGACATTGGCTGAATACACAAACCGTGCGAAGCCAAAGAGAAGAGTTTTCTCGGTGGAAGGCAATAACTTCGGCTGCTGGAGTTACCACCCACCAGACAAAGTCTTGCCCCCAAGCAATTCGTCGTGTTCCGGCATGATGTCTGGTGAAGCCGTATGGAGGACGGGTCTGAGCAGTTGTGTTGCTATGTGTGCCGGGTATGATGCGCCAAATGTCGTTGTGTCGGGAGTTTGGTCGTGGAAGATCTACAGATCAATCTCCCTGTGGCGTAGCATCGTTGGTTGTGTTGTTGAGTATAACATTGCATCACCTCGCTCAACTGCTGTCTTTCTTCCAATTCACTAAGTTTTTTTTAGTGAACAGACTAAATAAACTAGTGCGCTTTACCATCAAAGATTGTTGCGTCGCTGCTTATTGGCGGGATTGCGGTCAAGCACTACTTTATAATTATTAAAAAAAAATTATGTCCTGCCAATTGGCATACAAATGCAAAATATATTTATAATATTATTTGCCAAATTAGTGAAAAAATTTTCTATAATACAGTATCCATATGATTTAAAAAAGGTACTTAATTTAAAAGAATGCAACAGTTTGGCGGGAAAGTCAAGCTGAGTGTCACGCTCGTTTTTCATTGGACTTTTAAAATTATTTATAGTGTTGTTTACTAAATAAAAGTGCGTGATTTATGTAGTGAAAAGTGCATTTAGTAAATAGTTCAAAAAGAACAGTGAAATATCGCAGCATAGTGCCCACATCATGACTTTGCCCCAAACCTCACTCGTAAGACGGGTCACGCGGCCGTCTTTTTCGACATGAATAATTCATAATTACCTGACATTGGCTATTATTTTTGGCTTCGCACAAACCGTGCGAAGCCAAAAACTAAAGAAAGAAGAAGAATGCAACAGTCAATGTCAGTGTTGAAATGACAACATTTTAAAAAAATTGTTAATATTCTGGATTCATATTACCATTAAAGTTTCAGCATCAATATCAAAGTCGTAATTAAAATAATAATGGTGAATATCAACGATTGATTTTGATTGGCTGCGCCCGAGGCGAGCCGGTGATGAAGCGAACGTAAACACTGACCGCTCCTGATCCTTTGACAAGGATTAAGTAAACATAAATATCATTTATACAGGCTAATGGAATTCATAGAGTTTTTATTTAATATTTAATAGGATATATTACTGTTAGAAAGTAATAAAATACCTATGACTAGATAAACCTTTTTTATATTAATTATCATGATAAACTCCTGAAAATGAATGAAAAATCATCAACAGGTTTCGTGGATCGCAAATAAAGTGGAATTATTATTAAATGCTTTTTTTTTTTTTCTTAGTGTAATTACACTCAGAAAAAATCCTCCTTTCTGTTTTTTTTTTTTTTCTCTGCGTCATGTTTGTCGGAAGAGAAAGTACCTACTATATGTACCGTATTTTCTGTTCTTTCAAAGGCGAGAAAGGATGTAACGAAAACAGGTCAGTAGGATTTTTACGTAATTCCATGTGAGGGATTAATACCTAATAATTATAACAGAGATTATTGTTCGTAGCCAGGATTAACATAAACAAAATGACGACATTCAGACGACCCTGCAGTCACCAATCATGAGGATTTTTTTCTTTTTTTTTTTCGACTTTCAATTTACCAAGGTCTAAACAAAAGCTTTCGGCTACCATAAACAAAATAAACAACACTTCTTAACTACGTGCTACTAAATTAGCAGTAAAGACTGGGAGGGGCCCCTGGCGGGTTCTGAATAAACCATGTGAGGTATTCCCAGGGGCCCGGGAAGGAATGAGTGTCTAATGGCCGAGCGACAAATACTCATTATAGTTTAGTTGTTAGTTGGTTTCCGTGGCCGTGTACGCAGTGGACGGTGATGGACGAAGTTGAGGATTCACTGTTTAATTAGATGCGATGCGATAAAGAAGTATTGTTGGAATCCAACAATATTTTTGCTAACAAAGGATGACGGGATACCAATGGACATACTGTTTCCATAGATTTACGTTATTACCTACATGATTTTGAACAAAATTTCAATGCTGCTTGTGTTGGGAATTTAAAAAAGGAAGATTGCAAATATGTTATGTATAAAGTTACGCAATCAAGATGCTGTACTGTGTGTTAGTGTGTACAAGTAATAGTGTGTTACGCAATCAAGGTGCTGTACTGTGTGTTAGTGTGTACAAGTAATAGTGTGTTACGCAATCAAGGTGCTATATTGTGTATTAGTGTATAAAGTTACGCAATCAAGGTGCTGTACTGTGTGTTAGTGTGTAAAAGTAATAGTGTGTTACGCAATCAAGGTGCTGTACTGTATGTTAGTGTGTAAAAGTAATAGTATGTAACGCAATCAAGGTGCTGTACTGTGTGTTAGTGTATAAAAGTAATAGTGTGTTACGCAATCAAGGTGCTGTACTGTGTGTTAGTGTATAAAAGTAATAGTGTGTTACGCAATCAAGGTGCTGTACTGTGTGTTAGTGTATAAAAGTAATAGTGTGTTACGCAATCAAGGTGCTGTACTGTGTGTTAGTGTATAAAAGTAATAGTGTGTTACGCAATCAAGGTGCTGTACTGTGTGTTAGTGTATAAAAGTAATAGTGTGTTACGCAATCAAGGTGCTGTACTGTGTGTTAGTGTATAAAAGTAATAGTGTGTTACGCAATCAAGGTGCTGTACTGTGTGTTAGTGTATAAAAGTAATAGTGTGTTACGCAATCAAGGTGCTGTACTGTGTGTTAGTGTATAAAAGTAATAGTGTGTTACGCAATCAAGGTGCTGTACTGTATATTAGTGTGTAAAAGTTTAGTTTGTGAACAAGGGAGTCCACACCTATTATTTTTAAAAGATACAATAGCGTCATGTGCAAGCCAACTAGAGAAAGTCTGTAAAGCTCCTTGGACTACCGGCCACTAAGTGTTGAGTTACCATCAATCCGCACTTGCCCGGTTATATCCAGCTTCATGAAATTTTGTCGCATGTATTTGTGTATTCTAGGGGAGAGCAGGGTAATAGGAGCCTACTAAGAGAAACATTGATAAACAATTATATGTGTTCACATTCTTATAATTTTTATCAGGAACTCTTGCTTTGATTACTTAAGTCTGTTTTCAACACATTTATAGTCAGTTATAATCATATATGTATTAAGAAACAATTAAGTTTTTACGAAAAAAAGTCAGTCGCTCCTATTACCCGCCACATGCGAGTATTGTGAGTCTATTTAACAAGCATGTGGTGGGAGTCATAATATTTGCTCATTCCCGAAAATTAAAAAAAGAAATGTTTTAAAAAAGATCTTATTTATTAACACAAAGAATCATGTGTAACACGAATAATTTACTTTTTAGTCTTCCGACCAGAAATTGTGCCATTTAAAAAAAAAGTTAATTGATTTTTGAAAAAAGGACTATCATTTAGTTGCTTTTTCAAAAATCAATTAACTTAAAACACACATACGTAAAAAGTAAATTGTCCAAACATTTCTTAGTAGGTACTTTTCAAATTTAGAATTGGTTACCTCAACTTCAACCCACGAAATGGGAGTTTTGGCGGGAAAGTCAAGCTGAGTGTCACACTCGTTTTTCATTGGACTTTTAAAATTATTTATAGTGTTGTTTACTAAATAAAAGTGCGTGATTTATGTAGTAAAAAGTGCATTTAGTAAATAGTTTATAAAGAATAGTGAAATATCGCAGCATAGTGGGCACATCATGACTTTGCCCCAAACCTCACACGTAAGACTGGTCACGCTACAGTCTTTTTCTATATGAATAATTCATAATTACTTGACATTGGCTAAATGCACAAACCGTGCGAAGCCAAAAAATAAAGAAAGAAAAGAAGAAGAACCCACGAAATTGATTCAGATCTTTCGACCCCTCATTCACCCCTGAATTCAAATTCCAATGTGGTGACCGTTCGCCTCTCTAGCCAATCCTCTAAGATGGGACTTAGCGCCGCTATTGTGGCGTGCCCAGCACTGGGCTCTTCATGTCACCATGAGATCGGCAACAGAATTATACACCCGCGTTTTGCCCACTCCCACATATGGGTGAGGGCTTTGGCCTCCAGATCCCATGGCGGCAATCCGGCAAGGAGGCTCGCTGCCTCAGTGGAGGCCGTGCAGTATCACCGAATGGCCAGGACCCTCTGGAACGCGGTCGGGCTGATCTCTTCCTCAAGGATCGCGCCCACACCGGTGCCCCGCAAAGGGCCATGGACCGCACGGCGATGTATGCCTTCGTGTACATTTTTTCATAATAATACGAGTAAATCAAGTCGAAGAATCTTCTGGGAGAAATGTGTAGTGATACTATTTTCACCCGTATAGCCGAAATATTTTTTAATGTGATGGGATAAGACAAAACGGAATATATAAATATACTTGCTTAAAGTAAAGTTATAATTGTATCCATCATGTATGTGAAGTTTAGACAAATGAATTTCAATACTCAAACTTCAATAATTTTCTGCAGTGATTGACCTCAAACTAATATCAAGCCTCGGATGTGTTCTAAACGAAATAGAAAGAAAAATATACCCTGATGACTTTGGCACCAATAACTGAGTAGATTAGAACAGGTACCCAAAAAAAAAATACTTATTACAAACGTACATGTTTATGTACAGTAAGGGTCTAAAGTCACTTTTGAACTTTACTGCTCTAACAATAAGTGTCAAAAGTGGTACTCCACTTTTGGACCCTTACTATACCTACAACGTGCCCGGGTCCTCTATTAGTCCATACTTCCACTGAAGTACGTAGCTGACGTCAAAGTTGTGAACAACATGGCAACACTTTTAACCCCGTAACTACATGTTTGTAATTATTTCCGGTGAGCGAGCATAATACTCGGCCAAACCAACTACCATATTGACGGGGAACGGAGGTACGAAGGGTGGAAATGTGCTTTCTTATTTTGAGTGAGGACTTCTCTAACGCTTGAAATTGCACTTTTTAAAATATGAGTAGAATAATAATATCTTTCTACTTTTTCTAAGTTGTATATATATATATTTCAATTATAAACAAGTGCATGCAGCATAACCGCAATCCGGCCTGATGGTAAGCAGAGACGCAATCGTTGCAATCACTCAAAAAACCGAGTATCTAGGAAGGAAGACGGCAGCTGAGCGAGGTTATGCAATGCCAAACCAAACAACACCACCAACGATGCCGCGCCAGAGGTAGATTGATCTGGAGACCTTCTACGACCAAATTCCTGAGATAACAATACTTTGCGCATCGTATCCGGCAACTGCTCAGACCCGTCTTCCGTACGGCTTCACCAGACATCATGCTGGAACACGAAGAATCGCTTGGCGGAAAGACTTTGTCTGGTGGGTGGTAAGTTCCGCCGGCAGCCGATGTTATGGACTACCACCAAATGTTACTTTTCTTCTGAAAACTTTGGATACAATAAGTGAAGAGCGCATATTTTAGTAGTAATATTATAAGAACTATAGGCCTTCCAAAAGAGCCTTAATTTGAATAAACATTTTCATTTTTTATCATTAACATAATTCTTTCAAATTATTATGGAGTATAAATATTGAAATTTCATTTATTTCAAATCCATGTTACATATGTTTTGTTAAACAAATAACAACGTTATTATCGGTTCTTAAGTTGATTTCAGACTGACTGAGACATAAAAATTTGAATGCCTTTAAGTTATGTTAGCTTAAGTGGCTTCCCATACGTCTTCGCCGGAATTCTCATATACTATTTCAGCTCTACAACATTTTGTTTAATCCTAAAACCCCCTCTTATCTTAAAGAACGTTTCAAGTTCCTTCATGACACACATAATAGATATCTGAGATCATCGGAAAACCTGATATTAGACATGCCGATGCATTCCACTAGTTTCTATGATAAATCCTTTACTGTACAAGCAGTTCGGCTATGGAATGACTTGCCCGTGTCCGTAAGGCGTGCTCAAACACTGTTTACTTTTAAAACTATGATAAAAAAGCACTTCCTCTCCCTTTAAACATATTATTATATTTAATGTGCTCTTGTATGATATTTATTAATTAGATGTATAAATTTATTTAAACTAGTATGATACACTTAACGTATATATTTATTGTATAATCTATGTAAATAGTACACTGTAGACTACCTACACTATTTCTTTATCCTACCTCTTAGAATTCCATCCAAAGGTTGTCTGTAAAAGATCGCTCTTAGCGATAAGACCGCCCATTGTGTCACCCTTTGTAAAATATTTTTATTTATGTTCTGTAATCTATATGGTGTACATAATAAAGAGTATTCTATTCTATTCTATTCTATTCTATATAATAATAATAAAAAGTATTTATTTCACAAAAAAATACATAGCACTTTACACTGTTACATGAAAGGAAAGTTTATAATTACTATGCAATAGTAGACTCTATCTTTTAAACTAGGACTCGTCTGTATCTTAAAAGATAGGGTTCGGCCAAATGGATTCTGTAAATAATTTTCATAAGGACATGAGAAAACAGTGTCAGTGAATTGAACTAACAGTTGTATAAAAGAAGGGAGAAAAAAAGTAATAACAACAGAAATAAAATTAAAGTTAAAATTATCCCAAGTAACGCAAAAGTGAGAGACAGCAGACATGCAGCACACAGATTGTGCGAGCCCCAAAGTAAGTTCGAGGCATGCGTTATGGGATACTAACTCAACGATACTATATTTATAATAGATACATATAAAGATAAACATCCAAGACCCAGGCCAATCAGGAAAAGATCGTTTTCTATCATGACCTGGCCGGATCGAACCCGGGGCCTCCACGTCGCAGGCAGGCGTGTTGACCGCTGCGCCACGGAGGACGACAAATTTATTATGTATGTGTTGTGGTGTCTGAAAGAATACCTACTTTAGACGAGTCCATTCTCTCTTCGTAGCTCATATGCTGTAGTCGGATTACAATTGAAGCGTGTGTGCCAATACATTTTCACGTCAGGGTAGGAAAGTGCCCTCTGTAGCGTTTTAAACTAAAACTAACACGTTAACCAAAGCTGTTATGAGTTTCGCAACTACAGTTTGCCCTACTAACAAAACTGTGTAATAGTCACTTTTCATGGCTTAAAACTACATTTGAATTAAGTCCTGTTAGAAACTAAAATGCCTCTCATCTATATCTATATTAACTGAACTCATACATATATGATAGATATTTATTTTATATAGTCATAACTTTTCGCTTTTGTTTTTGGAGAGTTATTGTGATATTAATTATATAAGTATTATTTTTTTATGTTGTCTACATTTCTTGTTTTATATCTACACTAATATTATAAAGAGGAAAGATTTGTATTTTTGTATGTAACGAATAAACTCAAAAAGGTACTGGACCGATTTTAATCATTCTTTTTTCATTAGAAAGCTATGTTACTAATTATCACTGAGTAACATAGGCTATATTTAGTACTAGATTACTATAGAAATCTTTAGAAATTCTTATTAAAACCAACCGACGGTGTAAAAAAATTAACAAATTAAAAATATGAAATAAAATCTCTTTCATCGCATACGCTGCGAAGAGTATTAATGATAGGACAAAAAATGTTCGACAATATTATAGAATATATCAATATCTACAAAAAAAAAAACTTCGCGAGACCATATATCTAACTATTGTAGTTACGTAACTATAACTACTTTTTTACATTTAACAAGTTGATAGAAATGCCGATCAAAATCAGACCGTGTGTGTGCGTACCATTTATAATTTTTTTTCCAAATAAATAATTTAATATTCAAAACTGTCTCAATACCTGATGATTACGCATTGCGGAGTAAAAAATTGCGGGGTGTCGCGTTTGCGGCCGTACACGGTTTTTTATACAAGGTTCACAGTGTTTCTGAAGTGTATTTAGTATCAGCATTGCACCCATTCGAAGCCGGGGCGGGTCGCTAGTATAATTATAAACTATTGCTTGACCGCAATCCCGCCTGGTGGTAAGCAGTACCTACTGTATTTATTGTCCTATTGCAGGTACGCTGGAAAAGGTTTCTTATGATATAATCGGTACCTCTCCTAATTTCCGTTTTGCAGATGATATCGTGATCATGGCGGGACCCTGAAAGACTTGAGCAAAATGCTGAATGAGCTCCGCAGGGCTTCTCAACAAGTGGGTCTAAAGATGAACATGGATAAGACGAAGATCATGTCGAACTCTCATGTCGCAGCCACTCCAATTCTAGGTGGTTGCTCTGCGCGATCGAATTAGAAATGAGGAGATCCGCAGAACCAAAGTCACCGACATAGCTCTTCGAGTCGCTAAAATGAAGTGGCAGTGGGCGGGGCACATTTCCCGTAGAATCGATGGCCGATAAGGCAGTAAGGTTCTGGAGTGACCTATGTGTGGATAGAAATGCTAAATAAATAAAATAAATATATAAAGCTAAAGATTTTGTTTGTATGTTTGAACGCACTAATCTCTAGAACTACCAGTAGGATTTGATTTGTTTTTTTGCATTTGATCGCTCAGTTCTTCATGAAGGTTATTTAACAGGACCCTCAGAAGCTCAATATCGGAAGGGAAATCAATATTGAAAAGCTACAATGAAAGCTTTAACGAAAACAAAATTATAATAGGGCAGGCGATGTGACGCGACGGGGTGTTGGGTCAGAAGAGGAAGAAATAAGCGGACAAATTCACGGGCAGAATCTATATATATACAGGATGTATCTGACATCGTAACGCAAACTTCGCGAAAAGGCTACACCGTATGCCACTAATATAATTATGATAGTCATTTATGTCGTTAATGAACGGTTACAGAATTCACAGTGTTTTAAAAAAAGTGTCGGCTCGCCCTTTGCATGTTGCAAGCGTGCCGTCGTGCGGGTTTGTAGGTATGATGTTGATCCCTGATGTGAACTCTATTAAATCAGCTGATAAGATAGTTTTTCGAGTTATGTTTTCATTGCGCTTTTTTGTGTAATTAGCGAATTAATTAATTTTTACTTTAAAATCTTATTGGGTTATAAAAGTATAGCAATTATGAATGGGATAAAGTGAAAAAATCATGAAAAAGCCGACGTGAAATTCCACCACTGGGGGGTTCAGAATCATGTACTGGATCCATGGTACTCGTTTGTGCGTCAATATCAGATACACCCTTTATAATATATTTAAAATTATAAAATAACATGGACTAATATATTAAGCTATTCACATAGTAAGTAAATAAGATACTACTAGGCGGCGGCCTAGTGGTGTCGGCCGCGACTCAAAAGTTGTAGATCATAGGTTCGAACCCCGTCAGGTGTTCGGCGAAGGAAAACATCATGAGGAAAAAATCGGCATGTCAGAGGCAAAAACTTCTTTATTAATTCCACCAAATATTAGTTACATTCTTTAAATTAGAATCAGGATTTACTTATCCGTTGGCCCCTCCCATGGCTCCTTCATTTCACGAAGCCTCCTATTTTCTGCCAGCGTAACAGCTACACTAATCTCGATTATCCTAGATTCTTCAGTATCCTGAAGAGCCTAGGTGTTCCAATAGGTTTAAAACGGCCCTGATTGGCATGAATTGGAAGACAGCGTCGCAGCTATCACGTCTTATAAAAATACCTCGCTGAGTATATTTTGTAAGCCTGTAAGTTAAATATTATCTAGGTATATAGAATCTATGTTCCAATATCTTAATAAGTACATTTTCATCTTTAGGTATTTAATAAACAAACGGACAATCTGCGAGTGCTAACAACTCAATTATCCATTCATTCATTCGATGGCCGCCATGTTAAACGTATTGAATGAACTATTTGCGAGCTATCGCCTGTCGATCTTCTGTCGCTGATCTACAATTATTATTGGCCATTTATGCATGGTGCGTCTACAATAGATTCAAAATTGTAGGTTGTATTAAAATTTATTTTATCTAATTTTCTGTTTTCCGAAGAAGCTGACATGTAATTGTGCTGCGTTGTCTCAAATCATTATAGATTATGATTAAGATTTATAATACCTTCAGTTTTTAACTTCTGCCTGCGCCTTGGTTTCCCTTCTAAACTCACAAATCTAACTGTCGTTGAAAGTCATGTAATCCCGACCGACTCCCTACACCATTGATGTGCTTGCACGTGGCTTATGTAGCCAATTTTGTTTGTAAATATCATCGCACATTGCGGGCATGAATGCATACCGTTCACCTAATTATTCTGATAGCCGCAGGTGGTCGGGAATTCAGCTCGTCGCGTCTTGCATGCAGGCAAAAAGCCGCCGGTTTTCAAAGGCTTTGACGCTAGATTTAACAACCGCTCTCCACCCCGGTCGTCTGACAGCCTGCTACTCCCACAACGAAGGATTGATGTCGCATTGCTTCGTGTGTCGCTTCAGCACATCTTTATCCCTGAGGAGTTGTACGGCTTCCCTGCTTCCGCTTGCCTTCCTTAAGTTCTGAGTAAAAGAGGTTGTTCCGGGTCTGGATGTGTGTGAGTTTAAATATTTGCAAACGAATCCACGATACCGGTGAATTTCTTTCGCGGCGTCCTAATTGGGAGTAATCGTAGGATGGCGCGATGCGTTTTTCATCTCACGACCCAAGTGGTCATGCGATGACCTAATAGGTTTCCTAATAGATCGCGCGATGTCCATGGTGTTATCGTCCCGCGCCCCTCGTGCATCGACGCACCGCGTAGGTAACCAATTAGGACACTCAAAAGAGATCTGTTGCTTTGGTTACATGATCGCACAATCAAACTTGATTGTTATTAAGCATTTCATGTGCTCGCACGATTAGTAGCGAGGTTCAAACCTATTTTGTTTGTTCTGTTTGAGTGTCCTAACACTCTGATGAAATCTCTATGTTTGAACTCATCAACGAGAACGCATCGTGTCATTGTGCTATCTACGCCAATTAGGACAATGGCTTAGAGAATGGGAAAAGTTTAAAAAATCGTATGTATGACAGATTGTCTTTGTGCAAATCGATTATCAATTCTTCCAACCGCAATGTTGCAAGCCTCATAATATTTGCGGCCATTATAAAACAGCCATTCTCAGTAATCTGTTAAACACCCACGCGAAAGATTGAGATGTTAAGTTTACCAGTGCTGAACAAGTATTGTAATTTGCACGCACCGTGTTATTGTGTGCATTCAAATAATTATGAACTGAGTCAGCGTGAGAACATGATAACAAATTAAGATACGGTATTAATAACTGAGGGTTGTTTTGAGCAGTTATCCTGGCAAAGGAGGAGGCGGAGCGCGTGAGGCAACGGGAATCCCAGCGCCCTCACGCCACTAGCCGCCGCAGGAGACACCCTGGTCGAGAGACAACATCGAACTCCCGGCCACCGCAGGCGCGAGCTTGCAGCTTAAGGACCAGTAGGCCTAGTATGAGTTTTCATTACGAGCGCGTTTGACTCAGTGATTGGCCCGCTTCAAGGTCGTAAGAACTCTCAACCAATGAGAGCGCCAAATGCGCTCGATATCGACGATCGAGTTTCGTATTGAAAACTCATACTAGGCCTACAGGACCGAGTCGATGGCGCGGTGTGTTTCCCAAAAATATAGGTATTAAAAACACTTACAAATACACACACTGGTACACTTTAAAATTGTAATTAAAATCTTTAATTTATTTCGTAAATTCTAATCCAAGTTTTATTTGAAACTATCTCTCTATATAATTATGTAGATATACCTCTAAAATGAAACTATTAAGAAACGTAAACAAAAACAAACAACACTTCATTTGTTTCTAAATCACCTTTACGACAAAACTTCATTCAAGGAAACTCAATATTTATTTAGAACTCGAAAACACTTAACCCTTCCAAACTGCGGGGGTTTTTTCGACCCTCGCGCTCAAATTACCTTCAACCCTTCACGTAGAAAGATGTAAAATCTCGAAAAACTCCCAAAAGACGTCTCGAAGACAACATCAAGGACATAATTCATAATGAAAAAGTTAATTTTCACGGAGCGAAAACTCATTTACATATTTTTGTGTGCGATGTTCAATTATTTGAGTGTGCGCTCACTCTTTCGTACTGAGCCTTAATGGTGGTCCTTTGGGCCTCGTTCGGGACAGGGAACCCTTTCAGAGAATTAATTTTTCTTAGGCAATTAGCGAGCGATGTTAAGAGGATGTTCCGCTATCGATCTGCATCTTTATCTAACTCTTTCGTTATGGATATTGTTTTGCTGTAGCATTTGTCTAATAACCATAAGAATTAATTTGATTTTAGACACAATAATTTTTATTTTGAATTCAATAAAACGACCGCAAATCAAAAAGATTCTTTATGCTTATTTATATGTTTAATTAATCAATTAATTTAATTGTATTTTATATTGTACTAGCTACTGAAGTGCGAGCGGTTCGACTCTTGTTTAAAATGGGCAAAATATTGATGTTTATCAAAAAGGATCTAACTTAATATAGTACTTACATAAACTCACGCATGGGACTCAGCCGTGGGGATATGCAAAAACTACAACTTTCGTTTTTTATAAAAAAATAAACATTGCCCCTCACTACGAATTACTCCTGTATCATGAGTGCGTTTACAAACTTTTAAACTCACACACACGAACAGCCAGACCCAGACTATCTACCCGTATGTAAAATCTTACAGTGATTACCTAGGTGAAGTGAGTTTAGAATGGGTTGTCAATATTAGTTTTCTAGTATTAGTCGGAATAACAGACGATTTTGTAAGAATCTCACCGCGAAAATTTAATTAAAGTGAGCAGCAGTGAACTGCATTGCAAGTAATGTTAGGGATAGAAACTATTGACACCTCACTCTAAGTTCACTCCACCAATTTCTCACCGAGAGATTTTTACAAAAGCGATCGGCTGCCCGCGCTTTATGCTACCCCGACCCCTACCATCACATTCTATAGCCATACCTAATTTCCGTATCAAGCTTAAATAACGATATTTCTCCTTCACCGTATCTATACATTTGTCACACCCAATCATTTTAATGTAGGCGCGTGCCTCGAGCCATCAGGGCACAATGTCTTCGAAGAAGAGCCAATTGCGACCAGTATGTAACTATCTTGAGCCATAGGACAAAGCTTTATGGCCGTGAATAATGTCTTACTCGTAACCGAAATCAGTAAATAGGTACTTAATGTTCACGCTGAATTCAAAATGA